>CM061277.1:18370000-19712500 GCA_030848825.1 Tadarida brasiliensis | reverse complement strand
GAGAGCCAAGGATTGCTGTGAAGCTGAGACACAGCTCGGGAAACAGAGGGCAAGGTACATCTGTCCGCAGGGGGAGCTCAGAGGAGGGGGCTAGCTCCTGGTGCTGAGTGTGAACAGGAGCTCAGAAAGGGGACACAGACCTTCATAGAGGCAGACATAGAAGGTGAGGAATGCTGGCCCTTCCGGAGCAGGGAGGAGAGGAGACTGCACACCCCTGAGGCTTCTGCAGAGCATGGACACTGAGCAGGGACTGAGTGTCCAGAGGGACCATTGTGCGACCATCCTGGGCTTCGCCCTGTGTGCTGGGAGGTTTGAAATCCGGCTGTGCCTGTTAGTGCTGCACGTTAGACATTCAGCTCTGCGGAAACTTCTAGGACGAAACTTAGGACAGGGAGGCCTTGCAGGGGAATATTCTGGGGCTGTTGGAGGGAAGTGACAACACAGAAAACTGGGACAGGTGGAGAGGCACATGTCCCGACTCAGGACACAGGGAGGTGACAGATTGAACCCCAGGTCGGGGGAGTGGAAGAAAGGATCCAGAGTGTCAGGTGGGTGGAGGGCATCCCTGAGAGGCGGGGTGCCCACTGACACGGGTGAGGGCAGGAGAAGAGCAGCTGTGGGCTGGGCCCTGGCCTGTGGTACCTCTGTCACACTGAGACCATGGTCTGAACGTGCAGATGTGTTAGAAACTCAGACCATGGGTGCTGAGAGACGGGTTCCTCCTCTGCAGGGGACCATAGGTCTGAAAAGTAACCGATTGCCAGGAGACTGTGGCTGTGGCATTTGTGCATTCATTCGTTCATTAGTTCATTCATTCATATGTTCATCCTTTAAACCGATAAGTAAGGAATGCCTCACAGAAGCCAGACTAAGGACATGGGAAGGGGGCCCAGCCAGAGCCTGGATCCCTGGAGCAGATGGAACCAGGCACAGGAGTGGGGTGGAGATGGATCCCCCTGGCCTGAGGGTGCCCTAGTGTCACCCAGATGAGTCAACTGGTACGACAGTGGGTGTCTTATGGAGCCTTTCCTCCAAGCATGCAGCCAGGTCAAGGGACAGTGTCTTCATGGATGCAGGGCCACCTGGAGGAGGAGGCAGAGGGGAGGAGGGCACAGCCCCTGTCCTGAGGGTGGAATGCAGCAGCACAGGCCCTGGTGGCCCTGGAAGTGCCCCACTCAGATCTCCCCCTGAGACCCTGCAGGGGAGGGTCCTGCAGTCCCCCAGCCTCGGGCTGCTCCAGGCAGAGATGGGCACGCAGGTGACTAGAGCCCAGCCTTCCTGCTAGAAGCAGTGTCCTAGTGGGCACCCCAAGTGCAGGACCCACACGACCTGCCCGAGACTTTCCCAGACCTGCGCTGTGGTCTGAGGCTCTTCTGTCCCCACCCTCCTCCTCCCCCTTCCTGGGAGCAGCCCAGTCTGTGAAGGCTCCCCTCCCTCTCAGCTCCCTCCTGTTCATCCTGACCCAGGATTTCCTCCCGAAATCGCTTCTCTGACCCTTTTCCATCTACTTTGCAGAGCTCCCAACTCAAGAACTTCCTGATTAGAGAGAAAAACATAAGACTTGTTTTGCTAAGAATATAGTAAATCAATTTAAAAAGTATATTCTGCATGCTTGGAGGGAAGGCTCTGTGAGCCACCCACTGTCTCACCAGCTGACTCTTACTACATTGATGTGTATGCATATATACACATAAACACGTGTACTTATATATAATGTGTATACACACACAGATATTGATGAACACAGAGAAATGAATATACACACTCACACACACACACACATATATTGTACAGTCCAGACTCAGGACTGAGGTGTGTCTATTCTAAAAGCTCCTTTAGGTCAGTGTTAAGTCCAGAGCAATGACCGTCCCACGGAGGCATGTCCCCTCTGTGAAGGACACGTGTGCTTTCCTTGTATGTAATTCTTCCCTGGTGACCAGAGGTCTGTTCCCGTGGAACCCCCAGCCCTGAGGAGGACTGGGTCTGCTCTCCAGGGACGAGAGGTTGTTAAAATGAAGCCCCCTGTGAATCCTAGTGGGAGATGATGTGTAAATCTGTGTGCTGTGTCAGTATTCCCACACACTTGAACACATCTGTCATTCACATGGTTTTTTACAGTAACTCACTCTGAAGAATCTTCTTCAAGCACAGAAAGGTCTCCAGGGAGCGATGGAAAATGACATTCTATGGAGCATTTTACTTAAAAATCCCACTTGCTGTGAGCTGTGCCTTTTCCCAAGGACAATGATATGTGGTAGGTATTAGGATTAACTACTACAGACGGAGAGTTTGAAAAACTATGGTTTATGGTCACGAATGAGTGGTTTGGGGCTGTTTAGAAATCAGAGAATTTCATATGCTCTTATCTAAAAATTTTTCCAGTGTACATTGTGACTTTTTCAGAAAGATCAACTTCAGCCAAAAAACCAAAAACCAAAACAAAACAAAACAAAACAAAAAAAAACCCCAAAATCACAAATAAAATCACTGAATCCACTTACTAACATAGAAACGAGAAAATCAAATGAACTGATTTTATATGACTAGAAAGTGTCTGGAGTGATATGCCACAGACCTTCAGTGGTGTTAGTTTGGGGAGTGGTTTGGGCCTGACTGGAGCCCGTGACTGTGTTTGTCATGCTCTGTGTGTGAGTGTTCCTATGTGGTTGTGTTATTTTGATATTTTAATGCACCAAAATGTTTCAAAATATTAATGGAAATCTAAGTTCATTACATAAAATCGGTCCATGTATCTAACAGAAAGAAAACTTATGTTTTGTTTTAATTTTGCATTCACAGGGTACCACTTTTGAAATGTAATTTTTTTAATGGATTTCTTTATCTTAATTTTTTTCCTTTATTGATTTTAGACAGAGAGGAAGTGAGAGAGAGAGAGAAACATCGATGTGAGAGAGACACATCCATTGGTTGCCTCCCGCATGACCCTGGTCATGGCCAGGGACTAAACTGCAACCCAGGTATGTGCCCTTGACCGGAATTGAATCTGACTCTCTCTTGTACTGGGGCCGTTGTGCCAATGACTGACCCAAACTGGCCCAGGAAATATACAAGTAATTTTATTTTATTTATGGTATTATTTTACTTTCTTTATTGATATTACAGAGAGTAGAAGGAATAGGGAGAGAGAGACAGAAACATCTTTGAAAGAGAACATCGATGGACCACCTCTTGCGTGCCGCCCACTGGGGATTTGGCCCACAATTTGGACACGTGCCCTGACCTGGATTTGAGCTCATGACCTCTTGGTGCATGGGTCGATGCTCAACCACTGAGCCACACCGGCTGTACTATACAAGTCATTTAAAAATGTTCACTTGTCATAAACCAAAACTCTGGCGGGTTGAGGTTTTTGTCCCACTTCTCCATGTGTGTGAGTCACTGTGAGCAGCATTAGTAGGGCTGATGGCACAGTAATAGTCAGCCTCGTCCTCAGGCTGCAGCCCAGAGATGAGCAGAAGCCCCGCATTGGCCGAGGTGTCTTTGGATCCAGAGAAGCGGCTGGGGACTCCCAAGCCCTGGTGCTTATAATCTTCTGTGTGGTAGTACAGGAGGTACTGGGGAGGGCTCCCTGGCTTCTGCTGGTACCAGAATGTACCATAGCTGCCAACACTGAGGTCACTGCTCAGGGTGCAGGTGAGTCTGGCTGAGGCTCCAGGAGAGGCAGAGAGGGAGGGCAGCTGAGTCAGCACAGGCTGGGAGAGGGAACCTGCAAACACAGACACTATCAGGGATGGGACAGACACCAGGGAAGTTTGTCAGGAGATGGAGCATGAGGGGAATCCACTTGGGCACTGAGCCTGGTCCCTAAACCCGTCCTACCTGTGCAGTGAGAGAGGAGCACGAGGAGGAGTGGAGTCCAGGCCATGGTCACAGCCCCTGAGCCCACAGTGGGCTGGGCTGCCCCAGGCCTCCTTTTCTTCCCCACACTCTGCCAGAGGAGGGGCTTCCATGCAAATGTGCCCATCCAGTGACTGCCAGCCCCTCCCTGAGCCTGCTGCTGGACCTCAGCTCACACCCAGACTGACAAGGGTGGAGGGTGGCTTCACCCCTTGGGAGAAACTGGGAAGAAGCACCTGCTTAGACAACACAGAGTTGGTCTCAGGAGACTCTACAGGACACAGAGGGCACAGCTGCTGGGTCCCCATCATTGAGCACAGGACCCAACCAAAAGGCCCAGGCTCCTGTTAGTGAATGGTTCTCCCTGAGCTGCTTTAAGGATCACAGGCCAGTACCCAGCACCTCCTGCTGCTGGCAGAGCGCACACCTCCCCAAAGTCAAAAGCCCTGAGAGCCCAGCGGGTTTCTGCAGCTCCTCAGGCAACTTGCTCTATTCACACATCCAGGGTCTGGACCCCAGATACTGTGATTCTCATACACTGTAGTGATGACTGCAGCATCTCACTCCCAGGAGGATCCCCTTCTGCAAAACATACATGAATGACAAATTAATTAGGTTTCACCTCCAGTGAAGACGTTGCAAAAGTAAATGCACAGTGACCTCCATGTCCAATGTCACAGATTAGGGGACCGTTCATCGGTTGGAAGGGCTCCTCGGCTGTCAGAGGTTTTCCAGGAGCACACTCAGGGGCGTGGTCCGAGGACGACTATTCAGCAAACACTTGGAGTCCTGAGATGCACGGGCAGTTTTCACGGAGATCGGACCTGCCTGAGTGACTGGTAAACACAAGGGTTTGTAGGCTGCACATTGACCAGTGGGAAGTGCAGCTGCTGCTTCATTTCAGGAGTTGACTTTCTGTCTCAGTTTGTGGTGCTCTGCACATGTGTGTCATGTGGTTCTTGTTAGGATTTCCTCAGGTGTTCTAAAATTTGTTTATATTTTAAATAAAACTTTCCCGATTTTTAGTGAAGGACTTCCGGTCAAGATGGCGGCGCAGGTAAAAGCGGTCTCGCTCCTCCCACAACCACATCAAAGTTACAACTAAACTACAGAACAACCATCATTCAAAACTGCCTGAAATCAAGCTGAATGGAAGTCCTACAACTACGAAATTAAAGCAGCCACATGGAGACTGGTAGGAGGGCGGAGGCGCGATGGGCTGGTCCCACACCCACGTGCGGCGGATAAAAATTAGGAGGACACCTCGGCTGGGAAGGTCCTCCCTGAGTACTGAGGGTTCCCCGTCCCACACCAGGAGCCCAGCTCAGGGTTCCAGTGCCAGGAATAGAGTCCCCATCACTTCTGGCTGGAAAAACCAGCAGGAACTGAGGCTGAGGCGGCTGGAGCCCCCGGCAGCTCTTCTTAAGGGGCCCGCGCATGGACTTACTCGGACTCGCTCCCTCCAGGCTCCAGCCTGCAGGAAGGAGCCTGAGAGGCACCAGAGTCATATGGGGAAGAACTGAGCTGTTTGGCATTGGAGCGAAGGCTAGGGAGGCAGCTTTCTCCTGGACAGACGTGCTATCAGAGGCTTTTGTTCCTTTGGTGAGCCCTTCCCTGGGCTGGCAGACGCCGCCATATCTGGGACTCCAGCTACCTGGCTCACACTGTTTGCCCCGCCCTGGTGATTCCCTGAGGCCCCGCCCCACGCAACTCTCCAGCGCACCCAAGCTGTTGCCAGTTGCTTTACCATAGGATTGGCCTGTCTTGGATCCTGCTTCAGCCTTTTCTAAAGTCTTTCAAACAAGCAGCATTGGTCTCAGCTAGCCCTATACCTCTCGCTAAGTAATACATACAAACAAACACAGGGAGGCAGCCAAAATGAGGAGACAAAGAAACAGGTCCCAAATGAAAGAACAGAAAAAAACTCCAGGAAAAGAACTAAGTGAAATGGAGTTAAGCAGCCTAACAGATACTGAGTTCAAAATACTGCTTATAAGGATGCTCAATGGACTTAGAACCTCAGTGAACTTAGAGAGGGCCTCAAGAGCATAAAAAAGGACCAGTCAGAAATGAAGGAGGCACTACCTGAAATAAAGAATAATTTACACAGATTCAATAGTAGAGTAGGTAAAGCCAAGAAGCAAACCATCGATTTGGAATATAAGCAAAAAACACCCAATCAGAACAGCAAAAAGAAAAAAGAATCCAAAGAAATGAGGATAGTATAAGGAGCCTCTGGGACAACTTCAAACGTGCCAACATTAGCATCTTGGGGGTGCCAGACGGAGAAGAGAGAGAACAAGAAATTGAAAACCTATTTGAAACAATAATGGCAGAAAACTTCCCTAACTTGGTGAAGGAAACAGACATACAAGTCCAGGAAGCACAGAGAGTCCCAAATAAAATGAACCCCAAGAGGCCCACACCAAGACACATCATCATCAAAATGCAAAAGGTTCAAGACAAAGAGAGAATCTTAAAAGCAGCAAGAGAAAAGAAGTTAGTTACCTACAAGGGAGTTCCCATCAGACTGTCAGCTGATTTCTCAGATTAACTTTGCAGGCCAGAAGGGAGTGGCAAGAAATATTCAGAGTGATGAAAAGCAAGAACCTACAACCAAGATTACTCAATCCTGCAAAGCTGTCATTTAGAATCGATGGCCATATAAAGAGTTTCCCAGACAAGGAAAAGCTAAAGGAGTTCATCACCACCAAACCATTATTATATGAAATGTTGAAGGGTCTTCTTGAAGAAAAAGATAAAAAAATATGAACAAACAAAATGGCAATAAATACATATCTCTCAACAATTGAATCTACAAACAAAATGAACAAGCAGAACAGAAACATTCTCATAGATACAGAGAACTTTTGTTGGGTACCAGATGAGTGGGGGCTGGGAGGAGGGGTGAAAAAGGTGAAGGGATTAAGAAGTACAAATTGGTTGTTAGACTGACAAACCTCAAAGGGAAGAGGGTTGTGGGGTGGGAAGAAATAAACCAAAGAACTTACATGTATATATGCATAACCAATAGACACAGACAACAGTGTGGGGAAAAGCAGGAGGGGGGTAGGAATGGGGAGGAGGAGGGCAATGGGGGAAAAATGAGGAACATCTGTAATACATTCAACAATAAAGATAAGTTAAAAAATAAATAAATAAATAAAACTTTCCCTAACTATAATTTCTTACTTATTATCCTATTTTAATAACAAGATAAATGTGAGCTTGTGATGTGTTTGCAGATGTGGAGAACATCTGGGCAGCTGAATGCCGAATCCATCACGTCTTCACTGTGCCCATGTTCAACTCTGCTCTCACTGTGCAGATGGTCCAGCGGTCCCCACATCTAGACTCACAGGCCTCTTAGTAAATGACTACGACCAGGATCACTGGCTTACCTTAGGCACTCTGTCCTCAAGGCACTCAAGGGATCTTTCTCAGTCAGCTCAGGCAGGTCACCTCCTGCTTCAAACCCTCAGTGACTCCTCACTGCTGTTTGCACAAAACCCCTAACCCTCGGCTGCCCTCAGGGGGCTGCAGGGTCAGGCCCTGCCCCCTCCACCCCACCCCATGCTGCACCTGCCTGTCCTCAGACCTCCAGCCTCCCTCACTTTCCTGTTACTTCCAAACCCTGACTCCTGTCCCTTCATGGTGTCCCAGACAATCCCTCCTCTGTCCTCTGGGAGTAGATGGAATTAACTTCAAATCATGGGGAGAACACACATTTGTTGTAACTCTGAGTGGCTCTCAGTAGCAGTGCACACACACCTCATCCCGGACACAAATAGAGAATTAATATGACGATGTTGAAGTTACACCAACTATAGGGAATAGTTCAAGGAACCCCTTGCACCCATTACACCATCTCAACCACCTTCAGTAGGGCTCCTCTCGTTTAATCTTCCACCCCTGGCTCCTCATCCCAATTACTCACTGACTATGAAAACATCCACACTCCGTGTCCCTTCATCAGCATGTTTTTTAGCATAAATATATATTTAATGTCCCCAAACTCTTGCCTGAGACACAAAGGATTCACCTACTGTCACACAGGTGCATGTGTGCTGTCCCCTCAGGAAGGCTCAGCTAATTCCCTGTTGTGAGTGGGAGAGGGAGGGAGGGACAACCAGCCTATGTTTGGGACTGTGAGGTTCATGGATGACATGTTTGAGTAGAAGAAAGTCCAGACCAGCACACACGTCCTCAGACAATCATTTATCGGCACCTTCACGCAGGACACAGTGCAGAATCCTGTCTTCGTTCCCACAGAGATTTCACACCCATTTTCTTCCTTCAGGAGTTTTCCCACCAGGGTCCTTTGTGGGACTTTGGGGTGAGGAGTTGAACATTAAACTTTGTGGATCACATGGTGGGTTCTGAGCTGTGTGTTAGTGTCACGTGACAATGGATGGTCTCACAGACTTAGTGAAGTGTGAGCAGACACTCCAAGGGCTCCCTGCACTCGGCAGTCCCTTTGCTCATGCAGCTCATCTTGTCCTCTGTCCTCAGGGTTTGCCCCTCATCCACCTGCTGCTCCTGCCTGTTCTCTGGGACCCACACAAGATGCAGACCCCGGGAGTGCAAGACCCTGTCATGTGTTCACTCATCTGTGTATCACATGCTTGTGGAATTCTCCCTAGGGTGATAAATGAAGGTGGATGGAACATATTTTTATGTGCGTAGTGTAAGATTTCAAAATATTAACCGCCGCTCCTGTTCTGAGGTGCCAAGCTGGTCTCGATTTAGGTGCAGCTGAGCCCCAGACTGACGGAGCCCTGACTCATGGGGCCTTTCGAGGGGGGTTCACCTGCCTGAGCCTCAGCGTCCAGTGGTGTGAAATGGTTTACTCTAGGGGTTGGACTCATGAGAGACTGTGTCTGTAGGTTTTTGCGGAGATTATTTATATGATCATTCAGCAGGAAAATGGCAGGTAAAGATGAATATTTTCAACATATTTTTCAGGAAGATAAATATAAAAGTATGGCACTTGGCCAAGGTGTGTGCTTGGAAGCTTAGTGAGCTGCTCCAGTACCCTGCACACCACAAATGTTAGACTTGGGGCTGCGTCCCCAGAGGAAGGAATATAGTATATTTTTATTTGTTTGTGCTTTTTCTAAAAGTTTTTCTTTTTTTGTTAATCCTCACCTGAGCATATTTTTCCATTGATTCTTACAGAGAGTTGGAGTGAGGTTGTGAAGGAGAGAGAGGGAGAGAAACATTGATGTGATTGGTTGGTTGCCTCCTGCACTGTGCCAACCAGGGCCAGAATTGAACCTGTGACCTTTCAGTCCGTGGGCCTATGCTCTAACCACTGAGCCCAACTGACCAGGGCTGTATATATATATTTTTTAATGTTTGTATTGCTTTTTTACAGAGAGAGGAAGGGAGAGAGAGACAGAAACATCAATGTGAGAGAGAAACACGCATTGGCTGCCTCCTGCAGGTCCCCCAGTGGGAATCAACACCACAACCAGGGAATGTGCCCTGACTGGGAATCAAACCCGAACCACTCAGTCCAAGGGCTGATGCTCAGTCCACTGAGATACACGGACTGAGCTAAAGGTTTTAATTTTTCATAATTTTACATTTCCTGGAAAGTTGATAAGTTAGTACAGAAACCTCCTATAGAACTTTCACCCACATTCATCGAGCATTAAAATCTTGCAAAACCAGCGTCATATTTAAAACTAAGTACTCAGCCCTGGCCAGTTTGGCTCAGCGGTTAGAGCGTCAGCCTGCGGTCCAGAGAGACCCGGGTTCGGTTCCCGCTAGGGATACGTACCTCGGTTGCAGTTTGTCCCCGGCCCTTGTTGGGTCATGCGGGTGGCAGCCACTCGATGTGTCCCTTTAACATTGATGTTTCTCTCTCTCACTCTCTTCCTCTCTCTCCCTCCCGCTCTATCTGAACAAAAAATGAAAAAATGTCCTTGGGTGAGGATAAAAAAATAAATAAAATAATAAAAAATGAAAAAAAAGAAAAGGAAACTAAGTACTCAATGGTGGTATAATAATGTTAAGTAATTACAGGTTTTAATTAGATAATATAAACTCTCCCAATAATATCAGTTTTATTTTCTTGGAGCCAATCCAGGAATCCAGTAATCTAATTGTGCAATAATTATTTTAGAAAACAAGCTCTCTCTCTCTCTCTTTATCTCTCTGTATATAAAGCTGTTAATACAGTCTTCCTTCAAATTTATTTTGTATTGCTTTAACATAAAATTGTTCTAATTAGATGTTTTTATAGGGATAAGAAAAATAAAACAAGTCAGAATCTCACACTTCACTTCTCCTTCTCCTATCCCAGTGCTGGTGCCTGGGGGACACGCAGGTACTGACACAACCTGCAGCCCTGCCCCTCCTGTACCAGCAGCTGCAGAGTCCACTCAGGTGGTAGTGAAACCAGACACAAAATGGGTCCAAGGCCGCCTGTACCTACTTGAGCCAAATTCAGCAGCGACAGGGTTGCATCATAGATGAGTGTTTATTCCACAGTGCTGGCAATATGGGGAGAGCAGCGGGTCATCCTGTCAATTCTGCTCTGACATCTCCTATTAGCTGGGTGATTATGTAGCGAAAAGGAAGGTCTGTGAGTGAGGAGGAAGGGGACAGGTGAAGGGCTGCAGGGTCCGTGGTCCGTGTGTCTCCTTCCAGCATCTTGAAGTCTGATAACAAGGTAGTTAATTTTCTGTGATGTTAAGAGCAGCTCTGCCCATCCCTGGGACCAGAGACTGGTCAGTATTCCTGAAGCAAACTTCTGGAGGGGGTCGGGCTCCAGGTACAACAACCAAGTCAAAGTGTATTTGGTCCTTGCCTTGTTTTCAGAATGTGTTTTCTTTCCTTTTTTTTTCTTCTTGCAACAAATACTCCACTTGCCCTGCATCTGTAAGAAAACTCGTATCTGTGGTTAGTAAGGTGAAGAATTCTAGAACAACTGTGGTTCTCTTTTTATTAGGTGCCCTTCCTCTCTTTGGTGGTACTAGTGTTTCTAGAAAGCCTTTCTAAATAAAATGTCTTCTAATAGCATAAATGAGCCACAAAATACTTTCTTATTCAATAAATATATTTGGAAAATCCTCGCAACACTTAGCTGTGGTTTGAAATGAAGTCACAGTTTTCAGCAATGTTTTAAGATTTTAAATTTCTTTCTGAGTATTCCTGGATTTATGAACGGTAATTTGTGAGATAAAATGTCTTGGAATATTAACCTGATCGAATTTTCAGCAGAAATTCTCAAGAATAATTCCATAATAATAAAAGTAGAGATAACTTCTCATACTTTGATGTTCACAAAAATCTCCCAGAGAGAGCTTGTGAAGGCAAATATTCTTTTAAGGGAACACAAGTTTCTGACTCAGTAGGCCTACTTTGGAGAATTGCATTTCTAACAAGCTCATAGGTAGGGGTTCTATTGTAATGCTTAATAAAATATTCATGTGTCTGCAGAGATAAATCAATGAGTCAGAGTATATGTGTTAATGCTGTTTGAATGAGAAGAGTCTTACAGGGAGCAGTGGGTCTATGAGTTCAATGTGGGTGGATATATTTGGGAACTGAGCCCCCTCCCCATGAGTATAGGCAGAAAGAGAGAGAAGAACACCAGAATTGCAGGGGTCACACTGGAAAGAAGGACACATCCTGGAAGAGACTGAAGGAAGCACCTGGTGATGAATCAGAGGACAGGAAATCTGGGGCATGGAGACCCCTGCTTATACTGGTGTTGACCTTTTCCAACATCTTCCTTTTCTACCACTATTATGAGCTATTCTGAACATATAAGGAGGTTTTGGTTACACTTCCCCTTGGCTTTACATCAATGTGTGAATGTATACTACCCCCTAAATACAGAAGGCAGTGATAGACAGCCTCGTCCTCAGGCAGGGAGCCTTTGATAGTGAGGACGGCTTTGTTCCCAGAGATGGATCCAGAGAAGCGATCAGGAATCCCCGAGGGGCGTCTGTTTGTGTGGTAGATGAGCATCCGGGGAGCAAGGCCTGGGGTCTGCTGGTACCAGCTGGGGTAGTTACCGGAAGACACTGACCCAGAGCTCAGGCCACAGGTGAGTGTGACCGTCCCTCCTGGAGACACTGACAGTGCTGGCTCCTGGGTCACCATAGTCTGAGAATCCACCCCTGAAATCAACATGAGAGAGACAGGTGTTATGAGAGACAAAGGTCACCCTGAGGCCCTGCTTCTGTGGGTCCTGGTAGGAGGCAGCGTCCCTTCCTGTACCTGAGCTGTAAGCGAGGAGCTGGAACAGAAGCACCGTCCAGGCCATGGTGGGACTCACAGCTCGTGGCCTCCTCAGGCTCCTGGGCTGGAGTGTGGTGTCCTGGGGCCCTTTCATGCCTCCCAGACCCATTAGGAGGAGAAGGTGCTGCATGCAAATCAGCTTCCTCTCTAGTCCTGCCCCAGGGTGACCCTGCTGTCCCCTGGGAAGGTCTCAGAAGAGACAGATGCTGGGACCTCACACAGAGTAGTGACTGAAGGGTGATTGAGACTCTGAGTCAAAGGATTTGCCTTCTGTCACCAAATCAGTTCTTCAACATCCTAGGTGGCCTTACTCCTAAATTTCTCTGCTGGAATGGCTGTGAGCTGCATGACAAGAGGCTTATGTTTACCTCCTGGCCCCTGCAAATAGGTCATCCCAAATCTACCCCATTCCTTCGAACATTTCTTCCTTTTTCAGGGAAATCCCATCTTGTCTTCTTTGGAGGATTGTAGCAGTCATTTCTCCCAGCAGTGAGTCCACTAGGAATTCGGACTTTTCATATCTGGGGTGTGAAGGGACCGGAGTGTCCCCCTGAGTCAGTCCTGGACCCTGTCCCAGGTGCAGTGTCTGGAGGACAGAGCTAAGTGACACACACAGCTGTCCTGTCAGCAGGGATGGCAACTCTCCTTTGTTCTCAGCAGCCATCGATTATATGGAGAAGTTTTCAATTCAATGCATTTTAGAGGAGTAAATGTCACGCTGTCACCATGGAATTATGAGACACTAACATGTGATGTAACAAAATGGAAAAATGTATCTCATTGTCAGAAACGAGACCAACACTGTGTGAACAAAACAGAACATTTAGCATCTCCCTTCCCTTTCTGTTCTGCTGAGGGGAGAAGGAATGGGGAGGGTGAGCGTGGAATTTGGGGTGCAAGGGGGATGAGCTGGGGGATACAATGTCTTCTGTAATGAGGAGGATAACACACACATCATTTGTATTCAAGAGTTTTTGAAAAAAATCTATGATCTGTGGTATTTATTTTGGAATCGTCAGTAAATTACTATGTATTAAAACTGTTGATTTATTTTTTCTCTTCATATGTGTTTGTAAGCTGCAACTCATATAGAAAAAATCATAGTAAATTATTCTCCTACTTTAGAAACATATAATTGATACTGTACAGAAATATAGAACATTTAACATTTATCAAATATGGAGATGAGGAGTATTAACACTCAAGAAACAGAAAGAATGACAAAGCCGAAAGTGCAAACTGTCCTTTTCCATAAGTCAGTATGAAACGCTGAAGCAGAGGAGAAACAACAGACGAGTCAGAACAACAGCTGACATGATGGCAGATGAAGGACTCAGGCACTTGTCACATATCCCATGGTGCACACATGTAGTCCTGTTAGCAGCAGGGGTCTTTGAGGTTTGCTCGCCTTACAGACTGTCTCAGACCTTCTCCAGGCCCTGTGAGTCATGTTGATTGTTCCTGTGTCGCAGAGCTGGGGGGGGAATTAGAAGCAACAAATTCCTATAGAAGTAGGAGGTACTGAAAGTCTGGATTTGGGAGACACATCCAGCACTACAAGAACCTCTCACATGCAGGAAAGAGACAAGCAGCGCCCCCTGTGGGTCCTGAGGGACACTGCCTGACACAGAGGAGCTTCCTCTGGAGGTGCCTTAATCTCTGAGAGAACCTGCAGCTGCAGGTGACCAGGGCCTCTTCTCATCTGCTCTCCCCCAAACTCCAGGTCCATCATCACCCAGACACTGCACACATGTCCCAGTCTCAGCCCAATTCCTTTCTGACGAGTGAAAGATTTTTCTTGATAAGACGTGAATTCTTCTTGCTGGTATGTTGAGCCATTTGTACAGTTATCAGCTGTAATCATAAGTGAGGTTTTTTGTAGTTTTCCACCATCCTGTTTTTTTGGCTCCTTTGATTTGCTGGAATGAAAACATTAATATAGGCTCTTCTCTCTCTCTCTCTCTCTCTCTCTCTCTTTCTCTCACCCTCTCTCTCTCTCTTTCTCTCTCTCTCTCTCTCTCTGGCAGAGGCAGTACCATATGGTCCAGGAGCCTGGAAGTAGGGTTAGAAGCGGCAGACACATGGGATGATTGACCTGCTGTGCCCAGATGGAAGGAGCAAAAGGCAGTGTAGATGTGCCCTCCCTTGATATCTTGTGTGAGTGAGGAAGTGATAAGAGGAATCTGGGCCATGGTGGAGAAGCCCCAGACTCTGGGTGCTGAGGCCTAATTGTTGGCATGGAGGCAATCCCATCCCAGGAGTCTCCTATCCTATGCCCAGGCAGCACTGCGGGTCATATTTCTTCTAGCACATTTATATTTGTTATGTGATTATCCATCTATCTTTGCCTGTGAATCAGGCCTAGACAATGGCTCCGTTAGGGGAAGAGAATGAACTATGAGACAAGTGTGTGTCTCAGCTGAGTGCTCATGTGGCTATCAGGGGATCAGGTGCAGAAAAGTCACACTTCAGTGAGGACACTACTTGCCCAAGTGTGCAAGAGCCAGTAGAGTATTGTCCTCTTCTTCCTGGATCACAGCCCTGACCAGTCCACCAGTGCCCCCTGCTGGTCTCAGAACTCATGTTCCCCAGCTCATTTCTCACCACCCAGCTCAAAGGGAAGGGTCTCTGAGTTTTGCAGTTGGATCTTTGTGATGTCACTTCCCAGGACAGTAGAATGAGCAGATCCCCTCCTGGTGTTGGGCTTAAGCCGTTAATTTTTTGGTCATTAATGACCCCAGACAGCTAAATAAATGCTGTTACCCAATGTTAAAGGATTACCTGATAGTTGAATTTGCTTCTGCCTTGCCCCTGGATTAATTACTGGTACAGGAGTATTTTGAGTCAGTTTTGAGTCTTAAAGTTCCCGCAAAAGCCCCAATCATTCATACATGGTAATAATTCTGTTTGAGTGATGCTTTCAGGTTGAAATACTTGTTTGTTTGTTTGCTGTAGCTGTTGTGAGGGTCTGCTGTTAGGTGTCCAGCCCCCAGTGGATGTGTTGGCTTTTCAGGTCTTCCAATGCCATGAGAAGCAGACGCTGTCAGGAAGAAATGTCTGTGCTCGGCTCCTTCTGCAGGTTCAGTTACCCTGGAATGTTATCCT
Source organism: Tadarida brasiliensis (assembly GCA_030848825.1). Lineage (NCBI taxonomy): Eukaryota > Metazoa > Chordata > Mammalia > Chiroptera > Molossidae > Tadarida > Tadarida brasiliensis. Next base: position 19,697,281 of record CM061277.1, on the reverse strand, counting down.
GACAATACTTACTTCCTTTTGACTCTTGATGTATTTAAGTTATATTGTTTTCCAGTTTTGTCATTTGTTTAGCACATGGGTTGGTATTAAAAGGATAATATTATGAGTGGAATTCTACCACTTGTTAGAGGTTCTTCCTCCACTATGAGATTTAGAAACCCTCATTTTGTGATTTCCAATCTTCATTAACCCTGATCAAGTTACTTTCAATATTATTTTGTATTGATTTCAGGTGCACAGCAGAGTGATTAGTCAATCCTATAGTTCACAAAGAGTTTTTTTTCTGATACTTACAGTACCCACCTGGCACCATACCTTAGTTATCACATATTATGGACCCTAGTATCTGTGCTGTACTTGACATCTGTCCTCTCTGCTTGAGGATGCTCAATGGTGTCACCACGTCTCCTTGTTTCTCTAAACCCCAGGCTCCTGTGCTCTATCTCGCAGACAGTTTCAGCTAGTCTGCAGGTTAGTCAGCATAAACCTTCCATTTCTGTGAGCACTTGCAGCTGAGGCTTTCCACTTACTGTAGTGGTAGGAGCATGAATGAGGACTAAGGGACATCCGCGCCCTGGGGCTCAGACAAGTCGCTGTGCTTGAGCCTGAGCCACAACACAGGGTCAGGCCAGGTGCTCCCTGTGAGCACTGGCTACAGCGGCCACATCCGCAGCCTGCTAGGGACTGTACCTTGGGTCCTGGCATCAGAAATGAGCAGCAGCTCAGGCTGGCAACCTCCTCAGCGAACAGGCTGCAAGAGCTGCGTGTATGCGCATGTGCGAGATCTCCGCTTTAATGGATGCATTCCCCCCGTTGCTCTGTGCCAGGGGCCAGGGGCACGGGACTGCTGGAAGAGGGGAGATCCCCAAAGGTAGAACCCCAAGTGGAGTTCTGGTTAGACCAGAGTATGATGTGAGAGGTGGGAATGGCATGCCCATGCTGCCCAGTCTGTGCTGCCCTGAGATGGGGAGGCTGCATGGTCTGAGTGGCAGGGCTTCTGCAGGAGGGAGAAGAACCACAGAAATGCAGGCAGTTGCAGGGGTGGGTAGAGAGGAGAGAAACAAAGATCTCTGAGCAGTGTTCTTACCACCAGCCAATCTTTCTCCCGAGTGTCCTTCGTGGGCGCCATATGTGATGCCCGTGGAAGTGGGGTCTGCAGACTCTCTTGGCCTGCTGGGAGGTGGTCCCAGTGCAATGAACTACACGCAGACACTGCTTGGAGTGAGGGGGAGCATCACAAGGGAGAAAATGCTCCAGAGCTCTGGATGCAGCTCAATTCATTTGCAAAGTGGTTCCCTAAGTTACATGGTGTTTTAGGTAATTAAGTCCTTGAGATTGAGTCTCTGCTGACCTTACAGCCAAGCCCAGCATACTTCCTGTTTCATCTGTCTCTGGCTGTTTTCAGCAGAGATACATAACAAACACATTCACGCTTGGGCGATAAGCCCATTGTCTGCTTTCACGGCAGTGTTACAGCCCATCATACATACCTAATCTCTTCACATCTACACCATACATTCAGGGCGGAGTTCCAGCCCATATCATGCATACGCTAATGGATATTTTCAGGGCGACTTTACCCAGGTTAGACTGACAGGGCTCTGTGGTCACATGTCTCATACAAGAGCCATTTCGTCTGTTCTGCACAAGTGTGTCCTTAGGCATTGTTCTCCTGACAATCTGTTCCTAGATGGTGGGCAGTGCTCCTGGGAGATTCCTGTCTGCTCCAAGGATTAAGTCTCTTGGTTGGCCGTCTCCTGGAGTGTGTGAATGAGTCTATAAATGCTATAGCTTCTTAGTAAGCTTAATGGATTGCTATCCTAATCTCTGATGTAGTCTCCCAGTTTATTAAGCTTCCTGTCTATTTCCCTTTGCTTCTTTCCTTATTACTAACTAGCTAACTACCTATGCTAACAAGTGTACTAATAAATAAATGAAGCAGGATGCATATATGTCTTTACACAATGAGCCCAGATTTGCAGCTAAATGTGAATTAATACACACTCAGACCACATACAAACACTGATACACGGACACACACACACACACACACACACACACACACACTCAAATGCCCCCCTCCACACACACACAAGAAATCACTTCCAATGAGTTAAGAATTTCTAGTGAAGTAGAAATAATGGAAAGTTTCTCAGTTGATTATATGAAGCCAGCATGACAAACACCAGCTCCTGGAAGTGCCACAGAACAGACAGCGCTGTTGGAACAGGAGGTTCCCAGCCAAGTTTTGGGTCCTGCAGTAGAAAGTTGTGTTTGTGCCCAAGTGTGCTGGGGAGGCGGGAATGTGGAAATTCACAGCATAGACTTTGTTTTCACTGAATAGTCTACATACCATCAACTGTTTGAGGGTTCTTTTCTCTTATTACACTGGAGCCTCAGAAGCTCCAAGTTTTTCACTGACCTCCCCATTTAAACCCAAAAGTTTTTATTGATTTTTTAGAGAGAGAAGAAGAGAGAGGTAAAGGGAAATAGACATATCAATGGGAGAGAAATATCAATCTGCTGTCTCCTGCACCCCCCCACCCCACTGGGAATTGAGCCCACATCCTGGGCAGGTGACCTGACTGGGAATCGAATCAGTGAGCCCTCAGGTCATGGAATGATACTGAGCCACACTTGCTGGCTGACCTCCCCATTTGAATTTGGTTTAATGGAAACCAACCAAGATTATTCTTTGCCACTTAGAGCCCAATTACTTTGCATACCCTGTAAAAGGACACCCAGTGGCCACTGATAAGCAAGCCCTGGGGCCAGAACAGACCTCAAGCTGCTGCTGCCCTTTGGAGCTCTCTGACCCAGAGACACCCCATTGTGCTGCTGAGTGACATCTCCAGGGCAGGGACTTCCCCTGTCCCTTCTCTTCTTCCTAGGAACTGTCTTTGCTCTCCTCACTTGAGTGACAGTCTCAGGAAGAGATCTTGAATTGAGCAGTTTTCTCTGTATCCCACCTGTCAAAATGCCGGCCAAAATAAGGCTAAACTTTGTCGAGGGCCGTGTTGTGGTCACACCTTTTCATTGTTCTACACTGAAATTCTCCAACTCACTATCCACTTCATACAGCCAAACTCAAGAGAGGGGATCACACAACCCCATAAACACACAGGAGGTGGGGTCGTTAGGGCTGTCTCACTGCTGTTTTCCGACAATCTGCTTTCTGATCCCCAAAGATTCACGTATCTCTCACTTGGCATCCACATTCTTTAGGCCTTGAGTTCAGCTTTGCACACACAGAAAGGGGCAGAGGTGTGGCTGAGCCTGGGGTTTATGTCTCACTTCCCCACCAGCATCTGTCACTGTGGAAATGGTTGCTGAACCACAGAGCACAGTAGTACTCAGCCTCGTCTTCAGGCTGGGCCCCAGTGATGGTGAGAATGGCTTTGTTCCCAGAGATGGATCCGGAGAAGCGATCAGGGATCCCGGAGGGGCGGCTGTTTGTGCTATAGATAAGCTGGGGGGGAGCCTGGCCTGGGATCTGCTGGAACCAGCCAGGGTAGTTACTGGAAGAGAGTGACCCAGAGCCTGAGACACAGGTGAGTGTGACTGTCCCTCCTGGAGACACTGACAGTGCCGGCTCCTGGGTCACCACAGTCTGAGAATCCACCCCTGAAATTGACATGAGAGAGACAGCTGTTATGAGAGACAAAGGTTACCCTGAGAACCTGCTTTTATGCGTCCCCCAGGAATGCAGAGTTCCTTTCCCTGACCTGAAACGTAAGCGAGGAGCCCAAGCAGAAACAGTATCCAGGCCATGGTGGTGACTCACAGAACGTAGCCTCCTCGGGCTCCTGGGTTGGACAGTGGCGTTTGTGGCCTTTTTGTGCCTCCCAGACCCTTTGGGAGGAGAAGGTGCTTCATGCAAATCAGCTTCCTCTCTCTTCCTGCCCTAGAGTCACCCTGATGTTCCCTGGGGAAGACCTTGAAAGAGGCAAATGCTGGGACCTCACACAAACTAGTGATTGCACGATGACTAAGACACTGAGTGAGCAGAATGTTGACCTATGTCACCAAATCAGTCCCACTCGTCCTTGGTGAACTTAATCCTAAATTTCTTTCCTGGAATGGCTGAGGGCTGCATGTTGAGATGATTGTGTTTACCTCCTTGCCCCAGACATCCAGTTCATCACAAAATCTAGCCCCATCGCTCATCGCTGAGAACATTTTCTTCCTTCTCCAGTGAAATCCCTTCTTGCCTTATTTGATGGAGCTTAGCAATCAGTCTTCCCTCCAACACCGAATCCACTGGGAAGTCATAGAGTTCATGTCTGGGGAGTGAGGGACAGTGTCCCCTGACTCAGCCCTGACCCAGTAGCAGCGGAGGAGCAGAGCAAGGCTGAGTGAGCCCACACACAGAGCTGCCCTGCCAGGCAGGGATGGCAACTCGCCTTTGTTCTGAGAAGCCACCACGTATATGGAGTAGCTTCGTTTTAACTGAAGATATTGAGTAGGAAAGGTTGTAGTGTCCTCATGAAATTCCGAGATACTTCACAACATCAGATATAATAAAATAGGAAAATGTGTCTCAGAATCAGACATAAAAATAACTGTAAATAAGTCAGCGTGGACGTCATGGAACCTCTTAAAACTGTCCTTCCCTTTACATTTTTCTGTGGAGCAGGGGCATGAGAGGCTGGGGAAGGATCTGGGATGTAAGGAGGACGAGGAGGAGGGCAAATGTCTCCAGCAGCTGGAAAGATACACGCACTATGGGTGCATTAGTGTGAAATAAAAGTATGGTTTTGTGTTCATTTTGGAATTATTAGTAAATTGTTTGTTTAATAAAACTTAAATGGTTATTTTCCCTCTCATTTCATATGCGTTTAAAAGCCTAAACTCGTATTTGACAAACTATACATACTAAATTATTTTTTCCATCATAGACTATATCTTGATACGGTAGAGAAAAATCAGTATTCACATCAATCATACATTGAGATGAGGAGGAGTGTTAAGACACAAGAAAAATAATTAGAAAGTCGGAAATACAAACAATATCAGTTCCATCAGTCATTAAATACTACTGAGATAAATGAGAAATAACAGACTAGTAAGAGATAACTTAAATGATGACAGTGAAAGGGTGAAAGGGTTTATTACAAATTTCATCATCAATACACTTAGGAGTAATAATTAGAAGCAAGGAACCCTGATGTTTGCCAGTCATGACTGTCTCAGGCTTTCCCCAGTCAACACGGTTCCCCTTAACTTTTCCTGTGAGCAGGTCTGGGTGGGGATTAGGAGCCAGTGTGGAATAGAGGCATTGATGGGCTGGCTATGGAAGAATGACCCAGGGCCCCAGGAGCTGCTCACATGGAGGAAGGAGACAGAGCAGCGCCCCCTGTGGTTCCTTAGGGAGGCAGTCTGAATCCAGGAGCTTTCTGAGAGACCATGCTGATTCAGGCTTCTCAGGGCCTCCCACATCTGCTCTCCCTCCAATTTCAGGTCCATCATCACCCAGAGACTGCACACGTATCCGAGCCTCAGCCCAGATCCTCCCTGCGCGTCAAGGAGACTTTTTCTTGATATGAAATGGATGATTCTTGCTCATATGTTGAATCATTTGTGCTACTATCACCTATGGTCATAAACACAATTTTGGAAAAAATTTCCAGAGCTATGTTCATCATTACACATAGAATCATAGTCATTTTCCTTTTATTGTACAGCATCACTATATTTTAAAACTTTTATCTTGGTCATTAAAGGTTGGCTGGTCTGAATCCAGACTTGTGTCAGAGTGCATGTGCGTGTGCGTGTGTGTGTGTCTGTGTGTGTGCGCACGTGCAACGTTTAATTTTACTTTTGACTCCTGTCCATAGCTCTGCAATTGATGATAGGTCTTTGCACTGGTTTTATAACACATCATTATAATAACAATAAGGGTTAAAACGTAATAACTGTGGCTTAGAACAGTGGACTTGAGCACCTCCTTCTTCTCAGGCCATGGAGAACTAGACCGTGAGCCAACACTCGCTAGACACAGACTCAGTGAAAAGGAGACAGGGGCAAGAGAAGCAGCAGGAGCCCTGAGCCAGGTGTTTGTGTCTCACATTCTCAACTGCCTCTGCCACTGTGGAAATGATTACTGTGCACAGAGCACAGTTGTATTTGGCCTCATCCTTAGGTTGGACACCTGAGAGGGTCAGGGCAGCTTTCCCCCAATGGAGGCAGCCTGTGAACCCAGCAAGGGTCCAGGAGTGTTTGTCGAGTGTATGACAAACCAGTGCCTTGAGTACCTGGTCACATTTATGTTGGGACCTGTGTCCATATTACTTTTTTGTGACTGCTCCCATGGTGGAGCCAAAGTGAGAGTGAATGTCCCTCCTGGAGTCATGGCCATGAGGGCTCCTGGGTCACCACAGCCTGAGAACTGGACCCTGAAATGAAAACAGACACAGTCAGGAATGAAGAATAAAGGCAGAGGGATCCATCCAAAGGCTGGTCTCTGAAATGTCCATGAACCTGGTCACTGAGTAAGGAGGAGGAGGGGGAGGAGGAAGAGGAAGAGGAGGAGGATGAGAAGAGTCCAGGTCATGGTGCAGACTCTCCAAGATCCCTGACCTCATGCTGGTCTTGTCTCTGGTTGTCGCTTCATCTCCTCTTCAACTCCCAGGATAAGGGTGTGTTTGGTTGGGCATCATGCAAATATGAGCCCACAGGACCACCCAGCTCTAGGTCCAGGGCTCTGTTTGTAGCTTCACTCTCAGGAGGAGGCTGATGTTGTTGTGAGCTCTGAGTCTTTCCCTTGAGAGGAAGCACCTGCAGTGAGTCACCTCTAACTCAGGCCATGAGGATGGCCGCTGGCCTCATTGAATTAGAAGGATTTGCATTGTTTTCAGAACTTGCAGCCCTAAGAAGACCCACAGCGCCTCCCAGTGCCATCCTCCGGAGACTATTCATGGTGGTGGTGAACGGTGTGACCCAGCTCTGTGGGGAGGTGGGTGTCAGAAATGCAACTGTGGCCTCTGCCAGCACTTCTGTCAGAAAGAAAGCTGTCCCCATAGCTTTCACCTGATGCCTGAAAACTCAGATCCGTCCCATTGTCCCTGCTTCCTTTCAAGCTGCTGCCCCAGTACTGGAGCTCAGAAGGAGTCTGAATAGGTCCGTGTGTGGTCCCTTTGAAAAGAACTGCTTGGAACTCCATTAACCTTCTGTCTCCCTCAACCACTATCTCTGCTGGTTTTCACAATCAGAAGTTATGGGGACTTTTTCCAGCACTGGAATCCCAGGCTGGTAGGCCTGGTGTGGGGCTGGGACCCCGCACTGCTCAGGCAGGACCTCCACAGGGGAGATATCGTCCTGATTTTTCCCTGCCACCCATGCGTGTGGGATCATTTCATATGCGTCCTCACCCTTTCAGTCAGTCTCAATGTGACTTTTTCTTTAAATCCCCCGGTGTAGGATGTCCACTCAGCTACCATTCAGCTAGATTTCAGATGGTTATGAATGCTGGTCATTCTGTCATTCAGTTGCAATTTTGATGTGGTTTGGGAAGATTCAAGAACTGTTAACCTGCACTGCCATCTTGACTGGATGTTCTAAAAGAATTTTAATTTTTATTAATTTTTATTTTTTTAAACTTATCTTTATTGTTGAATATATTACAGATATTCCTCCTTTTTCCCCTATTGACCCCCTCCTCTCCCCTTCCGCCCCCCCCCCCCACCTTTCCGCACACTATTTTCTGTGTCCATTGGTTACACATATAGGCATATAAGTTTTTTGGTTTATTTCCCCTCCCCCTTACCTTTGAGGTTTGTTAGTCTAATAACCAATTTGTACTTCTTAATCCCTTCACCTTTTTCACTCATTCCCCCAACAGTGTCCCATCTGGAAACCAACAAATGCTCTCTATATCTATGATTGTGTTTCTGTTCTGCTTGTTCATTTTGTTTGTAGATTCAATTGTCAATAAATATGGGTTTATTGCCATTTTATTGTTCATATTTTTGATGTTCTTTTTTTTTTCAAGAAGACCCTCCAATAATTCATATAATACTGGTTTGGTGGTGATGAACTCCTTTAGCTTTTTCTTGTCTTGGAAACTCTACATATGTCCATTGATTCTAAATGATAGCTTTGCAGGATCGAGTGATCTTGGTTGTAGGTTCTTGCTTTTCATCCCTCTGAGTATTTCTTGCCACTCTCTTCTGGCCTACAAAGTTTCTTTTGAGAAATCAGCTGACAGTCTAATGAGAGTTCAGTTGTAGGTAACTAACTGCTTTTCACTTGCTGCTTTTAAGATTCTCTCTTTGTCTTGAACCTTTGGCATTTTGATGATGTGTCTTGGTGTGGGCCTCTTGGGGTTCATCTTGTTTGGCACTCTCTGTGCTTCCTGGACTTGTATGTCTGTTTCCTTCACCAAGTTAGGCAAGTTTTCTGTCATTCTTGTTTCAAATATGTTTTCAATATCTTACTCTCCCTCTTCTCCTTCTGGCACCCCCATGATGCAAATGTTGGCACACTTGAAGCTGTCCCAGAGGCTCCTTACACTATCCTCATCTTTTGGGATTCTTTTTTCTTTTTGCTGTTCTGATTGTTTGGTTTTTGCTTCCTTATATTCCAAATCGATGGTTTGCTTCTTTTCTTTACCTACTCTACTATTGAATCTGTGTAAATTATTCTTTATTTCAGTTAGTGCTTCCTTCATTTCTGACTGTGCACCCTTTATTTCTGACTGGTCCTTTTTTATGCTCTGGAGGCCCTCACTACGTTCACTGAGCATCCTTATAAACAGTGTTTTGAACTATGTCTCTGTTAGATTGCTTATCTCCATTTTGTTTAGTACTTTTCCTGGAGTTTTTTTCTGTTCTTTCATTTGGGACATGTTTCTTTGTCTAATCATTTTGGCTGCCTCCCTGTGTTTGTTTCTATGTTTAGGTGGAGTTGCTATGTCTCCTGGGTGTCTCAGGGTGGCCTATTGAAGTAGGTGTCCTTTAGGGTCCAGTGGCACAGTCTCCCTGATCACCATAGCTGTGCCCTTGAGGTGCACCCTTTGTGTGGATTGTACACCCTTCTGTTGTAATTGAGTCTTGATTGCTGTTAATATGTCAATGGGAGGGATTAACTCAGGCTGATCAGTTGCAAGGACTGGCTGTGCCCACTGATCACCAACCTCCAGACTACTTTGGATGATCAGCTGTGCAGAGGCCCACCACACAGAGCAAGACTTCCTTCAGCAGGGCTCTGGTACTCACAGGGTCCACTTCTTGAGTGTGTAGCTTGTGGAGGTGGTTAGGTGGTGGTGCTTCGATGTGGTTTGACACTGTCCACTGGGGTCCTGGCTCTGGAACAAGGTCAGTATCTGTGTATGTTCTACCAGGGCCACCAGGCATAAGCTACAAAGCAATTTGCAGATGGCCGCTTCTTTCCTGGGCTTGGAGGTGCCCAGGTAAAGCCAAGTTATGAACCAAGGCTGGCTGCTCCTAGTGCCAGGCCTGGGGCCACTTAACAAGAGGTATTGGGCTCTCTGAGACCAGATGCTCCTTTTTTTGAGAGAATTTAGGAAAATCTGAAGCAGGAGCCAAGATAGGCCATTTCTACGGTAAAGCCACTGGGAACAGCTGGGGTGGGCCTGAAAGTTGGGTGGGGCAGGGCCTCAGGGAATCACCAGGGGCGGGGCAAACAGTGTGAGCCAGGTTGCTGGAGACCCAGATATGGTGCCTGTTTGCTGGCCTCATGGGGGAAGGCCTCACCAAAGGAGCACTGTCCTCTGTCAGCACGTCTGTCTGGGTGAAATCTTCCTTTTCAGTGCTCATCCCAATGCCAAACAACTCAGTTCTTCCCCATATGTCTCTGGTGCATTTCAAGCTGCCTCACCTCCCCGCTGGAGCCTCAAAGGTGCGAGTTGGAGTAAGTGGGAGGGCCCTTTAGAGGAGCTGCCCGGGGCTCCAGCCTCAGCCTCAGCCTCCCAGCCTCAATTCTCACTGGTTTTACAGCCAGAAGTGATGGGGACTTCTCTTCCTGGCCCTAAAACCCTGAGCTGGGGGCCTGGTGTGGGACGAGGACTCCTCACTCCTCAGGGAGGACCTTCACAGCTGAGGTATCCCTCCTGATTTTTATCCTCCACACGTGGGTGTGGGACCAGCCTGTCCTCGCCTTGGCCCCTATGTCTCCATGTGGCAGCTTATTTATTTTCATAGTTGTAGGACTTCCCTTCAGCTTGATTTCAGGCAGTTTTGAATGATGGTTGTTGTAATTTTGATGTGGTTGGGGGAGGAGGTGAGCACGGCACTTACCTATGCTGCCATCTTGACCGGAAGTCACATTTTAATTTTTAGAAATAAGTTAGTTCAATGATTTTGATACAGGCAACATACTTTGACAAAAAAGTTGAAGTTGCCCAAACCCTTTCAAGTATTATGCAAATCTTAACTCCAGTGTGGCACCAACAGATACTATATTATTTCCTAATATCCCCTGGTCTCTTGGTTCTTAACTGAGAGCAAATGGCCCTGAGGGAAACGAGGTTCAGTTTATACAAAGTCTTGGTGACTCATCAGTGACACTGGGTACACCTCCTCCCACAGCTCTGTATCTCCCAGCATGCACTGTGCCACAGGCTACCTGTTATCACAGGAAACCATGACTTCCACGTAATGTCCTCTCCTTGCAGTTGGGATAAAGCCTGAACATAATTGTTTTCTAATATTATTTTTATATAGAAAAAAAGAAAAATTAGTCAAACCAAAATTCCTACCCTGCGTCCCCACCTCACACTGCAGCACTGGCCACCTCAGGGCACCTCCTTGCAGAGACACAGCCCGCAGCCTGCACCTCGTGTCCTGGTGCCAGGAGACTCCGCTCAGGGGCTGGTGGCAGTGTTTCTGGAAGCCAGTCCTAACGAGATGCTTTCTAAGACCTTATGGCCACCTGAGCCACTAAAATATCCTTAGAAACGTATGTTTTGGAAGCCTCTCGCAGCTCTGCCTGTTGTGTGACATCATGACTCAGGTGTCAGCCATGCTTCAGATTGTAAATCTATTTCTAAGTGTCCCGGGGATCTGAATGGCAATTTCAGGAGGGATTGAGTCAGGGAATGTTCCCCTGACTGAATTTTAAACCGAAATGCTGGGAATACTTTCATAATACTAAAAGGAGAGATACCTTTCAGACATTGATGTTTAACACTTTCCTGGAGAGCTTGTTGTCATACAGATTCTGGGACAACACAGTCTCCAACTCAGCAGGCCTATGGTGAGGAAGGACATTCTAACAAGCCCCCAGCTAATGCTCCCATTTCAATGCCAAAATTAATATTAACTTCGTCTCCACAGTCAATTAATGAATGAGCATATGTTGTTGATACTCTCTGAATCAGAGGAGTGTTACAGGTAGCGGCAAAGTCTCTGAATCTCACTGTTGGTTGATACAGTTTGGAGCTGAGGCCCTCCCTATGCTTATAGGCAGAAGTGAAGAGAGAAAGTCAGTTCTTACAGGAGTCACATTGAAGACTTGGACACACCCTGGAGAGACTGGAGGGACATGTTTTGATGAAGCCCTGGACAGGAGATCAGGCCCAGGGAGCCCTTTCCCCTGTGTGTTGGCCATTTCCACCCTTGTTCTTTTTTCTGCATCTGAGGCTGAGCCATTCTGAGCACATGAGGAGGTTTAGGTTGCACTTCCCCATGGGTTTACATCACTGTGTAATTGTCATTACTCGTGTACAGAACACAGAAATAGTTGGCTTCATCCTCAGGCTGGGCCCCCGTGATGGTGAGGGCGGCTTTGGTCCCAGAAATGGATCCAGAGAAGCGATCAGGGATCCCCGAGGGGCGCTTGTTTGTTTGGTAGATAAGTGTGCGGGGAGCCTTGCCTGTGGTCTGCTGGTACCAGCTGGGGTACTTACTGGTAGACACTGATCCAGAGCTCAGGCCACAGGTGAGTGTGACCTTCCCTCCTAGAGACACTGACAGTGCCGGCTCCTGGGTCACCACAGTCTGAGAATCCACTCCTGAAATCGACATGAGAGAGACAGGTGTTATGAGAGACAGAGGTCACCCTGAGACCCTGCTTCTATGGATCTGGTAGAAGGCAGAGTCCCTTCCTGTACCTGAGCTGTAAGCGAGGAGCTGGAACAGAAGCACCGTCCAGGCCATGGTGGGACTCACAGCACGTGGCCTCCTCAGGCTCCTGGGCTGGAGTGTGGTGTCCTGGGGCCTTTTCATGCCTCCCAGACCCATTAGGAGGAGAAGGTGCTGCATGCAAATCAGCTTCCCCTCTAGTCCTGCCCTAGAGTCACTGTGCTGTCCCCAGGGGGAATCTTGACAGAGACAAATTTTGGGACCTCACACAGATTAGTGACTGCAGGGTGACTGAGACACTAAATGAATGGGTTGAGGATTTTCACCAAGTCAGCTTCCTAATGTCCTTGGTGACTTTGTCCTAATAATCTTCCCTCAAGGTTCTGAGGGCTGAAGGATGAGATGGGAGTGTTCTCCAGCTCCTGGCCCGAGCAATCTAGGTCATCCGAAATCTAACCCATTCCTGCGAACATTTCTTCCTTTTTCAGTGAAATCCCAACTTGTCTTCTTGGGAGCAACTAGCAGTCACTCCTCCCAGCAGTGACTCCACTAGGGATTCACAGGTTTCATGTCTGGTAGTGAAGGGTCAGTGTCTCCCCCTGATTCAGTCCTGAACCCTGTTCCAGTAGCAGTGGTCAGGGGACAGAGCTAAGGGTGGTGACACAGACAGTTGCTCTGCTAGCAAAGATAGCAACTCTCCTTTGTTCTAAGCAGTCATCGATTTTATGGAGAAATTTTCAATTAAATGCAGTTTAGAAGAGTAAAAGTCACCCTGTCCCATGGAATTATGAGATACCTACTAACACCTGATATAAAAAATAAGAACATGTCTCTCGTTATCAGAAAGGAGAAGAGCACTGTGTGAATGAATTGGTGGGAACATCATAGAACATTTTAAATCTCCCATTCCCTTTAAATGCTGCTGCCAGGCAGAAGGAATAGGGAGGGTAGCTCGGAATTTGAGGTGTAAGGGGAATGAGCAGGGGGATGAAATGTCTTTAGTAATTGGGGAGGATAACACATATCATTGGTGTTTATCAGACTGAAATCAAACTATGATCTATGGTGTTTATTTTGGAATCACCAATAAATCTCGCATGTATTAAAACTTTTTGATGAATTTCTTTCTCTTCATATGTTTTTTTTTCAAAATTTTTAAAAACTCATCTTTATTGTTGAATGTATTACAGATCTCCCCCTTTTTTCCCCATTGACCCTTCCTCCACAACCCGCCCCCTTCTTGCCTTCCCCACACTATTGTCGGTGTCCATTGGTTATACATATATGCATAGAAGTTCCTTTTATCTCATCCTGCCCTCCCTCCCCCCTTCCCTTTGAGGTTCATCAGTCTAAAAACCAATTGGTATTTCTTAATTGCTTCATCTTTTTCACCCATCCCCCCAGCCTCCACCCATCTGGCAAGCAACAAAAAGTTATCTGTATCTCATAGTCTGTTTCTGTTCTGCCTGCTCATTTTGTTTGTAGATAATTGTTGAAAGATATGTATTAATTGCCATTTTATTGTTCATATTTTTGTTCTTCTTCTCCTTCAAGAAGACCCTTCAACATTTCATATAATACTAATTTGGTGGTGATGAACTCCTTTAGCTTTTTCTTGTTTGGGAAACTCTTGATATGGCCATCGATTCTAAATGATAGCTTTGCAGGATAGAGTAATCTTGGTTGTAGGTAGTTACTTTTCATCACCTTGAATATCTCTTGCCACTCTCTCCTGGCCTGCAAAATTTCTTGTGAAAAATCAGCTGACAGTCTTACAGGAGCTCCTTTGTAGGTAACACACTGTTTTTCTCTTGCTGCTTTTAAGATTCTCTCTTTGTATTTAACCTTTGGCATTTTGATGATTATGTGTCTTAGTGTGAACCTCTATGGTTTCATCTTGTTTGGGACACTCTGTGCTTCCTGGACTTGTATGTCTGTTTCCTTCACCAAGTTAGGGAAGTTTTCTGTCATTATTGTTTCAAATAGGGTTTCAATTTCTTGTTCTGTTTCTTCTCCTTCTGGCACACCCTGTGATACGAATGTTGGCATGCTTGAAGTTGTCCCAGAGGCTCCTTACACTATCCTCATCTTATTGGATTCTTTTTTATTTTTGCTGTTCTGATTGGGTGCTTTTTGCTTCCTTATATTCTAAGTAGATGGCTTGCTTCTTGGCTTTACCTACTCTACTATTGATTCCCTGTAAATTATTTTTTTTATTTCAGTGTGCATCCTTCATTTCTGACTGGTCCCTTTTTATGTTGTTGATGTTCTCACTAAGTTCCTTGGAGGTCTCCTTAAGTTCCTTGAAGTTATTACTAAGTTTCTTGAGTGTCTCACCAAGTTCCTTGAGCAAACTTATTACCAGTATTTTGAACTCTGCATCTGATTGATTGTTTATCTTCATTTTGTTTAATCTTTTCTGGGAGTTTTGTTCTTTTCTCTCATTTGAGACATGTTTCTTTGTCTCCTCATTTTGGCTGCTTCCCTGTGACTGTTTCTATGTATTAGGCAGAGTTCCTATGTCTCCTAGGCTTCGTAGAGTGGCCTATTATTGTAAGTGTCCTGTAGGAACCAGTGACACAGCCTCACTGATCAGCCCAGCTGGGCCCTTGAGGTACACCCCTAGTGTGAACTGTACACCCTTCTGTTGTAATTGAGTCTTGATTGCTGTTGGCATGTGTGGGAGGGATTTACTCAGGCTGATCAGTTGCAAGGACTCTCTGTGCTCACTGACCACTGGCCTCTGACTCCCTTGGAAGATCAGCAGTGTAGGGGCCCACCACACAGAGCAAGACTTACTTCTTCAGGGCTCTGGTACCCACTGAGTCCGCTCATTGAGTGTGTCACTTGTGGAGGTAGTTGTGTGGTGGTGTTTTGATGGGTCTGAAGCTGTCCACTGGGTGTGTTGGTTCTGTGGCAAGGTCAGTCACTGTCTGTATTCACAAGGGGCACTGTTCTTTATCCTCAACACCTGAGGGGCTCCTGGAGCCCTGGGTGCACCTCCCTCCCTATCCAGCCTATCAATTCTCCAACACACTCGGGTTCCTGATCCCCACCCACATCAGTCCCACGAGAAATATGATATGGCCAGTGGGGCCTAGAGAATGTGTGACACAGTCAGTGGTGTGGAAACTCAGGACCCCTGTTGCTAACATGACTACCATGTGTGCACGATGGGCCACCTGGCATAAGCTACAAAGTGATCTGCCGATGGCTGCTTCTTTGCTGGGCGTGGAGGTGCCCAAGAAAAGCCAAGTTGTGAACCAAGGCTGGATGCTTCTAGTGCCAGGCCTGGGGCCACTACAAAGAGGTATGGAGCTTGCTATGGCCATATGCTGCTTGTTTGAGAGAATTTAGGGAAATCTGAAGCAGGATCCAAGACAGGCCAATCCTATGGTAAAGCCTTTGGAAACAGGTTGGGTAGGCCTGAAAGTTGGGTGTGGCAGGGCCTCAGAGAATCACCAGGGCAGGGCTGTCTGCCACCCAGGGGAAGGGCTCACCAAAGGAACATCAGCCTCCTCTGTCCAGGAGAAAGCCACCTCTCCAACCCTCGTCCTGAGGCCAGACAGCTCAGTTCTTCCCTGTGTGTCTCCTGTGCCTTTCAAGCTGTCTCTCCTCTGAGCCCAGAAGGAGCAAGTGAGTAAGTCAATGTGCGGGCCCTTTGAGAGGAGCTGTCTGGGGCTCCAGAAATCTCAGCCTCCCTCAGCCTCAGTTCCCACTGGTTTTACAGCCAGAGGTGATGGGGACTTCTCTTCCTGGCACTGGAACTCTGAGCTGGGCTCCTGGTGTGGGACAGGGATCCCTCACTCCTCAGGGAGGACCTTCTGAATTTTATCTGCCACACGTGGGTGTGGGACCAACCTGTCAGCACCTCTGCCCCTCCTACCAGTCTCCATGTGGCTTCTTCTTTAATTTTGTAGTTGTAGGACTTCCATTCAGCTCGATGTCAGGCAGTTCTGATCAATGGTTGTGCTGTAGCTTAGTTGTAATTTTGATGTGGTTGTGGGAGGAGGCAATACCACATTTACCTACTCTGCCATCTTGACCAGAAGTTCCCATATGTGTTTGATAGCTGCAAATAATGTCATAGAAAACAATCATAGTAAATTATTCGCCTGTTATACAAAGTATATAGACATATAGAAAATTAACATTTATCAAATATGGAGATGAGTATTAACGCTCAGGAAACAGAAAGAATTACAAAACTGAAAATGTAAATTATCCATCTTCATAAGTCAGTATGAAACGCTGGAGTAGAGGAGAAACAACAGACGAGTAAGAGTTACAGTTGACACGATGGCGGAAGAAGGACAAAGGCACTTGTCACATATTCCATCCTGAACACGTGGCAGTCATGTTAGCCTCAGGGGTCCTGGATTTCCACCCACACTGACTGTCTCACACATTCTCTAGGCCCTGCGGGTCATGTCATATTTCTCGTGGGACAGATCTGGGTGGGGATCAGGAGCCCGAGTGTGTTGGAGGATTGATAGGCTGCATAGGGAGGTCCACCCAGGGCCCCAGGAGCCCCTCAGATATTGAGGATAAAGAACAGCCCCCTTTGTGGCTCCGGAGGGACACTTCCTGACTCAGAGGAGCTTCCTCTGTGTGGTGCTTCATCTCAGGTAGAACATGTAGCTGCAGGCTGACCACAGCTCTTCTCATCTGCTCTCCCCCAAACTCCAGGTCCATTATCACACAGACACTGTACACATGTCCCAGCCTCAGACCAAATCCTGCCTGCTGGTCAAGGAGAATTTTTCTTGATAGGTCATGGATTATTCTTGCTCATATGTTGAGTTATTTGTGCAACTATCACTATGGTCATAAATACATATTTTTTGGTAATTTTCCAATATGTTACCATTACTGTTGTGTTGGCTCCTTTGATTTGTGGGAATATAAATATTAGATTAAAGTACATGCTTGCACTCTTACTTTCTCTCTCTCCCTCTCTGGAAGACACAGCACCACCTGATCCAGGCCTCAGGAAGCAGGGTTAAAAGCAGCAGAACAAATGGAATATTGACAGCTGTGCTCAGCTGGAAGGAGGAAAAGGTTCTGAAAATACCCCTCCACTCACCTCTCACTTCCCACTGTCCACTAAAGGAAATTCTGTTGAATGCAGGAGGAGGTGACGAGAAGAATCCAGGCCATGGTGGAGAAGCCCCAGAGCTCTGGTTGCTGAGGACTATTTGTTGGCATTGAGACTATCTCTCCCCAGGAGGCTCCTAGCCTATCCCCAAGCAGCACTGTAGGTCATGTTTCGTCAAGTAAATTTATTTTTGTTATGTGATTGTTCATCTATATTTTCCTGGAAATCAGGCCTGGACAATGACTTCATGAGGGGAGGAGGATAAAATATGAGACAAGTGTGTTAGTCAGAGGTCAGTGCTTACGTGTTTTCTGGGGCCCAGGTGCAGGAAAGTCACACTTCAGTGAGGACACTGCCTGCCCAAGTGTGAAAGAGCCAGTAGAGCATTTTCCTAGCTTGCTTGGGCCACCACCCTGAGCCCTCAGTCCTAGTCCACCAGCGCCCCCTGCTGGCCTCAGAACTCATGTTCCCCAGCTCATTCCTCACCATCCAGCTCAACTGGAAGGGTTTCTGAGTTTTGCAGTTAGATCTTTGTGATGTCACTTCCCAGGTCCTTAGAATGGGTGGCTCCCCTCTGTGATGCTGGGGTTGACCCATTATTTTTTCAGGTTTCTAATGACCGCCAGAGACCTAAATGAAATGTTGTGCTCACCAATGTTCAAGGAGTACCTGATTCTTGACTTTACTCCTGTCTGGCCCCTGGGTTAATTTCTGGCACATGATCATTTTGAGCAAAGTGTGAGACTTAAAGTTCCCCAGAACACCCCGTTAGTTCACACCTGGTAATACTACTACTTGGGTGATCCTCACAGATTGAAAGAGTTGCTTGTTGTTTTTGTTTCTGTAGGTGTTGTAAGTGGCTCCTGTTAGATCCCTCAGCCCCAGGGAACATGTCTTGGCTTTTTATCTCTGCCTTTGCCATGAGATTATAACCCTGTAAAGGAACAAATGTCTGTGTTCTCAGTTACTTCTGTAGGTTCTCATTTACCTGTAAAGGTTATACTGACAATACATACTTTCTTCGGATTCTTGAGGTATTTAAGGTATTTTTAGTAATTTTTTTAAGAGTAAAAAGTACTATGAAAGAATATTATTATGAATGGAACTCTATCCATTTTCTGAGGTTCCTCCTCTATTATGGGATTTACAAACCCTCATTTTCAATTCTCCAGTCTTCATTATCAATTATCAAGTTCATTTGTTAATGTTTTAGATATAAATTTGTTCTGTAATTTTGCTATAGTTACTTTGAAAAAAAAAGTGGAATTTGTCTTAATAGACTTGGATGTTTTGTGCAAATCTTATAGCAAGTGTGGAAACACCAGATACTATATTCTATCCTAATATCCCCTGGTCCCTTGGTGCTTAGCAGGGAGCAGATGGCCCTGGGGAAGTCATAGCTCCGTCTGTACAGTCAAAGTCCCAGTGATTCATCAGTGTCACTGGGCACACATCCTCCCTCAGTTCGTATCTCCCAGCATGCATTGTGCCACAGGCTACCTATTGTCACCGGAAGTGATGATTTCCACACAATGTTTTGTCCCTGCAATTGGGGCAAAGACTATATTCAACATAACTATTCTCAACATAATTGTTTTCTAATATCAGTTTATATATGTAGAAAAGGAAGTCAAACCAAAATTCCCGCCCTGCTTCCCCACCTCATACTGCAGCACTGGCCGCCTCAAGGCACCTCCTTGCAGTGACACAGCCCGCAGCCTGCACCTCCTGTCCTGGTGCCAGGAGACTCCGCTCAGGGGCTGGTGGCAGTGTTTCTGGAGGCCAGTCCTAACGGGATGCTTTCTAAGACCTTACATGGCCACCTGAGCCACTAAACTATCCTTAGAAATGAATGTTCTTGAAGTCCTTCCCAGCTCTGCCTGTTGTGTGACATCATTGAAACTGGACAAGGAGTGGGTCTGGGCCGCCTGTCACCACTTGAGCCAGTTCAGCAGAGAACAGGCTGAATCCTACAGGAGCCTTTACTCCGACATTGCCGGCAGGTGGGAGAGCAGTGGGTCATCCTGCAAACCTGCTCTGCCCCTCTCACTTGCCAGCTGCTCTCAAAGGGTAGAGAAACCATGACTGTGTGAGAAAGGGCAGTTGGACAAAAAGGAAAAATAAATAAATCAATGGGTAAGCTGTTTACAGGTGATGGGGGGAAGAACGTAGTGGGGGTGGATTGTGAAAGTTTTGGGGCAAAGGGGGAAGGAAAGAGAACCGGGGCCTGTAGGCGCCAGTCCAGGTTTCAGATAATCAAGTTGTTAATCTGTCCATGGGGTCTGGCAGTCCCTCTTGTCCTCAGATTAGGAGAATGGATGGCCGTCCCAAGGTAGGTTCCTGAGCACACGCCTCCCAGCCAGGTCAGAGTGGGCTTTTCTTTAATCAGAACGAAGCAACTACAATTAACATTGCAAAGGATGATTAACATTTCTTATAACTATGGCTAGTGCACCACCGTGGTTACTTTTCTTACCCTTCATATACTTCCTATTAATTCTAATATTCTTTCCTGCCTCTTTCATCAGGAATCAGGTCTCAGCCATCTTTCAGATTGTAAACCTATTTCTGAGTGTCCCTGGGGTTTTGAATGGTAATGCAGTGAGTGAGTCATAGAATGTTCCCCTGAATGAATTTTAAACAGAAATGCTGGGGAATTCTTTCATAATAATAGAAGGAGAGATGCTTTTCAGACACTCAAGTTTAAAACTTTCCTGGAGAGTTGTTGACATAGAGATGCTGGGACAACACAGTCTCTGGGGAATGACATTCTAACAAGCCCCAAGCTAATGCTCCCATTTCAATGCCAAAATTAATATTAACTTTGTCTCTACAATCAATTAATGAATGAGCATATGTTGTTGATGCTCTCTGAATCAGGGGAGTGTTACAAGTACCGGTGGAGTCTCTGAATCTCACTGTTGGTTGATACAATTTGGAGCTGAGCCTTCCCCATGCTTATAGGCAGAAGTGAAGAGAGAAAGTCAGTTCTTGCAGGAGTCACATTGAAGACTTGCACACACCCTGGTGAGACTGGAGGGGCACATGATGATGAAGCCCTGGACAGGAGATGAGGCCCAGGGAGCCCCCATCCCGTGTGTTGGCCATTTCCACCCTCGATCTTCTTTCTCAATCTGAGGCTGAGCCATTCTGAGCCCATGAGGAGGTTTAGGTTGCACTTCCCCATGGGTTTACATCACTGTGCAAATACCACTACCACTACCCATGTATAGAGCACAGTAATAGTCGGCTTCATCCTCAGGCAGGGCCCCCGTGATGGTGAGGGCGGCTTTGTTCCCAGAGATGGATCCAGAGAAGCGATCAGGGATCCCGGAGGGGCGGCTGTTTGTGTTGTAGATCAGCATACGGGGAGCCTGGCCTGGGGTCTGCTGGTACCAGCTGGGGTAGTTACTGGTAGAGACTGACCCAGAGCTCAGGCTACAGGTGAGTGTGACCTTCCCTCCTGGAGACACTGACAGTGCCGGCTCCTGGGTCACCACAGTCTGAGAATCCACCCCTGAAATCGACATGAGAGAGACAGGTGTTATGAGAGACAAAGGTCACCCTGAGACCCTGCTTCTATGCGTCCAGGAAGGAGGAAGAGTCCCTTCCTGTACCTGAGCTGTAAGCGAGGAGCTGGAACAGAAGCACCGTCCAGGCCATGGTGGGACTCACAGCACGTGGCCTCCTCAGGCTCCTGGGCTGGAGTGTGGTGTCCTGGGGCCTTTTCATGCCTCCCAGACCCACTAGGAGGAGAAGGTGCTGCATGCAAATCAGCTTCCCTTCTAGTCCCACCCCAGAGTCACCCTGCTGTCCCCTGGGAAGGTGTCAGATAAGACAGATGCTGGGACGTCACACAATCCAGAGTGCATGGTGACTGAGACACTGAATGAGGGGTGATGATGTCTTTCAGGAAGTCAACTCCCTGATGTCCTTGGTGACTTTGGTCCTAATAATCTTCCCTCAAGGTTCTGAGTGCTAAAGGATGAAATGGGAGTGTTCTTCCCTCCTCGCCCAACAATCTAGTTCATCCCAAATCGAACCCACCTTTGCCAACATTTCTTCCTTTTTCAGAGAAATCCCATCTTGTCTTCTTTGGAGGGTCTTAGCAGTCACTCCGCCCAGCAGTGAGTCTGCTAAGGATTCACAGATTTCATGTCTGGGGTATGAATGGAACAGAGTCTCCCCCTGACTCTGTCCTGGACCCGGTCCTGGTAGCAGTGGTCAGGGGACAGAGCTAAGAGTGGTGACACACACAGCTGCCCTGCCAGCAGGGATGACAACTCTCCTTTGTTCTAAGAAGCCATGGATTATATGAAGAAGGTTAAAATTAAATGCCATTTGGAGGAAAAAATACCACAGTGTCACCATGGAATTATGAGATACCGACTAACATGTGATATAAAAAAAATAGGAAGATGTCTCTCATTGTCAGGAAGGAGAAGAACACTGTGTGCATGAATTGGTGTGAACATCACAGATCATTTTTAATCTCCCATTTCCTTTACATTCTGCTGCCGGGCAGAAGGAATGGGGAGGGTGAACGTGGGATTTGGGTGTAAGAGGGTTGAATGTCTTCAGTAATTGGGGAGGATAACACACATCATCTGTGTTGATCAGACTGTGAAATAAAACTATTATCAATGGTGTTTATTTTGGAATCACCAGTAAATCACACATGTATTAAAACTTTTTAAATGATTTTTTCTTTTCATATGTGCTTGGTAGTGTCAAACAATGTCACAGAAAACAATCATAGTAAAGTATTCGCCTGTTATACAAACATATAACTGATAGCGTACAGAAATGTAGAAAATTAACATTTATCAAATATGGAGATGAGTATTAGCACTGAAGACAAAGAAATAAATACAAAGCTGAAAACATAAACAGTCTGGTTCCATAAGTCAGTATGAAACACTGAAGTCGAGGAGAAACAACAGACGAGTAAGAAGAACAGCTGACATGATGGCAGATGAAGGACTAGGGCACGTGTCACATATCCCATCTGCACACATGGCAGTCCTGTTAGCAGCAGGGGTCCTGAGTTTCCACCCACACTGACTGTCTCACTCATTCTCTAGGCCCCGGGGTCATATCATATTTCTCCTGGGGCCGATCAGGGTGAGGATCAGGAGCCCGAGTGTGGTGGAGGGATTCATAGGCTGCACAGGGAGGTGCACCCAGGGCCCCAAGAGCTCCTCACATTTATGAGGAGACAGAACAGCGCCCCCTGTGGGACCTGAGGGACACTGCCTGATTCAGAGGCGCTTCCTCTGGGTAGTGCCTTCGTGTCTAGAGAACCTGCAGCTGCAGGCTGACCAGGGCCTCTTCTCATCTGCTCTCCCCCGATCCCCAGGTCCATCATCACCCAGAGACTGCACACATGTCCCAGCCTCAGCCCAATACCTGCCTGCGGGACAAGGAGGATTTTTCTTGATAAGACGTCGATTCTTCTTGCTCCTATGTGGAGTCATTGTGCAACTATTAACTATTGTAAATGAGATTTAAAACAATTTTTTTTTAAATATGCTATTATTTCGGTTTGTTTGGTTTCTTTTTTTTTTTTTTGGCTAGATTGAAATCATTAGTTTAGTCTGCATGCTTGCTCTTTCTCTCTCTCTGTCTCTCTCTCTCTCTGTCTCTCTCTCTGTCTCTCTGTCTCTGTCTCTGTCTCTGTCTCTCTCTCTCTCTCTCTCTCTGTCTCTCTCTCCCCCTCTCTTTCTGGCAAAGACAGCACCATCTGATCCAGGACCCAGGAAGTAGCATTAGAAGGTGGCAGAACAAATGGGACAATGGACCGGCTGTGTCCAGGGGGTAGGAGCAAAGAGCAGTGTAAATGCCCCCTCCCCTCATGTCCTTTCATAGTCCAGTAAAGGAAACTCCTTGAGCAATGAGTGAGCGGTCTGGACCATGGTGGAGAAGCCCCAGACTCAGCTTGCTGTGGCCTAACTGTTGGCATTGAGACCATCCCTACCCAGGTGTTTCCTATCCTATGCCCAGGTAGTACTGCAGGTCACGATTTTTCAAGCAAAATTATTTTTGTCCTGTGATTTTTATTTATCTTGTCTGTAAATCAGGCCTGGACAATGAATCCATGATGGCATTAGAAGGAAATAGGAGACAAGTCAGAGCCCAGTGCTCATGTGACATCAGGTGCAGGAAAGTCACACTTCAGAGAGGACACTGCCTGCCCAAGTGTGCAAGAGCCAGGAGAGTATTTTCCTTGCCTGCCTGGACCACACCCCTGAGCTCTCAGTCCCAGTCCACCAGCGCCCCCTGCTGGCCTCAGAACTCATGTCCTCCAGCCCTCTTTGCACCCCATCTGTCCTGGAATGGCTTTGTGATCTTTCTGTTGTCACTACCCAGGACAGTAGAAGGAGCAGGTCCCCTCTGTGATGCTGGTCTTAATCCCTTTTTTTTTTTTTTTTTAGGTTACTAATGACCTCTAGAGCTAAATGAAATGTTATGTTCCCAAATGTTAAACGATTACCTGATTGTAGTTATTTCTGCAGGGCTCCTGGGTTAATTTCTGGTACATGATCATTTTGAGCAAAGTTTGAGGTTTAAAATTTCCCAGAAAGCCCCGTTAGCTCATACCTGGTAATAATTCTACTTGGGTGATCCTCACAGATTGAAATCTTTGCTTGTTCCTGTTGTGGGTGTTTCCGTAGGTGTTGTAAGGGGCTCCTGTTAGATCCTCTAGCCCCCAGGGGACATGTCTTGGCTTTTTATCCCTGCCTTTGTCATGAATATGACAGGGAACAAATGTCTGTGTTCTTGGTTACTTTTACTGGTTGTCATTTACCCTTGAATGTTGTTCGAACAATACTTACCTTTGGCTCTTAAGGTATTTAAGATATTTTTGTCTAGTTTTGTAATTTTTCTTAGTTGAAGTGTTGACATGAAAAGAATATTATTATGAATGAAACTACACTTTTTATAGCCTTTTTCACCGTCATGGGATTTAAACACCTTCATTTTCTGTTCTATAATCTTCATTGGCTTTATCAAGTTTATTTGTTAAGACCTCCATGGATTTAATGGGAATTAGCTTATAAGTTCTAGGTCCAAATCAACTAACACTTATCACATATCATCCAGACAACAATAACAACAAAATGTGGGGGGACAGAGAGAGAGGTCATGGAGATAAACTGGAGGAAGTGAGCCAGAGTCTGGGTGCCATGTCCTTCCTGTGGAGGGTCATGGGGATCAGAAGCTCCTTGGAGTGTAAATCAAGAGAAAAAGGCTGGGTTTGTAGAGGCTGCCTGGGGCTCCCAGGTCACATAATGGAAACTTCTGGGGTTTTTTTGTTTTGTTTTTTTTAATTTTATTTTTCTATTACAGTTTACATTCAATATTATTTTGTATTAATTTTGTGAGTATGGCATAGTATATAGATAACCATATACTTTACACAGTGTGCCCTTGACATTTCCAGGACTCATCTGAGAGCACATAGTTACTGTAATAGCAGTGACTATATTCCCTAACTGTACTTTACATCCTGAGACTATTATGTAACCACCAATTGGGACTTCTTAATCCCTTCACCTTTTTCATTGACCCCAATCCCCCTTTCCTCTGGCAAATGTCAGTCTGTCTCTGGGTCTTGAGTCTTTTTCAATTTTGTTTGTTTATTTATTTTGTTTCTTAGATTCCACATAAGATGAAACCATATGGTATTTGTTTTTGTTTTTGTAAAAATAATATATTTTTATTGATTTTTAAAGACAGAAGAAGAGAGAGATAGAAACGTGGATGAGAGAGACACATTGATGGGCTGCCTCCTGCATGCCCTCTGAGTATTCAGCACGCAACCTGGGCATATGCCCCAACTAGGAATCGAACTGGCTACCTCTTGGTCCATGGGTCGATACTCAACCACTGAGTCACACCAGCTGGGCTGGTATTTCTTTTTCTCTGTCTGACTTACTTTACTTAGACTCAAACCCTCTAAATCCATCCATGTGTCACCAATGGTAAGATTCCATTGATTTTTATAACTGAGGAACCTTCCATTGTATACATGCACCCCCACTTTTTATCCACCTGTCTCCTGGTGGGCACTAGGGTCGCTTCCATAGCTTGGCTACTGCAGGTCAGGCTGTCCTAAGGACGTGGGTCCTCAGGCATGTGGGTTCCTTCTTTCCCTCCAGGCAAGTTCTTTCCTGCACCTCTCAGAGCAGCCTACCCCTGGTTTCCTGTTTCATCTGGAAAGTCCGTCCTAATAAGTAAGCCTGGTGTCTAAGTGCAGGGGGCTGACAGGGGGCAACTTTTCTCAGAGCTGAGGGTCCAGCCCAGGAGCCCAGGGTGGAAGGTGACTGCGCATGGCCTTAGGAGGGCAGGAGGAGACCCACCAGGCAAGGATTGGATGCAGACAGGGAAAGTGGTCAGAGCTTTGGGTTCTTGACAAAGACCTGGGATTGGCCGACATGGGTTCCTAGTGGTCAGATTTTGGAAAGTTCTTAACTTCTGAGTTGTGTATTTGGCCACCAGTCTCCCAGTGACCCTTCCATTGATTAAATAGAAGGCATCTGTGCCCTCAGGATGAAGACTCTGCTATGAAGAGGGAACCAGGCTGAAAACCTGCAGTTAGAAATATTTCAGCCGTCTTCATAACCTCAGACCCTTGGACAGCCTTTTGCTCCTCAGGGGCTGATGGCAGTTTTAGCAGCTGTCACTCCTGACGTGAAGTTATTTGCAGGAAGTGACTGTAGTGTGATGGGCCCACAGGGGAAAGGGGCTGAGTCTCCAGTCCTCAGGGTCTGCAGCACTGTGCCAAGATCACCCTCTGTCTGTTCCTAATGACGAGCCTCTTCGTGGGACAGAATCTAAGAGACACTCAGAACCATTTCTTCATTTTAACACTAAGTAAAATAAGTAAACTCGTTAACTTAGAAATGAAAACACAGATCAATTTATGTGTGAGTAGCTGAAATCTTTTGGTTGATCACATGAGTTTTGGGAACACTTAAATGTATGCTTTCTGAATCATATGTACTAGAGGGATGTGATGTGTGCAGCATCTTCTCTGGGGAGACAACACCTGATGTGGGCATTTATGTGCATGTTTGCACCTCTCATGGACTAGGATTCCTTCTGAGAATGAAACACTCCGCAGTACACATGGACAACGTTAGAAAATCACAGTGTCTAGGAACCAGACCTTGGATGTGTGAACATCTGATGAGCTGCAGAAACCAGATGGGCCCTCAGGGTTTTGAGCCTTGGTAAGATGTTGGCCTTTCCACAAGTAGGGGGCTCTGTGGGACTGCCCTTTGGTCCCTAGTAGAAGCTCACTGAGGACTACTCACTCAAAGGCACTTGGGCCTGGGGTGGGGCACCTTGCTCCTGTGGGGACTCAGCAGCTGTGTCCCCTCTGGCCTGTCATCGTCCCATAAGCAGAGACCTTTGTGTTGTCTCAGCAGGTGCATCTGTTAGCAGAGAGCTGGATAGTAATAAGGAAGAGAGCAAAGGGAAGCAGACAGCACTGTTTCCCCAGGAAGCTACAGTTTCACACTCCAGGGGATCATAGCATTGCCCATAGAGGATTAACACCCTCTCTTTCTGCCTTTGATACAGTATCCTCAGGGGGATGAGCGGGGATAGTGTCTGCACAATAGAAAATGGCCTTCGCAGTGGTCACCCTGCTGGTGGCTCTGATCAAGTCCAGCTCAGTGGTGACTTGTGTTGTCACATCTTCATTCAGCACCTGATTTTCCTTCAGCCTGTAGTTCCGACGTTGTCACATCCTTGTCTCCATTTCAACTTTTGGATTGATTTATTGCTCGTGCGTTCCACTAGTCACTGTATTCTACATCATTCTACAATATAGGCTGGACAGTCAGTACACACACCCTATGTGTTCATTACACACAGATACACACAGCCCTTGACATTCAGAGAAGGTGTTTCTGTCAAGAGTTTGATTGGTTTGCTCTAGCCAGGTGACTTAGTTGGTTGGAGTGACGTCCTGTACAGCAAAAGGTGGCTGGTTCGTTTCCCTGTCAGGGCACATGCCTAGGTTGTGGGTTCCATCCTTGGTCAAGATGAGTAGGGGAGGCAGCCAATCAATGTTTCTCTCTCTCTCTCTAAAAAAATAATAAAAGCAACAAGATATCCTCAGGTGAAGGTTAATAAAAGAGTTTTCTCCCATTTAATTTCAGGACCACATTTCATGGTGTGGATGTGCAGACAAGTGGTCAGCATCCTGCTTTACGAGGGCAGCTCACAAATGGTGCGTGAGGCCGGAGGACACAGACGACCTGATGCTGGTGTTTCTGCTCTGAGAGTCCCTGTGAACAGCTCTCCACCTGGAAAGACACCCATCAGATGGTGGTGACAACCAGACCTGAGTAAGTACAGACCCTCATTGCCAAGAAGTAGCCCAGAAAACACTTTACTCTCAGGGATCAGTCTGTGTGGACCAAGGACAGGTAGGTTGTACAATGACAGATCATCCTCACAGACAGGTACTAAAATCTCCAAAATGTCTGGGAGGGGGAAACACTCAGGCAGGGTCAGGAGGCGCCTCTGAACTGTGAGCCAGGCCGGTGGGAGGGCAGTGGGCACAGGGCAAGGCAGCAGAGGGTTTTGTCTCACTTCTTCTCTGCCTGTGTCCCTGTGGTTACACGTAGCTGCTCCCACTGCCGTGGTTTACCCCACAGTAGTAGTCGGCCTCGTCCTCAGCCTGGAGGGTCTGGATGGTCAGGTACCGATCCAAGCCAGAGCCTGAGCCTGAGAAGCGATCGGGGACGCCATCCCCCTTGGATCCAACAACACCACTGGGGTCCACTCGCATCAGGAACCGGGGACCCTTCCCTGGGCCCTGCTGGTACCAGTCCACACCGTAGCCACTGTAGCCACTGCTCAGGGTGTAGGTCAGCTTGGCCGAGGCTCCCGGGGAGGCAGATGCAGATGGCGGCTGGGTCAGCACAGGCTGGGACAGGGACCCTGAAGCAAAGACACCATTATGTCCTAGAGGAAGGACCACGGGGAAGGACATTTGCAGCAGGTGGGCGGAGGGGTCTCAGTGAGCTGGGAGCAGGGCACTGAGGACGTCCTGACCTGTGCAGTGAAGGAGGAGGGTGAGGATGGAGAGTGGAGTCCAGGCCATGGTGCCGACGGCCCAGAGCTCTTCTGAGGCCAACACACTGCAGGTCTCTCTTATCTGCTCAGGCCCAGGGGGAAGGGGCCCTCCATGCAAATTTGTTTTTCTCTTGTACAAAAGAAAACACCTCCCTGGGTTTTGTGAGGCTCCCACAGTGACTGAGTGTCATAACCTAAAGGGGTGGGCTTCCGCTGGCCTGGCCTGAGGCTCCCCAGGGCCCAGAGAGACACAGCTGCTGGGCCCAGTGAGCACAGAGCAGGGACCAGGGCAGCCTGGTGTCCCAGCTGAGCGCCCCCCGGAGGCCTCACGTGTAACTGCAGGTAAAGGAAATCTGTAAGTGCTGACAGCTGATACATTTCAGCCTTGAACTCATTCCCAGGGTCCCTGGGAATCCCACCTCTGCCAAGAGACACGGGACATGGTTGGACGCGATCCTTCTTGAGGAAATGAGTTTGACTTCATTTCTTAGTTCTAATTCAGCAGTTACTGTCTTTCTGGACTCTAAAATAATGGGATTCTATTTTCCTGAACAACCTTCTCCCAAGTTGTTCACACTTTTCTCCACCTTGAGACTCATGAGTAATGAGATCAATTCAGACCCTTCTCTTCACATTCTCCCTACGAGCAGTCAGGGTTCAGACTGAGCTGGGTCTCAGGTGTCTGGTCATGTGATCCCCATTTGTACCCACACTCTGTGAAGTAAAGGTTTATGCCCTGGTTTCCCATCTGGTCGCAGACTGTACCAAGCACTTCTACAGAGTGACGGGTCCCCTGGGAGAGCTGGGCAGATGTTACCTCACTTCCCCATGGAATGGGGCTTCTTGGTGGCAGTAGGTTGTATTGAGTCATGGGACAGTGATCATCATCCTCCTGATGGGGCTGGAGCCCAGAGGTGGTCAAGCAGGTCGTGTGCACAAACAAGGGGCCAGAAAACAGGGCTGCACCCCTGAGGGTCAGTCACCTGTGTCCTAGCTCACAAGGTGACGGGTCTGCCTGGGAGCCCTTAGGACCAACAGGGCTGCTGCTCCCTGTGCAGGAGAGGGGACCTTGGATCTGGGCTCATCAAGGGCCTCACAGGGGGATGACGCAGGAACGCACTGGGGTCCCGCTCCTGATGCCCCACAGCCCCCCACCTGGATTGTTGGAACGCTTAGACTGAACCTGAGAGGACAGGGGCCACTGCCAGTGCCTGTGGGCTCGGGAATCCACTCACAGAGTACCCCTGGCCTGAGTGGTGTCAGCGGTAAGAGCCCCTCATCCATGGACCCACTTTGCCTACTTCCCCCAGAGCAGGTCGGCATTTTCCCAGCCACCGTGGAGCATCCCCCACCAACCTGGGACCCAAAAAGAGATGTCCTGGCCTCAGGCCCACATTTCCCCTCTGAGAACCTCCCCCTCTCCCTGACTTCACAGGTGAAGACTCAGGTCCCCTGCAGGTATACAGGTGAGCTCTGGTCCTGGAATTCCTCCTGGTCCTGAGTCTTCTCCCAGCTTCTCACATCTTAGTGGCCGACCCTGACACATGGTGCTCCTGGGTCAGCCCTGAGCTCCAGAGCCTGGACAGAGGGGGGCGTCTCTGCTCTGACCCCTCAATGGGCAGACTCCCTGCCGTGAAAAATCGTCCAGCTGCTGGGATGGTCCCTGGGCTCCGACCAGGAAAAAAATAGGAAAGACAGTTTCCTTATTTCAAGGGAAAAGGGCCGGTTCACAGGCTTTGGTTTTATTGCACACAGACAACAGGGACATTTCAGTGTCACAATATTCTTCATTTGGCTTCGTTTCTGTTTTCCTGAGACTTCAGAAATAATAGGAGAAAAAATTGAGAATAGACCCATAGTGGATGAAAAGGTACTTTCAAGTGTAATTTGCATATATACAAGTTATTTCATTTTATTTATTTATATTTAAATCCTCACCTGAGGATATTTTTCAATTTTTCTTACTAGAGTGGGGGGGGGGGGAGAGAGAGAGAGAGAGAGAGAGAGAGAGAGAGAGAGAGAGAAACATCGATATGAGAGAGACTCATCGATTGGTTGCCTCCATCACGACTCCAACCAAGGCTGGGATCAAAAGCAAGCACAGTACGTGCCCCTGACCAGAACTGAACCTGAGACTCTTGGGTCGGCAGGCCCATGCTCTAACCACTGAGCAACCGGCCAGGACTGCATGCAAGTCATTTTGTTTTATTTTTTGAATAATTTGTTTCTTTATTGAGAGGAAGGGAGAGGAAGAGAGAGACACATCAATGAGAAAGAACATTGATAGGTCTCCCCCTGCATGCCCCCCACAGGGCATTGGGCCCACAACCTGGACATGTGCCCTGACTGGGAATCTAACCAGCAACCTCTTGGTGCATGGGTCGATGCTCAACCACGGAACCACACAGGCTGGGCTATACAAGTCATTTAAAAATGTTCACTTGTCATAAACCAAAACTCTGGGTGATTGAGGTTTTTGTCTCACTTCTCCATCTGTGTGTGTCACTGTGAGCAGCATTACTGTGCCAAATTGCACAGTAATAGTCAGCCTCGTCCTCAGGCTGCAGCCCAGAGATGAGCAGAAGCCCTGCATTGGCTGAAGTGTCTTTGGATCCAGAGAAGCGGCTGGGGACCCCTGACCCCAAACTCGTACTTGAGCTGTAGTACAGGAGATATCGGGGAGGGCTCCCGGGCTTCTGCTGGTACCAGTATATAGTATAGCTGCCAACACTGAAGCCACTGCTCAGGGTACAGGTGAGTCTGGCTGAGGCTCCAGGAGAGGCAGAGAGGGAGGGCGGCTGAGTCACCACAGGCTGGGAGAGGGAACCTGCAAACACAGACACTGTCAGGGATGGGACAGGGACCAGGGAAGTTTCTCAGGAGATGGAGCATGAGGGGAATCCCCTTAGGCACTGAGCCTGGTCCCCAAGGCCTGTCCTACCTGTGCAGTGAGAGAGGAGCACGAGGAGGAGAGGAGTCCAGGCCATGGTCACAGCCCCTGAGCCCACAGTGGGCTGGGCTGCCCCAGGCCTCCTTTTCTTTCCACCCTCTGCCAGAGGAGGGGCTTCCATGCAAATGTGCCCATCCAGTGACTGCCAGCCCCTCCCTGAGCCTGGTGCTGGAGCTCAGCTCATACCCAGACTGAGGGGCATGGAGGGTGGCTTCATCCCTTGGGAGAGCCTGGGAGGAAGCACCTGCTGAGACAACACAAAGGTGGTCTCAGGGGACTCTACAGGACACAGAGGGCACAGCTGCTGGGTCCCCTTCACTGAGTACAAGACCCAGCCATGCAGCCAAGTCTCCTGGTGGTGAATGGTCCTCAGTGAGCTGCTTTAAGGACCACAAGGCAGTCCCCCAGCGCCTCCTGCTGGTGGCAGAGCACACACCTCTCCAAGGCCCAAAGCCCTGAGAGCCCAGCTGGTTTCTTCAGCTCAGCAGGTCACTGTCTCTATTCACACATCCACGGTCTGGTCCCCAGATACTGTGATTCTCATACACTGTACTGATGACTGCAGCACCTCACACCCCCCCCCCAGGAGGATCCTCGTTTTTGGGAGGTGCAAAATCTACATGAATGACAAATTAATTTGGTTTCACCTCCACTGAAGACGTTGTAAAAGTAAATGCACAGTGACCTCCATGTCCAATGTCACAGATGAGGGGACCGTTCATCTGGTTGGAAGGGCTCCTAGGCTGTCAGAGGCTTTCCAGGAGCACACTCAGAGGCGTGGTCAGAGGACGACTGTTCAGCAAACACTTCGAGTCCTGAGATGCACGTGCAATTTTCACGGAGCTCAGACTTGCCTGAGTGCTAAACACAAGGGTTTGTAGGCTGCACATTCACCAGTGGGAAATGCAGCTGCTCCTTCATTTCAGGAGTTGACTTTCTGTCTCAGTTGGTGGTGCTCTGCACATGTGTGTCATGTGGTTCTTGTTAGGATTTCCTCAGGTGTCCTAAAATTTCTTTATATTTTAAATAAATCTTTCCCTACTTATAATTTCTTACTCATTGTACTATTTTAGTAACAAGGTAAATGTGAGCTTGTGATGTGTTTGCAGATGTGGAGAACATCTGGGCAGTTGAATGCAGAATCCATCAGGTCATCATGTGCCCGTGTCCAACTCTGCTCTCACTGTGCACATGGTCCAATGGTCCCCACACGACTGGACTCACAGGCCTCTTAGTAAATGACTATGACCAGGATCACTGGCTTACCTTAGGCACTCTGTCCTCAAGGCGCTGCAGGGACCTTTCCCATTCAGCTCAGGCAGGTCACCTCCTGCTCAAAACCCTCAGTGACTCCTCACTGCTGTTTGCACAAAACCCCTAACCCTCGGCTGCCCTCAGGGGGCTGCAGGGTCAGGACCTGCCCCCTCCACCCCACCATGCTGCACCTGCCTGTCCTCAGACCTCCAGCCTCCCTCACTCTCCTGTTACTTCCAAACCCTGACTCCTGTCCCTTCATGGTGTCCCAGACAACCCCGCCTCTGTCCTCTGGAAGTAGATGGAATTAATCGTGAAATCATGGGGAGAACACACATTTGTTGTAACTCTGAGTAGCTCTCAGTAGCAGTGCACACACACATCATCTCAGACACAAATAGAAAATTAATATGATGATGTTGAAGTTACACAAACTATAGAGAATAGTTCAAGGAACCCCCTACACCCATTGCACCACCTCAACCACCTTCAGTAGGGCTCCTCTCATTTAATCTTCCACCCCTGGCTCCTCATCCCACTCCCTCACTGACGATGAAAACATCCACACTCCATGTCCCTTCACTGGTATGTGTTTTAGCATAAATATGCATGAATGTCCCCAAACTCTTGCCCGAGACACAACGGATTCCACCTACACTCACACAGGTGCATGTGCCTGTCCCCTCAGGAAGGCTCAGCTATTCCCTGTTGTGCTGAGTGGGAGAGGGAGGGAGGGACAACCATTCTACGTTTGGAGCTGTGAGGTTCATGGATGACATGTTCGAGTAGAAGAAAGTCCAGACCAGCACACACGTCCTCAGGCAATCATTTATCGGCACCTTCACCTGCGTCACAGTGCAGAATCCTGTCTTCGTTCCCACAGAGATTTCACACCCATTTTCTTCCTTCAGGAGTTTTCCCACCAGGGTCCTTTGTGGGACTTTGGGGTGAGGAGTTGAACATTAAACTTTGTGGATCACATGGTGGGTTCTGAGCTGTGTGTTAGTGTCACGTGACAATGGATGGTCTCACAGACTTAGTGAAGTGGGAGCAGACACTCCAAGGGCTCCCTGCACTCGGCAGTCCCTTTGCTCATGCAGGTCGCCTTGTCCTCTGTCCTCAGGGTTTGCCCCGCATCCACCTGCTGCTCCTGCCTGTTGTCTGGGACCCACACAAGATGCAGACCCCGGGAGTGCGAGACCCTGTCCTGTGTTCACTCATCTGTGTATCTCATGCTTGTAGAATTCCCCCTAGGGGAAGAAATGAAGGTGGGTGAGATATATTTCTTTCTGCATAATGTAAAATTTCAAAATATTAACCGTAGCTCCTATGCTGAGGTGCCAAGCTGGTCTCGGTTTAGGTGCAGCTGAGCCCCAGACTGACGGAGCCCTGACTCATGGGGCCTTTCAAGGGGAGTTCACCTGCCTGAGCCTCAGCGTCTAGTGGTATGAAATGGTTTACTCTAGGGTTTGGACTCATGAGAGACTGTCTGTATGTTTCTGTGGAGATTATTTATATGGTCATCCAGCAGGTAAGGATTAATATTTTCAACATATTCTTCAGGAAGATAAAAATAAAAATATAGCACTTGGCCAAGGTGTGTGCTTGAAAGTTTTGTTAGCTGCTCCGTACTTTACATACCACAAAGGTTAGACTTGGGGCTGCCATCTCCAGAGGAGGGAATACAGTATATTTTTATTTGTTTGTGCTGGTTTTAAAAGTGTTACTTTTTTTGTTAATCCTCACCCAAGGATATTTTTCTATTGATTTTTTGATAGAGTAAGAAGGAGGGTGTGAGAGAGTGAGAGAGAGAGAAACATTGATGTGATTCTCTTTCCTTGGGCTGACGCTCTAACCACTGAGCCAAACAGACCAGGGCTAAAATTGTTTTATTTTTTAAAGTTTATATTGATTTTATAGAGAGAGAGTGAGGAGAGAGAGACAGAAACATCAATGTGAGAGAGAAACATGGATTGGCTGCCTCCTGCACGCCCTACACTGGGGATCAACACCACAACCCGGGCAAGTGCCCTGACTGGGAATCAAACACAACCTCTCTGTCCATGTGCCGATGCTCAGTCCACTGAGCCACACCAGATGGGCTAACGGTTTTAATTTTTAAATAATTTTACATTTCCAGGAAAGTTGATAAGTTAGTAAAGAAATTTGTTTTAATCCTCCCCTGAGTATATTTTTTCCATTTTTGTTCATATAGAGTGAAAGGGAGAGAGAGGAAGAGAGGGGGAGAGAAACATCGATGTGTGAGGGACACATCGACTGGTTGCCTCCCGCACGACCTTAACCAGGGCCGGAACGAACCCCAACTGAGGTACAAACCCTTGACTGGAATCTAATCCACGACTCATTGGTCCGCAGGCTGAAGGTCTAACAGCTGAGCCAAAAGCAGCCAGGGCCAGAAACCTCTTATGTAACTTTCACCCACATTCATCTAGCATTAAAATCTTGCAAAACCAGCGTCATATTTAAAACTAAGTACTCAATCATGGTATAATAATATTAACTAAATTACAGGTTTTAATCAGATTTTATAAATTCTCCCAATAATATCATTTGTCTGTCCTTAGAGCCAGTCCAGGAATCCAGTCATCCAACTGTGCAATAATTATTATTGAAAACAAGCATTCTCTCTCTCTCTCTCTCTCTCTCTCTCTCTCTCTCTCTCTCTCTGTATATAAAGCTATTAATACTGTCTTATTTCAAATTTATTTTGTATTGTTTCAACATAAAATTGTTCTAATTAGATGTTTTTATAAGGATAAGAAAAATAAAACAAATCAGAATCTCACATTTCACTTCTCCTCCTCGCAGCCCAGTGCTGGCACCTGGGGTACGCGCAGGTACTGACACAACCTGCAGCCCTGCCCCTCCTGTAACAGCAGCTGCAGAGTCCGCTCGGGCGGTGGTGAAACCGGACACAAAATGGGTCCAAGGCCGCCTGTCACTACTTGAGCCAAATTAAGCAGAGAGAGGGTTGCATAATAGATAAGCGTTTATTCCATAGTGCCCTAGTATGGGGAGAGCAGCAGGTCATCCTGTAAATTCTGCTCTGGCATCTCCTATTATCTGGCTGATTATATAGTGATAAGGAAGAAGGGCTGTGAGTGAGGAGGAAGGGGACAGGTGAAGGGCTGCAGGGTCCGTGGTCCGTGTGTCTCCTTCCAGGATCTTGAAGTCTGATAACAAGGTGGTTAATTTTCTATGATGTTAAGAGCAGCTCTGCCCATTCCTGGGACCAGAGACTGGTCAGTATTCCTGAAGCAAACTCCTGGAGGGGGTCAGGGTCCAGGCACAGCAACCAAGTCAAAGTGTGTCCTGTCCTTGGTTGGTTGTCATAATGTATTTTCTTTTTTTATTAATTTTTTTTTGTGAGATAGAGAAAGGGAGAGAGATAGAAACATCAATGAGCAAGAACATCGATTGGCTGCCTCCTGCATATCCCCCATTAAGGATTGGGCCTACAACCTGGGCATGTGCCCTGACTAGGAATCGAACCAGTGACCTCTTGTTGCATGGGTCTAAGCTCAACCACTGAGCCACGCCGGCCGAACTCAAAATGTATTTTCTTTACTGTTTTTCTTCTTGCAACACATACTTCAGTTGCCCTGCATCTGTAAGAAAGCTCTCATCTATAGTTAGTGAGGTGAATAATCCTTAAACAAATGTGGTTCTATTTTTATTACTTGTCCTTCCCCCCTATTGATGGTACAAGTGTTTCTGGAAACTCATTCTAAATAAAGTGTCTTCTAATCACATAAATACTCCTATAAGCCACAAAATACATTCTCACTCAACATACATGTTTGGAAATTCCTCACAACACTTGGTTGTAGTTTGAAATGAAGTCACAGTTTGCAGCAATGGTTTAAGATTTAATTTTTTTTATTTTTTATTTATTTATTTTTTTAGTATTCCTGGATTTATGAAAGGTAATTTGTGAGATAACGTGTCTCGGTATATTAACCTGATTGAATTTTAAGCAGAAATTCTCAAGAATAATTCCATAATAATAAAAGCAGAGATAACTTCTCATACTTTGATGTTCATAAAAGTCTCCAGGAGAGAGCTTGTGAAGACAGAGATTCTTGCACAGGAACACAGGTTTCTGACTCAGTAGGCCTACTTTGGGGAATTGCATTTCTAACAAGCTCCAAGGTAATAGTTCCATTTTAATACTAAATAAAATATTCATGTGTCTGCAGGAATAAATCAATGAATCAGAGTATATGTGTTAATTCTCTTTGAATAAGAAGAGTCTTACAAGGAGCAGTGGGTCTGTGAGTTCAATGTTGGTGGATATATTTTGGAGCTGAGCCCCCTCCCCATGAGTATATGCAGAGAGAGAAGAACACCGGGCTTGTAGGAGTCACACTGGAAAGATGGACACATCCTGGAAGAGACTGAAGGAAGCTCATGGTGATGAATCAGACGACAGGAAATCTGGGGCATGGAGACCCCTCCTTACAGTGGTGTTGACCTTTCCAACATCTTCCTTTCCTACCGCTAATATGAGCAATTCTGCACATAAGGAGGTTTTGGTTACACTTCCCCTTGGCTTTACATCAATGTGTGAATGTATACTACCCCCCAAATACAGAAGACAGTAATAGTCAGCCTCGTCCTCAGGGTGGGCTCTGGAGAGGGTCAGGGCAGCTTTGCCCTCAAGAATGGAGCCTGAGAACCGGGCTGGGGTCCATCCGTTTTTCTTGTCTATGTCATAAGTCAATGTTGTGGGGACTTGTCCTGACTTCTGCTGGAACCAGGATGGATGGTGATCATTGGTGACTGCTCCAGTGCTGGGGCCACAGGTGAGAGTGACTGTCCCTCCTGGGAACACAGTCATTGATGGCTCCTGAGTCACCACAGCCTGAGACCTGGACCCTGAAATAAAAATAGGCATATGTCAGGAAGGAAAAATAGGTAGAGGGATCCCTCTAAAGTTGGTCTCTGAAATGTCAATGCACCTGGGCAGTGAGTGAGGAGGAGGAGGAGGAGGAGGAGGAGGAGAGGAGTCCAGGTCATGGTGGAGATGTTCAATAGCACTCTGGCCCCACAGTTGACACTAAACACTCTCATGGCTCTTTTATATCCCTCATCTCCCTGGAAGAAGGGTTTGTGTTTTGGTCACCCTTTATGCAAATCTGAGTTATTTATTTCCCCCACCTCCAATTTCTGTGTCCCCAGACCAGGACTACTGTTGGGAGAAGGGCTGGGGTGCTGTGAGGTCTGAGAAGGTCCCTTGGGAGGAAGCACCTGCTGCAAACTCTAACTCAGTCCAGGGAGCCTGATTCAGGTCCCATTAAATCTGAATTTGTTATAGGCCTTACTCACCTCCAGTGTATCCACAGCACCCTCTGGTGACACCCTCGAAAGAATAATAACAGCAGTGTGAATTATTTAGAGCAAAGTCTTCCTTTTCTTTCTTTAACAATTTATTTTATTTTGTCATTATTATTTTTTCCTTTATTAATTTTAGAGAGAGAGGAAGTGAGAGGGAGAGAGAGATAGAAACATTGATGAGAGAGAACATCGATTGGCGGCCTCCTGCATGACCCCTACTGGGGATCTGGCCCACAACCTGGGCATGTGTCCCGACCTGGAATCCATTGGGCGTCCTCTTGGTGCATGGGTCGATGCTCAACCACTGAGCCACACCGGCTGGACTCCCTTTCCTTTAAAATATGTTTTAATACTTTTAATATTCCACTTTATTTGCCAGGTCACCCCAGACTCATTGCTTTTCTGTCTTTGTTACTACTTGTTGGTACTTTTTCTCACCAATACCTAGAATTCAATCTAAATGTTAGTCTCTGCTCCCCAGGCCATCTAGTGAGGTTTGTAGTCCATCTGCGTCATTTTCATTCCCATGGTTTTCCTTTCGTGTGTCTTTATAATGTTTATTACATTTCTTTCGCGAGATCATGAGGATAGCATTCCAGGGACTCTGGAAAGGAGATGGGGGCTGGGAAGATTTATTTGTGGTGCTAGATGTAAGATCAAAGGAGTGCCATAGGTTCCCAGTGTCCCAGCTCCATCCATCCCACCCTGGAAAAAAGTTCAGCCTTACCTTCATCGGGCCGGAATAAAAACCAGTGTCCAAAGATTTTGTGCGTAGTAAAGCTTAGTCCTTTGGAGCAAGTGAGGTCTGCCATGGGCCCCAAGCAGCTGCTAGGCCTGCGTGGCTGCCTTGGAGTGAACTGGAGAGAACGGGTGAGGGCAGGGGCAAGTTTGTGTTACAGAGGAAAAGAATGAGAGACAGGCGAGAGAGGGAAGGAGGACGGGGGTGGAGAGAGGGAGAGAGAGAGAGAGAGCTCGCCAAAGCTTCTTTGTTAAGCTGACCTTATTATCTTAGGAAGGACCTGGTGTTTTTCAAAATAACCAATCAACTTTCCAAGCTTTGCAGGTGTCTGATGGGTCCATCCCCTAACCAATGTATTTCCTAGATCTCCGGGGGGGTGGGGGGTGGCGGGGCGGGTTGCATTTCTTCCAATCGGATCCTTTGCCCAGGCTAGATTGACAGGCCTCTATGGTGGCCATCTTGGCTCCTAGAGCGCATGTGCTCACCTCTGGACTATTGTTCTGGCCCTGCCCCCTGGGATCTGCAGCTAAGGAACAGTGGGTCCTTGGGAAGTGTGTGAAGCTGTAACTTCCTAGGGAAGCAAGCCAGTTTATACTCCCTAGTTGATTATGCTTAATAATGTCTGATTTCTTTTATTCCTTTCCTTTATTAATGTCTAGCTACCTACACTAACACCAGGAGCTACTGAAACTTTTTTTTTCCTGGTTAAGTAGAAGGCATCCCCAAAACTGAAGCTCAAGAAGCCTTCAAAGATCTTGTGCCCTTTGCTGTGGCTTCCGTCACAGCTTCACATAATGAGGGACTTTCCCTGCCTGCTGCTGCAACCATTCACTATTGTAGGTGCGTGCTCAGGGTGCAGGTGAGCTTGGTGGAGGCTCCCAAGGAGGCAGATGTAGACAGCAGTGTCAGCACAGGCTCGTAGAGGGACCCCAAAACACAGACCCCCATTATGTCAGTAATTTGGGGGGGAAATGGAGGACCAGGTTGAAGGAAATGCACGGAGATGCGAAAATACGGTCATGGTGATTGTTCGGTGTTTAGTTCCCTCAGGAAGCCACAGCAATGAGTGGGAGGATTACAACAATAGAAATGTATTGTCTTGTTATTCTGGAGGCTACAAGTGCACAGTCTGAATGGCAGGGCCATGCTTCCTCTGACACCTGCGGGGAATCCTTCCCTGCCCGCCAGAGGTAGTGGAGGTTTTCCTGACATGGCTGCGGTTCCTTGGCTTGTGGCTACGTAACTTTAATCTCTGCCTCCAGCTACACATGGCGAACTCCTCGTGTCTCCCTGTCTTCACATGGACATCTTCTTATATGGACACCAGTCATGTTAAATTAGGAGGCCTCCCTACTCCAATATGGCCTCACATTTGCTAAGAAAATACTTCTGTTCTTTCAATCCTCACCCGAGGAAATTTTTCCTTTTTTTTTTTTTTTTTAACATAGAATGGGAGGGAGGGAGGGAGAGAGAGAAAGAGAAACATCAACGTGAGAGAGACACATTGATAGGTTGCCTCCCGCATGACCATGATCGGGGCTGGGGAATCAAACCCACAACAGAGGTACGTGCCCTTGACTGGGAATTGAACCAGAGCCTTTTTGGTCCGAAGGCTGAAGCTCTAACTGCTGATACAAACCGGCCAGGGCAAGAAAATGTTTTAAAATAAAACAACACTCTGAGTACTACATGTTAGGATCTCAACACTTTTTATTTGGGACACAATTTAACAGCCAATATTTGGGAAGAAGACTCCTTCCCAAAACTTTATAATGTAAAAAATATTTTAAATACAATACATACAGTTGCATTGCACTAAAATGCTTCCTGATAAAATAATGTCAACTGCTAAAAAAAAAAAAAAAAAAAAAAAAGGATTTCTTCCCTTTGCTCTAAGGAGACACAGGACATTGTTGGATATGATCCTTCTGGAGGAAACAGGTTTGACTTCAGTCCTTAGTTCTAATTCAGCAGTTACTGTTCCTTCCAAATATAAAAAATTAGTAATTGGCCCTGGCCGGTTTGGCTCAGCGGTTAGAGCCTCGGCCTGTGGTCTGGAGAGACGCGGGTTCGGTTCCTGCTAAGGGCATGTGCCTCGGTTGCAGTTTGTCC
This sequence comes from Tadarida brasiliensis, assembly GCA_030848825.1. Lineage (NCBI taxonomy): Eukaryota > Metazoa > Chordata > Mammalia > Chiroptera > Molossidae > Tadarida > Tadarida brasiliensis. Next base: position 19,656,635 of record CM061277.1, on the reverse strand, counting down.
CCGGCCCTGGTTGGTTGTGTGGGTGGCAGCCACTCGATGTGGCCCTTTCACGTCGATGTTTCTCTCTCTCTCTCTCTCTCCCTCCTACTCTGTCTGAACAAAAAATGAAAAAATGTCCTCAGGTGAGGATAAAAAAAAAAAAAAAATTAATAATTGAATTCTATTTTCCTGAACAAATTTCTCTCAAGTTATTCACTAATTTTCTCTGATCCCAAACTTGTACTTGAGCTGTAGTATAGGAGATACCGGGGAGGGCTCCCGGGCTTCTGCTGGTACCAACGTATACCATAGCTGCCAACACTGAAGCCACTGCTCAGGGTGCAGGTGAGTCTGGCTGAGGCTCCAGGAGAGGCAGAGAGGGAGGGCAGCTGAGTCAGCACAGGCTGGGAGAGGGAACCTGCAAACACAGACACTGTCAGGGATGGGACAGGGACCAGGGAAGTGTCTCAGGAGATGGAGCATGAGGGGAATCCCCTTGGGCACTGAACCTGGTCCCCAAGGCCTGTCCTACCTGTGCAGTGAGAGAGGAGCACGAGGAGGAGAGGAGTCCAGGCCATGGTCACAGCCCCTGAGCCCACAGTGGGCTGGGCTGCCCCAGGCCTCCTTTTCTGCCCCACCCTCTGCCAGAGGAGGGGCTTCCATGCAAATGTGCCCATCCTGTGACTTTCAGCCCCTCCCTGAGCCTGGTGCTGGAGCTCAGCTCACACACACACTGAGGAGGGTGGAGGGTGGCTTCATCCCTTGGGAGAACCTGGGGAGGAAGCGACTGCTGAGACAACACAAAGGTCCCTGCTCAGGGGACTCTGCCAGCCCACTGAGGACACAACTGCTAAGTCCCCATCACTGAGCACAGGGACTAGCCCACAATCCAGGTGCCTCACTAGTGTAAATGGTCTCATTGAGTAGCTCTATAGTGAACACCAGCCAGTCTCACAGCTCCATCTCCTGGTGGCAGGACACATGCCTCCAGTGACCCAAAGCCCTGAGAGCCCAGCTGCTTGTTTCTCTGTCTCTATTCACACACCCAAGGTCTTATTCCAGAGACGGTGATTCTGATACTCTCTATTGATTACTGCAACATTTCACTCTCAGGGGTCCCCATCTGTGAAATGTGCAAAAACACACATAAGTGACAAATTAATTTGATTTTTTTTCTAGTAAAGATGTTGCAAAAATAAATATACAGTGAGCTTCTTGTCCAATGTCACAGGTGTGGGAGCATTGACAGGTTAGATGAGCTCCTAGCAAGTGTGAAGGAAAATGATAGCAGAAAGAATTTCCCAGGAATGAAGTCAGAGGCGTATTCAAAGAAGGACCATCAGCACACATTTCAAATCATGTAAGGCAGTTCCAGTTTTAATAGAGATCTGATTTGATTTAATAATTAGTAAAAGAATAATAAATGCTTTGGTAGGTTTCACATTTACTAGTGGAAAATGTAGCGTGTGTTGTTGTTGTTTTAATTTAGGAATTGACTTTATGTTATTACATTTGTATGTTCTGCTTGTCTCTGTCACAGGATCCTCTGAACAATTTTGTCTTTGATGTTCTAAAGTGTGTTTGTATTTCTTTTAAAATTTTGTACCTGTATTTTCTTCCATAGTTCCCTACTTCAGTAACAAGCTCATTGTGAGATTGCCAGGTGCTGGCTGATGTGGAGAACATCTGGGCAGTTGAATGCAGAATCCATCTCGTCCTCACTGTGCCCGTGTCCAGCTCTGCTCTCACTGTGCAAATGGTCCAAGTCCCCAACCTCTGGACTCACAGGGATCCAACAAATCCCAATGACCAGGAAGCACGAACCTCGGGCACTCTCTCCTCACAGTACTCGAGAGATCCTCTCCTTCTGCTCAGGCAGGTCACTCCTGCTTAAACCCCCAGGGAGTCGTCACTGCTGTTCCCATGAAACGCCATGTCCTCAGCGGCCCTCAGGAGCATCATGTTCTGGCTCCTCCTGCACATTCAGCTCACAGCCCCTACACTGCATCTCACACCTCCTCTTCCCTTCCTTCCTGTGGTCTCAAAACCTTTGATTCCTGTCCCTTCATTTCATCTTATTGTCCTTATGTCGCCTTGGGTCCTCTTCCATGTGAAGTTGTCAGTATCGACCATTGGGGAAGGGCAGGTCATTTTGTCTCATGTAACTTGTTCTCAATAACAGAGAAAAGTAACAAAAGGTACTCCATGAATAATCAAAACTCCTCTAAACAAGAGACATTTATATAAAACATACAATATTCCAAATCACAGCAGTTGAACCCTATGAGTTTGCTCTCAAAATCTCTCATATCCCGTCCCCCTGGCTCTGTGTTAACATCTGGCATTCAGTTGTACCCGACCACTGTGAGCTGAGAGGCTGACCTGGGAGAGAAGGGAGAGTTCTGAGCTTCACACCTGGGCTCCTACGAGATGGGGACGTCCATTGCTGCTCTAGACACATGTTCCTCAAACCTTCTGAGTTCTGGCATGACGGGCAGGTAATTGAGGTTTTCACAAAATCTCTATGATCTCTTTTCCATTTTGCTGTGCAGTTTCTTCTAGAGGATTTTGTTTTGTAGTAATTTTAAATATCACATTTGTTTGTTTTTTACATAAGCTGTTGCCTCAAATGCTCTCACCAATTTAAAACATTCCTTTTTTGCAAGCGCCCATTAGGGACATATCCACCGAGTACTAGACACACAGAGGACACCCAGACAGTCTTCCTCAGCTCAGGAAACCTTAATTATTCCAAACCAGACATTTGAGCCCAGGGGACTTCCAGGGGCAACCCTTCTGAATGGAAAAGTCAGTCTAAAACCAAACAGTAGCCATATGGACCCAGAGAAGGTCAGGAAGGAAGGAAACTGGGGTTTTGTGGTGAGAATTCAGGAAGCTGATGAGGAAAGGGTCGCTGAGGTTGTGCAGCTGCCTGAAGACAGGGAGGAGGGACCTGCCATCAGGTGAGTGGCACCCACATTAGACATAGAGGAAATGAGGGTCTGGGTGACTGTCAGGACAGTCCTGGATCTGTGTGGTCCCAAGGATGTAGCAATGAGGGTGTCCCCAAGAGGCGGTGAAAACCACCCCCTGACCCTGAGGGACTAGAGGTGGTCGAGGAGCTGGCAGAGCAGGGCTGAGTTTGGGTGAGGAAGGCGTGAGCAGGGACGGCGTGCCCTCCACAGTGCTGCCATGGCCACCTCAGCCAGGCCTCAGTGCACCTGCTCCGACAGTAGCCCAGATTATTAGTCAGGGGACACTGGGCTCACAGGCTTGATTCATTAAAACAACAAAGCCCAGCCCATGTGAAGAATCACGTCCAGGAAATTTACGTGAACTGTCCATCCAGGGTTGGGCAGTTAAAGAGAAGGTAACTCATGGCAGAGTGATCATGTGACAATTGGTTCAGAATGTCCTAGTATCTGAGCCATGTGGGGAGACATGCTGACCTGGGTCTCTCTGGTTGGTCTCCGGATCACTGGTCTCTCACCATGAGGTAGCTGGATTGTGAGGGACTGCGAGACTATGGACACCTGTTGGTACTTCCCTGGGTCTCCTAGAGGGGCGTCACAGGAGGAAACTCCGCGATGCTTTTGCTGTGGAATGGGACCCAGTGCCTTCAGGGGGGCCAGGTTTGTTTCCCTTCCTGGTCTCAGGCACCTCCTCTAGCGTAGCAGCTCTCTCCCAGCAGAAACCTTTGTATGGGGTATTTGAAGAAAGAGAGTGAGGGGCATTTGTGCCGGGGATACAGGCATGATCTCAGGTGCCTGGAGCAAGTCTCAGGTGTCCAGGGACTTCTGACTCCAGGAAACCAACTGCATTCTTGTCTCATGTCCATCACTCATCAGTGTTGTGACTCTTAGCACCTTTATTCTCCTTAAAAGTGGAGAAATTGCCAATTTCCCGTTTTCTTCCCACCATGCAACATCGAGCGTTGAAGGATCAGGTGGATGCGTGCAGTTGGGGTGTCCCACTGTGTACATGGCGTCAGTGAAGGGCCAGGGTGCACGGCTGGGAGTGGAAAGGTCCTGGTACTGAGTCAGAGGGAGTGTGCTGAGTGTCCTCTCCTCCCCCATTGGCAGTCTGGGCAGAGGAACCTGCCGGGAACTTGCATTCTCAGCCTCACATGCAGACCAGGAATGAGGTGCTGGTTCAGGAACTGGAATATGTGAAGATGGAACCTGTCAGAGGGGTTGAGTCCTTGACTGCAATGTCCTTCAGAGGCAACCGTGCAGCTGCACTGGGGCCGATCTGGAGTGGAGAGGACAACGTCCCTCACGAGTCCTCCAGGTGAAGGCTTTATGCATGTCTACGGTCGGGTTGTCACCAGGAGTCAGAATCCTCAGTCTTTTTATCCATCACTTTAGCAAGATATGTTTGGTGTTTCCAGTTCTTCTTGATTGTAAATAAACCTGTTATTTACATCCATGTAAATTTCAGTCTATTCTCTACTGTCACTGCATGCCATGGCCTTTGACCAGTTGTCTGTTCATTTCATCCAGTTATATTATTGTTAAATTTCTATTCAGATCCTTACCTTAACAATGTCTTATGAAGATGTGTGTTGTTTGCTTTCCAAATATTTGGTGTTTTGAACTGTAGCTATGTACTTGATTCTTTTGCACGTGAAGCTGAGCTCCTTGAGTAACCCACTCAGCCATGGGGCCACTATTCCCGGTTCAGGGTCAAGCTGTGGGGAGGTCACAGCAGACTCCGTTTATTGCACATGGAGTAGGAAAACCATTCCCTCCAGGAAGCCCAAGGTGATGGTGCAGGAGGTCAAGGTCTGGGCACCCCCGCCGTGGTGGGAGCTGTGCAAGCTGTTCTCCAGCACTGTGTGCACCATGTCCCCGGAGAGAGGACTCCAGGCCATGGAGGAGGGAGGGTGCAGACTGGAGGCCTTCACTCAACAGGATCAGATGAAAGGAAAGAACACTAACAACCCTACAGAGATCAGATGTTGCAAATGGGTTTGCAAAAGATATACCTTTTCTAACCACTGAAAGAAATGAGAACTTTCCTGATTCTTATAGAAAGCAGGTGCCAGCATGATACCTACACCTGCCAGATAAAATAAAGAAAAAGAAATTACTGACAATAACATGAAGTATGCATGCAAATGTTCCAAATAAAATATTAACCGAGAGAGTCCAATATGGGAGTAGTAAGTAGATTCACCATTACCACATTTGATTTATTCCAGATATCCAATTTTGGTTCCATATTGATCAGCCCTATATTTAATTAACTCATATTAACAGAATGAAATATAAAAACATGTTATTTCAATAGATTCAAAAAGGGCCATTGACCAATTTGTACATGTCTAACTAAACTGTACGCAAATGTAAACAGACGAGTACATGTGTAGTGTGGTAATTTACACTCTCCCCTCACACATATGACTTAGTCCAGAGCCAGCATATTAGCTAATGAGGGGGAGGAGGACAATTCCCCAGAGATCAGGAACAGACCAATGTCACATTAACTCCATTATATTCATGTCACACTGCATGTATTAGACGATGCAATTAAACAGGAAAAATCAACAGTCATGTCTTGGCATTGAGGGGAATGGACAATGGTTATTCCCAAAGCCCCAAATGAATGATACAGCCTGAAATTCCCAGCGGCCGGTGGGGCAGTGATGGGAGAAATCTTTCCATGAGCAGAAGTACAGATGTCCTACTGAGGACTAATGAGCTATGGCCCAATTCTGGAATATGCTGGAAATGAGTAAGTAATCAGTGACAGGGACACAGGATTCCCTAGTCATAGTTCAGGTATGTAAGGAGCACAGATGGTCCCCCAGCCCAGCCCTGGGCTTAGGGGAAAGAGCCTCTGTGTCCCCAGGTGATGGGCACCTGGACTTTCTGTTTTGTTTAAGACATTTGTCTGGGAATATACTGCCATGAGGAGCCTGAGAAGAGAGGTACAGGAGGCACCCTTATTCTCAAGGGTGACCCTTGGACCTGGTCGAGGTGGTGGCAGCTGACTTCGAAGCAGAAGTCAACACTGAGTCTGAGTGACAGACACTGGGCGACCCCTCTGGGCAAATGAGAAAGGGCCTGTTCTGGTCTCTGTGCCCACGCTTGGAGCTCCCTGTGAGTACTGGGGCTGCTGTCACTGGAGGGGCAGTAAGACCCAGCCTTGTCCTCGGCTGTCAGCCCAGGGTGGCTGCAGAAGCCCGAGCTGGCAGACGGGATCCAGGGAATGGATCATGGACCACAAAAGATGAGCACCTTCTAATAGATGAGGACTCTGCAGGCTGTGTTGGGGAGCTATCAGTAATGGTACACACAGTGGACCTTCCTGATGTGTACTGACGCACTCAGCTGGGTCCCATGTCCCTGGATCTGCCCTGCCCGCCATGTCCTCCCAGGGCAGCCTCCCCTGACACACAGGAATTTCTGCTCAGCTGGAGAACAGTTCACAATGTGTTGCTGCCACCATAGACAGGAAAGGCAGAATTCAATGGATGTGGACAGATTTCCAGGCAAAGAACCCTGAGATAGGTCCCAGACCCAGTTTCAGGCTACCACAAAAAGGAAGAAGTTATCTTATCAGAGGGTCAATAGCCCAGGGAACACCATTCACAGGACAGCAGGTTTTTGTCTCACTTCCCCTCAGGCCTGGAGCACTGTGTGTTCACTGAGACTGCCGTCCCATGCTGAGCAGTAATATTCGGCCTCGTCCTCAGCCTGGAGCCCAGAGACGGTCAGGGTGCCCGAGCTGCCAGACTTGGAGCCAGAGAATCGATCAGGGACCCCGGAATATCTATAACTATCCGCATACACGATGACTTTGGGGGCCGTTCCTGGGAGCTGTTTGTACCAGGACACATATTCACCACCACCAATGTTGGAGCTGCTTCCATTGCAGAAGATGGTGACCCTCTCGCCTGGGGCCCCAGACACTGAGTTCGGCTGAGTCAGCATAGACTGGGCCCAGGATCCTGGAAGAGAGAGAGACTCAGAGATGGTGATGCTGGGTCTAGGGACATGAGGAGGAAGCAGACCCCATGTTTCTCCCCAAAGTCCCTTCCCCTGTCCCCCTATCCATCACCTGTGCAGTGAGCGATGAGGGTGAGCAGGAGAGGGGACCAAGCCATGCTGGAGATCATCACTGAGTCCTGCCTTCCGTGGCCCCACAGCTGAAGCAGAGCTTCCCCCAAATCTCTCCCTTCCCCTCTTCATACTCTGCACCAGGGAGGGTCCATTTATGCAAAAGAGACCTTCTCCTTTCCTCCCTCACTTGGCCCTGGGTCAGGTACCTGTTAGGAGGACTTCAGGGGCTGGCAGGGGTGGAGCAGTGTGGACCCAGGGGGTGGCAAGGTCACATTTGTGAGTCCTGAGCACTGGGCACCAGGCAGGCCAAGGAACATATTCCAGCTCTGAGCACCTCACACCTTCAGAACAGTCCCTCAGCGCCCCCTGCTGTCCAGGCCTAGATAACACCCTTGTGCTACATGGTGACTAAGGCCCATCACAGAGAGATCCTGCCTCCCCACAGCTCTGTGCCCTGACCCTGCCTTAGGGACAATCCAGGTGCCCCCTTAGGTGGCCTCCTCATCACTTCAGGACACTTTTCATGTTCTCCTCAGACTCGTCAGGTGAGTCAGTCCATGTCCCCCTTGTCTGTTCAGTGGTCAGGACTGAGCTGGTTTTACTATGTGGTCTTTTTCAGAGCAGGTTCAAGTCCAGAGCAGGACTGTCCCTCAGATACCTGTTCCCTTATTTTCAGGACACGATTTTATTCTTTTATGTGATTTCAATCTTGTTAGAAAGTAAACACAATTTTTTCAATACTCAAAAAAAATTCTTTCAATTATTTTTCTTATTTTTAGTACAAAAGAAGTGTTTCGATTTTACATATGATTTTCACTCAACTTTACCTATTAACTGCTATCACCATTAACATAGACATTGAATAAAATATTTCACACTTGTCTCTTTTATATTCATAGGCAAGTCAGACATCAGATTGGTGAGTCAGGCCCACTTTTATCCCAGTTCCCCGGACAAAAGTGGAAGGTGCCTGGGATAGAGCCTCCTGTCACTGGGACCTGGGTAGGTGGGGGCTAAGAACTGGATTTAAGGTGACCTGGGGAGCACTTGGGGGATGACAGCAGAAGGAGGTGAGTCCTGGATGTGTGGCCAGCGGTCCTGGTGCCGGTGGTCTGGGCCTGTCCCCACCCAGGGAGGCAGGTGCAGCAGAGGCTAGCAGGGCAGGGTGGGCAGTGTCCCCACTGCAGCTGCTAACCTGCATTACCCATGTGTCCCTCTGGGTACAGGAGGCCGGCCCTCAGAACTCCTGCTACTTTCTGCCCTTCCTAAGGTGACTTAATTCCAGATATAGCTGATGACAGTGGCTGTGGCGTTTAATGGAATTGAACTTATGGAAACCATTTTAAAGGTCAGGGGTCAGAGTTGGCAATTGGTGAGATGGGAACTCCCTTGCCAGTTTCCCTGATCAGTTTCCAGTGTCCACAGGACCAGTACCAACCAGCACGAATGATGAGGGAGGAAGGCAGAGTGATGCACAGGGTGGGACCAGTTAGGAAACGTTCTGTCTCTCTTGGCTTTGATCTGGACCCCAGTCTCCCAGCCATGTGGTCAGCATGTGATGGACCCCAGTTCCTTCTCCACGGACAGGCACCGTGTTGCCCAAATCAGTCAGACAATCACCTCCCTGGTCACAATGAAGCTGTCAGGGGAAATGAGAGTGACCCAGACCAGGTTTTGTGCAGGCAAGGGTTCAGGATAAATTGGTAAGGGAGGGCGAGACTTTCTCACTTGGAAGTTTTGATGTAGGGACTATAGGCCTCTGATGCAGACGTATTTGGCTCCCAGGAGAAAGTCAACCAGGGCATATAAGGGTCAGGGAGGAGGGACATCTCGTTAACCCCAGAGAAACAGGAAGATGCCCCAGCAAGGTTCCCCACTTGTCATCAGGAGAAAACACTTTCCTGTGTCACCATTGAAGCAGCAGGGAGGTGTTTTGAAAGTTTCCATCACAGGAATGACCTTGAGAATTCAACTACACACACTTGCCTGGGAAGCTTTACCCATGGCAAGGAGCTACTCACCTCCCACCCAGTTTTCAAGGACCAGCCTCGAAACTCTTTCCACTCCCTGCTCTTTGCTTTCTCCACTAAATCCATGCACACTCTGACCTCGCCTCTCTCTCACCTGCTCCATTCTTGGTCCAGGATCCAGTCTAATGTTTGAACAATCCACAGTCTCCTCTGCTCACGGACTCCACTCTGACCACCTCTCAATCATCTTCGGTGTCATGCCTGAGACTCAGAGACACTGTCAGACTCTGTATTTCGCTTGTCCCGTCTCTAATTGTTCCTAGCTCCTCCCTGAGCCCAGAACACAGCAGGTTTCAGGAAAAGGTGTAGCTGGATGGGCCATGAAGAGTCCGCAATCCTGAATTGGACACATCTGCACTCGGGGTGTGTCCCTGGTGCTCCCTGAACTGTCATGGATTCTCTCTGGGCAGCTGGCCTCTGGCACCTATGAATTTCTGCGGATTTATGGACAATCAGATCATGTGTTTTACCTAGGACAGGCTTGGTTGGCATACATTGAGGGAATGTGCTACCTGTTCTAGACAATGTTCCCTGATAGGAGTGTGAGATCCTAGAATCTATCTAAATAAATAAACAAACAGCGATGTATAAAAACCACACTCTAAGAAGGACACTCTCTGTTCAAGTGTTCAAAATACAGTAGAGCCCATCCCATCATGGCCTTTTCCTGAACCGTCCCACAGTGCCCCCTACTGGTCTCTCATGCAGAGTCCACCAGCACCTCTGAACACACCTCACCCTTCTGGAGGGCAACCTGGCAATGCACTGGGATCTTAGTGATGTCACTACCTGTCGTGAGAATGAGTAGTTCCCTCCATGGACTGAAGACTCAGATGTCATTAGGTTTATTCAAGTTCTTTGACAGTGAGAATGAGTTTTATTCATTTTCAGGCTGGAGCCCTGTGATGGTCAAGAAGGTGCTGATGACTGACCTGAATCCAGAGAACTGGCCCGGAAGCCCTGAAGGTCCATCACTAATGCCTTAGGTCACAGGCTTCAGGGCTCTGCCTGGGAGGCTTGTGCTGGTGTCATAGCCCAGAGTGACCTGCTACTCCCCTCTGAGAGCTCTCACAGGATCGTCACTGGGTGGAGTATCCTCATGTATATGCTGAGGAGTCTGTGGTCCCCGATATTCCAAAGACCCACCTATAAACATGTGCTCTCTTAACAGTTCCAATGGGTCACGAGGAGAAAGTAGGACTTGGTCTAGTTCTAGTGGGCTCAGGACATACCCTCATGTAAATTCTCATGGGTCTGTGTGGTGTCCACCATAGAAAACCCACGTCCATGGACCTACTGCCCCACCTTCCCCAAAGAAGACTTGGTGTTCTCCCAGCCATGGAGGAGCCCTTCCCCCATCCTCTCCTGTCCCACAGAGAGGTCTCCTGTTCTCAGTCACTCCATCCCCACAGCCTTCCAGCCTGACACTCTCACCCTGATATCAAAAATGAAGTCTCCGGTTCCTGGGCGATATTCAGGCCAGTTCTGTGCCTGGACGTCCTCCCAAACCTGTGGCCTCACTCAGCATCTCACATCCCAGTGCCATGTCTCTGGGACTCAGGACGCTTCAGGCAGCCCTTGGTCAGGATCCTGGGAGAGTGGAAAGGGCTCTGCTGTGACCCCTTGATTGAGTTCCTCTAAGTTCAACCAATGTCCCCTCCTCCCCTTCCTCAGAGGCAGGTGGGCACAGGGAAAGGAGCGGTGTTCTCCCAGGGCTCCAATGTCATGTACGTCTACCTCTCTCTCAGTCTCCATTCCTTTGCTGAGATTTCCCTCCTGATATTTCCTGCAAGTGTGCGCCGCTAAACCCTCTCACCGTTTATATTCATTTAAAATAAACTGTAGGGTTGGGGGTTTGGTGGATGAACAAAATGTAACCTTGAGGTATGCATTCTCACGGCCTGGCCAGCCAAGGATCAAAGTATACATGGGAATAGATAAGGTATACACGACGGGCTGGAAATCCTCCCAGAAAGCATAGGATACATGGGCATAGATAAGGTGTGCATGTTGGGGTTGGAAAGCCACCCTGATAGCACCCAAGCATGAACGTGTTTGTTATGTGTCTCCGCTGAAAATAGCAGAACAGGAAGTATGCAGGCTTGGCTGTAAGGTCAGCAGAGATTGATCTCCAGGACTTAATTACCTAAAACAGCCAGTACCATAGGGAACCACTTTGCAAATACATTGGGCTGCATCCAGAGATCTGAGCCTTTGTGCCCTTGCGATGCTCCCTCTCTCTCCAAGCAGTGTCAGCTTGTAGTTCATTGCCTTGCGAGGACCCCCGGCAGGGCGACAGAGTCGGCAATAAACAAGTTAGGGGAAATTAATATTGATGTTCTGAGCATAAAATAGAAAGATGTGTCCATTGAATTAGGTGTCATTAATTATTCTCAGGAATGTTTCATAGTTCTTAATTTATGAGCATTTCATTTGTTCAGATTTATCCTTAAGTATTTCTTATTTTGATGCCAACACAAATAGTATTTTAAAGATTCCTTGTTAGTTTTTGAAGATCTGTTGCCAGTGTGCACATTGGCCCTCATTGTCCATGTTGCTGTTGTTACTCCAAGAAGATTGAGGTGCTCGGATAAGAGCATATGACGTCAGTCTTGCCCGTGAGCCGGGCATGGCCAGTACCAACCACTGTCTGTACCTCCACCATCTGCCCTGGGAGATCTGTCTCTGAGCGAGGCATTTCCCCTCTGAGAACAGGGGCAGGTGAGTTGGAAGAGCAGGGGCCAGTCTACTGTGACAGAGAGAAAGCCCGGGATAGGGTCTGGGTTGGCTGCTCTGCGCAAATCCACGAGTTTCCTGAACAAGTGGGAAGAGGTGTCAACCAGAGCCATTCCTGGTCCAGGAGAGCAGGTGCCTGCCCCAGGCGGGGGGAGCTCACAGAGGCTTTAGTATCATTTCCTCGGCTCTGGAGCCCAGTGTGCACATCCCTTTATTGTGCATGTAGACAGGATGGTCAGCCTCGGCCTCAGGCTGCAGCCAGAGATGAGCAGAAGCCCCGCATTGGCCGAGGAGTCTTTGGTTCCAGAGAAGCCACAGAACTCCAGATCCCAAATGGGTACATGTGTAGTGGTACAGGAAACCCCAGGAGGGCTCCCTGGCACCTGCTGGCACCAGTGTATGGCATAGCTGACTTGAGGAGACTGTAGTCTCTGCCCAGGGAGCAGGGGACTGTGGTTGTTCATCCTGGGGATGCAGAGAGGGAGGGCGCTGATTCAGCACAGGCTGGGAGAGGGAACATACACAGACACTTATGGGTCACAAAGCAGGCAGCAGGGTACACTTTCTCAGGAGACTGAGTATGAAGTTTATTAATTGGAAATGAACCCGGGTACATGATGCCGGTCTCCACATGGACAGTGATTGAGAGCAGGAGGAGGACAGGATCCAGGCAAACATGTACCCAGACCCTGAGCCCACAGTGGGCTGGGCTGCCCCAGGCCTCCTTTCCTCATCCACCATCAGCCCGAGGAAGTGCTGTCCCTGGAAACGTGTGTCCATCAGGGACTGCCCCGCTCCTTCCTGAGCCCTGGTGCTGAGCTCAGCTCTCACCCAGCTGAGGAGGAGGTTGGTCCTGATGTGCTCTGTCCTGCGGCTGCTGCACAAAGTCCACAGACTGAGGGGCTGCGAGCAAGGGGAACGCATTCGCTCTCAGTGGTTGAGTTTAGTCTGCAATATTGGCAGGCCCGTGCTCCATTGATACCACTGTGATTAACCTAGATGTTAATAACAGGAAAGGGGCAGAGAGAGACCCACATAACATAGGGCTGTCACTGGGCAGCTTCCCTGGGGAGCTGACTCTACACTCCCCAAGAGCCACCAGTCTGTTCCCTGCATGTCGCTGGGGAAAGGGCCTGGACAGGGAGATACGGACACCTGTCCAGTCAAGTCTGGAGACTAGTGAGGTGATTGCGGTCAGTCACCTGGCAACAGGTCATTGGCCTCCTGATGTGTACTGATGCACACAGCTGGATTCTGGGTCCCTGGACCTGCCCTGCCCGCCATGGCCCCCTAGGGCAGCCTGCCCCTGACACAGAGACATTTCTGCTCAGTTGGAGAAAAGTACACAATGTTTCCCTGCCACCGACAGGCTTGAAAGGCAGAATTTAAAGGATGTTGACAGATTTTCCAAAGTTCTCAGTGGTGGATCCCAGAAAGCAATTTCAGGCCACCAAACAAAGGAAGCATCTACCTTATCAGAGGAGTGGGGACGGCCCAGGGGAACCCCATTCAGCAGTGACAGCAGGTTTTTGTCGCACTTCCCCCACGCCTGGAGCACTGTGCGAGCACTGAGACTGTTGTCATAGGACTGGCAGTAATAATCGGCCTCATCCTCAGCCTGGAGCCCAGAGATGGTCAGGGTGGCTGAGCTGCCTGACTTGGAGCCAGAGAATCGATCAGGGACCCCTGAGGGTCTATTGCTATCATAATAGATGATGGTTTTGGGGGCCTTTCCTGGGAGCTGTTGGTACCAGTGCACACTATTACCACCACCAATATTGGAGCTGCTTCCAGTGCAGGAGATGGTGACCCTCTGGCCTGGGGCCCCAGACACTGAGGGCGGCTGATTCAGCACAGACTGGGCCCAGGATCCTGGAAGAGAGAGAGACACAGAGATGGTGATGCTGGGTCTAGAGACGAGAGTGGGAAGCAGACCCCATGTGGTTTCCCAAAGTCCCTTCCCCTTTCCCCCTATCCAGTCACCTGTGCAGTGAGCGATGAGGGTGAGGAGGAGCGGGGACCAGGCCATGCTGGAGATCATCACTGAGTCCTGCCTTCCGTGGTCCCTGAAGCAGAGCCTCCCCCAAATCTCTCCCTTCCCCTCTTCATACTCTGCACCAGGGAGGGTCCATTTATGCAAATGAGACCCTCTGTGTTTTGATTCCTTATTGGGCTCTGGGTCAGGTACCTGTTAGGAGGACTTCAGGGGCTGGCGTGGGTGGGGCTGTGTGGACTCAGAAGACTGTAAGGTCACAGTTGTGAGCCCTGAGCAGAAGGCACCAGGAAGTGTCAAGAAACTGGTTTCAGCTCTGATCACCTCAGACCTTCAGGAACAGTCCCTGAGCGCCCCCTGGTGCTCTGGCTTAGATACCCCCTTGCGAAACATGGTGACTAAGGCCCATCACAGAGAGATCCTGCCTCCCCACAGCTCTGTTCTCTGACCCCTCCTTTAGGGGCAGTCCAGGTACCCGCGTAGGTGGCCTCCTCATTGCTTCAGGATGTACAGTGGTCAGGACTGAGCTGGTTTTACTATGTCGTCTTTTCTTGTATCAGGTTCATGACCAGAGCAGGACTGTGCCTCAGAGGCTGTTCCCTTATTTTTAGGACATGGTTTTATTTTCTTACGCGATGCCTCCCTGTAAGGAATTCATCATTATTTCTCCAAACACAACCAATATTCTAGTCTACTCTATTGAGCAATCCACAGCCTCCTTCTTTCTGCTTACGGACTCCAATCTCACCGCCTCTCATTCACCTTCGGTGCCGCACCTGGAACTCAGAGACTCCATCAGACTCTGTGTTTCCATTGTCCCGTCTCTAATTGTTCCCAGCTCCGCCCTGAGCCCAGGACACAGCAGGTTTCAGGAAAAGGTGTAGCTGGATGGGCCATGAATAGTCCACAATCCTGAGTCGGACACAGCTGCACTCGGGGTGTGTCCCTGGTCCTCCCTGAACTGTCATGGATTGTCCCTGGGCAGACGGCCTCTGGCACCTATGAATTTCTGAAGAATGATGGACAATCCAATTGTATGTTGTTACCAAGTCCGGGATTTGGGGGCACACAGTGAGAGAACGGGCAACCTGTTCTAGAGCATGTTCCCTGATATGAGTGTGGAATCCTAGATTCTGTCTAAATAAATTAACAATCAGAAATCGATAGAAGCCAAAGTCCAGGAAGGACACTCTTTGCTCATGTAGGCAAAAGCCATTGGAGCATATCCCATCATGGCCTCTAGGTGAATCCTGTCCTGGCAGGACCAGTCCCACAGTGCCCCCTTGTGGCCTCTCATGCAAAGTCCACCTACCCCTCTGAGGAATCCAGCATTTCTGAGATGCAACTTGGTTTGCACTGAGATCTTTGTGATGTCACTACACAGACAGGAGAATGAGTGCATCTCTCCGTGGCACTGGGGACTAGGAAATTAATTGTCTCTAGATGAATGATGACTTGGAGGCTGCTTAAATGCAGGAAGTATTCACAGTTTTTATGTTGCCGGATATTCCCAGTTTACCTGCTATTTTCTTTTGCTTCTGCCTCTTGTGTGGCACCATTGCACCTACTGGAACAACTGAAACCCAGTTCAAGGCTTAAAATCCACACTGCACTCTGGCAGTTTATACTGACAAGAAGGCCATGGGAAAGGCCCTTATCAGGTGACATTGTGTTGTCCTTGTTGCTGGGAGAGACTCCTGTTAGAGCCCCACCCGCTGCCCAGGTACTGGGTGTTCTGTCCTCGTGGTCACTGCAATTGATCCGTCAGAGCAAAAGTGTCCCTCCTCTGCTTTTCCCTTGGGGTTTCACTTGTGTTTATGTGCTATTCTGAAGATTCAGTTTTTCTTCTTTTGACTTTATACACATTTATAGTTTGGCTCTCTTTTTTACTCTAATTCTGAAATCATTTCATCTAAAGATTGAAAACTAAGTCATTACTATAAGCATATGTATTTTTTTCTATTTCTTGCTCATTTTCCCCATTTTTGACCAAGTAGCATCCAAGGTCTGCTACTCGCTCCACATCGGGCCCTCGTCAACTTTTCTGAGAAATGCTCTAATGTCGTCATTGAAGGAAGAACAGAGCTTTCTGGAAGATTTCCTGTAGTATTGATAATTGATGATACCTCCATGATATTGAAGGTTGGGTTTTACCCTGTGGAGATAAATAAAAACTGATGCGTTTAAAGAACCCAAAACATTAGAATGTGTGTCATTATGCTGAGTAATGTGACCAGGTGATGAGTGAGACCAGGTCCTTCATGGGGAGGGATCTCTCCTGTACCTGGGAATTCACAGATTCCTCGAGAACATGATCTCAGGAGAAAGAGAAACCCTGCTTTGTGAAGGTTTCAGAGCTCAAGGACTGATTAGCAGACCAGGGCAGGCCTCCGGGAGGTGGGGATGGGCAGTGAGGCCTGATCGGCTCACTGCGGGTTGTGTCTACAGGCTTGGAGGGGACGATCTTTCAGCCTCTTGTGACAAGACATTGTCTTTTCATGGTTAGACCAGGAAGAAATCGTTTGTTTTTGTTGCATTCATCCTGTTAGAATGACTCAGGAACATCAGCCTCTGCAGCCTTACTAGACAGGGACAGCAGAATCCTAAACCGTTAATGGTGTTGGCCGCATGTGGGGACACAAGCGAAATTGTTGTAATTTGCTCCTGTTTTTAAGATCACTTTGTTCTCATAAAATGTGCAGAGCTTAGAAAAACTGATTTGGTTGTCTCCTCTTGGGCCACAGAGGACAAACCTTCTGAGCCCACATTGTTAGATGCAGCCTCTGTGACCCGGAGGCGGGGGCGTTAGACGCGGAGGGAGCACTGAGCCTCGAGTTCTTGTCTCACTTCCCACCTGCATCTGTCACTGTGGAGATGGTTGCTGTGCCACAGAGCACAGTAGTACTCGGCCTCGTCCTCAGGCTGGGCCCCCGAGAGGGTCAGGGCTGCTTTGCCCCCTAGGATGGAGCCTGAGAACCGGGCTGGGGTCCAGGAGTTTTTATTGTTTGTATTATAAATCAGTGTTGTGGGGACTTGGCCAGACTTCTGCTGGAACCAGTTGGCATAGTGACCAGTGGTGACTGCTCCAGAGCTAGAGGTGCAGGTGAGCGTGACTGTCCCTCCTGGAGACACGGTCAGTGAGGGCTCCTGAGTCACCACAGCCTGAGAACTGGACCCTGAAATAAAAGCAGACACAGTCAGGAAGGAAGACTAAAGGCAGAGGGATCCCTCCCAAGGCTGATCTCTGATTTCTCCATGAACCTGGGCACTGAGTAAGGAGGAGGAGGAGAAGAAGTGTCCAGGTCATGGTGCAGACTCTCCAAGATGCCTGGCCTCATGCTGGTGCTGGTCTCTGGTTGTTCCTTTATCTCCTCCTGAGCTCCCTCGGTAAAGGGTGTGTTTGATGCGGCATCATGCAAATATTGACCCATAGTACCATCCAGTTCTGGGCCCAGTTTGTAGTTTCAGTCTGAGGAGGATGCTGGGCTGGTTGTGAGTTCTGAGCCTGTCCCTTGAGAGGAAGCACCTGCTGTCTGTCACCTCTAACTCAGCTCCTGGGCATGAGCACAGGGCCCTTTCAACTAGGAGGATTTCATTTGGTTTTAGACCTTACAGCTCTGAGAGGATCCACAGCGCCCCCTGGTGACGTCTCCTAGGGAATATCCATGGTGGTGGGAACTAGGCAGAAGTAATGATAGTGGCCCTCCTTTAATAAAATACATACAAACATACATACAACAAGTATTACCTACCTCTTATCCCCTGCAGAGAGTTTTTTCTTTTCTATTTTCAACTATTATGTTTTTCTCTTTTATACTTTCCAGTGGATTGTTTCATGACTTCTATTTTAATTCTGCTCCTCAATGGATTTCAGGATTGATGCCCCAATCATACCTGTCACAGCATTTCCTCGAGTTATCTCAATGTTGGTGTTGGGAGATTCTTTATTCGCCTTCACGTATTCAGTCTCCTGGTTCTTGGCATAATGAGTGGTAATTTCTACTGGATCCCGGACATTTTGACTCTTATATTTTAAGGCCCTGGGTCCCACTTATTCTTTCTTTAGTCAGGCGACCCTCCTGCTGAGCTGCAGCAGAAGGTCAGGGGTGTAAGCTCAGCTGCCACTGGCCCCAGAGAAGGTGGAGCACTGACTGCCCTGCTCTGTGCTGCTGATACCTTCCTGGGACAGTGGGGCAGTGACTGTCACCAGCTGGTTCCCTACCAGTGGATGTGAGCTGAGCCTCCTGCTGGGCCCTGCTGACCTCAGGACCAGGAGCACAGGGTTCAGGGAAGCTGCTGTGCTCACTGGGGTGGCACTCAGGTGCCCACAGGCCCTTTGGCTTGACTGATACCAGGGAGGGGAGGGGGCACCTGCAGCTAACTCTTCTGCCCCCCAGCTTTCATTCAGTGCTGTTAATGCAGGTGGGGTTCAAGGCTGAGCTCTCAGTGGCCCCACACTCCCCTGAGGAGAACAGGAGAGCAGACCAGCTGGGCCTTGTGCCACCTCCTTCAGTCTCACTGCTGAGGGCTGGGGAAGGTCCCCTGAGCACTGAGCGGCTGCATCCTGGGTAAGACTCCCAGCTCTTTGTCTGGTTACAAGAACCAGGAGATGTGGCCTCACTAAATGTGTTGGGGAAGGGTCCTTGCTCCTGTTTCCTTTAAAACTGTTGTACAATGTTGATTATTTCCCACTTCAATGTTTGCTACAATTAACCCAAAAAAGCCCACCTGGGTATGCGTTTGTGTTTTTCAGAAGGTCTGAAACCACAGTGATAAAGTACTTAAGAATATGTAATGACAATAATACAAATAAACAGACCTCCTTTGTCACTATAGTGGACATTATTTCTAGTATACAAAGGGGTGAGTTTTGCCCAGCCATTGTGGCTCAGTGGTTGAGCAAGACCCATGCACCAAGAGGTCGCCAGTTTGAATACAGGTCAGGGCACACGCCCAGGTTGTGGGCCAAATCCCCAGTGGGGGAATGCAGGAGGCTGTCAATGGATGTTCTCCCTCACTGATGTTTCTATCTCTCTCTCCCTCTCCCTTCCTCTCTCTCTAAATTCAATAAAGAAAAAAAATTTTTTTAAGTGAGTTTTGACCAAGTTGTAATTTTACATCCAATGTTAATATCATTGTAGAATTAAAATAAGCTGATTTTGAATTTTTAGAAATATTTTAGTTCAGTGATTTTGACTAAGGTGATGTATTTTGAAGTATTAGTAGGAGAAGCTGTTCAAATGGAATTTAAATATTGTGCTAATCCTGTCTCCATGCGGCAGTGACAGATGAACCTCTTGGTCTCTTGGTTTCTACCTGGGAGCCGATGGCTAGAGGAAACCTGGTCACAGATGCGGGAATTCTGTTGTCATTGTCATGCCACCAGGACTCTGAGTTATATTTTAGAAAACAGGACCCTACTGATTCTGTTTGCAGTAGGAAACCAGTAAGATGTGAGCTATTTTGTGGACCCCACACAGATGGCCGGTGGTGAGAACATGAGGTCTCCTGGTTTATGTCACAAGTGGCAGAAGAAACAAGGTGGGTCATGGAGGAGAGGAGGGTAAGGGTTGACCTCAGTTACCGTGTCGGGGAAGCTTGTGTGGCAGTGGTCTATGAAGTCCCGTGACAGGGACAGGCACCCCCTCATCAGGCTGGAGATCAGAGCTGCTCAGAGAGGCCAAGTGCACAAACTAGGAGCCAGTGAGGAGGGCTGAACCCCTGACTGTCAGTCACCTCTGTCCTAGGTCCCAGGTAGGGTAGGTGCTCTGCCTGGGAGCTGTGGGGATCATTGCTATGGTAATGTTCATGTGTTTGCTGAGTCATGTTTAGGGGAAGGTGACAGGATCTGGGCTCATCAAGGGCTTCACAAGGGGAGTGACATCAGCATGTGTTGGGTGTTCCTGTTCCTGACAGCCCACCCTACAGCCTGGATTCCTGCAAAGATCCAGTGGGATGAGAGGACAAAAGGACACAGTCAGTGTCAGTGGGCTCTGGGAATCCCACTCACAGGAGTCCCCAAGGTCCTGAGTGGCGTCAGCTGTGGGAACGTCTCATCCATGGACCCAATGCACCCACCTTCTGCACTGGAGCAGGCTCAGCATTTTCTCAGCATTGGTCAAGCATTCTCACCCTATCGTGCCCAAAACAAGATTCCTTGGCCTCAGGCCACTAATATGCCTTGTGATAACCCCTCTCTTCTGGTTTATTTGAAGGCTCAGGTACTCAGCTCAGTGCCTGGAATTCTTCCTGGGCCTGAGTGTCCACCCAGGATCTCTCATCCTAGACGCTGGTCAATGGTACACAGTGCTTTGCCGCCAGCCAGGATCTCAGGACCTTTGGAGGACTGAGAAGGTCAGAGCTCTGACCTCTGGAAGAGCAGAGTTCATGCAGTGGAGGACGGTGCACCTGCTGGCACGGTCCCTGGGCTCTGAAAAGAATATTTATACAATCTGTGTCCTAATTTCAGGAGAAACACAGCAGTCCCTCATTATCTGGTTTCATTACAGATGGGTACTAGCTAGAATTTCACTACAGTAATGATAATTTATTTTGGTATTGGTTCTGTTTTTCTGAGACTTAAGAAACATGGAATAAAAATTGAAAATAGACACATTATAAACCAGAAGGTACTTTCAAATATACTTTATATCAATAGGTTATTTTAAAATGTGCATTGATGCCCTGGATGGTTGGGCTAAACGGTTAAAGCATCGGCGCGCTGACCAATGAGTCACAGTTCAATTCGGGTCAACGGCATGTACAATGGTTGCGATTTGACATCGGCCCTGGATGGGGTTGTGCGGGAGGCAACCTGTCGATGTGTCCCTCTCATATCGATGTCTCTCCCTCTCTCCCTCTCCCTCTCTTTCTACGACTCTTTCTGAAGGTAAATAGAGAAGTATTCTGGGGTAAGGATTATAAAAAAATTCATTGTTGTGAACCAAAATTCTAGGACGTTAATATTTTGGTCCTACTTCCCCATCTGTGTGTGTCACTGTGAGAAGCATTACTGGGCCAGGTCGCACAGTAATAGTCAGCCTCGTCCCCAGGCTGCAGCCCAGAGATGAGCAGAAGCCCCGCATTGGCCAAGGTGTCTTTGGATCCAGAGAAGCGGTTGGGGACCCCAGAATCTGGTACTTATCTGAGTCTGATTTATACCTCAGGAGAAACCTGGGAGGGCTCCCTGGCTTCTGCTAGTACCAGAATGTACCATAGCTGCCAACACTGAAGCCACTGCTCAGGGTGCAGGTGAGTCTGGCTGAGGCTCCAGGAGAGGCAGAGAGGGAGGGCAGCTGAGTCAGCACAGGCTGGGAGAGGGAACCTGCAAACACAGACACTGTCAAGATGGGACAGGGACCAGGGTTGTTTCTGAGGAGATGGAGCATAGGGGAATCCACTTGGGCACTGAGCCACGTCCACAAGCCCTGTCCTACCTGTGCAGTGAGAGAAGAGCACGAGGAGGGGAGGGGAGGAGTCCAGACCATGGTCACAGCCCCTGAGCCCACAGTGGGCTGGGCTGCCCCAGGCCTCCTTTTCTTCCCACCCTCTGCCAGAGGAGGGGCTTCCATGCAAATGTGCCCATCCAGTGACTGCCAGCCCCTCCCTGACCCTGCTGCTGGAGCTCAGCTCACACCCTGAAAGAGAAAGATGTTGGTTAACTTCACCCCTGGGGAGGAAACAGCTGCTGAGACAACACAAAGGTCTCTGCTCAGAGGACTCTGCCAGGCCACTAAGGACACAGCTGCTGAGTCCCCATCACTGAGCACAGGGACTAGCCCACAATCCAGGTGCCTTGTGTAAATGGTCTCATTGAACAGCTCTGTGGTGATCACCAGGCAGTCTCACAGCGCCATCTCCTGGTGGCAGGACACATGCCTCAGGTGACCCAAAGCCCTGAGAGCCAGCTGCTTGTTTCTCTGTCTCTATTCACACACCCAAGGTCTTATTCCCAGAGACTGTGATTCTTATACTCTCTAATGATTACTGTAACAATTCACTCTCAGCGGTTAGCATCTGTGAAATTTGCAAAAATACACATAAGTGACGGAATAGTTTGATTTTTTTCCCCGGTAAAGATGTTGCAAAAATAAATACACAGTGAACTTCTTGTCCAATGTCACAGGTGGGGGAGCATTGATGAGGTTGGATGAGCTCCTAGGGGCTGTGAAGGAAAATGACAGGGAAAGAATTTCCCAGGAATGTACTGAGTGGCATATTCAAAGAAGGACCATTCAGCAAACATTTCACATCATGTATGGCACTTACAGCTGTCATAGAGATCTGATTTGACTTAGTAATTAGTAAAACAATAATAAATGCTTTGGTAGGCTTCAAATTTTCCAGTTCAAATTGTAGCATGTGCTTTGTTGTTAAATTTAGAAATTAACTTTATATTCTTACATTTGTATGTTCTACTGGTCTCTGTCACAGGATTCTCTGAACAATTTTGTCTTTGATGTCTTAAACAGTGTTTGAATTTCTTTTAAAAGTCCATGCCTTTATTTTCTTGCATAATTCCCTATTTTAGTAGCAAGCTCATTGTGAGATTGACACGTGATGGCTGATGTGGAGAACATCTGGGCAGTTGAATGCAGAATCCATCCTGTCCTCACTGTGCCCGTGTCCAGCTCTACTCTCATTGTGCAAATAGTCCAAGGTCCCCAACCTCTAGACTCACAGGGATCCAACAAATACCAATGACCAGGAAGCACGAACCTCAGGCACTCTCTCCTCACAGTACTCGAGAGATCCTCTCCTTCTGCTCAGGCAGGTCACTCCTGCTTAAACCCTCAGGGATCCTCACTGCTGTTCCCATGAAACGCCATGTCCTCAGCGGCCCTCAGGAGCATCGTGTTCTGGCTCCTCCTGCACATTCAGCTCACAGCCCCTACACTGCATCTCACACCTCCTCTTCCCTTCCTTCCTGTGGTCTCAAATCCTTTGATTCCTGTCCCTTCAATTCATCTTATTGTCCTTATGTCGCCTTGGGTCCTCTTCCATGTGAAGTTGTCAGTATCGACCATTGGGGAAGGGCAGGTCATTTTGTCTCATGTAACTTGTTATCAATAACAGAGAAAAGTAACAAAAGGTCCTCCATGAATAATCAAAACTCCTCTAAACAAGACATGTTTATACAAAACATATAATGTTCTAGATCATAGAAGTTGAAATCTATGAGTTCACTCTCAAAAAACCCTGATGTCCCGTCCCCCTGGCTCTGTGTTAACATCTGGCATTCAGTTGTACCCGACCACTGTGAGCTCAGAGGCGGACCTGGGAGAGAAGGGAGAGTTCTGAGCTTCACACCTGGGCTCCTACGAGATGGGGACGTGCATTGCTGCTCTAGACACATGTTCCTCAAACCTTCTGAGTTCTGGCCTGACAGACGGGTAATTGAGGTTTTCACAAAATATCTCTATGGTATTTTCTTCATTTTGCTGTGCAGTTTGTCCTAGCGGATTTTGTTTTGTAGTTGTTTTTTAAATTGTATATTTCTTTTGTTTTTACATGGCTGTTGCCTCAAATGTTCTCACCAATTTAAAACATTTTTCTTTGCAAGCGCCCATTAGGGACATACCCACCGAGTACTAGACACACAGAGGACACCCAGACAGTCTTCCTCAGCTCAGGAAACCTTAATCCCTCCAAACCAGATATTTCACCCCAGGGGACTTCCAGGGGCAACCCTTCTGAATGGAAAAGTCAGTCTAAAACCAAACAGTA
Source organism: Tadarida brasiliensis (assembly GCA_030848825.1). NCBI lineage: Eukaryota > Metazoa > Chordata > Mammalia > Chiroptera > Molossidae > Tadarida > Tadarida brasiliensis. The sequence continues at coordinate 19,633,104 of CM061277.1, read as the reverse complement.
GCCATATGGACCCGGAGAAGGTCAGGAAGGAAGGAAACTGGGGTTGTGTGGAGAAAATTCAGGAAGCTGATGAGCAAAGGGTCGCTGAGGTTGTACAGCTGCCTGAAGACAGGGGAGGAGGGACCTGCCATCAGGTGAGTGGCACCCACATTAGACATAGAGGAAATGAGGGTCTGGGTGACTGTCAGGACAGTCCTGGGGCTGTGGTTCCAAGGACAGAGGCATGAAGGTGGCCCCAAGAGGCGGTGAACTCCATCCTGACCCTGAGGGCCTAGAATTGGCCGAGAAGCTGGCAGAACAGGGCTGAGTTTAGATGAGGAAGGCGTTAGCAGGGACGGTGGCCCTCCACAGTGCTGCCATGGCCACCTCAGCCAGGCCCAAGTGCCCCTGCTCCGACAGTAGCCCAGAATATTAGTCAGGGGACACTGGGCTCACAGGCTTGATTCATTAAAACACCAAAGCCCAGCCCATGTGGAGAATCACGTCCAGGTAATTGACGTGAACTGTCCATCCAGGGTTGGCCAGTTAAAGAGATGGTAATTCATGGCAGAGGGACATATGACAATTGGTTCAGAATGTCCTAGTATCTGAGCCATTTGGGGAGACATGCAGACCCTGGTCTCTCTGGATGGTCCCCGGATCACTGGTCCCTCACCATGAGGTAGCTGGATTGTGAGGGGCTGGAGGACGATGGACACCTGTTGCTACTTCCCTGGGTCTCCTAGACGGGCGTCACAGGAGGAAACTCTGCGATGCTTTTGCTGTGGAATGGGACCCAGTGCCCTCAGAGGGGGCAGATTGTTTCCCTTCCTGGTCTCAGACATCTCCTCTAGCGTAACAGCTCTCTCCCAGCAGAAACCTTTGTGTGGGATATTTGAAGAAAGAGAGTGAGGGGACATTTGTGCCGGGGATACAGGCATGATCTCAGGTGCCTGGAGCAAGTCTCAGGTGTCCAGGGACTTCTGACCCCAGGGAAACAACTGCATTGCTGTCTCGTGTCCATCATTCTTCAGTGTTGTGACTCTTAGCACTTTTATTCTCCCTAAAAGGGGAGAAATTGCTGAATTTTCATTTTCTTCCCCACAAGTAACATCGAGCGTTGAAGGATCAGGTGGTGTGTGCAGTTGGGGTGTCCCACTGAGGACCATGGCGTCAGGGAAGGGCCAGGGGCAGGGCTGGGAGTGGAAAGGTCCTGGTACTGAGTCAGAGGGAGTGTGCTGAGTGTCCTCTCCTCCCCCACTGGCAGTCTGGGCCGAGGAGCCTGCCAGGAACCTGGGATCCAGGCCTCATGGACAGACCAGGAATGAGGTGCTGGTCCAGGAACAGGAATATGTGAAGATAGATCCTGTCAGAGGGTTTGAGTCCTTGACTGCAATGTCCTTCAGAGGTGACAGTGCACTGGCCCTGGGTCAGATCTGGTGCGGGGAGGACAACGGACAACGTCCCTCGCGAGTCCTCCAGGTGAAGGCTTTGTGCATGTCCATGTTCGGGTTTGAACCAGGAGCCAGAATCCTCAGTCTGTTTATCCATCATTATAGGAAGATATGCAAGGTGTTTCCAGTTCTTCTTGATTGCAAATAAAGCTGCTATTTACATCCAGGTAAATTTTACTCTATTCTCTACTGTCACTGCATGCCATGGCCTTTGACCTGTTGTTTGTTCATTTCATCCAGTTATATTATTGTTAAATTTCTATTCAGACTTCTTCGCTAAACAATGTCTCACAAAGATGTGTGCTGTTTGCTTTCCAAATATTTGGGGTTTGGAACTGTAGCTGTGTACTTGATCCTCTTGTGCACCTGAAGCTGAGCTCCAGGAAAAACCCACGAGAAGCATTGGCAAGCCTGACAGTCACTCAGGGTCCTCCCAGCCCACAGGACCACCTTTTGGGGAGCGTTCTGGTGGCAAGAGTGAGGAAGAAGCCTTGTTTAATATCAATGTCAGATCAGCTGTAAATGCCTAAAAAAGACACTTTGTTTTTCAATTTTCCTCTTTTTCAATTCAGTTCAGACATGCAGAAGATAATGACCATTAGAGATATGCTGTTTCTGAGGGCGGTGGAAGTGGATACTCTGACCACCTGATATCTGACCCTCCAGGGCATGAAACGGCAGCACCAGGAGGGCTGCTGTGGGGTAGGGCCTTTTCTCAAAGAAATATTTTCTCCTGGGCTTAGGGACTGTGTAGTCACCAACCTAAAGGGTAGAGGGCACAGCACTCAGGCAAACTCATGCATTTCCTCGAGGTGCTCTCAAAGCTTGCTGTGAGGGTCTCAAGTGACTGCTGTTTCCATCTAGTTTTCAGAGCTCACCAAGGGAACCATATACATGTGCTCACACCCACAACGTCGTGTGATCCTCACAGAGCTCTCTCATGTGATTGCAGGGGCTCGAGAGCACGAGGAAATGGTTCAAATGGTGGACACCTCGCTGGCTGAGGAGGACATGTGGGTGATCAGACAGGTGGGCATCGCTGCTGTTTCAGTCTGCACAGTCAACGTGCCTCCTGGTTCCTGGCTGGTATGAAAACCGGAGCTTTGTAGGAAGTACACTGATTTGCCAATTTATGAAAAATTCATGGATAGCTTTGCCCAGCACCTGGAAGTGATTGGGCTCCCTGCGGTGATGCGAGGCTGTGTGCATGGGGTGGGGATATCTTGCGTAATTCCATATTTGACATTGTGAAGGCGTGCATGAGTTGTGTTTGTGAGTCTGCGTGTTCCCCTAGTAGTTAATCTCTATTTGCACCAACAAATGTCAGTTTTAAAATTCTGAAATAAATTTCATCACATCTCTATGTTTTATATATGTTAACTCATACAACCCACACCCAGCTTTTCCTGGAATTCTGTTGACTATTCAGGCTCATCAGACGGTGCAACCCAGGAGCTGACATTTATGTCCCAAGCTCTCGGTTTCCTAAGTGAAAGATCCACCATGTGGGCCAGGCATGGGATTATAACTCTGATGCTTCGAACTGCTGACCTACATGTATCACTTGGACATCGGGCTATCATTCATGGTGCCAGGGTCAAGGATGTGGGGAGGTCAAGCCAGACTCCGTGCACTGTATATGGAGCAGGAACCTCATGGCCTCTAAGGGAGCCCCAGGGCATGGTGCAGGAGGTCAGGCCTGGGCACCGCTGCCGTGGTGGGAGCTGTGCAAGCTGTTCTCCATCCCTGTGAGCACCATGTCCCCGGAGAGAGGACTCCAGGCCATGGAGGAGGGAGGGTGCAGACTGGAGGCCCTCACTCAACAGGTTCAGATGAAGGGGAAGAACACTAACAAACCTTCAGAGATCAGATGTTTCAAATGAGTTTGCAACAGATATACCTTTTCCATCCACTGAAACAAATGGAAACTTCCCTGATTCTTAGAGAGAGCAGGTGTCACATGATACCTACACCTGCCAGACAAAATAAAGAAAAAGAAATTACTGACAATAACCTGAACTGTGCATGTAAATGTTCTAAATAAAATATTAATAGAGAGAGTCCAATATTGTGTAGTAAGTAATACACCATTACCACATTTGATTTACGTATTCCACATATCCAACTTGGGTTCCATATTGATCAGCCTTATACTTTAATACCTCTTATTAACACACTGAAAGATAAAAACATGTTAACTCAATAGATTTAAAAAGGGACATTGACCAATTTGTACAACATTTCTAATTAAATTGTACACAAATGTAAACAGACAATGACATGTATAGTGTGATAATTTACACTGTCACCTCACACATATGACTTAGTCCACAGCCAGCATATTAGCTAATGAGGGGGAGGAGGACATTCCCCCAGAGATCAGGAACAGACCAATGTGACCTTAACTCCATTATATTCATGTCACACTGCAAGTATTAGGCGATTCAATTAAACAAGAATAAACCAACAGTCATGTCTTGGCATTGATGGGAATGGACAATGGTTATTACCAAAGCCCCAAATGAATGATACAGCCTGAAATTCTCCAGGGCTGGTGCGGCAGTGACGGAAGCCATCTCTCCATGAGCAGAAGTATCAGTCGTCCTACTGAGGACTAATGAGCCAATGGCTCAGCTCTGGAACATGCTGGAAATGAGTAAGTAATCAGTGACAGAGACACAGGATTCCCTAGTCAGAGTTCAGGTCTCAAATGAGCACAGATGGTCCCCGAGCTCAGCTCCTGGGCTTCAGGGAAAGAGCCTCTGTGTCCCCAGGTGATGGACAGCTGGACTTTCTGTTTTGTTTAAGACATTTGTCTGGGAATAGGCTGCCTTGAGGAACCTGAGAAGTGAGGTACAGGAGGCACTTTCATTCTCCAGGGACAGCCCCTAGTGACTGCTGACTTTGAAGCAGAACTCAACACTGAGTCTGAGTGGCAGACGCTGGGCGACCCCTCCGTGAAGATGAGAAAGGGTCTGTTCTGGTCTCTCTCCCCAGGCTTGGAGCCCCCTGTGAGCACTGGGGCTACTGTCACAAGAGGAACAGTGGGACCCAGCCTTGTCCTCGGCTGTCTGCCCAGGGTGGCTGCATGAGCCCAAGCTGGCAGGTGGATCCAGGGAATGGATCATGGACCACAAAGGATGAGCACTTTCTAATAGATGAGGACTCTGAAGTCTGTGTTGGGGAGCTATCAGTAACAGTACATACAGTGGACCTTCCTGATGTGTATTGACGCACTAGGCTGGGTCCCGTGTCCCAGAATCTGCCCTGCCCACCATGGCTTCCCGGGGCAGCCTCCCTTGACACACAGAATTTTCTGCTCAGCTGGAGAAAGTTCAGAATGTGTTCCTGCACCCTCTGGCTTCAAAGGCTGATTTCAAAGAATATGGACAGATTTTTCAGACAAAGTTCCCTGAGATGGTTCACAGACCCTAGTTTCAAGTCACCATCAAAGGAAGCAGTCACCATTAAAGAGGAGTGGGGATGGCCCAGGGGAGCCCCATTCAGAGGGGACAGCAGGTTTTTGTCTCACTTCCCCACTGGCCTGGAGCACTGTGCGAGCACTGAGACTGTCATCATAGGACTGGCAGTAATAATCGGCCTCGTCCTCAGCCTGGAGCCCAGAGATGGTCAGGGTGCCCGAGCTGCCAGACTTGGAGCCAGAGAATCGATCAGAGACCCCTGAGGGTCTATTGCTATTACCATAGATGATGGTTTTGGGGGCCTTTCCAGGGAGCTGTTGGTACCAGTGCACACTATTATCACCCCCAATGTTGGAGCTGCTTCCAGTGCAGGAGATGGTGACCCTCTGGCCTGGGGCCCCAGACACTGAGGGCGGCTGAGTCAGCACAGACTGTGCCCAGGATCCTGGAAGAGGGAGAGAAACACAGATGGTGATTCTACGTCCTGAAACAGGAGGAGGAAGCAGAACCCATGTTTCTTCCCAAAGTCCCTTCCCCTATCCCTCTTTCAGGTTACCTGTGCAGTGAGCGATGAGGGTGAGGAGGAGAGGGGACCAGGCCATGCTGGAGATCATCACTGAGTCCTGCCTTCCGTGGCCCCACAGCTGAAACAGAGCCTCCCCCAAATCTCTCCCTTCCCCTATTCATACTCTCCACCAGAGTGGGTCCTTTTATGCAAATGAGACTCTTCTCCTTTGGTCCCTCACCGGGCCCTGGGTCAGGTACCTGTTAGGAGGACTTCAGGGGCTGGCAGGGGTGGGGCTTGTGGACCCAGGGCATGGCACAGTCACTGCTGTGAGTCCTGAGCACAAGGTACCAGGCAGTGCCAAGTAACAGGTTCCAGCTCTGACTATCCCAGAGCTTCAGGAACACTCCCTGAGCGCCCCCTGGTGCCCAGGCCTAGATAACACCCTTGTGTAACATGGTGACTGAGGCCCATCACACAGAGATCCTGCCTCCCCACAGCTCTGTACCCTGACGCCTCTCTTAGGGGCACTACATGTACCCACTTTGGTGGCCTCCTGAATATGTTAGGACAATTATCGTGTTCTCCTCAGACTCATTAAGTCAGGCATGCCACATCCCGCTTGAATGTTCAATGGTCCGACTGAGCTGATATTACTATGTGATATTTTCTCAGAGCAGGTTCATATCCAGAGCAGGACTGTCCCTGAGAGACTTCCTACCTTATTTTCAGGACACGGGTATATTTTTTTCTGTGATTTCTTCCTGTTGGAAATTCATCACTATTTCTCCAATACACAACCAATATTCTAGTCTAATCTACTGAGCAATCCACAGCCTCTTTCTGCTCACAGACTCGACTCTTACGGCCTCTCATTCATCTTCGGTGCCGCACCTGGAACTCAGAGACTCCATCAGACTCTGTGTTTCCATTGTCCCGTCTCTAATTGTTCCCAGCTCCTCCCTGAGCCCAGAACACAGCAGGTTTCAGGAAAAGGTGTAGCTGGATGGGCCATGAATAGTCCGAAATTCTGAGATGGACACAGCTGCACTCGGAGTGTGTCCCTGGTCCTCCCTGAACTGTCATGGATTCTCCCTGCACAGTCGGCCTCTGGCACCTATGAATTTCTGTGGAATCATAGACAATCCCATCGTGTGTTGTTACCAAGGACAGGCTTTGGGGGCACACAGAGAGAGAATGGGCAACCTGTTCTAGACCGTGTTCCCTGTTTGAGTGTGGGATCCTAGATTCTGGCTAATTAAATAAACAAACTAACAAGGATCTATAAAGCCACACTCCAGGAAGGACACTCTTTGTCCAAGTATGCCAAACCCAGCAGAGCCTATCCCATGGTGGCCCCGTCCTGAACCCTGTCCTGGCAGGACCTGTCCAACAGTGCCCCCTAGTGGCTTCTCTTGTGAAGTCCATCTGCCACTCTGACCACATCCAGCATTTCTGGGGTGCAACCTGGTTTTGCCCTGAGATCTTTGTGATGGCACAACTCAGGCAGGGGAATGAGTACATCTCTCTATGGGATTGGGCACTACAAAATTAATTGTCTCTAGATAAATGATGACTTAGAGGCTGCTGAAATGCAGGATGTAGTCACAGTTTTTACGTTGCCGGATATTCCCAGTTTACCTGATATCTTCTTTGTTTGCCTCTTGGTGACACCACTGAACCTACAGGAATATCTTAGACTCAGTTCAAGGCTTAAAATCCACACTGCTCTCTGGCCGTTCCTACTGACAAGAAGGCCATGTGAATGGCCCTTATCAGGTGACACTGTGTTGTCCTTGTTGCTGTGAGAGACTCCTGTTATAACCCCACCCGGCCCAGGTACTGGGTGTTCTGTCCTCGTGGTCACTGCAATTGATCCGTCAGAGGAAAAGTGTCCCTCCTCCACTTTCCACTTCAGTTTCATTGTCTCTATGTGCTATTCTGAACATTCATTTTTTCTTCTTTTGACTTTATACACATTTATAATGTGGCTCTCTTTTTTACTCTAAACTTGAAATAGTTTCAGTCTAATGTTAAAAAACTAAGCCATTACTATAAGCATCTTTTTTGTTGTTTATTTTCCCCATTTTCAACTTCGTAGCCTCCAAGGTCTGTTATTGGTTCCGCATCGGGCCCTCGTCAACTTTTCTGAGAAATGCTCCAATGTTGACATTAAAAGAAGAACAGAAACTTCTAGAGCTATTATTGTAGTATTGACAATTGGTGATGTCTCCATGATATTGAGGGCTGAATTTTACCCTGTAGAAACCAATAAAAACACGTGCCTTTAAACAACCTACAAAACTAGAATGTGTGTCATTACACTGGGTGATGTGAGCAGGTGATGAGTGAGACCAGGTCCTTCATGGGGAGGGATCTCTCCTGTACCTGGGAATTCACGGATTCCTCAGAACATGATGTCAAGAGAAAGAGAAACCCTGCTTTGTGAAGGTTTCAGAGCTCAAGGACTGATTAGCAGACCAGGGCCAGGCCTCAGGGAGGTGGGGATGGGCAGTGAGGCCTGATCTGCTCACAGCAGGACTTCTTTCTCTGGGTCGTACCTGCCAGCATGAAAGGGATGATCTCTTAGCCTCCTGTGACAAAGAAATTGTATTTTCGTGGGAAGACCAGGAAGAAAATGGATTATTTCAATTGCATTCAAAGGTTTGGTGACTCAGGACCATCATCTTCTGCAGCCTTACTAGACAGGGACAGCAGAATCCCAACCCTCAGCTCATGTTGGCCACAGGCTGGTACAGATGTGAACTTCTTGAATATTTTTACTCCTGTTTTTAAGATCACTTTGTTGTCATAAAATGAGGGGAAGGCAGGAGCATGGATTAAACTTTCCTCAGCTTAGAAAAACTGATTTGGTTGCCTCCTCTGGGGCCACAGTGAACAAACCTTCTGAGCCCACACTGGCCAGACGCAGCCTCTGTGACCCGGAGTCGGGGGCATTAGACCCAGAGGGAGCACTGAGCCTCTTGGTCTTGTCTCACTTCCCACCTGCATCTGTCACCGTGGAGATGGTTGCTGTGCCACAGAGCACAGTAGGACTTGGCGTCATCCTCGGGCTGGCTCCAGAGGGGGTCAGGGCTGCTTTGCCCCCAGGATGGAGCCTGAGATCTGGGCTGGGGTCCAGTAGAGTTTATTGTTTGTATCATAAATCAGTGTTGTGGGGACTTGATCAGACTTCTGCTGGAACCAGTTGGCATTGTGACCACTGATGACTTCTCCAGAGCTAGAGGTGCAGGTGAGTGTGACTGTTCCTCCTGGAGATATGGTCAGTGAGGGCTCCTGAGTCACCACAGCCTGAGAACTGGACCCTGAAATAAAACAGACACAGTCAGGAAGGAAGACTAAAGGCAGAGGGATCCCTCCCAAGGCTGGTCTCTGATTTCTCCATGAACCTGGGCACTGAGTGAGGAGGAGGAGGAGAAGAAGTGTCCAGGTCATGGTGCAGACTCTCCAAGATGCCTGGCCTCATGCTGGTGCTGGTCTCTGGTTGTCCCTTTATCTCCTCCTCAGCTCCCTGGGTAAAGCGTGTGTTTGGTGGGGCATCATGTAAATATGAGCCCTCAGCACCATCAAGTTCTGGGCTCTGAGCCCAGTTTGTAGCTTCATTCTGAGGAAGAAACTGGGCTGGTTGTGAGCTCTGAGTCTGTCCCTTGAGAGGAAGCACCTGCTCTCTGTCACCTCTAACTCAGGCCCTGGGGGTGGGCACAGGGCTTTTTCAATTAGAAGGATTTGATTTGGTTTCAGGCCTTGCAGCTGTGAGACAGTCCACAGCGCCCCCTGGTGACGTCTTCTAGGGAATATCTATGGTGGTGGGATCTAGGCAGGAGAAATGATTGTGGCCCTCTTTTTAAAAATTTCATACATACATACAAACAACAAATATTACCTACGTCTTATTCCCTGCAGAAAGTTTTCTTTTCTATTTTCAACTATTATGTTTTTCAGTTTGATAATTTTCATTGTGTTGCTTTCATGACTTCTATTTTAATTCTGCTCTTCAATGGATTTTAGAATACTTGCCCCCATCATAGCTGTCACAGTATTTCCTCATTGAGTCATCTCAGTGTTGGTGTCGGGAGATTCTCTTTTCTACTTCAAGTTTTAAATTTCCTGGTTCTTCATATAATGAGAGGTAATTTTTATTGGATCCCAACATTTTGACGATTATATTGGAAGTCCCTGGGTCCCACTTATTCTTTCTTTAGTCAGGCGACCCTCCTGCTGAGCTGCAGCAGAAGGTCAGGGTGTAAGCTCAGCTCCCACTGGCCCCAGAGAACGCGGAGCACTGAGTGCCTTGCTCTGTGCTGCTGACACCTTCCTGGGACAGTGGGGCAGTGACTGTCACCAGCTGGTTCCCTTCCAGTGGGTATGAAACAAGTCCCTATCTCTGGCACTGCTGACCTCAGGGCCAGGAGCCCAGGGCTCAGGGAATCTGCTGTGTTCACTGGGGTGGCACTCAGGTGCCCACAGGGCCCTTTTGCCTCATTGATACCTGGGAGGGGAGGGGGCACCTGCAGCTAACTCCTCTGCCCCTCAACTTTCATTCAGTGCTGTTAATGCAGGTGGGGTTCAAGGCTGTTCTCTCAGTGGCCCCACACTCCCCTGAGGAGCACAGGAGAGCAGACCAGCTGGGCCTTGTGCCACCTCCTTCAGTCTCACTGCTGAGGGCTGGGGAAGGTCCCCTGAGCACTGAGCGGCTGTATCCTGGGTAAGACTCCCAGCTCCTTTGTCTGGTTACAAGAACCAGGAAACGTGGCCTCACTAAACGTGTTGGGGAAGGGTCCTTGCTCCTGTTTCCTTTAAAACTGTGTGTAGATGTTTATTATTTCCCACTTCAATGTTTGCTATAATTAACCCAAAGGAGACCATCTGCGTCTACATTTGTGTTTATGAGAAGGTCTAAAACACATTGATAAAATATTTAAAAATATGTAATGACATACAAGGAAATAAATAGATGTCGTTTCTCACTTTATGAGACATTATTTCTAGTATAGCAAAGGTTGAGTTGGTCATAAGGTCATTTCACATCCACTGTTATTATGATTGTACAATTAAAAGAATCTGCATTTTGGTTTTTTACAAAGAAATTAGTTCAGTGATTTTGATTAAGGTGATGTATTTTGATACATAAGTAGGAGAAGCTGTTCAAATCTAATTTAAATATTGTGTGAACCTTTTCTCCAGTGTGGCAGTGACAGATCCACCTACTGGGGGGATGGTCCACCTACTGGATGGTCCATGGGCTCTAAAAAAAATGTCTGTTTTCTTATTTCAACAAAAAACAGCAGTCCCACATGATCTGGTTTCATTATCCAGTGACATAATGAACAATTTAATCTTTGTATTGTTCTGGTTTCCTCAGGCTTCATTAACATGGAGTAAAAAATTGAGAGTAGACCCATCATGAACAAGAAGGTAATTCCAGATTCAGTGTGTGTATAGCAGTTTCTTTAAACTGTTCAATTGTTGTGAATGAGACTCTGGGGAGGTCGAGGCTTTTATCACACTTCCCCCTCTGCATGTGTCACTGTGAGCACCACTGGACCAGATGGCACAGTAATAATCAGCCTTGTCCTCAGGCTGCAGCCCAGAGATGAGCAGAAGCCCCACATTGGCCGAGGTGTCTTTGGATCCAGAGAAGCGGTTGGGGACCCCTGATCCCAAACTCGTACTTGACTTGTAGTACAGCAGATACCGGGGAGGGCTCCCGGGCTTCTGCTGGTACCAGTGTATGTAGTAGCTGCCAACACTGAAGCCACTGCTCAGGGTGCAGGTGAGTCTGGCTGAGGCTCCAGGAGAGGCAGAGAGGGAGGGCGGCTGAGTCAGCACAGGCTGGGAGAGGGAACCTGCAAACACAGACACTCATGGGTGAGGGGTCAGGAATCCAAGTAAATCTTCTCAGAATTAGAGGAAGAGTAAAGTGGTGTTTGGGGATGATAAGTGTCCCCAAGGCCTGTCCTACCTGTGCAGTGAGAGAGGAGCACGAGGAGGAGAGGAGTCCAGGCCATGGTCACAGCCCCTGAGCCCACAGTGGGCTGGGCTGCCCCAGGCCTCCTTTTCTTCCCCACCCTCTGCCAGAGGAGGGGCTTCATGCAAATGATCCCATCCAGTGACTGCCAGCCCCTCCCTGAGCACAGGGACTAGTCCACAATCCAGTGGCTTTTGTACATGGTCTCATTGAATAGCTCTCTGGAGATCACCATGCAGTCTCACAGCGCCACCTGATGGTGACAGGACACATCCCTCCCCTGACTCACAGCCCTGAGTCCCAGCTGGTTGTGGAACTCAGCAGGTCACTGTCTCTATTCACACCCTCATGATCTTCTTCCCAGGTACTGTGACTCTGATACTTTCTATTGATTACTGTACCAATTCACTCTCAGGGGTCCGCATCTATGGAATGTGCAAAAATATACATAAATGACAAATTATACTGATTTCTGTTCCAGTAAAGTTGTTGCAAAAACAAAGACACAGTGAGCTTCCTGTCCAATGTCACAGGTGAGGAAGCCTTGATTAGGTTTGATGAGCTCCTAGGAGCTGTGAAGGAAATGTTGGAGGAAAGAATTTCCCAGGAATGCAGCGGTGTCATTTTCAAAAAAGGACCATTCAGCAAACATTTCAAATCATATAAGGAATTTACAGTTTTCATAGGGATCTAATTTGGTTTTCTCATTAGTAAAAAAAAAAAAAAAAAAAACAATAATAAATGCTTTGGGAGGGTTCACATTTACCTGTGGAGGTTGTAGCACGTGTGTATGGTTTTTTTCTTTGTTTTGTTTTTTTAATTTTAAGAACTGGCTTTATATTTTTTCATTTGTATGTTCTGCTTGTGTCTGTCACAGGTTTCGCAGAACAATTTTGTCCTCGGTGTCCTAAAGTGCGTTTATATTTTTTACAAATTCCCACCTGTATTTTATTCCATAGTTCCATATTTTAGTAACAAGTTCAATGTGAGATTGGGAGGTGTTTGCAGATATGAGAACATCTGGGCAGTTGAATGCAGAATCCATCACGTCCTCACTGTGCCCGTGTCCAGCTCTGCTCTCACTGTGCACATGGTCCAAGGTCCACTGCATCCTAGACTCACAGGGATCAGACAATTCCCAATGACCAGGAAACATGTACCTTGGGCACTCTCTCCTCACAGTACTCAAGAGACTTTCTCCTGCTCAGGCAGGTCACTCCTGCTTAAACCCTCAGGGAGTCCTCACTGCTGTTCCCATGAAACGCCATGTCCTCAGCTGCCCTCAGGAGCATCATGTTCTGGCTCCTCCTGCACATTCAGCTCACAGCCCCTACACTGCATCTCACACCTCCTCTTCCCTTCCTTCCTGTCACTTCAAAATCATCGCGTCCTGTCCTCTTCTCCTCTTCTATCACACATGCTGCACACTTGTCCTTCTCATCCTCACCCAGCACTGTGGGCTATTTAGCTTCTGGAAATAAAGTAATTCTGTTTGTACCGGGAGATCAATGTTTTCAAAAGTAGATATTTCTTTCTTTTTTTGACCCTACAAAGTCAGAGCTGCGAGCATGAAGCCCTCTGGTATGAGTAGCACAAGTGACAGCACAAGCCAAACCTGAGAAGGTGCTGGTCACAGGCTGAGACACAAGCAGAGCGGGGAGTGGACCCAATACTGTGCCATGTCCCAATGAAACAGGTGTCCATCCATGGTCTCCCAGCCAACTCGTCCTGTATCTGCTGCCAGGAGACGGGCTTAAACATGAGATCACAGTGATAACATATATTCTGGCAACTCTGAGTGGCTCTGAATACCAGGACCTACACACATCGTCACAGAAACGAAGAGAGAATTTTAGTATACACGTGTGTCCATCCAGTGACTGTCCAGCCCCTCCCTGAGCCTGGGGCTAGAGCTGAGCTCACATCTAGACTGAGGAGCATGGAGGTTGGCTTCACCCCTTAGGAGAACCCGAGGAGGAAAGACCCCCTGAGATGACACAACATTCCCTGACCAGTGGACTCTTCCAGGCCTGAGAACACACAGGCAGTGAGCCCAGAGACCCCAGGCTCAGGCTCCTTTGAGGGAATGGTCCTCACTGTGCAGCTGCGTAGGGACCACTGGGCAATTGCACGGATTCTCCTGGAGGTAGCAAGACATACCCCTCACCCTTAGCCACCCCCTGAGAGCCCAGCTCGTTTCTGCATCTCCATAGATCATTGTCTCTATTCACACATTCAGTCTGACTCCCAGGTCCTGTGAATTCATCATTCTGTGCATGACGTGGAAGGACTTTTCAATCTCAAAGAGGCCCTCATCTCTGGGTGGTACAACCGTGTACCCACATGTCCACGGTCGGTGCTATCCCCCCGAGAAGACGCTGCAATCATCCTACCCCTTCACTGAGTATGATTTAGTGTGTGCACACATTTGAGTGTCTGAAACTGATGTGTTAAAGCCATGGATTTCGACTGCTCACATAAGTTAATGTGTTTTTATTTCTGGTTTAGCTGATTTACTTCTTTACCTTACTGTGAGAGAGAAGGAATCCCAGGCCATGGTCGGCGTGCAGACACAGGGCTAGGATCCCACTGTGAAGAGGAACCCAGGCGGGCACGTCCGCTCCCAGACAGCCATGGGTTCTCGCTCACTTGCTACGTGCAGAAGCATCTTCTCTGTGAACCCGGAGCCCACACACCTGCCCTGTGTTCTTCAGAGTTGTGCTGCGACCATTTTTTCAGATACTTTTTGTTTGGTGTTTTATTTTGGTTTGGTTTTGTGGTTTTGCAGAGTGGGGGAGAAGACAAAGAGCTTCGGGAAAGAGGGCAAAACCTGCAGGGTGTGCGGGGGGATCGGGGCCGATCCCAGGGGGAGACCCCAGAGAACAGACGAGCGAGTGGTGAGAGAAATCAAAGACTAGAAGGAAGGGTAGAAAGTCCCCTTCCTGTGAAAAGGAGACTTTTTTTAGGGAAAGTGAAAGATCAGGTTATCGGCTAAGAGTAAGTCATGTGCACAGCGGTTTGGTGTGTCCCCTGCAGAGACAAGGAAGGGGACAGCTGGGGTCCAGCTGAGGCTCACAAGTGAAACTGTGAGGCGCCACCAGGTCTTGAGTTCTGGCAAGAAGAATTCAGAGTCTAGACTCAAAGTATAAGGGAGGGTTTATTTAGATATTTACAGAGGTAGTAGAAGGGCACCTGGGGCTCAGGAGGAAGAGAGAGAGAGACACCACCTTGAAAGATGAGAGGGAGAGGGAGGGAGACCTCCTGGGGAAAGGAGAGGGTGGGAAAGGCCCAGGATTGCTCCATGGAGAGAGCCTTGCTGGGTCCTCTGTCCTGAGGGCTTTTGTCTGGAGGTGTCTGGGGAGGATCTCAATAGAACATTCCTCAGCTTTCCAGGTGTGCCCCCTGGTGGTCCCCACCGAATGGTTAGCACCAGTGGTCTTTAGTCCATAGGCTGGTCCTGATGTCAGCCATGGGGTGGCGCTGCGGCTCCTCCTGGGTTTACTGCTCTTCTGGACCTGCAGCTGAAACAGCTGAGTCCTGGATGTCACCTCCAGGGATGCTGCCTGAGGGAGGGTCCTGCAAGGGCTGACAGTGGAGCCATTGCTAGGCCCCCAGGTCGGGTGCTTTTGAAGACTGAGTGTTAGTATTTCATTGATCACAGGGTGGATAATGAGCTCTATCTTGAACCTTTTATGACAAATGACTATCTTAAGAGGTACGTAGTTCATGAAATGTTATCTGACATTAACACAACTCGTCAACCATCTGCAATGTATTTGCGCATGGAGGTGGTATCTGTGCCCAGAATGTTCTCTGATCCACCTGCTTCCTGTGGTGTCTTTGCTCAGCAGGTGCTGGTCCATCACGTCCTTCTCCTCTGTCTCCACAGAAACCCTGGCATTCAGCCCGTTCGGCTGCTCCCCTTCCCAAACGCTGAAGCCCGTGTTTCCCCCTGTTCTATAGCCTAGGTTTCAACTCTTATTTAACATTGCCTCTTTAATCACTGAAATATGCAAAGAAATGGTCCACACTCAGAAGCATGGTCTTTGCCTTGGATCTGCTTCTCCTCCTGGGTTCCCATTTAGGTCAGTTCAGCAATTTCAAATACATTCAACGTACAGGTGTCGAATTTGTCCCTCCTGTCAGGCTGCATTCTTCTCCCTGTAGATACAATGACGGCAAGAAGTAGGCATTGTGGGAAATACACAGAGAAAAGAGTCACAGAGAATTTCTCATGTGGCTGACACCACCCGCTGCCCTATCACCACAGGGATCCGGAACCATCTGATGGCTAGAGGCACTTGTCCCCCACAGGACTGGACAGGGCTCCCCCTGCTCTGTCCACAGCCTCCCCTCGGTCTGCACACCTCCTTGTCCAGTTCAGGTCCTGGGTATTTGTGCCCTTCCCTGCTCACCTGGTCCTGAAGCGACCCTGGTTGACATTGCCTGCCCGGTTACATTGGCTGTACTTTATAATTTACACCATAATTAGAGGGACATTTCAAACACATGAATCAGATCAAAGGATCTCTTTGCTTTAACATCTCCCTTAGATTCTCTTGTCAGTATTAAGTAAAAATCTTTAGCCCCTCACTCATGGCCTCTCTGTGTGTGGCCATTGTTCCTTTCCCAGCTGTTTCCCTCCCTTCTCCCCCTTTGCCGGTACAAAAGCACAAATCTGTCCGAACTGCACAAAGATGATTAAGCCTGGACCACAGAGTCTACTTCTCTTTAATGCCATTTGACCTCCTGCTCCAAACGCTCTGCCGTCAGGTCCAGGCTCACACATCGCCTGCTGGACAAGTCTGACCACTGTGAGACAGTGGGTCTTGTATTCTCTTATGAAATAATTATAAGAGCACACCCACACCTAAGGCTAAGCATTCATGTGGTCATTTCCTAGAGGAAAATGAGGAACATAAATACTTAGAAAGAATAAAAATATAACTGTATCGTGTTTCTCTTCTCACGGGCTGTGCAGACGGGGATCCCGCAGACGGTGGGTGTGAGCTGTGTTATGACTCTATCTGTGCACATTTCACATTCCGCTCGGTTAGCAGAGAGCTTCCTCCCTGCACTGAGCCTGTACAGACCCAGGACAAAGGCAGACACGTGGGTATCCTGTAGCATTGGAAATCAAGGTCTTCTTTAATGATATCTGAGATCCAATGCATCAGGCAGACCTGGAGGCCAGGCAAACCTCAGTAATTACAATCCTTCAGATGCATTTTCTAATGACCCATAGATTTCTGTAAGAGCCTCAAGTCTTTGTTAGGAAATAATGGGCGGATGGTGTGGATATTGATTGGAACACACTGCCCTATGTCACGGAGCACACTAATGTAGATTTTCTATGACATCTGGGCCCCTGTGAGTGGTGAGTGAGGCGCCTGAGGTCTAGCCCTGCAGACAGTGGAGCCGGAACTGGGCCTCTGACAAGTCCCACAGGTTCTCTCCTTGTCGTCTCACCATCCTCATTCCATCTGGTGGCACATCCCAGGCTGGGGGATGACAGTCACTGGAGCACAGTCATCTCCTAGTGCACACGGTGGCCATGGACGTGGGTGAGTCCAGGTGATCCGTCACGTGTGCACATGCGACCCTATGCATCAGAGTGAAGGTGTTGTATCTTCCCAGAAATATTCAGGGTCTTGGGAGGGTGGTTTGTTCACAAATATGGAATAAGGGTGTGGGACAGAGAGAAGCTGACCGTGGTGTGTGTGCCGAGGGCACCTGTGAATGACTCTCCATCCTGGGAAGTAGAACCGCATCAGCTAAGAGGGGAAAACCACACATGTCCAAGTTCAAACCCTGGTTTTCTACAAGTGCTTTGTAAAGCATTGTGCAACCAAGGAGAACAGTCTTTGGTAGAAAATGTGTTTGGACCCCTGGAGTCACTTGAGGCTGTGTTAATACGCCCACACCTTCTGTCTGTTAACGGCCAACATTTTGGCTGCCCTGGAGTCCAGATGTCTCATAGGTAATTTTATATCACATGACGTGTTTGTGCCCAGGCTGTTCAAAAGGAAGTGGTCTCTTGGTGCCCCTTCTGGTTCTGGAACTGTGTCCATCACTCCTCAGGGGAGCCAGCTGTAATACTCGTCCTCAGGGCGACCCCGAGATGCTCAGGGCAGCATTGCCCCCAACGAGGGACACCGAGAACCAGTCTGAGGTCCAGACTGCTTCTTGTTTGTATCATGAATCACTGATGTCCTGAGGGCTTGTCCAGATGTCTGCTGGAACCCGTATGGATAGTGACCGCTGGTGACTGCTCAGTGCTGGAGCCATAGGTTAGCGTGACTCTCCCTCGTGGGGACACAGTCAGTGAGGGCTCCTGAGTCACCACAGCCTGAGAACTGGAACCTGAAATGAAAACAGACACAGTCAGAAAGGAAGAACAAGGGAAGAGGGATCTTTCCAATGCTGGTCTCTGAACCTGGGCAGTGAGTGAGGATGGGGAGGAGGAGGAGATAAGGTCAGCTCGTGGTAAATATGTGCCAAGATCCCCTGGCCTTAGGCTGGTGTTGGTCTCTGGCGTGTTTCTCTATCTCCTCCTCAGCTTTCTGGGTAAAGGGTGTGTTTTGTAGGGCATCATGCAAATGTGAGCCCACACAGCACCATCCAGGTTTTGGTCTGGGGCCCAGCGTGTAGCTCTACTCTCACAAGGAAACTGGGGTGAGCTCTGAGTCTGTCCCTAGAGAGGAAGCACATGCTGTCACCTCTAACTCAGCCCCTGAGCATGGGCACAGGGCCCTTTGAGTTGGTTTTAGGTCTTGCAGTTCTGAGAAGTTCCGCAGTGCCCCCTGGTGACATCCTCTGGAGAATGTTTATGGTGGTGTGACCAATTTCCACAATCAGTGTGTAAACCAGTAACACAGGTAAATAAAATAGTAAATAAGCGTTACGTACTCTTCACCCCTTCAGAGAGTTTTCTTTTAAAATGAGATCTGTTATATTTTCAGTTCTACATTTCATTTGCTTTATTTCCATATCTATTCTGAAGTTCTCTCCTCTTCCATTCTTCCTGGGCATGTGTCCTCACGCAGCAACTCATGTCTTAGTGCCTGGTTCCCGAGGCACAGTTCTCCAAGGCCAACCCAGAGCACAGGAGCAGAGAGGGGACAGGGACGTCTCTGCCCTGAGCCCTTGAAGAGCAGAGTGTACACTGTTGAGGACGGTCACCTCCTGGGTGGTCAGTGCTCTGATGAGAATGAAACCTAGGACAGGCTCATTTTCCTTCTTTCAAGAGACAAAGGGCAGTTTCCAGGCTCTGGTTTTATCACATGAATAACCAGTAACATTTCAGTGTCAGCATGAATCATTTTTGTTTAATTTTTTTCTGTTGATTCAGAAATATTGAATGGTTAATTAATAGTACACACATTGTGAATCAGAAATAGTTCCAAGTAGAGTTTGTGTATATGCAATTTAGATTTAAATGATTCAGTTGTCCTGAAGAAGGCTCTGAGCAGGCTGAGGTTTTTGTCCCACTTCCCCATCTGTGTGTGTCACTGTGAGCAGCATCATTGTGCCCAATCATACAGTAATAGTCAGCCTCGTCCTCAGGCTGCAGCCCAGAGATGAGCAGAAGCCCCACATTGGCCGAGGTGTCTTTGGATCCAGAGAAGCGGCTGGGGACTCCCGAGCCTTGGTGCTTATCTGAATCTGTGTAGTAGTACAGGAGATACCGGGGAGGGCTCCCTGGCTTCTGCTGGTACCAGAATATCCTTTTCCCACCAACACTAATGTCACTCCTCAGGGTGCAGGTGAGTCTGGCTGAGGCTCCAGGAGAGGCAGAGAGGGAGGGCGGCTGAGTCAGCTCAGGCTGGGAGAGGGAACCTGTAAACACAGACACTGCTGGGTTCTGGAGTGGGAATAAAGGTTAAGCTACACAGTGCTCTAAACCACAGGGGCTGAAAGAGGATGGGTAGGTGACCCCAGACCCCTACAGACTGTCCTACCTGTGCAATGGGAGAGGAGCATGAGGAAGAGAGGAGTCCAGGCCATGGTCACCGCCCCTGAGTCCCCAGGTACGGTCTGACGTGGGCCGGGCTCTTTTATCTCCCCCTTGGCTGGAAAGAGGAGGAGCTGGGCACACTAATTTGTTTCCCCTCATGATGAACTTTCTTCCACCCTAAGAACCAGCTGCATCTGAGCTTAGTTCATTGGACAGAGGATCAGAAGGTGGAAGTGATTTGGCACCTTGGAGGCACCAGGAGGGAAGCAGCTGCTGGGACCTTACCCAGACCTGTGAGCAGGGTCTCTGCCCAGCCAGACAGCACACAGGGCAGAGTCTCCATCACAACCATGGCACCAGGGCCCAGACCTGGGTGCTGGGGGATCACAGCGGCAGCACCCACTGTCTCAGCCTGGTAAACCCACTGCACCCCTACTGCTCACTGGTCCAACTTCATCTGTGGATGGAAATGATGTGGGGACACTGACCTGAGACCTGGTCACTGTCCGTCCACAGACATCCAAGGGCTCACCACTTGCTATACCCAAGTTACTGATATAAAGGAACAGTATTTTCCAGTGATGGGTTTTCAGGAGTACGAGGAGGGGCAGACAAGGAAAATATGAGCACCGTGAAATGTGGCCAAAGCTGTAGGGAGGTGAGTCAGAGTGATCTCTCTGGGAGCAAACCTTGAGCTGCAGTTTCAACAGCGGCCACGTGGAGGCGCTGGGCAGCAGGCCTCACAGGCAGGTGGGGTCCTGCTGGAGAACACACTTAGCAGGCCTTTTGGAAGGTGGGCAGGGTTTGGGAAGACATGCCAGAGAGTGCGAATCCTCATACACAGCGCGTAGTGAGGTGGGTTGAGGTCCATCATGGACTGAGCACCGCGGTGGGAGCGGCAGTAACTGCGCAAGCGCGCGTAATTGGACCTGGGTTGCAAAGAACCTTCTCTGTTCTCACAAATCATTGTCATATTTCTGATTGTTCAGGGAGGTGGATTTAACAGGCAACAGGCTGGGCATGTTTAGTGTGAACCATTTGATCCATTTGGGCATTTATATAAACCTGTGAAATCATCACCCATATCAATATAATGAATATCTCTGACCACCTCAAAAGTGTATGTATATCTTTTGAAATTCCTTTCCTTGTCCACCCCTCCCCAGTTCCCAGGCAAGCATGGATCTGCCTTTTCCCACACACATTCCGCTGCATCTTTTAGGATTTTCTAAGATTGAAATCATATATGATGCACTGTTTGTCTTTATATTCCATATGGCATTTTAAAATTTAATCCACACAGTATCATATATCCTTAAGTCTTTCAGCTGTTAAAGGGCTGACTCTATGGATAGAGCAGAGTTAATTTATACACCCACCTGCTGAGAGACATTGGGGTCATTTCAGATTTGGGACGATTATAAATAAAGCTGCTGTGAATATTGGGAGCCATGGTAAGCACATACCACATGTGTACAGTTTCCTCTGATATACAATAATGGACACATTAAGAGGTACATGTTCAACTTTTTCAGAAGTTTCGAACCATTTTCTAAATGTAACCCCTTCCACTCCCACAGGTGGACCTGGGGGTTGTAGCTGTGCCACGTCCTGGCCTCCACTCGGCGTGGTCCGTCACGTGGACTTGAGCGGCTCCCACGGGTGTGTATTGCTAGCACACTGGGGTTTCCATCTGCATTTCACTGACACCTTCTGAGGCTGAGCATTTTCCCTCGGGCTTATTTGCCAGCTGTACATTATCTTTGGTGGAGCTTCTTCTCAGATAACTTTGTCAGGCTTAAGTGCCCTACACGTAAGCTTTTACAAGATATGTGATTTGCAAACAGTCTGAGGAAGGCAGAGTGATGCACAGGGTGGGACCAGTTAAGAAACGTTCCGTCTCTCTTGGCTTTGGTCTGGACCCCTATCTCCCAGCCATGTGGTCAGCACAGGATAGACCCCAGTTCCAACTCCAGGGACAGGCACCATGTTGACTATCAATCAGACAGTCACCTCCCTGGTCACAATAAAAGTGTCAAGGGAAATGGGAGTGACTCAGTCAAGTTTTTGTGTAGGCAACAGGTCAGGATAAATTGGAGGACGAGTCTTTCTCACTTGGAAGTTTTCATGTAGGGATTATAATCTACAATGCAGAAGTGGGTTTTTTTTGGCAATTTTTCTTAGTTTATTTTTGTTACAGATGGTTCTCCTTTTCCCCCCATAGATACCCTCCTCCCGTACCCACCCTCATCACCACCACCCCCCGGCAGCATTGTTGTCAATATCCATTGGTTACGCATACATGCATGTAAGTTCTTTGGTCTATCTCATCTCTCCCCCCTGCCCACCTCCTCTGAGGTCTGAACCCTACTCCTTTCTATGTCTCTGGGTCTATTTGTCCATTATATTCCACAAATAAGTTATATCATGTGTTATTTGTCTTTCTCTGATTGGCTTGTTTCACTTAGCATAATACTCTGCAGGTCCCTCCATGTCATCTCAAAGGATAGGAGAGCTTTCTTTCTTACAGCTGCATAGTACTCCATCGTGTACATGTAATACAGCACTTTTGTCCATTCATCCACTGATGGACACTTGGGCTGTTTCCAGATCTTAGCAATTGTAAATAGTGCTGCTATGAACATAGGGGTACATATATTCTTTCTGATTGATGTTACAGGCTTCTTAGGGTACATTCCTAGAAGTGAGATCACTGGGTCAAATGGCAATTCCATTTTTAATTTTTTAAGGAAACACCATATTGTTTTCCACAGTGGCTGCACCAGTCTGCATTCACACCAGCAGTGCTGTACAGAAGATTTTTAATTGGATGTAGTCCCACGTATTAAACTTTTCCTTTCTTTCTCTTCCTGTAGGTGTTGTATCAGTGAAAATGCTGGTGCCTGTGATGTCTGAAATTTTGTTGCCTACATTTTCTTCTGGAACTTTTATGGATTCACGTTGCACATTTAAGTCTTTTATCCATTCTGAGTTTATTCTTGTGGATGGGGTAAGTTGGTGGTCTAGTTTCATTTTTATGGATGTAGCTGTCCAGTTTTCCCAACACCATTATGAAAGAGGCTGTCTTTACTCCACTGTATGCTCTTGCCACCTATGTCAAATATTAATTGAGGATAATGTCTTAGGTCATTTTCCGGGTTCTTTGTTCTGTTCCATTGATCTATATGTCTTTTCTTGTGCCAGTAGCAGGCTGTTTTGATTACAATGACTTTGTATTTACCTTCCAGGAGAAAGTCAACCTGGGGATACAAGGTTCAGGGAGGAGGGACATCTGGAATAAATCCCAGAGAAACAGGAGGAAAGCCCAGCAAGGTTCCCCACTTGTCATCAGGAGAAGACATATTCCTCTGTCACCATTGAACCAGCAGGGAGGTGTTGTGATAGTTTCCTTCACAGGGATGACCTTGGGACTTCAACCATATGCACTTGCCTGTGAACCTTCACCCAGGACCTGTAGCTACTCACCTCCCACCTAGTTTTCAGGGACCAGCCTCAAAAACCTCTCCCACACCTGTTCTTTTCTTTCTCCTCTTAAACCATGCACATTCTGACATCTCCTCTTTCTCTTACCTGCTCCATTCTTGGTCCAGGATCTAGTCTAATGTTTTTAACAAGTCCATAGGCTCCTTCTGGTCACCGACTTGGTTCCAATCCTGAGTTAGACACAGCTGTACTCAGTGTGTGTCCCCGGTCCTGCCCTGCACTGTCATGGATTCTCCCTGGGCATCCGGCCTCTAGCATCAATGAATTTCTGCTGAATGGCAGACAATCAGATCATGTGTTGTTTCAAGGACAGGCTTTGGCAGCAACAGAGAGAACACGCTACATGTACTAGACAATATTCCCTGATATGAGTGTGAGATCTAGATTCTGTCTAAATAAATAAACACACAAGGATGTATGAAAACCACACTCCAGGAGGGACACTCTTTGTTCAAGTACGCAAAAGCCAGTAGAGCCCATCCCATCATGGCCTCTTCCTGAGCCCTGTCCACAGTGCCCCCAATAGTCTTTGGCGGAGTCCACCGGCTCCTCTGACCAGCCCACCCTCCTAGAAGGCAAAGCGCTTTTGCACTGGGATCTTGGTGATGCCAGTACCTGTCAGGACAATGAGTAGGTTCCTCCATGGACTGAATACTCTGATGTCATTGGGTGTATTCAGCTTCTTTGACAGTGAGAATGAGCTTCATTCATTTTTAGGCTGGAGCCCTGTGATGGTCAAGAAGGTGCTGATGACTGACCTGAATTCAGAGAATTGGGCCAGAACCCTGAAGGTCCATCACTGATGTCTTAGGTCACAGGCTGCAGGGCTCTTCCTGGGAGGCTGGTGCTGGTGTCATAAGCACACAGTGACCTGCTACTCCCCATATGAGAGCTCTCACAGGATCGTCGTGGGGTGGAGTCTCCTCATGTATATACCGGGGCGTCTGAGGTCCCTGATAGTCCAAAGACCCACCTTTAAACTTGAGCTTTCTTAACAGCTATAATGGTCCATGAGGAGAGAGTAGGACTCGATCCACTTCCTGTGGGCTCAGGAAATAGCCTCATGTAAATTCTCATGGGTTCTGAGTGGTGTCCGCCATAGAAAATCCAAGTCCATGGACCTACTGCCCCACCATCCCCGAAGAAGACTCGGTGTTCCCCCAGCACTGGAGGAATCCCTACCGCATCCTCTCCTGTCCCACAGAGAGGTCTCCACCCCTCAGGCCCTCCACCCCACAACCCTCAAGCCTGACACCACCTCCCTGACATCAAAACTGAAGGCTCGGGTACCTGGGCAAGTGCCAGGACAGCTCTGTGCCTGGACGTCCTCCCAAACCTGCAGCCTCACCCAGCATCTCACATCCCAGTGCCGAATCATTGGAACACGGGATCCTTCAGACAGCCCTGAGCCCCGGGTCCTGGGAGGGTGGGAAGGGCTCTGCTGTGACCCCTTGATGGGGTTCCTGTAACCTCAACCAAGACATCTGCCTCCCCTTCCTCAGAGGCAGGAGGGCACAGGGAAAGGAGCGGTGTTCTCCCAGGGCTCCAATGTCATGTACGTCTACCTCTCTCTCAGTCTCCATTCCTTTGCTGAGATTTCCCTCCTGATATTCACTGCAAGTGTCCGCCACTCAACCTTCTCACCGTTTACATTCATTAAATATAAACAAGTTGGGGGGAATTAATATTGATGTCTGAATAATAGAAAGATGTGTCCATTTAATTAGGTGTATTTAATTTATCTCAGGAATGTTAAATAGTTCTTCATTTATGAGCGTTTCATTTTTGTCAGATTTATCGTTAAGTATTACTTATTTTGATGTAAATACAAATGGTAGTTTTAAGTGTTCTTGTTTAGTTTTGAAGGTCCATTGCCCAGTGTGCACATTGGCCCTCATTGTCTGTGTTACTGCTGTTTCTCAAAGCCGAGATAGAGATACTTGGACAAGAAGCATCTCGACGTCAGTCCTGCCCGAGAGCTGGGCATGGCCAGTGCCAACCACTGTCCGCACCTCCACAAGCTGCCCTGGGAGATCTGTCTCTGAGCAAGGCATTTGACCTTGAGAACAGGGCAGGTGAGATGGAAGAGCAGGGGCCAGTCTACTGTGACAGACGGAAAGCCCGGGACACGGTCCTGGGTTGGCTGCTCTGTTCAGCTTCCTGAACAAGTGGGAACAGGTGTCACCCAGAGCCATTCCTGGTCCAGGAGAGCAGGTGCCTGCCCCAGGCGGGAGGAGCTCACAGAGCTTTCAGTCTCATTTCCTCCGGCTCTGGAGCCCGGTGTGCACATCCCTTTACTGTGCATGTAGACATGAAGGTCTGCCTCGGCCTCAGGCTGCAGCCAGAGATGAGCAGAAGCCCCTCATTGGCCGTGGTGTCTTTGCATCCAGAGAAGCAGAGGAACCCCAGATCGCAAATGGTACGTGTGCACTAGTACAGGGAAACCCAGGAGGACTCCCTGGCACCTGCTAGTACCGGCGTATGGCATAGCTGACTTGAGGAGACTGTAGTCACAGCAATAGCAGCAGGGGGCTGTGGTTGTTTATACTGGGAATGCAGAGAGGGAGGGCGCTGTGTCAGCACCTTCTGGGAGAGGGAACCTACACAGACACTTACGGGTGACAAATCAGGGACTGGGGTACAGTTTCTCAGTAGTCTGAGCATGAGGAACTGAATGGGCAATGAACCAGGGTGCCCGACACCTGTCTCTACCTGGACAGTGAGTGAGAAGCAAGAGGAGGACAGGATCCAGGCAAAGGTGCACCCAGACCCTGAGCCCACAGTGGGCTGGGCTGCCTCCAGCCTCCTTTACTCCTCCATCTTCTCCTGAGAAAGCGATGTCCCGGCAAATGTGTGTCCATCAGGGACTGCCCCGCTCCTTCCTTAGCCCTAGTGCTGAGCTCAGCTCTCACCCAGCTGAGGAGGAGGTTCGTCCTGATGTGCTCTGTCCTGTGGCTGCTGCACAAAGTCCACAGACTGAGGGGCTGGGAGCAAGGGGAACGCAATCTCTCTCAGTGGTTGAGTTAATCTGAGTTGTTGGCAGGCCCAACAACCTCCTTGTTAATAACAGGAGAGGAGCAGAGAGAGGCCCACATATCATAGGGCTGTCACTGGGCAGCTTCCCTGGGGAGCTGACTCTACACTCCCCAGGAGCCACCAGTCTGTTCCCTGCAGGTCGCTGGGGGAAGGGCCTGGACAGGGGGAGAGAGACACCTGTCCAGTCAAGTCGGGGACTAGTAAGGTGCTCGCTGTCAGTCACACCTGGGAACAGGTCACTGACCTCCTCATGTGTACTGACACACAGCTGGATTCTGTTTCCCTGGATCTGCCCTGCCTGCCATGGCCCCCCAGGACAGCCTCCTCCTGACACACAGGAATTTCTGCTCAATTGGAGAAAAGTACACATTGTTTCCTTGCCACCCACAAGCTGGATTGGCAAAATTCAAAAAAAGTTGACAGATTTTCCAAAGTTCTCAGTGGTTGATGCCAGAACTCTCTTTTAGGCCACCAAACAAAGGAAGCAGCTATCTTATCAGAGGAGTAGGGAAGGCCCAAGGGAACCTCTTTCAGCAATGACAGCAGGTTTTTGTCTCACTTCCCCACAGGTCTGGAGCACTGTGTGAGCACTGAGACTGTCATCATAGGACTGGCAGTAATAATCGGCCTCGTCCTCAGCCTGGAGCCCAGAGATGGTCAGGGTGCCCGAGCTGCCAGAGCTGGAGCCAGAGAATCGATCAGGGACCCCTGAGTCTCTATTGCTATCATCATAGATGAGGAGTTTGGGGGCCTTTCCTGGGAGCTGTTGGTACCAGTGCACACTATTACCACCACCAATATTGGAGCTGCTTCCAGTGCAGGAGATGGTCACCCTCTGGCCTGGGGCCCCAGACACTGAGGGCGGCTGAGTCAGCACAGACTGGGCCCAGGACCCTGGAAGAGAGAGAGACACAGAGATGGTGATGCTGGGTCTAGAGCAAGAAGAGGAATCACACACCATGTCCCCTGTCCCCCTGTCCCTTCCCCAGTCCCCCTGTCCAATCACCTGTGCAGTGAGCGATGAGGGTGAGGAGGAGCGGGGACCAGGCCATGCTGGAGATCATCACTGAGTCCTGCCTTCCGTGGCCCCACAGCTGAAGCAGAGCCTCCCCCAAATCTCTCCCTTCCCCTCTTCATACTCTGCACCAGGGAGGGTCCATTTATGCAAATAAGACCCTCTGTGTTTTGATTCCTCATTGGGCTCTGGGTCAGGTACCTGTTAGGAGGAATTCAGGGGCTGGCGTGGGTGGGGCTGTGTGGACTCAGAGGGCTGTAAGGTCACAGGTGTGAACCCTGAGCAGAAGGCACCAGGAAGTGTCAAGAAACTGGTTCCAGCTCTGATCACCTCAGACCTTCAGAAACAGTCCCTGAGCGCCCCCTGCTGCCCTGGCTTAGATACTCCCTTGGGAAACATGGTGACTAAGGCCCATCACAGAGAGATCCTGCCTCCCCACAGCTCTGTTCTCTGACCCCTCCTTTAGGGGCAGTCCAGGTACCCGCGTAGGTGGCCTCCTCATTGCTTCAGGATGTACAGTGGTCAGGACTGAGCTGGTTTTACTATGTCGTCTTTTCTTGTATCAGGTTCATGACCAGAGCAGGACTGTGCCTCAGAGGCTGTTCCCTTATTTTCAGGACATGGTTTTCTTTTCTTACGCGATGCCTCCCTGTTGGGAATGCATCACTATTTCTCCAAACACACAACCAATATTCTAGTCTACTCTACTGAGCAATCCACAGCCTCCTCTGCTCATGGACTCCACTCTCACAGCCTCTCTTTCACATTCGGTGCCGCACCTGGAACTCAGAGACTCCATCAGACTCTGTGTTTCCATTGTCCCGTCTCTAATTGTTTCCAGCTCCTCCCTGAGCCCAGAACACAGCAGGTTTCAGGAAAAGGTGTAGCTGGATGGGCCATGAATAGTCCGCAATCTTGAGTCGGACACAGCTGCACTTGGGGTGTGTCCCTGGTCCTCCCTGAACTGTCATGGATTCTCCCTGCACACTCGGCCCCTGGCACCTATGAATTTCTGCAGATTATGGACAATCCCATCGTGTGTTGTTACCAAGACCAGGATTTGGGGCACACAGTGAGACAACGGGCAACCTGTTCTTGAGCATGTTCCCTGATATGAGTGTGGGATCCTAGATTCTGTCTAAATAAATGAACAATCAGAAATCTATAGAAGCCAAAGTCCAGGATGGACACTCTTTGTTCATGTAGGCAAAAGCCATTGGAGCATATCCCATCATGGCCTCTAGGTGTATCCTGTCCTGGAAGGACCAGTCCCACAGTGCCCCCTTGTGGCCTCTCATGCAAAGTCCACCTGCCCCTCTAGTAATCCAGCATTTCTGAGATGCAACTTGGTTTGCACTGGGATCTTTGTGATGTCACTACCCAGACAGGAGAATGAGTGCATCTCTCTCTGGGACTGGGGACTAGGAAATTAATTGTTTCTAGATAAATGATGACTTGGAGGCTGCTTAAATGCAGGAAGTATTCACAGTTTTTATTTTGCCAGATATTCCCAGTTTACCTGCTATTTTCTTTTTCTTCTGCCTCTTGTGTGGCACCATTGCACCTACAGAAAAAACTGAAAGCCAGTTCAAAGCTTAAAATCCACACTGCACTCTGGCAGTTTATACTGACAAGAAGGCCATGGGAATGGCCCTTATAAAGTGACACTGTGTTGTCCTTGTTGCTGGGAGAGACTCCTGTTAGAGCCCCACCTGCTGCCCAGGTACTGGGTGTTCTGTCCTCGTGGTCACTGCAATTGATCCGTCAGAGGAAAAGTGTCCCTCCTCTGCTTTTCCCTTGGGGTTTCACTTGTGTTTATGTGCTATTCTGAAGATTCAGTTTTTCTTCTTTTGACTTTATACACATTTATAGTTTGGCTCTCTTTTTCACTCTAATTCTGAAATCATTTCAGTCTTAAGATTGAAAACTAAGCCATTACTATAAGCATATGTACTTTTTTCTATTTCTTGTTCATTTTCCCCATTTTTAACCGAGTAGCCTCCAAGGTCTGCTATTTGCTCCGCATCGGGCCCTCGTCAACGTTACTGAGAAATGCTCCAATGTCGTCATTGAAGGAAGAACAGAGCTTTCTGTAACATTTCCTGTAGTATTGATAATTGATGATATCTCCATGATATTGAAGGTTGGGTTTTACCCTGTGGAGATAAATAAAAACTGATGCTTTTAAAGAACCCAAAACATTAGAATGTGTGTCATTACACTGGGTGATGTGAGCAGGTGATGAGTGAGACCAGGTCCTTCATGGGGAGGGATCTCTCCTGTACCTGGGAATTCACAGATTCCTTGAGAACATGATCTCAGGAGAAAGAGAAACCCTGCTTTGTGAAGGTTTCAGGGCTCAAGGACTGATTAGCAGACCAGGGCAGGCCTATGGGAGGTGGGGATGGGCAGTGAGGCCTAGGCTCACAGCGAGACTTCTTTCTCCGGGTTATGTCTACAGGCATGGAGGGGACGATCTTTCAGCCTCTTGTGACAAGACATTGTCTTTTCATGGTTAGACCAGGAAGAAATCGTTTGTTTTTGTTGCATTCATCATGTTAGAATGACTCAGGACCATCAGCCTCTGCAGCCTTACTAGACAGGGACAGCAGTATCCCAAACTGGGACTGGTGTTGGCCGCATGTGGGAACACATGAGAAATTATTGATATTTGCTCCTGTTTTTAAGATCATTTTGTTGTCATAAAATGTGCACAGATTAGAAAAATTGATTTGGTTGCCTCCTCTGGGGCCACAGAGGGCAACCTTCTGAACCCACACTGGCCAGATGCAGCCTCTGTGACCCGGAGGCGGGGGCGTTAGACCCAGAGGGAGCACTGAGCCTTGAGTTTTTGTCTCACTTCCCACCTGCATCTGTCACTGTGGAGTTGGTTGTTGTGCCACAGAGCACAGTAGTACTCAGCCTCGTCCTCGGGCTGGGCCCCCGAGAGGGTCAGGGCTGCTTTGTCCCCCAGGATGGAGCCTGAGAACCGGGCTGGGGTCCAGGAGTGTTTAATGTTTGTATCATAAATCAGTGTCGTGGGGACTTGGCCAGACTTCTGCTGGAACCAGTGGGCATAGTGACCAGTAGTGACTGCTCCAGAGCTAGAGGTGCAGGTGAGCGTGACTGTCCCTCCTGGAGACACGGTCAGTGAGGGCTCCTGAGTCACCACAGCCTGAGAACTGGACCCTGAAATAAAAGCAAACACAGTCAAGAAGGAATACTAAGGGCAGAGGGATCCCTCCCATGGCTGGTCTCTGATTTCTCCATGAACCTGGGCACTGAGTGAGGACGAGGAGGAGGAGGAGGAGGAGGAGGACAGGAGTCCAGGTCATGGTGCAGACTCTCCAAGATGCCTGGCCTCATGCTGATGCTGGTCTCTGGATGTCCCTTTATCTCCTACTCAGCTCCCTGGGTAAAGTGTGTGTTTGATGTGGCATCATGCAAATATAGGCCCACTGTACCATCCAGTTCTGGGCCCTGGGCCCAGTTTGTAGTTTCAGTCTGAGGAGGATGCTGGGCTGGTTGTGAGCTCTGATTCTGTCCCTTGAGAGGAAGCACCTGCTGTCTGTCACCTCTAACTCAGGCCCTGAGCATGGGCACAGGGCTCTTTCAATTGCAGTGGTTCTCAACCTTCCTAATGCCGCGACCCTTTAATACAGTTCCTCATGCTGTGGTGACCCCCAACCATAAAATTATTTTTGTTGCTACTTCATAACTGTAATGTTGCTACTGTTATGTCTTAGACGACCCCTGTGAAAGGGTTATTCAACCCCCAAAGGGGTCGCGACCCACAGGTTGAGAACCGCTGATTTGAGGATTTTCTTAGATTTCAGGCCTTGCAGCTCTGAGAGGATCCACATCGCCCCCTGGTGACATCTTCCTGGGAATATTCAAGGTTTGGGAACTAGGTAGAAATAATGATAGTGTCCCTCTTTTTATAAAATACATACAAGTTTCAACTACCTCTTATTTTCTTCAGAGTGTTTTCTTTTCTATTTTCAACTATTATGTTTTTCGGTTCTGTACTTTCCATGGAGTTGTTTCATGACTTCTATTTTAATTCTGTTCTTCAGTGGATTTCAGGATTGATGTCCCAATCATAGCTGTCACAGCATTTCCTCATCCAGTCATCTCAGTGTTGGTGTCGGGAGATTCTCCTTTCTCCTTCAAGTTTTAAATCTCCTGGTTCTTGGTATAATGAGTGGTAATTTTTACTGGATCCCGGACATTTTGACAATTACATTGGAAGTCCCTGGTCCAACTTATTCTTTCTTTAGTCAGGCGACCCTCCTGCTGAGCTACAGCAGAAGGTCAGGGTGTAAGCTCAGCTCCCACTGGCCCCAGAGAACGCGGAGCACTGAGTGCCCTGCTCTGTGCTGCTGACACCTTCCTGGGACAGTGGGGCAGTGACTGTCACCAGCTGGTTCCCTTCCAGTGGGTGTGAGATGAGCCTCCTGCTGGGCCCTGCTGACCTCAGGGAGGGGAGAACAGGGTTCAGGGAAGCTGCTGTGCTCACTGGGGTGGCACTCAGGTGCCCACAGGCCCTTTGGCCTGACTGATACCAGGGAGAGGAGGGGCACCTGCAGCTAACTCCTCTGCCCCCCAGCTTTCATTCAGTGCTGTTAATGCAGGTGGGGTTCAAGGCTGTGCTCTCAGAGGCCCCACACTCCCCTGAGGAGCACAGGAGAGCAGACCAGCTGGGCCTTGTGCCACCTCCTTCAGTCTCACTGCTGAGGGCTGGGGAAGGTCCCCTGAGCACTGAGCGGCTGCATCCTGGGTAACACTCCCAGCTCTTTGTCTGGTTACAAGAACCAGGAGACGTGGCCTCACTAAACGTGTTGGGGAAGGGTCCTTGCTCCTGTTTCTTTTAAAACTGTGTGTACAATGTTGATTATTTCCCACTTCAGTGTTTGCTACAATTAAGTCAAAAGAGCCCTCCTGCTCCTGCATTTGTATTTTTGAGAAGGTCTGAAACACAGTGATAAAATACTTAAAAATATATAATGACATACATGGAAATAAACAGATTTTGTTTCCCACTTAATTAGACATTATTTCTAGTATACTAAAGGGTGAGTTCTGGCCAGAAGGTAATTTCACATCCAATGTTAATATCATTGTACAATTAAAATAAGCTGTGTTTTGAATTTTTACAAAGAAATTAGTTCAGTGATTTTGACTAAGGTGATATATTTTTGAATTGTAAGTAGCAGAAGCTGTTCAAATGGAATTTAAATATTGTGCTACTCCTGTCTCCATGCGACAGTGACAGATGAACCTCTTGGTCTCTTGGTTTCTACCTGGGAGCCATTGGCCAGGGGAAACCTGGTCACAGATGCGGGACTTCTGTTGTCATTGTCATGCCACCAGGACTCTGAGTTGTATTTTAGAAAACAGGTCCCTGATGATTCTGTTTGCAGTAGGAAACCAGTAAGATGTGAGCTATTTTGTGGACCCCACACAGATGGCCGGTGGTGAGAACATGAGGTCTCCTGGTTTATGTCACAAGTGGCAGAAGAAACAAGGTGGGTCATGGAGGAGAGGAGGGTAAGGGTTGACCTCAGTTACCGTGTAGGGAAGCTTGTGTGGCAGTGGGTGTATGAAGTCCCATATCAGGGACAGGCACCTCCTCATCAGGCTTGAGATCAGAGGTGCTCAGAGAGGCCAAGTGCACAAACGAGGAGCCAGTGAGGAGGGCTGAGCCCCTGACTGTCAGTCACCTCTGTCCTAGGTCCAGGTAAGGTAGGTGCTCTGCCTGGGAGCTGTGGGGACTATTGCTATGGTAACGTCCATGTGTTTGCTGAGTCGAGTTCAGGGGAAGGTGACAATATCTGGGCTCATCAAGGGCTTCACAAGGGGAATAATATTGGCATGTATTGGGTGTTCCTGTTCCTGATGCCCCTCAGCTCACCGACAGCCTGGATTATGGAGATTCCAGTGGGGATGAGAGGAGAGGAGGACACAGTCAGTGTCAGTGGGGTCTCGGAATACCACTCATGGGAGTCTGCAAGGTCCTGAGTGGTGCCAACTGTAGGCACATCTCATCCATGGACCCAATGCACCCACCTTCTTCCCTGGAGCAGGCTCAGCATTTTCTCAGCATCCCTCAAGCATTCTCATCCTACTGTACCCAAAACAAGATTTCTTGGCCACAGGCCCCTAAAATCCCTTGTGATAACCCCTCTCCTCTGGCTTATCTGAAGGTTCAGGTACTCAGCTCAGTGCCTGGAATTCCTCCTGGGCCTGAGTGTCCACCCAGGATCTCTCATCCTAGTCCCTGGTCAATGGTACACAGTGCTTTGCCGCCAGCCAGGATCTCAGGAGCTCGGGAGGACTGAGAAGGTCTGAGCTCTGACCTCTGGAAGAGCAGAGTTCATGCAGTGGAGGACGGTGCACCTGCCGGGACGGTCCCTGGGCTCTGAAAAGAATTATTTATACAATCTGTGTCCTTATTTCAGGAGAAACACAGCAGTCCCACAAATCTGGTTTCATTACACATGGGTAATAGACAGCATTTCGATATCATAATGAATAATTTATTTTTAGTGTTGGTTTTGTTTTCCTGAGACTTAAGAAACATGGAATAAGAAATTGAAAGTAGACCCATTACAAACCAGAAGGTACTTTCAAATATACTTTACAGAAATAAGTTATTTTAAAATGTTCATTGAAGCCCCGGCTGGTTGGGCTAAATGGTTAGAGCATCGGCCCCCTGACCAATGAGTCACAGGTTCGATTCTGGTAAAGGACATGTACATTGGTTGAGGTTTGTCATCCCACCTGGACTGGGTAGTGCGGGAGGCAACCTGTCCATGTGTCCCTCTCATGTAGATGTTTCTCTCTCCTTCTCTCCCTCTCTCTCTTTTACTCCCAGTCTTTCGGTAGATAAATAAAAAGTGTCCTGGGGTGAGGATTAAAAAAAAAAAATCATTGTTGCGAACCGAAATTCTAGGACGTTAATATTTTTGTCCCTGTTCTCCATCTCTGTGTGTGTCACTGTGAGAAGCATTATTATGCCAGGCCACACAGTAATAGTCAGCCTCGTCCTCAGGCTGCAGCCCAGAGATTAGCAGAAGCCCGCATTGGCCGAAGTGTCCTTGGATCCAGAGAATCTGTTGGGGACCCCAGAAACCTGGAGCTTATCTGAGTCTGATTTATACTTCAGGAGATACCTGGTGGGGGCTCCCTAGCTTCTGCTGGAACCAGCGTATATCATAGTCAACAACACTGAAGCCACTGCTCAGGGTGCAGGTGAGTCTGGCTGAGGCTCCAGGAAAGGCAGAGAGGGAGGGCGGCTGAGTCAGCACAGGCTGGGAGAGGGAACCTGCAAACACAGACACTGTCTGGATGGGACAGGGACCAGGGAAGTTTCTCAGGAGATGGAGCATGAGGGGAAACCCCTTGGGCACTGAGCCTGGTCCCCAAACCTGTCCTACCTGTGCAGTGAGAGAGGAGCACGAGGAGGAGAGGAGTCCAGGCCATGGTCACAGCTCCTGAGCCCACAGTGGGCTGGGCTGCCCCAGGCCTCCTTTTCTTCCCACCTTCTGCCAGAGGAGGGGCTTCCATGCAAATGTGCCCATCCAGTGACAGCCAGCCCCTCCCTGAGCCTGGTGCTGGAGCTCAGCTCACACCCTGAAAGAGAAAAATGTTGGTTGACTTCACCCCTGAGGAGGAAGCAGCTGCTGAGACAACACAAAGGTCCCTGCTCAGAGGACTCTGCCAGGCCACTAAGGACACAGCTGCTGAGTCCCCATCACTGAGCACAGGGACTAGCCCACAATCCAGGTGCCTTATGTACATGGTCTCATTGAACAGCTCTGTGGTGATCACTAGGCAGTCTCACAGCGCCATCTCCTGGTAGCAGGACCCATGCCTCAGTGACCCAAAGCCCTAAGAGCCAGCTGCTTGTTTCTCTGTCTCTATTCACACACCCAAGGTCTTATTCCAGAGACTGTGATTCTTATACTCTCTAATGATTACTATAACAATTCACTTTCCGGGGTCAGCATCTGTGAAATTTACAAAAATACATATAGGTGAGAATATAGTTGGGTTTTTTTTACGGTAAAGATGTTGCAAAAATAAATACACAGTGAGCTTCTTGTCCAATGTCACAGGTGGGGGAGCATTGATGAGGTTTGATGAGCTCCTAGGGGCTGTGATGGAAAATGACAGGGAAAGAATTTCCCAGGAATGTACTGAGTGGCATATTCAAAGAAGGACCATTCAGCAAACATTTCACATCATGTATGGCACTTACAGCTGTCATAGAGATCTGATTTGACTTAGTAATTAGTAAAACAATAATAAATGCTTTGGTAGGCTTCACATTTTCCAGTTCAAATTGTAGCATGTGTTTTGTTGTTAAATTTAGAAACTGACTTTATATTCTTACATTTGTATGTTCTACTGGTCTCTGTCACAGGATTCTCTGAACAATTTTGTCTTTGATGTCCTAAACGGTGTTTGAATTTCTTTTAAAAGTCCATGCCTTTATTTTCTTGCATAATTCCCTATTTTAGTAGCAAGCTCATTGTGAGATTGGCTTGTGCTGGCTGATGTGGAGAACATCTGGGCAGTTGAATGCAGATTCCATCCCATCCTCACTGTGCCCGTGTCCAGCTCTGCTCTCACTATGCAA
Organism: Tadarida brasiliensis; assembly: GCA_030848825.1. Taxonomy (NCBI): domain Eukaryota; kingdom Metazoa; phylum Chordata; class Mammalia; order Chiroptera; family Molossidae; genus Tadarida; species Tadarida brasiliensis. The sequence goes on along the minus strand of CM061277.1, from coordinate 19,597,599 downwards.
ATGGTCCAAGTCCCCAACCTCTAGACTCACAGGGATCCAACAAATCCCAGTGACCAGGAAGCACGTACCTCAGGCACTCTCTCCTCATAGTACTCGAGAGATCCTCTCCTTCTGCTCAGGCAGGTCACTCCTGCTTAAACCCTCAGGGAGTCCTCACTGCTGTTCCCCTGAAACGCCATGTCCTCAGCGGCCCTCAGGAGCATCATGTTCTGGCTCCTCCTGCACATTCAGCTCACAGCCCCTACACTGCATCTCACACCTCCTCTTCCCGTCCTTTCCTGTTGTCTCAAAACCTTTGATTCCTGTCCCTTCAATTCATCTTATTGTCCTTATGTCGCCTTGGGTCCTCTTCCATGTGAAGTTGTCAGTATCGACCATTGGGGAAGGGCAGGTCATTTTGTCTCATGTAACTTGTTATCAATAACAGAGAAAAGTAACAAAAGGTCCTCCATGAATAATCAAAACTCCTCTAAACAAGACATGTTTATACAAAACATATAATGTTCTTGATCATAGAAGTTGAAGTCTATGAGTTCACTCTCAAAAAACCCTGATGTCCCGTCCCCCTGGCTCTGTGTTAACATCTGGCATTCAGTTGTACCCGACCACTGTGAGCTCAGAGGCTGACCTGGGAGAGAAGGGAGAGTTCTGAGCTTCACACCTGGGCTCCTACGAGATGGGGACGTCCATTGCTGCTCTAGACACATGTTCCTCAAACCTTCTGAGTTCTGGCCTGACAGACGGGTAATTGAGGTTTTCACAAAATATCTCTATGGTATTTTCTTCATTTTGCTGTGCAGTTTGTCCTAGCGGATTTTGTTTTGTAGTTATTTTTTAAATTGTATATTTCTTTTGTTTTTACATGGCTGTTGCCTCAAATGTTCTCACCAATTTAAAACATTTTTCTTTGCAAGCGCCCATTAGGGACATACCCACCGAGTACTAGACACACAGAGGACACCCAGACAGTCTTCCTCAGCTCAGGAAACCTTAATCCCTCCAAACCAGACATTTCACCCCAGGGGACTTCCAGGGGCAACCCTTCTGAATGGAAAAGTCAGTCTAAAACCAAACAGTAGCCATATGGACCCGGAGAAGGTCAGGAAGGAAGGAAACTGGGGTTGTGTGGAGAAAATTCAGGAAGCTGATGAGCAAAGGGTCGCTGAGGTTGTGCAGCTGCCTGAAGACAGGGGAGGAAGGACCTGCCATCAGGTGGGTGGCACACACATTAGACATAGAGGAAATGAGGGTCTGGTGAATGTCAGGACAGTCCTGGGGCTGTGGTTCCAAGGACAGAGGCATGAAGGTGGCCCCAAGAGGCGGTGAACTCCGTCCTGACCCTGAGGGCCTAGAATTGGCCAAGGAGCTGGCAGAACAGGGCTGAGTTTAGATGAGGAAGGCGTTAGCAGGGACGGCGTGCCCTCCACAGTGCTGCCATGGCCACCTCAGCCAGGCCCAAGTGCCCCTGCTCCGACAGTAGCCCAGATTATTAGTCAGGGGACACTGGGCTCACAGGCTTGATTCATTAAAACACCAAAGCCCAGCCCATGTGGAGAATCACGTCCAGGTAATTGACGTGAACTGTCCATCCAGGGTTGGCCAGTTAAAGAGATGGTAATTCATGGCAGAGGGACATATGACAATTGGTTCAGAATGTCCTAGTATCTGAGCCATTTGGGGAGACATGCAGACCCTGGTCTCTCTGGATGGTCCCCGGATCACTGGTCCCTCACCATGAGGTAGCTGGATTGTGAGGGGCTGGGGGACGATGGACACCTGTTGCTACTTCCCTGGGTCTCCTAGACGGGCGTCACAGGAGGAAACTCTGCGATGCTTTTGCTGTGGAATGGGACCCAGTGCCCTCAGAGGGGGCAGATTGTTTCCCTTCCTGGTCTCAGACATCTCCTCTAGCGTAACAGCTCTCTCCCAGCAGAAACCTTTGTGTGGGATATTTGAAGAAAGAGAGTGAGGGGACATTTGTGCCGGGGATACAGGCATGATCTCAGGTGCCTGGAGCAAGTCTCAGGTGTCCAGGGACTTCTGACCCCAGGGAAACAACTGCATTGCTGTCTCGTGTCCATCATTCTTCAGTGTTGTGACTCTTAGCACTTTTATTCTCCCTAAAAGGGGAGAAATTGCTGAATTTTCATTTTCTTCCCCACAAGTAACATTGAGCGTTGAAGGATCAGGTGGTGTGTGCAGTTGGGGTGTCCCACTGAGGACCATGGCGTCAGGGAAGGGCCAGGGGCAGGGCTGGGAGTGGAAAGGTCCTGGTACTGAGTCAGAGGGAGTGTGCTGAGTGTCCTCTCCTCCCCCACTGGCAGTCTGGGCCGAGGAGCCTGCCAGGAACCTGGGATCCAGGCCTCATGGACAGACCAGGAATGAGGTGCTGGTCCAGGAACAGGAATATGTGAAGATAGATCCTGTCAGAGGGTTTGAGTCCTTGACTGCAATGTCCTTCAGAGGTGACAGTGCACTGGCCCTGGGTCAGATCTGGTGCGGGGAGGACAACGGACAACGTCCCTCGCGAGTCCTCCAGGTGAAGGCTTTGTGCATGTCCATGTTCGGGTTTGAACCAGGAGCCAGAATCCTCAGTCTGTTTATCCATCATTATAGGAAGATATGCAAGGGATTTCCAGTTCTTCTTGATTGCAAATAAAGCTGCTATTTACATCCAGGTAAATTTTACTCTATTCTCTACTGTCACTGCATGCCATGGCCTTTGACCTGTTGTTTGTTCATTTCATCCAGTTATACTATTGTTAAATTTCTATTCAGACTTCTTCGCTAAACAATGTCTCACAAAGATGTGTGCTGTTTGCTTTCCAAATATTTGGGGTTTGGAACTGTAGCTGTGTACTTGATCCTCTTGTGCACCTGAAGCTGAGCTCCAGGAGTAACCCATGAGAAGCATTGGCAAGCCTGACAGTCACTCGGGGTCCTCCCAGCCCACAGGACCACCTTTTGGGGAGCGTTCTGGTGGCAAGAGTGAGGAAGAAGCCTTGTTTAATATCAATGTCAGATCAGCTGTAAATGCCTAAAAAAGACACTTTGTTTTTCAATTTTCCTCTTTTTCAATTCAGTTCAGACATGCAGAAGATAATGACCATTAGAGATATGCTGTTTCTGAGGGCGGTGGAAGTGGATACTCTGACCACCTGATATCTGACCCTCCAGGGCATCAAACGGCAGCACCAGGAGGGCTGCTGTGGGGTAGGGCCTTTTCTCAAAGAAATATTTTCTCCTGGGCTTAGGGACTGTGTAGTCACCAACCCAAAGGGTAGAGGGCACAGCACTCAGGCAAACTCATGCATTTCCTCGAGGTGCTCTCAAAGCTTGCTGTGAGGGTCTCAAGTGACTGTTGTTTCCATCTAGTTTTCAGAGTAAACCAAGTGAACCACATACATGTGCTCACACCCACAACGTCGTGTGATCCTCACAGAGCTCTCTCATGTGATTGCAGGGGCTCAAAAGTACAAGGAAATCGTTCACATGATGGACACCTTGCTGGTTGAGGAAGACATGTGGATGATCACACAGGTGGACATTGCTGCTGTTTCAGTCTGCACAGTCAACGTGCCTCCTGGTTCCTGGCTGGTATGAAAACCGGGGCTTTGTAGGAAGTACATTGATTTGCCAATTTATGAAAAATTCATGGATAGCTTTGCCCAGCACCTGGAAGTGATTGGGCTCCCTGCGGTGATGCGAGGCTGTGTGCATGGGGTGGGGATATCTTGCGTAATTCCATATTTGACATTGTGAAGGCGTGCATGAGTTGTGTTTGTGAGTCTGCGTGTTCCCCTAGTAGTTAATCTCTATTTGCACCAACAAACGTCAGTTTTAAAATTCTGAAATAAATTTCATCACATCTCTATGTTTTATATATGTTAACTCATACAACCCACACCCAGCTTTTCCTGGAATTCTGTTGACTATTCAGGCTCATCAGACGGTGCAACCCAGGAGCTGACATTTATGTCCCAAGCTCTCGGTTTCCTAAGTGAAAGATCCACCATGTGGGCCAGGCATGGGATTATAACTCTGATGCTTCGAACTGCTGACCTACATGTATGACTTGGACATCGGGCTATCATTCATGGTGCCAGGGTCAAGGATGTGGGGAGGTCAAGCCAGACTCCGTGCACTGTATATGGAGCAGGAACCTCATGGCCTCTAGGGAGCCCCAGGGCATGGTGCAGGAGGTCAGGCCTGGGCACCACCACTGTGGTGGGAGCTGTGCAAGCTGTTCTCCATCCCTGTGAGCACCATGTCCCCAGAGAGAGGACTCCAGGCCATGGAGGAGGGAGGGTGCAGACTGGAGGCCCTCACTCAACAGGTTCAGATGAAGGGGAAGAACACTAACAAACCTTCAGAGATCAGATGTTTCAAATGAGTTTGCAACAGATATACCTTTTCCATCCACTGAAACAAATGGAAACTTTCCTGATTCTTATAGAAAGCAGGTGTCACGTGATACCTACACCTGCCAGACAAAATAAAGAAAAAGAAATTACTGACAATAACCTGAACTGTGCATGTAAATGTTCTAAATAAAATATTAATAGAGAGAGTCCAATATTGTGTAGTAAGTAATACACCATTACCACATTTGATTTACGTATTCCACATATCCAACTTGGGTTCCATATTGATCAGCCTTATACTTTAATACCTCTTATTAACACACTGAAAGATAAAAACATGTTAACTCAATAGATTTAAAAAGGGACATTGACCAATTTGTACAACATTTCTAATTAAATTGTACACAAATGTAAACAGACAATGACATGTATAGTGTGATAATTTACACTGTCACCTCACACATATGACTTAGTCCACAGCCAGCATATTAGCTAATGAGGGGGACGAGGACATTCCCCCAGAGATCAGGAACAGACCAATGTCACATTAACTCCATTATATTCATGTCACACTGCAAGTATTAGGCGATTCAATTAACAAGAATAAACCAACAGTCATGTCTTGGCATTGATGGGAATGGACAATGGTTATTCCCAAAGCCCCAAATGAATGATACAGCCTGAAATTCTCCAGGGTTGGTGCGGCAGTGACGGAAGCAATCTCTCCATGAGCAGAAGTATCAGTCGTCCTACTGAGGACTAATGAGCCAATGGCTCAGCTCTGGAACATGCTGGAAATGAGTAAGTAATCAGTGACAGAGACACAGGATTCCCTAGTCAGAGTTCAGGTCTCAAATGAGCACAGATGGTCCCCGAGCTCCGCTCCTGGGCTTCAGGGAAAGAGCCTCTGTGTCCCCAGGTGATGGACAGCTGGACTTTCTGTTTTGTTTAAGACATTTGTCTGGGAATAGGCTGCCTTGAGGAACCTGAGAAGTGAGGTACAGGAGGCACTTTCATTCTCCAGGGACAGCCCCTAGTGACTGCTGACTTTGAAGCAGAACTCAACACTGAGTCTGAGTGGCAGACGCTGGGCGACCCCTCCGTGAAGATGAGAAAGGGTCTGTTCTGGTCTCTCTCCCCAGGCTTGGAGCCCCCTGTGAGCACTGGGGCTACTGTCACAAGAGGAAGAGTGGGACCCAGCCTTGTCCTCGGCTGTCTGCCCAGGGTGGCTGCATGAGCCCAAGCTGGCAGGTGGATCCAGGGAATGGATCATGGACCACAAAGGATGAGCACTTTCTAATAGATGAGGACTCTGCAGGCTGTGTTGGGGAGCTATCAGTAACAGTACACACAGTGGACCTTCCTGATGTGTATTGACGCACTAGGCTGGGTCCCGTGTCCCAGAATCTGCCCTGCCCACCATGGCTTCCCGGGGCAGCCTCCCTTGACACACAGAATTTTCTGCTCAGCTGGAGAAAGTTCAGAATGTGTTCCTGCACCCTCTGGCTTCAAAGGCTGATTTCAAAGAATATGGACAGATTTTTCAGACAAAGTTCCCTGAGATGGTTCACAGACCCTAGTTTCAAGTCACCATCAAAGGAAGCAGTCACCATTAAAGAGGAGTGGGGATGGCCCAGGGGAGCCCCATTCAGAGGGGACAGCAGGTTTTTGTCTCACTTCCCCACTGGCCTGGAGCACTGTGCGACCACTGAGACTGCTGTCCCATGCTGAGCAGTAATAATCGGCCTCGTCCTCAGCCTGGAGCCCAGAGATGGTCAGGGTGGCTGAGCTGCCAGACTTGGAGCCAGAGAATCGATCAGGGACCCCTGAGGGTCGTTCGTTATTATCATAGATGATGGTTTTGGGGGCCTTTCCTGGGAGCTGTTGGTACCAGCCCACACCATAACCACCTCCAATGTCGGAGCTGCTTCCAGTGCAGGAGATGGTGACCCTCTGGCCTGGGGCCCCAGACACTGAGGGCGGCTGAGTCAGCACAGACTGTGCCCAGGATCCTGGAAGAGGGAGAGAAACACAGATGGTGATTCTACGTCCTGAAACAGGAGGAGGAAGCAGAACCCATGTTTCTTCCCAAAGTCCCTTCCCCTATCCCTCTTTCAGGTCACCTGTGTAGTGAGCGATGAGGGTGAGGAGGAGAGGGGACCAGGCCATGCTGGAGATCATCACTGAGCCCTGCCTTCCGTGGCCCCAAAGCTGAAACAGAGCCTCCCCCAAATCTCTCCCTTCCCCTATTCATACTCTCCACCAGAGTGGGTCCATTTATGCAAATGAGACTCTTCTCCTTTGGTCCCTCACCGGGCCCTGGGTCAGGTACCTGTTAGGAGGACTTCAGGGGCTGGCAGGGGTGGGGCTTGTGGACCCAGGGCATGGCACAGTCACAGCTGTGAGTCCTGAGCACAAGGTACCAGGCAGTGCCAAGTAACAGGTTCCAGCTCTGACTATCCCAGAGCTTCAGGAACACTCCCTGAGCGCCCCCTGGTGCCCAGGCCTAGATAACACCCTTGTGTAACATGGTGACTGAGGCCCATCACACAGAGATCCTGCCTCCCCACAGCTCTGTACCCTGACGCCTCTCTTAGGGGCAGTACATGTACCCACTTTGGTGGCCTCCTGAATATGTTAGGACAATTATCGTGTTCTCCTCAGACTCATTAAGTCAGGCATGCCACATCCCGCTTGAATGTTCAATGGTCTGACTGAGCTGATATTACTATGTGATATTTTCTCAGAGCAGGTTCATATCCAGAGCAGGACTGTCCCTGAGAGACTTCCTACCTTATTTTCAGGACACGGGTATATTTTTTTCTGTGATTTCTTCCTGTTGGAAATTCATCACTATTTCTCCAATACACAACCAATATTCTAGTCTAATCTACTGAGCAATCCACAGCCTCTTTCTGCTCACAGACTCGACTCTTACGGCCTCTCATTCATCTTCAGTGCCGCACCTGGAACTCAGAGACTCCATCAGACTCTGTGTTTCCATTGTCCCGTCTCTAATTGTTCCCAGCTCCTCCCTGAGCCCAGAACACAGCAGGTTTCAGGAAAAGGTGTAGCTGGATGGGCCATGAATAGTCCGAAATTCTGAGATGGACACAGCTGCACTCGGAGTGTGTCCCTGGTCCTCCCTGAACTGTCATGGATTCTCCCTGGGCAGTCGGCCTCTGGCACCTATGAATTTCTGTGGAATCATAGACAATCCCATCGTGTGTTGTCACCAAGGACCGGCTTTGGGGGCACACAGAGAGAGAATGGGCAACATGTTCTAGACCGTGTTCCCTGTTTGAGTGTGGGATCCTAGATTCTGGCTAATTAAATAAACAAACAAACAAGGATCTATAAAGCCACACTCCAGGAAGGACACTCTTTGTCCAAGTATGCCAAACCCAGCAGAGCCTATGCCATGGTGGCCCCGTCCTGAACCCTGTCCTGGCAGGACCTGTCCAACAGTGCCCCCTAGTGGCTTCTCTTGTGAAGTCCATCTGCCACTCTGACCACATCCAGCATTTCTGGGGTGCAACCTGGTTTTGCCCTGAGATCTTTGTCATGTCACAAGTCAGGCAGGGGAATGAGTACATCTCTCTATGGGATTGGGCACTACAAAATTAATTGTCTCTAGATAAATGATGACTTAGAGGCTGCTGAAATGCAGGATGTAGTCACAGTTTTTACGTTGCCGGATATTCCCAGTTTACCTGATATCTTCTTTTGTCTGCCTCTTGGTGACACCACTGAACCTACAGGAACATCTTAGACTCAGTTCAAGGCTTAAAATCCACACTGCTCTCTGGCCGTTCCTACTGACAAGAAGGCCATGTGAATGGCCCTTATCAGATGACACTGTGTTGTCCTTGTTGCTGTGAGAGACTACTGTTAGAGCCACACCCGCTGCCCAGGTACTGGGTGTTCTGTCCTCGTGGTCACTGCAATTGATCCGTCAGAGGAAAAGTGTCCCTCCTCCACTTTCCACTTCAGTTTAATTGTCTCTAAGTGCTATTCTGAAGATTCATTTTTTCTTCTTTTGACTTTATACACATTTATAATGTGGCTCTCTTTTTTACTCTAAACTTGAAGTAGTTTCAGTCTAATGTTAAAAAACTAAGCTATTACTATAAGCATCTTTTTTGTTGTTTATTTTCCCCATTTTCAACTTCGTAGCCTCCAAGGTCTGTTATTGGTTCCGCATCGGGCCCTCGTCAACTTTTCTGAGAAATGCTCCAATGTTGACATTAAAAGAAGAACAGAAACTTCTAGAGCTATTATTGTAGTATTGACAATTGGTGATGTCTCCATGATATTGAGGGCTGAATTTTACCCTGTAGAAACCAATAAAAACACGTGCCTTTAAACAACCTACAAAACTAGAATGTGTGTCATTACACTGGGTGATGTGAGCAGGTGATGAGTGAGACCAGGTCCTTCATGGGGAGGGATCTCTCCTGTACCTGGGAATTCACAGATTCCTCAGAACATGATGTCAGGAGAAAGAGAAACCCTGCTTTGTGAAGGTTTCAGAGCTCAAGGACTGATTAGCAGACCAGGGCCAGGCCTCAGGGAGGTGGGGATGGGCAGTGAGGCCTGATCTGCTCACAGCAGGACTTCTTTCTCTGGGTCGTACCTGCCAGCATGAAAGGGATGATCTCTTAGCCTCCTGTGACAAAGAAATTGTATTTTCGTGGGAAGACCAGGAAGAAAATGGATTATTTCAATTGCATTCAAAGGTTTGGTGACTCAGGACCATCATCTTCTGCAGCCTTACTAGACAAGAACAGCAGAATCCCAAACCTCAGCTCATGTTGGCCACAGGCTGGTACAGATGTGAACTTCTTGAATATTTTTACTCCTGTTTTTAAGATCACTTTGTTGTCATAAAATGAGGGGAAGGCAGGAGCATGGATTAAACTTTCCTCAGCTTAGAAAAACTGATTTGGTTGCCTCCTCTGGGGCCACAGTGAACAAACCTTCTGAGCCCACACTGGCCAGACGCAGCCTCTGTGACCCGGAGGCAGGGGCATTAGACCCAGAGGGAGCACTGAGCCGCTTGGTCTTGTCTCACTTCCCACCTGCATCTGTCACCGTGGAGATGGTTGCTGTGCCACAGAGCACAGTAGGACTTGGCGTCGTCCTCGGGCTGGCTCCAGAGAGGGTCAGGGCTGCTTTGCCCCCAGGATGGAGCCTGAGATCTGGGCTGGGGTCCAGGAGAGTTTATTGTTTGTATCATAAATCAGTGTTATGGGGACTTGATCAGACTTCTGCTGGAACCAGTTGGCATTGTGACCACTGATGACTTCTCCAGAGCTAGAGGTGCAGGTGAGTGTGACTGTTCCTCCTGGAGATATGGTCAGTGAGGGCTCCTGAGTCACCACAGCCTGAGAACTGGACCCTGAAATAAAACAGACACAGTCAGGAAGGAAGACTAAAGGCAGAGGGATCCCTCCCAAGGCTGGTCTCTGATTTCTCCATGAACCTGGGCACTGAGTGAGGAGGAGGAGGAGAAGAAGTGTCCAGGTCATGGTGCAGACTCTCCAAGATGCCTGGCCTCATGCTGGTGCTGGTCTCTGGTTGTCCCTTTATCTCCTCCTCAGCTCCCTGGGTAAAGAGTGTGTTTGGTGGGGCGTCATGTAAATATGAGCCCTCAGCACCATCAAGTTCTGGGCTCTGAGCCCAGTTTGTAGCTTCATTCTGAGGAAGAAACTGGGCTGGTTGTGAGCTCTGAGTCTGTCCCTTGAGAGGAAGCACCTGCTGTCTGTCACCTCTAACTCAGGCCCTGGGGTGGGCACAGGGCTTTTTCAATTAGAAGGATTTGATTTGGTTTTTGGCCTTGCAGCTCTGAGACAGTCCCCAGCGCCCCCTGGTGACGTCTTCTAGGGAATATCTATGGTGGTGGGATCTAGGCAGGAGAAATGATTGTGGCCCTCTTTTTAAAAATTTCATACATACATACATACAACAAATATTACCTACGTCTTATTCCCTGCAGAGAGTTTTCTTTTCTATTTTCAACTATTATGTTTTTCAGTTTGATAATTTTCATTGTGTTGCTTTCATGACTTCTATTTTAATTCTGCTCTTCAATGGATTTTAGAATACTTGCCCCCATCATAGCTGTCACAGTATTTCCTCATCGAGTCATCTCAGTGTTGGTGTCGGGAGATTCTCTTTTCTACTTCAAGTTTTAAATTTCCTGGTTCTTCATATAATGAGTGGTAATTTTTATTGGATCCCAACATTTTGACGATTATATTGGAAGTCCCTGGGTCCCACTTATTCTTTCTTTAGTCAGGCGACCCACCTGCTCAGCTGCAGCAGGTCAGGGTGTAAGCTCAGCTCCCACTGGCCCCAGAGAACGCGGAGCACTGACTGCCCTGCTCTGTGCTGCTGACACCTTCCTGGGACAGTGGGGCAGTGACTGTCACTAGCTGGTTCCCTTCCAGTGGGTGTGAAACAAGTCCCTATCTCTGGCACTGCTGACCTCAGGGCCAGGAGCCCAGGGCTCAGGGAATCTGCTGTGTTCACTGGGGTGGCACTCAGGTGCCCACAGGGCCCTTTTGCCTCATTGATACCTGGGAGGGGAGGGGGCACCTGCAGCTAACTCTTCTGCCCCTCAACTTTCATTCAGTGCTGTTAATGCAGGTGGGGTTCAAGGCTGAGCTCTCAGTGGCCCCACACTCCCCTGAGGAGCACAGGAGAGCAGACCAGCTGGGCCTTGTGCCACCTCCTTCAGTCTCACTGCTGAGGGCTGGGGAAGGTCCCCTGAGCACTGAGCTGCTGTATCCTGGGTAAGACTCCCAGCTCCTTTGTCTGGTTACAAGAACCAGGAAAGGTGGCCTCACTAAACGTGTTGGGGAAGGGTCCTTGCTCCTGTTTCCTTTAAAACTGTGTGTAGATGTTTATTATTTCCCACTTCAATGTTTGCTATAATTAACCCAAAGGAGACCATCTGCCTCTACATTTGTGTTTATGAGAAGGTCTAAAACACATTGATAAAATATTTAAAAATATGTAATGACATACAAGGAAATAAATAGATGTTGTTTCTCACTTTATGAGACATTATTTCTAGTATAGCAAAGGTTGAGTTGGTCATAAGGTCATTTCACATCCACTGTTATTATGATTGTACAATTAAAAGAATCTGCATTTTGGTTTTTTACAAAGAAATTAGTTCAGTGATTTTGATTAAGGTGATGTATTTTGATACATAAGTAGGAGAAGCTGTTCAAATCTAATTTAAATATTGTGTGAACCTTTTCTCCAGTGTGGCAGTGACAGATCCACCTACTGGGGGGATGGTCCACCTACTGGATGGTCCATGGGCTCTAAAAAAAAAGTCTGTTTTCTTATTTCAACAGAAAAACAGCAGTCCCACATGATCTGGTTTCATTATCCAGTGACATAATGAACAATTTAATCTTTGTATTGCTCTGGTTTCCTCAGGCTTCATTAACATGGAGTAAAAAATTGAGAGTAGACCCATCATGAACAAAAAGGTAATTCCAGATTCAGTTTGTGTATAGCAGTTTCTTTAAACTGTTCAATTGTTGTGAATGAGACTCTGGGGAGGTCGAGGCTTTTATCACACTTCCCCCTCTGCATGTGTCACTGTGAGCACCACTGGACCAGATGGCACAGTAATAATCAGCCTCGTCCTCAGGCTGCAGCCCAGAGATGAGCAGAAGCCCCGCATTGGCCGAGGTGTCTTTGGATCCAGAGAAGCGGTTGGGGACCCCTGACCCCAAACTCGTACTTGACTTGTAGTACAGCAGATACCGGGGAGGGCTCCCGGGCTTCTGCTGGTACCAGTATATGTAGTAGCTGCCAACACTGAAGCCACTGCTCAGGGTGCAGGTGAGTCTGGCTGAGGCTCCAGGAGAGACAGAGAGGGAGGGCGGCTGAGTCAGCACAGGCTGGGAGAGGGAACCTGCAAACACAGACACTCATGGGTGAGGGGTCAGGAATCCAAGTAAATCTTCTCAGAATTAGAGGAAGAGTAAAGTGGTGTTTGGGGATGATAAGTGTCCCCAAGGCCTGTCCTACCTGTGCAGTGAGAGAGGAGCACGAGGAGGAGAGGAGTCCAGGCCATGGTCACAGCCCCTGAGCCCACAGTGGGCTGGGCTGCCCCAGGCCTCCTTTTCTTCCCCACCCTCTGCCAGAGGAGGGGCTTCATGCAAATGATCCCATCCAGTGACTGCCCGCCCCTCCCTGAGCACAGGGACTAGTCCACCATCCAGTGGCTTTTGTACATGGTCTCATTGAATAGCTCTCTGGAGATCACCATGCAGTCTCACAGCGCCACCTGATGGTGACAGGACACATCCCTCCCCTGACTCACAGCCCTGAGTCCCAGCTGGCTGTGGAACTCAGCAGGTCACTGTCTCTATTCACACACTCACGATCTTCTTCCAAGCTACTGTGACTCTGATACTTTCTATTGATTACTGTAGCAATTCACTCTCAGGGGTCCGCATCTATGGAATGTGCAAAAATATACATAAATGACAAATTATACTGATTTCTGTTCCAGTAAAGTTGTTGCAAAAACAAATACACAGTGAGCTTCCTGTCCAATGTCACAGGTGAGGAAGCCTTGATTAGGTTTGATGAGCTCCTAGGAGCTGTGAAGGAAATGTTGGAGGAAAGAATTTCCCAGGAATGCAGCGGTGTCATTTTCAAAAAAGGACCATTCAGCAAACATTTCAAATCATATAAGGAATTTACAGTTTTCATAGGGATCTAATTTGGTTTTCTCATTAGTAAAAAAAAAAAAAATACAATAATAAATGCTTTGGGAGGGTTCACATTTACCTGTGGAGGTTGTAGCACGTGTGTATGGTTTTTTGTTTAGTTTTGTTTTTTAAATTTTAAGAACTGGCTTTATATTTTTTCATTTGTATGTTCTGCTTGTGTCTGTCACAGGTTTCGCAGAACAATTTTGTCCTCGGTGTCCTAAAGTGCGCTTATATTTTTTACAAATTCCCACCTGTATTTTATTCCATAGTTCCATATTTTAGTAACAAGTTCAATGTGAGATTGGGAGGTGTTTGCAGATATGAGAACATCTGGCAGTTGAATGCAGAATCCATCACGTCCTCACTGTGCCCGTGTCCAGCTCTGCTCTCACTGTGCACATGGTCCAAGGTCCACTGCATCCTAGACTCACAGGGATCCAACAATTCCCAATGACCAGGAAACATGCACCTTGGGCGATCTCTCCTCACAGTACTCAAGAGACTTTCTCCTGCTCAGGCAGGTCACTCCTGCTTAAACCCTCAGGGAGTCGTCACTGCTGTTCCCATGAAGCGCCATGTCCTCAGCTGCCCTCAGGAGCATCATGTTCTGGCTCCTCCTGCACATTCAGCTCACAGCCCCTACACTGCATCTCACACCTCCTCTTCCCTTCCTTCCTGTCACTTCAAAATCATCGCGTCCTGTCCTCTTCTCCTCTTCTATCACACATGCTGCACACTTGTCCTTCTCATCCTCACCCAGCACTGTGGGCTATTTAGCTTCTGGAAATAAAGTAATTCTGTTTGTACTGGGAGATCCATGTTTTCAAAAGTAGATATTTCTTTCTTTTTTTGACCCTACAAAGTCAGAGCTGCGAGCATGAAGCCCTCTGGTATGAGTAGCACAAGTGACAGCACAAGCCAAACCTGAGAAGGTGCTGGTCACAGGCTGAGACACAAGCGTGAGGGGTCAGAGCGGGGAGTGGGCCCAATACTGTGCCATGTCCCAATGAAACAGGTGTCCATCCATGGTCTCCCAGCCAACTCGTCCTGTATCTGCTGCCAGGAGACGGGCTTAAACATGAGATCACAGTGATAACATATATTCTGGCAACTCTGAGTGGCTCTGAATACCAGGACCTACACACAAAGTCACAGAAACGAAGAGAGAATTTTAGTATACACGTGTGTCCATCCAGTGACTGTCCAGCCCCTCCCTGAGCCTGGGGCTGGAGCTGAGCTCACATCTAGACTGAGGAGCATGGAGGTTGGCTTCACCCCTTAGGAGAACCCGAGGAGGAAAGACCCCCTGAGACGACACAACGTTCCCTGACCAGTGGACTCTTCCAGGCCTGAGAACACACAGGCAGTGAGCCCAGAGACCCCAGGCTCAGGCTCCTTTGAGGGAATGGTCCTCACTGTGCAGCTGCGTAGGGACCACTGGGCGATTGCACGGATTCTCCTGGAGGTAGCAAGACATACCCCTCACCCTTAGCCACCCCCTGAGAGCCCAGCTCGTTTCTGCATCTCCATAGATCACGGTCTCTATTCACACATTCAGTCTGACTCCCAGGTCCTGTGAATTCATCATTCTGTGCATGACGTGGAAGGACTTTTCAATCTCAAAGAGGCCCTCATCTCTGGGTGGTACAACCATGTACCCACATGTCCACGGTAGGTGCTATCCCCCCGAGAAGACACTGCAATCATCCTACCCCTTCACTGAGTATGATTTAGTGTGTGCACACATTTGCGTGTCTGAAACTGATGTGTTAAAGCCATGGATTTCGACTGCTCACATAAGTTAATGTGTTTTTATTTCTGGTTCAGCTGATTTACTTCTTTAACTTACTGTGAGAGAGAAGGAATCCCAGGCCATGGTCGGCGTGCAGACACAGGGCTAGGAGCCCACTGTGAATAGGGACCCAGGCGGGCACGTCCGCTCCCAGACAGCCATGGGTTCTCGCTCACTTGCTACGTGCAGAAGCATCTTCTCTGTGAACCCGGAGCCCACCCCCACCCCCAATGTTCTTCAGAGTTGTGCTGTGACCGTTTTTTCAGATACTTTTTGTTTGGTGTTTTATTTTGGTTTGGTTTTGTGGTTTTGCGGAGTGGGGGAGAAGACAAAGAGCTTCTGGAAAGAGGGCAAAACCTGCAGGGTGTGCGGGGGGATCGGGGCCGATCCTAGGGGGAGACCCCAGAGAACAGACGAGCAAGTGGTGAGAGAAATCAAAGACTAGAAGGAAGGGTAGAAAGTCCCCTTCCTGTGAAAAGGATACTTTTTTTAGGGAAAGTGAAAGATCAGGTTATCGGCTAAGAGTAAGTCATGTGCACAGCGGTTTGGTGTGTCCCCTGCAGAGACAAGGAAGGGGACAGCTGGGGTCCAGCTGAGGCTCACAAGTGAAACTGTGAGGCGCCACCAGGTCTTGAGTTCTGGCAAGAAGAATTCAGAGTCTAGACTCAAAGTATAAGGGAGGGTTTATCTAGATATTTGCAGAGGTAGTAGAGGGGCACCTGGGGCTTAGGAGGAAGAGAGAGAGAGACACCACCTTGAAAGATGAGAGGGAGAGGGAGGGAGACCTCCTGGGGAAAGGAGAGGGTGGGAAAGGCCCAGGATTGCTCCATGGAGAGAGCCTTGCTGGGTCCTCTGTCCTGAGGGCTTTTGTCTGGAGGTGTCTGGGAAGGATCTCAATAGAACATTGCTCAGCTTTCCAGGTGTGCCCCCTGGTGGTCCCCACTGAATGGTTAGCACCAGTGGTCTTTAGTCGATATGCTGGTCCTGATGTCAGCCATGGTGTGGCGCTGCGGCTCCTCCTGGTTTTACTGCTCTTCTGGGCCTGCAGCTGCAACAGCTGAGTCCTGGATGTCACCTCCAGGGATGCTGCCTGAGGGAGGGTCCTGCAAGGGCTGACAGTGGAGCCATTGCTAGGCCCCCAGGTCGGGTGCTTTTGAAGACTGAGTATTAGTATTTCATTGATCACAGGGTGGATAATGAGCTCTATCTTGAACCTTTTATGACAAATGACTATCTTAAGAGGTACGTAGTTCATGAAATGTTATCTGACATTAACACAACTTGTCAACCATCTGCAATGTATTTGCGCATGGAGGTGGTATCTGTGCCCAGAATGTTCTCTGATCCACCTGCTTCCTGTGGTGTCTTTGCTCAGCAGGTGCTGGTCCATCACGTCCTTCTCCTCTGTCTCCACAGAAACCCTGGCATTCAGCCCGTTCGGCTGCTCCCCTTCCCAAACGCTGAAGCCCGTGTTTCCCCCTGTTCTATAGCCTAGGTTTCAACTCTTATTTAACATTGCCTCTTTAATCACTGAAATATGCAAAGAAATGGTCCACACTCAGAAGCATGGTCTTTGCCTTGGATCTGCTTCTCCTCCTGGGTTCCCATTTAGGTCAGTTCAGCAATTTCAAATACATTCAACGTACAGGTGTCGAATTTGTCCCTCCTGTCAGGCTGCATTCTTCTCCCTGTAGATACAATGACGGCAAGAAGTAGGCATTGTGGGAAATACACAGAGAAAAGAGTCACAGAGAATTTCTCACGTGGCTGACACCACCCGCTGCCCTATCACCACAGGGATCCGGAACCATCTGATGGCTAGAGGCCCTTGTCCCCCACAGGACTGGACAGGGCTTCCCCTGCTCTGTCCACAGCCTCCCCTCGGTCTGCACACCTCCTTGTCCAGTTCTGGTCCTGGGTATTTGTGCCCTTCCCTGCTAACCTGGTCCTGAAGCGACCCTGGTTGACATTGCCTGCCCGGTTACATTGGCTGTACTTTATAATTTACACCATAATTAGAGGGACATTTCAAACACATGAATCAGATCAAAGGATCTCTTTGCTTTAACATCTCCCTTAGATTCTCCTGTCAGTATTAAGTAAAAATCTTTAGCCCCTCACTCATGGCCTCTCTGTGTGTGGCCATTGTTCCTTTCCCAGCTGTCTCCCTCCCTTCTCCTCCTTTGCTGGTACAAAAGCACAAATCTGTCCGAACTGCACAAAGATGATTAAGCCTGGACCACAGAGTCTACTTCTCTTTAATGCCATTTGACCTCCTGCTCCAAACGCTCTGCCGTCAGGTCCAGGCTCACACATTGCCTGCTGGACAAGTCTCACCACTGTGAGATAGTGGGCCTCGTATTCTCTTATGAAATAATTATAAGAGCCCACCCACACCTAAGACTAAGCACTCGTGTGGTCATTTCCTAGAGGAAAATGAGGAGCAGAAATACTTAGAAAGAATAAAAATATAACTGTATCGTGTTTCTCTTCTCACGGGCTGTGCAGACGGGGATCCCGCAGACGGTGGGTGTGAGCTGTGTTATGACTCTATCTGTGCACATTTCACATTCCGCTCGGTTAGCAGAGAGCTTCCTCCCTGCACTGAGCCTGTACAGACGCAGGACAAAGGCAGACACGTGGGTATCCTGTAGCATTAAAAATCAAGGTCTTCTTTAATGATGTCTGAGATCCAGTGCATCAGGCAGACCTGGAGGCCAGGCAAACCTCAGTAATTACAATCCTTCAGATGCATTTTCTAATGACCCATAGATTTCTGTAAGAGCCTCAAGTCTTTGTCAGGAAATAATGGGCGGATGGTGTGGATATTGATTGGAACACACTGCCCTATGTCATGGAGCAAACTAATGTAGATTTTCTATGACACCTGGGCCCCTGTGAGTGGTGAGTGAGGCGCCCGAGGTCTAGCCCTGCAGACAGTGGAGCTGGAACTGGGCCTCTGACAAGTCCCACAGGTTCTCTCCTTGTCGTCCTACCATCCTCATTCCATCTGGTGGCACATCTCAGGCTGGGGGATGACAGTCACTGGAGCACAGTCATCTCCTAGTGCACACGGTGGCCATGGACGTGGGTGAGTCCAGGTGATCAGTCACGTGTGCACATGCGACCCTATGCATCAGAGTGAAGGTGTTGTATCTTCCCAGAAATATTCAGGGTCTTGGGAGGGTGGTTTGTTCACAAATATGGAATAAGGGTGTGGGACAGAGAGAAGCTGACTGCGGTGTGTGTGCCGAGGGCACCTGTGAATGAATGACTCTCCATCCTGGGAAGTAGAACCGCATCAGCTAAGAGGGGAAAACCACACATGTCCAAGTTCAAACTCTGGTTTACTACAAGTGCTTTGTAAAGCATTGTGCAACCACGGAGAACAATCTTTGGGAGAAAATGTGTTTGGACCCTGGAGTCACTTGAGGCTGTGTCAATACGCCCACACCTTCTGTCTGTTAACGGCCAACATTTTGGCTGCCCTGGAGTCCAGATGTCTCATAGGTAATTTTATATCACATGACGTGTTTGTGCCCAGGCTGTTCAAAGGGAGGTGGTCTCTTGGTGCCCCTTCTGGTTCTGGAACACTGTCCGTCACTCCTCAGGGGAGCCAGCTGTAATACTCGTCCTCAGGGCGACCCCGAGATGCTCAGGGCAGCATTGCCGCCAACGAGGGACACCGAGAACCAGTCTGAGGTCCAGACTGCTTCTTGTTTGTATCATGAATCACTGATGTCCTGAGGGCTTGTCCAGATGTCTGCTGGAACCCGTATGGATAGTGACCGCTGGTGACTGCTCAGTGCTGGAGCCATAGGTTAGCGTGACTCTCCCTCGTGGGGACACAGTCAGTGAGTGCTCCTGAGTCACCACAGCCTGAGAACTGGAACCTGAAATGAAAACAGACACAGTCAGGAAGGAAGAACAAGGGAAGAGGGATCTTTCCAATGCTGGTCTCTGAACCTGGGCAGTGAGTGAGGATGGGGAGGAGGAGGAGATAAGGTCAGCTCGTGGTAAATATGTGCCAAGATCCCCTGGCCTTAGGCTGGTGTTGGTCTCTGGCGTGTTTCTCTATCTCCTCCTCAGCTTTCTGGGTAAAGCGTGTGTTTTGTAGGGCATCATGCAAATGTGAGCCCACACAGCACCATCCAGGTTTTGGTCTGGGGCCCAGCGTGTAGCTCTACTCTCACAAGGAAACTGGGGTGAGCTCTGAGTCTGTCCCTTGAGAGGAAGCACCTGCTGTCACCTCTAACTCAGCCCCTGAGCATGGGCACAGGGCCCTTTGAGTTGGTTTTAGGTCTTGCAGTTCTGAGAAGTTCCACAGTGCCCCCTGGTGACATCCTCTGGAGAATGTTTATGGTGGTGTGACCAATTTCCACAATCAGTGTGTAAACCAGTAACACAGGTAAATAAAATAGTAAATAAGCGTTACGTATTCTTCACCCCTTCAGAGAGTTTTCTTTTAAAATGAGATCTGTTATATTTTCAGTTCTACATTTCATTTGCTTTCTTTCCATATCTATTCTGAAGTTCTCTCCTCTTCAATTCTTCCTGGGCATGTGTCCTCACGCAGCAACTCATGTCTTAGTGCCTGGTTCCCAAGGCACAGTTCTCCAAGGCCAACCCAGAGCACAGGAGCAGAGAGGGGTCAGGGACGTCTCTGCCCTGAGCCCTTGAAGAGCAGAGTGTACACTGTTGAGGACGGTCACCTCCTGGGTGGTCAGTGCTCTGATGAGAATGAAACCTAGGACAGGCTCATTTTCCTTCTTTCAAGAGACAAAGGGCAGTTTACAGGCTCTGGTTTTATCACATGAATAACCAGTAATATTTCAGTGTCAGCAGGAATCATTTTTGTTTAATTTTTTTCTGTTGATTCAGAAATATTGAATGGTTAATTAATAGTACACACATTGTGAATCAGAAATAGTTCCAAGTAGAGTTTGTGTATATGCAATTTAGATTTAAATGATTCAGTTGTCCTGAAGAAGGCTCTGAGCAGGCTGAGGTTTTTGTCCCACGTCCCCATCTGTGTGTGTCACTGTGAGCAGCATCATTGTGCACAATCATACAGTAATAGTCAGCCTCGTCCTCAGGCTGCAGCCCAGAGATGAGCAGAAGCCCCGCATTGGCCGAGGTGTCTTTGGATCCAGAGAAGCGGCTGGGGACCCCCGAGCCTTGGTGCTTATCTGAATCTGTGTAGTAGTACAGGAGATACCGGGGAGGGCTCCCTGGCTTCTGCTGGTACCAGAATATCCTCTTCCCACCAACACTGATGTCACTCCTCAGGGTGCAGGTGAGTCTGGCTGAGGCTCCAGGAGAGGCAGAGAGGGAGGGCTGCTGAGTCACCTCAGGCTGGGAGAGGGAACCTGTAAACACAGACACTGCTGGGTTCTGGAGTGGGAATAAAGGTTAAGCTACACAGTGCTCTAAACCACAGGGGCTGAAAGAGGATGGGTAGGTGACCCCAGACCCCTACAGACTGTCCTACCTGTGCAGTGGGAGAGGAGCATGAGGAAGAGAGGAGTCCAGGCCATGGTCACCGCCCCTGAGTCCCCAGATATGGTCTGACGTGGGCCGGGCTCTTTTATCTCCCCCTTGACTGGAAAGAGGAGGAGCTGGGAACACTAA
Organism: Tadarida brasiliensis; assembly: GCA_030848825.1. Lineage (NCBI taxonomy): Eukaryota > Metazoa > Chordata > Mammalia > Chiroptera > Molossidae > Tadarida > Tadarida brasiliensis. The sequence goes on along the minus strand of CM061277.1, from coordinate 19,577,065 downwards.
TTTGTTTCCCCTCATGATGAACTTTCTTCCACACTGAGAACCAGCTGCATCTGAGCTTAGTTCATTGGACAGAGGATCAGAAGGTGGAAGTGATTTGGCACCTGGGAGGCACCAGGAGGGAAGCAGCTGCTAGGACCTTACCCAGACCTGTGAGCAGGGTCTCTGCCCAGCCAGACAGCACACAGGGCAGAGTCTCCATCACAACCATGGCACCAGGGCCCAGACCTAGGGGCTGGGGAATCGCAGCGGCAGCACCCACTGTCTCAGCCTGGTAAACCCACTGCACCCCTACTGCTCACTGTTCCAACTTCATCTGTGGATGGAAATGATGTGGGGACACTGACCTGAGACCTGGTCACTGTCCCTCCACAGACATCCAAGGGCTCACCACTTGCTATACCCAAGTTACTGATATAAAGGAACAGTATTTTCCAGTGATGGGTTTTCAGGAGTACGAGGAGGGGCAGACAAGGAAAATATGAGCACCGTGAAATGTGGCCAAAGCTGTAGGGAGGTGAGTCAGAGGGATCTCTCTGGGAGCAAACCTTGAGCTGCAGTTTCAACAGCGGCCATGTGGAGGCGCTGGGCAGCAGGCCTCACAGGCAGGTGGGGTCCTGCTGGAGAACACACACAGCAGGCCTTTTGCGAAGGTGGGCAGGGTTTGGGAAGACCTGCCAGAGAGTGCGAATCCTCAGACACAGTGCTTAGTGCGGTGGGTTGAGGCAGATCATGGACTGAGCACCGCGGTGGGAGCGGCAGTAACTACATAAGCACGCGTAATTGGACCCAGGTTGCAAAGAACCTTCTCTGTTCTCACAAATCATTGTCATATTTCTGATTGTTCAGGGAGGTGGATTTAACAGGCAACAGGCTGGGCATGTTTAGTGTGAACCATTTGATCCATTTGGGCATTTATATAAACCTGTGAAATTATCACCCATATCAAGATAATGAATATCTCTGACCACCTCAAAAGTGTATGTATATCTTTTGAAATTCCTTTCCTTGTCCACCCCTCCCCAGTTCCCAGGCAAGCATGGATCTGCCTTTTCCCACACACATTCCGCTGCATCTTTTAGGATTTTCTAAGATTGAAATCATATATGATGCACTGTTTGTCTTTATATTCCATATGGCATTTTAAAATTTAATCCACACAGTATCATATATCCTTAAGTCTTTCAGCTGTTAAAGGGCTGACTCTATGGATAGAGCAGAGTTAATTTATACACCCACCTGCTGAGAGACATTGGGGTCATTTCAGATTTGGGGCGATTATAAATAAAGCTGCTGTGAATATTGGGAGCCATGGTAAGCACATACCACATGTGTACAGTTTCCTTTGATATACAATAATGGACACATTAAGAGGTACATGTTCAACTTTTTCAGAAGTTTCGAACCATTTTCTAAATGTAACCCCTTCCACTCCCACAGGTGGACCTGGGGGTTGTAGCTGTGCCACGTCCTGGCCTCCACTCGGCGTGGTCCGTCACGTGGACTTGAGCGGCTCCCACGGGTGTGTACTGCTAGCACACTGGGGTTTCCATCTTCATTCACTGACACCTTCTGAGGCTGAGCATTTTCCCTCGGGCTTATTTGCCAGCTGTACATTATGTTTGGTGGAGCTTCTTCTCAAATAACTTTTTCAGGTGTAAGTGCCCTACACGTAAGCTTTTATAAGATATGTGATTTGCAAACAGTCTGAGGAAGGCAGAGTGATGCACAGGGTGGGACCAGTTAGGAAACGTTCTGTTTCTCTTGGCTTTGGTCTGGACCCCTATCTCCCAGCCATGTGGTCAGCACGGGATAGACCCCAGTTCCAACTCCAGGGACAGGCACCATGTTGACTATCAATCAGACAGTCACCTCCCTGGTCACAACAAAAGTGTCAAGGGAAATGGGAGTGACTCAGTCAAATATTTGTGTAGGCAACAGCTCAGGATAAATTGGAGGGCGAGTCTTTCTCACTTGGAGGTTTTCATGTAGGGATTATACCCTAAAATGCAGAAGTTTTGGGGTTTTTTTGGCAATTTTTCTTAGTTTATTTTTGTTACAGATGGTTCTCCTTTTCCCCCCATAGATATCCTCCTCCCGTACCCACCCGCCCCCCTCCCCCCCCCGGCAGCATTGTTGTCAATATCCATTGGTTACGCATACATGCATGTAAGTTCTTTGGTTTATCTCATATCTCCCCTCTGCTCCCCTCCTCTGAGGTCTGAACCCTACTCCTTTCTATGTCTCTGGGTCTATTTTGTCCATTATATTCCACAAATAAGTGATACCATGTGTTATTTGTCTTTCTCTGATTGGCTTATGTCGCTTAGCATAATACTCTGGAGGTCCCTCCATGTCATCTCAAAGGACAGGTGAGCTTTCTTTCTTACATCTGCATAGCACTCCATCGTGTACATGTACCACAGCACTTTTGTCCATTCATCTACTGATGGACACTTGGGCTGTTTCCAGATCTTAGCTATTGTAAATAGTGCTGCTATGAACATACGGGTACATATATTCTTTCTGATTGGTGTTTCAGGCTTCTTAGGGTATATTCCTAGAAGTGAGATCACTAGGTCAAATGGCAATTCCATTTTCAATTTTTTAAGGAAACACCATATTGTTTTCCACAGTGGCTGCACCAGTCTGCATTCCCACCAGCAGTGCTGTACAGAAGATTTTTAGTTGGATGTAGTCCCACGTATTAAACTTTTCCTTTCTTTCTCTTCCTGTAGGTGTTGTATCAGTGAAAATGCTGGTGCCTGTGATGTCTGAAATTTTGTTGCCTACATTTTCTTCTGGAACTTTTATGGATTCACGATGCACATTTAAGTCTTTTATCCATTCTGAGTTTATTCTTGTGGATGGGGTAAGTTGGTGGTCTAGTTTCATTTTTATGGATGTAGCTGTCCAATTTTCCCAACACCATTATGAAAGAGGCTGTCTTTACTCCACTGTATGCTCTTGCCACCTATGTCAAATATTAATTGAGGATAATGTCTTGGGTCATTTTCCGGGTTCTCTGTTCTGTTCCATTGATCTATATGTCTTTTCTTCTGCCAGTAGCAGGCTGTTTTGATTACAATGGCTTTGTATTTACCTTCCAGGAGAAAGTCAACCTGGGGATACAAGGTTCAGGGAGGAGGGACATCTGGAATAAATCCCAGAGAAACAGGAGGAAAGCTCAGCAAGGTTCCCCACTTGTCATCAGGAGAAAACACCTTCCTCTGTCACCATTGAACCAGCAGGGAGGTGTTGTGATAGTTTCCTTCACAGGGATGACCTTGGGACTTCAACCACATGCACTTGTCTGTGAACCTTCACCCAGGACCTGTAGCTACTCACCTCCCACCTAGTTTTCAGGGACCAGCCTCAAAAACCTCTCCCACACCTGCTCTTTTCTTTCTCCTCTTAAACCATGCACATTCTGACCTCTCCTCTTTCTCTTACCTGCTCCATTCTTGGTCCAGGATCTAGTCTTATGTTTTTAACAAGTCCATAGGCTCCTTCTGGTCACCGACTTGGTTCCAATCCTGAGTTAGACACAGCTGTACTCAGTGTGTGTCCCCGGTCCTGCCCTGCACTGTCATGGATTCTCCCTGGGCATCCGGCCTCTAGCATCAATGAATTTCTGCTGAATGGCAGACAATCAGATCATGTGTTGTTTCAAGGACAGGCTTTGGCAGCAACAGAGAGAACACGCTACATGTACTAGACAATATTTCCTGATATGAGTGTGAGATCTAGATTCTGTCTAAATAAATAAACACACAGCGATGTATGAAAACCACACTCCAGGAGGGACACTATTTGTTCAAGTACGCAAAAGCCAGTAGAGCCCATCCCATCATGGCCTCTTCCTGAGCCCTGTCCACAGTGCCCCCCAATAGTCTTTGGCGGAGTCCACCGGCTCCTCTGACCAGCCCACCCTCCTAGAAAGCAAAGTGCTTTTGCACTGGGATCTTGGTGATGTCACTACCTGTCAGGACAATGAGTAGGTCCCTCCATGGACTGAATACTCTGATGTCATTGGGTGTATTCAGCTTCTTTGACAGTGAGAATGAGCTTCATTCATTTTTAGGCAGGAGCCCTGTGATGGTCAAGAAGGTGCTGATGACTGACCTGAATTCAGAGAATTGGGCCAGAACCCTGAAGGTCCATCACTGATGTCTTAGGTCACAGGCTGCAGGGCTCTGCCTGGGAGGCTGATGCTGGTGTCATAAGCACACAGTGACCTGCTACTCCCCATATGAGAGCTCTCACAGGATCGTCGTGGGGTGGAGTCTCCTCATGTATATACCGGGGCGTCTGAGGTCCCTGATAGTCCAAAGACCCACCTTTAAACTTGAGCTTTCTTAACAGCCATAATGGTCCACGAGGAGAGAGTAGGACTCGATCCACTTCCTGTGGGCTCAGGAAATACCCTCATGTAAATTCTCATGGGTTCTGAGTGGTGTCCGCCATAGAAAATCCAAGTCCATGGACCTACTGCCCCACCTCCCCCAAAGAAGACTCGGTGTTCTCCCAGCACTGGAGGAGTCCCTACCGCATCCTCTCCTATCCCACAGAGAGGTCTCCAATCCTCAGGCCCTCCACCCCCACAGCCCTCAGGCCTGACGCCACCTCCCTGACATCAAAACTGAAGGCTCGGGTACCTGGGCAAGTGCCAGGACAGCTCTGTGCCTGGACGTCCTCCCAAACCTGCAGCCTCACCCAGCATCTCACATCCCAGTGCCGAATCATTGGAACACGGGATGCTTCAGGCAGCCCTGAGCCCCGGGTCCTGGGGGGTGGGAAGGGCTCTGCTGTGACCCCTTGATGGGGTTCCTGTAACCTCAACCAAGACGTCTGCCTCCCCTTCCTCAGAGGCAGGAGGGCACAGGGAAAAGAGCGGTGTTCTCCCAGGGCTCCAATGTCATGTACGTCTACCTCTCTCTCAGTCTCCATTCCTTTGCTGAGATTTCCCTCCTGATATTCACTGCAAGTGTCTGCCACTCAACCTTCTCACCGTTCACATTCATTAAATATAAACAAGTTGGGGTAATTAATATTGATGTCTGAAAAATAGAAAGATGTGTCCATTTAATTAGGTGTATTTAATTTATCTCAGGAATGTTAAATAGTTCTTAATTTATGAGCATTTCATTTTTGTCAGATTTATCGTTATTACTTATTTTGATGCAAATACAAATGGTAGTTTTAAGTGTTCTTGTTAGTTTTGAAGGTCCGTTGCCCAGTGTGCACATTGGCCCTCATTGTCCATGTTACTGCTGTTTCTCAAAACCGAGATAGAGATACTTGGACAAGAAGCATCTCGACGTCAGTCCTGCCCGAGAGCTGGGCATGGCCAGTGCCAACCACTGTCCGCACCTCCACAAGCTGCCCTGGGAGATCTGTCTCTGAGCAAGGCATTTGACCTTGAGAACAGGGCAGGTGAGATTGAAGAGCAGGGGCCAGTCTACTGTGACAGAGGGAAAGCCCGGGACACGGTCCTGGGTTGGCTGCTCTGTTCAGCTTCCTGAACAATTGAGAACAGGTGTCACCCAGAGCTATTCCTGGTCCAGGAGAGCAGGTGACTGCCCCAGGCGGGGGGAGCTCACAGAGCTTTCAGTCTCATTTCCTCCGGCTCTGGAGCCCGGTGTGCACATCCCTTAACTGTGCATGTACACAGGAAGGTCAGCCTCGGCCTCAGGCTGCAGCCAGAGATGAGCAGAAGCCCCGCATTGGCCGAGGTGTCTTTGGATCCAGAGAAGCAGAGGAACCCCAGATCGCAAACGGGTACGTGTGTAGTAGTACAGGGAAACCCGGGAGGGCTCCCTGGCACCTGCTGGTACCGGCGTATGGCATAGCTGACTTGAGGAGACTGTAGTCACAGCTCTGGGTGCAGGGGACTGTGGTTGTTTATACTGGGGATGCAGAGAGGGAGGGCGCTGAGTCAGCACAGTCTGGGAGAGGGAACCTACACAGACACTTATGGGTGACAAAGCAGGGACCGGGGTACAGTTTCTCAGTAGTCTGAACATGAGGAACTGAATTGGCAATGAGCCAGGGGGCCCGATGCTGTCTCTACCTGGACAGTGAGTGAGAAGCAAGAGGAGGACAGGATCCAGGCAAAGGTACACCCAGACCCAGAGCCCACAGTGGGCTGAGCTGCCCCAGGCCTCCTTTTCTCCTCCATCTTCTCCTGAGAAAGCGCTGTCCCTGCAAATGTGTGTCCATCAGGGACTGCCCCGCTCCTTCCTGAGCCCTGGTGCTGAGCTCAACTCTCACCCAGCTGAGGAGGAGGTTCGTCCTGATGTGCTCTGTCCTGCGGCTGCTGCATTAAGTCCACAGACTGAGGGACTGGGAGCAGGGGAACACATTCGCTCTCAGTGGTTGAGTTAATCTGAGTTGTTGGCAAGCCCAACAACCTCCTTGTTAATAACAGGAAGGGAGCAGAGAGAGGCCCATATATCATAGGGCTGTCACTGGGCAGCTTCCCTGGGGAGTTGACTCTACACTCCCCAGGAGCAAACAGTCTGTTCCCTGCAGGTCGCTGGGGGAAGGGCCTGGACAGGAGGAGAGAGACACCTGTCCAGTCAAGTCGGGGACTAGTAAGATGCTCGCTGTCAGTCACACCAGGGAACAGATCATTGGCCTCCTCATGTGTACTGACACACAGCTGGATTCTGTTTCCTTGGATCTGCCCTGCCTGCCATGGCCTCCCAGGGCAGCCTCCTCCTGACACACAGGAATTTCTGCTCATTAGGAGAAAAGTACACATAGTTTTGCTGCCACGACAGGCTTGAAAGGCAGAATTCTAAGGATGTGGACGGATTTTCCAAATTCTCAGTGTTGGATTCCAGACTCCAGTTTCAGGCCACTAAACAATGAAGCAGCTGTATTATCAGAGGAGTGGGCACGGCCCAGGGGAACCCCATGCAGCAGTGACAGTAGGATATTGTCTCACTTCCCCACAGGCCTGGAGCACTGTGCGAACATTGAGACTCTTGTCCCATGCTGAGCAGTAATAATTAGCCTCGTCCTCAGCCTGGGGCCCAGAGATGGTCAGGGTAGCTGAGCTGCCAGACTTGGAGCCAGAGAATCGATCAGGGACCCCTGAGGGTCTATTGCTATTATCATAGATGATGGTTTGGGGAGCCTTTCCTGGGAGCTGTTGGTACCAGTGTACATAGTAACTCCCAAAGTTGGAGCTGCTTCCAGTGCAGGAGATGGTGACCCTCTGGCCTGGGGCCCCAGACACTGAGGGCGGCTGAGTCAGCACAGACTGTGCCCAGGATCCTGGAACAGAGAGAGACACAGAGATGGTGATTCTAAGTCTAAAGACAAGAGGAGGAAGCCGACCCCATGTGGTTTCCCAAAGTCCCTTCCCCTGTCCCCCTATCCAATCACCTGTGCAGTGAGCAATGAGGGTGAGGAGGAGAGGGGACCAGGCCATGCTGGAGATCATCACTGAGTCCTGCCTCCGTGGCCCCACAGTGGAAGCAGAGCCTCCCCCAAATCTCTCCCTTCCCCTCTTCAAACTCTGCACCAGGGAGGGTCTATTTATGCAAATGAGATCCTCCTGGTTTTCATCCCTCGCTGGGTCCTGGGTCAGGTACTTGTGCTGGGGACTTCAGGGCCAGCAGAGGTGGGGCTGTGTGGACCCAGGGGTTGGCAAGGTCACAGCTGTGAGCTTTGAGCAGAGGGCAGCAGGTTGTACTAAGGAACAGGTTCCAGCTCTGACTACTTCATACCTTCAGGAACAGTTACCCAGCGCCCCCTTGTGCCCAGGCCTAGATAACACCCTTGTGCAACATGGTGACTATGGCCCATCACAGAGAGATCCTGCCTCTCCACAGCTCTGTGCCCTGACCCCTGCCTTCGGGACAATCCAGGTGCCCCCTTAGGTGGCCTCCTCATCACTTCACGACACTTTTTATGATCTTCTCAGACTCATCAGGTGAGTCAGTCCACGTCCCCCTAGTCTGTTTAGTGGTCAGGACTGAGCTGGTTTTACTATGTGGTTTTCCTCAGAGCAGGTTCAAGTGCAGAGCAGGACTGTCCCTCTGACACCAGTTCTCTTATTTTCAGAACATTATTTTATTCCTTTATGTTATTTCAATCTTGTTAGAAATTAATCACAATTTTTCCAATGCACAAAAAAATTCTATCTATTTTTTTTTTTAGTACAAAGAAGTATTTTGTTTTTACACATTATTTTCATTCAAGCTTTAACTATTAACTGCAATCCTCATTGACATAGACATTGAAGAAAATATTTCAAACTTGTCTCTTATATTCGTAGATTATCAGATTGTTGAGTCAGGCCCACTCTTGTCCCAGCTCCCTGGACAAAAGGGGAAGGTGCCTGGGATAGAGCCTCCTGTCACTGGGACCTGGTGAGGTGGGGAGGACTAAGAACTGGATTCAAGGTGACCTGGGAGGCACGAGGGGTCAGAGCTGGCAATTGGTGAGACAGGAACTCCTTTGTCAGTTTCCCTGTTCAGTTTCCAGTGTCCATAGTACAGGCGCCTACTTGCACCAATGATTAGGGTGGAAGGCAGAGTGATACACAAGGTCGGACCAGTTAGAGAAACGTTCTGTCTCTCTTAGCTTTAATCAGGACTCCAGTCTCCCAGCCATGTGGTCAGCATGTGATGGACCCCAGTTCCTACTCCAGGGACAGGCACCTTGTTGCCCAAATCAATCAGACAGTCACCTCCATTGTCACAATGAAGGTGTCAGGGGAAATGTAAGTGACCATGTTCAGTGTTCCTGAAGACCAGGGTTCCAGATCAACGGTAAGAGAGGATGAATCTTTCTCACTTGGAATTTTCACTGTAGGGTTAGACATCTCCAATGCAGAGGTGTTTAGCTCCCAGGAGAAGGTCAACCTGGGGATACAAGGGTCAGGGAGGAGGGACATCTTGAATCAACCCCAGAGAAACAGGAGGAAAGCCCAGCAAGGTTCCCCACTTGTAATCAGTAGAAGATACTTTCCTGTGTCCCCACTGAACCAGCAGGGAGGTGTTGTGACAGTTTCCATCACAGGGATGACCTTGGACTTGTCTGGAAACCTTTACCCAGGACCTGTAGCTTCTCACCTCCCACCCAGCTTTCAAGGACCAGCCTCTAACCCTGTCCCACACCCGCTCCTTACTTTGTCCTCTAAATCCATGCACACTCTGACCTCTCCTCTCCCTCACCTGCTCCATTCGTCGTCCAGGATCCAGTCTAATGTTAAACAATGCACAACCTCCTTCTGCTCACCAACTTAGCTCCAATCCTGGGTTAGACGAGCGGGACTCAGTGTGCGTCCCTGGTCGTCCCAAACTGTCATGGATCCTCCCTGGGCTGCTGGCCTCTGGCACCAGTGAATTTCTGCTGAGTGGTAGACAATCAGATCAAGTGTTGTTTCAAGGACAGGCTTTGGTGGCAGCACTGAGAGAACAAACTACCTGTTCTAGACCATGTTTCCCAATATGAGTGTGAGATCCTAGACTCTGTCTAAATAAATAAACAAGAGGGTGTTTGAAAACCACACTCCACAAAGGACACTCTTTGTTCAAGTATGCCAAAGCCAGTAGAGCATATCCCATCATGGCCTCTCACTGAGCCCCACACAACAGTGCCACCTACTGGATTCTCACGCAGAGTCCACCAACCCCTCTGACCACACCAGCCCTCCTGGAGGTCAAAGTGCTTTTGACTGGGACCTATGGGATGTCACTACCTGACAAGACAATGAGTAGGTACCTCCATGGACTGAATACTCTGATGTCATTGGGAGTATTCAGCTTCTTTGACAGTGAGAATGAACTTCATTCATTTTCAGTTGGAGCCCTGAAGGGTCAAGAAGGTGGTGATGATTGACCTGAATCCAGAGAACCACGCTAGAATCTCTGAGGGTCCATTACTGCTGTCTTATGTCACACGCTTAGGTGCTTTGCCTGGAGCCTTGTACTGGTGTCATAAGTTCACAGTGACCCTGCTCCTCCCTCTGTGAGAGCTCCCACAGGACCATTGTGGGGTGGAGTCAACTGATGTATATACTGGGGAGACTGTGGTCCCCGATATTCCAAAGATCCATCTTTAAACTTGTGCTTTGTTAACAGCTATATTGGGTCATAGAGAGTAGGACTTGATACACTTCCTGTGGGCTCAGGACATACCCTCGTGTAAATTCTCGTGTGTTCTGAGTGTAGTCCGCTATAGAAACCCCTCATCCATGGACCTACTGCCCCACCTTCCCCGAAGAAGTCCTCGTGTTCTCCCATCACTGGAGGAGCCCGTCCCCCATTCCCTCCTGTTCCACAGAGAGGTCTCCTGTCCCTGGCCCTCCATCCCCACTGCCTCACGGCCTGACGCCACCTCCCTGACATCAAAACTGAAGGCTCAGGTACCTGGGCAAGTGCCAGGCCAGCTCTGTGCCTGGACGTCCTCCGAATCCTGTGGCCTCACCCAGCACCTCACATCCCAGTGCCTCATCTTTGGGACACAAGAGCTTCTGGCAACCCTGAGCTCCTGATCCTGGGAGGGTGGGAAGGACTCTGTTTTGACCCCTATTTTGGGTTCGTCTAACCTCAACCAACACCCTCTGCCTCCCTTTCCTCAGAGGCAGGAGGGCACAGGGAAAGGAGCGGTGTTCTCCCAGGGCTCCAATGTCATGTACGTCTACCTCTCTCTCAGTCTCCATTCCTTTGCTGAGATTTCCCTCCTGATATCCCCTGCAAGTGTGTGCCGCTCAACCTTCTAACCAGATCCGAAACGGGTACATGTGTAGCAGTGCAGGGAAACCCAGGAGGGCTCCCTGGCACCTCCAGGTACCAGTGTATGATGTAGCTGACTTGAGGAGATGGTAGTCACGGTGCAGGGTGCAGGAAACTGTGGTTGTCAATCCTGGGGATGCAGAGAGGGAGGGCGCTGAGTCAGCACAGGGTGGTTGATGGAACCTACACAGACACTTTATGGGTGACAAAGCAGGCACCGGGATACAGTTTCTCAGTAGTCTGAGCCTGAGGAAATAAATGAACAATGTGTGTGGGTGCCCAACGGCTGTCTCCACCTGGACTGAGAGTGAGAAGCAGGAAGAGAAGAGAATCCAGGCGAAGGTGCACCTACACCCTGAGCCCCAGAGTGGGCTGGGCTGCCCCAGGCCTCCTTTTCTCCTCCACCATCTGCCTGAGAAAGCGCTGTCCCTGCAGATGTGTGTCCATCGGGGACTGCCCCGCTCCTTCCTGAGCCCTGGTGCTGAGCTCAGCTCTCACACAGCTGAGGAGGAGGTTCGTCCTGATGTGCTCTGTCCTGCGGCTGCTGCACAAAGTCCACAGACTGAAGGACTAGGAGCAAGGGGAACATATTCGTTCTCAGTGGGTGAGTTTAGTCTGCGATGTTGGCAGGCCCGCGCTCCATTGATAGCGCTGTGATTAACCTAGTTGTTAATAACAAGAGAGGAGCAGAAAGAGGCCCACATATCATAGGGCTGTCACTGGGCAGCTTCCCTGGGGAGCTGACTCTACACTCCCCAGGAGCCACCAGTGTATTCCTTGCAGGTCGCTGGGGGAAGGGCCTAGAGAGGGAGAGATAGACACCTGTCCAGTCAAGTCGGGAGACAAGTAAGGTGCTCGCTGCCAGACACACCTGGGAACAGGTCATTGGCCTCCTCGTGTGTACTGATGCACACAGCTGGATTCTGTGTCCCTGGATCTGCCCTGCCAGCCATGGCCCCACAGGGCAGCCTGCCCCTGACGCACAGTTACTTCTGCTCATTAGAAGAAAAGTACACATAGTGTTGCTGCCACGACAGGCTTGCAAGGCAAAATTCTAAGGATGTGGACAGATTTTCCAAAGTTCTCAGTGGTGGACCCCAGGACCCAGTTTCAGGCCACCAAACAAAGAATGCAGCTATCTTACCAGAGGAACCCCATTCAGCCGGGAGAGCAGGTTTTTGTCTCACTTCCCCACAGGCCTGGAGCACTGTGCGAGCACTGAGACTGCTGTCATAGGACTGGCAGTAATAATCGGCCTCGTCCTCAGCCTGGAGCCCAGAGATGGTCAGGGTGGCTGAGCTGCCAGACTTGGAGCCAGAGAATCGATCAGGGACCCCTGAGGGTCGTTCGTTATTATCATAGATGATGGTTTTGGGGGCCTTTCCTGGGAGCTGTTGGTACCAGCCCACAACATAACCACTTCCAAGGTTGGAGCTGCTTCCAGTGCAGGAGATGGTGACCCTCTGGCCTGGGGCCCCAGAAACTGAGGGCGGCTGAGTCAGCACAGACTGGGCCCAGGATCCTGGAAGAGAGAGACACACAGACATGGTGATGCTGGGTCTAGAGCAAGAAGAGGATGCAGACCCTATGTGGTTTCCCAAAGTCCTTTCCCCAGTCCCCCTGTCCAATCACCTGTGCAGTGAGCGATGAGGGTGAGGAGGAGAGGGGACCAGGCCATGCTGGAGATCATCACTGAGTCCTGCCTTCCGTGGCCCCTGAAGCAGAGCCTCCCCCAAATCTCTCCCTTCCCCTCTTTATACTCTGAACAAAGGAGCGTCCTCTTATGCAAATGAGACCCTCCTTGTTTTGATCCCTCACTGGGCCCTGGGTCAGGTACCTGTGCTGAGGACTTCAGGGGCTGGCAGGGGTGGGGATGTGTGGAGCACCAGGGGTGGCAAGGTAACAGCTGTGAGCTCTAAGCACAGGGCAGCAGTCAGGCCAAGGAACATGTTCCAGCTCTGATCACCCTACACCTTCAGGAACAGTCCCTGAGCGCCCCCTGGTGCCCAGGCTTAGATAACACCCATGTGTAACATGGTGACTAAAGCCCATCACACAGAGATCCTGCCTCCCCACAGCTTTGTGCCCTGACCCTGCCTCAGGGGCAGTACATGTACACACTTAGGGGGCCTCCTGGTTATGTTAGGACACTTTTAATGTTCTCCTCAGGCTCATTGGGTCAGCCAGGCCCCGTCCTGCTTGAATGTCCAGTGGTCTTACTGCGCTGATTTTACTATGGGACCTTTTCTCAGAGCAGGTTCACATCCAGAGCAGGACTGTCCCTCGGAGAGGTCTTCCCTTATTTTCAGGACCCAAGTTTATTTTTTATGGGATTCCTCCCTTGTAAGAAATTAATAACTATTTCTATCATACACAACATGTATTCTAATCTTTTGAACAATCCACAGCCTCCTCTGCTCACGGACTCCACTCTCACCGCCTCTCATTCACCTTCGGTGCCGCACCTGGAACTCAGAGACTCCATCAGACTCTGTGTTTCCATTGTCCAGTCTCTAATTGTTCCCAGCTCCTCCCTGAGCCCGGAACACAGCAGGTTTCAGGAAAAGGTGTAGCTGGATGGGCCATGAAGAGTCCGCAATCTTGAGCTGGACACAGCTGCACTCGGGGTGTGTCCCTGGTGCTCCCTGAACTGTCATGGTTCTCTCTGGGCAGCTGGCCTCTGGCACCCATGAATTTCTGTGGAATCATAGACAATCCCATCGTGTGTTGTTACCAAGGATGGGCTTTGGGGGCACACAGTGAGAGAATGGACTACCTGTTTTAGACTGTGTTCCCTGTTTGAGTGTGGGATCCTACATTTTGGCTACTTAAATAAACAAATAAACAAGGATCTATAAAGCCACACTCCAGGAAGGACACTCTTTGTCCAAGTATGCCAAACCCAGCAGAGCCTATCCCATGATGGCCCCTTCCTGAACCCTGTCCTGGCAGGATCTGTCCAACAGTGCCCCCTAGTGGCTCCTCATGCAAAGTCCACCTGCCTCTCTGACCTCACCCAGCATTTCTGGGTTGCAACCTGTTGTTACACTGGGATTTTTGTGATGTCACTACCCAGGCAGGGCTATCAGTATGTCTCTCTATGGTTGGGCACTAAGAAATTAATTGTCTCTAGATGAGCGATGACTTCTAGAGGCTTTTAAATTCAGGATGTAGTCACAGTTTTTATGTTGCCGGATATTCCCAGTTTACCTGATATTTTCTTTTGCTTCTGCCTCTTGTGTGGCACCATTGCACCTACAGGAACTTCTTAGACTCAGTTCAAGGCTTAAAATCCACACAGCACTCTGGCTGTTCTTACTGACAAGAAGGCCATGTGAATGGCCCTTATCAGGTGACACTGTGTTGTCCTTGTTGCTGTGAGAGACTCCTGTTAGAGCCCCACCTGCTGCCCAGGTACTGGGTGTTCTGTCCTCGTGGTCACTGCAATTGATCCGTCAGAGGAAAAGCGTTCCTCCTCCTCATCCACTTCAGTTTCATTGTCTCTAAGTGCTATTCTGAAGATTCATTTTTTCTTCTTTTGACATTAGTACACATTTATAATGGGGCTCTCTTTTTTACTTTGAACTTGAAATAGTTTCGGGCTAAAGATTCAAAACTAAGCCATTACTATAAGCATCTTTTTTGTTGTTTATTTTCCCCATTTTCAACTTAGTAGACTCCGAAGTCTGTTACTCGTTCTGCATCGAGCCCTGGTGAACTTGTTTGAGAAATGCTCCAATGTTGACATTGAAGGAAGAACAGAAACTTCTAGAACTTTTATTGCCGTATTGATAATTGATGAAATCTCCATGATATGGAGGGTTGGGTTTTACCCTGTAGAAACGAATAAAAACACATGCCTTTAAACCACTTACAAAACTAGAGTGTGTGTTATTGCACTGGGTGATGTGAGCAGGTGATGAGTGAGACCAGGTCCTTAACGGGATTATTTCAGCTACATTCAAAGGTTAGAATGACTGGGGAGCATCAGCCTCTGCAGCCTTACTAGACAGAGACAGCAGAATCCAAATCCTGAGCTCCTGTTGGCCACAGACGGGGGACAGATGTGAAATCGTTGATTATTTCTGCTCTTGCATTTAAGATCACTTTGTTGTCTTAAAATGGGGCGGAGGGGTGGATTAAACATTTTACATCTTAGAAAAATTGATTTGGTTGCGTCCTTTGGGGCCACAGAGAACAAACCTTCTGAGCCTGCACTGGCCAGACGCAGCCTCCTTGACCTGGAGGTGGGGGCATTAGATGCCCAGGGAGCACTGAGCCTCATGTTTTTGTCTAGTTTCCACCTGCATCTGTCACTATGGAGATGGTTGCTGTGCCACAGAGCACAGTGGTACTCGGTCTTGTCCTCTGGCTGGCTCCAGAGAGGGTCATGGCAGCTTTGCCCCTGAGGATGGAGCCTGAGAACCGGGCTAGGGTCCAGGAGTGTTTATTGTTTCTATTATAAATCAGTATCTTGGGGACTTGGCCAGACTTCTGCTGGAACCAGTTGGCATAGTGACCACTAGTGACTGCTACAGAGCTTGAGATGTAGGTGAGTGTGACTATCCCTTCTGGTTACAAGGTCAGTGCAAGTTCCTGAGTCATCAAAGCCTGAGAACTGGACCCTGAAATGAAAACAGACACAGTCAGGAAGGAAGAACTGGGGCAGAGGAATCCTTCCAATGCTCGTCTCAACTTCTCCATGAACCTGGGCAGTGAGTGAGGAGGCGAGGAGGAGGAGACACGTTCAGCTCCTGGTGAAGATGTGCCAAGATCTCCTGGCCTCATTCTGGTGCTGGTCTCTGGTGTGTTTCTCTATCTCCTCCTCAGCTTCCTGGGTAAAGGGTGTGTTTGCTGGGCCATCATGCAAATATGAGCCCACAGCACCATCCAGTACTGGGCCCCGTTTTTAGCACCAGTCTGAGGAAGAAACTGGGCTGGTTGTGAGCTCTGCGTCTGTCCCTTGAGAGGAAACACCTGCTGTCACCATGTCTAACTGAGTCCATGAGCATGGGCACAGGGCCCATTTAATTAGAACCCTTTGAGTTAGTTAAGGTCCTGCAGCTCTGAGAACTTCCACAGCACCCTGGTGACATCTCTAGAGAATATTTATGGTGGTGTGACCTATGTCCACAATCAATGTATAAACATATAACACAGATACATAAAACAATAAATAAACATTAATATTCTTGACCCCTTCAGAGAGTTTTCTTTTTAAATGACATGTGTTGTATTTTCAGTTCTACATTTCATTTGCTTTCTATTTATGACATCTCTTTCTATTCTGAAGTTCTCTCCTCTTCCATTCTTCTTGGGTCTGTGTCCTCACACAGCAACTCGTGTCTTAGGGCCTGGTTCCCGAGGCACAGTTCTCCAAGGCCAGCCTTGAGCACAGGAGCCAAGGAGGGACAGGGACGTCTCTGCCCTGAGCCCTTGAAGAGCAGAGTGTACGCTGTGGAGGGCAGTCACCTGCTGGGTGGTCAGTGCTCTGATGAGAATGAAACCTAGGACAGGCTCATTTCTGTTCTTTCAAGAGACAAAGGGCAGCTTTACAGGCTCTGGTTTTATCACATGAATAACCAGTAACATTTCAGTGTCAGCATGAATTATTTTGTTTAATTTTTCTGTGGATTCAGAAATATTGAATGGTTAATTAATAGTAGACATATTGTGAATCAGAAACAGTTCCAAGTAGAGTTTGTGTACATGCAATTTAAATTTAAGTGATTCCGAGGTCCTGAAGAAGGCTCTGAGCAGGCTGAGGTTTTGTCGCACTTCCCCATCTGTGTGTGTCACTGTGAGCAGCATAATTGTGGGACATGGCACAGTGATAGTCAGCCTCGTCCTCAGGCTGCAGCCCAGAGATGAGCAGAAGCCCCGCATTGGCCGAGGTGTCTTTGGATCCAGAGAAGCAGCTGGGGATCCCTGAGCCCTGGTGCTTATCTGAGTGTGATATATACCACAGGAGAAACCTGGGAGGGCTCCCCGGCTTCTGCTGGTACCAGTGTATGTAGTAGCTGCCAACACTGAAGCCACTGCTCAGGGTGCAGGTGAGTCTGGCTGAGGCTCCAGGAGAGGCAGAGAGGGAGGGCGGCTGAGTCAGCACAGGCTGGGAGAGGGAACCTGCAAACACAGATATTCATGGGTGAGGGCTCAGGGATCCAAGTAAATCTTCTCAGAATTAGAGCATGAGTAGAGTGGTGTTTGCGGATGATAAGTGTCCCCAAGGCCTGTACTACCTGTGCAGTGACAGAGGAGCATGAGGAGGATAGGAGTCCAGGCCATGGTCACAGCCCCTGAGCCCACAGTGGGCTGGGCTGCCCCAGGCCTCCTTTTCTTCCCACCCTCAGCAGGAGGAGGGGCTTCCATGCAAATGTGCCCATCCAGTGACTGCCAGCCCTTCTCTGACCCTGGTGCTGGAGCTCAGCCCACACCCAGACTGAGAAAGATGTTGGTTGACTTCACCCCTGGGGAGGAAGCAGCTGCTGAGACAACACAAAGGTCCCTGCTCAGGGGACTCTGCCAGCCCACTGAGGACACAACTGCTAAGTCCCCATCACTGAGCACAGGGACTAGCCCACAATCCAAGTGCCTCACTAGTGTAAAGGGTCTCATTGAATAGCTCTATAGTGAACACCAGCCAGTCTCACAGCGCCATCTCCTGGTGGCAGGACACATGCCTCCAGTGACCCAAAGCCCTGAGAGCCCAGCTGCTTGTTTCTCTCTCTATTCACACACCCAAGGTCTTATTCCAGAGTCTGTGATTCTGATACTCTCTATTGATTACTGTAGCATTTCACTCTCAGGGGTCCCCATCTGTGAAATGTGCAAAAACACACATAAGTGACAAATTACTTTGATTTTTTTTCCAGTAAATATGTTGCAAAAATAAATACACAGTGAGCTTCTTGTCCAATGTTACAGGTGTGGGAGCATTGATCAGGTTAGATGAGCTCCTAGCGAGTGTGAAGGAAAATGATAGCGGGAAGAATTTCCCAGGAATGGAGTCAGAGGCATATTCAAAGAAGGACCATCAGCACACATTTCAAATCATGTAAGGCAGTTCCAGTTTTCACAGAGATCTGATTTGATTTAATAATTAGTAAAAGAATAATAAATGCTTTGGTAGGCTTCACATTTACCAGTGGAAAATGTAGCGTGTGTTGTTGTTGTTTTAATTTAGGAATTGACTTTATGTTATTACATTTGTATGTTCTGCTTGTCTCTGTCACAGGATCCTCTGAAGAATTTTGTCTTTGATGTTCTAAAGTGTGTTTGTATTTCTTTTAAAATTCCGTACCTGCATTTTCTTCCATAGTTCCCTATTTTAGTAGCAAGCTCATTGTGAGATTACCAGGTGCTGGATGATGTGGAGAACATCTGGGCAGTTGAATGCAGAATCCATCTCGTCCTCACTGTGCCCATGTCCAGCTCTGCTCTCACTGTGCAAATGGTCCAAGTCCCCAACCTCTGGACTCACAGGGATCCAACAAATCCCAATGACCAGGAAGCACGAACCTTGGGCACTCTCTACTCACAGTACGCGAGAGATCTTCTCCTTCTGCTCAGGCAGGTCACTCCTGCTTAAACCCTCAGGGAGTCCTCACTGCTGTTCCCATGAAACGCCATGTCCTCAGCGGCCCTCAGGAGCATCATGTTCTGGCTCCTCCTGCACACTGAGCTCACAGCCCCTACACTGGATCTCACACCTCCTCTTCCCTTCCTTTCCTGTGGTCTCAAAACCTTTGCTTCCTGTCCCTTCATTTCATCTTATTGTCCACATCTCACCTTGGGTCGTCTTGCAGGTGAAGATGTCAGTGTCGACCACTGAGGAAAGGCAGGTCATTTTCTCTCACATAACTTGCTTTCCATAACAGAGAAAAATAACGAACTGTACTCCATGAATGGTCAAAACTCCTCTAAACAAGAGACATTTGTACAAAACACAAAATGTTCCAGATCACAGCAGTTGAACCCTACGAGTTCACTCTCCAAGGTCCCTGATGTCCCGTCCCCGTGGTTCTGTGGTAACATCTGGTTTCGGTTGTATCCGACCACTGTGAGCTCAGAGGCTGACCTGGGATGGAAGGGAGAGTTCTGAGCTTCACACCTGGGCTCCTACGAGATGGGGACGTCCATTGCTCCTCTAGACACGTGTTCCTCAAACCTTCTGAGTTCTGGCATGACGGACGGGTAATTGAGGTTTTCACAAAATATCTCTATGGTCTCTTTTCCATTTTGCTGTGCCGTTTCTCATAGAAAATTATGTTTTGTAGTGTTTTTTAAATTTTACATTTGTTTGGTTTTTACATAAGCTATTGCCTCAAATGTTCTCACCAATTTAAAACATTCCTTTTTTGCAGGTGCCCATTAGGGACATACCCACCAGGTACTAGACACACAGAGGACACCCAGACAGTCTTCCTCAGCACAAGAAACCTTAATTACTCCAAACCAGACATTTGAGCCCAGGGGACTTCCAGGGGCAACCCTTCTGAATGGAAAAGTCAGTCTAAAACCAAACAGTAGCCATATGGACCCGGAGAAGGTCAGGAAGGAAACTGGGGTTTTGTGGTGAAAATTCAGGAAGCTGATGAGGAAAGGGTCGCTGAGGTTGTGCAGCTGCCTGAAGACAGGGGAGGACGGACCTGCCATCAGGTGAGTGGCGCCAACATTAGACATAGAGGAAATGAGGGTCTGGGTGACTGTCAGGACAGTCCTGGGGCTGTGTGGTCCCAAGGATGTAGGCGTGAAGGTCTCCCCAAGAGGTGGTGAACTCCGTCCCTGACCCTGAGGGCCTAGAAGTGGCCTAGGAGCTGACAGAGCAGGGCTGAGTTTGGGTGAGGAAGGCGTGAGCAGGGACGGTGTGCCCTCCACAGTGCTGTTTAGCCACCTCAGCCAGGCCTCAGTGCACCTGCTCCGACAGTAGCCCAGCTTATTAGTCAGGGGACACTGGGCTCACGGGCTTGATTCAATAAAATACGAAAGCCCTGCCCATGTAGAGTAGCACGTGCCGGTAATTGACATGAACTGTCCATCCAGGGTTGGCCAGTTAGTTAGAAGGTAATTCATGGCAGAGTGATCATGTGACAATTGGTTCAGAATGTCCTAGTTTCTGAGCCATTTGGGAGATATGCACACCCTGGTCACTCAGGCTGGCCCTCTGATCATAGGGTCGCTCACCATTTGGTAGCTGAATTGTGAGGGGCTGGGGGACGATGGACACCTGCAGGTACTTCCCAGGGTCTCCCAGAGGGGCATCAGAGGAGAATACTCTGTGATTCTTTGGGTGTGGAATGGGAACCAGGGGCAGAAGGCTGGGTCAGTCTTGTTTCATTTTCTGGTCTCAGGAACCTCGTCTAGCATATCAGCTCTCTCCCAGCAGAAATCTTTGCTTGGATTATTTGAAGAAAGACAGTGATGGGGCATTTGTGCTGGATATACAGGCATGATCTCAGGTGCCTGAGCAAGTATCAGGTGTCCAGGGACTTCCGACCCCAGGAAACCAAGTCCATTCATGTCCTGTGTCCATCACTCATCAGTGTTTGATTCTTCACACATCACTTAACCTTCACCCTAAATTCCAATGTCCTGAACTGTGAAATTCAGGGGCAGCCCCTACTCAGCTCACCCCACACAATCGATGTGGTGGTCACAGGAGATGGTGATGTGTGGATCACAGGATGTTCTCCGAGACCTGTGCAGCATTCTTCCCATGTAAAGAGTAAAGAGTAACCTCCCATCACCCCCTGGCCTGAAACACCTGAGCACCTCTCTCTAGACATCAAGGACACGGGTGTGGTTTATTCTCTTTGACATTAATGGCTGAAAAGTTGCATAGAATTATGAATGACCAGCCCTCTTTCTTAAAGATATATCTCTATTTAATCATGTTTATTTTCATTCATAATACTAATAATCAGGAGGTACTCAAGTTTCACAAAATAGTGCAGAGAAGTGAGGCACAGGAGTTCCACAGACTCCCAGGGTCACATGTCTTCACCTGAGATTTGAACCCACATCCCCAGGCACCAGCTCCCACATCTCAGTCACTGTGCTTTGCTGCCTTGCTGAGTGGCCTCATCTGAGTCAAGGCATTTGCCCACTCAGTCTGTCTGTGCGGTGTCTGGGTGCTTGCTCCCCAACTGCAAGGTCTTCTTAAAGTCCAAGTTGGGTTCAGGAGGCTCTGCTGGGCACTGCTGTGTGAGGGGTCCAAGTGTATCCTGTGAACAAGATGTCACCATTTCCAAGGGTTCTGACAGTGTGTCACTTGGGCTCTCTATTGTAATGTGTCCCCTAAGGTCTCACCCAATGGATATGAGAAGGAAAGTTCCTGTGTTTTCAAGGAGTTCAACTGTCTGCCCAAGCAGTGAGCCACAGAGATGGGCTCTGCTGAAATTCAATCATCAAGTAGATTTAGAATAACGATGTGGTTTATTCAGTGCCCTCCACTGAAGACAAAACTCAGAAACTAGTACAGCACATTCTTTTTTATCTCATGTGCCCACGTTCAATTCACTATGAACTTCAGTGATCCTAGAAACATCAGGGTAGATGCCTTCACAACTCAAGTTATGTTGACATTTAATGGTAAACAGTGTCTCAACCTAATTTTAAATAAAATTGATTGCTGAATTTTAGCTGATATCATTCTTTCCATGACACTGGGATGGATGGAAACATGAACTACTTGTGAGGCTATTTTTTTAAATCAATTTTTATGAATTACTACATGAGTAGATTAACATAAAAATGGACAGAAAACAGGGTAAGTCCCCCATCCTGCCCTCACTGACGGTGATCCCGACTGTTGCTTTCTGACATCAGTGGTGTGTTTGTTACAATTAACAAGCCCATATTGAGATATTATGAACTAAAGTCAAGTTCACAATAAGGTTCACTCCTTAGTACAGTCTTGTAGGTGCTGATCAGGTGTAATGTCGTGTACCACCATTACAGTATCAGACTGAATTATTTTACCACCCTAAAAATATAGTGTTTTTCACCTGTTATTTTCTCTCCCTTTTCTGGGAACCCCCGAAAACAATGGAAATTTTATTGTCTCTAGTTTTGCCTTCTCCTGAATGTCACAGTCTTATTCATACAGCGTGTAGATTTTACACATTGTCTTTTTTCACTTAGAAATATACATTTAAATTTCTTCTGATTTTTATACTTGGATGACTAAATAAATTAATTTTATCACTGAATCATTTTCCTCTCTATGGAGACAATAAAGATTGTATCAGGAGCCACTGTGAGAAGGTAGAGAGAGCTCAGATGTCAGGTGTCACTGTAGACAATTAAAACATCGGGTAAAGAATGAAAGGGTTAATACTGTAATATGATGGTATGAGAAAGCATCGAAAAGTGGAGAAATTGCAAATTTCCCCCGTTTTCTTGCCCTCATGCAACATCGAGTGTTGAAGGATCAGCTGGATGAGATTGGGGTTGTCTCACTGTGGACCATGGCGTCAGGGGAAGACCAGGGGGAAGGGCTGGGAGTGGAAAGGTCCTGGTACTGAGACAGGGGGTATCTGCTGGGCATCCTCTCCTCCCCCACAGGCAGCCTGGGCAGAGGAGCCCGCCCGGAACCTGGGATCCAGGCCTCACATACAGACCAGGAATGAGGTGCTGGTCCAGGAACAGGAATATGTGAAGGTGGAACCTGTCAGAGGTGTTGAGTCCTTGACTGCAATGTCCTTCAGAGGTGACAGTGCACCGGCCCTGGGTCAGATCTGGTGGGGGAGGACAATGTCCCTCATGAGTCCTTTAGGTGAAGGCTTTGTACAAGTCCACGGTCGAGATAGGAAAGTACAGGCCGGGTTTGAACCAGGAGCCAGAATCCTCAGTCTGTTTATCCATCATTACAGAAAGATATGCAAGGGATTTCCAGTTCTTGTTGATTGTAAATAAAGCTGCTATTACATCATGTAAATTTCACTCTATTCTCTACTGTCACTGCATGCCATGGCCTTTGACCAGTTGTCTGTTCATTTCATCCAGTTATATTATTGTTAAATTTCTATTCACTTCTTCCCTAAACAATGTCTTAAGAAAATGTGTGTTGTTTGCACTCCAATAATTTGGGTTTTTAAACTGTAGCTGTGTACTTGATTCTCTTGTGCACGTGAAGCTGAGCTCCCCGAGTAACCCACGAGCAGCATCGGCAATCCTGACAGTCATTCGGGGTCCTCCCAGCCCCGAGAACCACCTTCTTGGGGAGTGTCCGGGTGGCAAGAGTGAGGAAGACGCATTGTTTAATATCAATATCAGATCAGGTGTAACTGCCTAAAATAGAGACTGCTTTTTCAGTTTTCCTCTTTTTCAGTTCAGTTCAGACGTTCAAACAACAATGACCATTAGTGATGTGTTCTTTCTGATGGCGGTGGAAGTGGACACTCTGACCACCTCATATCTGACCTCCAGGGCATCAAATGGCAGCACCAGGTGGGCTGCTGTTTGGAAGGACCCTTTCTCTGAAGAAATATTTTCTCTTGGGCTTAGGGACTGTGTAGTCACCAACCTAAAGGCTAGAGGGCACAGCACTCAGGGAAACTCATGCATTTCCTCGAGGTGCTCTCAAAGCTTGCTGTGAGGGTCTCAATGTGACTGCTGTTCCTTCTGGTATTCAGTGCTCACCAAGAGAACCACATATATGTGCAAACAAGCACAACCTCATGTGATCCTCACAGAGCTCTCTCATGTGATGGCAGGGGCTCAAGAGCACGAGGAAATGGTTCACATGATGGACACCTCGCTGGTTGAGGAAGACATGTGGGTGATCAGACAGGTGGACATAGCTGCTGCTTCAGTCTGCACAGTCAACGTGCATCCAGGTTCCTGGCTGGTAAGAAAATTGGAGCTTTCATGGAAGTATATCCATTTTCCAAATTACAAAATATGCATGCTAGGTTTGCCCATCACCTGGAAGTGATTGGGCTCCATGAGGTGATGCGAGGCTGTGTGCATGGGGTGGGGATATCTTGCGTTATTCCATGGTTGACATTGTGAATGTGTGCCTGGGTTGTGTTTGTGAGTCTGTGTAATCCCCTAGTGGTTAACTTCTATTTGCACCACAGAAACGTCAGTTTTAACATTCTGAAATAAATTTCATCACAACTGCATACATTATATACATTAACTCGTACAACCCACACCCCACTCACCTAGGTTTCTGTTGACAATTCTAGTTCATCAGACGGTGCAACCCAGGAGCTGACATTTATGTCCCAAGCTCTCGGTTTCCTAAGTGAAAGATCCACCATGTGGGCCAGGCATGGGATTATAACTCTGATACTTCGATCTTCTGACCTACATGTATCACTCGGACACGGGTCCACCATTCACGGTGCCAGGGTCAAGGATGTGGGGAAGTCAAGTCAGACTCCATGCACTGTATATGGAGCAGGAAAACCATGATCTCCAGGGAGCCAAAGGGGATGGTGCCAGAGGTCAGGCCTGGGCACCTCCGCCGCGGTGGGAGCTGTGCAAGCTGTTCTCCAGCCCTGTGTGCACCATGCCCCCGGAGAGAGGACTCCAGGCCATGGAGGAGGGAGGGTGCAGACTGGAGGCCCTCATTCACAGGATCAGATGAAGGGGAAGAACACTAACAAACCTTCAGAGATCAGATGTTTCAAATGGGTTTGCAACATATACACTTTTCCAACCATCGAAAGAAATGGGAAATTTCCTGATTCTTGTAAAAAACAGGTGTCACCATGATACCTACACCTGCCAGATAAAAAAAAGAAATTACTGACAATAACATGAAGTATGAATGTAAATGTTCCAAATAAAATATTATCCGAGAGATTCAATATGGGAGCAGTAAGTAGATACACCATTACCACGTTTGATTTATGTATTCCAGATACCAACTTCGGTTCCATATTGATCAGCCCTATACTTTAATACCTCATATTAACAGACTGAAAGATAAAAACTTATTAAATCAATAGATTAAAGAAGGACATTGACCAATTTGTACAACATTTCTAATAATATTGTACACAAATGTAAATTGCATGTACAGTGTGGTAATTTACATTCTCACCTCACACATCTGACTTAATCCACAGCCAGCATATTAGCTAATGAGGAGAAGGAGGACATTTCTCCAAAGATCAGAAACAGACCACTGTGACATTAATTCCATTATATTGCACTGCAAGTATTAGACAATGCAATTAAACAAGAATAAATCAACAGTCATGTCTTGGCATTGAGGGGAATGGACAATGGTTATGCCCAAAGCCCCAAATGAATGATACAGCCTGAAATACTCCGGGGCCGGTGCGGCAGTGACGGAAGCAATCTCTCCATGAGCAAAAGTATCAGACGTCGTACTAAGGACTAATAAGCCTATGGCCCATCTCTGGAACATGCTGGAAATGAGTAAGTATCAACGACAGGGACACAGGACTCCCTAGTCAGAGTTCAGGCCTGAAATGAGCACAGATGGTCCCCTAGCTCAGCTACTGGGCTTCGGAGAAAGAGCCTCTGTGTCCCCAGGTGATGGGCAGCTGGACTTTCTCTTTTGTTTAGGACATTTGTCTGGGAATAGGCTGCGGTGAGGAACCTGAGAAGAGAGGTAGAGGAGGCACCCTCATTCTCAAAGGACGGACCCTGGATCTGGCCGGTGTGGCGACAGCTGACTTCAAAGCAGAAGTCAACACTGAGTCTGAGTGGCAGAACCTGGGCGACTCCTCTGGGCAGACGAGAAAGGGCCTGTTCTGGTCTCTGTCCCCAGGCTTGGAGTTCCCTGTGAGACTAGGGCTGCTGTCACAGGAGGGACAGTGGGACTCAGCCTTGTCCACAGCTGTCAGCCCAGGGTGTTTGCAGGAGCCCGAGCAGGCAGACTGGATCCCGGGAATGGATCATGGACCACAAAGGATGAGCACCTTCTAATAGATGAAGACTCTGCAGGCTGTGTTGGGGAGCTATGTGTAATGGTACACACAGTGGACCTTCCTGATGTGCACTGAGGCACTCAGCTGGATCCCGTGTCCCTGGATCTGCCCTGCCTGCCATGTCCTCCCAGGACAGCCTCCCATGACACACAGGAATTTCTGCTCAGCTGGAGAACAGTTCACAATGTGTTCCTTCCACCCTCTGATTGAAAGGCTGATTTCAAAGGATGTGGATAGATTTTCCAGACTAATTTCTTTGAGGAGGGTCACAGACCCCAGTTTCAAGCCACCATCAAAGGAAGCAGCTATCTTATCAAAGGAGTGGGGACGGCTCAGGGGAACCCCATTCACAGGGGACAGCAGGTTTTTGTCTCACTTCCCCACAGGCCTGGAGCACTGTGTGAGTACTGAGACTACTATCATAGTACTGGCAGTAATAATCGGCCTCGTCCTCAGCCTGGAGCCCAGAGATGGTCAGGGTGCCCGAGCTGCCAGACTTGGAGCCAGAGAATCGATCAGGGACCCCTGAGGGTCTATTGCTATTACCATAGATGAGGAGTTTGGGGGCCTTTCCTGGAAGCTGTTGGTACCACTGCACACTCCAAACCCCAATGTTGGAGCTGCTTCCAGTGCAGGAGATGGTGACCTTCTGGCCTGGGGCCCCAGACACTGAGGGCGGCTGATTCAGCACAGACTGGGCCCAGGATCCTGGAAGAGAGAGAGACACAGAGATGATGATGCTGGGTCTAGAGACAAGAGTGGGAAGCAGACCCCATGTTTCTCCCCAAAGTCCCTTCCCCTTTTCCCCTTATCCAGTCACCTGTGCAGTGAGCGATGAGGGTGAGCAGGAGAGGGGACCAGGCCATGCTGGAGATCATCACTGAGTCCTGCCTTCCGTGGCCCCAGAGCTGAAGCAGAGCCTCCCCTATATCTCACCCTTCCCCTCTTTCTAGACTGAACCAGGGAGGGTCCATTTATGCAAATGAGACCCTCCTCCTTTCCTCCCTCCCTGGCCCTGAGTTAGGTAGCTGTGATGAGGACATCAGAGTCTGGGAAGGGGTGGGGCTTGTGGACCCAGGGAATGGCAAGGTCACAGCTCTTAGTCCTGAGCACTGAGCACCAGGCAGGCCAAGGAACAGATTCCAGCTTTGATAACCCTACACCTTCAGGAACAGTCCCTGAGCGCCCCCTGGTGCCCAGGCCTAGATAACACCCTTGTGCAACATGGTGACTAAGGCCCATCACAGAGAGATCCTGCCTCCCCACAGCTCTGTGCCCTGACCCTGCCTTAGGGACAATCCAGGTGCCCCCTTAGGTGGTCTCCTCATCACTTCAGGACACTTTTCATGTTCTCCTCTGAGTCGTCAGGTGAGTCAGTCCACGTCCCCCTTGTCTGTTCAGTGGTCAGACTGAGCTGGTTTTACTATGTGGTCTTTCCTCAGAGCAGGTTCAAGTCCAGAGCAGGACGGCCCCTCGGAGATTTCGTCCCTTATTTACAGGACAGGATTTTATTCTTTTATGTGATTTCAATCTTATTAGAAATTAATCACAATTTTTCCAATACACACAAAAAATACTTTCAATGTTGCTGTTTTTTTCAGTACAAAAGAAGTGTTTTGGTTTTACACATTATCTTCATTCAAGCTTTACCTATTAATTACTATCAACATTAACATAGACATTGAATAAAATATTTCACACTTGTCTCTTTTATATTCATAGGCAAGTCAGACATCAGATTGTTGAGTCAGGCCCACTCTTGTCCCAGCTCCCCGGACAAAAGTGGAAGGTGCCTGGGATAGAGCCTCCTGTCACTGGGACCTGGGTAGGTGGGGGCTAAGAACTGGATTTAAGGTGACCTGGGGAGCACTTGGGGGATGACAGCAGAAGGAGGTGAGTCCTGGATGTGCGGCCAGCGGTCCTGGTGCTGGTGCTCTGGGCCTGTCCCCACCCAGGGAGGCAGGTGCAGCAGAGGCTGGCAGGGCAGGGTGGGCAGTGTCCCCACTGCAGCTGCTAACCTGCGTTACCCATGTGTCCCTCTGGGTACAGGAGGCCGTCGCTCAGAACTCCTGCTACTTTCTGCCCTTCCTAAGGTGACTTAATTCCAGATATAGCTGATGACAGTGGATGTGGCGTGTAATGGAATTGAAGTTATGGAAACCATTTTAAAGGTCAGGGGTCAGAGCTGGCAATTGATGAGATGGAAACTCCCTTGCCAGTTTCCCTGATCAGTTTCCAGTGTCCACAGGACCAGTACCAACCAGCACGAATGATGAGGGAGGAAGGCAGAGTGATGCACAGGGTGGGACCAGTTAGGAAACGTTCTGTCTCTCTTGGCTTTGATCTGACCCCAGTCTCCCAGCCATGTGGTCAGCATGTGATGGACCCCAGTTCCTTCTCCACGGACAGGCACTGTGTTGCCAAAATCAGTCAGACAATCACCTGCCTGGTCACAATGAAGCTGTCAGGGGAAACGAGAGTGACCCAGACCAGGTTTTGTGCAGACAAGGGTTCAGGATAAATTGGTAAGGGAGGGCGAGACTTTCTCACTTGGAAGTTTTGATGTAGGGACTATAGGCCTCTGATGCAGACGTATTTGGCTCCCAGGAGAAAGTCAAGCAGGGCATATAAGGGTCAGGGGAGGGACATCTTGTTAACCCCAGAGAAACAGGAAGATGCCCCAGCAAGGTTCCCCACTTGTCATCAGGAGAAAACACTTTCCTGTGTCACCATTGAAGCAGCAGGGAGGTGTTTTGAAAGTTTCCATCACAGGAATGAACTTGAGAATTCAACTACACACACTTGCCTGGGAAGCTTTACCAATGGCAAGGAGCTACTCACCTCCCACCCAGTTTTCAAGGACCAGCCTCGAAACTCTTTCCACTCCCTGCTCTTAGCTTTCTCCACTAAAACCTTGCACACTCTGACCTCGCCTCTCCCTCACCAGCTCCATTCTTGGTCCAGGATCCAGTCTAATGTTTGAACAATCCACAGTCTCCTCTGCTCACGGACTCCACTCTCACCGCCTCTCATTCACCTTCGGTGCCGCACCTGGAACTCAGAGACTCCATCAGACTCTGTGTTTCCATTGTCCCGTCTCTAATTGTTCCCAGCTCCTCCCTGAGCCCAGAACACAGCAGGTTTCAGGAAAAGGTGTAGCTGGATGGGCCATGAAGAGTCCGCAATCCTGAGTTGGACACAGCTGCACTCGGGGTGTGTTCCTGGTGCTCCCTGAACTGTCATGGATTCTCCCTGGGTAGCTGGCCTCTGGCACCTATGAAGTTCTGCGGAATTATGGACAATCAGATCATGTGTTTTACCTAGGACAGGATGGTTGGCATACATTGAGGGAATGGGCTACCTGTTCTAGACCATGTTCCCTGATATGAGTGTGAGATCCTAGAATCTATCTAAATAAATAAACAAACAGTGATGTATAAAAACCACACTCTAAGAAGGACACTCTTTGTTCAAATGTGCAAAAGACAGTAGAGCCCATCCCATCATGGCCTTTTCCTGAACCCTGTCCCACAGTGTCCCCTACTGGTCTCTCATGCAGAGTCCACCAGCACCTCTGGACACACCTCAACCTTCTGGAGTGCAACCTGGCAATGCACTGGGATCTTAGTGATGTCTCACATGTCGGGAGAATGAGTAGGTCCCTCCATGGACTGAATACTCAGATGTCATTAGGTTTATTCAAGTTCTTTGACAGTGAGAATGAGTTTTATTCATTTTCAGGCTGGAGCCCTGTGATGGTCAAGAAGGTGCTGATGACTGACCTGAATCCAGAGAACTGGCCCGGAAGCCCTGAAGGTCCATCACTAATGCCTTAGGTCACAGGCTTCAGGGCTCTGCTTGGGAGGCTTGTGCTGGTGTCATAGCCCAGAGTGACCTGCTACTCCCCTCTGAGAGTTATCACAGAATCGTCACTGGGTGGAGTATCCTCATGTATATGCTGAGGAGTCTGTGGTCCCCGATATTCCAAAGACCCACCTATAAACATGTGCTCTGTTAACAGTTCCAATGCGTCACGAGGAGAAAGTAGGACTTGGTCTAGTTCTAGTGGGCTCAGGACATACCCTCATGTAAATTCTCATGGGTTCTGAGTGGTGTCCACCATAGAACACCCACGTCCATGGACCTACTGCCCCACCTTCCCCAAAGAAGACTCGGTGTTCCCCCAGCACTGGAGGAGCCCCTCCCCCATCCTCTATGTCCCACAGAGAGGTCTCCTGTTCTCAGTCACTCCATCCCCACAGCCTTCCAGCCTGACACCCTCACCCTGATATCAAAAATGAAGTCTCCGGTTCCTGGGCGATATTGAGGCCAGTTCTGTGCCTGGATGTCGTCCCAAACCTGTGGCTTCACCCAGCATTTCACATCCCAGTGCCATGTCTCTGGGACTCAGGACGCTTCAGGCAGCCCTCGGTCAGGATCCTGGGAGACTGGAAAGGGCTCTGCTGTGACCCCTTGATTGAGTTCCTGTAACCTCAACCAATGTCCCCTCCTCCCCTTCCTGAGAGGCAGGAGGGCACAGGGAAAGGAGCGGTGTTCTCCCAGGGCTCCAATGTCATGTACGTCTACCTCTCTCTCAGTCTCCATTCCTTTGCTGAGATTTCCCTCCTGATATTTCCTGCAAGTGTGCGCCGCTAAACCCTCTCACCGTTTATATTCATTTAAAATAAACTGTAGGGTTGGGGGTTTGGTGGATGAACAATATGTAACCTTGAGGTATGCATGCTCACGGGCTGGCCAGCCAAGGATCAAAGTATACATGGGAATAGATAAGGTATACACTATGTGCTGGAAATCCTCCCTGAAAGCACAGGATAGATGGGCATAGATAAGGTGTGCATGTTGGGTTTGGAAAGCCGCCCTGATAGCACCCAAGCATGAACGTGTTTGTTATGTGTCTCCGCTGAAAATAGCAGAACAGGAAGTTTGCAGGCTTCGCTGTAAAGTCACAGAGATGTAATCTCAAGGACTTAATTACCTAAACACCATGTAACCTAGGGAACCAGGACTTAATTACCTAAAACAGCCAGTACCATAGGGAACCACTTTGCAAATAAATTGGGCTGCATCCAGAGATCTGAGCCTTTGTGCCCTTGCGATGCTCCCTCTCTCTCCAAGCAGTGTCAGCTTGTAGTTCATTGCCTTGCGACGACCCCGGCAGGACGACAGAGTGGGCAATAAACAAGTAGGGGAAATTAATATTGATGTTCTGAGCATAAAATAGAAAGATGTGTCCATTGAATTAGGTGTCATTAATTATTCTCAGGAATGTGTCATAGTTCTTAATTTTTGAGCATTTCATTTGTTCAGATTTATCCTTAAGTATCTCTTATTTTGATGCCAACACAAATAGTATTTTAAAGATTCCTTGTTAGTTTTTGAAGGTCTGTTGCCAGTGTGCACATTGGCCCTCATTGTCCATATTGCTGTTGTTACTCCAAGCCGAGATTGAGGTGCTCGGATAAGAGCATTTGACGTCAGTCTTGCCCGTGAGCCGGGCATGGCCAGGACCAACCACTGTCTGCACCTCCACCCTCTGCCCTGGGAGATCTGTGTCTGAGCGAGGCATTTCCCCTCTGAGAACAGGGGCAGGTGAGATGGAAGAGCAGGGGCCAGTCTACTGTGACAGAGAGAAAGCCCGGGACAGGGTCTGGGTTGGCTGCTCTGCGCAGATCCACGAGCTTCCTGAACAAGTGGGAACAGGTGTCACCCAGAGCTATTCCTGGTCCAGGAGAGCAGGTGCCTGCCCCAGGCGGGGGGAGCTCACAGAGATTTCAGTCTCATTTCCTCGGCTCTGGAGCCCAGTGTGCACATCCCTTTACTGTACATGTAGACAGGAAGGTCAGCCTCGGCCTCAGGCTGCAGCCAGAGATGAGCAGAAGCCCCGCATTGGCCGAGGTGTCTTTGCATCCAGAGAAGCGTCGTGCACCAGATCCCAAATGGGTACGTGTGGAGTGGTACAGGGAAACCCGGGAGGGCTCCCTGGCACCTGCTGGCACCAGTGTATGGCATAGCTGACTTGAGGAGACTGTAGTCTCTGCCCAGGGAGCAGGGGACTGTGGTTGTTCATCCTGGGGATGCAGAGAGAGAGGGCGCTGAGTCAGCACAGGCTGGGAGAGGGAACCTACACAGACACTTATGGGTCACAAAGCAGGCAGCAGGGTACACTTTCTCAGGAGACTGAGTATGAAGTTAATTAATTGGAAATGAACACGGGTACAGGATGCCGGTCTCCACATGAACAGTGATTGAGAGCAGGAGGAGGACAGGATCCAGGCAAACATGTACCCAGACCCTGAGCCCACAGTGGGCTGGGCTGCCCCAGGCCTCCTTTCCTCCTCCACCTTCTCCTGAGGAAGCGCTGTCCCTGCAAATGTGTGTCCTTCAGGGACTGTCCCGCTCCTTCCTGAGCCCTGGTGCTGAGCTCAGCTCTCACACAGCTGAGGAGGAGGTTCGTCCTGATGTGCTCTGTCCTGCGGCTGCTGCACAAAGTCCACAGACTGAGGGACTGGGAGCAAGGGGAACGTATTCGCTCTCAGTGGTTGAGTTTAGTCTGCGATGTTGGCAGGCCCGTGCTCCATTGATACCGCTGTGATTAACCTAGTTGTTAATAACAGGAGAGGAGCAGAGAGAGGCCCACATATCATAGGGCTGTCAATGGGCAGCTTCTCTGGGGAGCTGACTCTACACTCCCCAGGGGCCACCAGTCTGTCCCCTGCAGGTCGCTGGGGGAAGGGCCTGGACAGGGTGAGATAGCCACCTGTCCAGTCAATCGGTGGAATAGTGAGGTGATTGCTGTCAGTCACACCTAGGCACAGGTCATTGGCCTCCTGATGTGTACTGATGCACACAGCTGGATTCTGGGTCCCTGGACCTGCCCTGCCTGCCATGGCCCCCTAGGGCAGCCTGCCCCTGACACACAGACATTTCTGCTCAGTTGGAGAAAAGTACACAATGTTTCCCTGCCACCGACAGCCTTGAAAGGCAGAATTTAAACGATGTTGACAGATTTTCTAAAGTTCTCAGCGGTGGATCCCAGAACCCAATTTCAGGCCACCAAACAAAGGAAGCATCTATCTTATCAGAGGAGAGTGGACGGCCCAGGGGAACCCCATTCAGCAGTGATAGCAGGTTTTTGTCTCACTTCCCCACAGGCCTGGAGCATTGTGTGAGCATTGACACTGCTATCATAGGACTGGCAGTAATAATCGGCCTCGTCCTCAGCCTGGAGCCCAGAGATGGTCAGGGTGCCCGAGCTGCCAGACTTGGAGCCAGAGAATCGATCAGGGACCCCTGAGGGTCGTTTGCTATTATCATAGATGAGGAGTTTGGGGGCCTTTCCTGGGAGCTGTTGGTACCAGTGCACATAGTAATTCCCAATGTTGGAGCTGCTTCCAGTGCAGGAGATGGTGACCCTCTGGCCTGGGGCTCCAGACGCTGAGGGCGGTTGAGTCAGCACAGACTGGGCCCAGGATCCTGGAAGAGAGAGAGACAGAGATGGTGATGCTGGGTCTAGAGCAAGAAGAGGAAGCAGACACCATGTGGTTTCCCAATGTCCCTTCCCCTGTCCCCGTATCCAGTCACCTGTGCAGTGAGCGATGAGAGTGAGGAAGAGCGGGGACCAGGCCATGGTGGAGATCATCACTGAGTCCTGCCTTCCGTGGCCCCACAGCTGAAGCAGAGCCTCCCCCAAATCTCTCCCTTCCCCTCTTCATACTCTGCACCAGGGAGGGTCCATTTATGCAAATAAGACCCTCTGTGTTTTGATTCCTCATTGGACTCTGGGTCAGGTACCTGTTAGGATAACTTCAGGGGCTGGTAGGGGTGGGACTATGTGGACTCAGAGGGCTGTAAAGTCACAGTTGTGAGCCCTGAGCAGAAGGCACCAGGAAGTGTCAAGAAACTGGTTTCAGCTGTGATCACCTCAGACCTTCAAGAACAGTCCCTGAGCGCCCCCTGGTGCCCTGGCTTAGGTACTCCCTTGGGAAACATGGTGACTAAGGCCCATCACAGAGAGATCCTGCCTCCCCACAGCTCTGTTCTCTGACCCCTCCTTTAGGGGCAGTCCAGGTACCCGCGTAGGTGGCCTCCTCATTGCTTCAGGATGTACAGTGGTCAGGACTGAGCTGGTTTTACTGTGTCGTCTTTTCTTGTATCAGGTTCATGACCAGAGCAGGACTGTGCCTCAGAGGCTGTTCCCTTATTTTCAGGACATGGTTTTATTTTCTTACGCAATGCCTCCCTGTTGGGAATTCATCACTATTTCTCCAAACACACAACCAATATTCTAGTCTACTCTATTGAGCAATCCACAGCCTCCTTCTTTCTGCTCACGGACTCCACTCTCACGGCCTCTCATTCATCTTCGGTGCCGCACCTGGAACTCAGAGACTCCATCAGACTCTGTGTTTCCATTGTCCCATCTCTAATTGTTCCCAGCTCCTTCCTGAGCCCAGGACACAGCAGGTTTCAGGAAAAGGTGTAGCTGGATGGGCCATGAATAGTCCACAATCCTGAGTCGGACACAGCTGCACTCGGGGTATGTCCCTGGTCCTCCCTGAACTGTCATGGATTCTCCCTGCACACTCGGCCTCTGGCACCTATGAATTTCTGAAGAATGATGGACAATCCCATCGTGTGTTGTTACCAAGACCAGGATTTGGGGAACACAGTGAGAGAACAGGCAACCTGTTCTAGAGCATGTTCCCTGATATGAGTGTGGGATCCTAGATTCTGTCTAAATAAATGAACAATCAGAAATCTATAGAAGCCAAAGTCCAGGATGGACACTCTTTGTTCATGTAGGCAAAAGCCATTGGAGCATATCCCATCATGGCCTCTAGGTGAATCCTGTCCTGGCAGGACCAGTCCCACAGTGCCCCCTTGTGGCCTCTCATGCAAAGTCCACCTGCCCCTCTGAGGAATCCAGCATTTCTGAGATGCAACTTGGTTTGCACTGGGATCTTTGTGATGTCACTACCCAGACAGGAGAATGAGTGCATCTCTCTGTGGGACTGGGGACTAGGAAATTAATTGTTTCTAGATAAATGATGACTTGGAGGCTGCTTCAATGCAGGAAGTATTCACAGTTTTTATGTTGCCGGATATTCCCAGTTTACCTGATATTTTCTTTTGCTTCTGCCTCTTGTGTGGCACCATTGCACCTACAGGAACAACTGAAACCCAGTTCAAGGCTTAAAATCCACACTGCACTCTGGCAGTTTATACTGACAAGAAGGCCATGGGAATGGCCCTTATAAAGTGACACTGTGTTGTCCTTGTTGCTGGGAGAGACTCCTGTTGGAGCCCCACCCGCTGCCCAGGTACTGGGTAGTCTGTGCTAGTGGTCACTGCAATTGATCCCTGTCAGAGGAAAAGTGTCCCTCCTCCGCTTTTCCCTTGGGGTTTCATTTGTGTTTATGTGCTATTCTGAAGATTCAGTTTTTCTTCTTTTGACTTTATACACATTTATAGGTTGGCTCTCTTTTTTACTCTAATTCTGAAATTATTTCATTGTAAAGATTGAAAACTAAGCCTTTACTATAAGCATATGCAATTTTTTCTATTTCTTGTTCATTTTCCCCATTTTTAATCTAGTACCCTCCAAGGTCCCAAGGTCAACTACTTGCTCTGCACTGGGCCATTGTCAACTTTTGTGAGAAATGCTCCAATGTCGTCATTAAAGGAAGAACAGAGCTTTCTGGAACGTTTCCTGTAGTATTGATAATTGATGATACCTCCATGATATTGAAGGGTGGCTTTTACCCTTTGGAGATAAATAAAAACTGATGCTTTTAAAGAAACCAAAACATTAGAATGTGTGTCTTTA
Organism: Tadarida brasiliensis; assembly: GCA_030848825.1. Classification (NCBI taxonomy): domain Eukaryota; kingdom Metazoa; phylum Chordata; class Mammalia; order Chiroptera; family Molossidae; genus Tadarida; species Tadarida brasiliensis. Next base: position 19,541,552 of record CM061277.1, on the reverse strand, counting down.
CACCTGGTGATGTAAGCAGGTGATGAGTGAGACCAGGTCCTTCATGGGGAGGGATCTCTTCTGTACCTGGGAATTCACAGATTCCTCGAGAACATGATCTCAGGAGAAATAGAAACCCTACTTTATGAAGGTTTCAGAGCTCAAGGACTGATTAGCAGACCAGGGCAGGCCTCCGGGAGGTGGGGATGGGCCGTGAGGCCTGATCTGCTCACAGCGGGACTTCTTTCTCCGGGTTGTGTCTACAGGCATGGAGGGGACGATCTTTCAGCCTCTGTGACAAGACATTGTCTTTTCATGGTTAGACCAGGAAGAAATCGTTTGTTTTTGTTGCATTCATCATGTTAGAATGACTCAGGAACATCAGCCTCTGCAGCCTTATTAGAGAGGGACAGCAGAGTCCCAAACCGGGGCTGGTGTTGGCCGCATGTGGGGACACATGACAAATTATTGATATTTGCTCCTGTTTTTAAGAGCATTTTGGTGTCATAAAATGTGCACAGATTAGAAAAATTGATTTGGTTGCCTCCTCTGGGGCCACAGAGGACAACCTTCTGAACCCACACTGGCCAGACGCAGCCTCTGTGAACCGGAGGCGGGGGCGTTAGACGCGGAGGGAGCACTGAGCCTCGTGTTCTTGTCTCACTTCCCACCTGCATTTGTCACTGTGGAGATGGTTGTTGTGCCACAGAGCACAGTAGTACTCAGCCTCGTCCTCGGGCTGGGCCCCTCAGAGAGTCAGGGCTGCTTTGTCCCCTAGGATGGAGCCTGAGAACCGGGCTGGGGTCCAGGAGAGTTTATTGTTTGTATTATAAATCAGTGTCATAGGGACGTGGCCAGAATTCTGCTGGAATCAGTGGGCATAGTGACCAGTGGTGACTGCTCCAGAGCTAGAGGTACAGGTGAGTGTGACTGTCCCTTCTGGAGATATGGTCAGTGTAAGCTCCTGAGTCACCACAGCCTGAGAACTGGACCCTGAAATAAAAGCAGACACAGTCAGGCAGGAAGACTAAAGGCAGAGGGATCCCTCCCAAGGCTGGTCTCTGATTTCTCCATGAACCTGGGCACTGAGTGAGGAGGAGGAGGAGGAGGACAGCAGTCCAGGTCATGGTGCAGACTCTCCAAGATCCCCGGCCTCATGCTGGTGCTGGTCTCTGGTTGTCCCTTTATCTCCTCCTCAGCTCCCTGGGTAAAGGGTGTGTTTGATGCGGCATCATGCAAATATAGGCCCACAGCACCATCCAGTTCTGGGCCCTGGGCTCAGTTTGTAGTTTCAGTCTGAGGAGGATCCTGGGCTGGTTGTGAGCTCTGAGCCTGTCCCTTGAGAGGAAGCACCTGCTGTGTGTCACCTCTAACTCAGCTGAACCTGAGCACAGGGCTCTTTAAATTGCAATGCTTCTCAACCTTCCTAATGCCGCGACCCTTTAATACAGTTCCTCATGCTGTGGTGAACCCCAACCATAAAATTATTTTTGTTGCTACTTCATAACTGCAATGTTGCTACTGTTATGTCTTAGACGACCCCTGTGAAAGGGTCATTCAACCCCCAAAGGGGTCGCGAACCACAGGTTGAGAACCTCTTATTTGAGGATTTTCTTAGATTTCAGGCCTTGCACCTCTGAGAGGATCCACATCGCCCCCTGGTGACATCTTCCTGGGAATATTCAAGGTTTGGGAACTAGGTAGAAATAATGATAGTCCTTCTTTTTATAAAATACATACAACAAGTTTCAACTACCTCTTATTTCCTCCAGAGAATTTTCTTTTCTATTTTCAACTATTATGTTTTTCTGTTCTATACGTTCCATCGAGTTGTTTCATGACTTCTATTTTAATTCTGTTCTTCAGTGGATTTCAGGATTGATGTCCCAATCATAGCTGTCACAGCATTTCCTCATCCAGTCATCTCAGTGTTGGTGTCAGGAGATTCTCTTTTCTCCTTCAAGTTTTAAATTTCCTGGTTCTTGCTATAATGAGTGGTAATTTTTACTGGATCCCGGACATTTTCACAGTTACATTGGAAGTCCCTGGTCCCACTTATTCTTTCTTTAGTCAGGCGACCCTCCTGCTGAGCTACAGCAGAAGGTCAGGGTGTAAGCTCAGCTCCCACTGGCCCCAGAGAACGCGGAGCACTGACTGCCCTGCTCTGTGCTGCTGACACCTTCCTGGGACAGTGGGGCAGTGACTGTCACCAGCTGGTTCCCTTCCAGTGGGTTTGAGCTGAGCCTAATGCTGGGCCCTGCTGACCTCAGGGAGGGGAGAACAGGGTTCAGGGAAGCTGCTGTGCTCACTGGGGTGGCACTCAGGTGCCCACAGGGCCCTTTGGCCTGACTGATACCAGGGAGGAAAGTGGGCACCTGCAGCTAACTCCTCTGCCCCCCAGCTTTCATTCAGTGCTGTTAATGCAGGTGGGGTTCAAGACTGTGCTCTCAATGGCCCCACACTCCCCTGAGGAGCATAGGAGAGCAGACCAGCTGGGCCTTGTGCCACCTCTTTCAGTCTCACTGCTGAGGGCTGGGGAAGGTCCCCTGAGCACTGAGCGGCTGCATCCTGGGTAAGACTCCCAGCTCCTTTGTCTGGTTACAAGAACCAGGAGACGTGGCCTCACTAAACGTGTTGGGGAAGGGTACTTGCTCCTGTTTCCTTTAAAACTGTGTGTACAATGTTTATTATTTCCCACTTCAGTGTTTGCTACAATTAACTCAAAAGAGCCCTCCTGCTCCTGCATTTGTATTTTTGAGAAGGTCTGAAACACAGTGATAAAATAATTAAAAATATATAATGACATACTTGGAAATAAACAGATTTCGTTTCCCACTTAATTGGACATTATTTCTAGTATACAAAAGGGTGAGTTCTGGCCAGAAGGTAATTTCACATCCAATGTTAATATCATTGTACAATTAAAATAAGCTGTGTTTTGAATTTTTACAAAGAAATTAGTTCAGTGATTTTGACTAAGGTGATGTATTTTGAACTGTAAGTAGCAGAAGCTGTTCAAATGGAATTTAAATATTGTGCTACTCCTGTCTCCATGCGACAGTGACAGATGAACCTCTTGGTCTCTTGGTTTCTACCTGGGAGCCATTGGCCAGGGGAAACCTGGTCACAGATGCGGGACTTCTGTTGTCATTGTCATGCCACCAGGACTCTGAGTTGTATTTTAGAAAACGGGTCCCTGCTGATTCTGTTTGCAGTAGGAAACCAGTAAGATGTGAGCTATTTTGTGGACCCCACACAGATGGTCGGTGGTGAGAACATGAGGTCTCCTGGTTTATGTCGAAGTGGCAGAAGAAACAAGGTTGATCATGGAGGAGAGGAGGGTAAGGGTTCACCTCAGTTGCCACATCGGGGAAGCTTGAGTGGCAGTGGGTCTATGAAGTCCCGTGACAGGGACAGGCACCTCCTCATCAGGCTGGAGATCAGAGGTGCTCAGAGAGGCCAAGTGCACAAACTAAGAGCCAGTGAGGAGGGCTGGGGCCCTGACTGTCAGTCACCTCTGTCCTAGGTCCCAGGTAGGGTAGGTGCTCTGCGTGGGAGCTGTGGGGACCATTGCTATGGTAACGTCCATGTGTTTGCTGAGTCGAATTCAGGGGAAGGTGACAGGATCTGGGCTCATCAAGGGCTTCACAAGGGGAATAATATTGGCATGTATTGGGTGTTCCTGTTCCTGATGCCCCTCAGCTCACCGACAGCCTGGATTATGGAGATTCCAGTGGGGATGAGAGGAGAGGAGGACACAGTCAGTGACAGTGGGGTCTCGGAATACCACTCACGGGAGTCCCTAAGGTCCTGAGTGGTGCCAACTGTAGGCACATCTCATCAATGGACCCAATGCACCCACCTTCTTCCCTGGAGCAGGCTCAGCATTTTCTCAGCATCCCTCAAGCATTCTCATCCTACTGTACCCAAAACAAGATTTCTTGGCCACAGGCCCCTAAAATCCCTTTTGATAACCCCTCTCCTCTGGCTTATCTGAAGGTTCAGGTACTCAGCTCAGTGCCTGGAATTCCTCCTGGGCCTGAGTGTCCACCCAGGATCTCTCATCTTCGTCCCTGGTCAATGGTACACAGTGCTTTGCCGCCAGCCAGGATCTCAGGAGCTCGGGAGGACTGAGAAGGTCGGAGCTCTGACCTCTGGAAGAGCAGAGTTCATGCAGTGGAGGACGGTGCACCTTCTGGGACGGTCCCTGGGCTCTGAAAAGAATTATTTATGCAATCTGTGTCCTTATTTCAGGAGAAACATAGCAGTCCCTCATGATCTGGTTTGATTACACATGGGTAATAGACAGAATTTCGATATCATAATGAATAATTTATTTTTAGTGTTGGTTTTGTTTTTCTGAGACTTATAGAAGATGGAATTAGAAATTGAAAGTAGACCCATTACAAACCAGAAGGTACTTTCAAATATACTTTACAGAAATAAGTTATTTTAAAATGTTCATTGATGCCCCGGCTGGTTGGGCTAAACGGTTAGAGAATCGGCCCACTGACCAATGAGTCACAGGTTTGATTCTGGTAAAGGACATGTACATTGGTTGAGGTTTGTCATCCCGCCTGGACTGGGTAGTGCGGGAGGCAACCTGTCCATGTGTCCCTCTCACGTAGATGTTTCTCTCTCCTTCTCTCCCTCTCTCTCTTTGACTCCCAGTCTTTCTGTAGATAAATAAAAAGTGTCCTGGGGTAAGGATTAAAAAAAAAAAAAATTCATTGTTGCGAACCAAAATTCTAGGACGTTAATATTTTTGTCCCTGTTCTCCATCTCTGTGTGTGTCACTGTGAGAAGATTTACTATGCCAGGTCACAAAGTAATAGTCAGCCTCGTCCTCAGGCTGCAGCCCAGATATTAGCAGAAGCCCCGCATTGGCTGAAGTGTCCTTGGATCCACAGAATCTGTTGGGGACCCCGGAACCCTGGAGCTTATCTGAGTCTGATTTATACCTCAGGAGACAGCTGGGGGGCTCCCTGGCTTCTGCTGGAACCAGTGTATATTGTAGCTGCCAACACTGAAGCCACTGCTCAGGGTGCAGGTGAGTCTGGCTGAGGCTCCAGGAGAGGCAGAGAGGGAGGGCGGCTGAGTCAGCACAGGCTGGGAGAGGAACCTGCAAACACAGACACTGTCAGGATGGGACAGGCACCAGGGAACATTCTCAGGAGACAGAGTATGAAGGGAATCCACTTGGGCACTGAGCCTGGTCCCCAAGCCCTGTCTAACCTGTGCAGTGAGGGAGGAGCATGAGGAGGAGAGGAGTCCAGGCCATGGTCACAGCCCCTGAGCCCACAGTGGGCTGGGCTGCCCCAGGCCTCCTTTTCTTCCCCACCCTCTGCCAGAGGAGGGGTTTCCATGCAAATGTGCCCATCCAGTGACTGCCAGCCCCTCCCTGAGCCTGGTGCTGGAGCTCAGCTCACACCCCAAAAGAGAAAGATGTTGGTTGACTTCACCCCTGGGGAGGAAGCAGGTGCTGAGACAACACAAAGGTCCCTGCTCAGAGGACTCTGCCAGGCCACTAAGGACACAGCTGCTGAGTCCCCATCACTGAGCACAGGGACTAGCCCACAATCCAGGTGCCTTGTGTAAATGGTCTCATTGAACAGCTCTGTGTTGATCACTAGGCTGTCTCACTGCGCCATCTGCTGGTGGCAGGACACATGCCTCAGGTGACCCAAAGCCCTGAGAGCCCAGCTGCTTGTTTCTCTGTCTCTATTCACACACCCAAGGTCTTATTCCCAGAGACTGTGATTCTTATACTCTCTAATGATTACTATAACAATTCACTTTCCGGGGTCAGCATCTGTGAAATTTACAAAAATACATATAGGTGAGAATATAGTTGGGTTTTTTTTTTTTTTACGGTAAAGATGTTGCAAAAATAAATGCACAGTGAGCTTCTTGTCCAATGTCACAGGTGGGGGAGCATTAATGAGGTTTTATGAGCTCCTAGGGGCATGAAGGAAAATGACAGGGAAAGAATTTCCCAGGAATGTAGTGGGTGGCATATTCAAAGAAGGACCATTCAGCAAACATTTCACATCATGTATGGCACTTACAGCTGTCATAGAGATCTGATTTGACTTAGTAATTAGTGAAACAATAATAAATACTTTGGTAGGCTTCACATTTTCCAGTTCAAATTGTAGCATGTGTTTTGTTGTTAAATTTAGAAATTGACTTTATATTCTTACATTTGTATGTTCTACTGGTCTCGGTCACAGGATTCTCTGAACAATTTTGTCTTTGATGTCCTAAACGGTGTTTGAATTTTTTTTAAAAGTTCATGCCTTTATTTTCTTGCATAATTCCCTATTTTAGTAGCAAGCTCATTGTGAGATTGGCAGGTGCTGGCTGATGTGGAGAACATCTGGGCAGTTGAATGCAGAATCCATCCTGTCCTCACTGTGCGCGTGTCCAGCTCTGCTCTCACTGTGCAAATTGTCCAAGTCCCCAACCTCCTAGACTCACAGGGATCCGACAAATCCCAGTGACCAGGAAGCACGTACCTCGGGCACTCTCTCCTCACAGTACTTGAGAGATCCTCTCCTTCTGCTCAGGCAGGTCACTCCTGCTTAAATCCCCAGGGAGTCCTCACTGCTGTTCCCATGAAACGTCATGTCCTCAGCGGCCCTGAGGAGCATCGTGTTCTCGCTCCTCCTGCACATTCAGCTCACAGCCCCTACACTGCATCTCACACCTCCTCTTCCCTTCCTTCCTGTGGTCTCAAAACCTTTGATTCCAGTCCCTTCAATTCATCTTATTGTCCTTATGTCGCCTTGGGTCCTCTTCCATGTGAAGTTGTCAGTATCGACCATTGGGGAAGGGCAGGTCATTTTGTCTCATGTAACTTGTTCTCAATAACAGAGAAAAGTAACAAAAGGTACTCCATGAATAATCAAAACTCCTGCAAACAAGACATGTTTATACAAAACATATAATGTTCTAGATCACAGAAGTTGAAGTTTATGAGTTCACTCTCAAAAGTCCCTGAAGTCCTGTCCCCCTGGCTCTGTGCTAACATCTGGCATTCAGTTGTTCCCAACCACTGTGAGCTCAGAGGCTGACCTGGGAGAGAAGGGAGAGTTCTGAGCTTCAAACCTGGGCTCCTACGAGATAGGGACGTCCATTGCTGCTCTAGACACATGTTCCTCAAACCTTCTGAGTTCTGGCATGACAGACAGGTAATTGAGGTTTTCACAAAATATCTCTATGGTATTTTCTTCATTTTGCTGTGCAGTTTATCCTAGCGGATTTTGTTTTGTAGTTATTTTTTAAATTGTACATTTGTTTGGTTTTTACATAAGCTGTTGCCTCAAATGTTCTCACCAATTGAAAACAGTTTTCTTTGCAAGCGCCCATTAGGGACATACCCACCGAGTACTAGACACACAGAGGACACCCAGACAGTCTTCATCAGCTCAGGAAACCTTAATCACTCCAAACCAGACATTTCAGCCCAGGGGACTTCCAGGGGCAACCCTTCTGGATGGAAAAGTCAGTCTAAAACCAAACAGTAGCCTTATGGACCCAGAGAAGGTCAGGAAGGAAGGAAACTGGGGTTTTGTGGTGAGAATTCAGGAAGCTGATGAGGAAAGGGTCACTGAGGTTGTGCAGCTGCCTGAAGACAGGGGAGGAGGGACCTGTCATCAGGTGAGTGGCACCCACATTAAAAATAGAGAAAATGAGGTCTGGGTGACAGGACAGTCCTGCATCTGTGTGGTCCCAAGGAAGTAGCCATGAAGGTGTCCCCAAGAGGCGGTGAACTCCGTCCCTGACCCTGAGGGCTTAGAAGTGGCCGAGGAGCTGGCAGAGCAGGGCTGAGTTTGGGTGAGGAAGGCATGAGCAGGGACGGCGTGCCGTCCACAGTGCTGCCATGGCCACCTCAGCCAGGCCTCAGTGCACCTGCTCCGACAGTAGCCCAGATTATTAGTCAGGGGACTCTGGGCTCACAGGCTTGATTCATTAAAACACCAAAGCCCAGCACATGTGGAGAATCATGTCCAGGTAATTTACATGAACTGTTTATCCAGGATTGGCCAGTTAAAGAGAAGGTATTTTCATGGTAGAGTGATCATGTGACAATTGGTTCAGAATGTCCTGGTATCTGAGCCATTTGGGGAGACATGCAGACCCTGGTCACTCAGGCTGGTCTCCGGATCACTGGTCCCTGGCCATGAGGTAGCTGGATTGTGCGAGGCTGCGGGACGATGGACACCTGTTAGTACTTCCCTGGGTCTCCTAGAGGGGCATCACAGGAGGAAACTCCGCTATGCTTTTGCTGTGGAATAGGACCCAGTACCATCGGGGGCGGGGGGGCAGGTTAGTTTCCCTTCCTGGTCTCAGGCACCTCCTCTAGCGTAGCAGCTCTCTCCCAGCAGAAACCTTTGTGTGGGGTATTTGAAGAAAGAGAGTGAGGGGGCATTTGTGCCGGGGATGCAGTCATCATCTCAGGTGCCCGGAGCAAGTCTCAGGTGTCCAGGGACTTCTGACTCCAGGGAACCAACTGCATTGCTGTCTCGTGTCCATCATTCTTCAGTGTTGTGACTCTTAGCACTTTTATTCTCCCTAAAAGGGGAGAAATTGCTGAATTTTCATTTTCTTCCCCACAAGTAACATCGAGCGTTGAAGGATCAGGTGGTGCGTGCAGTTGGGGTGTCCCACTGCGGACCATGGCGTCAGGGAAGTGCCAGGGGCAGGGCTGGGAGTGGAAAGGTCCTGGTACTGAGTCAGAGGGAGTGTGCTGAGTGTCCTCTCCTCCCCCACTGGCAGTCTGGGCCGAGGAGCCTGCCAAGAACCTGGGATCCAGGCCTCACGTACAGACCAGGAATGAGGTGCTGGTCCAGGAACAGGAATATGTGAAGATAGATCCTGTCAGAGGGTTTGAGTCCTTGACTGCAATGTCCTTCAGAGGTGACAGTGCACTGGCCCTGGGTAGGATCTGCTGGGAGGAGAACAACGGACAACGTCCCTCGCGAGTCCTCCCGGTGAAGGCTTTGTGCATGTCCATGTTCGGGTTTGAACCAGGAGCCAGAATCCTCAGTCTGTTTATCCGTCATTATAGGAAGATATGCAAGGGATTTCCAGTTCTTCTTGATTGCAAATAAAGCTGCTATTTACATTTAGGTAAATGTTACTCTATTCTCTACTGTCACTGCATGCCATGGCCTTTGACCTGTTGTCTGTTCATTTCATCCAGTTATATTATTGTTAAATTTCTATTCAGACTTCTTCGCTGAACAATGTCTCACAAAGATATGTGTTGTTTGCTTTCCAAATATTTGGGGTTTGGAACTGTAGCTGTGTACTTGATCCTCTTGTGCACCTGAAGCTGAGCTCCAGGAGTAACCCACGAGCAGCATTGGCAAGCCTGACAGTCACTCGGGGTCCTCCCAGCCCACAGGACCACCTTTTGGGGAGCGTTCTGGTGGCAAGAGTGAGGAAGAAGCCTTGTTTAATATCAATGTCAGATCAGCTGTAAATGCCTAAAAAAGACACTTTGTTTTTCAATTTTCCTCTTTTTCAATTCAGTTCAGACATGCAGAAGATAGTGACCATTAGAGATATGCTGTTTCTGAGGGCGGTGGAAGTGGATACTCTGACCCCCTGATATCTGACCTTCCAGGGCATCAAACGGCAGCACCAGGAGGGCTGCTGTGGGGTAGGGCCTTTTCTCAAAGAAATATTTTCTCCTGGGCTTAGGGACTGTGTAGTCACCAACCTAAAGGGTAGAGGGCACAGCACTCAGGCAAACTCATGCATTTCCTCGAGGTGCTCTCAAAGCTTGCTGTGAGGGTCTCAAGTGACTGCTGTTTCCATCTAGTTTTCAGAGTTCACCAAGTGAACCACATACATGTGCTCACACCCACAACGTCGTGTGATCCTCACAGAGCTCTCTCATGTGATTGCAGGGGCTCAAGAGTACAAGGAAATCGTTCACATGATGGACACCTTGCTGGTTGAGGAAGACATGTGGATGATCACACAGGTGGACATTGCTGCTGTTTCAGTCTGCACAGTAAACGTGCCTCCTGGTTCCTGGCTGGTATGAAAACCGGGGCTTTGTAAGAAGTACATTGATTTGCCAATTTATGAAAAATTCATGGATAGGTTTGCCCAGCACCTGGAAGTGATTGGGCTCCCTGCGGTGATGCGAGGCTGTGTGCATGGGGTGGGGATATCTTGCGTAATTCCATATTTGACATTGTGAAGGCGTGCTTGAGTTGTGTTTGTGAGTCTGCGTGTTCCCCTAGTAGTTAATCTCTATTTGCACCACACAAACATCAGTTTTAAAAGTCTGAAATAAATTTCATCACGTCTCTATGTTTTATATATGTTAACTCATACAACCCACACCCAGCATTTCCTGGAATTCTGTTGACTATTCTGGCTCATCAGACGGTGCAACCCAGGAGCTGATATTTATGTCCCAAGCTCTCGGTTTCCTAAGTGAAAGATCCACCATGTGGGCCAGGCATGGGATTATAACTCTGATGCTTCGAACTGCTGACCTACATGTATCACTTGGACATTGGCTATCATTCATGGTGCCAGGGTCAAGGATGTGGGGAGGTCAAGCCAGACTCCGTGCACTGTATATGGAGCAGGAACGTCATGGCCTCTAGGGAGCCCAAGGGCATGGTGCAGGAGGTCAGGCCTGGGCACCGCCGCCATGGTGGGAGCTGTGCAAGCTGTTCTCCAGCCCTGTGTGCACCATGTCCCCGGAGAGAGGACTCCAGGCCATGGAGGAGGGAGGGTGCAGACTGGAGGCCCTCACTCAACAGGTTCAGATGAAGGGGAAGAACACTAACAAACCTTCAGAGATCAGATGTTTCAAATGAGTTTGCAACAGATATACCTTATCCATGCACTGAAACAAATGGAAACTTTCCTGATTCTTATAGAAAGCAGGTGTCACGTGATACCTACACCTGCCACACAAAATAAAGAAAAAGAAATTACTGACAATAACATGAACTGTGCATGTAAATGTTTTAAATAAAATATTAATCGAGAGAGTCCAATATTGTGTAGTAAGTGATACACCATTACCACATTTGATTTATTCCACATATCCAACTTGGGTTCCATATTGATCAGCCTTATACTTTAATACCTCGTATTAACACACTGAAAGATAAAAACATGTTAACTCAATAGATTTAAAAAGGGACATTGACCAATTTGTACAACATTTCTAATAAAATTGTACACAAATGTAAACAGACAAGTACCTGTGTAGTGTGGTAATTTACACTCTCACCTCACGCATATGACTTAGTCCACAGCCAGCATATTAGCTAATGAGGGGGAGGAGGACATTACCCAGAATCAGGAACAGACCAATGTCATATCAACTCCATTATATTCATGTCACACTGCAAGTATCAGACGATTCAATTAAACAAGAATAAATCAACAGTCATGTCTTGGCATTGATGGGAATGGACAATGGTTATTCCCAAAGCCCCAAATGAATGATACAGCCTGAAATTCTCCAGGGCTGGTGTGGCAGTGACGGAAGCAATCTCTCCATGAGCAGAAGTATAAGTCGTCCTACTGAGGACTAATGAGCCAATGGCTCAGCTCTGGAACATGCTGGAAATGAGTAAGTAATCAGTGACAGAGACACAGGATTCCCTAGTCAGAGTTCAGGTCTCAAATGAGCACAGATGGTCCCCGAGCTCAGCTCCTGGGCTTCAGGGAAAGAGCCTCTGTGTCCCCAGGTGATGGGCAGCTGGACTTTCTGTTTTGTTTAAGACATTTGTCTGGGAATAGGCTGTGGTGAGGAACCTGAGAAGGGAGGTACAGGAGGCACTTTCATTCTCCAGGGACGGCCCCTAGTGACTGCTGACTTTGAAGCAGAACTCAACACTGAGTCTGAGTGGCAGACACTGGGCGACCCCTCCGTGAAGATGAGAAAGGGCCTGTTCTGGTCTCTGTCTCCAGGCTTGAAGTCCCCTGTGAGCACTGGGACTGCTGTCACAAGAGGAACAGTGGGACCCAGCCTTGTCCTCATCTGTCAGCCCAGAGTGGCTGCATGAGCCCAAGCTGGCAGGTGGATCCAGGGAATGGATCATGGACCACAAAGGATGAGCACTTTCTAATAGATGAGGACTCTGCAGGCTGTGTTGGGGAGCTATCAGTAACAGTACACACAGTGGACCTTCCTGATGTGTATTGACACACTCAGCTGGGTCCCGTGTCCCTGAATCTGCCCTGCCCGCCATGGCTTCCCGGGGCAGCCTCCCTTGACACACAGAATTTTCTGCTCAGCTGGAGAAAGTTCAGAATGTGTTGCTGCCACCCTCTGGCTTGAAAGGCTGATTTCAAAGAATATGGACAGATTTTTCAGACAAAGTTCCCTGAGATGGTTCACAGACCCCAGTTTCAAGTCACCATCAGAGGAAGCAGTCACCATTAAAGAGGAGTGGGGATGGCCCAGGGGAGCCCCATTCAGCAGGAACAGCAGGTTTATGTCTCACTTCCCCACTGGCCTGGAGCACTGTGTGAGCACTGAGACTGCTGTCCCATGCTGAGCAGTAATAATCGGCCTCGTCCTCAGCCTGGAGCCCAGAGATGGTCAGGGTGCCCGAGCTGCCAGACTTGGAGCCAGAGAATCGATCAGGGACCCCTGAGGGTCTATTGCTATCACCATAGATGATGGTTTTGGGGGCCTTTCCAGGGAGCTGTTGGTACCACAGCACACTATTACCACCCCCAATGTTGGAGCTGCTTCCAGTGCAGGAGATGGTGACCCTCTGGCCTGGGGCCCCAGACACTGAGGGCGGCTGAGTCAGCTCAGACTGTGCCCAGGATCCTGGAAGAGGGAGAGAAACACAGATGGTGATTCTACGTCCTGAAACAGGAGGAGGAAGCAGAACCCATGTTTCTTCCCAAAGTCCCTTCCCTTATCCCTCTTTCAGGTCACCTGTGTAGTGAGCAATGAGGGTGAGGAAGAGAAGGGACCAGTCCATGCTGGAGATCATCACTGAGTCCTGCCTTCCGTGGCCCCACAGCAGAAACAGAGCCTCCCCCAAATCTCTCCCTTCCCCTATTCATACTCTCCACCAGAGTGGGTCCATTTATGCAAATGAGACTCTTCTCCTTTGGTCCCTCACCGGGCCCTGGGTCAGGTACCTGTGCTGAGGACTTCAGGGGCTGGCAGGGGTGGGGCTTGTGGACCCAGGGCATGGCACAGTCACTGCATGAGTCCTGAGCACAAGGTACCAGGCAGTGCCAAGTAACAGGTTCCAGCTCTGAGTATCCCAGAGCTTCAGGAACACTCCCTGAGCGCCCCCTGGTGCCCAGGCCTAGATAACACCCTTGTGTAACATGGTGACTGAGGCCCATCACAGAGAGATCCTGCCTCCTGACAGCTCTGTGCCCTGACCCTTCCCTTAGGGGCAGTACATGTACCCACTTTGGTGGCCTCCTGATTATGTTAGGACAATTATCGTGTTCTCCTCAGACTCATTAGGTCAGGCATGCCACATCCCGCTTGAATGTTCAATGGTCCGACTGAGCTGATATTACTATGTGATATTTTCTCAGAGCAGGTTCATATTCAGAGCAGGACTGTCCCTGAGAGACTTCCTACCTTATTTTCAGGACACGGGTATATTTTTTTCTGTGATTTCTTCCTGTTGGAAATTCATCACTATTTCTCCAATACACAACCAATATTTTAGTCTAATCTACTGAGCAATCCACAGCCTCTTTCTGCTCACAGACTCAACTCTTACGGCCTCTCATTCATCTTCAGTGCCGCACCTGGAACTCAGAGACTCCATCAGACTCTGTGTTTCCATTGTCCCGTCTCTAATTGTTCCCAGCTCCTCCCTGAGCCCAGGACACAGCAGGTTTCAGGAAAAGGTGTAGCTGGATGGTCCATGAATAGTCCGAAATTCTGAGATGGACACAGCTGCACTCGGGGTGTGTCCCTGGTCCTCCCTGAACTGTCATGGATTCTCCCTGGGCAGTCGGCCTCTGGCACATATGAATTTCTGCGGAATCATAGACAATCCCATCGTGTGTTGTCACCAAGGACCGGCTTTGGGGGCACACAGAGAGAGAATGGGCAACCTGTTCTAGACCGTGTTCCCTGTTTGAGTGTGGGATCCTAGATTCTGGCTAATTAAATAAACAAACAAATAAGGATCTATAAAGCCACACTCCAGGAAGGACACTCTTTGTCCAAATATGCCAAACCCAGCAGAGCCTATCCCATGGTGGCCCCGTCCTGAACCCTGTCCTGGCAGGACATGTCCAACAGTGCCCCCTAGTGGCTTCTCTTGTGAAGTCCATCTGCCACTCTGACCACATCCAGCATTTCTGGGGTGCAACATGGTTTTGCCCTGAGATCTTTGTGACGTCACAACTCAGGCAGGGGAATGAGTACATCTCTCTATGGGATTGGGCACTACAAAATTAATTGTCTCTAGATAAATGATGACTTAGAGGCTGCTGAAATGCAGGCTGTCGTCACAGTTTTTACGTTGCCGGATATTCCCAGTTTACCTGATATCTTCTTTTGCTTCTGCCTCTTCGTGACACCACTGCACCTACAGGAACATCTTAAATCTAGTTCAGGGCTTAAAACCCACACTGCACTCTGGCCGTTCCTACTGACAAGAAGGCCATGTGAATGGCTGTGAGAGACTCCTGTTAGAACCCCACCAGGCCCAGGTACTGGGTGTTCTGTCCTCGTGGTCACTGCAATTGATCCGTCAGAGGAAAAGTGTCCCTCCTCCACTTTCCACTTCAGTTTCATTGTCTCTATGTGCTATTCTGAAGATTCATTTTTTCTTCTTTTGACTTTATACACATTTATAATGTGGCTCTCTTTTTTACTCTAAACTTGAAATAGTTTCAGTCTAATGTTAAAAAACTAAGCCATTACTATAAGCATCTTTTTTGTTGTTTATTTTTCCCATTTTCAACTTCGTAGACTCCAAGGTCTGTTACTGGTTCCGCATCGGGCCCTCGTCAACTTTTTTGAGAAATGCTCCAATGTTGACATTAAAGGAAGAACAGAAACTTCTAGAGCTATTATTGTAGTATTGACAATTGATGATATCTCCATGATATTGAGAGCTGAATTTTACCCTGTAGAAACCAATAAAAACACGTGCCTTTAAACAACCTACAAAACTAGAATGTGTGTCATTACACTGGGTGATGTGAGCAGGTGATGAGTGAGACCAGGTCCTTCATGGGGAGGGATCTCTCCTGTACCTGGGAATTCACAGATTCCTCAGAACATGATGTCAGGAGAAAGAGAAACCCTGCTTTGTGAAGGTTTCAGAGCTCAAGGACTGATTAGCAGACCAGGGCCAGGCCTCCGGGAGGTGGGGATGGGCCGTGAGGCCTGATCTGCTCACAGGGGGACTTCTTTCTCTGGGTCGTACCTGCCAGCATGAAAGGGATGATCTCTTAGCCTCCTGTGACAAAGAAATTGTATTTTCGTGGGAAGACCAGGAAGAAAATGGATTATTTCAATTGCATTCAAAGGTTTGGTGACTCAGGACCATCATCTTCTGCAGCCTTACTAGACAGGGACAGCAGAATCCCAAACCTCAGCTCATGTTGGCCACAGGCTGGTACAGATGTGAACTTCTTGAATATTTTTACTCCTGTTTTTAAGATCACTTTGTTGTCATAAAATGAGGGGAAGGCAGGAGCATGGATTAAACTTTCCTCAGCTTAGAAAAACTGATTTGGTTGCCTCCTCTGGGGCCACAGTGAACAAACCTTCTGAGCCCACACTGGCCAGACGCAGCCTCTGTGACCCGGAGGCGGGGGCATTAGACCCAGAGGGAGCACTGAGCCTCTTGGTCTTGTCTCACTTCCCACCTGCATCTGTCACCGTGGAGATGGTTGCTGTGCCACAGAGCACAGTAGGACTTGGCGTCGTCCTCGGGCTGGCTCCAGAGAGGGTCAGGGCTGCTTTGCCCCCAGGATGGAGCCTGAGATCTGGGCTGGGGTCCAGGAGAGTTTATTGTTTGTATTATAAATCAGTGTCATGGGGACTTGGCCAGACTTCTGCTGGAATCGGTGGGCATAGTGACCAGTGGTGACTGCTCCAGAGCTAGAGGTGCAGGTGAGCGTGACTGTCCCTCCTGGGGACACGGTCAGTGAGGGCTTCTGAGTCACCACAGCCTGAGAACTGGACCCTGAAATAAAAGCAGACACAGTCAGGAAGGAAGACTAAAGGCAGAGGGATCCCTCCCAAGGCTGATCTCTGATTTGTCCATGAACCTCGGCACTGAGTGACGAGGAAGAGGAGAAGAAGTGTCCAGGTCATGGTGCAGATTCTCCAAGATCCCTGGCCTCATGCTGGTGCTGGTCTCTGGTTGTCCCTTTATCTCCTCCTCAGCTCCCTGGGTAAAGCGTGTGTTTTGTGGGGCATCATGTAAATATGAGCCCTCAGCACCATCAAGTTCTGGGCTCTGAGCCCAGTTTGTAGCTTCATTCTGAGGAAGAAACTGGGCTGGTTGTGAGCTCTGAGTCTGTCCCTTGAGAGGAAGCACCTGCTGTCTGTCACCTCTAACTCAGGCCCTGGGGGTGGGCACAGGGCTTTTTCAATTAGAAGGATTTGATTTGGTTTCAGGCCTTGCAGCTGTGAGACAGTCCACAGCGCCCCCTGGTGACGTCTTCTAGGGAATATCTATGGTGGTGGGATCTAGGCAGGAGAAATGATAGTGGCCCTCTTTTTAAAAATTTCATACATACATACATACAACAAATATTACCTATGTCTAATTCCCTGCAGATATTTTTCTTTTCTATTTTCAACTATTATGTTTTTCAGTTTGATAATTTTCATTGTGTTGTTTTCATGACTTCTATTTTAATTCTGCTCTTCAATGGATTTTAGAATACTTGCCCCCATCATAGCTGTCACAGTATTTCCTCATCGAGTCATCTCAGTGTTGGTGTCGGGAGATTCTCTTTTCTACTTCAAGGATTCAATTTCCAGGATCTTCATATAATGAGTGGTAATTTTTATTGGATCCCCAACATTTTTACGATTATATTGGAAGTCCCTGGGTCCCACTTATTCTTTCTTTAGTCAGGCGACCCACCTGCTCAGCTGCAGCAGGTCAGGGTGTAAGCTCAGCTCCCACTGGCCCCAGAGAACGTGGAGCACTGACTGCCCTGCTCTGTGCTGCTGACACCTTCCTGGGACAGTGGGGGCAGTGACTGTCACCAGCTGGTTCCCTTCCAGTGGGCGTGAAACAAGTCCCTATCTCTGGCACTGCTGACCT
The DNA here is from genome assembly GCA_030848825.1 of Tadarida brasiliensis. Lineage (NCBI taxonomy): Eukaryota > Metazoa > Chordata > Mammalia > Chiroptera > Molossidae > Tadarida > Tadarida brasiliensis. The sequence goes on along the minus strand of CM061277.1, from coordinate 19,524,294 downwards.
CAGGGCCTGAAGCCCAGGACTCAGGGAATCTGCTGTGTTCACTGGGGTGGCACTCAGGTGCCCACAGAGCCCTTTTGCCTCACTGATACCAGGGAGGGGAGGGGGCACCTGCAGCTAACTCCTCTGCCCCTCAACTTTCATTCAGTGCTGTTAATGCAGGTGGGGTTCAAGGCTGAGCTCTCAGTGGCCCCACACTCCCCTGAGGAGCACAGGAGAGCAGACCAGCTGGGCCTTGTGCCACCTCCTTCAGTCTCACTGCTGAGGGCTGGGGAAGGTCCCCTGAGCACTGAGCGGCTGCATCCTGGGTAAGACTCCCAGCTCCTTTGGTTACAAGAACCAGGAAACGTGGCGTCACTAAACGTGTTGGGGAAGGGTCCTTGCTCCTGTTTCCTTTAAAACTGTGTGTAGATGTTTATTATTTCCCACTTCAATGTTTGCTACAATTAACCCAAAGGAGACCATCTGCGTCTGCATTTGTTTATGAGAAGGTCTAAAACACATTGATAAAATATTTAAAAATATGTAATGACATACAAGGAAATAAATAGTTGTCGTTTCTCACTTTATGAGACATCATTTCTAGTATAGCAAAGGTTGAGTTGGCCAGAAGGTCATTTCACAAATACTGTTATTATCATTGTACAATTAAAAGAATCTGCATTTTGGTTTTTTACAAAGAAATTAGTTCAGTGATTTTGATTAAGGTGATGTATTTTGATACATAAGTAAGAGAAGCTGTTCAGATCTAATTTAAATATTGTGTGAATCTTTTCTCCAGTGTGGCAGTGACAGATCCACCTACTGGGGGGATGGTCCACCTACTGGATGGTCCTTGGGCTCTAAAAAAAATGTCTGTTTTCTTATTTCAACAGAAAAACAGCAGTCCCACATGATCTGGTTTCATTATCCAGTGACATAATGAACAATTTAATCTTTGTATTGTTCTGGTTTCCTCAGGCTTCATTAACATGGAGTAAAAAATTGAGAGTAGACCCATCATGAACAAGAAGGTACTTCCAGATTCAGTGTGTGTATAGCAGTTTCTTTAAACTGTTCAATTGTTGTGAATGAGACTCTGGGGAGGTCGAGGCTTTTATCACACTTCCCCCTCTGCATGTGTCACTGTGAGCACCACTGGACCAGATGGCACAGTAATAATCAGCCTCGTCCTCAGGCTGCAGCCCAGAGATGAGCAGAAGCCCCGCATTGGCCGAGGTGTCTTTGGATCCAGAGAAGCGGTTGGGGACCCCTGACCCCAAACTCGTACTTGACTTGTAGTACAGCAGATACCGGGGAGGGCTCCCGGGCTTCTGCTGGTACCAGTATATGTAGTAGCTGCCAACACTGAAGCCACTGCTCAGGGTGCAGGTGAGTCTGGCTGAGGCTCCAGGAGAGGCAGAGAGGGAGGGCGGCTGAGTCAGCACAGACTGGGAGAGGGAACCTGCAAACACAGACACTCTTGGGTGAGGGGCCAGAATCCAAGTAAATCTTCTCAGAATTAGAGGAAGAGTAAAGTGGTGTTTGGGGATGATAAGTGTCCCCAAGGCCTGTCCTACCTGTGCAGTGAGACAGGAGCACGAGGAGGAGAGGAGTCCAGGCCATGGTCACAGCCCCTGAGCCCACAGTGGGCTGGGCTGCCCCAGGCCTCCTTTTCTTCCCCACCCTCTGCCAGAGGAGGGGCTTCATGCAAATGATCCCATCCAGTGACTGCCAGCCCCTCCCTGAGCACAGGGACTAGTCCACCATCCAGTGGCTTTTGTACATGGTCTCATTGAATAGCTCTGTGGAGATCACCATGCAGTCTCACAGCGCCACCTGATGGTGACAGGACACATCCCTCCCCTGACTCACAGCCCTGAGTCCCAGCTGGTTGTGGAACTCAGCAGGTCACTGTCTCTATTCACACCCTCATGATCTTCTTCCCAGGTACTGTGACTCTGATACTTTCTATTGATTACTGTAGCAATTCACTCTCAGGGGTCCGCATCTATGGAATGTGCAAAAATATACATAAATGACAAATTATATTGATTTCTGTTCCAGTAAAGATATCGCAAAAACAAATACACAGTGAGCTTCCTGTCCAATGTCACAGGTGAGGAAGCCTTGATTAGGTTTGATGAGCTCCTAGGAGCTGTGAAGGAAATGTTGGAGGAAAGAATTTCCCAGGAATGCAGCGGTGTCATTTTCAAAAAAAGGACCATTCAGCAAACATTTCAAATCATATAAGGAATTTACAGTTTTCATATGGATCTAATTTGGTTTTCTCATTAGTAAAAAAAAAAAAAAAATACAATAATAAATGCTTTGGGAGGGTTCACATTTACCTGTGGAGGTTGTAGCACGTGTGTATGGTTTTTTTTTTGTTTTTGTTTTTTTAATTTTAAGAACTGGCTTTGTATTTTTTCATTTGTATGTTCTGCTTGTGTCTGTCACAGGTTTCGCAGAACAATTTTGTCCTCGGTGTCCTAAAGTGCGTTTATATTTTTTACAAATTCCCACCTGTATTTTATTCCATAGTTCCATATTTTAGTAACAAGTTCAATGTGAGATTGGGAGGTGTTTGCAGATATGAGAACATCTGGGCAGTTGAATGCAGAATCCATCACTTCCTCACTGTGCCCGTGTCCAGCTCTGCTCTCACTATGCACATGGTCCAAGGTCCACTACATCCTAGACTCACAGGGATCCGACAATTCCCAATGACCAGGAAGCACGTACCTCGGGCACTCTCTCCTCACAGTACTTGAGAGATCCTCTCCTTCTGCTCAGGCAGGTCACTCCTGCTTAAACCCTCAGGGAGTCCTCACTGCTGTTCCCATGAAACGCCATGTCCTCAGCTGTCCTCAGGAGCATCATGTTCTGGCTCCTCCTGCACATTCAGCTCACAGCCCCTACACTGCATCTCACACCTCCTCTTCCTTTCCTTCCTGTCACTTCAAAATCATCTTGTCCTGTCCTCTTCTCCTCTTCTATCACACATGCTGCACACTTGTCCTTCTCATCCTCACCCAGCACTGTGGGCTATTTAGCTTCTGGAAATAAAGTAATTCTGTTTGTACTGGGAGATCCATGTTTTCATAAGTAGATTTTTTTTTTCTTTTTTTGACCCTACAAAGTCAGAGCTGGGAGCATGAAGCCCTCTGGTATGAGTAGCACAAGTGACAGCACAAGCCAAACCTGAGAAGGTGCTGGTCACAGGCTGAGACACAAGCGTGAGGGGTCAGAGCGGGGAGTGGGCCCAATACTGTGCCATGTCCCAATGAAACAGGTGTCCATCCATGGTCTCCCAGCCAACTCGTCCTGTATCTGCTGCAAGGAGACGGGCTTAAACATGAGATCACAGTGATAACATATATTCTGGCAACTCTGAGTGGCTCTGAATACCAGGACCTACACACATCGTCACAGAAACGAAGAGAGAATTTTAGTATACACGTGTGTCCATCCAGTGACTGTCCAGCCCCTCCCTGAGCCTGGGGCTGGAGCTGAGCTCACATCTAGACTGAGGAGCATGGAGGTTGGCTTCACCCCTTAGGAGAACCCGAGGAGGAAAGACCCCCTGAGATGACACAACGTTCCCTGACCAGTGGACTCTTCCAGGCCTGAGAACACACAGGCAGTGAGCCCAGAGACCCCAGGCTCAGGCTCCTTTGAGAAAATGGTCCTCACTGTGCAGCTGCGTAGGGACCACCTGGCAATTGCACGGATTCTCCTGGAGGTAGCAAGACATACCCCTCACCCTTAGCCACCCCCTGAGAGCCCAGCTCGTTTCTGCATCTCCATAGATCACTGTCTCTATTCACACATTCAGTCTGATTCCCAGGTCCTGTGAATTCATCATTCTGTGCATGACGTGGAAGGACTTTTAAATTTCAAAGAGGCCCTTATCTCTGGGTGGTACAACTATGTACCCACATGTCCACGGTCGGTGCTATCCCCCCGAGAAGACGCTGCAATCATCCAACCCCTTCACTGAGTATGATTTAGTGTGTGCACACATTTGAGTGTCTGAAACTGATGTGTTAAAGCCATGGATTTCGACTGCTCACATAAGTAAATGTGTTTTTATTTCTGGTTCAGCTGATTTACTTCTTTAACTTACTGTGAGAGAGAAGGAATCCCAGGCCATGGTCGGCGTGCAGACACAGGGCTCAGAGCCCACTGTGAAGATGGGACCCAGGCGGGCACGTCTGCTCCCAGACAGCCATGGGTTCTCGCTCACTCGCTACGTGCAGAAGCATCTTCTCTGTGAACCCGGAGCCCACACACCCGCCCTGTGTTCTTCAGAGTTGTGCTGTGACCGTTTTTTCAGATACTTTTTGTTTGCTGCTTTATTTTGGTTTGGTTTTGTGGTTTTGCGGAGTGGGGGAGAAGACAAAGAGCTTCGGGAAAGAGGGCAAAACCTGCAGGGTGTGCGGGGGGATCGGGGCCGATCCTAGGGGGAGACCCCAGAGAACAGACGAGCGAGTTGTGAGAGAAATCAAAGACTAGAAGGAAGGGTAGAAAGTCCCCTTCCTGTGAAAAGGAGACTTTTTTTAGGGAAAGTGAAAGATCAGGTTATCGGCTAAGAGTAAGTCATGTGCACAGCGGTTTGGTGTGTCCCCTGCAGAGACAAGGAAGGGGACAGCTGGGGTCCAGCTGAGGCTCACAAGTGAAACTGTGAGGTGCCACCAGGTCTTGAGTTCTGGCAAGAAGAATTCAGAGTCTAGACTCAAAGTATAAGGGAGGGTTTATTTAGATATTTACAGAGGTAGTAGAAGGGCACCTGGGGCTTAGGAGGAAGAGAGAGAGAGACACCACCTTGAAAGATGAGAGGGAGAGGGGGGGAGACCTCCTGGGGAAAGGAGAGGGTGGGAAAGGCCCAGGATTGCTCCATGGAGAGAGCCTTGCTGGGTCCTCTGTCCTGAGGGCTTTTGTCTGGAGGTGTCTGGGGAGGATCTCAATAGAACATTCCTCAGCTTTCCAGGTGTGCCCCCTGGTGGTCCCCACCGAATGGTTAGCACCAGTGGTCTTTAGTCGATATGCTGGTCCTGATGTCAGCCATGGGGTGGCGCTGCGGCTCCTCCTGGGTTTACTGCTCTTCTGGACCTGCAGCTGAAACAGCTGAGTCCTGGATGTCACCTCCAGGGATTATGCCTGAGGGAGGGTCCTGCAAGGGCTGACAGTGGAGCCATTGCTAGGCCCCCAGGTCGGGTGCTTTTGAAGACTGAGTATTAGTATTTCATTGATCACAGGGTGGATGATGAGCTCTATCTTGAACCTTTTATGACAAATGACTATCTTAAGAGGTACGTAGTTCATGAAATGTTATCTGACATTAACACAACTCGTCAACCATCTGCAATGTATTTGCGCATGGAGGTGGTATCTGTGCCCAGAATGTTCTCTGATCCACCTGCTTCCTGTGGTGTCTTTGCTCAGTAGGTGCTGGTCCATCACGTCCTTCTCCTCTGTCTCCACAGAAACCCTGGCATTCAGCCCGTTCGGCTGCTCCCCTTCCCAAACGCTGAAGCCCGTGTTTCCCCCTGTTCTATAGCCTAGGTTTCAACACTTATTTAACATTGCCTCTTTAATCACTGAAATATGCAAAGAAATGGTCCACACTCAGAAGCATGGTCTTTGCCTTGGATCTGCTTCTCCTCTTGGGTTTCCATTTAGGTCAGTTCAGCAATTTCAAATACATTCAACGTACAGGTGTCGAATTTGTCCCTCCTGTCAGGCTGCATTCTTCTCCCTGTAGATACAATGACGGCAAGAAGTAGGCATTGTGGGAAATACACAGAGAAAAGAGTCACAGAGAATTTCTCATGTGGCTGACACCACCCGCTGCCCTATCACCACAGGGATCCGGAACCATCTGATGGCTAGAGGCACTTGTCCCCCACAGGACTGGACAGGGCTCCCCCTGCTCTGTCCACAGCCTCCCCTCGGTCTGCACACCTCCTTGTCCAGTTCAGGTCCTGGGTATTTGTGCCCTTCCCTGCTAACCTGGTCCTGAAGCGACCCTGGTTGACATTGCCTGCCCGGTTACATTGGCTGTACTTTATAATTTACACCATAATTAGAGGGACATTTCAAACACATGAATCAGATCAAAGGATCTCTTTGCTTTAACATCTCCCTTAGATTCTCTTGTCAGTATTAAGTAAAAATCTTTAGCCCCTCACTCATGGCCTCTCTGTGTGTGGCCATTGTTCCTTTCCCAGCTGTTTCCCTCCCTTCTCCCCCTTTGCCGGTACAAAAGCACAAATCTGTCCGAACTGCACAAAGATGATTAAGCCTGGACCACAGAGTCTACTTCTCTTTAATGCCATTTGACCTCCTGCTCCAAACGCTCTGCCGTCAGGTCCAGGCTCACACATCGCCGCTGGACAAGTCTCACCACTGTGAGATAGTGGGCCTTGTATACTCTTATGAAATAATTATAAGAGCACACCCACACCTAAGACTAAGCACTCGTGTGGTCATTTCCTAGAGGAAAATGAGGAGCAGAAATACTTAGAAAGAATAAAAATATAACTGTATCGTGTTTCTCTTCTCACGGGCTGTGCAGACGGGGATCCCGCAGACGGTGGGTGTGAGCTGTGTTATGACTATCTGTGCACATTTCACATTCCGCTCGGTTAGCAGAGAGCTTCCTCCCTGCACTGAGCCTGTACAGACCCAGGACAAAGGCAGACACGTGGGTATCCTGCAGCATTGGAAATCAAGGTCTTCTTTAATTATGATCATCTTAAAAATAGCTCCCCAAACAGGAGGGCCGTTCCCAATGATCATATAATCAGAAAATTATGATTAAAGACAAATTACTCTTTCCTCCAGTTACATGGTTTTAAGTAAGGCCCCGGCTTCGTTTAATGATGTCTGAGATCCAATGCATCAGGCAGACCTGGAGGCCAGGCAAACCTCAGTAATTACAATCCTTCAGATGCATTTTCTAATGACCCATAGATTTCTGTAAGAGCCTCAAGTCTTTGTTAGGAAATAATGGGCGGAGGGTGTGGATATTGATTGGAACACACTGCCCTATGTCATGGAGCAAACTAATGTAGATTTTCTATGACATCTGGGCCCCTGTGAGTGGTGAGTGAGGCGCCCGAGGTCTAGCCCTGCAGACAGTGGAGCCAGAACTGGGCCTCTGACAAGTCCCACAGGTTCTCTTCTCGTCGTCTCACCATCCTCATTCCATCTGGTGGCACATCCCAGGCTGGGGGATGACAGTCACTGGAGCACAGTCATCTCCTAGTGCACACGGTGGCCATGGACGTGGGTGAGTCCAGGTGATCAGTCACGTGTGCACATGCGACCCTATGCATCAGAGTGAAGGTGTTGTATCTTCCCAGAAATATTCAGGGTCTTGGGAGGGTGGTTTGTTCACAAATATGGAATAAGGGTGTGGGACAGAGAGAAGCTGACCGCGGTGTGTGTGCCGAGGGCACCTGTGAATGACTCTCCATCCTGGGAAGTAGAACCGCATCAGCTAAGAGGGGAAAACCACACATGTCCAACTTCAAACTCTGGTTTTCTACAAGTGCTTTGTAAAGCATTGTGCAACCACGGAGAACAATCTTTGGGAGAAAATGTGTTTGGACCCTGGAGTCACTTGAGGCTGTGTCAATACGCCCACACCTTCTGTCTGTTAACGGCCAACATTTTGGCTGCCCTGGAGTCCAGATGTCTCATAGGTAATTTTATATCACATGACGTGTTTGTGCCCAGGCTGTTCAAAAGGAAGTGGTCTCTTGGTGCCCCTTCTGGTTCTGGAACTGTGTCCATCACTCCTCAGGGGAGCCAGCTGTAATACTCGTCCTCAGGGCGACCCCGAGATGCTCAGGGCAGCATTGCCGCCAACGAGGTACACCGAGAACCAGTCTGAGGTCCAGACTGCTTCTTGTTTGTATCATGAATCACTGATGTCCTGAGGGCTTGTCCAGATGTCTGCTGGAACCCGTATGGATAGTGACCGCTGGTGACTGCTCAGTGCTGGAGCCATAGGTTAGCGTGACTCTCCCTCGTGGGGACACAGTCAGTGAGGGCTCCTGAGTCACCACAGCCTGAGAACTGGAACCTGAAATGAAAACAGACACAGTCAGAAAGGAAGAACAAGGGAAGAGGGATCTTTCCAATGCTGGTCTCTGAACCTGGGCAGTGAGTGAGGATGGGGAGGAGGAGGAGATAAGGTCAGCTCGTGGTAAATATGTGCCAAGATCCCCTGGCCTTAGGCTGGTGTTGGTCTCTGGCGTGTTTCTCTATCTCCTCCTCAGCTTTCTGGGTAAAGGGTGTGTTTTGTAGGGCATCATGCAAATGTGAGCCCACACAGCACCATCCAGGTTTTGGTCTGGGGCCCAGCATGTAGCTCTACTCTCACAAGGAAACTGGGGTGAGCTCTGAGTCTGTCCCTTGAGAGGAAGCACATGCTGTCACCTCTAACTCAGCCCCTGAGCATGGGCACAGGGCCCTTTGAGTTGGTTTTAGGTCTTGCAGTTCTGAGAAGTTCCGCAGTGCCCCCTGGTGACATCCTCTGGAGAATGTTTATGGTGGTGTGACCAATTTCCACAATCAGTGTGTAAACCAGTAACACAGGTAAATAAAATAGTAAATAAGCGTTACGTATTCTTCACCCCTTCAGAGAGTTTTCTTTTAAAATGAGATCTGTTATATTTTCAGTTCTACATTTCATTTGCTTTATTTCCATATCTATTCTGAAGTTCTCTCCTCTTCCATTCTTCCTGGGCATGTGTCCTCACGCAGCAACTCATGTCTTAGTGCCTGGTTCCCGAGGCACAGTTCTCCAAGGCCAACCCAGAGCACAGGAGCAGAGAGGGGACAGGGACGTCTCTGCCCTGAGCCCTTGAAGAACAGAGTGTACACTGTTGAGGACGGTCACCTCCTGGGTGGTCAGTGCTCTGATATGAATGAAACCTAGGACAGGCTCATTTTCCTTCTTTCAAGAGACAAAGGGCAGTTTCCAGGCTCTGGTTTTATCACATGAATAACCAGTAACATTTCAGTGTCAGCATGAATCATTTTTGTTTAATTTTTTTCTGTTGATTCAGAAATATTGAATGGTTAATTAATAGTACACACATTGTGAATCAGAAATAGTTCCAAGTAGAGTTTGTGTATATGCAATTTAGATTTAAATGATTCAGTTGTCCTGAAGAAGGCTCTGAGCAGGCTGAGGTTTTTGTCCCACTTCCCCATCTGTGTGTGTCACTGTGAGCAGCATTATTGTGCCCAATCATACAGTAATAGTCAGCCTCGTCCTCAGGCTGCAGCCCAGAGATGAGCAGAAGTCCCGCATTGGCCGAGGTGTCTTTGGATCCAGAGAAGCGGCTGGGGACCCCCGAGCCTTGGTGCTTATCTGAATCTGTGTAGTAGTACAGGAGATACCGGGGAGGGCTCCCTGGCTTCTGCTGGTACCAGAATATCCTTTTCCCACCGACACTGATGTCACTCCTCAGGGTGCAGGTGAGTCTGGCTGAGGCTCCAGGAGAGGCAGAGAGGGAGGGCGGCTGAGTCAGCTCAGGCTGGGAGAGGGAACCTGCAAACACAGACACTGCTGGGTTCTGGAGTGGGAATAAAGGTTAAGCTACACAGTGCTCTAAACCACAGGGGCTGAAAGAGGATGGGTAGGTGACCCCAGACCCCTACAGACTGTCCTACCTGTGCAGTGGGAGAGGAGCATGAGGAAGAGAGGAGTCCAGGCCATGGTCACCGCCCCTGAGTGCCCAGATCCTGTCTGACGTGGGCCGGGCTCTTTTATCTCCCCCTTGGCTGGAAAGAGGAGGAGCTGGGAACACTAATTTGTTTCCCCTCATGATGAACTTTCTTCCACCCTGAGAACCAGCTGCATCTGAGCTTGGTTCATTGGACAGAGGATCAGAAGGTGGAAGTGATTTGGCACCTGGGAGGCACCAGGAGGGAAGCAGCTGCTAGGTGGGACCTTACTCAGACCTGTGAGCAGGGTCTCTGCCCAGCCAGACAGCACACAGGGCAGAGTCTCCATCACAACCATGGCACCAGGGCCCCGACCTGGGGGCTGGGGGATCGCAGCGGCAGCACCCACTGTCTCAGCCTGGTAAACCCACCGCACCCCTACTGCTCACTGGTCCAACTTCATCTGTGGATGGAAATGATGTGGGGACACTGACCTGAGACCTGGTCACTGTCCGTCCACAGACATCCAAGGGCTCACCACTTGCTATACCCAACTTACTGATATAAAGGAACAGTATTTTCCAGTGATGGGTTTTCAGGAGTACGAGGAGGGGCAGACAAGGAAAATATGAGCACCGTGAAATGTGGCCAAAGCTGTAGGGAGGTGAGTCAGAGGGATCTCTCTGGGAGCAAACCTTGAGCTACAGTTTCAACAGCGGCCACGTGGAGGCACTGGGCAGCAGGCCTCACAGGCTGGTGGGGTCCTTCTGGAGAACACACACAGCAGACCTTTCTGAAGGTGGGCAGGGTTTGGGAAGACCTGCCAGAGAGTGCGAATCCTCAGACACAGTGCTTAGTGCGGTGTGTTGAGGCAGATCATGGACTGAGCACCGCGGTGGGAGCGGCAGTAACTACGTAAGCGCGCGTAATTGGACCCAGGTTGCAAAGAACCTTCTCTGTTCTCACCAATAATTGTCATATTTCTGATTGTTCAGGGAGGTGGATTTAACAGGCAACAGGCTGGGCATGTTTAGTGTGAACCATTTGATCCATTTGGGCATTTATATAAACCTGTGAAATTATCACCCATATCAAGATAATGAATATCTCTGACCACCTCAAAAGTGCATGTATATCTTTTGAAATTCCTTTCCTTGTCCACCCCTCCCCAGTTCCCAGGCAAGCATGGATCTGCCTTTTCCCACACACATTCCGCTGCATCTTTTAGGATTTTATAAGATTGAAATCATATATGATGCACTGTTTGTCTTTATATTCCGTATGGCATTTTAAAATTTAATCCACACAGTATCATATATCCTTAAGTCTTTCAGCTGTTAAAGGGCTGACTCTATGGATAGAGCAGAGTTAATTTATACACCCACCTGCTGAGAGACATTGGGGTCATTTCAGATTTGGGGCGATTATAAATAAAGCAGCTGTGAATATTGGGAGCCATGGTAAGCGCATACCACATGTGCACAGTTTCCTCTGATATACAATAATGGACACATTAAGAGGTACATGTTCAACTTTTTCAGAAGTTTCAAACCATTTTCTAGATGTAACCCCTTCCACTCCCACAGGTAGACCTGGGGGTTGTAGCTGTGCCACGTCCTGGCCTCCACTCGGCGTGGTCCGTCACGTGGACTTGAGCGGCTCCCATGGGTGTGTATTGCTAGCACACTGGGGTTTCCATCTGCATTTCACTGACACCTTCTGAGGCTGAGCATTTTCATTCGGGCTTATTTGCCAGCTGTACATTATGTTTGGTGGAGCTTCTTCTCAAATAACTTTTTCAGGTGTAAGTGCCCTACACATACGCTTTTACAAGATATGTGATTTGCAAACAGTCTGAGGAAGGCAGAGTGATGCACAGGGTGGGACCATTTAGGAAACGTTCTGTCTCTCTTGACTTTGGTCTGGACCCCTATCTCCCAGCCATGTGGTCAGCACAGGATAGACCCCAGTTCCAACTCCAGGGACAGGCACCATGTTGACTATCAATCAGACAGTCACCTCCCTGGTCACAATAAAAGTGTCAAGGGAAATGGGAGTGACTCAGTCAATTTTTTGTGTAGGCAACAGCTCAGGATAAATTGGAGGGCGAGTCTTTCTCACTTGGAGGTTTTCATGTAGGGATTATACCCTAAAATGCAGAAGTTCTGGGGTTTTTTTGGCAATTTGTCTTAGTTTATTTTTGTTACAGATGGTTCTCCTTTTCCCCCCATAGATACCCTCCTCCCGTACCCACCTCAGCCCCCTCTGCAACATTGTTGTCAATATCCATTGGTTATGCATACATGCATGTAAGTTCTTTGGTTTATCTCATCTCTCCCCCCTGCCCCACTCCTCTGAGGTCTGAACCCTACTCCTTTCTATGTCTCTGGGTCTCTTTTGTCCATTATATTCCACAAATAAGTGATACCATGTGTTATTTGTCTTTCTCTGATTGGCTTGTTTCGCTTAGCATAATACTCTGCAGTTCCCTCCATGTCATCTCAAAGGATAGGAGAGCTTTCTTTCTTACAGCTGCATAGTACTCCATCATGTACATGTACCACAGCACTTTTGTCCATTCATCCACTGATGGACACTTGGGCTGTTTCCAGATCTTAGCAATTGTAAATAGTCCTGCTATGAACATAGGGGTACATATATTCTTTCTGATTGGTGTTTCAGTATTATTAGGGTATATTCGTAGAAGTGGGATCACTGGGTCAAATGACAATTCCATTTTTAATTTTTTAAGGAAACACCATATTGTTTTCCACAGTGGCTGCACCAGTCTGCATTCCCACCAGCAGTGCTGTACAGAAGATTGTTAGTTGGATGTAGTCCCACGTATAAAACTTTTCCTTTCTTTCTCTTCCTGTAGGTGTTTTAACAGTGAAAATGCTGGTGCCTGTGATGTCTGAAATTTTGTTGCCTACATTTTCTTATAGGATTTTAATGGATTCATGAGGCACATTGAAGTCTTTTATCCATTTTGAGTTTATTCTTGTGGATGGAGTAGTTTCATTTTTATGCATGTAGTTGTCCAGTTTTCCCAACACCATTATGAAAGAGGCTGTCTTTACTCCACTGTATGCTCTTGCCACCTTTGTCAAATATTAATTGAGGATAATGTCTTGGGTCAATTTCCGGGTTCTCTGTTCTGTTCCATTGATCTATATGCCTTTTCTTGTGCCAGTAGCAGGCTGTTTTGATTACAATGACTTTGTATTTACCTTCCAGGAGAAAGTCAACCTGGGGATACAAGGTTCAGGGAGGAGGGACATCTGGAATAAATCCTAGAGAAACAGGAGGAAAGCCCAGCAAGGTTCCCCACTTGTCATCAGGAGAAGACACCTTCCTGTGTCACCATTGAACCAGCAGGGAGGTGTTGTGATAGTTTCCTTCACAGGGATGTCCTTGGGACTTCAACCATATGCACTTGCCTGTGAACCTTCACCCAGGACCTGTAGCTACTCACCTTCCACCTAGTTTACAGGGACCAGCCTCAAAAACCTCCCCACACCTGCTCTTTTCTTTCTCCTCTTAAACCATGCACATTCTGACCTCTCCTTTTTCTCTTACCTGCTCCATTCTTGGTCCAGGATCTAGTCTAATGTTTTTAACAACTCCACAGGCTCCTTCTGGTCACCGACTTGGTTTCAATCCTGAGTTAGACACAGTTGTACTCAGTGTGTGTCCTCGTTCCTGCCCTGAACTGTCATGGATTCTCCCTGGGCATCCGGCCTCTAGCATCAATGAATTTCTGCTGAATGGCAGACAATCAGATCATGTGTTGTTTCAAGGACAGGCTTTGGCAGCAACAGAGAGAACACGCTACATGTACTAGACAATATTCCCTGATATGAGTGTGAGATCTAGATTCTGTCTAAATAAATAAACACACAAGGATGTATGAAAACCACACTCCAGGAGGGACACTCTTTGTTCAAGTACGCAAAAGCCAGTAGAACCCATCCCATCATGGCCTCTTCCTGAGCCCTGTCCACAGTGCCCCCCAATAGTCTTCAGTGGAGTCCACCGGCTCCTCTGACCAGCCCACCCTCCTAGAAGGCAAAGCGCTTTTGCACTGGGATCTTGGTGATGCCAGTACCTGTCAGGACAATGAGTAGGTTCCTCCATGGACTGAATACTCTGATGTCATTGGGTGTATTCAGCTTCTTTGACAGTGAGAATGAGCTTCATTCATTTTTAGGCTGGAGCCCTGAAGGGTCAAGAAGGTGCTGATAACTGACCTGAATTCAGAGAATTGGGCCAGAAGCCCTGAAGGTCCATCACTGATGTCTTAGGTCACAGGCTGCAGGGCTCTTCCTGGGAGGCTGGTGCTGGTGTCATAAGCACACAGTGACCTGCTACTCCCCATATGAGAGCTCTCACAGGATCGTCGTGGGGTGGAGTCTCCTCATGTATATATTGGGGCGTCTGAGGTCCCTGATAGTCCAAAGACCCACCTTTAAACTTGAGCTTTCTTAACAGCCATAATGGTCCACGAGGAGAGAGTAGGACTCGATCCACTTCCTGTGGGCTCAGGAAATAGCCTCATGTAAATTCTCATGGGTTCTGAGTGGTGTCCGCCATAGAAAATCCAAGTCCATGGACCTACTGCCCCACCTCCCCCAAAGAAGACTCGGTGTTCCCCCAGCACTGGAGGAGTCCCTACCGCATCCTTTCCTGTCCCACAGAGAGGTCTCCACCCTTCAGGCCCTCCACCCCACAACCCTCAAGCCTGACACCACCTCCCTGACATCAAAACTGAAGGCTCGGGTACCTGGGCAAGTGCCAGGCCAGCTCTGTGCCTGGACGTCCTCCCAAACCTGCGGCCTCACCCAGCATCTCACATCCCAGTGCCGAATCATTGGAACACGGGATCCTTCAGACAGCCCTGAGCCCCGGGTCCTGGGAGGGTGGGAAGGGCTCTGCTGTGACCCCTTGATGGGGTTCCTGTAACCTCAACCCAGACGTCTGCCTCCCCTTCCTCAGAGGCAGGAGGGCACAGGGAAAGGAGCGGTGTTCTCCCAGGACTCCAATGTCATGTACGTCTACCTCTCTGTCAGTCTCCATTCCTTTGCTGAGATTTCCCTCCTGATATCCCCTGCAAGTGTGTGCCGCTCAACCTTCTAACCAGATCCCAAACGGGTACATGTGTAGCAGTGCAGGGAAACCCAGGAGGGCTCCCTGGCACCTCCAGGTACCAGTGTATGATGTAGCTGACTTGAGGAGACGGTAGACACTGTACAGGGTGCAGGAAACTGTGGTTGTCAATCCTGGGGATGCAGAGAGGGAGGGCGCTGAGTCAGCACAGGCTGGGACAGGGAACCTACACAGACACTTTATGGGTGACAAAGCAGGCACCGGGGTACAGTTTCTCAGTAGTCTGAGCCTGAGGAAATAAATGAACAATGTGTGTGGGTGCCCAACGGCTGTCTCCACCTGGACAGAGAATGAGAAGCAGGAAGAGAAGAGAATCCAGGCGAAGGTGCACCTACACCCTGAGCCCACAGTGGGCTGGGCTGCCCCAGGCCTCCTTTTCTCCTCCACAATCTGCCTGAGAAAGCGCTGTCCCTGCAGATGTGGACAGGCTTGCAAGGCAAAATTCTAAGGATGTGGACAGATTTTCCAAAGTTCTCAGTGGTGGACCCCAGGACACAGTTTCAGGCCACCAAACAAAGAATGCAGCTATCTTACCAGAGGAACCCCATTCAGCGGGGAGAGCAGGTTTTTGTCTCACTTCCCCACAGGCCTGGAGCACTGTGCGAGCACTGAGACTGCTGTCATAGGACTGGCAG
Organism: Tadarida brasiliensis; assembly: GCA_030848825.1. Taxonomy (NCBI): domain Eukaryota; kingdom Metazoa; phylum Chordata; class Mammalia; order Chiroptera; family Molossidae; genus Tadarida; species Tadarida brasiliensis. The sequence goes on along the minus strand of CM061277.1, from coordinate 19,508,830 downwards.
TAATAATCGGCCTCGTCCTCAGCCTGGAGCCCAGAGATGGTCAGGGTGGCTGAGCTGCCAGACTTGGAGCCAGAGAATCGATCAGGGACCCCTGAGGGTCTATTGCTATTACCATAGATGATGGTTTTGGGGGCCTTTCCTGGGAGCTGTTGGTACCAGTGCACATAGTTACCACCCCCAATGTTGGAGCTGCTTCCAGTGCAGGAGATGGTGACCCTCTGGCCTGGGGCCCCAGACACTGAGGGCAGCTGAGTCAGCACAGACTGGGCCCAGGATCCTGGAAGAGACAGAGACACGGAGATGGTGATGCTGGGTCTAGAGCAAGAAGAGGATGCAGACCCTATGTGGTTTCCCAAAGTCCTTTCCCCAGTCCCCATGTCCAATCACCTGTGCAGTGAGCGATGAGGGTGAGGAGGAGAGGGGACCAGGCCATGGTGGAGATCATCACTGAGTCCTGCCTTCTGTGGCCCCACAGCTGAAGCAGAGCCTCCCCCAAATCTCTCCCTTCACCTCTTTATACTCTGAACAAAGGAGCGTCCTCTTATGCAAATGAGACCCTCCTTGTTTTGATCCCTCACTGGGCCCTGGGTCAGGTACCTGTGCTGAGGACTTCAGGGGCTGGCAGGGGTGGGGATGTGTGGAGCACCAGGGGTGGCAAGGTAACAGCTGTGAGCTCTAAGCACAGGGCAGCAGGCAGGCCAAGGAACATGTTCCAGCTCTGATCACCCTACACCTTCAGGAACAGTCCCTGAGCGCCCCCTGGTGCCCAGGCCTAGATAACACCCATGTGTAACATGGTGACTAAAGCCCATCACACAGAGATCCTGCCTCCCCACAGCTCTGTGCCCTGACCCTGCCTCAGGGGCAGTACATGTACACACTTAGGGAGCCTCCTGATTATGTTAGGACATTTTTAATGTTCTCCTCAGGCTCATTGGGTCAGCCAGGCCCCGTCCTGCTTGAATGTCCAGTGGTCTTACTGCGCTGATTTTACTATGGGACCTTTTCTCAGAGCAGGTTCACATCCACAGCAGGACTGTCCCTCGGAGAGGTCTTCCCTTATTTTCAGGACCCAAGTTTATTTTTTATGGGATTCCTCCCTTGTTAGAAATTAATAACTATTTCTATCATACACAACATATATTCTAATCTTTTGAACAATCCACAGCCTCCTCTGCTCACGGACTCCACTCTCACCGCCTCTCATTCACCTTCGGTGCCGCACCTGGAACTCAGAGACTCCATCATACTCTGTGTTTCCATTGTCCCGTCTCTAATTGTTCCCAGCTCCTCCCTGAACCCAGGACACAGCAGGTTTCAGGAAATGTGTAGCTGGATGGGCCATGAATAGTCCGCAATCTTGAGCTGGACACAGCTGCACTCGGGGTGTGTCCCTGGTGCTCCCTGAACTGTCATGGTTCTCTCTGGGCAGCTGGCCTCTGGCACCTATGAATTTCTGTGGAATCATAGACAATCCCATCGTGTGTTGTTACCAAGGACGGGCTTTGGGGGCACACAGTGAGAGAATGGGCTACCTGTTCTAGACTGTGTTCCCTGTTTGAGTGTGGGATCCTACATTTTGGCTACTTAAATAAACAAATAAACAAGGATCTATAAAGCCACACTCCAGGAAGGACACTCTTTGTCCAAGTATGCCAAACCCAGCAGAGCCTATCCCATGAAGGCCCCTTCCTGAACCCTGTCCTGGCAGGATCTGTCCAACAGTGCCCCCTACTGGCTCCTCATGCAAAGTTCACCTGCCTCTCTGACCTCACCCAGCATTTCTGGGTTGCAACCTGTTGTTCCACTGGGATATTTGTGATGTCAGTACCCAGGCAGGGCTATCAGTATGTCTCTCCATGGTTGGGCACTAAGAAATTAATTGTCTCTAGATGAGCGATGACTTCTAGAGGCTTTTAAATTCAGGATGTAGTCACAGTTTTTATGTTGCCGGATATTCCCAGTTTACCTGATATTTTCTTTTGCTTCTGCCTCTTGTGTGGCACCATTGCACCTACAGGAACTTCTTAGACTCAGTTCAAGGCTTAAAATCCACACAGCACTCTGGCTGTTCTTACTGACAAGAAGGCCATGTGAATGGCCCTTATCAGGTGACACTGTGTTGTCCTTGTTGCTGTCAGAGACTCCTGTTAGAGCCCCACCTGCTGCCCAGGTACTGGGTGTTCTGTCGTCTTGGTCACTGCAATTGATCCGTCAGAGGAAAAGCATTCCTCCTCCTCATCCACTTCAGTTTCATTGTCTCTAATTGCTATTCTGAAGATTCATTTTTTCTTCTTTTGACATTAGTACACATTTATAATGGGGCTCTCTTTTTTACTTTGAACTTGAAATAGTTTCGGGCTAAAGATTCAAAACTAAGCCATTACTATAAGCATCTTTTTTGTTGTTTATTTTCCCCATTTTCAACTTAGTAGACTCCGAGGTCTGTTACTCGTTGTGCATCGGGCCCTGGTGAACTTGTTTGAGAAATGCTCCAATGTTGACATTGAAGGAAGAACAGAAACTACTAGAACTTTTATTGCAGTATTGATAATTGATGAAATCTCCATGATATGGAGGGTTGGGTTTTACCCTGTAGAAACGAATGAAAACACATGCCTTTAAACCACCTACAAAACTAGAGTGTGTGTTATTGCACTGGGTGATGTGAGCAGGTGATGAGTGAGACCAGGTCCTTAACGGGATTGTTTCAGTTACATTCAAAGGTTAGAATGACTGGGGAGCATCAGCCTCTGCAGCCTTACTAGACAGAGACAGCAGACTCCAAATCCTGAGCTCCTGTTGGCCACAGGAGGGGACAGATGTGAAACCGTTGATTATTTCTGCTCTTGCATTTAAGATCACTTTGTTGTCTTAAAATGGGGCCGAGGGGTAGATTAAACATTTTACATTTTAGAAAAATTGATTTGGTTGCCTCCTTTGGGGCCACAGAGAACAAACCTTCTGAGCCTGCACTGGCCAGACGTAGCCTCTGTGACCCGGAGGTGGGGGTATTAGATGCCCAGGGAGCACTGAGCCTCATGTTTTTGTCTAGTTTCCACCTGCATCTGTCACTGTGGAGATGGTTGCTGTGCCACAGAGCACAGTGGTACTCGGTCTTGTCCTCCGGCTGGCTCCAGAGAGGGTCATGGCAGCTTTGCCCCTGAGGATGGAGCTTGAGAACCGGGCTGGGGTCCAGGAGAGTTTATTGTTTGTATTATAAATCAGTGTCTTGGGGACTTGGCCAGACTTCTGCTGGAACCAGTTGGCATAGTGCCCACTGGTGACTGCTCCAGAGCTAGAGGTGCAGGTGAGTGTGACTGTCCCTCCTGGGGACAAGGTCAGTGCAGGTTCCTGAGTCATCACAGCCTGAGAACTGGACCCTGAAATGAAAACAGACACAGTCAGGAAGGAAGAACAAGGCCAGAGGAATCCTTCCAATGCTGGTCTCAACTTCTCCATGAACCTGGGCAGTGAGTGAGGAGGCGAGGAGGAGGAGACACGTTCAGCTCCTGGTGAAGATGTGCCAAGATCTCCTGGCCTCATTCTGGTGCTGGTCTCTGGTGTGTTTCTCTATCTCCTCCTCAGCTTCCTGGGTAAAGGGTGTGTTTGCTGGGCCATCATGCAAATATGAGCCCACAGAACCATCCAGTACTGGGCCCCGTTTTTAGCATCAGTCTGAGGAAGAAACTGGGCTGGTTGTGAGCTCCGAGTCTGTCCCTTGAGAGGAAACACCTGCTGTCACCATGTCTAACTGAGTCCATGAGCATGGGCACAGGGCCCATTTAATTCGAACCCTTTGAGTTACTTAAGGTCCTGCAGCTCTGAGAACTTCCATAGCGCCCTGGTGACATCTCTAGAGAATATTTATGGTGGTGTGACCTATGTCCACAATCAATGTATAAACATATAACACAGATACATAAAACAATAAATAAGCATTACATATTCTTAACCCCTTCAGAGAGTTTTCTTTTTAAATGACATGTGTTGTATTTTCAGTTCTACATTTCATTTGCTTTCTTTTTATGACATCTCTTTCTATTCTGAAGTTCTCTCCTCTTCCTTTCTTCCTGGGTCTGTGTCCTCACACAGCAACTCGTGTCTTAGGGCCTGGTTCCCGAGGCACAGTTCTCCAAGGCCAGCCTTGAGCACAGGAGCCGAGGAGGGACAGGGACGTCTCTGCCCTGAGCCCTTGAAGAGCATAGTGTACGCTTAGGAGGGCAGTCACCTGCTCGGTGGTCAGTGCTCTGATGAGAATGAAACCTAGGACAGGCTCATTTCCGTTCTTTCAAGAGACAATGGGCAGCTTTACAGGCTCTGGTTTTATCACATGAATAACCAGGTACCATTTCAGTGTCAGCAGGAATTATTTTGTTTAATTTTTCTGTGGATTCAGAAATATTGAATGGTTAATTAATAGTAGACATATTGTGAATCAGAAATAGTTCCAAGTAGAGTTTGTGTACATGCAATTTAGATTTAAATGATTCCAAGGTCCTGAAGAAGGCTCTGAGCAGGCTGAGGTTTGTCACACTTCCCCATCTGTGTGTGTCACTGTGAGCCGCATTATTGTGCCCAATCATACAGTAATAGTCAGCCTCGTCCTCAGGCTGCAGCCCAGAGATGAGCAGGAGCCCCGCATTGGCCGAGGTGTCTTTGGATCCAGAGAAGCACCTGGGGATCCCTCAGCCCTGGTGCTTATCTGAGTGTGATATATACCACAGGAGAAACCTGGGAGGGCTCCCCGGCTTCTGCTGGTACCAGTGTATGTAGTAGCTGCCAACACTGAAGCCACTGCTCAGGGTGCAGGTGAGTCTGGCTGAGGCTCCAGGAGAGGCAGAGAGGGAGGGTGGCTGAGTAAGCACAGGCTGGGAGAGGGAACCTGCAAACACAGATACTCATGGATGAGGGCTCAGGGATCCAAGTAAATCTTCTCAGAATTAGAGCATGAGTAGAGTGTTGTTTGCAGATGATAAGTGTCCCCAAGGCCTGTCCTACCTGTGCAGTGAGAGAGGAGCAGGAGGAGGAGAGGAGTCCAGGCCATGGTCACAGCCCCTGAGCCCACAGTGGGCTGGGCTGCCCCAGGCCTCCTTTTCTTCCCTACCCTCTGCAGGAGGAGGGGCTTCCATGCAAATGATCCCATCCAGTGACTGCCAGCCCCTCCCTGAGCCTGGTGCTGGAGCTCAGCTCACACCCTGAAAGAGAAAGATGTTTGTTGACATCACTCCTGGGGAGGAAGCAGCTGCTGAGACAACACAAAGGTCCCTGCTCAGAGGACTCTGCCAGGCCACTAAGGACACAGCTGCTGAGTCCCCAACACTGAGCACAGGGACTAGCCCACAATCCAGGTGCCTCACTAGTGTAAAGGGTCTCATTGAATAGCTCTATGGTGAACACCAGGCAGTCTCACAGCGCCACCTCCTGGTGGCAGGACACATGCCTCCAGTGACCAAAGCCCTGAGAGCCAGCTGCTTGTTTCTCTGTCTCTATTCACACACCCATGGTCTTATTCCAGAGACTGTGATTCTGATACTCTCTATTGATTACTGTAGCATTTCACTCTCAGGGGTCCCCATATGTGACATGTGCAAAAACACACATAAGTGACAAATTACTTTGATTTTTTTTCCAGTAAATATGTTGCAAAAATAAATACACAGTGAGCTTCTTGTCCAATGTTACAGGTGTGGGAGCATTGATCAGGTTAGATGAGCTCCTAGCGAGTGTGAAAGAAAATGATAGCGGAAAGAATTTCCCAGGAATGGAGTCAGAGGCGTATTCAAAGAAGGACCATCAGCACACATTTCAAATCATGTAAGGCAGTTCCAGTTTTCACAGAGATCTGATTTGATTTAATAATTAGTAAAAGAATAATAAATGCTTTGGTAGGCTTCACATTTACCAGTGGAAAATGTAGCGTGTGTTGTTGTTGTTTTAATTTAGGAATTGACTTTATGTTATTACATTTGTATGTTCTGCTTGTCTCTGTCACAGGATCCTCTGAACAATTTTGTCTTTGATGTTCTAAAGTGTGTTTGTATTTCTTTTAAAATTCCGTACCTGCATTTTCTTCCATAGTTCCCTATTTTAGTAGCAAGCTCATTGTGAGATTATCAGGTGCTGGATGATGTGGAGAACATCTGGGCAGTTGAATGCAGAATCCATCTCATACTCACTGTGCCCATGTCCAGCTCTGCTCTCACTGTGCAAATGGTCCAAGTTCCCAACCTCTGGACTCACAGGGATCCGATAAATCCCAATGACCAGGAAGCACGAACCTCGGGCACGCTCTCCTCACAGTACTCGAGAGATCTTCTCCTTCTGCTCAGGTAGGTCACTCCTGCTTAAACTCTCAGGGAGTCGTCACTGCTGTTTCCATGAAACGCCATGTCCTCAGCGGCCCTCAGGAGCATCGTGTTCTGGCTCCTCCTGCACATTCAGCTCACAGCTCCTACACTGGATCTCACACCTCCTCTTCCCTTCCTTTCCTGTGGTCTCAAAACCTTTGCTTCCTGTCCCTTCATTTCATCTTATTGTCCACATCTCACCTTGGGTCCTCTTCCATGTGAAGTTGTCAGTGTCGACCATTGGGGAAGGGCAAGTCATTTTGTCTCACATAACTTGCTTTCCATAACAGAGAAAAATAACGAACTGTACTCCATGAATGGTCAAAACTCCTCTAAACAAGAGACATTTGTACAAAACACAAAATGTTCCAGATCACAGCAGTTGAACCCTACGAGTTCACTCTCCAACGTCCCTGATGTCCTGTACCCGGGGTTCTGTGGTAACATCTGGTTTCGGTTGTATCCGACCACTGTGAGCTCAGAGGCTGACCTGGGATGGAAGGGAGAGTTCTGAGCTTCACACCTGGGCTCCTACAAGATGGGGACGTCCATTGCTGCTCTAGACACGTGTTCCTCAAACCTTCTGAGTTCTGGCATGACGGACGGGTAATTGAGGTTTTCACAAAATATCTCTATGGTCTCTTTTCCATTTTGCTGTGCCGTTTCTCATAGAAAATTATGTTTTGTAGTGTTTTTTAATTTTTACATTTGTTTGGTTTTTACATAAGCTATTGCCTCAAATGTTCTCACCAATTTAAAACATTCCTTTTTTGCAGGTGCCCATTAGGGACATACCCACCAGGTACTAGACACACAGAGGACACCCAGACAGTCTTCCTCAGCACAAGAAACCTTAATTACTCCAAACCAGACATTTGAGCCCAGGGGACTTCCAGGGGCAACCCTTCTAAATGGAAAAGTCAGTCTAAAACCAAACAGTAGCCATATGGACCCGGAGAAGGTCAGGAAGGAAGGAAACTGGGGTTGTGTGGAGAAAATTCAGAAAGCTGATGAGGAAAGGGTCGCTGAGGTTGTGCAGCTGCCTGAAGACAGGGGAGGAGGGACCTGCCATCAGGTGAGTGGCACCCACATTAGACATAGAGGAAATGAGGGTCTGGGTGACTGTCAGGATAGTCCTGGGGCTGTGTGGTCCCAAGGATGTAGGCGTGAAGGTCTCCCCAAGAGGTGGTGAACTCCGTCCCTGACCCTGAAGGCCTAGAAGTGGCCGAGGAGCTGACAGAGCAGGGCTGAGTTTGGGTGAGGAAGGCGTGAGCAGGGACAGTGTGCCATCCACAGTGCTGTTTAGCCACCTCAGCCAGGCCTCAGTGCACCTGCTCCGACAGTAGCCTAGATTATTAGTCAGGGGACCCTGGGCTCACAGGCTTGATTCAATAAAATACTAAAGCCCTGCCCATGTAGAGTAGCACGTGCCGGTAATTGACATGAACTGTCCATCCAGGGTTGGCCAGTTAGTTAGAAGGTAATTCATGGCAGAGTGATCATGTGACAATTGGTTCAGAATGTCCTAGTTTCTGAGCCATTTGGGAGATATGCACACCCTGGTCACTCAGGCTGGCCCTCTGATCATAGGGTCGCTCACCATTTGGTAGCTGAATTGTGAGGGGCTGGGGGACGATGGACACCTGCAGGTACTTCCCAGGGTCTCCCAGAGGGGCGTCAGAGGAGAATACTCTGTGATTCTTTGGGTGTGGAATGGGAACCAGGGGCAGAAGGCTGGGTCAGTCTTGTTTCATTTTCTGGTCTCAGGAACCTCGTCTAGCATATCAGCTCTCTCCCAGCAGAAATCTTTGCTTGGATTATTTGAAGAAAGACAGTGATGGGGCATTTGTGCTGGATATACAGGCATGATCTCAGGTGCCTGAGCAAGTATCAGGTGTCCAGGGACTTCCGACCCCAGGAAACCAAGTCCATTCATGTCCTGTGTCCATCACTCATCAGTGTTTGATTCTTCACACATCACTTAACCTTCACCCTAAATTCCAATGTCCTGAACTGTGAAATTCAGGGGCAGCCCCTACTCAGCTCACCCCACACAATCGATGTGGTGGTCACAGGAGAGGGTCATGTGTGGATCACAGGATGTTCTCCGAGACCTGTGCAGCATTCTTCCCATGTAAAGAGTAAAGAGTAACCTCCCATCACCCCCTGGCCTGAAACACCTGAGCACCTCTCTCTAGACATCAAGGACACGGGTGTGGTTTATTCTCTTTGACATTAATGGCTGAAAAGTTGCATAGAATTTATGAATGACCAGCCCTCTTTCTTAAAGATATATCTCTATTTAATCATGTTTATTTTCATTCATAATACTAATAATCAGGAGGTACTCAAGTTTCACAAAATAGTGCAGAGAAGTGAGGCACAGGAGTTCCACAGACTCCCAGGGTCACATGTCTTCACCTGAGATTTGAACCCACATCCCCAGGCACCAGCTCCCACATCTCAGTCACTGTGCTTTGCTGCCTTGCTGAGTGGCCTCATCTGAGTCAAGGCATTTGCCCACTCAGTCTGTCTGTGCGGTGTCTGGGTGCTTGCTCCCCAACTGCAAGGTCTTCTTAAAGTCCAAGTTGGGTTCAGGAGGCTCTGCTGGGCACTGCTGTGTGAGGGGTCCAAGTGTGTCCTGTGAACAAGATGTCACCATTTCCAAGGGTTCTGACAGTGTGTCACTTGGGCTCTCTATTGTAATGTGTCCCCTAAGGTCTCACCCAATGGATATGAGAAGGAAAGTTCCTGTGTTTTCAAGGAGTTCAACTGTCTGCCCAAGCAGTGAGCCACAGAGATGGGCTCTGCTGAAATTCAATCATCAAGTAGATTTAGAATAACGATGTGGTTTATTCAGTGCCCTCCATTGAAGACAAAACTCAGAAACTAGTACAGCACATTCTTTTTTATGTCATGTGCACACGTTCAATTCACTATGAACTTCAGTGATCCTAGAAACATCAGGGTAGATGCCTTCACAACTCAAGTTATGTTGACATTTAATGGTAAACAGTGTCTCAACCTAATTTTAAATAAAATTGATTGCTGAATTTTAGCTGATATCATTCTTTCCATGACACTGGGATGGATGGAAACATGAACTACTTGTGAGGCTATTTTTTTAAATCAATTTTTATGAATTACTACATGAGTAGATTAACATAAAAATGAACAGAAAACAGGGTAAGTCCCCCATCCTGCCCTCACTGATGGTGCTCCCGACTGTTGCTTTCTGACATCAGAGGTGTGTTTGTTACAATTAACAAGCCCATATTGAGATATTATGAACTAAAGTCAAGTTCACAATAAGGTTCACTCCTTAGTACAGTCTTGTAGGTGCTGATCACGTGTAATGTCGTGTACCACCATTACAGTATCAGACTGAATTATTTTACCACCCTAAAAATATAGTGTTTTTCACCTGTTATTTTCTCTCCCTTTTCTGGGAACCCCCGAAAACAATGGAAATTTTATTGTCTCTAGTTTTGCCTTCTCCTGAATGTCACAGTCTTATTCATACAGCGTGTAGATTTTACACATTGTCTTTTTTCACTTAGAAATATACATTTAAAATTTCTTCTGATTTTTATAGATTGATGACTAAATAAATTACTTTTATCACTGAATCATTTTCCTCTCTATGGAGACAATAAAGATTGTATCAGGAGCCACTGTGAGAAGGTAGAGAGAGCTCAGATGTCAGGTGTCACTGTAGACAATTAAAACATCGGGTAAAGAATGAAAGGGTTAATACTGTAATATGATGGTATGAGAAAGCATCGAAAAGTGGAGAAATTGCAAATTTCCCCCGTTTTCTTGCCCTCATGCAACATCAAGTGTTGAAGGATCAGCTGGATGAGATTGGGGTTGTCTCACTGTGGAACATGGCGTCAGGGGAAGACCAGGGGGAAGGGCTGGGAGTGGAAAGGTCCTGGTACTGAGACAGGGGGTATCTGCTGGGCGTCCTCTCCTCCCCGACAGGCAGCCTGGGCAGAGGAGCCCGCCCGGAACCTGGGATCCAGGCCTCACATACAGACCAGGAATGAGGTGCTGGTCCAGGAACAGGAATATGTGAAGGTGGAACCTATCAGAGGTGTTGAGTCCTTGACTGCAATGTCCTTCCGAGGTGACAGTGCACCGGACCTGGGTCAGATCTGGTGGGGGAGGACAATGTCCCTCATGAGTCCTCTAGATGAAGGCTTTGTACAAGTCCACGGTCGAGATAGGAAAGTACAGGCCGGGTTTGAACCAGGAGCCAGAATCCTCAGTCTGTTTATCCATCATTACAGAAAGATATGCAAGGGATTTCCAGTTCTTGTTGATTGTAAATAAAGCTGCTATTACATCATGTAAATTTCACTCTATTCTCTACGGTCACTGCATGCCATGGCCTTTGACCAGTTGTCTGTTCATTTCATCCAGTTATATTATTGTTAAATTTCTATTCACTTCTTCCCTAAACAATGTCTTAAGAAGATGTGTGTTGTTTGCACTCCAATAATTTGGGTTTTTAAACTGTAGCTGTGTACTTGATTCTCTTGTGCACGTGAAGCTGAGCTCCCCGAGTAACCCACGAGCAGCATCGGCAATCCTGACAGTCACTCGGGGTCCTCCCAGCCCCCAGAACCACCTTCTTGGGGAGTGTCCGGGTGGCAAGAGTGAGGAAGACGCATTGTTTAATATCAATGTCAGATCAGGTGTAACTTCCTAAAATAGAGACTGCTTTTTCAGTTTTCCTCTTTTTCAGTTCAGTTCAGACGTGCAAACAACAATGACCATTAGAGATGTGTTCTTTCTGATGGCGGTGGAAGTGGACACTCTGACCACCTAATATCTGACCTCCAGGGCATCAAATGGCAGCACCAGGTGGGCTGCTGTGTGGAAGGACCCTTTCTCTAAAGAAATATTTTCTCTTGGGCTTAGGGACTGTGTAGTCACCAACCTAAAGGCTAGAGGGCACAGCACTCAGGGAAACTCATGCATTTCCTCGAGGTGCTCTCAAAGCTTGCTGTGAGGGTCTCAATGTGACTGCTGTTCCTTCTGGTGTTCAGTGCTCACCAAGAGAACCACATATATGTGCAAACACATACAACGTCGTGTGATCCTCACAGAGCTCTCTCATGTGATGGCAGGGGCTCAAGAGCACGAGGAAATGGTTGAAATGATGGACACCTCGCTGGTTGAGGAAGACATGTGGGTGATCAGACAGGTGGACATAGCTGCTGTTTCAGTCTGCACAGTCAACGTGCATCCAGGTTCCTGGCTGGTAAGAAAATTGGAGCTTTCATGGAAGTATATCCATTTTCCAAATTACAAAATATGCATGCTAGGTTTGCCCATCACCTGGAAGTGATTGGGCTCCATGAGGTGATGCGAGGCTGTGTGCACGGGGTGGGGATATCTTGCGTTATTCCATGGTTGACATTGTGAATGTGTGCCTGGGTTGTGTTTGTGAGTCTGTGTGATCCCCTAGTGGTTAACTTCTATTTGCACCACAGAAACGTCAGTTTTAACATTCTGAAATAAATTTCATCACAACTGCATACTTTATATACATTAACTCGTACAACCCACACCCCACTCACCTAGGTTTCTGTTGACAATTCTAGTTCATCAGACGGTGCAACCCAGGAGCTGACATTTATGTCCCAAGCTCTCGGTTTCCTAAGTGAAAGATCCACCATGTGGGCCAGGCATGGGATTATAACTCTGATACTTCGATCTTCTGACCTACATGTATCACTCGGACACGGGTCCACCATTCACGGTGCCAGGGTCAAGGATGTGGGGAAGTCAAGTCAGACTCCATGCACTGTATATGGAGCAGGAAAACCATGATCTCCAGGGAGCCAAAGGGGATGGTGCCGGAGGTCAGGCCTGGGCACCGCCGCTGTGGTGGGAGCTGTGCAAGCTGTTCTCCAGCCCTGTGAGCACCATGCCCCCGGAGAGAGGACTCCAGGCCATGGAGGAGGGAGGGTGCAGACTGGAGGCCCTCATTCAAGGATCAGATGAAGGGGAAGAACACTAACAAACCTTCAGAGATCAGATGTTTCAAATGGGTTTGCAACATATACACTTTTCCAACCATCGAAAGAAATGGGAAATTTCCTGATTCTTGTAAAAAGCAGGTGTCACCATGATACCTACACCTGCCAGATAAAAAAAAGAAATTACTGACAATAACATGAAGTATGAATGTAAATGTTCCAAATAAAATATTATCCAAGAGATTCAATATGGGAGCAGTAAGTAGATACACCATTACCACGTTTGATTTATGTATTCCAGATACCAACTTGGGTTCCATATTGATCAGCCCTGTACTTTAATACCTCATATTAACAGACTGAAAGATAAAAACTTGTTAACTCAATAGATTAAAGAGGGACATTGACCAATTTGTACAACATTTCTAATAAAATTGTACACAAATGTAAATTGCATGTACAGTGTGGTCATTTACATTCTCACCTCACACATCTGACTTAATCCACAGCCAGCATATTAGCTAATGAGGAGAAGGAGGACATTTCTCCAAAGATCAGAAACAGACCACTGTGACATTAATTCCATTATATTGCACTGCAAGTATTAGACAATGCAATTAAACAAGAATAAATCAACAGTCATGTCTTGGCATTGAGGGGAATGGACAATGGTTATGCCCAAAGCCCCAAATGAATGATACAGCCTGAAATACTCCGGGGCCGGTGCGGCAGTGACGGAAGCAATCTCTCCATGAGCAAAAGTATCAGACGTCGTACTGAGGACTAATAAGCCGATGGCCCATCTCTGGAACATGCTGGAAATGAGTAAGTATCAACGACAGGGACACAGGACTCCCTAGTCAGAGTTCAGGCCTGAAATGAGCACAGATGGTCCCCTAGCTCAGCTACTGGGCTTCGGAGAAAGAGCCTCTGTGTCCCCAGGTGATGGGCAGCTGGACTTTCTCTTTTGTTTAGGACATTTGTCTGGGAATAGGCTGCGGTGAGGAACCTGAGAAGAGAGGTAGAGGAGGCACCCTCATTCTCAAAGGACGGACCCTGGATCTGGCCGGTGTGGCGACAGCTGACTTCAAAGCAGAAGTCAACACTGAGTCTGAGTGGCAGAACCTGGGCGACTCCTCCGGGCAGACGAGAAAGGGCCTGTTCTGGTCTCTGTCCCCAGGCTTGGAGTTCCCTGTGAGAACTAGGGCTGCTGTCACAGGAGGGACAGTGGGACTCAGCCTTGTCCACAGCTGTCAGCCCAGGGTGTTTGCAGGAGCCCGAGCAGGCAGACTGGATCCCGGGAATGGATCATGGACCACAAAGGATGAGCACCTTCTAATAGATGAAGACTCTGCAGTCTGTGTTGGGGAGCTATCGGTATCGGTACACACAGAGGACCTTCCTGATGTGCACTGAGGCACTCAGCTGGATCCCGTGTCCCTGGATCTGCCCTGCCTGCCATGTCCTCCCAGGACAGCCTCCCATGACACACAGGAATTTCTGCTCAGCTGGAGAACAGTTCACAATGTGTTCCTTCCACCCTCTGATTGAAAGGCTGATTTCAAAGGATGTGGATAGATTTTCCAGACCAATTTCTTTGAGGAGGGTCACAGACCCCAGTTTCAAGCCACCATCAAAGGAAGCAGCTATCTTATCAAAGGAGTGGGGACGGCTCAGGGGAACCCCATTCACAGGGGACAGCAGGTTTTTGTCTCACTTCCCCACAGGCCTGGAGCACTGTGTGAGTACTGAGACTACTATCATAGGACTGGCAGTAATAATCGGCCTCGTCCTCAGCCTGGAGCCCAGAGATGGTCAGGGTGCCCGAGCTGCCAGACTTGGAGCCAGAGAATCGATCAGGGACCCCTGAGGGTCTATTGCTATTACCATAGATGAGGAGTTTGGGGGCCTTTCCTGGAAGCTGTTGGTACCACTGCACACTCCAAACCCCAATGTTGGAGCTGCTTCCAGTGCAGGAGATGGTGACCTTCTGGCCTGGGGCCCCAGACACTGAGGGCGGCTGAGTCAGCACAGACTGGGCCCAGGATCCTGGAAGAGAGACAGACACAGAGATGATGATGCTGGGTCTAGAGACAAGAGTGGGAAGCAGACCCCATGTTTCTCCCCAAAGTCCCTTCCCCTTTTCCCCTTATCCAGTCACCTGTGCAGTGAGCGATGAGGGTGAGCAGGAGAGGGGACCAGGCCATGCTGGAGATCATCACTGAGTCCTGCCTTCCGTGGCCCCAGAGCTGAAGCAGAGCCTCCCCTATATCTCACCCTTCCCCTCTTTCTAGACTGAACCAGGGAGGGTCCATTTATGCAAATGAGACCCTCCTCCTTTCCTCCCTCCCTGGCCCTGAGTTAGGTAGCTGTGATGAGGACATCAGGGTCTGGGAAGGGGTGGGGCTTGTGGACCCAGGGAATGGCAAGGTCACAGCTCTTAGTCCTGAGCACTGAGCACCAGGCAGGCCAAGGAACAGATTCCAGCTTTGATAACCCTACACCTTCAGGAACAGTCCCTGAGCGCCCCCTGGTGCCCAGGCCTAGATAACACCCTTGTGCAACATGGTGACTAAGGCCCATCACAGAGAGATCCTGCCTCCCCACAGCTCTGTGCTCTGACCCTGCCTTAGGGACAATCCAGGTGACCCCTTAGGTGGCCTCCTCATCACTTCAGGACACTTTTCATGTTCTCCTCTGAGTCGTCAGGTGAGTCAGTCCATGTCCCCCTTGTCTGTTCAGTGGTCAGACTGAGCTGGTTTTACTATGTGGTCTTTCCTCAGAACAGGTTCAAGTCCAGAGCAGGACCGCCCTTCGGAGACTTCTTCCCTTACATACAGGACAGGATTTTATTCTTTTATGTGATTTCAATCTTATTAGAAATTAATCACAATTTTTCCAATACACACAAAAAATACTTTCAATGTTGCTGTTTTTTTCAGTACAAACGAAGTGTTTTGGTTTACACATTATCTTCATTCCAGCTTTACCTATTAATTGCTATCAACATTAACATAGACATTGAATAACTTATTTCACACTTGTCTCTTTTATATTCATAGGCGAGTCAGACATCAGATTGGTGAGTCAGGCCCACTCTTGTCCCAGCTCCCCGGACAAAAGGGGAAGGTGCCTGGGATAGAGCCTCCTCTCACTGGGACTTGGGTAGGTGGGGGCTAAGAACTGGATTTAAGGTGACCTGGGGAGCACTTGGGGGATGACAGCAGAAGGAGGTGAGTGCTGGATGTGCGGCCAGCGGTCCTGGTGCTGGTGCTCCAGGCCTGTCCCCACCCAGGGAGGCAGGTGCAGCAGAGGCTGGCAGGGCAGGGTGGGCAGTGTCCCCACTGCAGCTGCTAACCTGCGTTACCCATGTGTCCCTCTGGGAACAGGAGGCTGTCCCTCAGACCTCCTGTTGCTTTCTGCCCTTCCTAAGGGGACTTAATTCCAGATATACCTGATGACAGTGGCTGTGGCGTTTAATGGAACTGAACTTATGGAAACCATTTTAAAAGTCAGGGATCAGAGCTGGCAGTTAGTGAGTTGGGAACTCTGTTGCCAGTTTCCCTGATCAGTTTCCAGTGTCCACAGGACCAGTACTAACCTGCACGAATGATGAGGGAGGAAGGCAGAGTGATGCACAGGGTGGGACCAGTTAGGGAAACATTCTGTCTCTCTTGGCTTTGATCTGGACCCCAATCTCCCAGCCATGTGGTCAGCATGTGATGAATCCCAGTTCCAACTCCAGGGACAGGCACCGTGTTGCCCAAATCAGTCAGACAGTCACCTCCCTGGTCATAATGAAGCTGTCAGGGGAAATGAGAGTGACCCAGACCAGGTTTTGTGCAGGCAAGGGTTCAGGATAAATTGGTAAGGGAGGGCGAGACTTTCTCACTTGGAAGTTTTGATGTAGGGACTATAGGCCTCCGATGCAGACGCATCTGGCTCCCAAGAGAAAGTCAAACAGGGCATATAAGGGTCAGGGAGGAGGGACATCTCGTTAACCCCAGAGAAACAGGAAGATGCCCCAGCAAGGTTCCCCACTTGTCATCAGGAGAAAACACTTTCCTGTGTCACCATTGAAGCAGCAGGGAGGTGTTTTGAAAGTTTCCATCACAGTAATGACCTTGAGAATTCAACCACACACACTTGCCTGGGAAGATTTACCCATGGCAAGGAGCTACTCACCTCCCATCCAGTTTTCAAGGACCAGCCTCGAAAACTCTTTCCACTCCCTGCTCTTTGCTTTCTCCACTAAATCCATGCACACTCTGACCTCGCCTCTCTCTCACCTGCTCCATTCCTTGTCCAGGATCCAGTCTAATGTTTGAACAATCCACAGTCTCCTCTGCTCACGGACTCCACTCTCAACTCTCACCACCTCTCAATCATCTTCGGTGTCATGCCTGAGACTCAGAGACTCTATCAGACTCAGTATTTCACTTGTCCCGTCTCTAATTGTTCCCAGCTCCTCCCTGAGCCCAGAACACAGCAGATTTCAGGAAAATGTGTAGCTGGATGGACCATGAAGAGTCCGCAATCCTGAGTTGGACACATCTGCACTCGGCGTGTGTTCCTGGTGCTCCCTGAACTGTCATGGATTCTCCCTGGGTAGCTGGCCTCTGGCACCTATGAAGCGCTGCGGAATTATGGACAATCAGATCATGTGTTTTACCTAGGACAGGCTTTGTTGGCATACATTGAGGGAATGGGCTACCTGTTCTAGACCGTGTTCCCTGATATGAGTGTGAGATCCTAGAATCTATCTAAATAAATAAACAAACAGTGATGTATAAAAACCACACTCTAAGGAGGACACTCTTTGTTCAAGTGTGCAAAAGACAGTAGAGCCCATCCCATCATGGCCTTTTCCTGAACCCTGTCCCACAGTGCCCCCTACTGGTCTCTCATGCAGAGTCCACCAGCACCTCTGAACACACCTCACCCTTCTGGAGTGCAACCTGGCAAAGCACTGGGACCTTAATGATGTCACGACCTGTCAGGAGAATGAGTAGGTCCCTCCATGGACTGAATACTCAGATGTCATTAGGTGTATTCAAGTTCTTTGACAGTGAGAATGAGTTTTATTCATATTCAGGCTGGAGCCCTGTGATGGTCAAGAAGGTGCTGATGACTGACCTGAATCCAGAAAACTGGGCCGGAAGCCCTGAAGGTCCATCATTAAGCCTTAGGTCACAGGCTTCAGGGCTCTGCCTGAGTGGCTTGTGCTGGTGTCATAGCCCAGAGTGACCTGCTACTCCCCATATGAGAGCTCTCACAGGATCGTCACTGGGTGGAGTATCCTCATGTATATGCTGAGGAGTCTGTGGTCCCCGATATTCCAAAGACCCACCTATAAACATATGCTCTGTTAACAGTTCCAATGGGTCACGAGGAGAAAGTAGGACTTGGTCCAGTTCTAGTGGGCTCAGGACATACCCTCATGTAAATTCTCATGGGTTCTGAGTGGTGTCCACCATAGAAAACCCACGTCCATAGACCTACTGCCCAACCTCCCCCAGGGTAGACTCGATGTTCTCCCAGCACTGGAGGAGCCCCTCCCCCATCCTCTCCTGTCCCACAGAGAGGTCTCCTTTCCCCGGCCCTCCATCCCCACAGCCTTCCAGCCTGAACCCCTCACCCTGATATCAAAAATGAAGACTCCGGTTCCTGGGCGACATTCAGGCCAGTTCTGTGCCTGGACGTCCTCCCAAACCTGTGGCCTCACCCAGCATCTCACATCCCAGTGCCATGTCTCTCCGGACGCTTCAGGCAGCCCTGAGCTCAGGATCCTGGGAGAGTGGAAAGGGCTCTGCTGTGACCCCTTGATTGAGTTCCTGTAACCTCAACCAATGTCGCCTCCTCCCCTTCCTCAGAGGCAGGAGGGCACAGGGAAAGGAGCTGTGTTCTCCCAGGGCTCCAATGTCATGTACGTCTACCTCTCTCTCAGTCTCCATTCTTTTGCTGAGATTTCCCTCCTGATATTCACTGCAAGTGTGCGCCGCTAAACCCTCTCACCGTTTATATTAATTTCATATAAGCTGTAGGGTTGGGAGTTTGGTGGATGAACAAAATGTAACTTTGAGGTATGCATTCTCACGGCCTGGCCAGCCAAGGATCAAAGTATACATGGGAATAGATAAGGTATACACTATGTGCTGGAAATCCTCCCTGAAAGCATAGGATACATGGGCATAGATAAGGTGTGCATGTTGGGTTTGGAAAGCCGTCCTGATAGCACCCAAGCATGAACGTGTTTGTTATGTGTCTCCGCTGAAAATAGCAGAACAGGAAGTATGCAGGCTTGGCTGTAAGGTCGGCAGAGATGTGATCTCCAGGACTTAATTACCTAAAACAGCCAGTAACCTAGGGAACCACTTTGCAAATAAATTGGGCTGCATCCAGAGATCTGAGCCTTTGTGCCCTTGCGGTGCTCCCTCTCTCTCCAAGCAGTGTCAGCTTGTAGTTCATTGCCTTGCGAGGACCCCCGGCAGGGCGACAGAGTGGGCAATAAACAAGTTAGGGGAAATTAATATTGATGTTCTGAGCATAAAATAGAAAGGTGTGTCCATTGAATTAGGTGTCATTAATTATTCTCAGGAATGTTTCATAGTTCTTAATTTATGAGCATTTCATTTGTTCAGATTTATCCTTAAGTATCTCTTATTTTGATGCCAACACAAATGGTATTTTAAAGATTCCTTGTTAGTTTTTGAAGATCTGTTGCCAGTGTGCACATTGGCCCTCATTGTCCATGTTGCTGTTGTTTCTCCAAGCCGAGATTGAGGTGCTCGGATAAGAGCATTTGACGTCAGTTTTGCCCATAGCCGGGCATGGCCAGTAGCAACCACTGTCTGCACCACCACCATCTGCCCTGGGAGATCAGTCTCTGAACGAAGCATTTCTGCTCTGAGAACAGGGGCAGGTGAGATGGAAGAGCAGGGGCCAATCTACTGTGACAGAGGGAAAGCCCGAGACATGGTCTGGGTTGGCTGCTCTGCGCAGATCCACGAGCTTTCTGAACAAGTGGGAACAGGTGTCACCCAGAGCCATTCCTGATCCAGGAGAGCAGGTGCCTGCCCTAGGTGGGGGGAGCTCACAGAGCTTTCACTCTCATTTCCTCGGCTCTGGAGCCCAGTGTGCACATCCCTTTACTGTGCATGTAGACGGGAAGGTCAGCCTCGGCCTCAGGCTGCAGCCAGAGATGAGCAGAAGCCCCGCATTGGCCGAGGAGGCTTTGGATCCAGAGAAGCAGCACAACTCCAGATCCCAAATGGGTATGTGTGGAGTGGTACAGGAAACCGCGAAGGGCTCCCTGGCACCTGCTGGCACCAGTGTGTGGCATAGCTGACTTGAGGAGACTGTAGTCTCTGCCCAGGGAGCAGGGGACTGTGGTTGTTCATCCTGGGGATGCAGAGAGGGAGGGCGCTGAGTCAGCACAGGCTGGGAGAGGGAACCTACACAGACACTTATGGGTGGCAAAGCAGGCAGCAGGGTACACTTTCTCAGGAGACTGAGTATGAAGATAATTAATTGGAAATGAACCCGGGTACATGATGCCGGTCTCCACATGAACAGTGAGTGAGAGCAGGAGGAGGACAGGATCCAGACAAACATGTACCCAGACCCTGAGCCCACAGTGGGCTGGGCTGCCCCAGGCCTCCTTTCCTCATCCACCTTCTCCTGAGGAAGCGCTGTCCCTGCAAATGTGTGTCCTTCAGGGAGTGCCCCACTCCTCCCTGAGTCCTGGTGCTGAGCTCAGCTCTCACCCAGCTGAGGAGGAGGTTGGTCCTGATGTGCTCTGTCCTGCAGCTGCTGCATAAAGTCCACAGACTGAGGGACTGGGAGCAAGGGGAACGCATTCACTCTCAGTGGGTGAATTTAGTCTGCGATGTTGGCCCGCCCGTGCTCCATTGATACCGCTGTGATTAACCTAGTTGTTAATAACAGGAAAGGAGCAGAGAGAGGCCCACATATCATAGGGCTGTCACTGGGCAGCTTCCCTGGGGAGCTGACTCTACACTCCTCAGGAGCCACCAGACTGTTCCCTGCAGGTCGCTGGGGGAAGGGCCTGGACAGGGAGAGACAGACACCTGTCCAGTCAAATCGGGGGACTAGTGAGTTGATTGCTGTCAGTCACACCTAGGCACAGGTCATTGGCCTCCTGATGTGTACTGATGCACACAGCTGGATTCTGGGTCCCTGGACCTGCCCTGCCCGCCATGGCCCCCTAGGGCAGCCTGCCCCTGACACACAGACATTTCTGCTCAGTTGGAGAAAAGTACACAATGTTTCGCTGCCAACGAATGGCTTGAATGGCAGAATTCAAAGAATGTTGACAGATTTACCAAAGTTCTCTGTGGTGGATCCCAGAACCCAGCTTCTGGCCACCAAACAAATGAAGCAGCGATCTTATCAGAGGAGAATGGACTGCCCAGGGGAACCCCATTCAGCAGTGACAGCAGGTTTTTGTCTCACTTGCCCCCAGGCCTGGAGCACTGTGCGACCACTGAGACTCTTGTCATAGGACTGGCAGTAATAATCGGCCTCGTCCTCAGCCTGGAGCCCAGAGATGGTCAGGGTGCCCGAGCTGCCAGACTTGGAGCCAGAGAATCGATCAGGGATCCCTGAGGGTCGTTTGCTATTACCATAGATGATGGTTTTGGGGGCCTTTCCTGGGAGCTGTTGGTACCAGTTCACATAGTAATTCCCAATGTTGGAGATGCTTCCAGTGCAGGAGATGGTGACCCTCTGGCCTGGGGCCCCAGACACTGAGGGCGGCTGAGTCAGCACAGACTGGGCCCAGGATCCTGGAAGAGAGAGAGACACAGAGATGGTGATGCTGGGTCTAGAGACGAGAGTGGGAAGCAGATCCCATGTGGTTTCCCAAAGTCCCTTCCCCAGTCCCCATACCCAGTCACCTGTGCAGTGAGTGATGAGGGTGAGGAGGAGAGGGGACCAGGCCATGCTGGAGATCATCACTGAGTCCTGCCTTCCGTGGCCCCTGAAGCAGAGCCTCCCCGAAATCTCTCCCTTCATCTCTTCATACTCTGCACAAGGGAGGGTCCATTTATGCAAATAAGACCCTCTGTGTTTTGATTCCTCATTGGGCTCTGGGTCAGGTACCTGTTAGGAGGACTTCAGGGGCTGGTGTGGGTGGGGCTGTGTGGACTCAGAGGGCTGAAAGGTCACAGTTGTGAGCCCTGAGCAGAAGGCACCAGGAAGTGTCAAGAAACTGGTTTCAGTTCTGATCACCTCAGACCTTCAGGAACAGTCCCTGAGCACCCCCTGGTGCCCTGGCTTATATACTCCCTTGGGAAACATGGTGACTAAGGCCCATCACAGAGAGATCCTGCCTCCCCACAGCTCTGTTCTCTGACCCCTCCTTTAGGGGCAGTCCAGGTACCCGCGTAGGTGGCCTCCTCATTGCTTCAGGATGTACAGTGGTCAGGACTGAGCTGGTTTTACTATGTCGTCTTTTCTTGTATCAGGTTCATGACCAGAGCAGGACTGTGCCTCAGAGGCTGTTCCCTTATTTTCAGGACATGGTTTTATTTTCTTACGTGATGCCTCCCTGTTGGGAATTCATCACTATTTCTCCAAACACACAACCAATATTCTAGTCTACTCTATTGAGCAATCCACAGCCTCCTCCTTTCTGCTCACGGACTCCACTCTCACCACCTCTCAATCATCTTCGGTGCCGCACCTGGAACTCAGAGACCCCATCAGACTCTGTGTTTCCATTGTCCCGTCTCTAATTGTTCCCAGCTCCTCCCTGAGCCCAGAACACAGCAGGTTTCAGGAAAAGGTGTAGCTGGATGGGCCATGAATAGTCCGCAATCCTGAGTTGGACACAGCTGCACTCGGGGTGTGTCCCTGGTCCTCCCTGAACTGTCATGGATTCTCCCTGCACAGTCGGCCTCTGGCACCTATGAATTTCTGCAGATTATGGACAATTCCATCGTGTGTTGTTACCAAGACCAGGATTTGGGGCACACAGTGAGAATACGGGCAACCTGTTCTAGAGCATGTTCCCTGATATGAGTGTGGGATCCTAGATTCTGTCTAAATAAATAAACAATCAGAAATCTATAGAAGCCAAAGTCCAGGAAGGACACTCTTTGTTCATGTAGGCAAAAGCCATTGGAGCATATCCCATCATGGTCTCTAGGTGAATCCTGTCCTGGCAGGACCAGTCCCACAGTGCCCCCTTGTGGCCTCTGATGCAAAGTCCACCTGCCCCTCTGAGGAATCCAGCATTTCTGAGATGCAACTTGGTTTGCACAGGGATCTTTGTGATGTCACTACCCAGACAGGAGAATGAGTGCATCTCTCTCTGGGACTGGGGACTAGGAAATTAATTGTTTCTAGATAAATGATGACTTCGAGGCTGCTTAAATGCAGGAAGTATTCACAGTTTTTATGTTCCCAGATATTCCCAGTTTACCTGATATTTTCTTTTGCTTCTGCCTCTTGTGTGGCACCATTGCACCTACAGGAACAACTGAAACCCAGTTCAAGGCTTAAAATCCACACTGCACTCTGGCAGTTTATACTGACAAGAAGGCCATGGGAATGGCCCTTATCAGGTGACACTGTGTTGTCCTTGTTGCTGGGAGAGACTCCTGTTAGAGCCCCACCTGCTGCCCAGGTACTGGGTGTTCTGTCCTCGTGGTCACTGCAATTGATCCATGAGAGGAAAAGTGTCCCTCCTCCGCTTTTCCCTAGGGGTTTCACTTGTGTTTATGTGCTATTCTGAAGATTCAGTTTTTCTTGTTTTGACTTTATACACATTTATAGTTTGGCTCTCTTTTTTACTCTAATTCTGAAATCATTTCATCTAAAGATTGAAAACTAAGCCATTACTATAAGCATATGTATTTTTTTCTATTTCTTGCTCATTTTCCCCATTTTTGACCAAGTAGCATCCAAGGTCTGCTACTCGCTCCACATTGGGCCCTCATCAACTTTTCTGAGAAATGCTCCAATGTCGTCATTGAAGGAAGAACAAAGCTCTCTGGAACGTTTCCTGTAGTATTGATAATTGATGATACCTCCATGATATTGAAGGTTGGGTTTTACCCTGTGGAGATAAATAAAAGCTGATGCTTTTAAAGAACCTAAAACATTAGAATGTGTGTCATTACACTGAGTAATGTGAGCAGGTGATGAGTGAGACCAGGTCCTTCATGGGGAGGGATCTCTCCTGTACCTGGGAATTCACAGATTCCTCGAGAACATGATCTCAGGAGAAAGAGAAACCCTGCTTTGTGAAGGTTTCAGAGCTCAAGGACTGATTAGCAGACCAGGGCCAGGCCTCAGGGAGGTGGGGATGGGCAGTGAGGACTGATCGGCTCACTGCGGGTTGTGTCTAAGGCATGGAGGGGACGATCTTTCAGCCTCTTGTGACAAGACATTGTCTTTTCATGGTTAGACCAGGAAGAAATCGTTTGTTTTTGTTGCATTCATCATGTTAGAATGACTCAGAAACATCAGCCTCTGCAGCCTTACTAGACAGGGACAGCAGAATCCCAAACCGGGGCTGGTGTTGGCCGCATGTGGGGACACAAGCGAAATTGTTATTTTCTCCTGTTTTTAAGATCACTTTGTTCTCATAAAATGTGCAGAGCTTAGAAAAACTGATTTTGTTGTCTCCTCTTGGGCCACAGAGGACAAACCTTCTGAGCCCACACTGGTAGATGCAGCCTCTGTGACCCGGAGGCGGAGGCGTTACACGCGGAGGGAGCACTGAGCCTCGAGTTCTTGTCTCACTTCCCACCTGCATCTGTCACTGTGGAGATGGTTGCTGTGCCACAGAGCACAGTAGTACTCGGCCTCGTCCTCAGGCTGGGCCCCCGAGAGGGTCAGGGCTGCTTTGCCCCCTAGGATGGAGCCTGAGAACCGGGCTGGGGTCCAGGAGTTTTTATTGTTTGTATTATAAATCAGTGTTGCGGGGACTTGGCCAGACTTCTGCTGGAACCAGTTGGCATAGTGACCAGTGGTAACTGCTCCAGAGCTAGAGGTGCAGGTGAGCGTGACTGTCCCTCCTGGAGACACGGTCAGTGAGGGCTCCTGAGTCACCACAGCCTGAGAACTGGACCCTGAAATAAAAGCAGACACAGTCAGGAAGGAAGACTAAAGGCAGAGGGATCCCTCCCAAGGCTGGTCTCTGATTTCTCCATGAACCTGGGCACTGAGTGAGGAGGAGGAGGAGAAGAAGTGTCCAGGTCATGGTGCAGACTCTCCAAGATGCCTGGCCTCATGCTGGTGCTGGTCTCTGGTTGTCCCTTTATCTCATCCTCAGCTCCCTGGGTAAATGGTGTGTTTGATACGGCATCATGCAAATATTGACCCATAGTACCATCCAGTTCTGGGGCCAGTTTGTAGTTTCAATCTGAGGAGGATGCTGGGCTGGTTGTGAGCTCTGAGCCTGTCCCTTGAGAGGAAGCACCTGCTGTCTGTCACCTCTAACTCAGCTCCTGGGCATGAGCACAAGGCCCTTTCAAGGAGGAGGATTTCATTTGGTTTCAGACCTTACCTTCTGAGAGGATCCACAGCTGCCCATGTTGACATCTCCTAGGGAATATCCATGGTGGTGGGAACTAGGCAGAAGTAATGATAGTGGCCCTCCTTTAATAAAATACATACAAACATACATACAACAAGTATTACCTACCTCTTATCCCCTGCAGAGAGTTTTTTCTTTTCTATTTTCAACTATTATGTTTTTCTCTTTTATACTTTCCAGTGGATTGTTTCATGACTTCTATTTTAATTCTGCTCCTCAATGGATTTCAGGATTGATGCCCCAATCATAGCTGTCACAGCATTTCCTCGAGTTATCTCAATGTTGGTGTCGGGAGATTCTTTATTCGCCTTCACGTATTCAATCTCCTGGTTCTTGGCATAATGAGTGGTAATTTCTACTGGATCCCGGACATTTTGACCCTTATATTTTAAGGCCCTGGGTCCCACTTATTCTTTCTTTAGTCAGGCAACCCTCCTGCTGGGCTGCAGCAGAAGGTCAGGGTGTAAGCTCATCTCCCACTGGCCCAGAGAACATGGAGCACTGACTGCCCTGCTCTGTGCTGCTGACACTTTCCTGGGGCAGTGGGGCAGTGACTGTCACCAGCTGGTTCCCTTCAAGTGGGTGTGACCTGAGCCTCCTCCTGGACCCTGCTGACCTCAGGGAGGGGAGCCCAGGGCTCAGGGACACTGCTGTGCTCCCTGGGGTGGCACTCAGGTCCCCACATGGACCTTTGGCCTGCCTGACACCAGGGAGGGGAGGGACACCTGCAGCTAACTCCTCTGCCCCCAGCTTTCATTCAGTGCTGTTAATGCAGGTGGGGTTCAAGGCTGAGCTCTCAGTGGCCCCACACTCCCCTGAGGAGCACAGGAGAGCAGACCAGCTGGGCCTTGTGCCACCTCCTTCAGTCTCACTGCTGAGGGCTGGGGAAGGTCCCCTGAGCACTGAGCGGCTGCATCCTGGGTAAGACTCCCAGCTCCTTTGTCTGGTTACAAGAACCAGGAGACGGGCCTCACTAAACGTGTTGGGGAAGGGTCCTTTCTCCTGTTTCCTTTAAAACTGTTGTACTATGTTGATTATTTCCCACTTCAATGTTTGCTACAATTAACCCAAAAAAGCCCACCTGGGTATGCGTTTGTGTTTTTCAGAAGGTCTGAAACCACAGTGATAAAGTACTTAAGAATATGTAATGACAATAATACAAATAAACAGACCTCTTTGTCACTATAGTGGACATTATTTCTAGTATACAAAGGGGTGAGTTTTGCCCAACCATTGTGGCTCAGTGGTTGAGCATGACCCATGCACCAAGAGGTGGCCAGATTGATTACAGGTCAGGGCACACGCCCAGGTTGTGGGCCAAATCCCCAGTGGGGGCATGCAGGAGGCTGTCAATGGATGTTCTCCCTCATTGATGTTTCTATCTCTCTCTCCCTCTCCCTTCCTCTCTCTCTAAATTCAATAAAGAAAAAAAATTTTTTTTCAGTGAGTTTTGACCAGGTTGTAATTTTACATCCAATGTTAATATCATTGTAGAATTAAAATAAGCTGATTTTGATTTTAGAAAGATTTTAGTTCAGTGATTTTGACTAAGGTGATGTATTTTGAAGTATTAGTAGGAGAAGCTGTTCAAACGGAATTTAAATATTGTGCTAATCCTGTCTCCATGTGGCAGTGACAGATGAACCTCTTGGTCTCTTGGTTTCTACCTGGGGGTGATGGCTAGAAGAAACCTGGTCACAGATGCGGGACTTCTGTTGTCATTGTCATGCACCAGGACTCTTAGTTGTATTTTAGAAAACGGGTCCCTGCTGATTCTGTTTGCTGTAGGAAACCAGTAAGATGTGAGCTATTTTGTGGACCCCACACAGATGGCCGGTGGTGTGAACATGAGGTCTCCTGGGTTATGTCACAAGTGGCAGAAGAAACAAGGTGGGTCATGGAGGACAGGAGGGTAAGGGTTGACCTCAGTTACCATGTCGGGGAAGCTTGTGTGGCAGTGGGTCTATGAAGTCCCGTGACAGGGACAGGCACCTCCTCATCAGGCTGGAGATCAGAGGTGCTCAGAGAGGCCAAGTGCACAAACTAGGAGCCAGTGAGGAGGGCTGAGCCCCTGACTGTCAGTCACCTCTGTCCTAGGTCCCAGGTAGGGCAGGTGCTCTGCCTGGGAGCTGTGGGGACCATTGCTATGGTAACGTCCATGTGTTTGCTGAGTCCTGCTCAGGGGAAGGTGACCAGATCTGGGCTCATCAAGGGCTTCACAAGGGGAGTGACATCAGCATGTGTTGGGTATTCCTGCTCCTGATGCCCCACAGCCCACCCGACAGCCTGGATTGCTGCAAAGATCCGGTGGGATGAGAGGACAAAAGGACACAGTCAGCATCAGTGGGCTCTGGGAATCCCACTCACAGGAGTCACCAAGGTCCTGAGTGGTGTCAGCTGTAGGAACGTCTCATCCATGGACCCAAAGCACCTACCTTCTTCCCTGGAGCAGGCTCAGCATTTTCTCAGCATTGGTCAAGCATTCTCACCCTATCGTACCCAAAACAAGATTCCTTGGCCTCAGGCCACTAATATTCCTTATGATAACCCCCTGTTCTGGTTTATCTGAAGGTTCAGTTACCCAGCTCTATGCCTGGAATTCTTCCTGGGCCTGAGTGTCCACCCAGAATCTCTCATCTTAGTCCCTGGTCAATGGTACACAGTGCTTTGCCGCCAGCCTGAATCTCAGGAGCTCGGGAGGACTGAGAAGGTCGGAGCTCTGACCTCTGGAAGAGCAGAGTTCATGCAGTGGGGGACGGTGCACCTGCTGGGACGGTCCCTGGGCTCTGAAAAGAATTATTTATGCAATCTGTGTCCTTATTTCAGGAGAAACACAGCAGTCCCACATGATCTGGTTTGATTACACATGGGTACTAGCCAGAATTTCACTACAATAATAAATAATTTATTTTTGTTTTGGTTCTGTTTTTCTGAGACTTAAGAAACATGGAATAAAAATTGAAAATAGACACATTATAAACCAGAAGGTACTTTTAAATATAATTCATATCAATAGGTTATTTTAAAATGTTCATTGATGCTCTGGCTGGTTGGGCTAAACGATTAGAGCATTGGCCCGCTGACCAATGAGTCACAGTTCAATTCTGGTCAAGGGCATGTACAATGGTTGCGGTTTGACATCGGCCCTGGATGGGGTTGTGCGGGAGGCAACCTGTCGATGTGTCCGTCTCATATCGATTTCTCTCCCTCTCTCCCTCTCGCTCTCTTTCTACAACTCTTTCTGAAGGTAAATAGAGAAGTATTCTCGGGTAAGGATTAAAAAAGAAATTCATTGTTGTGAACCAAAATTCTGAGACTTTAATATTTTGGTCCTACTTCCCCATCTGTGTGTGTCACTGTGAGAAGCATTACTATGCCAGGTCGCACAGTAATAGTCAGCCTCGTCCTCAGGCTGCAGCCCAGAGATGAGCAGAAGCCCCGCATTGGCCAAGGTGTCTTTGGATCCAGAGAAGCGGTTGGGGACCCCAGAACCCTGGTACTTATCTGAGTCTGATTTATACCTCAGGAGAAACCTGGGAGGGCTCCCTGGCCTCTGCTGGAACCACCGTATATGATAGTCAACAACACTGAAGCCACTGCTCAGGGTGCAGGTGAGTCTGGCTGAGGCTCCAGGAGAGGCAGAGAGGGAGGGCGGCTGAGTCAGCACAGGCTGGGAGAGGGAACCTGCAAACACAGACACAGTCAGGAAGGGACAGGGACCAGGGTTGTTTCTCAGGAGATGGAGCAGAGGGGAATCCGCTTGGGCACTGAGCCTGGTCCCCAAGGCCTGTCCTACCTGTGCAGTGAGAGAGGAGCATGAGGAGGAGAGGAGTCCAGGCCATGGTCACAGCCCCTGAGCCCACAGTGGGCTGGGCTGCCCCAGGCCTCCTTTTCTTCCCCACCCTCTGCCAGAGGAGGGACTTCCATGCAAATGTGCCCATCCAGTGGCTGCCAGCCCCTCCCTGAGCCTGGTGCTGGAGCTCAGCTCACACCCTGAAAGAGAAAGATGTTGGTTGACTTCACCCCTGCGGAGGAAGCAGCTGCTGAGACAACACAAAGGTCCCTGCTCAGAAGACTCTGCCAGGCCACTAAAGACACAGCTGCTGAGTCCCCATCACTGAGCACAGGGACTAGCCCACAATCCAGGTGCCTTGTGTAAATGGTCTCATTGAACAGCTCTGTGGTGATCACTAGGCAGTCTCACAGCGCCATCTCCTGGTGGCAGGACACATGCCTCAGGTGACCCAAAGCCCTGAGAGCCAGCTGCTTGTTTCTCTGTCTCCATTCACACACCCAAGGTCTTATTTCCAGAGACTGTGATTCTTATACTCTCTAATGATTACTGTAGCAATTCACTCTCAGGGGTTAGCATCTATGAAAATTTTCAAAAATACACATAAGTGATAAAAAAGATTGACTTTTTTCCCCAGTAAAGATGTTGCAAAAATAAATACACAGTGAGCTTCTTGTCCAATGTCACAGTTGAAGGAGCGTTAATGAGTTTTGATGAGCTCCTGGTGAGTGTAAAGGAAAATGACAGGGAAAAGAATTTCCCAGGAATGTACTGAGTGGCATATTCAAAGAGGGACCATTCAGCAAACATTTCACATCATGTATGGCACTTACAGTTGTCATAGAGATCTGATATCATTTAGATAATACTAAAACAATAATAAATGCTTTGGTAGGCTTCACATTTACCAGTGGAAACTGTAGCATGTGTTTTCTTTTTAAATTTAGGAATTGACTTTATATTCTTACATTTGTATATTCTGTTTGTCTCTATCACAGGATTCTCTGAACAATTTTGTCTTTGATTTCTTAAACAGTGTTTGAATTTCTTTTAAAAGTCCATGCCTTTATTTTCTTGCATAATTCCCTATTTTAGTAACAAGCTCATTGTGAGATTGGCAGGTGCTGGCTGATGTGGAGAACATCTGGGCAGTTGAATGCAGAATCCATCCTGTCCTCACTGTGCCCGTGTCCAGCTCTGCTCTCATTGAGTCCCCAACCTCTGGACTCACAGGGATCCGATAAATCCCAATGACCAGGAAGCACGTACCTCGGGCACTCTCTCCTCACAGTACTCGAGAGATCCTCTCCTTCTGCTCAGGCAGGTCACTCCTGCGTAAACCCCCAGGGAGTCCTCACTGCTGCTCCCATGAAACACCATGTCCTCAGCTGCCCTTAGGAGCATCATGTTCTGGCTCCTCCTGCACATTGAGCTCACAGCCCCTACACTGGATCTCACACCTCCTCTTCCCCTCCTTTCCTGTTTTTTCAAAACCTTTGCTTTCAGTCCCTTCAATTCATCTTATTGTCCACATCTCGCTTTGGGTCCTCTTGCATGTGAAGTTGTCACTGTCGACCATTGGGGAAAGGCAAGTCATTTTGTCTCACGTAAATTTTATAAATAACAGAGAAAAATAACGAAAGTATTCCATGAATGAACAAAACTCCTCTAAACAAGACATGTTTATACAAAACATACAATGTTCTAGATCACAGAAGATGAACCCTATGAGTTTACTCACAAAAGTCCCTGATGTCCCGTCCCCCTGGTTCTGTGGTAACATCTGGCATTCAGTTGTACCTGACCAATGAGTGCTGAGAGCCTGACCTGGGAGGGAAGAGAGAGATCTGAGCTTCACACCTGGGCTCCTACGAGATGGGGACGTCCATTGCTGCTCTAGACACATGTTCCCCAAACCTTCTCAGTTCTGGCCTGACAGACGGGTAATTGAGGTTTTCACAGAATATCTCTATGGTATTTTCTTCATTTTGTTGTGCAGTTTGTCCTAGCGGATTTTGTTTTATAGTATTTTTTAAATTGTACATTTTTTGGTTTGTACATAAGCTGTTGCCTCAAATGTTCTCACCAATTTAAAACATTTTTCTTTGCAAGCGCCCACTGGGGACATACCCACCGAGTACTAGACACACAGAGGACATCCAGACAGTCTTCATCAGCTCAGGAAACCTTAATCACTCCAAACCAGACATTTGAGCTCAGGGGACTTCCAGGGGCAAACCTTTTGAATGGAAAAGCAGTCTAAAACCAAACAGTAGCCATATGGACCCGGAGAAGGTCAGGAAGGAAGGAAACTGGGATTTCGTGGTGAGAATTCAGGATGGTGATGAGGAAAGGGTCGCTGAGGTTGTACAGCTGCCTGAAGACAGGGGAGGGGGGACCTGCCTTCAGGTGAGTGGCACCCACATTAGACATAGAGAAAATGAGGGTCTGGGTGACT
Source organism: Tadarida brasiliensis (assembly GCA_030848825.1). Lineage (NCBI taxonomy): Eukaryota > Metazoa > Chordata > Mammalia > Chiroptera > Molossidae > Tadarida > Tadarida brasiliensis. Next base: position 19,477,671 of record CM061277.1, on the reverse strand, counting down.
GACAGGACAGTCCTGGGGCTGTGGTTTCAAGGATGGAGGCATGAAGGTGGCCCCAAGAGGCGGTGAACTCCGTCCCTGACCCTGAGGGCCTAGAAGTGGCCGAGGAGCTGGCAGAGCAGGGCTGAGTTTGGGTGAGGAAGGCGTGAGCACGGACGGCGTGCCCTCCACAGTGCTGCCATGGCCACCTCAGCCAGGCCTCGGTGCACCTGCTCCGACAGTAGCCCAGATTATTAGTCAGGGGACACTGGGCTCACAGGCTTGATTCATTAAAACACCAAAGCCCAGCAAATGTGGAGAATCATGTCCAGGTAATTTACATGACCTGTTTATCCAGGTTTGGCCAGTTAAAGAGAAGGTATTTTCATGGTAGAGTGATCATGTGACAATTGGTTCAGAATGTCCTAGTATCTGAGCCATTTGGGGAGATATGCAGACCCTGGTCACTCAGGCTGGTCTCTGGATCACTGGTCCCTCGCCATGAGGTAGCTGGATTGTGAGGGACTGCGGGACGATGGACACCTGTTGGTACTTCCTTGGGTCTCCTAGAGGGGCCTCACAGGAGGAAACTCCGCTATGCTTTTGCTGTGGAATGGGAGCCAGAATCCTCAGTCTGTTTATCCATCACTGTGCAAAGACATGCAGGGTGTTTCCAGTTCTTGTTGATTGTAAATACAGCTGCTATTACATCAGGTGAATTTCACTCAATTCTCTACTGTCACTGCATGCCATGGCCTTTGACCAGCTGTCTGTTCATTTCATCCAGTTATATTATTGTTAAATTTCTATTCAGACTTCTGGAACTGTAGTTGTGTACTTGATCCTCTTGTGCATGTGAAGCTGAGCTCCCCGCGTAACCCACGAGCAGCATTGGCAATCCTGACAGTCACTTGGGGTCCTCCTAGCTCCCAGGACCACCCCCTGGGGAGCATCCTGGTGGCAAGAGTGAGGAAGAAGCCTTGTTTAATATCAATGTCAGATCAGGTGTAATTGCCTAAAACAGAGACTTTGCGTTTTCAATTTTCCTGTTTTTCAATTCAGTTCAGACGTGCAAACGACAATGACCATTAGATATGTGTTGTTTTTGAGGGCGGTGGAAGTGGACACTCTGACCACCTCATATCTGACCTCCAGGGCATGAAACGGCAGCACCAGGCGGGCTGCTGTGGGGTAGGGTTTTCTCGGAAGAAATATTTTCTCCTGGGCTTAGGGACTGCGTAGTCACCAACCTAAAGGTTAGAGGGCACAGCACTCAGGGAAACTCATGCATTTCCTCGAGGTGCTCTCAAAGCTTGCTGTGAGGGTCTCAACGTGACTGCTATTCCTTCTGGTGATCACAGCTCACCAAGAGAACCACATACATGTGCTCACACCCACAACGTCGTGTGATCCTCACAGAACTCTTTCATGTGATGGCAGGGGCTCGAGAGCACGAGGAAATGGTTCATATGATGGACACCTCGCTGGCTGAGGAGGACATGTGGATGATCAGATAGATGGACATTGCTGCTCTTTCAGTCTGTACAGTCAACGTGCCTCCAGGTTCCTGGCTGGTATGCAAATCGGGGCTTTGTAGGAAGTATATTGATTTTCCAAATTACGAAAAATACATGCTAGGTTTGCCCAGCACCTGGAAGTGATTGGGCTCCATGAGGTGATGCGAGGCTGCGGGCGTGGGGTGAGGATATCTTGCGTAATTCCATGTTTGACATTGTGAATGTGTACAGGAGTTGTGTTTGTGAGTCTGTGATCCCCTAGCAGTTAATTTCTATTTGCACCACAGAAACACAAGTGTTAATATTCTGAAACAAATTTCATCACAGCTGCATAAGTTATATACATTAACTCATACAACCCGCACCCAGCTCACCTGGAGTCCTGTTGATTATTCTGGCTCATCAGACGGTGCAACCCAGGAGCTGACATTTATGTCCCACGCTCTCGGTTTCCTAAGTGAAAGATCCACCAAAGGGACAGGCATGGGATTATAATTCTGATGCTTCGAACTTCTGACCTACATGGATCACTCGGCTATGGGGCCACCATTCACAGTCCAGGGTCAAGGATGTGGGGAGGTCAAGCCAGACTCTGTGCACTTTACATGGAGCAGGAAAGTCATGGCCTCCAGGGAGCCCGAAGGGATGGTGCAGGAGGTCAAGTCTGGGCATTGCCGCCGTGGTGGGAGCTGTGCAAGCTGTTCTCCAGCCCTGTGTGTACCATGTCCCCGGAGAGGACTCCAGGCTGTGGAGGAGGGAGGTTGCAGACTGGAGGCCCTCATTCACCAGGTTCCGATTAAGAAGAAGAATTCTAACAAATCTTCAGAGATCAGTTGTTTCAAATGGGTTTGCAACATATATATCTTTTCCAACCATAGAAAGATTGGGAACCTTCCTGATTCTTATAGAAAGCAGGTGCCACCATGATACCTGCACCTGCCAGATAAAATAAAGCAAAAAAAATTACTGACAAAAACATGAACTGTGCATGCAAATGTTCCAAAAAAAATTAACAGAGAGATATTGTCCAATATCATGCAGTAAGTAGATACGCCATTATCGCATTTGATTTATTCCAGATATCCAGTTTGAGTTTCATATTGATCAACCCTATACTTAAATACATGTAATTAACAGACCAAATGATAAAAACATATTACATCAATAGGTTCAAAAAAGGCCTTGGATCAAATTTGAAAAATATCCAATAAAATTGTACACAAATGTAAACAGACAAGTACATGTATAGTGTGATAATTTACACTCTCACATCACACATATGACTTAGTCCATAGCCAGCATATTAGCTAATGAGGGGGAGGAGGACACTACCCAGAATCAAAAACAGACCAATGTGACCTTAAGTCCATTATATTCATGTCACACTGCAAGTAATAAACGATACAATTAAACAAGAATAAATCAACAGTCATGTCTTGGCATTGAGGGGAATGGACAATGGTTATGCCCAAAGCCCCAAATGAATGATACAGCCTGAAATTCTCCAGGGCTGGTGCGGCAGTGACGGGAGAAATCTCTCCATGAGCAAAAGTATCAGACATCCTACTGAGGTCTAATGAGCGGATGGCCCACCTCTGGAACATGCTGGAAATGAGTTAGTAATCAAAGACAGGGACACAGGATTCCCTACTCGAAGTTCAGGTCTGAAATGAGCACAGATGTTCCCCCAGCTCAGCTCCTGGGCTTCGGGGAAAGAACCTCTGTGTCCCCAGGTGAGGGACAGCTGGACTTTCTGTTTTGATTTAGACATTTGTCTGGGAACAGGCTGCTGTGAGGAGCCTGATAAGACAGTTCGAGAGACACCCTCATTCTCAAGGGGGACCACTGGACTTGGCCGGGGTGGTGGCAGCTGACTTCCAAGCAGAAGTCAACACTGAGTCTGAGTGGCAGAACCTGGGTGACCCCTCTGGACAGATGAGAAAGGGCCTGTTCTGGTCTCTGTGCCCAGGCTTGGAGCTCCCTGTGAGCACTGGGGCTGCTGTCACAGGAGGGGCAGTGGGTCCCATCCTTGTCCTCGCTGTCAGCCCAGGGTGGCTGCAGGAGCCCGAGCTGATAGACTGTATCCAGGGAATGGATCATGGACCACAAAGATGAGCACCTTCTAATAGATGAGGACTCTACAGGCTGTGTTGGGGAGCTATCGGTAACGGTACACACAGTGGACCTTCCTGATGTGTACTGACGCACTCAGCTGTATTCCGTGTCCGTGGATCTGCCCTGCCCGCCAAGTCCTCCCAGGGCAGCCTCCCCTGACTCACAGGAATTTCTGCTCAGCTGGAGAAAATTACACAATGTGTTGCTGCCACCGACAGGCTTGAGGCTGATTTCAAAGGATGTGGACAGATGTTCCAGACCAAGTTCCCTTAGTTGGGTCACTGACCCCAGTTTCAAGCCACCATCAAAGAAAGGAGCTATCATATCAGAGGACTGTGGATGGCAGACAGGAACCCCATTCAGCCGCAACAGCAGGTTTTTGTCTCACTTCCCCACAGGCCTGGAGCACTGTGTGAGCACTGAGACTGCCGTCCCATGCTGAGCAGTAATAATCGGCCTCGTCCTCAGCCTGGAGCCCAGAGATGGTCAGGGTGCCCGAGCTGCCAGACTTGGAGCCAGAGAATCGATCAGGGACCCCTGAGGGTCTGCTGCTGGTGCTATAGATGATGGTTTTGGGGGCCTTTCCTGGGAGCTGTTGGTACCAGTACACATGGTAACTCCCAATGTTGGAGCTGCTTCCAGTGCAGGAGATGGTGACCCTCTGGCCTGGAGCCCCAGACACTGAGGGCGGCTGAGTCAGCACAGACTGGGCCAAGGATCCTGGAAAAGAGAGAGACACAGAGATGGTGATGCTGGATCTAGAGACAAGAGAAGGAATCAGACCTCATGTTTCTCCCCAAAATCCTTTCTTCTGTCCCCCTATCCAGTCACCTGTGCAGTGAGCGATGAGCGTGAGGAGGAGAGGGGACCAGGCCATGCTGGAGATCATCACTGAGTCCTGCCTCCGGGGCCCCTCAGCTGAAGCAGAGCCTCCCTCAAATCTCTCCCTTCCTCTCTTTATACTCTGAACAAAGGAGCGTCCTCTTATTCAAATGAGACCCCCCTTGTTTTGATCCCTCACTGAGCCCTGAGTCAGGTACCTGTGCTGAGGACTTCAGGGGCTGGCAGGGGTGGGGGTGTGTGGAGCACCAGGGGTGGCAAGGTCACAGCTGTGAGCTCTAAGCACAGGGCAGCAGTCAGGCAAAGGAACATGTTCCAGCTTTGATTACCCCAGACCTCCAGGAACGGTCTCTGTGCGCCCCCTGCTGCCCAGGCCTAGATAACACCCTTGTGAAACATGGTGACTAAGGCCCATCACACACAGATACTGTCTCCCCACAGCTGTTCCCTGCCTCCTGCCTCAGGGGCAGTACATGTACCCACTTAGGTGGCCTCCATATTAGGTTAGGACAATTTTCATGTTCTCCTCAGGCTCATTGGGTCAGCCAGGCCCCATCCTGCTTGAATGTCCAGTGGTCTCACTGCGCTGATTTTACTATGGGACCTTTTCTCAGAGCAGGTCAACATCCAGACAGGACTGTCCCTCGGAGAGGTCTTCCCTTATTTTCAGGACACGAGTTTATTTTTTATGGGATTTCTCCCTTGTTAGAAATTAATAACTATCTCTATCATACACAACATATATTCTAATCTTTTAAACAATCCACAGCCTCCTCTGCTCACGGACTTCACGCTCACCGCCTCTCATTCACCTTCGGTGCCGCACCTGGAACTCAGAGACTCCATCAGATTCTGTGTTTCCATTGTCCCGTCTCTAATTGTTCCCAGCTCCTCCCTGAGCCCAGGACACAGCAGGTTTCAGGAAAAGGTGTAGCTAGATGGGCCACGAATAGTCTGGAATCCTGAGATGGACACAGCTGCACTCGGGGTGTGTTCCTGGTGCTCCCTGAACTGTAATATATTCTCCCTGGGCAGCTGGCCTCTGGCACCTATGAATTTCTGCAGAATTATGGACAATCAGATCATGTGTTTAACCTAGGACAGCCTTTGTTGGCATACATTGAGGGAATGGGCTACCTGTTCTAGACCGTGTTCCCTGATATGAGTGTGAGATCCAAGAATCTATCTAAATAAATAAACAAACAGGGATCTATAAAAACCACACTCTAAGGAGGACACTCTTTGTTCAAGTGTGCAAAAGACAGTAGAGCGTCTCACATCATGGCCTTTTCCTGAACCCTGTCCCACAGTGCCCCCTACTGGTCTCTCATGCAGAGTCCACCAGCACCTCTGAACACACCTCACCCTTCTGGAGGGCAACCTGGCAAAGCACTGGGATCTTAGTGATGTCACTACCTGTCGGGAGAATGAGTAGTTCCCTCCATGGACTGAATACTCTGATGTGATTGGGTGTATTCAGCTTCTTTGACAGTGAGAATGAGCTTCATTCATTTTCAGACTGAAGCCCTGTGACAGTCAAGAAGGTGCTGATGATTGATTGACCTGAATCCAGAGAACTGGGCCAGAAGCCCTGAAGGTCCATCACTGATGTCTTAGGTCACAGGCTTCAGGGTTCTGCCTGAGAGGCTTGTGGTGGTGTCATAGCCCAGAGTGACCTGCTACTCCCCATAGGAGAGCTCTCACAGGATCGTTATGGGGTGCAGTCAGCTCATGTATATGCTGAGGAGTCTGTGGTCCCTGATATTCCAAAGACCCACCTATAAACTTGTGCTCTGTTTACAACTACAAAGGGCCACGAGGATAGAGTACGACTTGGTTCAGTCTGGTAGGCTCAGGACATACCCTCATGTAAATTCTCGTGGGTTCTGAGTGGTGTCCACCATAGAAAACCCACGTCCCCACCTTCCCGGAAGACGACCCGGTGTTCTCCCAGCACTGGAGGAGCCCCTCCCCCATCCTCTCCTGTCCCACAGAGAGGTCTCCTTTCCCCGGCCCTCCATCCCCACAGGCTTCCATCCTGACACCCTCACCCTGATATCAAAACTAAAGTCTCTGGTTCCTGGGTGACAGTCAGGCCAGTTCTGTGCCTGGACGTCCTCCTAAACCTATGGCCTCATCCAGCATCTCACATCCCAGTGCCACGTCTCTGGTACTCAGGAAGCTTCAGGCAGCCCTGAGCTCAGGATCCTGGGAGGGTGGGAAGGGCTCTGCTGTGATCCCTTGATTGAGTTCCTCTAAGCTCAACCAATGTCTCCTCCTCCCTTTCCTCAGAGGCAGGAGGGCACAGGGAAAGGAGCGGTGTTCTCCCAGGGCTCCAATGTCATGTACATCTACCTCTCTCTCAGTCTCCATTCCTTTGCTGAGATCTCCCTCCTGATATTCACTGCAAGTGTGCGCCGCTCAACCCTCTCACCGTTTATATTCATTTCATATAAACTATAGGGTTCGGGGTTTGGTGGATGAACAAAATGTAACCTTGAGGTATGCATTCTCACGGCCTGGCCAGCCAAGGATCAAAGTATACATGGGAATAGATAAGGTATACACAATGGGCTGGACATCCTCCCTGAAAGCATAGGATACTTGGGCATAAATAAGGTGTGCATGTTGGGGTTCGAAAGCCTCCCTGATAGCACCCAAGCATAAACGTGTTTGTTATGTGTCTCTGCTGAAAATAGCAGAAACAGGAAGTATGCAGGCTTGGCTGTAAGGTCAGCAGAGATGTGATCTCCAGGACTTAATTATCTAAAACACCATGTAACCTAGGGAACCACTTTGCAAATAAATTGGGCTGCATCCAGAGATCTGAGCCTTTGTGCCCTTGCGGTGCTCCCTCTCCCTCCAAGCAGTGTCAGCTTGTAGTTCATTGCCTTGCGACGACCCCGGCAGGACGACAGAGTCGGCAATAAACAAGTTATGGGAAATTAACATTGATGTTCTGACCATAAAATAGAAAGGTGTGTCCATTGAATTAGGTGTCATTAATTATTCTCAGGAACGTTTCATAGTTCTTAATTTATGAGCATTTCATTTTTTCAGATTTATCCTTAAGTATTTCTTATTTTGATGCCAATATAAATGGTACCTTTAAGTTTTCTTGTTAGTTATTGTAGGTCCATTGCCAGTGTGCACATTGACCCTCATTGTCCATGTTGCTGCTGTTTCTCAAAGCTGAGACTGACTGCTCTGATAAGAGCATCTCGACATCAGTCCTGCCCGTGAGCCGGGCATAGGCAGTGCCACCACTCTCCCCACCTCAAGCATCTCCCCTGGTAGATCTGACCGTGGGAACAGGAGAAGGTGAGATGCAACAGCAGCGGCCAGTCTACTGTGACAGAGGGAAAGCCCGGGACAGGGTCCTGGGTTGGCTGCTCTGAGCAGATCCACGAGCTTCCTGAACAAGTGGGAACAGGTGTCACCCAGAGCTATTCCTGGTCCAGGAGAGCAGGTGCCTGCCCCAGGCGGGGGGAGCTCACAGAGATTTCAGTCTCATTTCCTCCAGCTCTGGAGTCACCAGTCTGTTACCTGTAGGTCACTGGGGTAAGGGCCTGGACAGGGAAAGATAGACACCTGTCCAGTCAAATGGGGGCACTAGTAAGGTGCTTGCTGTCTGTCACTCCTGGGCAGAGGTCCTTGGCCTTCCTGATGTGTACTGTCTCTCACAGCTTGAATCCGAGTCCCTGGAACTTCCCTGCCTGTCATGTCCTCCCAGGGCAGCCTGCCCCTGACACAGAAGAATTTCTGCTCAGTTAGAGAAACTTACATAACCTGTTGCTGCCACTGACCGTCTTGAGAGGCAGAATTCCAAGGATGTGACAGATTTTCCAAGGTTCTAGGTGGTGTTTTCCAGACCCCAGCTTCAGGCCACCAAACAAAGGAAGCAGCTATTTTATCAGGGGAGTGGGGACGGCCCAGGGTAACCCCATTCAGAGGGGACAGCAGGTTTTTGTCTCACTTCCCCACAGGCCTGGAGCACTGTGTGAGCTTTGAGACTATTGTCCCATGCTGAGCAGTAATAATCGGCCTCGTCCTCAGCCTGGAGCCCAGAGATGGTCAGGGTGGCTGAGCTGCCAGACCTGGAGCCAGAGAATCTATCAGGGACCCCTGAGGGTCTGCTGCTAGTGCTATAGATGATGGTTTTGGGGGCCTTTCCTGGGAGCTGTTGGTACCAGCCCACACCATAACCACCTCCAATGTCGGAGCTGCTTCCAGTGCAAGAGATGGTGACCCTCTGGCCTGGGGCCCCAGACACTGAGGGCGGCTGAGTCAGCACAGATTGGGCCCAGGATCCTGGAAGAGAGAGAGACACAGAGATGGTGATGCTGGGTCTAGAGATATGAGGACAAAGCAGACCGCATGTGGTTTCTCAAATTCTTTTCCCCTGTCCCCTTCTCCAGTCACCTGTGCAGTGAGCGATGATGGTGAGGAGGAGAGGGGACCAGGCCATGCTGGAGATCATCACTGAGTCCTGCCTTCCGTGGCTCCACAGCTGAAGCAGAGCCTCCCCCAAATCTCTCCCTTCCCCTCTTCATACTCTGCACCAGGGTGGGTCTATTTATGCAAATGAGACCCTCCTCCTTTCCTCCCTCACTGGGCCCTGGGTCAGGTAGCTGGGCCTAAGGACTTCAGGGGCTGGTAAGGAGTGGTGCTCTGTGCCCCCCCTGGGGTGGCAAGGTCACACCTGTTATTCCTGAGTACTGGGCACCAGGTGGTGCCAAGTAACAGTTTCCAGCTTTGATTACCCCAGACCTTCAGGAGAAGTCCCTGAGTGCCCCCTGGTGCCCAGGCCTAGATAACACCCTCGTGAAACATGGTGACTAAGGCCCATCACAGAGAGATCCTGCCTCCCCACAGCTCTGTGCCCTGACCCCTGCCTTAGGGGCAGTCCAGGTGCCCCCTTAGGTGGACTCCTGATCACAATAGGACACTTTTCATATTCTCCTCAGACTCATGAAGTCAGCCAGGCCACGTCCCGCTTGAATGTTCAGTGGTCCGACTGAGCTGATTTTACTACTTGAACTTTTCTCAGAGCAGGTTCAAGTCCAAAGCAGGCCTGTCCCTCGGAGACTTCTCTTATTTTCAGGACACAGATTAATTTTTTTATGTGATTCCCTCCTTGTAAAAAATTAATAACTATTTCTGCAATACACAACAAATATTCTAGTCTGATATTTTGAAAAAACCACAGCCTCCTCTGCTCATGGACTTGCCTCTCATGGCCTCTCATTCACCTTCGGTGCCGCACCTGGAACTCAGAGACTCCATCAGACTCTGTGTTTCCAGTGTCCCGTCTCTAATTGTTCCCAGCTCCTCTCTGAGCCCAGAACACAGCAGGTTTCAGGAAAAGGTGTAACTGGATGGGCCATGAAGAGTCTGCAGTCCTGAGTTGGAAACACCTGCACTCGTGGTGTGTCCCTGGTCCTCCCTGAACTGTCATGGATTCTCCCCGCACAGTCGGCCTCTGTCACCTATGAATTTCTGAAGAATGACGGACAATCCCATAGTATGTTATTACCAAGGACAAGCTTTGGGGGCACACAGTGAGAGAATGGGCTACTTGTTCTAGTAGCCCTGTTACGAGTGTGGGATCCTAGATTGTGGCTAATTAAATAAACAATCAAACAATCATCTATAAAGCCACACTCCAGGAAGGGCACTGTTTGTCCAAGTGTGCCAGACCCAGCAGAGCCTATCCCATGGTGGCCCCTTCCTGAACCCTGTCCTGGCAGGACCTGTCCAACAGTGCCCCCTAGTGGTTTCTCATGCAAAGTCCACCTGTTCCTCTGACCACACCCAGCATTTCTGGGGGGCAACCTGGATTTGCCCTGAGATCTTTGTGATGTCACAACTCAGGCAGGGGAATCAGTATGGGACTGGGCACTAAGAAATTAATTGTGTCTACATAAATGATGATTTGGAGGCTGCTTCAATGCAGGATGTAGTGACAGTTTTTATGTTGCCGGATATTCCCAGTTTACCTGATATTTTCTTTTGCTTCTGCCTCTTGTGTGGCACCATTGCACCTACAGGAACATCTTCAACCCATTCAAGGCTTAAAATCCACACTGCACTCTGGCCGTTCATACTGACAAGAAAGCCATGTGAATGGCCCTTATCAGGTGACACTGTGTTGTCCTTGTTGCTGTGAGAGACTCCTGTTGGAGCCCCACCTGCTGCCCAGGTACTGGGTTTCTGTCCTCTTGGTCACTGCAATTGATCCGTCAGAGGAAAAGCGTTCCTCCTCCGCTTTCCACTCCGGTTTCATTTGTCTCTATGAGCTATTGGAAATATTCAATTTTTCCTCTTTCATTTTTACACATTTATAGTTTGGCTCTGTTTGGCACTAATTTTGAAATCGTTTCAGTCGAAAGATTGAAAACTAAGGTATTACTATAAGCATATATATATATATATTTTTTTTTAATTTTTGTTCATTTTCCCCATTTTCAACCCAGTAGCCTCCAAGGTCTGTTACTCATTCCTCATAGGAAACTCGTCAACTTTTCAGAGAAATGCTCCAATGTTGTCATTGAAGGAAGGACAGAGCTTTCTGGAACTTTTCTGTAATATTGATAATGGATGATATCTCCATGATATTGAGGGTTGGGTTTTACCCTGTGGAGACCAATAAACACTGATGCCTTTAAACAACCCAAAACATTAGAATGTGTGTCATTACACTGGGTGATGTGAGCAGGTGATGAGTGAGACCAGGTCCTTCATGGGAAGGGATCTCTCCTGTACCTGGGAATTCACAGATTCCTCAGAACATGATCTCAGGAGAAAGAGAAACCCTGCTTTGTGAAGGTTTCAGAGCTCAAGGACTGATTAGCAGACCAGGGCCAGGCCTCCGGGAGGTGGGGATGGGCAGTGAGGCCTAATCTGCTCACAGCGGGACTTCTTTCTCCGGGTTGTGTCTACAGGCATGGAGGGGATGATCTTTCAGCCTCTGGTGACAAAGACATTGTCTTTTCCTTTTTTTTTTTAATTTTCTTTTTTATCCTCACCCGATTACATTTTTGCATTTATCTTTAGATAGAGCGGGAGGGAGAGAGGGAGGAAGAGAGAGAGAGAGAAACATCGATGTGAGAGAGACACATCGACTGGTTGCCACTGGCATGACCCCAACCAGGCCGGGGACAAACTGCAACCGAGGTATGTGCCCTTAGCAGAGACCGAACCCGTGACTCTCTGTTCCAAGGGCCGACTCTCTAGCCACTGAGCCAAACAAGCCAGGGCAACATGGTCTTGTAATGGGAAGACCAGGAAGAAATCGTTTGTTTTTGTTGCATTCATCATGTTAGAATGACTCAGGAACATCAGCCTCTGCAGCCTTACTAGACAGGGACAGCAGAATCCAAAACCAGGGCTGGTGTTGGTCACAGGCAGGGACATATGCGACATTGGAGATATTTGCTCTTGTTTTTAAGATCACTTTTTCTCATAAAATGTGCACAAATTAAAAAAATTGATTTGGTTGCCTCCTCTGAGGCCACAGAGGACAAACCTTCAGAGCCCACACTGGCCAGACACAGCCTCTGTGACCCGGAGGCAGGGACATTAGACGCGGACGGAGCACTGAGCCTCGTGATCTTGTCTCACTTCCCTGCATCTGTCACTGTGGAGATGGTTGCTGTGCCACAGAGCACAGTAGTACTCGGCCTCATCCTCGGGCTGGGCCCCCGAGAAGGTCAGGGCAGCTTTGCCCCTCAGGATGGAGCTTGAGAACCGGGCTGGGGTCCAGGAGAGTTTATTGTTTATATTATAAATCAGTGTCGTGGGGACTTGGCCAGACTTCTGCTGGAACCAGTTGACATTGTGACCACTAGTGACTGCTCCAGAGCTAAAGGTGCAGATAAGCGTGACTGTCCTTCCTGGGGACACAGTCAGTGCAAGTTCCTGAGTCATCACAGCCTGAGAACTGGACCCTGAAATAAAAACAGACACAGTCAGGAAGGAAGACTAAAGACAGAGGGATCCCTCCCAAGGCTGGTCTCGGATTTGTCCCTGAACCTGGGAACTGAGTGAGGAGGAGGAGGAGAAGAAGTGTCCAGGTCATGGTGCAGACTCTCCAAGATCCCTGGCCTCATGCTGGTGCTGGTCTCTGCTTGTCCCTTTATCTCCTCCTCAGCTCCCTGGATAAAGGGTGTGTTTGATGCGGCATCATGCAAATATTGACCCATAGTACCATCCAGTTCTGGGGCCAGATTGTAGTTTCAGTCTGAGGAGGATGCTGGGCTGGCTGTGAGCTCTGAGCCTGTCCCTTGAGAAGAAGCACCTGCTGTCACCTCTAACTCAGCCCCTGAGCATGGGCACAGGGCGCTTTGAGTTGGTTTTAGATCTTGCAGTTCTGATAAGTTCCACAGTGCCCCCTGGTGACTTCCTCTAAAGAATGTTTGTGGTGGTGTGACCAATTTCCACAATCAGTGTGTAAACATGTAACGCAGGTAAATAAAATAGTAAATAAGCATTACGTATTCTTCACCCCTTCGAATTTTTCTTTTTAAATGACGTGTTGTATTTTCAGTTCTACATTTCATTTTCTTTCTTTTTATGACTTCTCTTTCTATTCTGAAGTTCACTCCTCTTCCATTCTTCCTGGTCATGTGTCCTCACACAGCAACTCATGTCTTAGTGCCTGGTTCCCGAGGCACAGTTCTCCTAGGTCAGCCCTGAGCTTAGGAGCAGAGGGGGGACAGGGACATCTCTGCCCTGAGCCCTTGAAGAGCAGAGTGTATTCTCTGGAGGACGGTCACCTGCTGAGTGGTCTGTGCTCTGATGAGAATGAAACCTAGGACAGGCTCATTTTCCTTATTTCAAGAGACAAAGGGCAGTTTACAGGCTCTGGTTTTATCACATGAATAACCAGTAACATTTCAGTGTCAGCAGGAATTATTTTTGTTTAATTTTTTCTGTGGATTCAGAAATATTGAATGGTTAATTAATAGTAGACACACTGTGAAAAGAATTCCATGTACAGTTCGTGTAAATGCAATTTAGATTTAAATGATTCAGTTGTCCTGAAGAATGCTCTGAGCAGGCTGAGGTTTTGGTCCCACGTCCCCACCTGTGTGTGTCACTGTGAGCAGCATTATTGTGCCCAATCATACAGTAATAGTCAGCCTCATCCTCAGGCTGCAGCCCAGAGATGAGCAGGAGCCCCGCATTGGCTGAGGTGTCTTTGGATCCAGAGAAGCGGCTGGGGACCCCCGAGCCTTGGTGCTTATCTGAATCTGTGTAGTAGTACAGGAGATACCGGGGAGGGCTCCCTGGCTTCTGCTGGTACCAGAATATCCTTTTCCCACCAACACTGATGTCACTCCTCAGGGTGCAGGTGAGTCTGGCTGAGGCTCCAGGAGAGGCAGAGAGGGAGGGCAGCTGAGTGACCTCAGGCTGGGAGAGGGAACCTGCAAACACAGACACTGCTGGGTTCTGGGGTGGGAATAAAGGTTAAGCCACTCAGGCATCTAAGCCACAGGGGCTGAAAGAGGATCGGTAGGTGACCCCGGACACCTGCAGACTGTCCTACCTGTGCAGTGGGAGAAGAGCATGAGGAGGAGAGGAGTCCAGGCCATGGTCACAGCCCCTGAGCCCCCAGATCCGGTCTGACATGGGCCGGGCTCTTTTATCTCCCCCTTGGCTGGAAAGAGGAGGAGCTGGGAACACTAATTTGTTTCCCCTCATGATGAACTTTCTTCCACCCCGAGAACCAGCTGCGTCTGAGCTTAGTTCATTGGACAGAGGATCAGAAGGTGGAAGTGATTTGGCACCTGGGAGGCACCAGGAGGGAAGCAGCTGCTGGGACCTTACCCAGACCTGTGAGCAGGGGCTCTGCCCAGCCAGACAGCACACAGGGCAGAGTCTCCATCACAACCATGGCACCAGGGCCCAGACATAGGGGCTGGGGGATCGCAGCGGCAGCACCCACTGTCTCAGCCTGGTAAACCCACCGCACCCCTACTGCTCACTGGTCCAATTTCATCTGTGGATGGAAATGATGTGGGGACACTGACCTGAGACCTGGTCACTGTCCGTCCACAGACATCCAAGGGCTCACCACTTGCTATACCCAAGTTACTGATATAAAGGAACAGTATTTTCCAGTGATGGGTTTTCAGGAGTACGAGGAGGGGCAGACAAGGAAAATATGAGCACCGTGAAATGTGGCCTAAGCTGTAGGGAGGTGAGTCAGAGTGATGTCTCTGGGAGCAAACCTTGAGCTGTAGTTTCAACAGCGGCCAAGTGGAGGCGCTGGGCAGCAGGCCTCACAGGCAGGTGGGGTCTTGCTGGAGAACACACACAGCAGGCCTTTCCTGGAGGTGGGCTGGGTTTTGGAAGACGTGCCAGAGAGTGCGAATCCTCAGACACAGTGCGTTGTGAGGTGGGTTGAGGCAGATCATGGACTGAGCACCGCAGTGGCAGCGGCAGTAACTGCGCAAGCGCGCGTAATTGGACCCGGGTTGCAAAGAACCTTCTCTGTTCTCACAAATCATTGTCATATTTCTGATTGTTCAGGGAGGTGGATTTAACAGGCAACAGGCTGGGCATGTTTAGTGTGAACCATTTGATCCATTTGGGCATTTATATAAACCTGTGAAATCATCACCCATATCAAGATAATGAATATCTCTGACCACCTCAAAAGTGTATGTATATCTTTTGAAATTCCTTTCCTTGTCCACCCCTCCCCAGTTCCCAGGCAAGCATGGATCTGCCTTTTCCCACACACATTCCGCTGCATCTTTTAGGATTTTCTAAGATTGAAATCATATATGATGCACTGTTTGTCTTTATATTCCATATGGCATTTTAAAATTTATTCCACACAGTATCATATATCCTTAAGTGTTTTAGTTGCAAAAAGGGCCCACTCTGCGGATATAGCAGAGTTAATTTAATCAGCCATCTGCTGAGAGACCTTGGGGTCATTTCAGATTTGGGGCGATTATAAATAAAGCAGCTGTGAATATTGGGAGCCATGGTAAGCACATACCACATGTGTACAGTTTCCTCTGATATACAATAATGGACACATTAAGAGGTACATGTTCAACTTTTTCAGAAGTTTCAAACCATTTTCTAGATGTAACCCCTTCCACTCCAACAGGTGGACCTGGGGGTTGTAGCTGTGCCACGTCCTGGCCTCCACTCGGCGTGGTCCGTCACGTGGACTTGAGCGGCTCCCACGGGTGTGTATTGCTAGCACACTGGGGTTTCCATCTGCATTTCACTGACACCTTCTGAGGCTGAGCATTTTCCCTCGGGCTTATTTGCCAGCTGTACATTATCTTTGGTGGAACTTCTTCTCAAATAACTTTGTCAGGCATAAGTGCCCTACACGTAAGCTTTTACAAGATATGTGATTTGCAAACAGTCTGAGGAAGGCAGAGTGATGCACAGGGTGGGACCTGTTAGGAAATGTTCTGTCTCTCTTGGCTTTGGTCTGGACCCCTATCTCCCAGCCTTGTGGTCAGCACGGGATAGACCCCAGTTCCAACTCCAGGGACAGGCACCATGTTGACTATCAATCAGACAGTCACCTCCCTGGTCACAATAGAAGTGTCAAGGTAAATGGGAGTGACTCAGTCAAGTTTTTGTGTAGGCAACAGCTCAGGATAAATTGGAGGGCGAGTCTTTCTCACTTGGAGGTTTTGATGTAGGGATTATACCCTCCAATGCAGAAGTGGGTTTTTTTTGGCAATTTTTCTCAGTTCATTTTTGTTACAGATGGTTCTCCTTTTCCCCCCATAGATACCCTCCTCCTGTACCCACCCTCAGCACCCCCCTGCAGCATTGTTGTCAATATCCATTGGTTACGCATACATGCATGTAAGTTCTTTGGTTTATCTCATCTCTCCCCTCTGCTCCCCTCCTCTGAGGTCTGAACCCTACTCCTTTCTATGTCTCTGGGTCTATTTTGTCCATTATATTCCACAAATAAGTGATATCATGTGTTATTTGTCTTTCTCTGATTGGCTTATTTCGCTTAGCATAATACTCTGCAGGTCCCTCCATGTCATCTCAAAGGATAGGAGAGCTTTCTTTCTTACAGCTGCATAGCACTCCATCGTGTACATGTACCACAGCACTTTTCTCCATTCATCTACTGATGGACACTTGGGCTGTTTCCAGATCTTAGCTATTGTAAATAGTGCTGCTATGAACATAGGGGTACATATATTCTTTCTGATTGGTGTTTCAGGCTTCTTAGGGTATATTCCTAGATGTGAGATCACTGGGTCAAATGGCAATTCCATTTTTAATTTTTTAAGGAAACACCATATTGTTTTCCACAGTGGCTGCACCAGTCTGCATTCCCACCAGCAGTGCTGTACAGAAGATTTTTAGTTGGATGTAGTCCCACGTATTAAATTTTTCCTTTCTTTCTCTTCCTGTAGGTGTTCTATCAGTGAAAATGCTGGTGCCTGTGATGTCTAAAATTTTGTTGCCTACATTTTCTCCTAGGACTTTTATGGATTCACGAGGCACACTTAAGTCTTTTATCCATTCTGAGTTTATTCTTGTGGATGGGGTAAGTTGGTGGTCTAGTTTCATTTTTATGCATGTAGTTGTCAAATTTTCCCAACACCATTATGAAAGAGGCTGTCTTTAATCCACTGTATGCTCTTGCCACCTTTTCAAATATTAATTGAGGATAATGTCTTGGGTCATTTTCCGGGTTCTCTGTTCTGTTCCATTGATCTATATGCCTGTTCTTGTGCCAGTAGCAGGCTGTTTTGATTACAATGGCTTTGTATTTACCTTCCAGGAGAAAGTCAACCTGGGGATACAAGGTTCAGGGAGGAGGGACATCTGGAATAAATCCCAGAGAAACAGGAGGAAAGCTCAGCAAGGTTCCCCACTTGTCATCAGGAGAAAACACCTTCCTCTGTCACCATTGAACCAGCAGGGAGGTGTTGTGATAGTTTCCTTCACAGGGATGACCTTGGGACTTCAACCACATGCACTTGTCTGTGAACCTTCACCCAGGACCTGTAGCTACTCACCTCCCACCTAGTTTTCAGGGACCAGCCTCAAAAACCTCTCCCACACCTGCTCTTTTCTTTCTCCTCTTAAACCATGCACATTCTGACCTCTCCTCTTTCTCTTACCTGCTCCATTCTTGGTCCAGGATCTAGTCTTATGTTTTTAACAAGTCCATAGGCTCCTTCTGGTCACCGACTTGGTTCCAATCCTGAGTTAGACACAGCTGTACTCAGTGTGTGTCCCCGGTCCTGCCCTGCACTGTCATGGATTCTCCCTGGGCATCCGGCCTCTAGCATCAATGAATTTCTGCTGAATGGCAGACAATCAGATCATGTGTTGTTTCAAGGACAGGCTTTGGCAGCAACAGAGAGAACACGCTACATGTACTAGACAATATTTCCTGATATGAGTGTGAGATCTAGATTCTGTCTAAATAAATAAACACACAGCGATGTATGAAAACCACACTCCAGGAGGGACACTATTTGTTCAAGTACGCAAAAGCCAGTAGAGCCCATCCCATCATGGCCTCTTCCTGAGCCCTGTCCACAGTGCCCCCCAATAGTCTTTGGCGGAGTCCACCGGCTCCTCTGACCAGCCCACCCTCCTAGAAAGCAAAGTGCTTTTGCACTGGGATCTTGGTGATGTCACTACCTGTCAGGACAATGAGTAGGTCCCTCCATGGACTGAATACTCTGATGTCATTGGGTGTATTCAGCTTCTTTGACAGTGAGAATGAGCTTCATTCATTTTTAGGCAGGAGCCCTGTGATGGTCAAGAAGGTGCTGATGACTGACCTGAATTCAGAGAATTGGGCCAGAACCCTGAAGGTCCATCACTGATGTCTTAGGTCACAGGCTGCAGGGCTCTGCCTGGGAGGCTGATGCTGGTGTCATAAGCACACAGTGACCTGCTACTCCCCATATGAGAGCTCTCACAGGATCGTCGTGGGGTGGAGTCTCCTCATGTATATACCGGGGCGTCTGAGGTCCCTGATAGTCCAAAGACCCACCTTTAAACTTGAGCTTTCTTAACAGCCATAATGGTCCACGAGGAGAGAGTAGGACTCGATCCACTTCCTGTGGGCTCAGGAAATAGCCTCATGTAAATTCTCATGGGTTCTGAGTGGTGTCCGCCATAGAAAATCCAAGTCCATGGACCTACTGCCCCACCTCCCCCAAAGAAGACTCAGTGTTCTCCCAGCACTGGAGGAGTCCCTACCGCATCCTCTCCTATCCCACAGAGAGGTCTCCAATCCTCAGGCCCTCCACCCCCACAGCCCTCAGGCCTGACGCCACCTCCCTGACATCAAAACTGAAGGCTCGGGTACCTGGGCAAGTGCCAGGACAGCTCTGTGCCTGGACGTCCTCCCAAACCTGCAGCCTCACCCAGCATCTCACATCCCAGTGCCGAATCATTGGAACACGGGATGCTTCAGGCAGCCCTGAGCCCCGGGTCCTGGGAGGGTGGGAAGGGCTCTGCTGTGACCCCTTGATGGGGTTCCTGTAACCTCAACCAAGACGTCTGCCTCCCCTTCCTCAGAGGCAGGAGGGCACAGGGAAAAGAGCGGTGTTCTCCCAGGGCTCCAATGTCATGTACGTCTACCTCTCTCTCAGTCTCCATTCCTTTGCTGAGATTTCCCTCCTGATATTCACTGCAAGTGTCTGCCACTCAACCTTCTCACCGTTCACATTCATTAAATATAAACAAGTTGGGGTAATTAATATTGATGTCTGAAAAATAGAAAGATGTGTCCATTTAATTAGGTGTATTTAATTTATCTCAGGAATGTTAAATAGTTCTTAATTTATGAGCATTTCATTTTTGTCAGATTTATCGTTATTACTTATTTTGATGCAAATACAAATGGTAGTTTTAAGTGTTCTTGTTAGTTTTGAAGGTCCGTTGCCCAGTGTGCACATTGGCCCTCATTGTCCATGTTACTGCTGTTTCTCAAAACCGAGATAGAGATACTTGGACAAGAAGCATCTCGACGTCAGTCCTGCCCGAGAGCTGGGCATGGCCAGTGCCAACCACTGTCCGCACCTCCACAAGCTGCCCTGGGAGATCTGTCTCTGAGCAAGGCATTTGACCTTGAGAACAGGGCAGGTGAGATGGAAGAGCAGGGGCCAGTCTACTGTGACAGAGGGAAAGCCCGGGACACGGTCCTGGGTTGGCTGCTCTGTTCAGCTTCCTGAACAATTGGGAACAGGTGTCACCCAGAGCTATTCCTGGTCCAGGAGAGCAGGTGACTGCCCCAGGCGGGGGGAGCTCACAGAGCTTTCAGTCTCATTTCCTCCGGCTCTGGAGCCCGGTGTGCACATCCCTTAACTGTGCATGTACACAGGAAGGTCAGCCTCGGCCTCAGGCTGCAGCCAGAGATGAGCAGAAGCCCCACATTGGCCGAGGTGTCTTTGGATCCAGAGAAGCAGAGGAACCCCAGATCGCAAACGGGTACGTGTGTAGTAGTACAGGGAAACCCGGGAGGGCTCCCTGGCACCTGCTGGTACCGGCGTATGGCATAGCTGACTTGAGGAGACTGTAGTCACAGCTCTGGGTGCAGGGGACTGTGGTTGTTTATACTGGGGATGCAGAGAGGGAGGGCGCTGAGTCAGCACAGTCTGGGAGAGGGAACCTACACAGACACTTATGGGTGACAAAGCAGGGACCGGGGTACAGTTTCTCAGTAGTCTGAACATGAGGAACTGAATTGGCAATGAGCCAGGGGGCCCGATGCTGTCTCTACCTGGACAGTGAGTGAGAAGCAAGAGGAGGACAGGATCCAGGCAAAGGTACACCCAGACCCAGAGCCCACAGTGGGCTGAGCTGCCCCAGGCCTCCTTTTCTCCTCCATCTTCTCCTGAGAAAGCGCTGTCCCTGCAAATGTGTGTCCATCAGGGACTGCCCCGCTCCTTCCTGAGCCCTGGTGCTGAGCTCAACTCTCACCCAGCTGAGGAGGAGGTTCGTCCTGATGTGCTCTGTCCTGCGGCTGCTGCATTAAGTCCACAGACTGAGGGACTGGGAGCAGGGGAACACATTCGCTCTCAGTGGTTGAGTTAATCTGAGTTGTTGGCAAGCCCAACAACCTCCTTGTTAATAACAGGAAGGGAGCAGAGAGAGGCCCATATATCATAGGGCTGTCACTGGGCAGCTTCCCTGGGGAGTTGACTCTACACTCCCCAGGAGCAAACAGTCTGTTCCCTGCAGGTCGCTGGGGGAAGGGCCTGGACAGGAGGAGAGAGACACCTGTCCAGTCAAGTCGGGGACTAGTAAGGTGCTCGCTGTCAGTCACACCAGGGAACAGATCATTGGCCTCCTCATGTGTACTGACACACAGCTGGATTCTGTTTCCTTGGATCTGCCCTGCCTGCCATGGCCTCCCAGGGCAGCCTCCTCCTGACACACAGGAATTTCTGCTCATTAGGAGAAAAGTACACATAGTTTTGCTGCCACGACAGGCTTGAAAGGCAGAATTCTAAGGATGTGGACGGATTTTCCAAATTCTCAGTGTTGGATTCCAGACTCCAGTTTCAGGCCACTAAACAATGAAGCAGCTGTATTATCAGAGGAGTGGGCACGGCCCAGGGGAACCCCATGCAGCAGTGACAGTAGGATATTGTCTCACTTCCCCACAGGCCTGGAGCACTGTGCGAACATTGAGACTCTTGTCCCATGCTGAGCAGTAATAATTAGCCTCGTCCTCAGCCTGGGGCCCAGAGATGGTCAGGGTAGCTGAGCTGCCAGACTTGGAGCCAGAGAATCGATCAGGGACCCCTGAGGGTCTATTGCTATTATCATAGATGATGGTTTGGGGAGCCTTTCCTGGGAGCTGTTGGTACCAGTGTACATAGTAACTCCCAAAGTTGGAGCTGCTTCCAGTGCAGGAGATGGTGACCCTCTGGCCTGGGGCCCCAGACACTGAGGGCGGCTGAGTCAGCACAGACTGTGCCCAGGATCCTGGAACAGAGAGAGACACAGAGATGGTGATTCTAAGTCTAAAGACAAGAGGAGGAAGCCGACCCCATGTGGTTTCCCAAAGTCCCTTCCCCTGTCCCCCTATCCAATCACCTGTGCAGTGAGCAATGAGGGTGAGGAGGAGAGGGGACCAGGCCATGCTGGAGATCATCACTGAGTCCTGCCTCCGTGGCCCCACAGTGGAAGCAGAGCCTCCCCCAAATCTCTCCCTTCCCCTCTTCAAACTCTGCACCAGGGAGGGTCTATTTATGCAAATGAGATCCTCCTGGTTTTCATCCCTCGCTGGGTCCTGGGTCAGGTACTTGTGCTGGGGACTTCAGGGCCAGCAGAGGTGGGGCTGTGTGGACCCAGGGGTTGGCAAGGTCACAGCTGTGAGCTTTGAGCAGAGGGCAGCAGGTTGTACTAAGGAACAGGTTCCAGCTCTGACTACTTCATACCTTCAGGAACAGTTACCCAGCGCCCCCTTGTGCCCAGGCCTAGATAACACCCTTGTGCAACATGGTGACTATGGCCCATCACAGAGAGATCCTGCCTCTCCACAGCTCTGTGCCCTGACCCCTGCCTTCGGGACAATCCAGGTGCCCCCTTAGGTGGCCTCCTCATCACTTCACGACACTTTTTATGATCTTCTCAGACTCATCAGGTGAGTCAGTCCACGTCCCCCTAGTCTGTTTAGTGGTCAGGACTGAGCTGGTTTTACTATGTGGTTTTCCTCAGAGCAGGTTCAAGTGCAGAGCAGGACTGTCCCTCTGACACCAGTTCTCTTATTTTCAGAACATTATTTTATTCCTTTATGTTATTTCAATCTTGTTAGAAATTAATCACAATTTTTCCAATGCACAAAAAAATTCTATCTATTTTTTTTTTTAGTACAAAGAAGTATTTTGTTTTTACACATTATTTTCATTCAAGCTTTAACTATTAACTGCAATCCTCATTGACATAGACATTGAAGAAAATATTTCAAACTTGTCTCTTATATTCGTAGATTATCAGATTGTTGAGTCAGGCCCACTCTTGTCCCAGCTCCCTGGACAAAAGGGGAAGGTGCCTGGGATAGAGCCTCCTGTGACCGGGACCTGGTGAGGTGGGGAGGACTAAGAACTGGATTCAAGGTGACCTGGGAGGCACCAGGGGTCAGAGCTGGCAATTGGTGAGACAGGAACTCCTTTGTCAGTTTCCCTGTTCAGTTTCCAGTGTCCATAGTACAGGCGCCTACTTGCACCAATGATTAGGGTGGAAGGCAGAGTGATACACAAGGTCGGACCAGTTAGAGAAACGTTCTGTCTCTCTTAGCTTTAATCAGGACTCCAGTCTCCCAGCCATGTGGTCAGCATGTGATGGACCCCAGTTCCTACTCCAGGGACAGGCACCTTGTTGCCCAAATCAATCAGACAGTCACCTCCATTGTCACAATGAAGGTGTCAGGGGAAATGTAAGTGACCTTGTTCAGTGTTCCTGAAGACCAGGGTTCCAGATCAACGGTAAGAGAGGATGAATCTTTCTCACTTGGAATTTTCACTGTAGGGTTAGACATCTCCAATGCAGAGGTGTTTAGCTCCCAGGAGAAGGTCAACCTGGGGATACAAGGGTCAGGGAGGAGGGACATCTTGAATCAACCCCAGAGAAACAGGAGGAAAGCCCAGCAAGGTTCCCCACTTGTAATCAGTAGAAGATACTTTCCTGTGTCCCCACTGAACCAGCAGGGAGGTATTGTGACAGTTTCCATCACAGGGATGACCTTGGACTTGTCTGGAAACCTTTACCCAGGACCTGTAGCTTCTCACCTCCCACCCAGCTTTCAAGAACCAGCCTCTAACCCTGTCCCACACCCGCTCCTTACTTTGTCCTCTAAATCCATGCACACTCTGACCTCTCCTCTCCCTCACCTGCTCCATTCGTCGTCCAGGATCCAGTCTAATGTTAAACAATGCACAACCTCCTTCTGCTCACCAACTTAGCTCCAATCCTGGGTTAGACGAGCGGGACTCAGTGTGCGTCCCTGGTCGTCCCAAACTGTCATGGATCCTCCCTGGGCTGCTGGCCTCTGGCACCAGTGAATTTCTGCTGAGTGGTAGACAATCAGATCAAGTGTTGTTTCAACGACAGGCTTTGGTGGCAGCACTGAGAGAACAAACTACCTGTTCTAGACCATGTTTCCCAATATGAGTGTGAGATTCTAGACTCTGTCTAAATAAATAAACAAGAGGGTGTTTGAAAACCACACTCCACAAAGGACACTCTTTGTTCAAGTATGCCAAAGCCAGTAGAGCATATCCCATCATGGCCTCTCACTGAGCCCCACACAACAGTGCCACCTACTGGATTCTCACGCAGAGTCCACCAACCCCTCTGACCACACCAGCCCTCCTGGAGGTCAAAGTGCTTTTGACTGGGACCTATGGGATGTCACTACCTGACAAGACAATGAGTAGGTACCTCCATGGACTGAATACTCTGATGTCATTGGGAGTATTCAGCTTCTTTGACAGTGAGAATGAACTTCATTCATTTTCAGTTGGAGCCCTGAAGGGTCAAGAAGGTGGTGATGATTGACCTGAATCCAGAGAACCGTGCCGGAACCTCTGAGGGTCCATTACTGCTGTCTTATGTCACACGCTTAGGTGCTTTGCCTGGAGCCTTGTACTGGTGTCATAAGTTCACAGTGACCCTGCTCCTCCCTCTGTGAGAGCTCCCACAGGACCATTGTGGGGTGGAGTCACCTGATGTATATACTGGGGAGACTGTGGTCCCCGATATTCCAAAGATCCATCTTTAAACTTGTGCTTTGTTAACAGCTATATTGGGTCATAGAGAGTAGGACTTGATACACTTCCTGTGGGCTCAGGACATACCCTCGTGTAAATTCTCGTGTGTTCTGAGTGTAGTCCGCTATAGAAACCCCTCATCCATGGACCTACTGCCCCACCTTCCCCGAAGAAGTCCTCGTGTTCTCCCATCACTGGAGGAGCCCGTCCCCCATTCCCTCCTGTTCCACAGAGAGGTCTCCTATCCCTGGCCCTCCATCCCCACTGCCTCACGGCCTGACGCCACCTCCCTGACATCAAAACTGAAGGCTCAGGTACCTGGGCAAGTGCCAGGCCAGCTCTGTGCCTGGACGTCCTCCGAATCCTGTGGCCTCACCCAGCACCTCACATCCCAGTGCCTCATCTTTGGGACACAAGAGCTTCTGGCAACCCTGAGCTCCTGATCCTGGGAGGGTGGGAAGGGCTCTGTTTTGACCCCTATTTTGGGTTCGTCTAACCTCAACCAACACCCTATGCCTCCCTTTCCTCAGAGGCAGGAGGGCACAGGGAAAGGAGCGGTGTTCTCCCAGGGCTCCAATGTCATGTACGTCTACCTCTCTCTCAGTCTCCATTCCTTTGCTGAGATTTCCCTCCTGATATCCCCTGCAAGTGTGTGCCGCTCAACCTTCTAACCAGATCCGAAACGGGTACATGTGTAGCAGTGCAGGGAAACCCAGGAGGGCTCCCTGGCACCTCCAGGTACCAGTGTATGATGTAGCTGACTTGAGGAGATGGTAGACACTGTACAGGGTGCAGGAAACTGTGGTTGTCAATCCTGGGGATGCAGAGAGGGAGGGCGCTGAGTCAGCACAGGGTGGTTGATGGAACCTACACAGACACTTTATGGGTGACAAAGCAGGCACCGGGATACAGTTTCTCAGTAGTCTGAGCCTGAGGAAATAAATGAACAATGTGTGTGGGTGCCCATGGGCTGTCTCCACCTGGACAGAGAGTGAGAAGCAGGAAGAGAAGAGAATACAGGCGAAGGTGCACCTACACCCTGAGCCCCAGAGTGGGCTGGGCTGCCCCAGGCCTCCTTTTCTCCTCCACCATCTGCCTGAGAAAGCGCTGTCCCTGCAGATGTGTGTCCATCGGGGACTGCTCCGCTCCTTCCTGAGCCCTGGTGCTGAGCTCAGCTCTCACACAGCTGAGGAGGAGGTTCGTCCTGATGTGCTCTGTCCTGCGGCTGCTGCACAAAGTCCACAGACTGAAGGACTAGGAGCAAGGGGAACATATTCGTTCTCAGTGGGTGAGTTTAGTCTGCGATGTTGGCAGGCCCGCGCTCCATTGATAGCGCTGTGATTAACCTAGTTGTTAATAACAAGAGAGGAGCAGAAAGAGGCCCACATATCATAGGGCTGTCACTGGGCAGCTTCCCTGGGGAGCTGACTCTACACTCCCCAGGAGCCACCAGTGTATTCCTTGCAGGTCGCTGGGGGAAGGGCCTAGAGAGGGAGAGATAGACACCTGTCCAGTCAAGTCGGGAGACAAGTAAGGTGCTCGCTGCCAGACACACCTGGGAACAGGTCATTGGCCTCCTCGTGTGTACTGATGCACACAGCTGGATTCTGTGTCCCTGGATCTGCCCTGCCAGCCATGGCCCCACAGGGCAGCCTGCCCCTGACGCACAGTTACTTCTGCTCATTAGAAGAAAAGTACACATAGTGTTGCTGCCACGACAGGCTTGCAAGGCAAAATTCTAAGGATGTGGACAGATTTTCCAAAGTTCTCAGTGGTGGACCCCAGGACCCAGTTTCAGGCCACCAAACAAAGAATGCAGCTATCTTACCAGAGGAACCCCATTCAGCCGGGAGAGCAGGTTTTTGTCTCACTTCCCCACAGGCCTGGAGCACTGTGCGAGCACTGAGACTGCTGTCATAGGACTGGCAGTAATAATCGGCCTCGTCCTCAGCCTGGAGCCCAGAGATGGTCAGGGTGGCTGAGCTGCCAGACTTGGAGCCAGAGAATCGATCAGGGACCCCTGAGGGTCGTTCGTTATTATCATAGATGATGGTTTTGGGGGCCTTTCCTGGGAGCTGTTGGTACCAGCCCACAACATAACCACTTCCAAGGTTGGAGCTGCTTCCAGTGCAGGAGATGGTGACCCTCTGGCCTGGGGCCCCAGAAACTGAGGGCGGCTGAGTCAGCACAGACTGGGCCCAGGATCCTGGAAGAGAGAGACACACAGACATGGTGATGCTGGGTCTAGAGCAAGAAGAGGATGCAGACCCTATGTGGTTTCCCAAAGTCCTTTCCCCAGTCCCCCTGTCCAATCACCTGTGCAGTGAGCGATGAGGGTGAGGAGGAGAGGGGACCAGGCCATGCTGGAGATCATCACTGAGTCCTGCCTTCCGTGGCCCCTGAAGCAGAGCCTCCCCCAAATCTCTCCCTTCCCCTCTTTATACTCTGAACAAAGGAGCGTCCTCTTATGCAAATGAGACCCTCCTTGTTTTGATCCCTCACTGGGCCCTGGGTCAGGTACCTGTGCTGAGGACTTCAGGGGCTGGCAGGGGTGGGGATGTGTGGAGCACCAGGGGTGGCAAGGTAACAGCTGTGAGCTCTAAGCACAGGGCAGCAGTCAGGCCAAGGAACATGTTCCAGCTCTGATCACCCTACACCTTCAGGAACAGTCCCTGAGCGCCCCCTGGTGCCCAGGCTTAGATAACACCCATGTGTAACATGGTGACTAAAGCCCATCACACAGAGATCCTGCCTCCCCACAGCTTTGTGCCCTGACCCTGCCTCAGGGGCAGTACATGTACACACTTAGGGGGCCTCCTGGTTATGTTAGGACACTTTTAATGTTCTCCTCAGGCTCATTGGGTCAGCCAGGCCCCGTCCTGCTTGAATGTCCAGTGGTCTTACTGCGCTGATTTTACTATGGGACCTTTTCTCAGAGCAGGTTCACATCCAGAGCAGGACTGTCCCTCGGAGAGGTCTTCCCTTATTTTCAGGACCCAAGTTTATTTTTTATGGGATTCCTCCCTTGTAAGAAATTAATAACTATTTCTATCATACACAACATGTATTCTAATCTTTTGAACAATCCACAGCCTCCTCTGCTCACGGACTCCACTCTCACCGCCTCTCATTCACCTTCGGTGCCGCACCTGGAACTCAGAGACTCCATCAGACTCTGTGTTTCCATTGTCCAGTCTCTAATTGTTCCCAGCTCCTCCCTGAGCCCGGAACACAGCAGGTTTCAGGAAAAGGTGTAGCTGGATGGGCCATGAAGAGTCCGCAATCTTGAGCTGGACACAGCTGCACTCGGGGTGTGTCCCTGGTGCTCCCTGAACTGTCATGGTTCTCTCTGGGCAGCTGGCCTCTGGCACCCATGAATTTCTGTGGAATCATAGACAATCCCATCGTGTGTTGTTACCAAGGATGGGCTTTGGGGGCACACAGTGAGAGAATGGACTACCTGTTTTAGACTGTGTTCCCTGTTTGAGTGTGGGATCCTACATTTTGGCTACTTAAATAAACAAATAAACAAGGATCTATAAAGCCACACTCCAGGAAGGACACTCTTTGTCCAAGTATGCCAAACCCAGCAGAGCCTATCCCATGATGGCCCCTTCCTGAACCCTGTCCTGGCAGGATCTGTCCAACAGTGCCCCCTAGTGGCTCCTCATGCAAAGTCCACCTGCCTCTCTGACCTCACCCAGCATTTCTGGGTTGCAACCTGTTGTTACACTGGGATTTTTGTGATGTCACTACCCAGGCAGGGCTATCAGTATGTCTCTCTATGGTTGGGCACTAAGAAATTAATTGTCTCTAGATGAGCGATGACTTCTAGAGGCTTTTAAATTCAGGATGTAGTCACAGTTTTTATGTTGCCGGATATTCCCAGTTTACCTGATATTTTCTTTTGCTTCTGCCTCTTGTGTGGCACCATTGCACCTACAGGAACTTCTTAGACTCAGTTCAAGGCTTAAAATCCACACAGCACTCTGGCTGTTCTTACTGACAAGAAGGCCATGTGAATGGCCCTTATCAGGTGACACTGTGTTGTCCTTGTTGCTGTGAGAGACTCCTGTTAGAGCCCCACCTGCTGCCCAGGTACTGGGTGTTCTGTCCTCGTGGTCACTGCAATTGATCCGTCAGAGGAAAAGCGTTCCTCCTCCTCATCCACTTCAGTTTCATTGTCTCTAAGTGCTATTCTGAAGATTCATTTTTTCTTCTTTTGACATTAGTACACATTTATAATGGGGCTCTCTTTTTTACTTTGAACTTGAAATAGTTTCGGGCTAAAGATTCAAAACTAAGCCATTACTATAAGCATCTTTTTTGTTGTTTATTTTCCCCATTTTCAACTTAGTAGACTCCGAAGTCTGTTACTCGTTCTGCATCGAGCCCTGGTGAACTTGTTTGAGAAATGCTCCAATGTTGACATTGAAGGAAGAACAGAAACTTCTAGAACTTTTATTGCCGTATTGATAATTGATGAAATCTCCATGATATGGAGGGTTGGGTTTTACCCTGTAGAAACGAATAAAAACACATGCCTTTAAACCACTTACAAAACTAGAGTGTGTGTTATTGCACTGGGTGATGTGAGCAGGTGATGAGTGAGACCAGGTCCTTAACGGGATTATTTCAGCTACATTCAAAGGTTAGAATGACTGGGGAGCATCAGCCTCTGCAGCCTTACTAGACAGAGACAGCAGAATCCAAATCCTGAGCTCCTGTTGGCCACAGACGGGGGACAGATGTGAAATCGTTGATTATTTCTGCTCTTGCATTTAAGATCACTTTGTTGTCTTAAAATGGGGCGGAGGGGTGGATTAAACATTTTACATCTTAGAAAAATTGATTTGGTTGCGTCCTTTGGGGCCACAGAGAACAAACCTTCTGAGCCTGCACTGGCCAGACGCAGCCTCTGTGACCTGGAGGTGGGGGCATTAGATGCCCAGGGAGCACTGAGCCTCATGTTTTTGTCTAGTTTCCACCTGCATCTGTCACTATGGAGATGGTTGCTGTGCCACAGAGCACAGTGGTACTCGGTCTTGTCCTCTGGCTGGCTCCAGAGAGGGTCATGGCAGCTTTGCCCCTGAGGATGGAGCCTGAGAACCGGGCTAGGGTCCAGGAGTGTTTATTGTTTCTATTATAAATCAGTATCTTGGGGACTTGGCCAGACTTCTGCTGGAACCAGTTGGCATAGTGACCACTAGTGACTGCTACAGAGCTTGAGATGTAGGTGAGTGTGACTATCCCTTCTGGTTACAAGGTCAGTGCAAGTTCCTGAGTCATCAAAGCCTGAGAACTGGACCCTGAAATGAAAACAGACACAGTCAGGAAGGAAGAACTGGGGCAGAGGAATCCTTCCAATGCTCGTCTCAACTTCTCCATGAACCTGGGCAGTGAGTGAGGAGGCGAGGAGGAGGAGACACGTTCAGCTCCTGGTGAAGATGTGCCAAGATCTCCTGGCCTCATTCTGGTGCTGGTCTCTGGTGTGTTTCTCTATCTCCTCCTCAGCTTCCTGGGTAAAGGGTGTGTTTGCTGGGCCATCATGCAAATATGAGCCCACAGCACCATCCAGTACTGGGCCCCGTTTTTAGCACCAGTCTGAGGAAGAAACTGGGCTGGTTGTGAGCTCTGAGTCTGTCCCTTGAGAGGAAACACCTGCTGTCACCATGTCTAACTGAGTCCATGAGCATGGACACAGGGCCCATTTAATTAGAAGCCTTTGAGTTAGTTAAGGTCCTGAAGCTCTGAGAACTTCCACAGCACCCTGGTGACATCTCTAGAGAATATTTATGGTGGTGTGACCTATGTCCACAATCAATGTATAAACATATAACACAGATACATAAAACAATAAATAAACATTAATATTCTTGACCCCTTCAGAGAGTTTTCTTTTTAAATGACATGTGTTGTATTTTCAGTTCTACATTTCATTTGCTTTCTTTTTATGACATCTCTTTCTATTCTGAAGTTCTCTCCTCTTCCATTCTTCTTGGGTCTGTGTCCTCACACAGCAACTCGTGTCTTAGGGCCTGGTTCCCGAGGCACAGTTCTCCAAGGCCAGCCTTGAGCACAGGAGCCAAGGAGGGACAGGGACGTCTCTGCCCTGAGCCCTTGAAGAGCAGAGTGTACGCTGTGGAGGGCAGTCACCTGCTGGGTGGTCAGTGCTCTGATGAGAATGAAACCTAGGACAGGCTCATTTCTGTTCTTTCAAGAGACAAAGGGCAGCTTTACAGGCTCTGGTTTTATCACATGAATAACCAGTAACATTTCAGTGTCAGCATGAATTATTTTGTTTAATTTTTCTGTGGATTCAGAAATATTGAATGGTTAATTAATAGTAGAC
Organism: Tadarida brasiliensis; assembly: GCA_030848825.1. Classification (NCBI taxonomy): domain Eukaryota; kingdom Metazoa; phylum Chordata; class Mammalia; order Chiroptera; family Molossidae; genus Tadarida; species Tadarida brasiliensis. Next base: position 19,447,120 of record CM061277.1, on the reverse strand, counting down.
ATATTGTGAATCAGAAACAGTTCCAAGTAGAGTTTGTGTACATGCAATTTAAATTTAAGTGATTCCGAGGTCCTGAAGAAGGCTCTGAGCAGGCTGAGGTTTTGTCGCACTTCCCCATCTGTGTGTGTCACTGTGAGCAGCATAATTGTGGGACATGGCACAGTGATAGTCAGCCTCGTCCTCAGGCTGCAGCCCAGAGATGAGCAGAAGCCCCGCATTGGCCGAGGTGTCTTTGGATCCAGAGAAGCAGCTGGGGATCCCTGAGCCCTGGTGCTTATCTGAGTGTGATATATACCACAGGAGAAACCTGGGAGGGCTCCCCGGCTTCTGCTGGTACCAGTGTATGTAGTAGCTGCCAACACTGAAGCCACTGCTCAGGGTGCAGGTGAGTCTGGCTGAGGCTCCAGGAGAGGCAGAGAGGGAGGGCGGCTGAGTCAGCACAGGCTGGGAGAGGGAACCTGCAAACACAGATATTCATGGGTGAGGGCTCAGGGATCCAAGTAAATCTTCTCAGAATTAGAGCATGAGTAGAGTGGTGTTTGCGGATGATAAGTGTCCCCAAGGCCTGTACTACCTGTGCAGTGACAGAGGAGCATGAGGAGGATAGGAGTCCAGGCCATGGTCACAGCCCCTGAGCCCACAGTGGGCTGGGCTGCCCCAGGCCTCCTTTTCTTCCCACCCTCAGCAGGAGGAGGGGCTTCCATGCAAATGTGCCCATCCAGTGACTGCCAGCCCTTCTCTGACCCTGGTGCTGGAGCTCAGCCCACACCCAGACTGAGAAAGATGTTGGTTGACTTCACCCCTGGGGAGGAAGCAGCTGCTGAGACAACACAAAGGTCCCTGCTCAGGGGACTCTGCCAGCCCACTGAGGACACAACTGCTAAGTCCCCATCACTGAGCACAGGGACTAGCCCACAATCCAGGTGCCTCACTAGTGTAAAGGGTCTCATTGAATAGCTCTATAGTGAACACCAGCCAGTCTCACAGCGCCATCTCCTGGTGGCAGGACACATGCCTCCAGTGACCCAAAGCCCTGAGAGCCCAGCTGCTTGTTTCTCTCTCTATTCACACACCCAAGGTCTTATTCCAGAGTCTGTGATTCTGATACTCTCTATTGATTACTGTAGCATTTCACTCTCAGGGGTCCCCATCTGTGAAATGTGCAAAAACACACATAAGTGACAAATTACTTTGATTTTTTTTCCAGTAAATATGTTGCAAAAATAAATACACAGTGAGCTTCTTGTCCAATGTTACAGGTGTGGGAGCATTGATCAGGTTAGATGAGCTCCTAGCGAGTGTGAAGGAAAATGATAGCGGGAAGAATTTCCCAGGAATGGAGTCAGAGGCATATTCAAAGAAGGACCATCAGCACACATTTCAAATCATGTAAGGCAGTTCCAGTTTTCACAGAGATCTGATTTGATTTAATAATTAGTAAAAGAATAATAAATGCTTTGGTAGGCTTCACATTTACCAGTGGAAAATGTAGCGTGTGTTGTTGTTGTTTTAATTTAGGAATTGACTTCATGTTATTACATTTGTATGTTCTGCTTGTCTCTGTCACAGGATCCTCTGAAGAATTTTGTCTTTGATGTTCTAAAGTGTGTTTGTATTTCTTTTAAAATTCCGTACCTGCATTTTCTTCCATAGTTCCCTATTTTAGTAGCAAGCTCATTGTGAGATTACCAGGTGCTGGATGATGTGGAGAACATCTGGGCAGTTGAATGCAGAATCCATCTCGTCCTCACTGTGCCCATGTCCAGCTCTGCTCTCACTGTGCAAATGGTCCAAGTCCCCAACCTCTGGACTAACAGGGATCCAACAAATCCCAATGACCAGGAAGCACGAACCTTGGGCACTCTCTACTCACAGTACGCGAGAGATCTTCTCCTTCTGCTCAGGCAGGTCACTCCTGCTTAAACCCTCAGGGAGTCCTCACTGCTGTTCCCATGAAACGCCATGTCCTCAGCGGCCCTCAGAAGCATCATGTTCTGGCTCCTCCTGCACACTGAGCTCACAGCCCCTACACTGGATCTCACACCTCCTCTTCCCTTCCTTTCCTGTGGTCTCAAAACCTTTGCTTCCTGTCCCTTCATTTCATCTTATTGTCCACATCTCACCTTGGGTCGTCTTGCAGGTGAAGATGTCAGTGTCGACCACTGAGGAAAGGCAGGTCATTTTCTCTCACATAACTTGCTTTCCATAACAGAGAAAAATAACGAACTGTACTCCATGAATGGTCAAAACTCCTCTAAACAAGAGACATTTGTACAAAACACAAAATGTTCCAGATCACAGCAGTTGAACCCTACGAGTTCACTCTCCAAGGTCCCTGATGTCCCGTCCCCGTGGTTCTGTGGTAACATCTGGTTTCGGTTGTATCCGACCACTGTGAGCTCAGAGGCTGACCTGGGATGGAAGGGAGAGTTCTGAGCTTCACACCTGGGCTCCTACGAGATGGGGACGTCCATTGCTCCTCTAGACACGTGTTCCTCAAACCTTCTGAGTTCTGGCATGACGGACGGGTAATTGAGGTTTTCACAAAATATCTCTATGGTCTCTTTTCCATTTTGCTGTGCCGTTTCTCATAGAAAATTATGTTTTGTAGTGTTTTTTAAATTTTACATTTGTTTGGTTTTTACATAAGCTATTGCCTCAAATGTTCTCACCAATTTAAAACATTCCTTTTTTGCAGGTGCCCATTAGGGACATACCCACCAGGTACTAGACACACAGAGGACACCCAGACAGTCTTCCTCAGCACAAGAAACCTTAATTACTCCAAACCAGACATTTGAGCCCAGGGGACTTCCAGGGGCAACCCTTCTGAATGGAAAAGTCAGTCTAAAACCAAACAGTAGCCATATGGACCCGGAGAAGGTCAGGAAGGAAACTGGGGTTTTGTGGTGAGAATTCAGGAAGCTGATGAGGAAAGGGTCGCTGAGGTTGTGCAGCTGCCTGAAGACAGGGGAGGAAGGACCTGCCATCAGGTGAGTGGCGCCAACATTAGACATAGAGGAAATGAGGGTCTGGGTGACTGTCAGGACAGTCCTGGGGCTGTGTGGTCCCAAGGATGTAGGCGTGAAGGTCTCCCCAAGAGGTGGTGAACTCCGTCCCTGACCCTGAGGGCCTAGAAGTGGCCTAGGAGCTGACAGAGCAGGGCTGAGTTTGGGTGAGGAAGGCGTGAGCAGGGACGGTGTGCCCTCCACAGTGCTGTTTAGCCACCTCAGCCAGGCCTCAGTGCACCTGCTCCGACAGTAGCCCAGCTTATTAGTCAGGGGACACTGGGCTCACGGGCTTGATTCAATAAAATACGAAAGCCCTGCCCATGTAGAGTAGCACGTGCCGGTAATTGACATGAACTGTCCATCCAGGGTTGGCCAGTTAGTTAGAAGGTAATTCATGGCAGAGTGATCATGTGACAATTGGTTCAGAATGTCCTAGTTTCTGAGCCATTTGGGAGATATGCACACCCTGGTCACTCAGGCTGGCCCTCTGATCATAGGGTCGCTCACCATTTGGTAGCTGAATTGTGAGGGGCTGGGGGACGATGGACACCTGCAGGTACTTCCCAGGGTCTCCCAGAGGGGCATCAGAGGAGAATACTCTGTGATTCTTTGGGTGTGGAATGGGAACCAGGGGCAGAAGGCTGGGTCAGTCTTGTTTCATTTTCTGGTCTCAGGAACCTCGTCTAGCATATCAGCTCTCTCCCAGCAGAAATCTTTGCTTGGATTATTTGAAGAAAGACAGTGATGGGGCATTTGTGCTGGATATACAGGCATGATCTCAGGTGCCTGAGCAAGTATCAGGTGTCCAGGGACTTCCGACCCCAGGAAACCAAGTCCATTCATGTCCTGTGTCCATCACTCATCAGTGTTTGATTCTTCACACATCACTTAACCTTCACCCTAAATTCCAATGTCCTGAACTGTGAAATTCAGGGGCAGCCCCTACTCAGCTCACCCCACACAATCGATGTGGTGGTCACAGGAGATGGTGATGTGTGGATCACAGGATGTTCTCCGAGACCTGTGCAGCATTCTTCCCATGTAAAGAGTAAAGAGTAACCTCCCATCACCCCCTGGCCTGAAACACCTGAGCACCTCTCTCTAGACATCAAGGACACGGGTGTGGTTTATTCTCTTTGACATTAATGGCTGAAAAGTTGCATAGAATTATGAATGACCAGCCCTCTTTCTTAAAGATATATCTCTATTTAATCATGTTTATTTTCATTCATAATACTAATAATCAGGAGGTACTCAAGTTTCACAAAATAGTGCAGAGAAGTGAGGCACAGGAGTTCCACAGACTCCCAGGGTCACATGTCTTCACCTGAGATTTGAACCCACATCCCCAGGCACCAGCTCCCACATCTCAGTCACTGTGCTTTGCTGCCTTGCTGAGTGGCCTCATCTGAGTCAAGGCATTTGCCCACTCAGTCTGTCTGTGCGGTGTCTGGGTGCTTGCTCCCCAACTGCAAGGTCTTCTTAAAGTCCAAGTTGGGTTCAGGAGGCTCTGCTGGGCACTGCTGTGTGAGGGGTCCAAGTGTATCCTGTGAACAAGATGTCACCATTTCCAAGGGTTCTGACAGTGTGTCACTTGGGCTCTCTATTGTAATGTGTCCCCTAAGGTCTCACCCAATGGATATGAGAAGGAAAGTTCCTGTGTTTTCAAGGAGTTCAACTGTCTGCCCAAGCAGTGAGCCACAGAGATGGGCTCTGCTGAAATTCAATCATCAAGTAGATTTAGAATAACGATGTGGTTTATTCAGTGCCCTCCACTGAAGACAAAACTCAGAAACTAGTACAGCACATTCTTTTTTATCTCATGTGCCCACGTTCAATTCACTATGAACTTCAGTGATCCTAGAAACATCAGGGTAGATGCCTTCACAACTCAAGTTATGTTGACATTTAATGGTAAACAGTGTCTCAACCTAATTTTAAATAAAATTGATTGCTGAATTTTAGCTGATATCATTCTTTCCATGACACTGGGATGGATGGAAACATGAACTACTTGTGAGGCTATTTTTTTAAATCAATTTTTATGAATTACTACATGAGTAGATTAACATAAAAATGGACAGAAAACAGGGTAAGTCCCCCATCCTGCCCTCACTGACGGTGATCCCGACTGTTGCTTTCTGACATCAGTGGTGTGTTTGTTACAATTAACAAGCCCATATTGAGATATTATGAACTAAAGTCAAGTTCACAATAAGGTTCACTCCTTAGTACAGTCTTGTAGGTGCTGATCAGGTGTAATGTCGTGTACCACCATTACAGTATCAGACTGAATTATTTTACCACCCTAAAAATATAGTGTTTTTCACCTGTTATTTTCTCTCCCTTTTCTGGGAACCCCCGAAAACAATGGAAATTTTATTGTCTCTAGTTTTGCCTTCTCCTGAATGTCACAGTCTTATTCATACAGCGTGTAGATTTTACACATTGTCTTTTTTCACTTAGAAATATACATTTAAATTTCTTCTGATTTTTATACTTGGATGACTAAATAAATTAATTTTATCACTGAATCATTTTCCTCTCTATGGAGACAATAAAGATTGTATCAGGAGCCACTGTGAGAAGGTAGAGAGAGCTCAGATGTCAGGTGTCACTGTAGACAATTAAAACATCGGGTAAAGAATGAAAGGGTTAATACTGTAATATGATGGTATGAGAAAGCATCGAAAAGTGGAGAAATTGCAAATTTCCCCCGTTTTCTTGCCCTCATGCAACATCGAGTGTTGAAGGATCAGCTGGATGAGATTGGGGTTGTCTCACTGTGGACCATGGCGTCAGGGGAAGACCAGGGGGAAGGGCTGGGAGTGGAAAGGTCCTGGTACTGAGACAGGGGGTATCTGCTGGGCATCCTCTCCTCCCCCACAGGCAGCCTGGGCAGAGGAGCCCGCCCGGAACCTGGGATCCAGGCCTCACATACAGACCAGGAATGAGGTGCTGGTCCAGGAACAGGAATATGTGAAGGTGGAACCTGTCAGAGGTGTTGAGTCCTTGACTGCAATGTCCTTCAGAGGTGACAGTGCACCGGCCCTGGGTCAGATCTGGTGGGGGAGGACAATGTCCCTCATGAGTCCTTTAGGTGAAGGCTTTGTACAAGTCCACGGTCGAGATAGGAAAGTACAGGCCGGGTTTGAACCAGGAGCCAGAATCCTCAGTCTGTTTATCCATCATTACAGAAAGATATGCAAGGGATTTCCAGTTCTTGTTGATTGTAAATAAAGCTGCTATTACATCATGTAAATTTCACTCTATTCTCTACTGTCACTGCATGCCATGGCCTTTGACCAGTTGTCTGTTCATTTCATCCAGTTATATTATTGTTAAATTTCTATTCACTTCTTCCCTAAACAATGTCTTAAGAAAATGTGTGTTGTTTGCACTCCAATAATTTGGGTTTTTAAACTGTAGCTGTGTACTTGATTCTCTTGTGCACGTGAAGCTGAGCTCCCCGAGTAACCCACGAGCAGCATCGGCAATCCTGACAGTCATTCGGGGTCCTCCCAGCCCCGAGAACCACCTTCTTGGGGAGTGTCCGGGTGGCAAGAGTGAGGAAGACGCATTGTTTAATATCAATATCAGATCAGGTGTAACTGCCTAAAATAGAGACTGCTTTTTCAGTTTTCCTCTTTTTCAGTTCAGTTCAGACGTTCAAACAACAATGACCATTAGTGATGTGTTCTTTCTGATGGCGGTGGAAGTGGACACTCTGACCACCTCATATCTGACCTCCAGGGCATCAAATGGCAGCACCAGGTGGGCTGCTGTTTGGAAGGACCCTTTCTCTGAAGAAATATTTTCTCTTGGGCTTAGGGACTGTGTAGTCACCAACCTAAAGGCTAGAGGGCACAGCACTCAGGGAAACTCATGCATTTCCTCGAGGTGCTCTCAAAGCTTGCTGTGAGGGTCTCAATGTGACTGCTGTTCCTTCTGGTATTCAGTGCTCACCAAGAGAACCACATATATGTGCAAACAAGCACAACCTCATGTGATCCTCACAGAGCTCTCTCATGTGATGGCAGGGGCTCAAGAGCACGAGGAAATGGTTCACATGATGGACACCTCGCTGGTTGAGGAAGACATGTGGGTGATCAGACAGGTGGACATAGCTGCTGCTTCAGTCTGCACAGTCAACGTGCATCCAGGTTCCTGGCTGGTAAGAAAATTGGAGCTTTCATGGAAGTATATCCATTTTCCAAATTACAAAATATGCATGCTAGGTTTGCCCATCACCTGGAAGTGATTGGGCTCCATGAGGTGATGCGAGGCTGTGTGCATGGGGTGGGGATATCTTGCGTTATTCCATGGTTGACATTGTGAATGTGTGCCTGGGTTGTGTTTGTGAGTCTGTGTAATCCCCTAGTGGTTAACTTCTATTTGCACCACAGAAACGTCAGTTTTAACATTCTGAAATAAATTTCATCACAACTGCATACATTATATACATTAACTCGTACAACCCACACCCCACTCACCTAGGTTTCTGTTGACAATTCTAGTTCATCAGACGGTGCAACCCAGGAGCTGACATTTATGTCCCAAGCTCTCGGTTTCCTAAGTGAAAGATCCACCATGTGGGCCAGGCATGGGATTATAACTCTGATACTTCGATCTTCTGACCTACATGTATCACTCGGACACGGGTCCACCATTCACGGTGCCAGGGTCAAGGATGTGGGGAAGTCAAGTCAGACTCCATGCACTGTATATGGAGCAGGAAAACCATGATCTCCAGGGAGCCAAAGGGGATGGTGCCAGAGGTCAGGCCTGGGCACCTCCGCCGCGGTGGGAGCTGTGCAAGCTGTTCTCCAGCCCTGTGTGCACCATGCCCCCGGAGAGAGGACTCCAGGCCATGGAGGAGGGAGGGTGCAGACTGGAGGCCCTCATTCACAGGATCAGATGAAGGGGAAGAACACTAACAAACCTTCAGAGATCAGATGTTTCAAATGGGTTTGCAACATATACACTTTTCCAACCATCGAAAGAAATGGGAAATTTCCTGATTCTTGTAAAAAACAGGTGTCACCATGATACCTACACCTGCCAGATAAAAAAAAGAAATTACTGACAATAACATGAAGTATGAATGTAAATGTTCCAAATAAAATATTATCCGAGAGATTCAATATGGGAGCAGTAAGTAGATACACCATTACCACGTTTGATTTATGTATTCCAGATACCAACTTCGGTTCCATATTGATCAGCCCTATACTTTAATACCTCATATTAACAGACTGAAAGATAAAAACTTATTAAATCAATAGATTAAAGAAGGACATTGACCAATTTGTACAACATTTCTAATAATATTGTACACAAATGTAAATTGCATGTACAGTGTGGTAATTTACATTCTCACCTCACACATCTGACTTAATCCACAGCCAGCATATTAGCTAATGAGGAGAAGGAGGACATTTCTCCAAAGATCAGAAACAGACCACTGTGACATTAATTCCATTATATTGCACTGCAAGTATTAGACAATGCAATTAAACAAGAATAAATCAACAGTCATGTCTTGGCATTGAGGGGAATGGACAATGGTTATGCCCAAAGCCCCAAATGAATGATACAGCCTGAAATACTCCGGGGCCGGTGCGGCAGTGACGGAAGCAATCTCTCCATGAGCAAAAGTATCAGACGTCGTACTAAGGACTAATAAGCCTATGGCCCATCTCTGGAACATGCTGGAAATGAGTAAGTATCAACGACAGGGACACAGGACTCCCTAGTCAGAGTTCAGGCCTGAAATGAGCACAGATGGTCCCCTAGCTCAGCTACTGGGCTTCGGAGAAAGAGCCTCTGTGTCCCCAGGTGATGGGCAGCTGGACTTTCTCTTTTGTTTAGGACATTTGTCTGGGAATAGGCTGCGGTGAGGAACCTGAGAAGAGAGGTAGAGGAGGCACCCTCATTCTCAAAGGACGGACCCTGGATCTGGCCGGTGTGGCGACAGCTGACTTCAAAGCAGAAGTCAACACTGAGTCTGAGTGGCAGAACCTGGGCGACTCCTCTGGGCAGACGAGAAAGGGCCTGTTCTGGTCTCTGTCCCCAGGCTTGGAGTTCCCTGTGAGACTAGGGCTGCTGTCACAGGAGGGACAGTGGGACTCAGCCTTGTCCACAGCTGTCAGCCCAGGGTGTTTGCAGGAGCCCGAGCAGGCAGACTGGATCCCGGGAATGGATCATGGACCACAAAGGATGAGCACCTTCTAATAGATGAAGACTCTGCAGGCTGTGTTGGGGAGCTATGTGTAATGGTACACACAGTGGACCTTCCTGATGTGCACTGAGGCACTCAGCTGGATCCCGTGTCCCTGGATCTGCCCTGCCTGCCATGTCCTCCCAGGACAGCCTCCCATGACACACAGGAATTTCTGCTCAGCTGGAGAACAGTTCACAATGTGTTCCTTCCACCCTCTGATTGAAAGGCTGATTTCAAAGGATGTGGATAGATTTTCCAGACTAATTTCTTTGAGGAGGGTCACAGACCCCAGTTTCAAGCCACCATCAAAGGAAGCAGCTATCTTATCAAAGGAGTGGGGACGGCTCAGGGGAACCCCATTCACAGGGGACAGCAGGTTTTTGTCTCACTTCCCCACAGGCCTGGAGCACTGTGTGAGTACTGAGACTACTATCATAGTACTGGCAGTAATAATCGGCCTCGTCCTCAGCCTGGAGCCCAGAGATGGTCAGGGTGCCCGAGCTGCCAGACTTGGAGCCAGAGAATCGATCAGGGACCCCTGAGGGTCTATTGCTATTACCATAGATGAGGAGTTTGGGGGCCTTTCCTGGAAGCTGTTGGTACCACTGCACACTCCAAACCCCAATGTTGGAGCTGCTTCCAGTGCAGGAGATGGTGACCTTCTGGCCTGGGGCCCCAGACACTGAGGGCGGCTGATTCAGCACAGACTGGGCCCAGGATCCTGGAAGAGAGAGAGACACAGAGATGATGATGCTGGGTCTAGAGACAAGAGTGGGAAGCAGACCCCATGTTTCTCCCCAAAGTCCCTTCCCCTTTTCCCCTTATCCAGTCACCTGTGCAGTGAGCGATGAGGGTGAGCAGGAGAGGGGACCAGGCCATGCTGGAGATCATCACTGAGTCCTGCCTTCCGTGGCCCCAGAGCTGAAGCAGAGCCTCCCCTATATCTCACCCTTCCCCTCTTTCTAGACTGAACCAGGGAGGGTCCATTTATGCAAATGAGACCCTCCTCCTTTCCTCCCTCCCTGGCCCTGAGTTAGGTAGCTGTGATGAGGACATCAGGGTCTGGGAAGGGGTGGGGCTTGTGGACCCAGGGAATGGCAAGGTCACAGCTCTTAGTCCTGAGCACTGAGCACCAGGCAGGCCAAGGAACAGATTCCAGCTTTGATAACCCTACACCTTCAGGAACAGTCCCTGAGCGCCCCCTGGTGCCCAGGCCTAGATAACACCCTTGTGCAACATGGTGACTAAGGCCCATCACAGAGAGATCCTGCCTCCCCACAGCTCTGTGCCCTGACCCTGCCTTAGGGACAATCCAGGTGCCCCCTTAGGTGGTCTCCTCATCACTTCAGGACACTTTTCATGTTCTCCTCTGAGTCGTCAGGTGAGTCAGTCCACGTCCCCCTTGTCTGTTCAGTGGTCAGACTGAGCTGGTTTTACTATGTGGTCTTTCCTCAGAGCAGGTTCAAGTCCAGAGCAGGACGGCCCCTCGGAGATTTCGTCCCTTATTTACAGGACAGGATTTTATTCTTTTATGTGATTTCAATCTTATTAGAAATTAATCACAATTTTTCCAATACACACAAAAAATACTTTCAATGTTGCTGTTTTTTTCAGTACAAAAGAAGTGTTTTGGTTTTACACATTATCTTCATTCAAGCTTTACCTATTAATTACTATCAACATTAACATAGACATTGAATAAAATATTTCACACTTGTCTCTTTTATATTCATAGGCAAGTCAGACATCAGATTGTTGAGTCAGGCCCACTCTTGTCCCAGCTCCCCGGACAAAAGTGGAAGGTGCCTGGGATAGAGCCTCCTGTCACTGGGACCTGGGTAGGTGGGGGCTAAGAACTGGATTTAAGGTGACCTGGGGAGCACTTGGGGGATGACAGCAGAAGGAGGTGAGTCCTGGATGTGCGGCCAGCGGTCCTGGTGCTGGTGCTCTGGGCCTGTCCCCACCCAGGGAGGAAGGTGCAGCAGAGGCTGGCAGGGCAGGGTGGGCAGTGTCCCCACTGCAGCTGCTAACCTGCGTTACCCATGTGTCCCTCTGGGTACAGGAGGCCGTCGCTCAGAACTCCTGCTACTTTCTGCCCTTCCTAAGGTGACTTAATTCCAGATATAGCTGATGACAGTGGATGTGGCGTGTAATGGAATTGAAGTTATGGAAACCATTTTAAAGGTCAGGGGTCAGAGCTGGCAATTGATGAGATGGAAACTCCCTTGCCAGTTTCCCTGATCAGTTTCCAGTGTCCACAGGACCAGTACCAACCAGCACGAATGATGAGGGAGGAAGGCAGAGTGATGCACAGGGTGGGACCAGTTAGGAAACGTTCTGTCTCTCTTGGCTTTGATCTGACCCCAGTCTCCCAGCCATGTGGTCAGCATGTGATGGACCCCAGTTCCTTCTCCACGGACAGGCACTGTGTTGCCAAAATCAGTCAGACAATCACCTGCCTGGTCACAATGAAGCTGTCAGGGGAAACGAGAGTGACCCAGACCAGGTTTTGTGCAGACAAGGGTTCAGGATAAATTGGTAAGGGAGGGCGAGACTTTCTCACTTGGAAGTTTTGATGTAGGGACTATAGGCCTCTGATGCAGACGTATTTGGCTCCCAGGAGAAAGTCAAGCAGGGCATATAAGGGTCAGGGGAGGGACATCTTGTTAACCCCAGAGAAACAGGAAGATGCCCCAGCAAGGTTCCCCACTTGTCATCAGGAGAAAACACTTTCCTGTGTCACCATTGAAGCAGCAGGGAGGTGTTTTGAAAGTTTCCATCACAGGAATGAACTTGAGAATTCAACTACACACACTTGCCTGGGAAGCTTTACCAATGGCAAGGAGCTACTCACCTCCCACCCAGTTTTCAAGGACCAGCCTCGAAACTCTTTCCACTCCCTGCTCTTAGCTTTCTCCACTAAAACCTTGCACACTCTGACCTCGCCTCTCCCTCACCAGCTCCATTCTTGGTCCAGGATCCAGTCTAATGTTTGAACAATCCACAGTCTCCTCTGCTCACGGACTCCACTCTCACCGCCTCTCATTCACCTTCGGTGCCGCACCTGGAACTCAGAGACTCCATCAGACTCTGTGTTTCCATTGTCCCGTCTCTAATTGTTCCCAGCTCCTCCCTGAGCCCAGAACACAGCAGGTTTCAGGAAAAGGTGTAGCTGGATGGGCCATGAAGAGTCCGGAATCCTGAGTTGGACACACCTGCACTCGGGGTGTGTTCCTGGTGCTCCCTGAACTGTCATGGATTCTCCCTGGGTAGCTGGCCTCTGGCACCTATGAAGTTCTGCGGAATTATGGACAATCAGATCATGTGTTTTACCTAGGACAGGATGGTTGGCATACATTGAGGGAATGGGCTACCTGTTCTAGACCATGTTCCCTGATATGAGTGTGAGATCCTAGAATCTATCTAAATAAATAAACAAACAGTGATGTATAAAAACCACACTCTAAGAAGGACACTCTTTGTTCAAATGTGCAAAAGACAGTAGAGCCCATCCCATCATGGCCTTTTCCTGAACCCTGTCCCACAGTGTCCCCTACTGGTCTCTCATGCAGAGTCCACCAGCACCTCTGGACACACCTCAACCTTCTGGAGTGCAACCTGGCAATGCACTGGGATCTTAGTGATGTCTCATATGTCGGGAGAATGGACGGAATACTCAGATGTCATTAGGTTTATTCAAGTTCTTTGACAGTGAGAATGAGTTTTATTCATTTTCAGGCTGGAGCCCTGTGATGGTCAAGAAGGTGCTGATGACTGACCTGAATCCAGAGAACTGGCCCGGAAGCCCTGAAGGTCCATCACTAATGCCTTAGGTCACAGGCTTCAGGGCTCTGCCTGGGAGGCTTGTGCTGGTGTCATAGCCCAGAGTGACCTGCTACTCCCCTCTGAGAGCTCTCACAGAATCGTCACTGGGTGGAGTATCCTCATGTATATGCTGAGGAGTCTGTGGTCCCCGATATTCCAAAGACCCACCTATAAACATGTGCTCTGTTAACAGTTCCAATGCGTCACGAGGAGAAAGTAGGACTTGGTCTAGGTCTAGTGGGCTCAGGACATACCCTCATGTAAATTCTCATGGGTTCTGAGTGGTGTCCACCATAGAACACCCACGTCCATGGACCTACTGCCCCACCTTCCCCAAAGAAGACTCGGTGTTCCCCCAGCACTGGAGGAGCCCCTCCCCCATCCTCTATGTCCCACAGAGAGGTCTCCTGTTCTCAGTCACTCCATCCCCACAGCCTTCCAGCCTGACACCCTCACCCTGATATCAAAAATGAAGTCTCCGGTTCCTGGGCGATATTGAGGCCAGTTCTGTGCCTGGATGTCGTCCCAAACCTGTGGCCTCACCCAGCATTTCACATCCCAGTGCCATGTCTCTGGGACTCAGGACGCTTCAGGCAGCCCTCGGTCAGGATCCTGGGAGACTGGAAAGGGCTCTGCTGTGACCCCTTGATTGAGTTCCTGTAACCTCAACCAATGTCCCCTCCTCCCCTTCCTGAGAGGCAGGAGGGCACAGGGAAAGGAGCGGTGTTCTCCCAGGGCTCCAATGTCATGTACGTCTACCTCTCTCTCAGTCTCCATTCCTTTGCTGAGATTTCCCTCCTGATATTTCCTGCACGTGTGCGCCGCTAAACCCTCTCACGGTTTATATTCATTTAAAATAAACTGTAGGGTTGGGGGTTTGGTGGATGAACAATATGTAACCTTGAGGTATGCATGCTCGCGGGCTGGCCAGCCAAGGATCAAAGTATACATGGGAATAGATAAGGTATACACTATGTGCTGGAAATCCTCCCTGAAAACATAGGATACATGGGCATAGATAAGGTGTGCATGTTGGGTTTGGAAAGCCGCCCTGATAGCACCCAAGCATGAACGTGTTTGTTATGTGTCTCCGCTGAAAATAGCAGAACAGGAAGTATGCAGGCTTGGCTGTAAGGTCAGCAGAGATGTGATCTCAAGGACTTAATTACCTAAACACCATGTAACCTAGGGAATCAGGACTTAATTACCTAAAACAGCCAGTACCATAGGGAACCACTTTGCAAATAAATTGGGCTGCATCCAGAGATCTGAGCCTTTGTGCCCTTGCGATGCTCCCTCTCTCTCCAAGCAGTGTCAGCTTGTAGTTCATTGCCTTGCGAGGACCCCCGGCAGGGCGACAGAGTGGGCAATAAACAAGTAGGGGAAATTAATATTGATGTTCTGAGCATAAAATAGAAAGATGTGTCCATTGAATTAGGTGTCATTAATTATTCTCAGGAATGTGTCATAGTTCTTAATTTTTGAGCATTTCATTTGTTCAGATTTATCCTTAAGTATTTCTTATTTTGATGCCAACACAAATAGTATTTTAAAGATTCCTTGTTAGTTTTTGAAGGTCTGTTGCCAGTGTGCACATTGGCCCTCATTGTCCATATTGCTGTTGTTATTCCAAGCCGAGATTGAGGTGCTCGGATAAGAGCATTTGATGTCAGTCTTGCCCGTGAGCCGGGCATGGCCAGGACCAACCACTGTCTGCACCTCCACCGTCTGCCTTGGGAGATCTGTGTTTGAGCGAGGCATTTCCCCTCTGAGAACAGGGGCAGGTAAGATGGAAGAGCAGGGGCCAGTCTACTGTGACAGAGAGAAAGCCCGGGACAGGGTCTGTGTTGGCTGCTCTGCGCAGATCCACGAGCTTCCTGAACAAGTGGGAACAGGTGTCACCCAGAGCTATTCCTGGTCCAGGAGAGCAGGTGCCTGCCCCAGGCGGGGGGAGCTCACAGAGATTTCAGTCTCATTTCCTCCGGCTCTGGAGCCCAGTGTGCACATCCCTTTATTGTGCATGTAGACAGGAAGGTCAGCCTCGGCCTCAGGCTGCAGCCAGAGATGAGCAGAAGCCCCGCATTGGCCGAGGTGTCTTTGCATCCAGAGAAGCGTCGTGCACCAGATCCCAAATGGGTACGTATGGAGTGGTACAGGGAAACCCGGGAGGGCTCCCTGGCACCTGCTGGCACCAGTGTATGGCATAGCTGACTTGAGGAGACTTTAGTCTCTGCCCAGGGAGCAGGGGACTGTGGTTGTTCATCCTGGGGATGCAGAGAGAGAGGGCGCTGAGTCAGCACAGGCTGGGAGAGGGAACCTACACAGACACTTATGGGTCACAAAGCAGGCAGCATGGTACACTTTCTCAGGAGACTGAGTATGATGTTAATTAATTGGAAATGAACCCGGGTACATGATGCCAGTCTCCACATGCACAGTGATTGAGAGCAGGAGGAGGACAGGATCCAGGCAAACATGTACCCAGACCCTGAGCCCACAGTGGGCTGGGCTGCCCCAGGCCTCCTTTCCTCCTCCACCTTCTCCTGAGGAAGCGCTGTCCCTGCAAATGTGTGTCCTTCAGGGACTGCCCCGCTCCTTCCTGAGCCCTGGTGCTGAGCTCAGTTCTCACCCAGCTGAGGAGGAGGTTGGTCCTGATGTGCTCTGTCCTGCGGCTGCTGCATAAAGTCCACAGACTGAGGAACTGGGAGCAAGGGGAACGCATTCGCTCTCAGTGGTTGAGTTTAGTCTGCGATATTGGCAGGCCCGCGCTCCATTGATACCGCTGTGATTAACCTAGTTGTTAATAACAGGAAAGGAGCAGAGAGAGACCCACATATAATAGGGCTGTCACTGGGCAGCTTCCCTGGGGAGCTGACTCTACATTCCCCAGGAGCCACCAGTCTGTTCCCTGCAGGTCTCTGGGGGAAGGGCCTGGGCAGACACCCGTAAAGTCAATCGGGGGACTAGTGAGGTGATTGCTGTCAGTCACACCTGGGAACAGGTCATTGCCCTCCTGATGTGTACTGATGCACACAGCTGGATTCTGGGTCCCTGGACCTGCCCTGCTCGCCATGGCCCCCTAGGGCAGCCTGCCCCTGACACACAGACATTTCTGCTCAGGTGGAGAAAAGTACACAATGTTTCCCTGCCACCGACAGCCTTGAAAGGCAGAATTTAAACGATGTTGACAGATTTTCTAAAGTTCTCAGTGGTGGATCCCAGAACCCAATTTCAGGCCACCAAACAAAGGAAGCATCTATCTTATCAGAGGAGAGGGGACAGCCCAGGGGAACCCCATTCAGCAGTGACAGCAGGTTTTTGTCTCACTTCCCCACAGGCCAGGAGCACTGTGCGAGCACTGAGACTGCTGTCATAGGACTGGCAGTAATAATCGGCCTCGTCCTCAGCCTGGAGCCCAGAGATGGTCAGGGTGCCTGAGCTGCCAGACTTGGAGCCAGAGAATCGATCAGGGACCCCTGAGGGTCGTTTGCTATTATCATAGATGAGGAGTTTGGGGGCCTTTCCTGGGAGCTGTTGGTACCAGTTCACATAGTAACTTCCAATGTTGGAGCTGCTTCCAGTGCAGGAGATGGTGACCCTCTGGCCTGGGGCTCCAGACGCTGAGGGCGGTTGAGTCAGCACAGACTGGGCCCAGGATCCTGGAAGAGAGAGAGACAGAGATGGTGATGCTGGGTCTAGAGACAAGAGTGGGAAGCAGACCCCATGTGGTATCCCAATGTCCCTTCCCCTGTCCCCGTATCCAGTCACCTGTGCAGTGAGCGATGAGGGTGAGGAAGAGCGGGGACCAGGCCATGGTGGAGATCATCACTGAGTCCTGCCTTCTGTGGCCCCTGAAGCAGAGCCTCCCCCAAATCTCTCCCTTCCCCTCTTCATACTCTGCACCAGGGAGGGTCCATTTATGCAAATGAGACCCTCTGTGTTTTGATTCCTCATTGGGCTCTGGGTCAGGTACCTGTTAGGATGACTTCAGGGGCTGGCAAGGGTGGGACTATGTGGACTCAGAGGGCTGTAAGGTCACAGTTGTGAGCCCTGAGCAGAAGGCACCAGGAAGTGTCAAGAAACTGGTTTCAGCTCTGATCACCTCAGACCTTCAAGAACAGTCCCTGAGCGACCCCTGCTGCCCTGGCTTAGATACTCCCTTGGGAAACATGGTGACTAAGGCCCATCACAGAGAGATCCTGCCTCCCCACAGCTCTGTTCTCTGACCCTCCTTTAGGGGCAGTCCAGGTACCCGCGTAGGTGGCCTCCTCATTGCTTCAGGATGTACAGTGGTCAGGACTGAGCTGGTTTTACTATGTCGTCTTTTCTTGTATCAGGTTCATGACCACAGCAGGACTGTGCCTCAGAGGCACTTGGTTTTATTTTCTTACGAGATGCCTCCCTGTTTGGAATTCATCACTATTTCTCCAAACACACAACCAATATTCTAGTCTACTCTATTGAGCAATCCACAGCCTCCTTCTTTCTGCTCATGGACTCCACTCTCACCGCCTCTCATTCATCTTCGGTGCCGCACCTGGAACTCAGAGACTCCATCAGATTCTGTGTTTCCATTGTCCCGTCTCTAATTGTTCCCAGCTCCTCCCTGAGCCCAGGACACAGCAGGTTTCAGGAAAAGGTGTAGCTGGATGGGCCATGAATAGTCAGCAATCCTGAGTTGGACACAGTTGCACTCGGGGTGTGTCCCTGGTCCTCCCTGAACTGTCATGGATTCTCCCTGCACAGTCGGCCTCTGGCACCTGTGAATTTCTGAAGAATGATGGACAATCCCATCGTGTATTGTTACCAAGTTCTGGATTTCGGGGCACACAGTGAGAGAACGGGCAACCTGTTCTAGAGCATGTTCCCTGATATGAGTGTGGGATCCTAGATTCTGTCTAAATAAATGAACAATCAGAAATCTATAGAAGCCAAAGTCCAGGAAGGACACTCTTTGTTCATGTAGGCAAAAGCCATTGGAGCATATCCCATCATGACCTCTAGGTGAATCCTGTCTTGGCAGGACCAGTCCCACAGTGCCCCCTTGTGGCCTCTCATGCAAAGTCCACCTGCCCCTCTGAGGACTCCAGCATTTCTGAGATGCAACTTGGTTTGCACTGGGATCTTTGTGATGTCACTACCCAGACAGGAGAATGAGTGCATCTCTCTGTGGGACTGGGGACTAGGAAATTAATTGTCTCTAGATAAATGATGACTTGGGGGCTGCTTAAATGCAGGAAGTATTCACAGTTTTTATGTTGCCTGATATTCCCAGTTTACCTGATATTTTCTTTTGCTTCTGCCTCTTGTGTGGCACCATTGCACCTACAGGAACATCTTCAACCCAGTTCAAGGCTTAAACCACACTGCACTCTGGCAGTTTATACTGACAAGAAGGCCATGGGAATGGCCCTTATAAAGTGACACTGTGTTGTCCTTGTTGCTGGGAGAGACTCCTGTTAGAGCCCCACCCGCTGCCCAGGTACTGGGTGTTCTGTCCTTGTGATCACTGCAATTGATCCCTGTCAGAGGAAAAGTGTCCCTCCTCCGCTCTTCCCTTGGAGTTTCATTTGTGTTTATGTGCTATTCTGAAGATTCAGTTTTTCTTCTTTTGACTTTATACACATTTATAGTTTGGCTCTCTTTTTTACTCTAATTCTGAAATTATTTCATTCTAAAGATTGAAAACTAAGCCATTACTATAAGCATATGCATTTTTTTCTATTTCTTGTTCATTTTCCCCATTTTTAACCGAGTAACCTCCAAGGTCCCAAGGTCTGCTACTCGCTCCACATCGGGCCATTGTCAACTTTTGTGAGAAATGCTCCAATGTCGTCATTAAAGGAAGAACAGAGCTTTCTGGAACGTTTCCTGTAGTATTGATAATTGATGATACCTCCATGATATTGAAGGGTGGCTTTTACCCTTTGGAGATAAATAAAAACTGATGCTTTTAAAGAACCCAAAACATTAGAATCTGTGTCATTACACCTGGTGATGTAAGCAGGTGATGAGGGAGACCAGGTCCTTCATGGGGAGGGATCTCTCCTGTACCTGGGAATTCACAGATTCCTCGAGAACATGATCTCAGGAGAAAGAGAAACCCTGCTTTGTGAAGGTTTCAGAGTTCAAGGACTGATTGGCAGACCAGGCCAGGCCTCAGGGAGGTGGGGATGGGCCGTGAGGCCTGATCTGCTCACAACGGGACTTCTTTCTCCGGGTTGTGTCTACAGGCATGGAGGGGACGATCTTTCAGCCTCTTGTGACAAGACATTGTCTTTTCATGGTTAGACCAGGAAGAAATCATTTGTTTTTGTTGCATTCATCATGTTAGAATGACTCAGGAACATCAGGCTCTGTAGCCTTACTAGACAGGGACAGCAGAATCCCAAACCGGGGCTGGTGTTGGCCGCATGTGGGGACACATGACAAATTATTGATATTTGCTCCTGTTTTTAAAGATCATTTTGTTCTCATAAAATGTGCACAGACAAGAAAAATTGATTTGGTTGCCTCCTCTGGGGCCACAGAGGACAACCTTCTGAACCCACACTGGCCAGACGCAGCCTCTGTGAATCGGAGGCGGGGGCTTTAGACGCAGAGGGAGCACTGAGCCTCGTGTTCTTGTCTCACTTCCCACCTGCATCTGTCACTGTGGAAATGGTTGTTGTGCCACAGAGCACAGTAGTACTCAGCCTCGTCCTCAGGCTGGGCCCCCGAGAGGGTCAGGGCTGCTTTGTCCCCCAGGATGGAGCCTGAGAACCGGGCTGGGGTCCAGGAGTGTTTATTGTTTGTATTATAAATCAGTGTCATGGGGACTTGGCCAGAATTCTGCTGCAACCAGTGGGCATAGTGACCAGTGGTGACTGCTCCAGAGCTTTAGGTACAGGTGAGTGTGACTGTCCCTCCTGGAGACACGGTCAGTGAGGGCTCCTGAGTCACCACAGCCTGAGAACTGGACCCTGAAATAAAAGCAGACACAGTCATTAAGGAAGACTAAAGGCAGAGGGATTCAACCACACACACTTGCCTGGGAAGATTTACCCATGGCAAGGAGCTACTCACCTCCCATCCAGTTTTCAAGGACCAGCCTCGAAAACTCTTTCCACTCCCTGCTCTTTGCTTTCTCCACTAAATCCATGCACACTCTGACCTCGCCTCTCTCTCACCTGCTCCATTCCTGGTCCAGGATCCAGTCTAATGTTTGAACAATCCACAGTCTCCTCTGCTCACGGACTCCACTCTCAACTCTCACCACCTCTCAATCATCTTCGGTGTCATGCCTGAGACTCAGAGACTCTATCAGACTCAGTATTTCACTTGTCCCGTCTCTAATTGTTCCCAGCTCCTCCCTGAGCCCAGAACACAGCAGATTTCAGGAAAATGTGTAGCTGGATGGACCATGAAGAGTCCGCAATCCTGAGTTGGACACATCTGCACTCGGCGTGTGTTCCTGGTGTTCCCTGAACTGTCATGGATTCTCCCTGGGTAGCTGGCCTCTGGCACCTATGAAGCGCTGCGGAATTATGGACAATCAGATCATGTGTTTTACCTAGGACAGGCTTTGTTGGCATACATTGAGGGAATGGGCTACCTGTTCTAGACCGTGTTCCCTGATATGAGTGTGAGATCCTAGAATCTATCTAAATAAATAAACAAACAGTGATGTATAAAAACCACACTCTAAGGAGGACACTCTTTGTTCAAGTGTGCAAAAGACAGTAGAGCCCATCCCATCATGGCCTTTTCCTGAACCCTGTCCCACAGTGCCCCCTACTGGTCTCTCATGCAGAGTCCACCAGCACCTCTGAACACACCTCACCCTTCTGGAGTGCAACCTGGCAAAAGCACTGGGACCTTAATGATGTCACGACCTGTCAGGAGAATGAGTAGGTCCCTCCATGGACTGAATACTCAGATGTCATTAGGTGTATTCAAGTTCTTTGACAGTGAGAATGAGTTTTATTCATATTCAGGCTGGAGCCCTGTGATGGTCAAGAAGGTGCTGATGACTGACCTGAATCCAGAAAACTGGGCCGGAAGCCCTGAAGGTCCATCATTAAGCCTTAGGTCACAGGCTTCAGGGCTCTGCCTGAGTGGCTTGTGCTGGTGTCATAGCCCAGAGTGACCTGCTACTCCCCATATGAGAGCTCTCACAGGATCGTCACTGGGTGGAGTATCCTCATGTATATGCTGAGGAGTCTGTGGTCCCCGATATTCCAAAGACCCACCTATAAACATATGCTCTGTTAACAGTTCCAATGGGTCACGAGGAGAAAGTAGGACTTGGTCCAGTTCTAGTGGGCTCAGGACATACCCTCATGTAAATTCTCATGGGTTCTGAGTGGTGTCCACCATAGAAAACCCACGTCCATAGACCTACTGCCCAACCTCCCCCAGGGTAGACTCGGTGTTCTCCCAGCACTGGAGGAGCCCCTCCCCCATCCTCTCCTGTCCCACAGAGAGGTCTCCTTTCCCAGGCCCTCCATCCCCACAGCCTTCCAGCCTGAACCCCTCACCCTGATATCAAAAATGAAGACTCCGGTTCCTGGGCGACATTCAGGCCAGTTCTGTGCCTGGACGTCCTCCCAAACCTGTGGCCTCACCCAGCATCTCACATCCCAGTGCCATGTCTCTCCGGACGCTTCAGGCAGCCCTGAGCTCAGGATCCTGGGAGAGTGGAAAGGGCTCTGCTGTGACCCCTTGATTGAGTTCCTGTAACCTCAACCAATGTCCCCTCCTCCCCTTCCTCAGAGGCAGGAGGGCACAGGGAAAGGAGCGGTGTTCTCCCAGGGCTCCAATGTCATGTACGTCTACCTCTCTCTCAGTCTCCATTCCTTTGCTGAGATTTCCCTCCTGATATTCACTGCAAGTGTGCGCCGCTAAACCCTCTCACCGTTTATATTAATTTCATATAAGCTGTAGGGTTGGGAGTTTGGTGGATGAACAAAATGTAACTTTGAGGTATGCATTCTCACGGCCTGGCCAGCCAAGGATCAAAGTATACATGGGAATAGATAAGGTATACACTATGTGCTGGAAATCCTCCCTGAAAGCATAGGATACATGGGCATAGATAAGGTGTGCATGTTGGGTTTGGAAAGCCGTCCTGATAGCACCCAAGCATGAACGTGTTTGTTATGTGTCTCTGCTGAAAATAGCAGAACAGGAAGTATGCAGGCTTGGCTGTAAGGTCGGCAGAGATGTGATCTCCAGGACTTAATTACCTAAAACAGCCAGTAACCTAGGGAACCACTTTGCAAATAAATTGGGCTGCATCCAGAGATCTGAGCCTTTGTGCCCTTGCGGTGCTCCCTCTCTCTCCAAGCAGTGTCAGCTTGTAGTTCATTGCCTTGCGAGGACCCCCGGCAGGGCGACAGAGTGGGCAATAAACAAGTTAGGGGAAATTAATATTGATGTTCTGAGCATAAAATAGAAAGGTGTGTCCATTGAATTAGGTGTCATTAATTATTCTCAGGAATGTTTCATAGTTCTTAATTTATGAGCATTTCATTTGTTCAGATTTATCCTTAAGTATCTCTTATTTTGATGCCAACACAAATGGTATTTTAAAGATTCCTTGTTAGTTTTTGAAGATCTGTTGCCAGTGTGCGCATTGGCCCTCATTGTCCATGTTGCTGTTGTTTCTCCAAGCCGAGATTGAGGTGCTCGGATAAGAGCATTTGACGTCAGTTTTGCCCATAGCCGGGCATGGCCAGTAGCAACCACTGTCTGCAGCACCACCATCTGCCCTGGGAGATCAGTCTCTGAACGAAGCATTTCTGCTCTGAGAACAGGGGCAGGTGAGATGGAAGAGCAGGGGCCAATCTACTGTGACAGAGGGAAAGCCCGAGACATGGTCTGGGTTGGCTGCTCTGCGCAGATCCACGAGCTTTCTGAACAGGTGGGAACAGGTGTCACCCAGAGCCATTCCTGATCCAGGAGAGCAGGTGCCTGCCCTAGGTGGGGGGAGCTCACAGAGCTTTCACTCTCATTTCCTCGGCTCTGGAGCCCAGTGTGCACATCCCTTTACTGTGCATGTAGACGGGAAGGTCAGCCTCGGCCTCAGGCTGCAGCCAGAGATGAGCAGAAGCCCCGCATTGGCCGAGGAGGCTTTGGATCCAGAGAAGCAGCACAACTCCAGATCCCAAATGGGTATCTGTGGAGTGGTACAGGAAACCGCGAAGGGCTCCCTGGCACCTGCTGGCACCAGTGTGTGGCATAGCTGACTTGAGGAGACTGTAGTCTCTGCCCAGGGAGCAGGGGACTGTGGTTGTTCATCCTGGGGATGCAGAGAGGGAGGGCGCTGAGTCAGCACAGGCTGGGAGAGGGAACCTACACAGACACTTATGGGTGGCAAAGCAGGCAGCAGGGTACACTTTCTCAGGAGACTGAGTATGAAGATAATTAATTGGAAATGAACCCGGGTACATGATGCCGGTCTCCACATGAACAGTGAGTGAGAGCAGGAGGAGGACAGGATCCAGACAAACATGTACCCAGACCCTGAGCCCACAGTGGGCTGGGCTGCCCCAGGCCTCCTTTCCTCATCCACCTTCTCCTGAGGAAGCGCTGTCCCTGCAAATGTGTGTCCTTCAGGGAGTGCCCCACTCCTCCCTGAGTCCTGGTGCTGAGCTCAGCTCTCACCCAGCTGAGGAGGAGGTTGGTCCTGATGTGCTCTGTCCTGCGGCTGCTGCATAAAGTCCACAGACTGAGGGACTGGGAGCAAGGGGAACGCATTCACTCTCAGTGGGTGAATTTAGTCTGCGATGTTGGCCCGCCCGTGCTCCATTGATACCGCTGTGATTAACCTAGTTGTTAATAACAGGAAAGGAGCAGAGAGAGGCCCACATATCATAGGGCTGTCACTGGGCAGCTTCCCTGGGGAGCTGACTCTACATTCCTCAGGAGCCACCAGACTGTTCCCTGCAGGTCGCTGGGGGAAGGGCCTGGACAGGGAGAGACAGACACCTGTCCAGTCAAATCGGGGGACTAGTGAGTTGATTGCTGTCAGTCACACCTAGGCACAGGTCATTGGCCTCCTGATGTGTACTGATGCACACAGCTGGATTCTGGGTCCCTGGACCTGCCCTGCCCGCCATGGCCCCCTAGGGCAGCCTGCCCCTGACACACAGACATTTCTGCTCAGTTGGAGAAAAGTACACAATGTTTCGCTGCCAACGAATGGCTTGAATGGCAGAATTCAAAGAATGTTGACAGATTTTCCAAAGTTCTCTGTGGTGGATCCCAGAACCCAGCTTCTGGCCACCAAACAAATGAAGCAGCGATCTTATCAGAGGAGAATGGACTGCCCAGGGGAACCCCATTCAGCAGTGACAGCAGGTTTTTGTCTCACTTCCCCCCAGGCCTGGAGCACTGTGCGACCACTGAGACTCTTGTCATAGGACTGGCAGTAATAATCGGCCTCGTCCTCAGCCTGGAGCCCAGAGATGGTCAGGGTGCCCGAGCTGCCAGACTTGGAGCCAGAGAATCGATCAGGGATCCCTGAGGGTCGTTTGCTATTACCATAGATGATGGTTTTGGGGGCCTTTCCTGGGAGCTGTTGGTACCAGTTCACATAGTAATTCCCAATGTTGGAGATGCTTCCAGTGCAGGAGATGGTGACCCTCTGGCCTGGGGCCCCAGACACTGAGGGCGGCTGAGTCAGCACAGACTGGGCCCAGGATCCTGGAAGAGAGAGAGACACAGAGATGGTGATGCTGGGTCTAGAGACGAGAGTGGGAAGCAGATCCCATGTGGTTTCCCAAAGTCCCTTCCCCAGTCCCCATACCCAGTCACCTGTGCAGTGAGTGATGAGGGTGAGGAGGAGAGGGGACCAGGCCATGCTGGAGATCATCACTGAGTCCTGCCTTCCGTGGCCCCTGAAGCAGAGCCTCCCCGAAATCTCTCCCTTCATCTCTTCATACTCTGCACAAGGGAGGGTCCATTTATGCAAATAAGACCCTCTGTGTTTTGATTCCTCATTGGGCTCTGGGTCAGGTACCTGTTAGGAGGACTTCAGGGGCTGGTGTGGGTGGGGCTGTGTGGACTCAGAGGGCTGAAAGGTCACAGTTGTGAGCCCTGAGCAGAAGGCACCAGGAAGTGTCAAGAAACTGGTTTCAGTTCTGATCACCTCAGACCTTCAGGAACAGTCCCTGAGCGCCCCCTGGTGCCCTGGCTTATATACTCCCTTGGGAAACATGGTGACTAAGGCCCATCACAGAGAGATCCTGCCTCCCCACAGCTCTGTTCTCTGACCCCTCCTTTAGGGGCAGTCCAGGTACCCGCGTAGGTGGCCTCCTCATTGCTTCAGGATGTACAGTGGTCAGGACTGAGCTGGTTTTACTATGTCGTCTTTTCTTGTATCAGGTTCATGACCACAGCAGGACTGTGCCTCAGAGGCTGTTCCCTTATTTTCAGGACATGGTTTTATTTTCTTACGTGATGCCTCCCTGTTGGGAATTCATCACTATTTCTCCAAACACACAACCAATATTCTAGTCTACTCTATTGAGCAATCCACAGCCTCCTCCTTTCTGCTCACGGACTCCACTCTCACCACCTCTCAATCATCTTCGGTGCCGCACCTGGAACTCAGAGACTCCATCAGACTCTGTGTTTCCATTGTCCCGTCTCTAATTGTTCCCAGCTCCTCCCTGAGCCCAGAACACAGCAGGTTTCAGGAAAAGGTGTAGCTGGATGGGCCATGAATAGTCCGCAATCCTGAGTTGGACACAGCTGCACTCGGGGTGTGTCCCTGGTCCTCCCTGAACTGTCATGGATTCTCCCTGCACAGTCGGCCTCTGGCACCTATGAATTTCTGCAGATTATGGACAATTCCATCGTGTGTTGTTACCAAGACCAGGATTTGGGGCACACAGTGAGAATACGGGCAACCTGTTCTAGAGCATGTTCCCTGATATGAGTGTGGGATCCTAGATTCTGTCTAAATAAATAAACAATCAGAAATCTATAGAAGCCAAAGTCCAGGAAGGACACTCTGCACATGTAGGCAAAAGACTTGGAGTATATCCCATCATGGTCTCTAGGTGAATCCTGTCCTGGCAGGACCAGTCCCACAGTGCCCCCTTGTGGCCTCTCATGCAAAGTCCACCTGCCCCTCTGAGGAATCCAGCATTTCTGAGATGCAACTTGGTTTGCACAGGGATCTTTGTGATGTCACTACCCAGACAGGAGAATGAGTGCATCTCTCTCTGGGACTGGGGACTAGGAAATTAATTGTTTCTAGATAAATGATGACTTCGAGGCTGCTTAAATGCAGGAAGTATTCACAGTTTTTATGTTGCCAGATATTCCCAGTTTACCTGATATTTTCTTTTGCTTCTGCCTCTTGTGTGGCACCATTGCACCTACAGAAACAACTTAAACCCAGTTCAAGGCTTAAAATCCACACTGCACTCTGGCAGTTTATACTGACAAGAAGGCCATGGGAATGGCCCTTATCAGGTGACACTGTGTTGTCCTTGTTGCTGGGAGAGACTCCTGTTAGAGCCCCACCCGCTGCCCAGGTACTAGGTGTTCTGTCCTCGTGGTCACTGCAATTGATCCATGAGAGGAAAAGTGTCCCTCCTCCGCTTTCCACTCCGGTTTCATTTGTCTCTATGAGCTATTGGAAATATTCAATTTTTCCTCTTTCATTTTTACACATTTATAGTTTGGCTCTCTTTGGCACTAATTTTGAAATCTTTTCAGTCGAAAGATTGAAAACTAAGGTATTACTATAAGCATATATATATATATATATATATATATTTTTTTTTTTTAATTTTTGTTCATTTTCCCCATTTTCAACCCAGTAGCCTCCAAGGTCTGTTACTCATTCCTCATCGGAAACTCGTCAACTTTTCAGAGAAATGCTCCAATGTTGTCATTGAAGGAAGGACAGAGCTTTCTGTAACTTTTCTGTAATATTGATAATGGATGATATCTCCATGATATTGAGGGTTGGGTTTTACCCTGTGGAGACCAATAAACACTGATGCCTTTAAACAACCCAAAACATTAGAATGTGTGTCATTACACTGGGTGATGTGAGCAGGTGATGAGTGAGACCAGGTCCTTCATGGAAAGGGATCTCTCCTGTACCTGGGAATTCACAGATTCCTCAGAACATGATCTCAGGAGAAAGAGAAACCCTGCTTTGTGAAGGTTTCAGAGCTCAAGGACTGATTAGCAGACCAGGGCCAGGCCTCCGGGAGGTGGGGATGGGCAGTGAGGCCTGATCTGCTCACAGCGGGACTTCTTTCTCCGGGTTGTGTCTACAGGCATGGAGGGGACGATCTTTCAGCCTCTGGTGACAAAGACATTGTCTTTTCCTTTTTTTTTTTTAATTTTCTTTTTTATCCTCACCCGATTACATTTTTGCATTTATCTTTAGATAGAGCGGGAGGGAGAGAGGGAGGAAGAGAGAGAGAGAGAAACATCGATGTGAGAGAGACACATCGACTGGTTGCCACCGGCATGACCCCAACCAGGCCGGGGACAAACTGCAACCGAGGTATGTGCCCTTAGCAGAGACCGAACCCGTGACTCTCTGTTCCAAGGGCCGACTCTCTAGCCACTGAGCCAAACAAGCCAGGGCAACATGGTCTTGTAATGGGAAGACCAGGAAGAAATCGTTTGTTTTTGTTGCATTCATCATGTTAGAATGACTCAAGAACATCAGCCTCTTCAGCCTTACTAGACAGGGACAGCAGAGTCCAAAATCAGGGCTGGTGTTGGCCACAGGCAGGGACACATGCGTCATTGGTGATATTTGCTCTTGTTTTTAAGATCACTTTTTCTCATAAAATGTGCACAAATTAGAAAAATTGATTTGGTTGCCTCCTCTGAGGCCACAGAGGACAAACCTTCACAGCCCACACTGGCCAGACGCAGCCTCTGTGACCCGGAGGCAGGTGCATTAGACGCGGAGGGAGCACTGAGCCTCGTGTTCTTGTCTCACTTCCCTGCATCTGTCACTGTGGAGATGGTTGCTGTGCCACAGAGCACAGTAGTACTCAGCCTCATCTTCGGGCTGGGCCCCGAGAAGGTCAGGGCAGCTTTGCCCCCCAGGATGGAGCTTGAGAACCGGGCTGGGGTCCAGGAGAGTTTATTGTTTATATTATAAATCAGTGTCTTGGGGACTTGGCCAGACTTCTGCTGGAACCAGTTGACATTGTGACCACTAGTGACTGCTCCAGAACTAAAGGTGCAGATAAGCGTGACTGTCCTTCCTGGGGACACGGTCAGTGCAAGTTCCTGAGTCATCACAGCCTGAGAACTGGACCCTGAAATAAAAGCAGACACACTTCAGGAAGGAAGACTAAAGGCAGAGGGATCCCTCCCAAGGCTGGTCTCGGATTTGTCCCTGAACCTGGGAACTGAGTGAGGAGGAGGAGGAGAAGAAGTGTCCAGGTGATGGTGCAGACTCCAAGATCCCTGGCCTCATGCTGGTGCTGGTCTCTGGTTGTCCCTTTATCTCCTCCTCAGCTCCCTGGGTAAAGGGTGTGTTTGATGTGGCATCATGCAAATATTGACCCATAGTACCATCCAGTTCTGGGGCCAGTTTGTAGTTTCAGTCTGAGGAGGATGCTGGGCTGGTTGTGATCTCTGAGCCTGTCCCTTGAGAGGAAGCACCTGCTGTCACCTCTAACAGCCCCTGAGCATGGTCTCAGGGCCCTTTGAGTTGGTCTTAGGTCTTGCAGTTCTGAGAAGTTCCACAGTGCCCCCTGGTGATATCCTCTGGAGAATGTTTATGGTGGTGTGACCAATTTCCATAATCAGTGTGTAAGCCTGTAACGCAGGTAAATAAAATAGTAAATAAGCATTATGTATTCTTCACCCCTTCGAATTTTTCTTTTTAAATGACGTGTTGTATTTTCAGTTCTACATTTCATTTGCTTTCTTTTTATGACTTCTCTTTCTATTCTGAAGTTCTCTCCTCTTCCATTCTTCCTGGGCATGTGTCCTCACCCAGCAACTCATGTCTTAGTGCCTGGTTCCCGAGGTACAGTTCTCCTAGGCCAGCCCTGAGTTTAGGAGCAGAGAGGGGACAGGGACATCTCTGCCCTGAGCCCTTGAAGAGCATTGTGTACTCTCTGGAGGACGGTCACCTGCTGAGTGGTCTGTGCTCTGATGAGAATGAAACCTAGGACAGGCTCAATTTCCTTATTTCAAGAGACAAAGGGAAGTTTCCAGCCTCTGGTTTTATCACATGAATAACCAGTAACATTTCAGTGTCAGCAGTAATTATTTTTGTTTAATTTTTCCTGTGGATTAAGAAATATTGAATGGTTAATTAATAGTAGACACACTGTGAAAAGAAATAATTCCATGTACAGTTCGTGTAAATGCAATTTAGATTTAAATGATTCAGATGTCCTGAAGAATGCTTTAAGCAGGCTGAGTTTTTGGTCCCACGTCCGCACCTGTGTGTGTCACTGTGAGCAGCATTATAGTGGGAAATGGCACAGTAATAGTCAGCCTCATCCTCAGGCTGCAGCCCAGAGATGAGCAGGAGCCCCGCATTGGCCGAGGTGTCTTTGGAACCAGAGAAGTGGCTGGGGACGGCCGAGCTTGGTGCTTATCTGAATCTGTGTGGTAGTACAGGAGATACCGGGGAGGGCTCCCTGGCTTCTGCTGGTACCAGGATATCCCTTTCCCACCAACACTGATGTCACTCCTCAGGGTGCAGGTGAGTCTGGCTGAGGCTCCAGGAGAGGCAGAGAGGGTGGGCGGCTGAGTCACCTCAGGCTGGGAGAGGGAACCTGCAAACACAGACACTGATGGGTTCTGGGCTGGGAATAAAGGTTAAGCCACTCAGGGATCTAAGCCACAGGGACTGAAAGAGGACCGGTAGGTGACCCCGGACACCTGAAGACTGTCCTACCTGTGCAGTGGGAGAGGAGCATGAGCAGGAGAGGAGTCCAGGCCATGGTCACCGCCCCTGAGCCCCCAGATCCTGTCTGACGTGGGCCGGGCTCTTTTATCTCCCCCTTGGCTGGAAAGAGGAGGAGCTGTGCACACTAATTTGTTTCCCCTCATGGTGAACTTTCTTCCACCCTGAGAACCAGCTGAGTCTGAGCTTAGTTCATTGGACAGAGGATCAGAAGGTGGAAGTGATTTGGCACCTGGGAGGCACCAGGAGGGAAGCAGCTGCTGGGTGGGACCTTACCCAGACCTGTGAGCAGGGCCTCTGCCCAGCCAGACAGCACACAGGACAGAGTGTCCATCACAACCACGGCACCAGGGCCCAGACCTGGGGGCTGAGGAATCACAGCGGCAGCACCCACTGTCTCAGCATGGTAAACCCACCGCACCCCTACTGCTCACTGGTCCAACTTCATCTGTGGACGGAAATGTGTGGGGACACTGACCTGAGACCTGGTCACTGTCCGTCCACAGACATCCAAGGGCTCACCACTTGCTATACCCAAGTTACTGATATAAAGGAACAGTGTTTTCCAGTGATGGGTTTTCAGGAGTACGAGGAGGGGCAGACAAGGAAAATATGAGCACCGTGAAATGTGACCAAAGCTGAAGGGAGGTGAGTCAGAGTGATGTCTCTGGGAGCAAACCTTGAGCTGTAGTTTCAACAGGGGCCACGTGGAGGCGCTGGGCAGCAGGCCTCACAGACAGGTGGGGTCCTACTGGAGAACACACACAGCAGACCTTTTGCGAAGGTGGGCAGGGTTTGGGAAGACGTGCAAGAGAGTGCGAATCCTCAGACACAGTGCTTAGAGCGGTGGGTTGAGGCAGATCATGGACTGAGCATCGCGGTGGCAGCGTAATTGGACCCGGGTTGCAAAGAACCTTCTCTGTTCTCACAAATAATTGTCATATTTCTGATTGTTCAGGGAGGTGGATTTAATAGGCAACAGGCTGGACATGTTTAGTGTGAACCATTTGATCCATTTGGGCATTTATATAAACCTGTGAAATTATCATGCATATCAAGATAATGAATATCTCTGACCACTTCAAAAGTGTATGTATATCTTTTGAAATTCCTTTCCTTGTCCACCCCTCCCCAGTTCCCAGGCAAGCATGGATCTGCCTTTTCCCACACACATTCCGCTGCATCTTTTAGGATTTTCTAAGATTGAAATCATATATGATGCACTGTTTGTCTTTATATTCCATATGGCATTTTAAAATTTAATCCACACAGTATCATATATCCTTAAGTCTTTTAGTTGCAAAAAGGGCCCACTCTGCGGATATAGCAGAGTTAATTTAATCAGCCATCTGCTGAGAGACCTTGGGGTCATTTCAGATTTGGGGCGATTATAAATAAAGCAGCTGTGAATATTGGGAGCCATGGTAAGCGCATACCACATGTGTACAGTTTCCTCTGATATACAATAATGGACACATTAAGAGGTACATGTTCAACTTTTTCAGAAGTTTCAAACCATTTTCTACATGTAACCCCTTCCACTCCCACAGGAGGACCTGGGGGTTGTAGCTGTGCCACGTCCTGGCCTCCACTCGGCGTGGTCTGTCACGTGGACTTGAGCGGCTCCCACGGGTGTGTATTGCTAGCACACTGGGGTTTCCATCTGCATTTCACTGACACCTTCTGAGGCTGAGCATTTTCCCTCGAGCTTCTTTGCCAGCTGTACATTATGTTTGGTGGAGCTTTTTCTCACATAACTTTTTCAGGTGTAAGTGCCCTACACGTAAGCTTTTATAAGATATGTGATTTGCAAACAGTCCGAGGAAGGCAGAGTGATGCACAGAATGGGACCAGTTAGGAAACTTTCTGTCTCTCTTGGCTTTGGTCTGGACCCCTATCTCCCAGCCATGTGGTCAGCACGGGATAGACCCCAGTTCCAAGTCCAGGGACAGGCACCATGTTGACTATCAATCAGACAGTCACCTCTCTGGTCACAATAAAAGTGTCAAGGGAAATGGGAGTGACTCAGTCAAGTTTTTGTGTAGGCAACAGCTCAGGATAAATTGGAGGACGAGTCTTTCTCACTTGGAAGTTTTCATGTAGGGATTATGCCCTACAATGCAGAAGTTTTGTTTTTTTTTGGCAATTTTTCTTAGTTTATTTTTGTTACAGATGGTTCTCCTTTACACCCCATAGATATCCTCCTCCCGTACCCACCCTCAGCGCCCCCCCCCCTGCAGCATTGTTGTCAATATCCATTGGTTACGCATACATGCATGTAAGTTCTTTGGTTAATCTCATCTCTCCCCTCTGCTCCCCTCCTCTGAGGTCTGAACCCTACTCCTTTCTATGTCTCTGGGTCTATTTTGTCCATTATATTCCACAAATAAGTGATATCATGTGTTATTTGTCTTTCTCTGATTGGCTTATTTCCCTTAGCATAATAATCTCCAGGTCCCTCCATGTCATCTCAAAGTATAGGAGAGCTTTCGTTCTTACAGCTGCATAGCACTCCATCGTGTACATGTACCACAGCACTTTTGTCCATTCATCTACTGATGGACACTTAGGCTGTTTCCAGATCTTAGCTATTGTAAATAGTGCTGCTATGAACATGGGGGTTCATATATTCTTTCTGATTGGTGTTTCAGGCTTCTTAGTGTATATTCCTAGAAGTGAGATCACTAGGTCAAATGGCAATTCCATTTTTAATTTTTTAAGGAAACACCATATTGTTTTCCACAGTGGCTGCACCAGTCTGCATTCCCACCAGCAGTGCTGTACAGAAGATTTTTAGTTGGTTGTAGTCCCACGTATTAAACTTTTATTTTCTTTCTCTTCCTGTAGGTGTTTTAACAGTGAAAATGCTGGTGCCTGTGATGTCTGAAATTTTGTTGCCTACATTTTATTCTAGGACTTTTATGGATTCACAAGGCACATTTAAGTCTTTTATCCATTCTGAGTTTATTCTTGTGGATGGAGTAATTCGGTGGTCTGGTTTCATTTTTATGGATGTAGCTGTCCAATTTTCCCAACACCATTACGAAAGAGGCTGTCTTTACTCCACTGTATGCTCTTGCCACCTATGTCAAATATTAATTGAGGATAATGTCTTGGGTCATTTTCCGGGTTCTCTGTTCTGTTCCATTGATCTATATGCCTTTTCTGGTGCCAGTAGCAGGCTGTTTTGATTAAAATGGCTTTGTATTTACCTTCCAGGAGAAAGGCAACCTGGGGATATAAGGTTCAGGGAGTAGGGACATCTGGAATAAATCCCAGAGAAACAGAAGGAAAGCTCAGCAAGGTTCCCCACTTGTCATCAGGAGAAGACACCTTCCTCTGTCACCATTGAATCAGCAGGGAGGTGTTGTGATAGTTTCCTTCACAGGGATGACCTTGGGACTTCAACCACATGCACTTGCCTGTGAACCTTCACCCAGGACCTGTAGCTACTCACCTCCCACCTATTTTTCAGGGACCAGCCTCAAAAACCTCTCCCACACCTGCTCTTTTTTTTCTCCTCTTAAACCATGCACATTCTGACCTCTCCTCTTTCTCTTACCTGCTCCATTCTTGGTCCAGGATCTAGTCTAATGTTTTTAACAACTCCACAGGCTCCTTCTGGTCACTGACTTGGTTCCAATCCTAACTTAGACACAGCTGTACTCAGTGTGTGTCCCCATTCCTGTCCTGCACTGTCATGGATTCTCCCTGGGCATCCGGCCTCTAGCGTCAATGAATTTCTGCTGAATGGCAGACAATCAGATCATGTGTTGTTTCAAGGACAGGCTTTGGCAGCAGCAGAGAGAACACGCTACATGTACTAGACAATATTACTTGATATGAGTGTGAGATCTAGATTCTGTCTAAATAAATATACACACAGGGATGTCTGAAAACCACACTCCAGGAGGGACACTCTTTGTTCAAGTACGCAAAAGCCAGTAGAGCCCATCCCATCATGGCCTCTTCCTGAGCCCTGTCCACAGTGCCCCCCAATAGTCTTTGGCGGAGTCCACCAGCCCCTCTGTCCAGCCCACCCTCCTAGAAGGCAAAGTGCTTTAGCACTGGGATCTTGGTGATGTCACTACCTGTCAGGACAATGAGTAGGTCCCTCCATGGACTAAATACTCTGATGTCATTGGGTGTATTCAGCTTCTTTGAGAGTGAGAATGAGCTTCATTCATTTTCAGGTTGGAGCCCTGAAGGGTCAAAAAGGTGGTGATGATTGACCTGAATCCAGAGAACCGTGCCGGAACCTCTGAGGGTCCATTACTGCTGTCTTATGTCACATGCTTAGGTGCTTTGCCTGGAGCCTTGTACTGGTGTCATAAGTTCACAGTGACCCTGCTCCTCCCTGTGTGAGATCTCCCACAGGACCATTGTGGGGTGGAGTCACCTGATGTATATACTGGGGAGACTGTGGTCCCCGATATTCCAAAGATCCATCTTTAAACTTGTGCTTTGTTAACAGCTATATTGGGACATGCGGAGAGAGTAGGACTTGATACACTTCCTGTGGGCTCAGGACATACCCTCGTGTAAATTCTCGTGTGTTCTGAGTGTAGTCCGCTGTAGAAACCCGTCATCCATGTACCTACTGCCCAACCTTCCCCGAAGAAGACTCTGTGTTCTCCCAGCACTGGCGGAGCCCCTCCTCCATTCCCTCCTGTTCCTCAGAGAGGTCTCCTGTCCCTGGCCCTCCATCCCCACAGCCTCACAGCCTGACGCCACCTCCCTGACATCAAAACTGAAGGCTCGGGTACCTGGGCAAGTGACATGCCAGCTCTGTGCCTGGACGTCCTCCCAAACCTGTGGCCTCACACAGCATCTCACATCCTAGTGCTGGGTCTCTGGGACACAAGAGCTTCTGGCAACCCTGAGCTCCGGATCCTGGGAGGGTGGGAAGGACTCTGCTTTGACCCTTATTTTGGGTTCCTTTAAGCTCAACCAACATCCTCTGCCTCCCCTTCGTCAGAGGCAGGAGGGCACAGGGAAAGGAGCGGTGTTCTCCCAGGGCTCCAATGTCATGTACATCTACCTCTCTCTCAGTCTCCATTACTTGGCTGAGATTTCCCTCCTGATATCCCCTGCAAGTGTGTGCTGCTCAACCTTCTAACCAGATCCCAAACGGGTACATGTGTAGCAGTGCAGGGAAACCCAGGAGGGCTCCCTGGCACCTCCAGGTACCAGTGTATGATGTAGCTGACTTGAGGAGACGGTAGACACTGTACAGGGTGCAGGAAACTGTGGTTGTTCATCCTGGGGATGCAGAGAGGGAGGGCGCTGAGTCAGCACAGGGTGGTTGATGGAACCTACACAGACACTTTATGGGTGACAAAGCAGGCACCGGGATACAGTTTCTCAGTAGTCTGAGCCTGAGGAAATAAATGAACAATGTGTGTGGGTGCCCAACGGCTGTCTCCACCTGGACAGAGAGTGAGAAGCAGGAAGAGAAGAAAATCCAGGCGAAAGTGCACCTACACCCTGAGCCCACAGTGGGCTGGGCTGCCCCAGGCCTCCATTTCTCCTCCACCATCTGCCTGAGAAAGCGCTGTCCCTGTAGATGTGTGTCCATCGGGGACTGCCCTGCTCCTTCCTGAGCCCTGGTGCTGAGCTCAGCTCTCACACAGCTGAGGAGGAGGTTGGTCCTGATGTGCTCTGTCCTGCGGCTGCTGCACAAAGTCCACAGACTGAGGGGCTGGGAGCAAGGGGAACGCATTCGCTCTCAGTGGGTGAGTTTAGTCTGTGTTGTTGGCAGGCCCGCGCTCCATTGATAGCGCTGTGATTAACGTAGTTGTTAATAACAGGAGAGGAGCAGAGAGAGACCCACATATCATAAGGCTGTCACTGGGCAGCTTCCCTGGGAAGCTGACTCTACACTCCCCAGGAGCCACCAGTTTGTTCCTTGCAGGTCGCTGGGGGAAGGGCCTGGAGAGGGAGAGATAGACACCTGTCCAGTCAAGTCGGGAGACTAGTAAGGTGCTCGCTGCCAGTCACACCTGGGAACAGGTCATTGGCCTCCTCCTGTGTACTGATGCACACAGCTGGATTCTGTGTCCCTGGATCTGCCCTGCCAGCCATGGCCCCACAGGGCAGCCTGCTCCTGACCCACAGTTACTTCTGCTCATTAGAAGAAAAGTACACATAGTGTTGCTGCCACGACAGGCTTGCAAGGCAAAATTCTAAGGATGTGGACAGATTTTCCAAAGTTCTCAGTGGTGGACCCCAGGAC
Source organism: Tadarida brasiliensis (assembly GCA_030848825.1). NCBI lineage: Eukaryota > Metazoa > Chordata > Mammalia > Chiroptera > Molossidae > Tadarida > Tadarida brasiliensis. The sequence continues at coordinate 19,410,926 of CM061277.1, read as the reverse complement.
CCAGTTTCAGGCCACCAAACAAAGAATGCAGCTATCTTACCAGAGGAACCCCATTCAGGGGGGAGAGCAGGTTTTTGTCTCACTTCCCCACAGGCAGGAAGCACTGTGCGAGCACTGAGACTGCTGTCATAGGACTGGCAGTAATAATCGGCCTCGTCCTCAGCCTGGAGCCCAGAGATGGTCAGGGTGGCTGAGCTGCCAGACCTGGAGCCAGAGAATCGATCAGGGACCCCTGAGGGTCTATTGCTATTACCATAGATGATGGTTTTGGGGGCCTTTCCTGGGAGCTGTTGGTACCAGCCCACACCATTACCACCACCAATGTTGGAGCTGCTTCCAGTGCAGGAGATGGTGACCCTCTGGCCTGGGGCCCCAGACACTGAGGGCGGCTGAGTCAGCACAGACTGGGCCCAGGATCCTGGAAGAGAGAGAGACACGGAGATGGTGATGCTGGGTCTAGAGCAAGAAGAGGAAGCAGACACCATGTGGTTTCCCAAAGTCCTTTCCCCAGTCCCCATGTCCAATCACCTGTGCAGTGAGCGATGAGGGTGAGGAGGAGAGGGGACCAGGCCATGGTGGAGATCATCACTGAGTCCTGCCTTCCGTGGCCCCTCAGCTGAAGCAGAGCCTCCCCCAAATCTTTCCCTTCTCCTCCTTATCAAATGAGCGTCCTCTTATGCAAATGAGACTCTCCTTGTTTTGATCCCTCACAGGGCCCTGGGTCAGGTACCTGTTAGGAGGACTTCAGGGGCTGGCAGGGGTGGGGCTTGTTGTCCCAGGGCATGGCACAGTCACTGCTCTGAGTCCTGAGCACAAGGTACCAGGCAGTGCCAAGTAACAGGTTCCAGCTCTGACTATCCCAGAGCTTCAGGAACACTCCCTGAGCGCCCCCTGGTGCCCAGGCCTAGATAACACCCTTGTGTAACATGGTGACTGAGGCCCATCACAGAGAGATCCTGCCTCCCCACAGCTCTGTGCCCTGATGCCTCCCATTAGGGGCAGTACATGTACCCACTTTGGTGGCCTCCTAATCATGTTAGGACAATTATCGTGTTCTCCTCAGACTCATTAGGTCAGGCATGCCACATCCCGCTTGAATGTTCAATGGTCCGTCTGAGCTGATATTACTACGTGAGATTTTCTCAGAGCAGGTTCATATCCAGAGCAGGACTGTCCCCGAGAGACTTCCTACCTTATTTTCAGGACACGGGTATATTTTTTTCTGTGATTTCTTCCTGTTGGAAATTCATCACTATTTCTCCAATACACAACCAATATTCCAGTCTAATCTACTGAGCAATCCACAGCCTCTTTCTGCTCACAGACTCGACTCTTACGGCCTCTCATTCACCTTCGGTGCCGCACCTGGAACTCAGAGACTCTCTCAGACTCTGTGTTTCCATTGTCCAGTCTCTAATTGTTCCCAGCTCCTCCCTGAGCCCAGAACACAGCAGGTTTCAGGAAAACGTGTAGCTGGATGGGCCATGAATAGTCCGCAAACCTGAGCTGGAAACAGCTGCACTCGGGGTGTGTCCCTGGTGCTCCCTGAACTGTCATGGATTCTCCCTGGGCAGTCGGCCTCTGGCACCTATGAATTTCTGTGGAATCATAGACAATCCCAACGTGTGTTTTTACCAAGGACCGGCTTTGGGGGCACACAGTGAGAGAATGGGCTACCTGTTCTAGACCGTGTTCCCTGTTTGAGTGTGGGATCCTAGATTCTGGCTAATTAAATAAATAAACAAACAAGGATCTATAAAGCCACACTCCAGGAAGGACACTCTTTGTCCAAGTATACCAAACCTAGCAGAGCCTATCCCATGGTGGCCCCTTCCTAAACCCTGTCCTGGCAGGACCTGTCCAATATTGCCCCCTAGTGGCTTCTCTGGTGAAGTCCATCTGCCACTCTGACCACATCCAGCATTTTTGGGGTGCAACCTGGTTTTGCCCTGAGATCTTTGTGATGTCACAACTCAGGCAGGGGAATGAGTACATCTCTCTATGGGATTGGGCACTACAAAATTAATTGTCTCTAGATAAATGATGACTTAGAGGCTGCTGAAATGCAGGCTGTCATCACAGTTTTTACTTTGCCGGATATTCCCAGTTTACCTGATATCTTCTTTTGCTTCTGCCTCTTGGTGACACCACTGCACCTACAGGAACATCTTAAATCTAGTTCAGGGCTTAAAACCCACACTGCACTCTGGCCGTTCCTACTGACAAGAAGGCCATGTGAATGGCTGTGAGAGACTCCTGTTAGAACCCCACCAGGCCCAGGTACTGGGTGTTCTGTCCTCGTGGTCACTGCAATTGATCCGTCAGAGGAAACGTGTCCCTCCTCCACTTTCCACTTCAGTTTCATTGTCTCTATGTGCTATTCTGAAGATTCATTTTTTCTTCTTTTGACTTTATACACATTTATAATGTGGCTCTCTTTTTTACTCTAAACTTGAAATAGTTTCAGTCTAATGTTAAAAAACTAAGCCATTACTATAAGCATCTTTTTTGTTGTTTATTTTCCCCATTTTCAACTTCGTAGCCTCCAAGGTCTGTTATTGGTTCCGCATCGGGCCCTCGTCAACTTTTCTGAGAAATGCTCCAATGTTGACATTAAAGGAAGAACAGAAACTTCTAGAGCTATTATTGTAGTATTGACAATTGGTGATGTCTCCATGATATTGAGGGCTGAATTTTACCCTGTAGAAACCAATAAAAACACGTGCCTTTAAACAACCTACAAAACTAGAATGTGTGTCATTACACTGGGTGATGTGAGCAGGTGATGAGTGAGACCAGGTCCTTCATGGGGAGGGATCTCTCCTGTACCTGGGAATTCACAGATTCCTCAGAACATGATGTCAGGAGAAAGAGAAACCCTGCTTTGTGAAGGTTTCAGAGCTCAAGGACTGATTAGCAGACCAGGGCCAGGCCTCCGGGAGGTGGGGATGGGCCGTGAGGCCTGATCTGCTCACAGGGGGACTTCTTTCTCTGGGTCGTACCTGCCAGCATGAAAGGGATGATCTCTTAGCCTCCTGTGACAAAGAAATTGTATTTTCGTGGGAAGACCAGGAAGAAAATGGATTATTTCAATTGCATTCAAAGGTTTGGTGACTCAGGACCATCCTCTTCTGCAGCCTTACTAGACAGGAACAGCAGAATCCCAAACCTCAGCTCATGTTGGCCACAGGCTGGTACAGATGTGAACTTCTTGAATATTTTTACTCCTGTTTTTAAGATCACTTTGTTGTCATAAAATGAGGGGAAGGCAGGAGCATGGATTAAACTTTCCTCAGCTTAGAAAAACTGATTTGGTTGCCTCCTCTGGGGCCACAGTGAACAAACCTTCTGAGCCCACACTGGCCAGATGCAGCCTCTGTGACCCGGAGGCGGGGGCATTAGACCCAGAGGCGGGGGCATTAGACCCAGAGGGAGCACTGAGCCTCTTGGTCTTGTCTCACTTCCCACCTGCATCTGTCACCGTGGAGATGGTTGCTGTGCCACAGAGCACAGTAGAACTTGGCGTCGTCCTCGGGCTGGCTCCAGAGAGGGTCAGGGCTGCTTTGCCCCCCAGGATGGAGCCTGAGATCTGGGCTGGGGTCCAGGAGAGTTTATTGTTTGTATCATAAATCAGTGTTGTGGGGACTTGACCAGACTTCTGCTGGAACCAGTTGGCATTGTGACCACTGATGACTTCTCCAGAGCTAGAGGTGCAGGTGAGTGTGACTGTTCCTCCTGGAGATATGGTCAGTGAGGGCTCCTGAGTCACCACAGCCTGAGAACTGGACCCTGAAATAAAACAGACACAGTCAGGAAGGAAGACTAAAGGCAGAGGGATCCCTCCCAAGGCTGGTCTCTGATTTCTCCATGAACCTGGGCACTGAGTGAGGAGGAGGAGGAGGAGGACAGCAGTCCAGGTCATGGTGCAGACTCTCCAAGATCCCTGGCCTCATGCTGGTGCTGGTCTCTGGTTGTCTCTTTATCTCCTCCTCAGCTCCCTGGGTAAAGGGTGTGTTTGATGCGGCATCATGCAAATATAGGCCCACAGCACCATCCAGTTCTGGGCCCTGGGCCCAGTTTGTAGTTTCAGTCTGAGGAGGATGCTGGGCTGGTTGTGAGCTCTGAGCCTGTCCCTTGAGAGGAAGCACCTGCTGTCTGTCACCTCTAACTCAGCTGAACCTGAGCACAGGGCTCTTTCAATTGCAATGCTTCTCAACCTTCCTAATGCCGCGACCCTTTAATACAGTTCCTCATGCTGTGGTGAACCCCAACAATAAAATTATTTTTGTTTCTACTTCATAACTGTAATGTTGCTACTGTTATGTCTTAGACGACCCCTGTGAAAGGGTCATTCAACCCCCAAAGGGGTCGCGAACCACAGGTTGAGAACAGCTGATTTGAGGATTTTCTTAGATTTCAGGCCTTGCACCTCTGAGAGGATCCACATGGCCCCCTGGTGACATCTTCCTGGGAATATTCAAGGTTTGGGAACTAGGTAGAAATAATGATAGTGTCCCTCTTTTTATAAAATACATACAAGTTTCAACTACCTCTTATTTCCTTCAGAGAGTTTTCTTTTCTATTTTCAACTATTATGTTTTTCTGTTCTATACTTTCCATTGAGTTGTTTCATGACTTCTATTTTAATTCTGTTCTTCAGTGGATATCAGGATTGATGTCCCAATCATAGCTGTCACAGTATTTCCTCATTGAGTCATCTCAGTGTTGGTGTTGAGAGATTCTCTTTTCTCCTTCAAGTTTTAAATCTCCTGGTTCTTGGTATAATGAGTGGTAATTTTTACTGGATCCCAGACATTTTGACAGTTATATTGGAAGTCCCTGGGTCCCACTTATTCTTTCTTTAGTCAGGCGACCCTCCTGCTGAGCTGCAGCAGAAGGTCAGGGTGTAAGCTCAGCTCCCACTGGCCCCAGAGAATGCGGAACACTGACTGCCCTGCTCTGTGCTGCTGACACCTTCCTGGGACAGTGGGGCAGTGACTGTCACCAGCTGGTTCCCTTCCAGTGGGTTTGAGCTGAGCCTCCTGCTGGGCCCTGCTGACCTCAGGGAGGGGAGAACAGGGTTCAGGGAAGCTGCTGTGCTCACTGGGGTGGCACTCAGGTGCCCACAGGCCCTTTGGCCTGACTGACACCAGGGAGCGGAGGGGCACCTGCAGCTAACTCCTCTGCCACCCAACTTTCATTCAGTGCTGTTAATGCTGGTGGGGTTCAAGGCTGTGCTCTCAGGGGCCCCACACTCCCCTGAGGAGCATAGGAGAGCAGACCAGCTGGGCCTTGTGCCACCTCCTTCAGTCTCACTGCTGAGGGCTGGGGAAGGTCCCCTGAGCACTGAGCGGCTGCATCCTGGGTAAGACTCCCAGCTGCTTTGTCTGGTTACAAGAACCAGGAAAGGTGGCCTCACTAAACGTGTTGGGGAAGGGTCCTTGCTCCTGTTTCTTTTAAAACTGTGTGTACAATGTTTATTATTTCCCACTTCAGTGTTTGCTGCAATTAACTCAAAAGAGCCCTCCTGCTCCTGCATTTGCATTTTTGAGAACGTCTGAAACACAGTGATAAAATAATTAAAAATATATAATGACATACATGGAAATAAACAGATTTCGTTTCCCACTTAATTAGACATTATTTCTAGTATACAAAAGGGTGAGTTCTGGCCAGAAGGTAATTTCACATCCAATGTTAATATCATTGTACAATTAAAATAAGCTGTGTTTTGAATTTTCACAAAGAAATTAGTTCAGTGATTTCGACTAAGTTGATGTATTTTGAATTGTAAGTAGCAGAAGCTGTTCAAATGGAATTTAAATATTGTGCTACTCCTGTCTCCATGTGGCAGTGACAGATGAACCTCTTGGTCTCTTGGTTTCTACCTGGGAGCCATTGGCCAGGGGAAACCTGGTCACAGATGCGGGACTTCTGTTGTCATTGTCATGCCACCAGGACTCTGAGTTGTATTTTAGAAAACGGGTCCCTGCTGATTCTGTTTGCAGTAGGAAACCAGTAAGATGTGAGCTATTTTGTGGACCCCACACAGATGGTCTGTGGTGAGAACATGAGGTCTCCTGGTTTATGTCACAAGTGGCAGAAGAAACAAGGTGGGTCATGGAGGAGAGGAGGGTAAACGTTGACCTCAGTTGCCGTGTCGGGGAAGCTAGTGTGGCAGTGGGTGTATGAAGTCCCGTGACAGGGACAGGCACCCCCTCATCAGGCTGGAGATCAGAAGTGCTCAGAGAGGCCAAGTGCACAAACTAGGAGCCAGTGAGGAGGGCTGGGGCCCTGACTGTCAGTCACCTCTGTCCTAGGTCCCAGGTAGGGTAGGTGCTCTGCCTGGGAGCTGTGGGGACCATTGCTATGGTAACGTCCATGTGTTTGCTGAGTGAAGTTCAGGGGAAGGTGACTGGATCTGGGCTCATCAAGGGCTTCACAAGGGGAATAATATTGGCATGTATTGGGTGTTCCTGTTCCTGATGCCCCTCAGCTCACCGACAGCCTGGATTATGGAGATTCCAGTGGGGATGAGAGGAGAGGAGGACACAGTCAGTGTCAGTGGGGTCTCGGAATACCTCTCATGGGAGTCCCTAAGGTCCTGAGTGGTGCCAACTGTAGGCACATCTCATCCATGGACCCAATGCACCCACCTTCTTCCCTGGAGCAGGCTCAGCATTTTCTCAGTATCCCTCAAGCATTCTCATCCTACTGTACCCAAAACAAGATTTCTTGGCCACAGGCCCCTAAAATCACTTTTGATAAACCCTCTCCTCTGGTTTTTCTGAAGGTTCAGGTACTCAGCTCAGTGCCTGGAATTCCTCCTGGGGCTGTGTCCACCCAAGATCTCTCATCTACGTCCCTGGTCAATGGTACACAGTGCTTTGCTGCCAGCCAGGATCTCAGGAGCTTGGGAGGACTGAGAAGGTCGGAGCTCTGACCTCTGGAAGAGCAGAGTTCATGCAGTGGAGGACGGTGCACCTGCTGGGATGGTCCCTGGGCTCCGAAAAGAATTATTTATACAATCTGTGTCCTTATTTCAAGAGAAACACAGCAGTCCCTCATGATCTGGTTTGATTACACATGGGTAATAGACAGAATTTCGATATCATAAGGTATAATTTATTTTTAGTGTTGGTTTTGTTTTTCTGAGACTTCAGAAACATGGAATAAGAAATTGAAAGTAGACCCATTACAAACCAGAAGGTACTTTCAAATATACTTTACAGAAATAAGTTATTTTAAAATGTTCATTGATGCCCTGACTGGTTGGGCTAAACGGTTAGAGCATCGGCCCACTGACCAATGAGTCACAGGTTCGATTCTGGTAAAGGACATGTACATTGGTTGAGGTTTGTCATCCCACCTGGACTGTGTAGTGCGGGAGGCAACCTGTCATGTGTCCCTCTCACGTAGATGTTTCTCTCTCCTTCTCTCCCTCTCTCTCTTTGACTCCCAGTCTTTCTGTAGATAAATAAAAACTGTCCTGGGGTAAGGATGGCAAAAAAAAAAATTTCATTTTTGCGAACCGAAATTCTAGGACGTTAATATTTTTGTCCCTGTTCTCCATCTCTGTGTGTGTCACTGTGAGAAGATTTACTATGCCAGGTCACACAGTAATAGTCAGCCTCGTCCTCAGGCTGCAGCCCAGATATGAGCAGAAGCCCCGCATTGGCTGAAGTGTCCTTGGATCCAGAGAATCTGTTGGGGACCCCAGAACCCTGGAGTTTAACTGAGTCTGATTTATACTTCAGGAGATACCTGGGGGGGCTCCCTGGCTTCTGCTGGAACCAGCGTATATTGTAGCTGCCAACACTGAAGCCACTGCTCAGGGTGCAGGTGAGTCTGGCTGATGTACCAGGAGAGGCAGGGAGGGAGGGCGGCTGAGTCAGCACAGGCTGGGAGAGGGAACCTGCAAACACAGACACTGTCAGGATGGGACAGTGACCAGGGAACATTCTCAGGAGATAGAGTATGAAGGGAATCCACTTGGGCACTGAGCCAGGTCCCCAAGCCCTGTCCTACCTGTGCAGTGAGGGAGGAGCACGAGGAGGAGAGGAGTCCAGGCCATGGTCACAGCCCCTGAGCTCACAGTGGGCTGGGCTGCCCCAGGCCTCCTTTTCTTCCCCACCCTCTACCAGAGGAGGGACTTCCATGCAAATGTGCCCATCCAGTGACTGCCAGCCCCTCCCTGAGCCTGGTGCTGGAGCTCAGCTCACACCCCAAAAAAGAAAGATGTTGGTTGACTTCACCCCTGGGGAGGAAGCAGCTGCTGAGACAACACCAAGGTCCCTGCTCAGAGGACTCTGCCAGGCCACTAAGGACACAGCTGCTGAGTCCCCATCACTGAGCACAGGGACTAGCCCACAATCCAGGTGCCTTGTGTAAATGGTCTCATTGAACACGTCTGTGTTGATCACTAGGCTGTCTCACTGCGCCATCTCCTGGTGGCAGGACACATGCCTCAGGTGACCCAAAGCCCTGAGAGCCCAGATGCTTGTTTCTCTGTCTCTATTCACACACCCAAGGTCTTATTCCCAGAGACTGTGATTCTTATACTCTCTAATGATTACTGTAGCAATTCACTCTCAGGGATTAGCTAGCATCTATGAAAATTTACAAAAATACACATAAGTGATAAAATTTTGACTTTTTTCCCCAGTCAAGATGTTGCAAAAATAAATACACAGTGAGCTTCTTGTCCAATGTCACAGTTGAAGGAGCATTAATGAGTTTTGATGAGCTCCTAGTGAGTGTAAAGGAAAATGACAGGGAAAAGATTTTCCCAGGAATGTACTGTATGGCATATTTAAAGAAGGACCATTCAGCAAACATTTCACATCATGTAAGGAGTTCCAGCTGTCATAGAGATCTGATTCATTTAGATATTAGTAAAACAATAATAAATACTTTGGTAGGCTTCACATTTACCAGTGGAAACTGTAGCATGTGTTTTGTTTTTAATTTAGGAATTGACTTCATATTCTTACATTTGTATGCTCTGCCTGTCTCTGTCACAGGATTCTGTGAAAATTTTTGTCTTTGATGTCTTAAAGGGAGTTTGAATTTCTTTTAAAATTCCGTACCTGCATTTTCTTGCATAGTTCCCTATTTTAGTAGCAAGCTCATTGTGAGATTACCAGGTGCTGGCTGATGTGGAGAACATCTGGGCAGTTGAATGGAGAATCCATCTCGTCCTCACTGTGCCCGTGTCCAGCTCTGCTCTCACTGTGCAAATGGTCCAAGTCCCCAACCTCTAGACTCACAGGGATCCAACAAATCCCAATGACCAGGAAGCACGTACCTCGGGCACTCTCTCCTCACATTACTCGAGAGATCTTCTCCTTCTGCTCAGGCAGGTCACTCCTGCTTAAACCCCCAGGGAGTCCTCACTGCTGTTCCCATGAAACGCCATGTCCTCAGCGGCCCTCAGGAGCATCATGTTCTGGCTCCTCCTGCACATTCAGCTCACAGCCCCTACACTGCATCTCACACCTCCTCTTCCCTTCCTTCCTGTGGTCTCAAAACCTTGATTCCTGTCCCTTCATTTCATCTTATTGTCCTTATGTCGCCTTGGGTCCTCTTCCATGTGAAGTTGTCAGTATCGACCATTGGGGAAGGGCAGGTCATTTTGTCTCATGTAACTTGTTATCAATAACAGAGAAAAGTAACAAAAGGTCCTCCATGAATAATCAAAACTCCTCTAAACAAGGCATGTTTATACAAAACATATAATGTTCTAGATCACAGGAGTTGAAGTCTATGAGTTCACTCTCAAAAGTCCCTGATGTCCCGTCCCCCTGGTTCTGTGTTAACATCTGGCTTTTGGTTGTTCCCAACCACTGAGAGCTGAGAGGCTGACCTGGGATTGAAGGGAGAGTTCTGAGCTTCACACCTGGGCTCCTACGCGATGGGGACGTCCATTGCTGCTCTAGACACATGTTCCTCAAACCTCCTGAGTTCTGGCCTGACAGACGGGTAATTGAGGTTTTCACAGAATATTTCTATGGTATTTTCTTCATTTTGCTGTGCAGTTTGTCCTACCAGATTTTGTTTTGTAGTATTTTTATATTGTACATTTGTTTGGTTTTCACATAAATTGTTGCATTAAATGTTCTCACCAATTGAAAACAGTTTTCTTTGCAAGCGCCCATTAGGGACATACCCACCGAGTACTAGACACACAGAGGACACCCAGACAGTCTTCATCAGTTCAGGAAACCTTAATTACTCCAAACCAGACATTTCAGCCCAGAGACTTCCAGGGGCAACCGTTCTGAATGGAAAAGTCAGTCTAAAACCAAACAGTAGCCATATGGACCTGGAGAAGGTCAGGAAGGAAGGAAACTGTGGTTTTGTGGTGAGAATTCAGGAAGCTGATGAGGAAAGGGTTGCTGAGCTTGTGCAGCTGCCTGAAGACAGGGCAGGAGGGACCAGCCATCATGTGAGTGGCACCCACATTAGAAATAGAGGAAATGAGGGTCTGGGTGACTGTCAGAACAGTCCTGGGGCTGTGGTTCCAAGGATGGAGGCATGAAGGTGGCCCCAAGAGGCGGTGAACTCCGTCCCTGACCCTGAGGGCCTAGAAGTGGCCGAGGAGCTGGCAGAGCAGGGCTGAGTTTGGGTGAGGAAGGCGTGAGCAGGGACAGCGTGCCCTCCACAGTGCTGCCATGGCCACCTCAGCCAGGCCTCAGTGCACCTGCTCCGACAGTAGCCCAGATTATTAGTCAGGGGACACTGGGCTCACAGGCTTGATTCATTAAAACTCCAAAGCCCAGCCCATGTGGAGAATCAAGTCCAGGAAATTTACGTGAACTGTCCATCCAGCGTTGGCCAGTTAAAAAGATGGTAATTCATGGCAGAGGGATCATGTGACAATTGGTTCAGAATGTCTTAGTATCTGAGCCATGTGGGGAGACATGCAGACCCTGGTCACTCAGGCTGGTCTCCGGGTCACTGGTCCCTCACCATGAGGTAGCTGGATTGTGATGGACTGCGGGATGATAGACACCTGTTGGTACTTCCCTGGGTCTCCTAGAGGGGCGTCACAGGAGGAAACTCCGCGATGCTTTGGGTGTGGAATGGGACCCAGTGCCCTCAGGGGGGCAGGTTTGTTTCCCTTCCTGGTCTCAGGCACCTCCTCTAGCGTAGCAGCTCTCTCCCAGCAGAAACCTTTGTGTGGGGTATTTGAAGAAAAAGAGTGAGGGGCATGTGTGCCGGGGATGCAGGCATGATCTCAGGTGACTGGAGCAAGTCTCAGGTGTCCACGGAATTCTGTCCCCAAGGAACTAACTGCGTTGCTGTATCGTGTTCATCATTCTTCAGTGTTGTGACTCTTAGCACCCTTATTTTCAGTCAAATGGAGAAATTGCCGAGTTTCCGTTTTTCCCCACTTGCAACTTCAAGCGTTGAAGGATCAGGTGGATGTGTGCAGATTGGGGTTGTCTCACTGTGGACAATGGCGTCATGGGAGGACCCGTCAGAGGGGTTGAGTCCTTGACTGCAATGTCCTTCACAGCCGCCAGTGCAGCGGCCCTGGGTCAGATCTGGTGGGGGAGGACAACGTCCCTCATGAGTCCTCCAGGTGAAGGCTTGGTGCATGTCCATGCGCGAGCTAGGAAAGTACACGCGGGTTTTAACCAGGAGCCAGAATCCTCAGTCTGTTTATCCATCACTATGCAAAGACACGCAGGGTGTTTCCAGTTCTTGTTGATTGTAAATACAGCTGCTATTACATCATGTAAATTTCACTCAATTCTCTACTGTCACTGCATGCCATGGCCTTTGACCAGCTGTCTGTTCATTTCATCCAGTTATATTATTGCTAAATTTCTATTCAGACTTCTTCCCTAAACAATGTCTTATGAAGTTTTGTGTTGTTTTCTTTCCAAATATTTGGGGTTTTTAACTGTAGCTGTGTACTTGATCCTCTTGTGCATGTGAAGGTGAGCTCCCCGAGTAACCCACGAGCAGCATCGGCAATTCTGACAGTCACTCAGGGTCCTCCTAGCCCCCAGGACCACCCCTTGGGGAGTGTCCTGGTGGCGAGAATGAGGAGGACGCCTTGTTTAATATCAATGTCAGATCAGGTATAATTGCCTAAAACAGAGACTTTGCGTTTTCAATTTTCCTGTTTTTCAATTCAGTTCAGACGTGCAAACGACAATGACCATTAGAGATGTGTTGTTTCTGAGGGCTGTGGAAGTGGACACTCTGACCACCTCATATCTGACCTCCAGGGCATGAAAAGGCAGCACCAGGAGGGCTGCTGTGGGGTAGGGCCTTTTCTCAAAGAAATATTTTCTCCTGGGCTTAAAGAATGTGTAGTCACCAACCTAAAGGGTAGAGGGCACAGCACTCACAGAAACTCATGCATTTCCTCAAGGTGCTCTCAAAGCTTGCTGTGAGGGTCTCAAGTGACTGCTGTTTCCATCTAGTTTTCAGAGTAAACCAAGTGAACCACATACATGTGCTCACACCCACAACGTCATGTGATCCTCACAGAGCTCTCTCATGTGATGGCAGGGGCTCGAGAGCACGAGGAAATGGTTCAAATGATGGACACCTCACTGGCTGAGGAGGACATGTGGGTGATCAGACAGGTGGGCATCGCTGCTCTTTCAGTCTGCACAGTCAACGTGCCTCCAGGTTCCTGGCTGGTATGAAAATTGGGGCTTTGTAGGAAGTATATTGATTTTCCAAATTACAAAAAATACATGCTAGGTTTGCCCAGCACCTGGAAGTGATTGGGCTCCATGAGGTGATGCGAGGCTGCGTGCGTGGGGTGAGGATATCTTGCGTAATTCCATGTTTCACATTGTGAATGTGTACAGGAGTTGTGTTTGTGAGTCTGTGATCCCCTAGTAGTTAATTTCTATTTGCACCACAGAAACACAAGTGTTAATATTCTGAAACAAATTTCATCACAGCTGCATACTTTATATGCATTAGCTCATACAACCCGCACCCAGCTCACCTGGAGTCCTGTTGTCTGTTCCAGCTCATCAGACGGTGCAACCCAGGAGCTGACATTTATGTTCCACGCTCTCGGTTTCCTAAGTGAAAGATCCACCATGTGGGACAGGCATGGGATTAAACTCTGATGCTTCGAACTTCTGACCTACATGGATCACTCGGCTATGGGGCCACCATTCACGGTCCAGGGTCAAGGATGTGGGGAGGTCAAGCCAGACTCTGTGCACTTTACATGGAGCAGGAAAGTCATGGCCTCCAGGGAGCCCGAAGGGATGGTGCAGGAGGTCAGGCCTGGGCACCGCCACCGTGGTGGGAGCTGTGCAAGCTGTTCTCCAGCCCTGTGAGCTCCATGTCCCCGGAGAGAGGACTCCAGGCCATGAAGGAGGGAGGGTGCAGACTGGAGGCCCTCATTCAACAGGTTCCGATTAAGAAGAAGAACTCTAACAAATCTTAAGAGATCAGTTGTTTCAAATGGGTTTGCAACATATATATCTTTTCCAACCATAGAAAGATTGGGAACTTTCCTGATTCTTATAGAAAGCAGGTGCCACCGTGATACCTACACCTGCCAGATAAAATAAAGCAAAAAAAATTACTGACAAAAACATGAACTGTGCATGCAAATGTTCCAAAAAAAATTAACAGAGAGAGATTGTCCAATATCATGCAGTAAGTAGATACACCATTATCGCATTTGATTTATTCCAGATATCAAATTTGAGTTTCATATTGATCAACACTATACTTAAATACATGTAATTAACAGACCAAATGATAAAAACATATTACGTCAATAGGTTCAAAAAAGGCCTTTGATCAAATTTGAAAAATATCCAATAAAATTGTATACAAATGTAAACAGACAAGTGCATGTATAGTGTGGTAATTTACACTCTCCCCTCACACATATGACTTAGTCCACAGCCAGCATATTAGCTAATGACGGGGAGGAGGACATTACCCAGAATCAGGAACATACCAATGTGACCTTAACTCCATTATATTCAAAGTCACACTGGAAGTATTAGACGATGCAATTAAACAAGAATAAATCAACAGTCATGCCTTGGCATTGAGGGGAATGGACAATGGTTATGCCCAAAGCCCCAAATGAATGATACAGCCTGAAATTCTCCAGGGCTGGTGCGGCAGTGACGGGAGAAATCTCTCCATGAGCAAAAGTATCAGACGTCCTACTGAGGTCTAATGAGCGGATGGCCCGGCTCTGGAACATGCTGGAAATGAGTTAGTAATCAAAGACAGGGACACAGGATTCCCTAGTCGGAGTTCAGGTCTGAAATGAGCACAGATGGTCCCCCAGCTCAGCTCCTGGGCTTCGGGGAAAGAACCTCTGTGTCCCCAGGTGAGGGACAGCTGGACTTTCTGTTTTGATTTAGACATTTGTCTGGGAACAGGCTGCGGTGAGGAGCCTGATAAGACAGTTCGAGAGGCACCCTCATTCTCAAGGGGGACCCCTGGACTTGGCCAAGGTGGTGGCAGCTGATTTCCAAGCAGAAGTCAACAATGAGTCTGAGTGGCAGAAACTGGGCGACCCCTCCATGCAGATGAGAAAGGGCCTGTTCTGGTCTCTGTGCCCAGGCTTGGAACTCCCTGTGAGCACTGGGGCTGCTGTCACAGGAGGGGCAGTGGGACCCAGCCTTGTCCTCGCTGTCAGCCCAGGGTGTTTGCAGGAGCCCGAGCAGGCAGACTGTATCCAGGGAATGGATCATGGACCACAAAGGATGAGCACCTTCTAAAAGATGAGGACTCTACAGGCTGTGTTGGGGAGCTATCAGGAACGGTACACACAGTGGACCTTCCTGATGTGTACTGACGCACTCAGCTGGATCCCGTGTCCGTGGATCTGCCCTGCCCTCCATGTCCTCCCAGGGCAGCCTCCCCTGACACACAGGAATTTCTGCTCAGCTGGAGAAAATTACACAATGTGTTGCTGTCACCGACAGCCTTGAGGCTGATTTCAAAAGATGTGGACAGATGTTCCAGACCAAGTTCCCTTAGTTGGGTCACTGACCCCAGTTTCAAGCGACCATCAAAGGAAGCAGCTATCTTATCAGAGGACTGTGGATGGCAGACAGGAACCACCTTCAGCCGCAACAGCAGGTTTTTGTCTCACTTCCCCACAGGCCTGGAGCACTGTGTGAGCACTGACACTGCTGTCATAGGACTGGCAGTAATAATCGGCCTCGTCCTCTGCCTGGAGCCCAGAGATGGTCAGGGTGCCCGAGCTGCCAGACTTGGAGCCAGAGAATCGATCAGGGACCCCTGAAGGTCTGCTGCTAGTGTTATAGATGATGGTTTTGGGGGCCTTTCCTGGGACCTGTTGGTACCAGGACACATGGTAACTCCCAATGTTGGAGCTGCTTCCAGTGCAGGAGATGGTGACCCTCTGGCCTGGAGACCCAGACACTGAGGGCGGCTGAGTCAGCACAGACTGGGCCCAGGATCCTGGAAGAGAGAGAGACACAGAGATGGTGATGCTGGGTCTAGAGACAAGAGAAGGAATCAGACCTCATGTTTCTCCCCAAAATCCTTTCTTCTGTCCCCCTATCCAGTCACCTGTGCAGTGAGCGATGAGGGTGAGCAGGAGAGGGGACCAGGCCATGCTGGAGATCATCACTGAGTTCTGCCTTCCGGGGCCCCTCAGCTGAAGTAGAGCCTCCCCCAAATCTCACCCTTCCTCTCTTTATACTCTGCACCAGGGAGGGTCCTCTTATGCAAATGAGACCTCCTTGTTTTGATTCCTCACTGAGCCCTGAGTCAGGTACCTGTGCTGAGTACTTCAGGGGCTGGCAGGGGTGGGGGTGTGTGGAGCACCAGGGGTGGCAGGGTCACAGCTGTGAGCTCTGAACACAGGGCAGCAGGCAGTACCATGGAACAGGTTCCAGCTCTGACTACCCCAGACCTCCAGGAACGGTCTCTGTGCGCCCCCTGGTGCCCAGGCCTAGATAACACCCATGTGGAACATGGTGACTTAGGCCTATCACACAGAGATCCTGCCTCCCCACAGCTCTGTCCCTGCCTCCTGCCTCAGGGGCAGTACATGTACCCACTTAGGTGGCCCCCAGATCAGGTTAGGACAATTTTCATGTTCTCCTCAGGCTCATTAGGTCAGCCAGGCCCCGTCCTGCTTGAATGTCCAGTGGTCTCACTGCGCTGATTTTACTATGGGACCTTTTCTCAGAGCAGGTTCACATCCAGAGCAGGACTGTCCCTCGGAGAGGTCTTCCCTTATTTTCAGGACACGAGTTTATTTTTTAATGGGATTCCTCCCTTGTTAGAGATTAATAACTATCTCTATCATACACAACATATATTCTAATCTTTTGAACAATCCACAGCCTCCTCTGCTCACGGACTGCACTCTCACCGCCTCTCATTCACCTTCGGTGCCGCACCTGGAACTCAGAGACTCCATCAGACTCTGTGTTTCCATTGTCCCGTCTCTAATTGTTCCGAGCTCCTCCCTGAGCCCAGAACACAGCAGGTTTCAAGAAAAGGTGTAGCTGGATGGGCCATGAAGAGTCCGCAAACCTGAGTTGGACACAGGTGCACTCGGGGTGTGTCCCTGGTGCTCCCTGAACTGTCATATATTCTCCCTGGGCAGCTGGCCTCTGGCACCAATGAATTTCTGCAGAATTATGGACAATCAGATCATGTGTTTTACCTAGGACAGGCTTGGTTGGCATACATTGAGGGAATGTGCTACCTGTTCTAGACCATGTTCCCTGATAGGAGTGTGAGATCCTAGAATCTATCTAAATAAATAAACAAACAGGGATCTATAAAAACCACACTCTAAGGAGGACACTCTTTGTTCAAGTGTGCAAAAGCCAGTAGAGCGTCTCCCATCATGGCCTTTTCCTGAACCCTGTCCCACAGTGCCCCCTACTGGTCTCTCATGCAGAGTCCACCAGCACCTCTGAACACACCTCACCCTTCTGGAGGGCAACCTGGCAAAGCACTGGGATCGTAGTGATGTCACTACCTGTCGGGAGAATGAGTAGTTCCCTCCATGGACTGAATACTCTGATGTCATTGGGTGTATTCAGCTTCTTTGACAGTGAGAATGAGCTTCATTCATTTTCAGACTGAAGCCCTGTGACAGTCAAGAAGGTGCTGATGACTGACCTGAATCCAGAGAACTGGGCCGGAAGCCCTGAAGGTCCATCACTGATGTCTTAGGTCACAGGCTTCAGGGCTCTGCCTGGGAGGCTTGTGCTGGTGTCATAGCCCAGAGTGACCTGCTACTCCCCAAAGGAGAGCTCTCACAGGATCGTCATGGGGTGGAGTCAGCTCATGTATATGCTGAGGAGTCTGTGGTCCCTGATATTCCAAAGACCCACCTATAAACTTGTGCTCTGTTTACACCTACAAAGGGCCACGAGGAGAGAGTAGGACTTGGTTCAGTCTGGTAGGCTCAGGACATACCCTCATGTAAATTCTCGTGGGTTCTGAGTGGTGTCCACCATAGAAAACCCACGTCCCCACCTTCCCGGAAGACGACTCGGTGTTCTCCCAGCACTGGAGGAGCCCCTCCCCCATCCTCTCCTGTCCCACAGAGAGGTCTCCTTTCCCTGGCCCTCCATCCCCACAGGCTTCCAGCCTGACACCCTCATCCTGATATCAAAACTAAAGTCTCTGGTTCCTGGGTGACAGTCAGGCCAGTTCTGTGCCTGGACGTCCGCCTAAACCTATGGCCTCATCCAGCATCTCACATCCCAGTGCCACGTCTCTGGTACTCAGGAAGCTTCAGGCAGCCCTGAGCTCAGGATCCTGGGAGGGTGGGAAGGGCTCTGCTGTGATCCCTTGATTGAGTTCCAGTAACCTCAACCAATGTCCCCTCCTCCCCTTCCTCAGAGGCAGGAAGGCACAGGGAAAGGAGCGGTGTTCTCCCAGGGCTCCAATGTCATGTACGTCTACCTCTCTCTCAGTCTCCATTCCTTTGCTGAGATTTCCCTCCTGATATTCACTGCAAGTGTGCGCCGCTCAACCCTCTCACCGTTTATATTCATTTAAAATAAACTGTAGGGTTGGGGGTTTGGTGGATGAACAAAATGTAACCTTGAGGTATGCATTCTCGTGGCCTGGCCAGCCAAGGATCAAAGTATACATGGGAATAGATAAGGTATACACGACGGGCTGGAAATCCTCCCTGAAAGCATAGGATACATGGGCATAGATAAGGTGTGCATGTTGGGTTTGGAAAGCCGCCCTGATAGCACCCAAGCATGAACGTGTCTGTTATGTGTCTCCACTGAAAATAGCAGAACAGGAAGTATGCAGGCTTGGCTGTAAGGTCACAGAGATGTAATCTCAAGGACTTAATTACTTAAACACCATGTAACCTAGGGAACCAGGACTTAATTACCTAAAACAGCCAGTACCATAGGGAACCACTTTCCAAATAAATTGGGCTGCATCCAGAGATTTGAGCTTTTGTGCCCTTGCGATGCTCCCTCTCTCTCCAAGCAGTGTCAGCTTGTAGTTCATTGCCTTGCGAGGACCCCCGGCAGGGCGACAGAGTCGGCAATAAACAAGTTAGGGGAAATTAATATTGATGTTCTGAGCATAAAATAGAAAGATGTGTCCATTGAATTAAGTGTCATTAATTATTCTCAGGAATGTTTCATAGTTCTTAATTTATGAGCATTTCATTTGTTCAGATTTATCCTTAAGTATTTCTTATTTTGATGCCAACAGAAATAGTATTTTATAGTATTTTAAAGATTCCTTGTTAGTTTTTGAAGGTCTGTTGCCAGTGTGCACATTGGCCCTCACTGTCCATGTTGCTGTTGTTTCTCCAAGCCAAGATTGAGGTGCTCGGATAAGAGCATTTGACGTCAGTCTTGCCCGTGAGCTGGGCATGGCCAGTACCAACCACTGTCTGCACCTCCACCCTCTGCCCTGGGAGATCTGTCTCTGAGCGAGGCATTTCCCCTCTGAGAACAGGGGCAGGTGAGATGGAAGAGCAGGGGCCAGTCTACTGTGACAGAGAGAAAGCCCGGGACATGGTCTGGGTTGGCTGCTCTGCGCAGATCCACGAGCTTTCTGAACAGGTGGGAACAGGTGTCACCCAGAGCCATTCCTGGTCCAGGAGAGCAGGTGCCTGCCCCAGGGGGGGAGAGCTCACAGAGGCTTTAGTATCATTTCCTCGGCTCTGGAGCCCGGTGTGCACATCCCTTTACTGTGCATGTAGACAGGAAGGTCAACTCGGCCTCAGGCTGCAGCCAAAGATGAGCAGAAGCCCTGCATTGGCCGAGGAGGCTTTGGATCTAGAGAAGCTACAGAACTCCAGATCCCAAATGGGTACGTGTGTAGTGGTACAGGAAACCACAGGAGGGCTCCCTGGCACCTGCTGGCACCAGTGTATGGCATAGCTGACTTGAGGAGACTGTAGTCTCTGCCCAGGGAGCAGGGGACTCTGATTGTTCATCCTGGGGATGCAGAGAGGGAGGGCGCTGAGTCAGCACAGGCTGGGAGAGGGAACCTACACAGACACTTATGGGCCACAAAGCAGGCAGAAGGGTACACTTTCTCAGGAGACTGAGTATGAAGTTAATTAATTGGAAATGAACCCGGGTACATGATGCCAGTCTCCACATGAACAGTGATTGAGAGCAGGAGGAGGACAGGATCCAGGCAAACATGTACCCAGACCCTGAACCCACAGTGGACTGGGCTGCCCCAGGCCTCCTTTCCTCCTCCACCTTCTCCTGAGGAAGCGCTGTCCCTGCAAATGTGTGTCCTTCAGGGACTGCCCCACTCCTCCCTGAGTCCTGGTGCTGAGCTCAGCTTTCACACAGCTGAGGAGGAGGTTGGTCCTGATGTGCTCTGTCCTGAGCTGCTGCATGAAGTCCACAGACTGAGGGACTGGGAGCAAGGGGAACGCATTCGCTCTCAGTGGGTGAGTTTAGTCTGCGATGTTGGCAGGCCCGCGCTCCATTGATACCGCTGTGATTATCCTAGTTGTTAATATCAAGAGAGGAGCAGAGAGAGGCCCACATATCATAGGGCTGTCACGGGGCAGCTTCCCTGGGGAGCTGACTCTACAATCCTCAGGAGCCCCTAGTCTGTTCCCTGCAGGTTTCTGGGGGAAGGGCCTGGGCAGGGAGAGACAGACACCTGTAAAGTCAATCGGAGGACTAGTGAGGTGATTGCTGTCAGTCACACCTAGGCACAGGTCATTGGCCTCCTGATGTGTACTGATGCACACAGCTGGATTCTGGGTCCCTGGATCTGCCCTGCCTGCCATGGCCCCCTAGGACAGCCTGCCCCTGGCACACAGACATTTCTGCTCAGTTGGAGAAAAGTACACAATGTTTCGCTGCCACCGAATGGCTTGAATGGCAGAATTCAAAGGATGTTGACAGATTTTCCAAAGTTCTCCGTGGTGGATCCCAGAACCCAGTTTCTGGCCACCAAACAAAAGAAGCAGCGATCTTATCAGAGGAGAATGGACAGGCCAGGGGAACCCCATTCAGCAGTGACAGCAGGTTTTTGTCTCACTTCCCCCCAGGCATAGAGCACTGTGTGAGCACTGAGACTGCTGTCATAGGACTGGCAGTAATAATCGGCCTCGTCCTCAGCCTGGAGCCCAGAGATGGTCAGGGTGCCCGAGCTGCCAGACTTGGAGCCAGAGAATCGATCAGGGATCCCTGAGGGTCTATTGCTATCACCATAGATGATGGTTTTGCGGGCCTTTCCTGGGAGCTGTTGGTACCAGTTCACACCATAACCACCCCCAATGTTGGAGCTGCTTCCAGTGCAGGAGATGGTGACCGTCTGGCCTGGGGCCCCAGACACTGAGGGCGGCTGAGTCAGCACAGACTGGGCCCAGGATCCTGGAAGAGAGAGAGACACAGAGATGGTGATGCTGGGTCTAGAGACGAGAGTGGGAAGCAGACATCAAGTGGTTTCCTAAAGTCCCTTCCCCTATCCCTCTTTCAGGTCACCTGTGTAGTGAGCGATGAGGGTGAGGAGGAGAGGGGACCAGGCCATGCTGGAGATCATCACTGAGTCCTGCCTTCCGTGGCCCCTGAAGCAGAGCCTCCCCCAAATCTCTCCCTTCCGCTCTTCATACTCTGCACCAGGGAGGGTCCATTTATGCAAATAAGACCCTCTGTGTTTTGATTCCTCATTGGGCTCTGGGTCAGGTACCTGTTAGGAGGACTTCAGGGGCTGGCGTGGGTGGGGCTGTGTGGACTCAGAGGGCTGTAAGTTCACAGTTGTGAGCCCTGAGGAGAAGGCACCAGGGAGTGTCAAGAAACTGGTTTCAGCTCTGATCACCTCAGACCTTCAGGAACAGTCCCTGAGCGCCCCCTGGTGCCCTGGCTTAGATACTCCCTTGGGAAACATGGTGACTAAGGCCCATCACAGAGAGATCCTGCCTTCCCACAGCTCTGTTCTCTGACCACTTCTTTAGGGGCAGTCCAGGTACCCGCGTAGGTGGCCTCCTCATTGCTTCAGGATGTACAGTGGTCAGGACTGAGCTGGTTTTACTATGTCGTCTTTTCTTGTATCAGGTTCATGACCAGAGCAGGACTGTGCCTCAGAGGCTGTTCCCTTATTTTCAGGACATGGTTTTATTTTCTTACGCAATGCCTCCCTGTTGGTTATTCATAACTATTTCCCCAAACACACAACCAATATTCTAGTCTACTCTATTGAGCAATCCACAGCCTCCTTCTTTCTGCTCATGGACTCCACTCTCACCGCCTCTCATTCATCTTCGGTGCCGCACCTGGAACTCAGAGACTCCATCAGACTCTGTGTTTCCATTGTCCCGTCTCTTATTGTTCTCAGCTCCGCCCTGAGCCCAGGACACAGCAGGTTTCAGGAAAAGGTGTAGCTGGATGGGCCATGAATAGTCCGCAATCCTGAGTCGGACACAGCTGCACTCGGGGTGTGTCCCTGGTCCTCCCTGAACTGTCATGGATTCTCCCTGGGCAGCTGGCCTCTGGCACCTATGAATTTCTGCAGATTATGGACAATCCCATCCTATGTTGTTACCAAGGCTGGGATTTGGGGGCACACAGTGAGAGAACGGGCAACCTGTTCTAGAGCATGTTCCCTGATATGAGTGTGGGATCCCAGATTCTGTCTAAATAAATAAACAATCAGAAATCTATAGAAGCCAAAGTCCAGGAAGGACACTCTTTGCTCATGTAGGCAAAAGCCATTGGAGCATATCCCATCATGGCCTCTAGGTGAATCCTGTCCTGGCAGGACCAGTCCCACAGTGCCCCCTTGTGGCCTGTCATGCAAAGTCCACCTGCCCCTCTGAGGAATCCAGCATTTCTGAGATGCAACTTGGTTTGCACTGGGATCTTTGTGATGTCACTACCCAGACAGGAGAATGAGTGCATCTCTCCGTGGGACTGGGGACTGGGAAATTAATTGTCTCTAAATAAATGATGACTTGGAGACTGCTTAAATGCAGGATGCAGTCACAGTTTTTATGTTGCCGGATATTCCCAGTTTACCTGATATTTTCTTTTTCTTCTGCCTCTTGTGTGGCACCATTGCACCTACAGAAGCAACTTAAATCAAGTTCAAGGCTTAAAATCCACACTGCACTCTGGCAGTTTATACTGACAAGAAGGCCATGGGAATGGCCCTTATCAGGTGACACTGTGTTGTCCTTGTTGCTGGGAGAGACTCCTGTTATCATTTTGTTGTCATGAAATGTGCACAGATTAGAAAAATTGATTTGGTTGCCTCCTCTGGGGCCACAGAGGGCAACCTTCTGAACCCACACTGGCCAGACACAGCCTCTGTGACCCGGAGGTGGGGGCGTTAGACCCAGAGGGAGCACTGAGCCTCGAGCTCTTGTCTCACTTCCCACCTGCATCTGTCACTGTGGAGATGGTTGTTGTGCCACAGAGCACAGTAGTACTCAGCCTCGTCCTCGGGCTTGGCCCCCGAGAGGGTCAGGGCTGCTTTGTCCCCCAGGATGGAGCCTGAGAACCGGGCTGGGGTCCAGGAGTGTTTATTGTTTGTATCATAAATCAGTGTTGTGGGGACTTGGCCAGACTTCTGCTGGAACCAGTGGGCATAGTGACCAGTGGTGACTGCTCCAGAGCTAGAGGTGCAGGTGAGCGTGACTGTCCCTCCTGGAGACACGGTCAGTGAGGGCTCCTGAGTCACCACAGCCTGAGAACTGGACGCTGAAATAAAAGCAGACACAGTCAGGAAGGAAGTCTAAGTGCAGAGGGATCCCTCCCAAGGTTGGTCTCTGATTTCTCCATGAACCTGGGCACTGAGTGAGGAGGAGGAGGAGGGCAGGAGTCCAGGTCATGGTGCAGACTCTCCAAGATCCCCGGCCTCATGCGGGTGCTGGTCTCTGGTTGTCCCTTTATCTCCTCCTCAGCTCCCTGGGTCAAGGGTGTGTTTGATGCGGCATCATGCAAATATAGGCCCACAGCACCATCCAGTTCTGGGCCCTGGGCCCAGTTTGTAGTTTCAGTCTGAGGAGGATGCTGGGCTGGTTGTGAGCTCTGATTCTGTCCCTTTAGAGGAAGCACCTGCTTTGTGTCACCTCTAACTCAGGCCCTGAGCATGGGCACAGGGCTCTTTCAATTGCAGTGGTTCTCAACCTTCCTAATGCCGGGACCCTTTAATACAGTTCCTCATGCTGTGGTGACCCCCAACCACAAAATTATTTTTGTTTCTACTTCATAACTGTAATGTTGCTACTGTTATGTCTTAGACGACCCCTGTGAAAGGGTCATTCAACCCCCAAAGGGGTCGCGACCCACTGATTTGAGAACCGCTGATTTGAGGATTTTCTTAGATTTCAGGCCTTGCAGCTCTGAGAAGATCCACATCGCCCCCTGGTGACATCTACCTGGGAATATTCAAAGTTTGGGAACTAGGTAGAAATAAGGATAGTGTCCCTCTTTTTATAAAATACATACAACAAGTTTCAGAGAGTTTTCTTTTCTATTTTCAACTATTATGTTTTTCTGTTCTATACTTTCCATCGAGTTGTTTCATGACTTCTATTTTAATTCTGTTCTTCAGTGGATTTCAGGATCGATGTCCGAATCACAGCTGTCACAGTATTTCCTCATTGAGTCATCGCAGTGTTGGTGTCGAGAGATTCTCTTTTCTCCTTCAAGTTTTAAATCTCCTGGTTCTTGGTATAATGAGTGGTAATTTTTACTGGATCCCGGACATTTTGACAGTTATATTGGAAGTCCCTGGTCTCACTTATTCTTTCTTTAGGCAGGCGACCCTCCTGCTGAGCTACAGCAGAAGGTCAGGGTGTAAGCTCAGCTCCCACTGGCCCCAGAGAATGCGGAGCACTGACTGCCCTGCTCTGTGCTGCTGACACCTTCCTGGAACAGTGGGGCAGTGACTGTCACCAGCTGGTTCCCTTCCAGTGGGTGTGAGATGAGCCTCCTGCTGGGCCCTGCTGACCTCAGGGAGGGGAGCACAGGGTTCAGGGAAGCTGCTGTGCTCACTGGGGTGGCACTCAGGTGTTCACAGGGCCCTTTGGCCTGACTGACACCAGGGAGGTGAGGGGCACCTGCAGCTAACTCCTCTGCCCCCCAGCTTTCATTCAGTGCTGTTAATGCAGGTGGGGTTCAAGGCTGTGCTCTCAGTGACCCCACGTTCCCCTGAGGAGCACAGGAGAGCAGACCAGCTGGGCCTTGTGCCACCTCCTTCAGTCTCACTGCTGAGGGCTGGGGAAGGTCCCCTGAGCACTGAGCGGCTGCATCCTGGGTAAGACTCCCAGCTCCTTTGTCTGGTTACAAGAACCAGGAGACGTGGCCTCACTAAACGTGTTGGGGAAGGGTCCTTGCTCCTGTTTCTTTTAAAACTGTGTGTACAATGTTTATTATTTCCCACTTCAGTGTTTGCTACAATTAACTCAAAAGAGCCCTCCTGCTCCTGCATTTGTATTTTTGAGAAGGTCTGAAACACAGTGATAAAATAATTAAAAATATATAATGACATACATGGAAATAAACAGATTTCATTTCCCACTTAATTAGACATTATTTCTAGTATACAAAAGGGTGAGTTCTGGCCTAATTTCATATCCAATGTTAATATCATTGTACAATTAAAAGAAGCTTTGTTTTGAATTTTTACAAAGAAATTAGTTCAGTGATTTTTACTAAGATGATGTATTTTTGAATTGTAAGTAGGAGAAGCTGTTCAGATCTAATTTAAATATTGTGCTAATCCTGTCTCCATGTGGCAGTGACAGATGAACCTCTTGGTCTCTTGGTTTCTACCTGGGAGCCATTGGCCAGGGGAAACCTGGTCACAGATGCGGGACTTCTGTTGTCATTGTCATGCCACCAGGACTCTGAGTTGTATTTTAGAAAACGGGTCCCTGCTGATTCTGTTTGCAGTAGGAAACCAGTAAGATGTGAGCTATTTTGTGGACCCCACACAGATGGTCAGTGGTGAGAACATGAGGTCTCCTAGTTTATGTCACAAGTGGCAGAAGAAACAAGGTGGATCATGGAGGACAGGAGGGTAAGGGTCGACCTCAGTTGCCGCGTCGGGGAAGCTTGTGTGGCAGTGGGTCTATGAAGTCCCGTGACAGGGACAGGCACCTCCTCATCAGGCTGGAGAGAGGCCAAGTGCACAAACTAGGAGCCAGTGAGGAGGGCTGAGCCCCTGACTGTCAGACAACTCCGTCCTAGGTCCCAGGTAGGGTAGGGACCATTGCTCTGGTAACGTCTATGTGGTTGCTGAGTACTGCTCAGGGGAAGGTGACTGGATCTGGGCTCATCAAGGGCTTCACAAGGGGAATAATATTGGCATGTATTGGGTGTTCCTGTTCCTGATGCCCGTCAGCCCACCGACAGCCTGGATTATGGAGATTCCAGTGGGGATGAGAGGAGAGGAGGACACACTCAGTGTCAGTAGGGTCTCGGAATACCACTCATGGGAGTCCCCAAGGTCCTGAGTGGTGCCAAGTGTAGGCACATCTCATCCATGGACCCAAAGCTCCCACCTTCCTCCCTGGAGCAGGCTCAGCATTTAGTCAGCATCCCTCAAGCATTCTCATCCTACTGTACCCAAAACAAGATTTCTTGGCCTCCGGCCCCTAAAATCCCTTTTGATAACCCCTCTCCTCTGGTTTATCGGAAGGCTCAGGTACTCAACTTAGTACCTGGAATTCCTCCTGGGCCTGGGTGTCCACCCAGGATCTCTCATCTTCGTCCCTGGTCAATGGTACACAGTGCTTTGCCGCCAGCCAGGATCTCAGGAGCTCGGGAGGACTGAGAAGGTCGGAAATCTGACCTCTGGAAGAGCAGAGTTCATGCAGTGGAGGACAGTGCACCTGCTGGGATGGTCCCTGGGCTCCGAAAAGAATTATTTATACAATCTGTGTCCTTATTTCAGGAGAAACACAGCAGTCCCACATGATCTGGTTTCATTACACATGGGTAAGAGACAGCATTTCAATATCATAATGAATAATTTATTTTTAGTGTTGGTTTTGTTTTTCTGAGACTTCAGAAACATGGAATAAGAAATTGAAAGTAGACCCATTACCAACCAGAAGGTACTTTCAAATATAGTTTACAGAAATAAGTTATTTTAAAATGTTCATTGATGCCCCGGCTGGTTGGGCTAAACGGTTAGAGCATCGGCCCCCTGACCAATGAGTCACAGGTTTGATTCTGGTAAAGGACATGTACATTGGTTGAGGTTTGTCATCCCGCCTGGACTGGGTAGTGCGAGAGGCAACTTGTCCATGTGTCCCTCTCACGTAGATGTTTCTCTCTCCTTCTCTCCCTCTCTCTCTTTTACTCCCAGTCTTTCTGTAGATAAATAAAAAGTGTCCTGGGGTGAGGATTAAAAAAAAAATTCATTGTTGCGAACCAAAATTCTAGGACGTTAATATTTTTGTCCCTCTTCTCCATCTGTGTGTGTCACTGTGAAAAGCATTACTGTGCCAGGTCACACAGTAATAGTCAGCCTCATCCTCAGACTGCAGCCCAGAGATGAGCAGAAGCCCCGCATTGGTCGAGGTGTCCTTGGATCCAGAGAAGCTGTTGGGGACCCCGAAACCCTGGTGCATATCTGAGTCTGATTTATACCTCAGGAGATAACTGGGGGCGTTCCCTGGCTCTGTTGGAACCAGCGTATATCATAGCTGCCAAGACTGAAGGCACTGCTCAGGGTGCAGGTGAGTCTGGCTGAGGCTCCAGGAGAGGCAGAGAGGGAGGGCGGCTGAGTCAGCACAGGCTGGGAGAGGGAACCTGCAAACACAGACACTGTCAGGGATGGGACAGGGACCAGGGAAGTTTCTCAGGAGATGGAGCATGAGGGGAATCCCCTTGGGCACTGAGCCTGGTCCCCAAACCTGTCCTACCTGTGCAGTGAGAGAGGAACACGAGGAGGAGAGGAGTCCAGGCCATGGTCACAGCCCCTGAGCCCACAGTGGGCTGGGCTGCCCAGGCCTCCTTTTCTTCCCCACCCTCTGCCAGAGGAGGGGCTTTCATGCAAATGTGCCCATCCAGTGACAGCCAGCCCCTCCCTGAGCCTGGTGCTGGAGCTCAGCTCACACCCAGACTGAGAAAGATGTTGGTTGACTTCACCCCTGGGGAGGAAGCAGCTGCTGAGACAACACAAAGGTCCCTGCTCAGAGGACTTCATCGGGCCAGTGAGGACACAGCTGTTGAGTCTCCATCACTGAGCACAGGGACTAGCCCACAATCCAGGTGTCTTGTGTACATGGTCTCATTGAACAGCTCTGTGGTGATCACTAGGCAGTCTCACAGCGCCATCTCCTGGTAGCAGGACACATGCCTCAGGTAACCCAAAGCCCTAAGAGCCAGCTGCTTGTTTCTCTGTCTCTATTCACACACCCAAGTTCTTATTCTCAGAGACTGTGATTCTTATACTCTCTAATGATTACTGTAACAATTCACTTTCCGGGGTCAGCATCTGTGAAATTTACAAAAATACACATAGGTGAGAATATAGTTGGTTTTTTTTTTTTACGATAAAGATGTTGCAAAAATAAATACACAGTGAGCTTCTTGTCCAATGTCACAGGTAGGGGAGCATTGATGAGGTTGGATGAGCTCCTAGGGGCTGTGATGGAAAATGACAGGGAAAGAATTTCCCAGGAATGTACTGAGCAGCATATTCAAAGAAGGACCATTCAGCAAACATTTCACATCATGTATGGCACTTACAGCTGTCACAGAGATCTGATTTGACTTAGTAATTAGTAAAACAGAAATAAATGCTTTGGTAGGCTTCACATTTTCCAGTTCAAATTGTAGCATGTGTTTTGTTGTTAAATTTAGAAAATGACTTTATATTCTTACATTTGTATGTTCTACTGGTCTCTGTCACAGGATTCTCTGAACAATCTTGTCTTTGATGTCATAAATGGTGTTTGAATTTCTTTTAAAAGTCCATGCCTTTATTTTCTTGCATAATTCCCTGTTTTAGTAGCAAGCTCATTGTGAGATTGGCAGGTGCTGGCTGATGTGGAGAACATCTGGGCAGTTGAATGCAGAATCCATCCTGTCTCGCTGTGCCCGTGTCCAGCTCTGCTCTTACTGTGCAAATTGTCCAAGTCCCCAACCTCTTAGACTCACAGGGATCCGACAAATCCCAGTGACCAGGAAGCACGTACCTCGGGCACTCTCTCCTCACAGTACTCGAGAGATCCTCTCCTTCAGCTCAGGCAGGTCACTCCTGTTTAAACCCCCAGGGAGTCCTCACTGCTGTTCCCATGAAACGCCATGTCCTCAGCGGCCCTCAGGAGCATCATGTTCTGGCTCCTCCTGCACATTCAGCTCACAGCCCCTACACTGCATCTCACACCTCCTCTTCCCTTCCTTCCTGTGGTCTCAAAACCTTTGATTCCTGTCCCTTCATTTCATCTTATTGTCCTTATGTCGCCTTGGGTCCTCTTGCATGTGAAGTTGTCAGTATCGACCATTGGGGAAGGGCAGGTCATTTTGTCTCATGTAACTTGTTATCAATAACAGAGAAAAGTAACAAAAGGTACTCCATGAATAATCAAAACTCCTCTAAACAAGACATGTTTATACAAAACATATAATGTCCTAGATCATAGAAGTTGAAATCTATGAGTTCACTCTCAAAAGTCCCTGATGTCCCGTCCCCCTGGTTCTGTGGTAACATCTGGCATTCCGTTGTACCCGACCACTGTGAGCTCAGAGGCTGACCTGGGAGAGAAGGGAGAGTTCTGAGCTTCACACCTGGGCTCCTACGAGATAGGGACGTTCATTGCTGCTCTAGACACATGTTCCTCAAACCTTCTGAGTTCTGGCCTGACAGACGGGTAATTGAGGTTTTCACAAAATACCTCTATGGTATTTTCTTCATTTTGCTGTGCAGTTTGTCCTAGCGGATTTTGTTTTGTAGTTATTTTTTAAATTGTATATTTCTTTTGTTTTTACATGAGCTGTTGCCTCAAATGTTCTCACCAATTTAAAACATTTTTCTTTGCAAGCGCCCATTAGGGACATACCCACCGAGTACTAGACACACAGAGGACACCCAGACAGTCTTCATCAGCTCAGGAAACCTTAATCCCTCCAAACCAGACATTTCACCCCAGGGGACTTCCAGGGGCAACCCTTCTGAATGGAAAAGTCAGTCTAAAACCAAACAGTAGCCATATGGACCCGGAGAAGGTCAGGAAGGAAGGAAACTGGGGTTGTGTGGAGAAAATTCAGGAAGCTGATGAGCAAAGGGTCGCTGAGGTTGTGCAGCTGCCTGAAGACAGGGGAGGAGGGACCTGCCATCAGGTGAGTGGCACCCACATTAGACATAGAGGAAATGAGGGTCTGGGTGACTGTCAGGACAGTCCTGGGGCTGTGGTTCCAAGGACAGAGGCATGAAGGTGTCCCCAAGAGGCGGTGAACTCCGTCCCTGACCCTGAGGGCCTAGAAGTGGCCGAGGAGCTGGCAGAACAGGGCTGAGTTTAGATGAGGAAGGCGTTAGCAGGAACGGTGTGCTCTCCACAGTGCTGCCATGGCCACCTCAGCCAGGCCTCAGTGCCCCTGCTCCGACAGTAGCCCAGAATATTAGTCAGGGGACACTGGGCTCACAGGCTTGATTCATTAAAACACCAAAGCCCAGCCCATGTGGAGAATCACGACCAGGTAATTGACGTGAACTGTCCATCCAGGGTTGGCCAGTAAAAGAGATGGTAATTCATGGCAGAGGGACATATGACAATTGGTTCAGAATGTCCTAGTATCTGAGCCATTTGTGGAGACATGCAGACCCTGGTCTCTCTGGATGGTCCCCGGATCACTGGTCCCTCACCATGAGGTAGCTAGATTGTGAGGGGCTGGGGGACGATGGACACCTGTTGCTACTTCCCTGGGTATCCTAGAGGGGCCTCAAAGGAGGAAACTCTGTGATGCTTTTGCTGTGGAATGGGACCCAGTGCCCTCAGGGGGGCCAGATTGTTTCCCTTCCTGGTCTCAGACATCTCCTCTAGCATAACAGCTCTTTCCCAGCAGAAACCTTTGTGTGGGATATTTGAAGAAAGAGAGTGAGGGGGCATTTGTGCCGGGGATACAGGCATGATCTCAGGTGCCTGGAGCAAGTCTCAGGTGTCCAGGGACTTCTGACCCCAGGGAACAACTGCATTGCTGTCTCGTGTCCATCATTCTTCAGTGTTGTGACTCTTAGCACTTTTATTCTCCCTAAAAGGGGAGAAATTGCTGAATTTTCATTTTCTTCCCCACAATTAACATCAAGCGTTGAAGGATCAGGTGGTGTGTGCAGTTGGGGTGTCCCACTGAGGACCATGGCGTCAGGGAAGGGCCAGGGGCAGGGCTGGGAGTGGAAAGGTCCTGGTACTGAGTCAGAGGGAGTGTGCTGAGTGTCCTCTCCTCCCCCACTGGCAGTCTGGGCCGAGGAGCCTACCAGGAACCTGGGATCCAGGCCTCACGTACAGACCAGGAATGAGGTGCTGGTCCAGGAACAGGAATATGTGAAGATAGATCCTGTCAGAGGGTTTGAGTCCTTGACTGCAATGTCCTTCAGAGGTGACAGTGCACTGGCCCTGGGTAGGATCTGGTGGGAGGAGAACAACGGACAACGTCCCTCGCGAGTCCTCCAGGTGAAGGCTTTGTGCATGTCCATGTTCGGGTTTGAACCAGGAGCCAGAATCCTCAGTCTGTTTATCCATCATTATAGAAAGATATGCAAGGGATTTCCAGTTCTTGTTGATTGCAAATAAAGCTGCTATTTACATCCAGGTAAATTTTACTCTATTCTCTACTGTCACTGCATGCCATGGCCTTTGACCTGTTGTTTGTTCATTTCATCCAGTTATATTATTGTTAAATTTCTATTCAGACTTCTTCACTAAACAGTGTCTCACAAAGATGTGTGTTGTTTGCTTTCCAAATATTTGGGGTTGGGAACTGTAGCTGTGTACTTGATCCTCTTGTGCACCTGAAGCTGAGCTCCCCGAGTAACCCACGAGCAGCATTGGCAAGCCTGACAGTCACTCGGGGTCCTCCCAGCTGACAGGACCACCTTTTGGGGAGCGTTCTGGTGGCAAGAGTGAGGAAGAAGCCTTGTTTAATATCAATGTCAGATCAGCTGTAAATGCCTAAAAAAGACACTTTGTTTTTCAATTTTCCTGTTTTTCAATTCAGTTCAGACATGCAGAAGATAATGACCATTAGAGATATGCTGTTTCTGAGGGCTGTGGAAGTGGACACTCTGACCACCTGATATCTGATCCTCCAGGGCATGAAACGGCAGCACCAGGAGGGCTGCTGTGGGGTAGGGCCTTTTCTCAAAGAAATATTTTCTCCTGGGCTTAGGGACTGTGTAGTCACCAACCTAAAGGGTAGAGGGCACAGCACTCAGGGAAACTCATGCCTTTCCTCTAGGTTCTCTCAAAGCTTGCTGTGAGTGTCTCAAGTGACTGCTGTTTCCATCTAGTTTTCAGAGCTCACCAAGAGAACCACATACATGTGCTCACACCCACAACTTCACGTGATGCTCACAGAGCTCTCTCATGTGATTGCAGGGGCTCAAGAATACGAGGAAATCGTTCACATGATGGACACCTCGCTGGCTGAGGAGGACATGTGGATGATCACACAGGTGGACATTGCTCCGTTTCAGTCTGCACAGTCAACGTGCCTCCAGGTTCCTGGCTGGTATGAAAACCGGGGCTTTGTAGGAAGTACATTGATTTTCCAGTTTATGAAAAATTCATGGATAGCTTTGCCCAGCACCTGGAAGTGTTTGGGCTCCATGAGGTGATGCGAGGCTGTGTGCATGGGGTGGGGATATCTTGTGTAATTCCATATTTGACATTGTGAAGGCGTGCTTGAGTTGTGTTTGTGAGTCTGCGTGTTCCCCTAGTAGTTAATCTCTATTTACACCACACAAACGTCAGTTTTAAAATTCTGAAATAAATTTCATCACATCTCTATGTTTTATATATGTTAACTCATACAACCCACACCCAGCTTTTCCTGGAATTCTGTTGACTATTCTGGCTCATCGGACGATGCAACCCAGGAGCTGACATTTATGTCCCAAGCTCTCGGTTTCCTAAGTGAAAGATCCACCATGTGGGCCAGGCATGGGATTATAACTCTGATATTTCGAACTGCTGACCTACATGTATCACTTGGACATCGGCTATCAATCATGGTGCCAGGGTCAAGGATGTGGGGAGGTCAAGCCAGACTCCGTGCACTGTATATGGAGCAGGAACATCATGGCCTCTAGGGATCCCAAGGGCATGGTGCAGGAGGTCAGGCCTGGGCACCGCCGCCGTGGTGGGAGCTGTGCAAGCTGTTCTCCAACCCTGTGTGCACCATGCCCCCGGAGAGAGGACTCCTGGCCATGGAGGAGGGAGGGTGCAGACTGGAGGCCCTCATTCACAGGTTCAGATGAAGGGGAAGAACACTAACAAACCTTCAGAGATCAGATGTTTCAAATGAGTTTGCAACAGATATACCTTTTCCATCCACTGAAACAAATGGAAACTTTCCTGATTCTTAGAGAGAGCAGGTGTCACATGATACCTACACCTGCCAGACAAAATAAAGAAAAAGAAATTACTGACAATAACATGAACTATGCATGTAAATGTTCTAATAAAATATTAATCGAGACAGTCCAATATCAAGTAGTAAGTAGATACACCATTACCACATTTGATTTATTCCACATATCCAACTTGGGTTCCATATTGATCAGCCTTATACTTTAATACCTCGTATTAACAGACTGAAAGATAAAAACATGTTAACTCAATAGATTTAGAAAGGGACATTGACCAATGTGTACAACATTTCTAATTAAATTGTACACAAATGTAAACAGACAATGACATGTGTAGTGTGATAATTTACACCGTCACCTCACACATATGACTTAGTCCACAGCCAGCATATTAGCTAATGAGGGGGAGGAGGACATTTCCCCAGAGATCAGGAACAGACCAATGTCACATTAACTCCATTATATTCATGTCACACTGCAAGTATTAGACGATGCAATTAAACAAGAATAAACCAACAGTCATGTCTTGGCATTGAGGGGAATGGACAATGGTTATTCCCAAGGCCCAAATGAATGATACAGCCTGAAATTCTCAGCGGCCGGTGAGGCAGTGATGGGAGAAATCTCTCCATGAGCAAAAGTATCAGAGGTCCTACTGAGGACTAATGAGCGGATGGCCCGGCTCTGGAACATGCTGGAAGTGAGTAAGTAATCCGTGACAGACACAGGATTCCCTAGTCAGAGTTTATGTCTGAAATGAGCACAGTTGGTTCCCCAGCTCAGCTTCTGGGCTTTGGTGTCCCCAGGTGATGGGCACCAGGACTTTCTGTTTTGTTTAAGACATTTGTCTGGGAATAGGCTGCAGTGAGGAGCCTGAGAAGAGAGGTAGAGGAGGCACCTTCATTCCCCAGGGACGGTCCCCGGACCTGGCCGGGGTGGTGGCAGCTGACTACAAAGCAGAAGTCAACACTGAGTCTGAGTATCAGACACTGGGCGAGACCTCCAGGCTGATGAGAAAGGGCTTGTTCTGGTCTCTGTCCCCAGGCTTGGAGCTCCCTGTGAGCACTGGGGCTGCTGTCACAGGAGGGCAGTGAGACCCAGCCCTGTCCTCGCTGTCAGCCCAGGGTGGCTGCAGGAGCCCGAGCTGGCAGACTGGATCCCGGGAATGGATCATGGACCACAAAGGATGAGCACTTTCTAAGAGATGAGGGCTCTGCAGGCTGTGTTGGGGAGCTATCGGTAACGGTACACACAGTGGACCTTCCTGATGTGTACTGATGCACTCAGCTGGGTCCCGTGTCCCTGGATCTGCCCTGCCTGCCATGGCCTCCCAGGGCAGCCTCCCCTGACACACAGGAATTTCTGCTCAGCTGGAGAACAGGTCACAATGTGTTGCTACCACGCATAGGCTTGAAAAGCTGATTTCAAAGGATGTGGACAGATTCTCCAGACCAAGTTCCCAGAGGTGGGTCCCAGACCCCAGTTTTAGGCCACCAAACAAAGGAAGCTGCTATCTTATCAGAGGAGTGGGGACGGCCCAGG
The DNA here is from genome assembly GCA_030848825.1 of Tadarida brasiliensis. Taxonomy (NCBI): domain Eukaryota; kingdom Metazoa; phylum Chordata; class Mammalia; order Chiroptera; family Molossidae; genus Tadarida; species Tadarida brasiliensis. Next base: position 19,376,375 of record CM061277.1, on the reverse strand, counting down.
GGAACCCCATTTAGTGGGACAGCAGGTTTTTGTCTCACTTCCCCACAGGCCTGGAGCACTGTGTGAGCACTGAGACTGCTGTCCCATGCTGAGCAGTAATAATCAGCCTCGTCCTCTGCCTGGAGACCAGAGATGGTCAGGGTGCTGGAGCTGCCAGACTTGGAGCCAGAGAATCGATCAGGGACCCCTGAGGGTCTATTGCTATTAGCATAGATGATGGTTTTGGGGGCCTTTCCAGGGAGCTGTTGGAACCAGTGCACACCATTACCACCCCCAATGTTGGAGCTGCTCCCAGTGCAGGAGATGGTGACCCTCTGGCCTGGGGCCCCAGACACTGAGGGTGGCTGAGTCAGCACAGACTGGGCCCAGGATCCTGGAAATGAGAGAGACATAGAGATAGTGATGCTGGGTCTAGAGACAAGAAGAGGAGCAGACCCTATGTGGTTTCCCAAAGTCCTTTCCCCAGTCCCCCTGTCCAGTCACCTGTGCAGTGAGCGATGAGGGTGAGGAGAAGAGGGGACCAGGCCATGCTGGAGATCATCACTGAGTCCTGCCTTCTGGGGCCCCTCAGCTGAAGCAGAGCCTCCCCAAGATCCCTCCCTTCCCCTCTTCATACTCTGCACCAGGGAGGGTCCACTTATGCAAATTAGACTCTCCTGGTTTTGGTCCCTCACTGGGTCCTGGGTCAGGTACCTGTGCTGAGGACTTAGGGGGCTGGGTCGGGGTGGGTCTGTGTGGACCCAGGGAGTGGCAAGGTCACAGCTGTGAGCTTTGAGCAGAGGGCAGCAGGTACTAAAAAGGAACAGGTTCCAGCTCTGGTTACCCCAAAACTCCAGGAAAGTTCCTTTGTGCCCCCTGGTGCCTAGGCCTAGATAACACCCTTGTGCAATGAGGTGACGAAGGCCCATCACAGAGAGATCCTGCGTCCCCACAGCTCTGTGCCCTGACCCTGCCTTAGGGACAATCCAGGTGACCCCTTAGGTGGCCTCCTCATCACTTCACGACACTTTTTATGATCTTCTCAGACTCATCAGGTGAGTCAGTCCATGTCCCCCTAGTCTGTTCAGTGGTCAGACTGTCCTGGTTTTACTCTGTGGTCTTTTCTCAGAGCAAGTTAAAGTCCAGAGCAGGACTGTCCCTCTGACACCTGTTTCCTTATTTTCAGGACATGATATTATTCCTTTATGTGATTTCAATCTTTTAAAAATTAATCACAATTTTTCCAATACACCAAAAAATCCAATCAATTTTTTTTTTTAGTACAATGAAGTGTATTGGTTTACACATTATTTCCATTCAAGCTTTAACTATTAACTGCAATCTTCATTGACATAGACATTAAATAAAATATTTCACACGTGTCTCTTATATTCGTAGACAAGTCAGACATCAGATTGTTGAATCAGGGCCACTTTTGTCTCAGCTCCCTGGAAAAAAGGGAAAGGTGCCTGGGATAGAGCTTCCTGTGACCGGGACCTGGTGAGGTGGGGACTAAGAACTGGATTCAAGGTGACCTGGGAGGCACTTGAGGGATGACAGCAGAAGGAGGTGCGTCCTGCTTGGGGGCCAGCGGTCCTGGTGCTGGTGTTCTGGGTCTGTCCCCACCCAGGGAGGCAGGTGCAGCAGAGGCTGGCAGGGCAGGGTGGGCTGTGTCCCCACTGCAGCTGCTAACCTCCGTTACCCATGTGTCCCTCTGGGCCCAGGAGACCGTCCCTCGGAATTCCTGCTGCTTTCTGCCCTTCCTAAAGGGACTTAACTTCTGACCATTTTCTCCCTGATGGGAGTGGCCATTGTTTTTTCAAACTGAACTATGGAAACCATTTAAAAGGTCAGGGGTCAGAGCTAGCAATTGGTGAAACAGGAAGTCCCTTGCCAGTTTCCCTGATCAGTTTCCAGTGTCCATAATACAGGCGCCTACTTGCACCAATGATGAGGGTGGAAGGCAGAGTGATACACAGGGTGGGACCAGTTAGAGAAACGTTCTGTCTCTCTTAGCTTTTATCAAGACTCCAGTCTCCCAGCCATGTGGTCAGCATGTGATGGACCTCAGTTCCTTCTCCAGGGACAGGCACCTTGTTGCCCAAATCAATCAGACAGTCACCTCCATTTTCACAATGAAGGTGTCAGGGGAAATGGAAGTGACCATGTTCAGTGTTCCTGAAGACCAGGGTTCCAGATCAACGGTAAGAGAGGACGAGTCTTTCTCACTTGGAATTTTCACTATAGGGTTAGACGTCTCCAATGCAGAGGTATTTAGCTCCCAGGAGAAAGTCAACCTGGGGATAGAAGGGTCAGGGAGGAAGGACATCTTGAATCAACCCCAGAGAAACAGGAGGAAAGCCCAGCAAGTTTCCCCACCTGTAATCAGTAGAAGACACTTTCCTGTGTCCCCACTGAACCAGCAGGGAGGTGTTGTGATAGTTTCCATCACAGGGAGGACCTTGGACTTGTCTGGGAACCTTTACCCAGGTCCTGTAGCTTCTCACCTCCCACCCAGCTTTCAAGGACCAGCCTCTAACCCTGTCCCACACCCGCTCCTTACTTTGTCCTCTAAATCCATGCACACTCTGACCTCTCCTCTCCCTCATCTGCTCCATTCGTCGTCCAGGATCCAGTCTAATGTTAAACAAGTGCACAACCTCCTTCTGCTCACTAACTTAGCTCCAATCCTGGGTTAGATGAGCGGGACTCAGTGTGCGTCCCTGGTCCTCCCAAACTGTCATGGATTCTCCCTGGGCTGCTGGCCTCTGGCACCAGTGAATTTCTGCTGAGTGGTAGACAATCACATCAAGTGTTGTTTCAAGGACAGGCTTTGGTGGCAGCACTGAGAGCACAAACTACCTGTTCTAGACCATGTTTCCCAATATGAGTGTGAGATCCTAGACTCTGTCTAAATAAATAAACAAGAGGGTGTTTGAAAACCACACTCCACAAAGGACACTCTTTGTTCAAGTATGCCAAAGCCAGTAGAGCATATCCCATCATGGCCTCTCCCTGAACCCCGTCCAACAGTGCCACCTACTGGATTCTCATGCAGAGTCCACCAACCCCTCTGACCACACCTGGCCCTCCTGGAGGTCAAAGTGCTTTTGACTGGGACCTATGTGATGTCACTACCTGACAAGACAATGAGTAGGTCCCTCCATGGACTAAATACTCTGATGTCATTGGGTGTATTCAGCTTCTTTGACAGTGAGAATGAGCTTCATTCATTTTCAGGTTGGAGCCCTGAAGGGTCAAGAAGGTGGTGATGATTGACCTGAATCCAGAGAACCACGCTAGAATCTCTGAGGGTCCATTACTGCTGTCTTATGTCACACGCTTAGGTACTTTGCCTGGAGCCTTGTACTGGTGTCATAAGTTCACAGTGACCCTGCTCCTCCCTGTGTGAGGTCTCCCACAGGACCATTGTAGGGTGGAGTCACCTGATGTATATACTGGGGAGACTGTGGTCCCCGATATTCCAAAGATCCATCTTTAAACTTGTGCTTTGTTAACAGCTATATTGGGTCATAGAGAGTAGGACTTGATACACTTCCTGAGGGCTCAGGACATACCCTCATGTAAATTCTCGTGGGTTCTGAGTGTAGTCCGCTGTAGAAACCCCTCATCCATGGACCTACTGCCCCACCTTCCCCGAAGAAGACTCGGTGTTCTCCCAGCACTGGAGGAGCCCGTCCCCCATTCCCTCCGCTTCCACAGAGAGGTCTCCTGTCCCTGGCCCTCCATCCCCACAGCTTCACGACCTGACGCCACCTCCCTGACATCAAAACTGAAGGCTCGGGTACCTGGGCAAGTGCCAGGACAGCTCTGTGCGTGGACGTCCTCCCAAACTTGCGGTCTCACCCAGCACCTCACATCCCAGTGCCACATCTCTGGGACACAAGAGCTTCTGGCAACTCTGAGCTCCGGATCCTGGGAGGGTGGGAAGGGCTCTGCTGTGACCCCTAGTTTGGGTTCGTCTAACCTCAACCAACATCTTCTGCCTCCCCTTCCTCAGAGGCAGGAGGGCAGAGGGAAAGGAGCGGTGTTCTCCCAGGGCTCCAATGTCATGTACATCTACCTCTCTCTCAGTCTCCATTCCTTTGCTGAGATTTTCCTCCTGATATTCACTGCAAGTGTGTGCTGCTCAACCTTCTAACCAGATCCGAAACGGGTACATGTGTAGCAGTGCAGGGAAACCCAGGAGGGCTCCCTGGCACCTCCAGTTACCAGTGTATGATGTAGCTGACTTGAGGAGACGGTAGTCACTGCTCAGGGTGCAGGAAACTGTGATGTTCAATCTGGGGATGCAGAGACGAGGGCGCTGAGTCAGCACAGGCTGGGACAGGGAACCTACACAGACACTTATGGGTGACAAAGCAGGGACCAGGATACAGTTTCTCAGTAGTCTGTGCCTGAGGAAATAAATGAGCAATGTGTGTGGGTGCCCAACGGCTGTCTCCATCTGGACTGTGAGTGAGAAGCAGGAGGAGGACAGGATCCAGGCAAAGGTGCACCTACACCCTGAGGCCACAGAGGGCTGGGCTGCCCCAGGCCTCCTTTCCTCCTCCACCTTCTCTTGAGAAAGCGCTGTCCCTGCAAACCTGTGTCCATCAGGGACTGCCCCGCTCCTTCCTGGGCCCTGGTGCTGAGCTCAGCTCTCACACAGCTGAGGAGGAGGTTGGTCCTGATGTGCTCTGTCCTGCGGCTGCTGCATAAAGTCCACAGACTGAGGGACTGGGAGCAAGGGGAATGTATTCGCTCTCAGAGATTGAGTTTAGTGTGCGATGTTGGCAGGCCTGCGCTCCATTGATACCGCTGTGATTAACCTAGTTGTTAATAACAGGAAAGGAGCAGAGAGAGGCCCACATATCATAGGGCTGTCACTGGGCAGCTTTCCTGGGAAGCTGACTCTACACTCCCCAGGAGCCACCAGTCTGTTCCCTACAGGTCGCTGGGGGGAAGGGCCTGGACAGGGAGAGACAGACACCTGTCCAGTCAATCGGGGGACTAGTGAGGTGCTTGCTGTCAGTCACACCTGGGAACAGGTCATTGCCCTCCTGATGTGTACTGATGCACACAGCTGGATTCAGTGACCCTGGATCTGCTCTGCCTGCCATGGCCCCCCAGGGCAGCCTCCCCCTGACACACAGGTACTTCTGCTCATTAGGAGAAAAGTACACATTTTGTTGCTGCCAAGACAGGCTTGAAAGGCAGAATTCTAAGAATGTGGACAGATTTTCCAAAATTCTAGGTGGTGGTTCCCAGATCCCAGTTTCGGGCCACCAAACAAAGGAAGCAGCTATCTTATCAAAGGACTGGGGACGGCCCAGGGGAACCCCATTCAGAGGAGTCAACTGGTTTTTGTCTCACTTCCCCACAGGCCTGGAGCACTGTGTGAGCATTGAGATTGCTATCAGTGGACTGGCAGTAATAATCGGCCTCATCCTCAGCCTGGAGCCCAGAGATGGTCAGGGTGCCCGAGCTGCCAGACCTGGAGCCAGAGAATCGATCAGGGACCCCTGAGGGTCTATTGCTATCAGCATAGATGAGGAGTTTGGGGGCCTTTCCTGGGAGCTGTTGGTACCAGTTCACATAGTAACTCCCAAAGTTGGAGCTGCTTCCAGTGCAGGAGATGGTGACCCTCTGTCCTGGGGCCCCAGACACTGAGGGCGGCTGAGTCAGCACAGACTGGGCCCAGGATCCTGGAAGAGAGAGAGACACAGAGATGGTAATTCTAAGTCTAGAGACGAGGAGGAAGTAGACCTCATGTGGTTTCCCAAAGTCCCTTCCCCTTTCCCCCTACCCAGTCACCTGTGCAGTGAGTGATGAGGGTGAGGAGGAGAGGAGACCAGGCCATGCTGGAGATCATCACTGAGTCCTGCCTTCTGGGCCCCTCAGCTGAAGCAGAGCCTCCCCCAAATCTCTCCCTTCCCCTCTTCATACTCTGCACCAGAGAGGGTCCTCTTATGCAAATGAGACCCTCCTCCTTTCCTTCCTCACTGGGCTCTGGGTGAGGTAGCTGTCCTGAGGACTTCAGGGGCTGGGATGGGTTGGGCTTGTGGAGCACAGGGCTTTGCCAGGTCACAGCTGTGAGCTTTCAGTAGAGGGCATCAGGTGCCAAGTAACAGGTTCCAGCTCTGACTACCCCATACCTTCAGGAACAGTCCCTCAGCGCCCCCTGGTGCCCAGGCCTAGATAACACCCTTGTGCAACTTGGTGACAAAGGCCCATCACAGAGAGATCCTGAGTCCCCACAGCTCTGTGCCCTGACCCTGCCTTAGGGACAGTCAGGGTGCCCCCTTAGGTGGCCTCCTCATCACTTCAGGACACTTTCATGTTCTCCTCAGACTCGTCAGGTGAGTCAGTCCAGGTCCCCCTTGTCTGTTCAGTGGTCAGACTGAGCTGGTTTTACTATGTGGTCTTTCCTCAGAGCAGGTTCAAGTCCAGAGCAGGACTGCCCTTAGGAGACTTCTTCCCTTATTTTCAGGACACGATTTTATTCTTTTATGTGATTTCTCTCTTGTTAGAAATTAATCACAATTTTCCCAATACACAAAAATATTCTTTCAATGTTTTTTTTCTTTAGTACAAAAGAAGTGTTTTGGTTTTACATATGATTTTCTTTCGAGCTTTACCGATTAACTGGTATCCTCATTAACATAGACATTGAATAAAATATTTCACACTTATCTCTCTCTTATTTGTAAGTGAGTCAGACATCAGATTGGTGAGTCAGGCCCACTCTTGTCCTAGCTCCCTGGACAAAAGGGGAAGGTGACTGGGATCGTGTTTCCTGGGACCAGGACCTGGTGAGGTGGGGAAGAAGAAATGAATTCAGGGTGACCTGGTGAGTACTTGGGGGATGACAGCAGAAGAAGTTGCGTCCTGGATGTGGGGCCAGCGTTCCTGGTGCTGGTGCTCTGGGCCTGTCCCCACCCAGGGAGGCAGGTGCAGCAGAGGCTGGCAGGGCAGGGAGGGCAGTGTCCCCACTGCAGCTGCTAACCTGCCTTACCATGTGCCCCTCTGGGAACAGGAGGCCATTCCTCGGAACTCCTGCTGCTTTCTGCCCTTCCTAAGGGGACTTAATTCTGACTATTGCCTCCCTGATGGGAGTGGCTGTGGCATTTATTTGAACTGAACTTTTGGAAGCCATTAAAAAGGTTAGGGATCAGAGCTGGCAGTTAGTGAGATGGGAACTCCCTTGCCAGTTTCCCTGATCAGTTTCCAGTGTCCACAGTACTGGCGCCAACATGCACCAATGATGAGGGTAGAAGGCAGAGTGTTTCACAGGGTGGGACCAGTTACAAAATGTTCTTATTCTCTTGGCTTTGATCAGGACCCCAATCTCCCAGCCATGTGGTCAGCATGTGATGGACCCCAATTACTATGCCAAGGAGAGGCATCGTGTTGCCCAAACCTATCAGTCAGTCACCTCCCTGGTCACGGTGCAGGTGTGAGGGGTAATGTGAGTGACCTAGTTCAGTTTTCATGAAGGCCAAGGTTCAGGACCATTGCTAACAGAGGACGAGCCTTTTTCACTTGGTATTTCGCTGTAGGGGTTATACACCTCCAATGCACAGGTATTTAGCTCCCAGGAGACAGTCATCCTTTGGATGCAAGGATCAGGGAGGAAGAACATCCCAAATACACCCCAGAGAAACAGGAAGATAGCCCAATAAGATTCCTCACTTGTCATCAGAAGAAGACAATTTCCTGTGTGACCACTGAACCAGCAGGGAGGTGTTGTGAAAGTTTCCATCACAGGGATGGCCTTGGTACTTCAACCACACACACTTGCCTTTGAAATTTCACCCAAGACATGTAGCTACTCACCTCCCACCCACTTTGTAAGGACCAGCCTCGAAACTCTTCCCACACCCGTTCTTTACGTTCTACCTCTAAATCCATGCACACTCTGACCTCTCCTCTCACTCACCTGCTCCATTCTCAGTCCAGGATCCAGTCTAATGTTTTTAACAGTCCATAGCCTCCTTCTGCTCACCGACTGACTCCAATCCCGAGTTAGACACAGCTGTACTGGGTTAAATGGTAGATCCATTTTTAATTTGTTGAGGAAACACCATATTGTTTTCCATAGTGGCCGCACCAGTCTGCATCCCATCAGCAGTGTACTAGAGTCTCCTTTTCTCCACACCCTCGACAGCATGTGTTTTCTGATGATTTGTTGATGGCGGCCATTCTGGCAGGTGTGAGGAGCTACCTCATGGTTGTTTTCATTTGCATCTCTCTGATGATTAGTGATGTCCAACATTTGTTCATATCTCTTGACCATTTGTATTTCCTGTTTGGAGAGATATCTATTTAGGTCTTCTACCCATTATTCCAATGGGTTCTTCATCATCCTTTTGTTGAGTTGTATGACTACTCTATATGTTTTGGAAAGGTACCCCTTATCTGATGGATCATTGGCAATTATGCTTCTCATATAGTGGGTTCCCTTTAGATTTTGATGCTTGTTTCTTTTGCTATGCAGCAGCTTTTTAGTTTGATGTAGTCCCATGAATTAATTTTTCCTTTGTTTCTCTTGTCTTAATAGTTGGATCAGTGAAAATTCTGCTGCGTGTGATCTCAGAAATTTTGTTGCCTACATTTTCTTCTAGGATTTTTATGGCTTCACAAGTCACAATTAAGTATTTTATGCATTCTGAGTTCATGCTTGTGGATGGTGTAAGTTGGTGGTCTAGTTTCATTTCTTTGCATGCAGGTGTCCGATTTTCCCAACACCATTATTAAAGAGGCTGTCTTTACTGCATTGTATGCTGTTGCCACTTTGTCAAATATTAACTGAGCATAATGTTTTGGGTCAATTTCTGGGTTCTCTGGTCTCTTCCATTATTTTTGTAGGCCTCTTCTTCTGCCAGTGGCAGGCTGTTTTGATCACAATGGCTTTGTATTTACTTTCCAGAAGAAAGTCAACCTGGAGATACAAGGGTCAGGGAGGAAGGGCATCTTGAATAAACCCCAGAGAAACAGGAAGAAAGTCCAGCAAGGTTCTCCATTTGTCATCACGAGAAGACACATTCCTTTGTCAAAATTGAACAAGCAGGGAAGTGTTGTGATAGTTTCCATCACAGGGATGACCTTGGGACTTCAACCATACACACTTGCTTGGAAACCTTCACCCAGGACCAGTAGCTAATCACCTCCCAACTACTTTCAAGGACCAGCCTCGAAAACCTCTCCCACACCCGCTCTTTCTGTTCTACGTCTAAAACCATGCACACTCTGACCTGTCCTCTCCATCATCTCCTCTATTCTTGGTCCAGGATCTAGTCTAATGTTTTTAGCAACTCCACAGGCTCCTTCTGGTCACCGACTTGGTTCCAATCCTGAGTTAGAGAAGCTGTACTCAGTTTGAGTCCTCGGTCCTGCCCTGAACTGTCATGGATTCTCCCTGGGCAGTTGACCTCTTACAACAGTGAATTTCCGGTGAATGGTAGACCACCAGATCATGTGTTGTTTCAAGGAGAGGCTTTGGAACACTGAGAGAATGGGCTACCTGTTCTAGACAATATTCCTTGATATGAGTGTGAGATCTAGATTTTGTCTAAATAAATAAACAAACATGGATGTATGAGAACCACACTCTAGGATGGACACTCTTTGTTGAAGTATGACAAACCAGCAGAGCCTGTTCCATGAAGGCCCCTTCCTGAACCCTGTCCTGGCAGGACCTGTCCAACAGTGCCCCCTAGTGGCTTCTCATGAGAAGTCCCCCTGCCACTCTGACCACACCCAGCATTTCTGTGGGGCAACCTGGTTTAGCTCTGGTATCTTTGTGATATCACTACCCAGGCAGGGGAATGAGTAAGTCTCTCTGTGGCTGGGCACTAGGAAATTAATTGTCTCTAGATAAGCAATAACTTCAAGGCTGCTAAATGCAGGACATAATCACAGTTTTTAAGTTGCCTGGTATTCTCAATTTACGTGATATTTTCTTTAGCTTCTGCCTCTTGTGTGGCACCATTGCACCTACAGGAACATCTTCAACCCAGTTCTAGGATTAAAATGCACACTGCACTCTGGCCATTCCTACTGATAAGAAGGCCATGTGAATGGCCCTTATCAGGTGACACTGTGTTGTCCTTGTTGCTGTGAGAGACTCCTGTTAGAGCCCCACCTGCTGCCCAGGTACTGGGTGTTCTGTCCTCTTGGTCACTGCAACTGATCCCTGTCAGAGGAAAAGTGTTCCTCCTCCGCTTTTCACTCCGGTTTCATTTGTCTTTATGTGCTAGAGTAAAGATTCTATTTTTTTTCCTTTTGACTTTAGTACACATTTATAATGTGGCTCGCTTTTTTACTCTAAACTTGAAATAGTTTCAGGCTAAAGATTCAAAACAAAGCCATTAGTATAAGCAATGTTTGGGTGTTTTGTTGTTTATTTTTCCCATTTTCAACCTAGTAGGCGACAAGGTCTATTACTCATTCTGTATCGGTTCCTCGCCAACTTTTTTCAGAAATGCTCCAATGTTGACATTGAAAGAATAACAGAAACCCCTAGAACTTTTCCTGTAGTATTGATAATTGATGATATCTCCAAGATATTGAGGGCTGAATTTTACCCTGTAGAAACCAATAAAAACACGTGCCTTTAAACAACCTACAAAACTAGAATGTGTGTCATTACACTGGGTGATGTGAGCAGGTGATGAGTGAGACCAGGTCCTTCATGGGGAGGGATCTCTCCTGTACCTGGGAATTCACAGATTCATCAGAACATGATCTCAGGAGAGAGAGAAACCCTGCTTTGTGAAGGTTTCAGAGCTCAAGGACTGATTAGCAGACCAGGGTCAGGCCTCCGGGAGGTGGGGATGGGCAGTGAGGCCATATCTGCTCACAGCGGGACTTCTGTCTCTTGGTTGTTTCTACTGACATGGAAGGGACGATCCTTTAGCCTCTTGTGACAAAGACATTGTCTTTTCATGGTAGACCAGGAAGAAATCGTTTGTTTTTGTTGCATTCATAATGTTAGAATGACACTGGTACATCAGCCTCTGCAGCCTTACTAGACAGGGACAGTAGAATCCAAAACCGGGGCTGGTGTTGGCCACAGGCAGGGACATATGCAAAATTGTTGATATTTGCTCCTGTTATTAAGATCACTTTGTTCTCATAAAATGTGCACAGATTAGAAAAACTGATTTGGTTACCTCCTCTGGGGCCACAGAGAACAAACCTTCTGAGCCCACACTGGCCAGATGCAGCCTCTGTGACCAGGAGGCAGGGACATTAGATGCGGAATGAGCACTGAGCCTTGTGTTCCTGTCTCACTTTCTGCATCTGTCACTGTGGAGATGGTTGCTGTGCCACAGAGCACAGTAGTACTCGGCCTCGTCCTCGGGCTGAGCCCCCGAGAAGGTCAAGGCTGCTTTGCCCTAGAGGATGGAGCCTGAGAAACGGGCTGGGTTCCAGGAGTGTTTATTGTTTGTATTATAAATCAGTGTCATGGGGACTTGGCCAGAATTCTGCTGGAACCAGTGGTCATAGTGACCAGTGGTGACTGCTCCAGAGCTAGAGGTGCAGGTGAGCGTGACTGTCCCTCCTGGGGACACGGTCAGTGAGGGCTCCTGAGTCACCACAGCCTGAGAACTGGACCCTAAAATAAAAGCAGACACAGTCAGGAAGGAAGACTAGAGGCAGAGGGATCCCTCCCAAGGCTGATCTCTGATTTCTCCATGAACCTGGGCACTGAGTGAGGAGGAGGAAGAGGAGGACAGGAGTCCAGGTCATAGTGCAGACTCTCCAAGATCCCTGGCCTCATGCTGGTGCTGGTCTCTGGTTGTTCCTTTATCTCCTCCTCAGCTCCCTGCGGTGTGTTTGATGCGGCATCATACAAATATGGGCCCACAGTACCATCCAGTTCCTGGCCCTGGGCCCAGTTGGTAGTTTCACTCCGAGGAGGATGCTGGGCTGGTTGTGAGCTCTGAGTCTGTCCCTTAAGAGGAAGCACCTGCTGTCTGTCAAGTCTAACTCAGCTCCTGGGCATGGGCACAGGGCCCTTTCAATTAGGAGGATTTCATTTGGTTTCAGACCTTACAGCTCTGAGAGGATCCACAGCGCCCCCTGGTGACGTCTCCTAGGGAATATCCATGGTGGTGGGAACTAGGCAGAAGTAATGATAGTGGCCCTCCTTTAATAAAATACATACAAACATACATACAACAAGTATTACCTACTTCTTATCCCCTGCAGAGAGTTATTTCTTTTCTATTTTCACCTATTATGTTTTTCTTTTTTATACTTTCCAGTGGATTGTTTCACGACTTCTATTTTAATTCTGCTCCTCAATGGATTTCAGGATTGATGCCCCAATCATACCTGTCACAGCATTTCCTTGAGTTATCTCAATGTTGGTGTCCGGAGATTCTTTATTCCCCTTCACGTATTCAATCTCCTGGTTCTTGGCATAATGAGTGGTAATTTCTACTGGATCCCGGACATTTTGACCCTTATATTTTAAGGCCCTGGGTCCCACTTATTCTTTCTTTAGTCAGGCGACCCTCCTGCTGAGCTGCAGCAGAAGGTCAGGGTGTAAGCTCAGCTCCCACTGGCCCCAGAGAATGTGGAGCACTGACTGCCCTGCTCTGTACTGCTGACACTTTCCTGGGGCAGTGGGGCAGTGACTGTCACCAGCTGGTTCCCTTTAGTGGGTGTGAGCTGAGCCTCCTGCTCTGCCCTGCTGACCTCAGGGCCAGGAGCCCAGGGCTCAGGGATGCTGCTTGCTCACTGGGGTGGCACTCAGGCGCCCACATGGACCTTTGGCCTGACTGACACCAGGGAGGGGAGGGGGCACCTGCAGCTAACTCCTCTGCCCCCAGCTTTCATTCAGTGCTGTTAATGCAGGTGGGGTTCAAGCCTGAGCTCTCAGTGGCCCCACACTCCCCTGAGGAGCACAGGAGAGCAGACCAGCTGGGCCTTGTGCCACCTCCTTCAGTCTCACTGCTGAGGGCTGGGGAAGTTCCCCTGAGCACTGAACGGCTGCATCCTGGGTAAGACTCCCAGCTCCTTTGTCTGGTGTCAAGAACCAGGAAACGTGGCCTCACTAAACGTGTTAGGGAAGGTTGCTCTCTCCTGTTTCCTTTAAAACTGTGTGTACAATGTTCATTATTTCCCAGTTAAATGTGTGCTACAATTGACCCCAAAAAGCCCACCTGGGTCTGCATTTGTGTTTTTCAGAAGTTCTGAAACCACAGTGATAGAATACTTAAGAATACATATTATATGTATTACATGTATATATTACATGTATATGTAATATATATGACAATAATAGAAATAAACAGATCTCCTTTTTCACTATAGTGGACATTATTTCTAGTATACAAAGGGGTGAGTTTTGCCCAGCCATTGTGGCTCAGTGGCTGAGCATAACCCAAGCACCAAGAGGTGGCCAGATTGATTACAGGTCAGGGCACACGCCCAGGTTGTGGGCCAAATCCCCACTGGGGGGCATGCAGGAGGCTGTCACTGGATGTTCTCCCTCATTGATGTTTCTATCTTTCTCTCCCTCTCCCTTCCTCTCTCTCTAAATTCAATAAAGAAAAAAAATTTTTAAGTGAGTTTTGTCCAGGTTGTAATTTTACATCCAATGTTAATGTCATTGTAGAACTAAAATAAGATGATTTTGAATTTTTAGAAAGATTTTAGTAGTTCAGTGATTTTGACTAAGGTGATGTATTTTCAAGTATCAGTAGGAGAAGCTGTTCAAATGGAATTTAAATATTGTGCTAATCCTGTCTCCATGTGGCAGTGACAGATGAACCTCTTGGTCTCTCGGTTTCTACCTGGGAGCCGATGGCCTGGGGAAACCTGGTCACAGATGTGGGACTTCTGTTGTCATTGTCATGCCACCAGGACTCTGAGTTATATTTTAGAAAATGGGACCCTGCTGATTCTGTTTGCAACAGGAAACCAGTAAGATGTGAGCTATTTTGTGGACCCCACACAGATGGCCGGTGGTGAGAACATGAGGTCTCCTGGGTTATGTCACAAGTGGCAGAAGAAACAAGGTGGGTCATGGAGGAGAGGAGGGTAAGGGTTGACCTCAGTTACCGTGTCGGGGAAGCTTGTGTGGCAGTGGTCTATGAAGTCCCGTGACAGGGACAGGCACCCCCTCATCAGGCTGGAGATCAGAGGTGCTCAGAGAGGCCAAGTGCACAAACTAGGAGCCAGTGAGGAGGGCTGAGCCCCTGTCAGTCACCTCTATCCTAGGTCCCAGGTAGGGTAGGTGCTCTGCCTGGGAGCTGGTGGGGCCATTGCTATGGTAACTTCCATGTGTTTGCTGAGTCATGTTTATGGGAAGGTGACAGGATCTGGGCTCATCAAGGGCTTCACAAGGGGAGTGACATCAGCATGTGTTGGGTGTTCCTGCTCCTGATGCCCCTCAGCCCACCCGGCAGCCTGGATTGCTGCAAAGATCCAGTGGGATGAGAGGACAGAAGGACACAGTCAGTGTCATTGGACTCTGGGAATCCCACTCACAGGAGTCCCCAAGGTCCTGAGTGGTGTCAGCTGTAGGAACGTCTCATCCATGGACCCAATGCACCCACCTTCTTCCCTGGAGCAGGCTCAGCATTTTCTCAGCATTGGTCAAGCATTCTCACCCTATCGTACCCAAAACAAGATTCCTTGGATTCAGGCCACTAATATCCCTTTTGATAAACCGTCTCTTCTGGTTTATTGAAGGCTCAGGTACCCAGCTCTGTGCCTGGAAGTCCTCCTGGGCCAGAGTGTCCACCCAGGATCTCTCATCTTAGTCCCTGGTCAATGGTACACAGTGCTTTGCCGCCAGCCTGGATCTCAGGACCTTGGGAGGACTGAGAAGGTCGGAGCTCTGACCTCTGGAAGAGCAGAGTTCATGCAGTGGAGGACGGTGCACCTGCTGGAATGGTCCCTGGGCTCTGAAAAGAATATTTATACAATCTGTGTCCTTATTTCAGGAGAAACACAGCAGTCCCTCATGATCTGTTTCACTACAGATGGGTACTAGCCAGAATTTCACTACAGTAATGAATAATTTATTTTGGTATTGGTTCTGTTTTTCTGAGACTTAAGAAACATGGAATAAAAATTGAAAATAGACACATTATAAACCAGAAGGTACTTCCAAATATACTTTACATCAATAAGCTATTTTAAAATGTGCATTGATGCCCCGGCTGGTTGTGCTAAACAGTTAGAGCATCGTCCCGCTGACCAATGAGTTCAGTTCTGGTCAAGGGCATGTACAATGGTTGCGGTTTGTCATCGGTCCTGGATGGGGTTGTGCGGAAGGAAACCTGTCTATGTGTCCCTCTCATATCGATGTCTCTCTCCCTCTCTCCCTCTCCCTCACTTTCTACAACTCTTTCTGAAGATAAATAGAGAAGTATTCTGGGGTAAGGATTAAAAAATTTCATTGTTGTGAACCAACTTTCTGGTACGTTAATATTTTGCTCCTACTTCCCCATCTGTGTGTGTCACTGTGAGAAGCATTACTATGCCAGGTCGCACAGTAATAGTCAGCCTCGTCCTCAGGCTGCAGCCCAGAGATGAGCAGAAGCCCCGCATTGGCCGAGGTGTCTTTGGATCCAGAGAAGCGGCTGGGGACCCCTGAACCCTGGTACTTATCTGAGTCTGATTTATACTTCAGGAGAAACCTGGGAGGGCTCCCTGGCCTCTGCTGGAACCAGCGTATATTGTAGTTGACAACACTGAAGCCACTGCTCAGGGTGCAGGTGAGTCTGGCTGAGGCTCCAGGAGAGGCAGAGAGGGAGGGCTGCTGAGTCAGCACAGGCTGGGAGAGGGAACCTGCAAACACAGACACTGTCAGGATGGGACAGGGACCATTGTTGTTTCTCAGGAGATGGAGCAGAGGGGAGTCCACTTGGGCACTGAGCCAGGTCCCCAAGCCCTGTCCTACCTGTGCAGTGAGAGAGGAGCAGGAGGAGGAGAGGAGTCCAGGCCATGGTCACAGCCCCTGAGCCCACAGTGGGCTGGGCTGCCCCAGGCCTCCTTTTCTTCCCCACCCTCTGCCAGAGGAGGGGCTTCCATGCAAATGTGCCCATCCAGTGACTGCCAGCCCCTCCCTGAGCCTGGTGCTGGAGCTCAGCTCACACCCAGACTGAGAAAGATGTTGGTTGACTTCACCCCTGGGGAGGAAGCAACTGCTGAGACAACACAAAGGTCCCTGCTCAGAGGACTCTGCCAGGCCACTAAGGACACAGCTGCTGAGTCCCCATCACTGAGCACAGGGACCAGCCTACAATCCAGGTGCCTTGTGTAAATGGTCTCATTGAACAGCTCTGTGGTGATCACTAGGCAGTCTCACTGCGCCATCTGCTGGTGGCAGGACACATGCCTCAGGTGACCCAAAGCCCTGAGAGCCAGCTGCTTGTTTCTCTGTCTCTATTCACACACCCAAGGTCTTATTCCCAGAGACTGTGATTCTTATACTCTCTAGTGATTAATGTAACAATTCACTCTCAGCAGTTAGCATCTGTGAATTTTGCAAAAATACACATAAGTGATGAAATGGTTTGATTTTTTCCCCCCTGTAAAGATGTTGCAAAAATAAATACACAGTGAGCTTCTTGTCCAATGTCACAGGTGAAGGAGTATTGATGAGGTTTGATGAGCTCCTAGTGAGTGTGAAGATCAATGACAGGGAAGATAATTTCCCAGGAATGTACTGAGCAGCATATTCAAAGAAGGACCATTCAGCAAACATTTCACATCATGTAAGGAGTTACAGCTGTCATAGAGATCTGATTTCATTTAGATATTAGTAAAAAAATAATAAATGCTTTGGTAGGCTTCACATTTACCAGTGGAAACTGTAGCATGTGTTTTGTTTTTAATTTAGGTATTGACTTCATATTCTTACATTTGTATGCTCTGCTTGTCTCTGTCACAGGATTCTGTGAAAAATTTTGTCTTTGATGTCTTAAAGGGAGTTTGAATTTTTTTAAAAATTCCATACCTGCATTTTCTTCCATAGTTCCCTATTTTAGTAGCAAGCTCATTGTGAGATTGCCAGGTGCTGGCTGATGTGGAGAACACCTGGGCAGTTGAATGCAGAATCCATCTCATCCTCACTGTGCCCGTGTCCAGCTCTGCTCTCACTGTGCAAATGGTCCAAGTCCCCAACCTCCTAGACTCATAGGGATCTGATAAATCCCAATGACCAGGAAGCACGTACCTCGGGCACTCTCTCCTCACAGTACTCGAGAGATCTTCTCCTTCTGCTCAGGCAGGTCACTCCTGCTTAAACCCCCAGGGAGTCCTCACTGCTGTTCCCATGAAACGCCATGTCCTCAGCTGCCCTCAGGACCATCGTATTCTGGTTCTTTCTGCACATTGAGCTCACAGCCCCTACACTGGATCTCACACCTCCTCTTCCCTTCCTTTCCTGTTTTCTCAAAACCTTTGCTTCCAGTCCCTTCAATTCATCTTATTGTCCACATCTCGCTTTGGGTCCTCTTGCATGTGAAGTTGTCAGTGTGGACCATTGGGGAAAGGCAGGTCATTTTGTCTCACGTAAATTTCTATAAATAACAGAGAAAAATAACAAATATATTTCATGAATGATCAAAACTCTTCCAAACAAGACATGTTTATACAAAACATACAATGTTCTAGATCACAGAAGATGAACCCCATGAGTTTACTCACAAAAGTCCCTGATGTCCCGTCCCCCTGGTTCTGTGGTAACATCTGGCAATCGGTTGTACCTGACCACTGAGAGCTGAGAGCCTGACCTGGGAGGCAAGAGAGAGTTCTGAGCTTCACACCTGGGCTCCTACGAGATGGGGACGTCCCCTGCTGCTCTAGACACATGTTCCCCAAACCTTCTCAGTTCTGGCATGATAGACAGGTAATTGAGGTTTTCACAAAATATCTCAGTGGTCTCTTTTCCATTTTGCTGTGCAGTTTGTTCTAGAGGATTTTGTTTTGTAATATTTTTAAATTGTACATTTGTTTGGTTCTTGCATAAGCTGTTGCCTTAAATGCTCTCACCAATTTAAAACATTTTTTTTTGCAAGCGCCCATTAGGGACATACCCAACGAGTACTAGACACACAGAGGACACCCAGAAAGTTTTCATCAGCTCAGGAAACCTTACTCACTCCAAACCAGACATTTGAGCCCAGGGGACTTCCAGGGGCAACCCTTCTGAATGGAAAAGTCAGTCTAAAACCAAACAGTAGCCATATGGACCCGGAGAAGGTCAGGAAGAAAGGAAACTGGGGTTTTGTGGTGAGAATTCAGGAAGCTGATGAGGAAAGTGTCGCTGAGGTTGTGCAGCTGCCTGAAGATAGGGGAGGAGGGACCTGCCATCAGGTGAGTGGCACCAACATTAAACATAGAGGAAATGAGGGTCTGGGTGACTGTCAGGACAGTCCTGGATGTTTGGTCCCAAGGATGTAGCCATGAAGTGTCCCCAAAAGGCGGTGAACTCCACTCCCTGACACTGAGGGACTAGAAGTGGCCGAGGAGCTGGCAGAGCAGGGCTGAGTTTGGGTGAGGAAGGCGTGAGCAGGGACGACGTGCCCTCCACAGTGCTGCCATTGCCACCTCAGCCAGGCCTCAGTGCACCTGCTCTGACAGTCGCCCAGATTATTAGTCAGGGGACACTGGGCTCACAGGCTTGATTCATTAAAACACCAAAGCCCAGCCCATGTGGAGAATCATGTCCAGGTAATTTACGTGAACTGTCCATCCAGGGTTGGCCAGTTAGAGAAACAATAATTCACGGCAGAGTGATCATGTGACAGTTGGTTCAGAATGTCCTAGTATCTGAGCCATGTGGGGAGACATGCAGACCCTGGTCTCTCTGGTTGGTCCCCAGATCACTGGTCCCTCACCATGAGGTAGCTGACTTGTGAGGGGCTGGTGGACGATGGACACCTGTTGGTACTTCCCTGGGTCCCCTAGAGGGGCATCACAGGAGGAAACTCCGCGATGCTTTGGGTGTGGAATGGGACCCAGTGCCCTCAGGGGGGCCAGGTTTGTTTCCCTTCCTGGTCTCAGGCACCTCCTCTAGCGTAGCAGCTCTCTCCCAGCAGAAACCTTTGTGTGGGGTATTTGAAGAAAGAGAGTGAGGGGCATTTGTGCAGGGGATGCAGGCATGATCTCAGGTGCCTGGAGCAAGTCTCAGGTGTCCAGGGACTTCTGTCCCCAAGGAACCAACTGCATTCCTTTCTCGTGTCCTTCACTCATCAGTGTTGTGACTCTTAGCACCCTTATTTTCAGTCAAATGGAGAAATTGCCAAGTTTCCGTTTTACCCCACTTGCAACATGGAGCATTGAAGGATCAGGTGGATGTGTGCAGATTGGGGTTGTCTCACTGTGGACCATGGCGTCATGGGAGGACCCATCAGAGGGGTTGAGTCCTTGACTGCAATGTCCTTCAGAGGCGGCAGTGCAGCGGCCCTGGGTCAGATCTGGTGGGGGGAGGACAACGTCCCTCATGAGTCCTCCAGGTGAAGGCTTTTTGCATGTCCATGCGCAAGCTAGGAAAGTACACGCGGGTTTTAACCAGGAGCCAGAATCCTCAGTCTGTTTATCCATCACTATGTAAAGACATGCAGGGTGTTTCCAGTTCTTGTTGATTGTAAATACAGCTGCTATTACATCATGTAAATTTCACTCAATTCTCTACTGTCACTGCATGCCATGGCCTTTGACCAGCTGTCTGTTCATTTCATCCAGTTATATTATTGTTAAATTTCTATTCAGACTTCTGGAACTGTAGCTGTGTACTTGATCCTCTGTGCATGTGAAGCTGAGCTCCAGGAGTAACCCACGAGCAGCATCGACAATCCTGACAGTCACTCGGGCTCCTCCTAGCCCCCAGGACCACCCCCTGGGGAGCGTCCTGGTGGCAAGAGTGAGGAAGAAGCCTTGATTAGTATCAATGTCAGATCAGGTGTAATTGCCTAAAACAGAGACTTTGCTTTTTCAATTTTCCTGTTTTTCAATTCAGTTCAGACGTGCAAACGACAATGACCATTAGAGATGTGTTGTTTCTGAGGGCGGTGGAAGTGGACACTCTGACCACCTAATATCTGACCTCCAGGGCATGAAACGGCAGCACCAGGCGGGCTGCTGTGGGGTAGGGCCTTTTCTCAGAAGAAATATTTTCTCCTGGGCTTAGGGACTGTGTAGTCACCAACCTAAAGGGTAGAGGGCACAGCACTCAGGGAAACTCATGCATTTCCTCGAGGTGCTCTCAAAGCTTGCTGTGAGGGTCTCAACGTGACTGCTGTTCCTTCTGGTGTTCAGAGCTCACCAAGAGAACCACATACATGTGCTCACACCCACAACGTCGTGTGATCCTCACAGAGCTCTCTCATGTGATGGCAGGGGCTCGAGAGCACGAGGAAATGGTTCAAATGATGGACACCTCGCTGGCTGAGGAGGACATGTGGATGATCAGGCAGATGGACATTGCTGCTCTTTCAGTCTGCACAGTCAACGTGCCTCCAGGTTCCTGGCTGGTATGAAAATCGGGGCTTTGTAGGAAGTATATTGATTTTCCAAATTATGAAAAATACATGCTAGGTTTGCCCAGCACCTGGAAGTGATTGGGCTCCATGAGGCGACGAGAGTCTGCGTGCGTGGGGTGAGGATATCTTGCGTTATTCCATGTTTGACATTGTGAATGTGTACAGGAGTTGTGTTTGTGAGTCTGTGATCACCTAGTAGTTAATTTCTATTTGCACCACAGAAACACAAGTGTTAATATTCTGAAACAAATTTCATCACAGCTGCATACTTTATATGCATTAGCTCATACAACCCGCACCCAGCTCACCTGGAGTCCTGTTGACTGTTCCAGCTCATCAGACGGTGCAAACCAGGAGCTGACATTTATGTTCCACGCTCTCGGTTTCCTAAGTGAAAGATCCACCATGTGGGACAGGCATGGGATTATAACTCTGATGCTTCGAACTTCTGACCTACGTGGATCACTCGGCTATGGGGCCACCATTAACAGTCCAGGGTCAAGGATGTGGGGAGGTCAAGCCAGACTCTGTGCACGTTACATGGAGGAGGAATGTCATGGCCTCCAGGGAGCCCGAAGGGATGGTGCAGGAGGTCAGGCCTGGGTGCCGCCACCGTGGTGGGAGCTGTGCAAGCTGTTCTCCAGCCCTGTATGCTCATTGTCCCCGGAGAGAGGACTCCAGGCTGTGGAGGAGGGAGGGTGCAGACTGGAGGCCCTCATTCAACAGGTTCCGATTAAGAAGAAGAACTCTAACAAATCTTCAGAGATCAGTTGTTTCAAATGGGTTTGCAACATATATATCTTTTCCAACCATAAAAAGAAATGGGAACTTTCCTGATTCTTATAGAAAGCAGGTGTCACCGTGGTACCTACACCTGCCAGATAAAATAAAGGAAAATAATTACTGACAAAAACATGAACTGTGCATGCAAATGTTCCAAAAAAAATTAACAGAGAGAGATTGTCCAATATCATGCAGTAAGTAGATATGCCATTATCGCATTTGATTTATTCCAGATATCCAACTTGAGTTCCATATTGATCAACCCTATACTTAAATACATGTAATTAACAGACCAAATGATAAAAACATATTACGTCAATACGTTCAAAAAAGGCCTTTGATCAAATTTGAAAAATATCCAATAAAATTGTATACAAATGTAAACAGACAAGTACATGTATAGTGTGGTAATTTACACTCTCACCTCACACATATGACTTAGTCCACAGCCTCCATATTAGCTAATGACGGGGAGGAGGACATTACCCAGAATCAGGAACAGACCAATGTGACCTTAACTCCATTATATTCATGTCACACTGCAAGTATTAGACGATGCAATTAAACAAGAATAAATCAACAGTCATGTCTTGGCATTGAGGGGAATGGACAATGGTTATGCCCAAAGCCCCAAATGATTGATACAGCCTGAAATTCTCCAGGGCTGGTGCGGCAGTGATGGGAGAAATCTCTCCATGAGCAAAAGTATCAGAGGTCCTACTGAGGTCTAATGAGCGGATGGCCCAGCTCTGGAACATGCTGGAAATGAGTTAGTAATCAAAGACAGGGACACAGGATTCCCTAGTCGGAGTTCAGGTCTGAAATGAGCACAGATGGTCCCCCAGCTCAGCTCCTGGGCTTCGGGGAAAGAACCTCTGTGTTCCCAGGTGAGGGACAGCTGGACTTTCTGTTTTTATTTAGACATTTGTCTGGGAACAGGCTGCGGTGAGGAGCCTGATAAGACAGTTCGAGAGGCACCCTCATTCTCAAGGGGGACCCCTGGACTTGGCCGGGGTGGTGGCAGCTGATTTCCAAGCAGAAGTCAACAATGAGTCTGAGTGGCAGAAACTGGGCGACCCCTCCATGCAGATGAGAAAGGGCCTGTTCTGGTCTCTGTCCCCAGGCTTGGAACTCCCTGTGAGCACTGGGGCTGCTGTCACAGGAGGGGCAGTGGGACCCAGCCTTGTTCTCGCTGTCAGCCCAGGGTGGCTGCAGGAGCCCGAGCTGGTAGACTGTATCCAGGGAATGGATCATGGACCACAAAGGATGAGCACCTTCTAAAAGATGAGGACTCTACAGGCTGTGTTGGGGAGCTATCGGTAACGGTACACACAGTGGACCTTCCTGATGTGTACTGACGCACTCAGCTGTATTCCGTGTCCGTGGATCTGCCCTGCCCTCCATGTCCTCCCAGGGCAGCCTCCCCTGACACACAGGAATTTCTGCTCAGCTGGAGAAAATTACACAATGTGTTGCTGCCACTGAAAGGCTTGAGGCTGATTTCAAAGGATGTGGACAGATGTTCCAGACAAAGTTCCCTTAGTTGGGTCACTGACCCCAGTTTCAAGCCACCATCAAAGGAAGCAGCTATCTTATCAGAGGACTGTGGATGGCAGACAGGAACCACCTTCAGCCGCAACAGCAGGTTTTTGTCTCACTTCCCCACAGGCCTGGAGCATTGTGTGAGCATTGACACTGCTATCATAGGACTGGCAGTAATAATCGGCCTCGTCCTCAGCCTGGAGCCCAGAGATGGTCAGGGTGCCCGAGCTGCCAGACTTGGAGCCAGAGAATCGATCAGGGACCCCTGAAGGTCTGCTGCTAGTGCTATAGATGATGGTTTTGGGGGCCTTTCCTGGGACCTGTTGGTACCAGGACACATGGTAACTCCCAATGTTGGAGCTGCTTCCAGTGCAGGAGATGGTGACCCTCTGGCCTGGAGACCCAGACACTGAGGGCGGCTGAGTCAGCACAGACTGGGCCCAGGATCCTGGAAGAAAGAGACACAGAGATGGTGATGCTGGGTCTAGAGACAAGAGAAGGAATCAGACCTCATGTTTCTCCCCAAAATCCTTATTTCTGTCCCCCTATCCAGTCACCTGTGCAGTGAGCGATGAGGGTGAGCAGGAGAGGGGACCAGGCCATGCTGGAGATCATCACTGAGTCCTGCCTCCGGGGCCCCTCAGCTGAAGTAGAGCCTCCCCCAAATCTCACCCTTCCTCTCTTTATACTCTGTACCAGGGAGGGTCCTCTTATGCAAATGAGACCCTCCTTGTTTTGATCCCTCACTGGGCCCTGGGTCAGGTACCTGTGCTGAGTACTTCAGCGGCTGGCAGGGGTGGGGGTGTGTGGAGCACCAGGGGTGGCAGGGTCACAGCTGTGAGCTCTGAACACAGGGCAGCAGGCAGTACCATGGAACAGGTTCCAGCTCTGACTACCCCAGACCTCCAGGAACGGTGCCTGTGCGCCCCCTGGTGCCCAGGCCTAGATAACATCCATGTGTAACATGGTGACTTAGGCCTATCACACAGAGATCCTGCCTCCCCACAGCTCTGTCCCTGCCTCCTGCCTCAGGGGCAGTACATGAACCCACGTAGGTGGCCCCCAGATCAGGTTAGGACAATTTTCATGTTCTCCTCAGGCTCATTAGGTCAGCGAGGCCCCGTCCTGCTTGAATGTCCAGTGGTCTCACTGCGCTGATTTTACTATGGGACCTTTTCTCAGAGCAGGTTCACATCCAGAGCAGGACTGTCCCTCGAAGAGGTCTTCCCTTATTTTCAGGACCCAAGTTTATTTTTTAATGGGATTCCTCCCTTGTTAGAGATTAATAACTATCTCTATCATACACAACATATATTCTAATCTTTTGAACAATCCACAGCCTCCTCTGCTCACGGACTGCACTCTCACCGCCTCTCATTCACCTTCGGTGCCGCACCTGGAACTCAGAGACTCCATCAGACTCTGTGTTTCCATTGTCCAGTCTCTAATTGTTCCGAGCTCCTCCCTGAGCCCAGAACACAGCAGGTTTCAGGAAAAGGTGTAGCTGGATGGGCCATGAAGAGTCCGCAAACCTGAGTTGGACACAGGTGCACTCGGGGTGTGTCCCTGGTGCTCCCTGAACTGTCATATATTCTCCCTGGGCAGCTGGCCTCTGGCACCAATGAATTTCTGCAGAATTATGGACAATCAGATCATGTGTTTTACCTAGGACAGGCTTGGTTGGCATACATTGAGGGAATGTGCTACCTGTTCTAGACCATGTTCCCTGATAGGAGTGTGAGATCCTAGAATCTATCTAAATAAATAAACAAACAGGGATCTATAAAAACCACACTCTAAGGAGGACACTCTTTGTTCAAGTGTGCAAAAGCCAGTAGAGCCCATCCCATCATGGCCTTTTCCTGAACCCTGTCCCACAGTGCCCCCTACTGGTCTCTCATGCAGAGTCCACCAGCACCTCTGAACACACCTCACCCTTCTGGAGGGCAACCTGGCAAAGCACTGGGATCGTAGTGATGTCACTACCTGTCGGGAGAATGAGTAGTTCCCTCCATGGACTGAATACTCTGATGTCATTGGGTGTATTCAGCTTCTTTGACAGTGAGAATGAGCTTCATTCATTTTCAGACTGAAGCCCTGTGACAGTCAAGAAGGTGCTGATGACTGACCTGAATCCAGAGAACTGTGCCGGAAGCCCTGAAGGTCCATCACTGATGTCTTAGGTCACAGGCTTCAGGGCTCTGCCTGGGAGGCTTGTGCTGGTGTCATAGCCCAGAGTGACCTGCTACTCCCCAAAGGAGAGCTCTCACAGGATCGTCATGGGGTGGAGTCAGCTCATGTATATGCTGAGGAGTCTGTGGTCCCTGATATTCCAAAGACCCACCTATAAACTTGTGCTCTGTTTACACCTACAAAGGGCCACGAGGAGAGAGTAGGACTTGGTTCAGTCTGGTAGGCTCAGGACATACCCTCATGTAAATTCTCGTGGGTTCTGAGTGGTGTCCACCATAGAAAACCCACGTCCCCACCTTCCCGGAAGACGACTCGGTGTTCTCCCAGCACTGGAGGAGCCCCTCCCCCATCCTCTCCTGTCCCACAGAGAGGTCTCCTTTCCCCGGCCCTCCATCCCCACAGGCTTCCAGCCTGACACCCTCATCCTGATATCAAAACTAAAGTCTCTGGTTCCTGGGTAACAGTCAGGCCAGTTCTGTGCCTGGACATCCGCCTAAACCTATGGCCTCATCCAGCATCTCACATCCCAGTGCCACGTCTCTGGTACTCAGGAAGCTTCAGGCAGCCCTGAGCTCAGGATCCTGGGAGGGTGGGAAGGGCTCTGCTGTGATCCCTTGATTGAGTTCCTCTAAGTTCAACCAATGTCCCCTCCTCCCCTTCCTGAGAGGCAGGAGGGCACAGGGAAAGGAGCTGTGTTCTCCCAGGACTCCAATGTCATGTACGTCCTCCTCTCTCTCAGTCTCCATTCCTTTGCTGAGATTTCCCTCCTGATATTCACTGCAAGTGTGCGCCACTCAACCCTCTCACTGTTTATATTCATTTCATATAAACTGTAGGGTTGGGGGTTTGGTGGATGAACAAAATGTAACCTTGAGGTATGCATTCTCACGGCCTGGCCAGCCGGGGAACAAAGTATACGTGGGAATAGATAAGGTATACACGATGGGCTGGACATCCTCCCTGAAAGCATAGGATACATGGGCATAGATAAGGTGTGCATGTTGGGTTTGGAAAGCCGCCCTGATAGCACCCAAGCATGAACGTGTTTGTTATGTGTCTCTGCTGAAAATAGCAGAAACAGGAAGTATGCAGGCTTGGCTGTAATGTCAGCAGAGATGTGATCTCAAGGACTTAATTATCTAAAACACCATGTAACCTAGGGGACCACTTTGCAAATAAATTGGGTTGCATCCAGAGATCTGAGCCTTTGTGCCCTTGTGATGTTCCCTCTCCCTCCAAGCAGTGTAAGCTTGTAGTTCATTGCCTTGGGAGGACCCCTGGCAGGGCAACAGAGTCGGAAATAAACAAGTTATGGGAAATTAACATTGATGTTCTGACCATAAAATAGAAAGGTGTGTCCATTGAATTAGGTGTCATTAATTATTCTCAGGAACGTTTCATAGTTCTTAATTTATGAGCATTTCATTTTTTCAGATTTATCCTTAAGTATTTCTTATTTTGATGCCAATATAAATGGTACATTTAAGTTTTCTTGTTAGTTATTGTAGGTCCATTGCCAGTGTGCACATTGACCCTCATTGTCCATGTTGCTGCTGTTTCTCAAAGCTGAGACTGACTGCTCTGATAAGAGCATCTCGACATCAGTCCTGCCCGTGAGCCGGGCATAGGCAGTGCCACCACTCTCCCCACCTCAAGCATCTCCCCTGGTAGATCTGACCATGGGAACAGGGGCTGGTGAGATGCAAAAGCAGCGGCCAGTCTACTGTGACACAGGGAAAACCCGGGACAGGGTCCTGGGTTGGCTGCTCTGAGCAGATCCACGAGCTTCCTGAACAAGTGGGAACAGGTGTCACCCAGAGCTATTCCTGGTCCAGGAGAGCAGGTGCCTGCCCCAGGCGGGGGGAGCTCACAGAGATTTCAGTCTCATTTCCTCCGACTCAGGAGCCACCAGTCTGTTCCCTGCAGGTCGCTGGGGTAAGGGCCTGGACAGGGAAAGATAGACACCTGTCCAGTCAAATGGGGGCACTAGTAAGGTGCTTGCTGTCTGTCACTCCTGGGCACAGGTCCTTGGCCTTCCTGATGTGTACTGTCTCTCACAGCTTGAATCCGAGTCCCTGGAACTTCCCTGCCCGTCATGTCCTCCCAGGGCAGCCTGCCCCTGACACACAGGAATTTCTGCTCAGTTAGAGAAACTTACATAACCTGTTGCTGCCACTGACCGTCTTGAAAGGCAGAATTCCAAGGATGTGACAGATTTTCCAAGGTTCTAGGTGGTGTTTTCCATACCCCAGTTTCAGGCCACCAAACAAAGGAAGCAGCTATATTATCAGGGGAGTGGGGACGGCCCAGGGTAACCCCATTCAGAGGGGACAGCAGGTTTTTGTCTCACTTCCCCACAGGCCTGGAGCACTGTGTGAGCTTTGAGACTATTGTCCCATGCTGAGCAGTAATAATCGGCCTCGTCCTCAGCCTGGAGCCCAGAGATGGTCAGGGTGGCTGAGCTGCCAGACCTGGAGCCAGAGAATCTATCAGGGACCCCTGAGGGTCTGCTGCTAGTGCCATAGATGATGGCTTTGGGGGCCTTTCCTGGGAGCTGTTGGTACCAGCCCATAACATAACCACTTCCAATGTTGGAGCTGCTTCCAGAGCAGGAGATGGTGACCCTCTGGCCTGGGGCCCCAGACACTGAGGGCGGCTGAGTCAGCACAGACTGGGCCCAGGATCCTGGAAGAGAGAGAGACACGGAGATGGTGATGCTGGGTCTAGAGACAAGAGAGGGAAACAGACCCCATGTGGTTTCTCAAATTCCTTTCCCCTGTCCCCTTCTCCAGTCACCTGTGCAGTGAGCGATGAGGGTGAGCAGGAGAGGGGACCAGGCCATGGTGGAGATCATCACTGAGTCCTGCCTTCCGTGGCCCCACAGCTGAAGCAGAGCCTCCCCCAAATCTCTCCCTTCCCCTCTTCATATTCTGCACCAGGGTGTGTCTATTTATGCAAATGAGACCCTCCTCTGTTCCTCCCTCACCAGGCCCTGGGTCAGGGAGCTGGGCCTAAGGACTTCAGGGGCTGGTTAGGAGTAGTGCCTTGTGCCCCACTTGGGGTGGCAAGGTCACAGTTGTTATTCCTGAGTACTGGGCACCAGGTAGTGCCAAGTAACAGGTTCCAGCTTTGATTACCCCAGACCTTCAGGAACAGTCCCTGAGTGTCCCCTGGTGCCCAGGCCTAGATAGCACTCTCTTGCAACATGGAGACTAAGGCCCATCACAGAGAGATCCTGCCTCCCCACAGCTCTGTGCCCTGACCCCTGCCTTAGGGGCAGTCCAGGTGCCCCCTTAGGTGGACTCCTGATCACAATAGGACACATTTCATATTCTCCTCAGACTCATGAAGTCAGCCAGGCCACGTCCCGCTTGAATGTTCAGTGGTCCGACTGAGCTGATTTTACTATGTGAACTTTTCTCAGAGCAGGTTCAAGTCCAAAGCAGGCCTGTCCCTCGGAGACTTCTCTTATTTTCAGGACACAGATTAATTTTTTTATGTGATTCCCTCCTTGTAAAAAATTAATAACTATTTCTGCAATACACAACAAATATTCTAGTCTGATATTTTGAAAAAAACCACAGCCTCCTTCTGCTCATGGACTTGCCTCTCATGGCCTCTCATTCGCCTTCGGTGCCGCACCTGGAACTCAGAGACTCCATCAGACTCTGTGTTTCCAGTGTCCCGTCTCTAATTGTTCCCAGCTCCTCCCTGAGCCCAGAACACAGCAGATTTCAGGAAAAGGTGTAGCTGGATGGGCCATGAATAGTCTGCAAACCTGAGTTGGAAACAGCTGCACTCATGGTGTGTCCCTGGTCCTCCCTGAACTGTCATGGATTCTCCCTGCACAGTCGGCCTCTGGCACCTATGAATTTCTGAAGAATGATGGACAATCCCATAGTATGTTGTTACCAAGGACAAGCTTTGGGGGCACACAGTGAGAGAATGGGCTACTTGTTCTAGACTGTGTTCCCTGTTTGAGTGTGGGATCCTAGATTCTGGATAATTAAATAAACAATCAAACAATCATCTATAAAGCCACACTCCAGGAAGGGCACTGTTTGTCCAAGTGTGCCAGACCCAGCAGAGCCTATCCCATGGTGGCCCCTTCCTGAACCCTGTCCTGGCAGGACCTGTCCAACAGTGCCCCCTAGTGGTTTCTCATGCAAAGTCCACCTGCTCCTCTGACCACACCCAGCAATTCTGGGGTGCAACCTGGATTTGCCCTGAGATCTTTGTGATGTCACAACTCAGGCAGGGGAATCACTATGGGACTGAGCACTAAGAAATTAATTGTGTCTACATAAATGATGACTTGGAGGCTGCTTAAATGCAGGATGTAGTCACAGTTTTTATGTTGCCGGATATTCCCAGTTTACCTGATATTTTCTTTTGCTTCTGCCTCTTGTGTGGCACCATTGCACCTACAGGAACTTCTTAGTCTCAATTCAAGGCTTAAAATCCACACTGCACTCTGGCCGTTCCTACTGACAAGAAAGCCATGTGAATGGCCCTTATAAGGTGACACTGTGTTGTCCTTGTTGCTGTGAGAGACTCCTATTGGAGCCCCACCTGCTGCCCAGGTACTGGGTTTCTGTCCTCTTGGTCACTGCAATTGATCCCTGTCAGAGGAAAAGCGTTCCTCCTCCGCTTTCCACTCCGGTTTCATTTGTCTCTATGTGCTATTGTAAATATTCAGTTTTTCCTCTTTCACTTTATACACATTTATAGTTTGGCTCTCTTTGGCACTAATTTTGAAATCGTTTCAGTTGAAAGATTGAAAACTAAGGTATTACTATAAGGATATATATATTTATTTTTTTAATTTGTTGTTCATTTTCCCCAGTTTCAACCCAGTAGCCTCCAAGGTCTGTTATTCATTCCTCATCGGAAACTCGTCAACTTTTCTGAGAAATGGTGCAATGTTGTCATTGAAGGAAGGACAGAGCTTTCTGTAACTTTTCTGTAATATTGATAATGGATGATATCTCCATGATATTGAGGGTTGGGTTTTACCCTGTGGAGACCAATAAACACTGATGCCTTTAAACAACCCAAAACATTGGAATGTGTGTCATTACACTGGGTGATTTGAGCAGGTGATGAGTGAGACCAGGTCCTTCATGGGGAGGGATCTCTCCTGTACCTGGGAATTCACAGATTCCTCGAGAACATGATCTCAGGAGAAAGAGAAACCCTGCTTTGTGAAGGTTTCAGAGCTCAAGGACTGATTAGCAGACCAGGGCAGGCCTCCGGGAGGTGGGGATGGGCAGTGAGGCCTGATCTACTCACAGCGGGACTTCTTTCTCCGGGTTGTGTCTACAGGCATGGAGGGGACGATCTTTAGCCTCTGGTGACAAAGACATTGTCTTTTCCTTTTTTTTTTTTTTAATTTTTTTGTTATCCTCACCCGATGACATTTTTGCATTTATCTTCAGATAGAGCTGGAGGGAGAGAGGGAGGAAGAGAGAGAGAAAGAAACATCGATGTGAGAGAGACACATCCACTGGTTGCCACCGGCACGACCCCAACCAGGCCGGGAACAAACTGCAACCGAGGTACGTGCCCTTAGCAGAGATCGAACCCGTGGCTCTCTGTTCCAAGGGCCGACTCTCTAACCACTGAGCCAAACAAGCCAGGGCAACGTTGTCTTGTAATGGGAAGACCAGGAAAAAATCGTTTGTTTTTGTTGCATTCATCATGTAAGAATGACTCAGGAACATCAGCCTCTGCAGCCTTACTAGACAGGGACAGCAGAGTCCAAAACCAGGGCTGGTGTTGGTCACAGGCAGGGACACATGCGACATTGGTGATATTTGCTCTTGTTTTTAAGATCACTTTTTCTCATAAAATGTGCACAAATTAGAAAAATTGATTTGGTTGCCTCCTCTGAGGCCACAGAGGACAAACCTTCAGAGCCCACACTGGCCAGACACAGCCTCTGTGACCCGGAGGCAGGTGCATTAGACACGGAGGGAGCACTGAGCCTCGTGTTCTTGTCTCACTTCCCTG
This sequence comes from Tadarida brasiliensis, assembly GCA_030848825.1. Classification (NCBI taxonomy): domain Eukaryota; kingdom Metazoa; phylum Chordata; class Mammalia; order Chiroptera; family Molossidae; genus Tadarida; species Tadarida brasiliensis. The sequence goes on along the minus strand of CM061277.1, from coordinate 19,345,350 downwards.
CATCTGTCACTGTGGAGATGGTTGCTGTGCCACAGAGAACAGTAGTACCCGGCCCCATCCTCGGGCTGGGGCCCCGAGAGGGTCAGGGCAGCTTTGCCCCCCAGAATGGAGCTTGAGAACCGGGCTGGGGTCCAGGAGAGTTTATTGTTTATATTATAAATCAGTGTTGTGGGGACTTGGCCAGACTTCTGCTGGAACCAGTTGACATTGTGACCACTAGTGACTGCTCCAGAGCTAGAGGTGCAGATAAGCGTGACTGTCCTTCCTGGGGACACAGTCAGTGCAAGTTCCTGAGTCACCACAGCCTGAGAACTGGACCCTGAAATAAAAGCAGACACACTTCAGGAAGGAAGACGAAAGACAGAGGGATCCCTCCCAAGGCTGGTCTCGGATTTGTCCCTGAACCTGGGCACTGAGTGAGGAGGAGGAGGAGATGAAGTGTCCAGGTCAAGGTGCAGACTCTCCAAGATGCCTGGCCTCATGCTGGTGCTGGTCTCTGGTTGTCCCTTTATCTCCTCCTCAGCTCCCTGGGTAAAGGGTGTGTTTGATGCGGCATCATGCAAATATTGACCCATAGTACCATCCAGTTCTGGGGCCAGTTTGTAGTTTCAGTCTGAGGAGGATGCTGGGCTGGTTGTGAGCTCTGAGCCTGTCCCTTGAGAGGAAGCACCTGCTGTCACATCTAACTCAGCCCCTGAGCATGGTCTCAGGGCCCTTTGAGTTGGTCTTAGGTCTTGCAGTTCTGAGAAGTTCCACAGTGCCCCCTGGTGACATCCTCTGGAGAATGTTTATGGTGGTGTGACCAATTTCCACAAGCAGTGTGTAAACCTGTAACGCAGGTAAATAAAATAGTAAATAAGCATTATGTATTCTTCACCCCTTCGAATTTTTCTTTTTAAATGACGTGTTGTATTTTCAGTTCTACATTTCATTTGCTTTCTTTTTATGACTTCTCTTTCTATTCTGAAGTTCTCTCCTCTTCCATTCTTCCTGGGCATGTGTCCTCACACAGCAACTCATGTCTTAGTGCCTGGTTCCCGAGGCACAGTTCTCCTAGGCCAGCCCTGAGATTAGGAGCAGAGGGGGGACAGGGACATCTCTGCCCTGAGCCCTTGAAGAGCACAGTGTACAATCTGGAGGACGGTCACCTGCTGAGTGGTCTGTGCTCTGATGAGAATGAAACCTAGGACAGGCTCATTTTCCTTATTTCAAGAGACAAAGGGCAGTTTACAGGCTCTGGTTGTATCACATGAATAACCAGTAACATTTCAGTGTCAGCAGGAATTATTTTTGTTTAATTTTTCCTGTGGATTAAGAAGTATTGAATGGTTAATTAATAGTAGACACACTGTGAAAAGAAATAATTCCATGTACAGTTCGTGTAAATGCAATTCAGATTTAAATGATTCAGGTGTCCTGAAGAATGCTCTGAGCAGGCTGAGGTTTTGGTCCCACGTCCCCACCTGTGTGTGTCACTGTGAGCAGCATTATTGTGGGAAATGGCACAGTAATAGTCAGCCTCGTCCTCAGGCTGCAGCCCAGAGATGAGCAGGAGCCCCGCATTGGCCGAGGTGTCTTTGGATCCAGAGAAGCGCTGGGGACCCCCGAGCCTTGGTGCTTATCTGAATCTGTGTGGTAGTACAGGAGATACCGGGGAGGGCTCCCTGGCTTCTGCTGGTGCCAGGATATCCTTTTCCCACCAACACTGAAGCCACTGCTCTGGGTGCAGGTGAGTCTGGCTGAGGCTCCAGGAGAGGCAGAGAGGGAGGGCAGCTGAGTCAGCACAGGCTGGGAGAGGGAACCTGCAAACACAGACACTGCTGGGTTCTGGGCTGGGAATAAAGGTTAAGCCACTCAGGCATCTAAGCCACAGGGGCTGAAAGAGGATCGGTAGGTGACTCCGGACACCTGCAGACTGTCCTACCTGTGCAGTGGGAGAGGAGCATGAGTAGGAGAGGAGTCCAGGCCATGGTCACCGCCCCTGAGCCCCCAGATCCGGTCTGACGTGGGCCGGGCTCTTTTATCTCCCCCTTGGCTGGAAAGAGGAGGAGCTGTGCACACTAATTTGTTTCCCCTCATGATGAACTTTCTTCCACCCTAAGAACCAGCTGCGTCTGAGCTTAGTTCATTGGACAGAGGATCAGAAGGTGGAAGTCAGTTGGCACCTGGGAGACATCAGGAGGGAAGCAGCTGCTTGGACCTTACCCAGACCTGTGAGCAGGGGCTCTGCCCAGCCAGACAGCACACAGGGCAGAGTGTCCATCACAACCAAGGCACCAGGGCCCAGATCTGGGGGCTGGGGGTTCAAAGCGGCAGCACCCACTGTCTCAGCCTGGTGAACCCACTGCACCCCTACTGCTCACTGTTCCAACTTCATCTGTGGATGGAAATGATGTGGGGACACTGACCTGAGACCTGGTCACTGTCCGTCCACAGACATCCAAGGGCTCACCACTTGCTATACCCAAGTTACTGATATAAAGGAACAGTATTTTCCAGTGATGGGTTTTCAGGAGTACGAGGAGGGGCAGACAAGGAAAATATGAGCACCGTGAAATGTGGCCAAAGCTGTAGGGAGGTGAATCAGAGTGATGTCTCTAGGAGCAAACCTTGAGCTGTAGTTTCAACAGGGGCCACGTGGAGGCGCTGGGCAGCAGGCCTCACAGGCAGGTGGGGTCTTGCTGGAGAACACACACAGCACACCTTTCCTGGAGGTGGGCAGGGTTTGGGAAGACGTGCCAGAGAGTGCGAATCCTCAGACACAGTGCATAGTGAGGTGGGTTGAGGCAGATCATGGACTGAGCACCGCGGTGGCAGCGGCAGTAACTGCGCAAGCGCACGTAATTGGACCCGGGTTGCAAAGAACCTTCTCTGTTCTCACAAATAATTGTCATATTTCTGATTGTTCAGGGAGGTGGATTTAACAGGCAACAGGCTGGGCATGTTTAGTGTGAACCATTTGATCCATTTGGGCATTTATATAAACCTGTGAAATCATCACCCATATCAAGATAATGAATATCTCTCTTCACCTCAAAAGTGTATCCATATCCTTTGAAATTCCTTTCCTTGTCCACCCCTCCCCAGTTCCAAGGCAAGCATGGATGTGCCTTTTCCCACACACATTCAGCTGCATCTTTTAGGATTGTATGAGATTGTATGAGATTGAAATCATATATGATGCACTGTTTGTCTTTATATTCCGTATGGCATTTTAACTTAATCCACACAGTATCATATATCCTTAAGTCTTTCAGCTGCTAAAGGGCTGACTCTATGGATAGAGCAGAGTTAATTTATACACCCACCTGCTGAGAGACATTGGGGTCATTTCAGATTTGGGGCGATTATAAATAAAGCTGCTGTGAATATCGTGTAGCCCATGGTAAGCATATACCGTATGTGTACAATTTTCTTTGATATACAATATAGGGACGCCCTAGGAGGTATATGTTCAACTTTGTTGGAAGTGCCAAACCATTTTCTAGATGTAACCCCTTCCACTCCCACAGGATTACCTGGGGGTTGTAGCTGTGCCATGTCCTGGCCTCCACTCGGCATGATCCGTCACGTGGTCTTGAGCGGCTCCCACGGGTGTGTATTGCTGGCGCACTGGAGTTTCCATCTGCATTTCACTGACACCTTCTGAGGCTGAGCATTTTCCCTTGGGCTTATTTGCCAGCTGTACATTATCTTTGGTGGAGCCTCTTCTCAAATAGCTTTTTCAGGCATAAGTGCCCTACACGTAAGCTTTTATCAGACATGTGATTTGCAAACAGTCTGAGGAAGGCAGAGCGATGCACAGGGTGGGACCAGTTAGGAAACGTTCTGTCTCTCTTGGCTTTGATCTGGACCCCTGTCTCCCAGCCATGTGGTCAGCATGTGATGAATCCCAGCTCCAGCTCCAGGGACAGGCACCGTGTTGCCCAAATTAATCACACAGTCACCTCCCTGGTCACAATGAAGGTTTCAGGGGAAATGAGAGTGACCCAGACCAGGTTTTGTGCAGGCAAGTGTTCAGGGTAAATTGGTAAGGGAGGGCAGGTCTTTCTCACTTGGAAGTTTTGATGTAGGGACTATATGCCTCCAATGCAGACTTATTTGGCTCCCAGGAGAAAGTCAACCAGGGCATATAAAGGTCAGGGAGGAGGGACATCTCGTTAACCCCAGAGAAACAGGAAGATAGCCCAGCAAGGTTCCCCACTTGTCATCAGGAGAAGACACTGTCCTGTGTCACAATTGAAGCAGCAGGGAGGTGTTTTGAAAGTTTCCATCACAGGGCTGACCTTGAGAATTCAACCACACACACTTGCCTGGGAAGCTTTACCCATGGCAAGGAGCTACTCACCTCCCACTCAGTTTTTAAGGACCAGCCTCGAAACTCTTTCCAATCCCTGCTCTTTGCTTTCTCTACTAAAACCATGCACACTCTGACCTCATCTCTCCCTCACCTGCTCCATTCTTCGTCCAGGATCCAGTCTAATGTTTGAACAATCCACAGTCTCCTCTGCTCACAGACTCCACTCTCACCGCCTCTCAATCATCTTCGGTGTCATGCCTAAGACTCAGAGACTCCATCAGACTCTGTATTTCACTTGTTCCATCTCTAATTGTTGCTAGCTCCTCCGCGAGCCCAGAACACAGCAGATGTCAGGAAAAGGTGTAGCTGGATGGGCCATGAATATTCCGCAATCCTGAGTTGGACACAGCTGCACTCGGTTTGTGTCCCTGGTGCTCCCTGAACTGTCATGGATTCTCCCTGGGCAGCTGGCCTCTGGCACCTATGAATTTCTGCGGAATTATGGACAATCAGATCATGTGTTTTATCTAGGACAGCCTTTGTTGGCATATATTGAGGGAATGGGCTACCTGTTCTAGACCGTGTTCCCTGATATGAATGTGAGATCCTAGAATCTATCTAAATAAATAAACAAACAGGGATCTATAAAAACCACACTCTAAGGAGGACTTTTTTTTTTTTATCCTCACCCAAGGACATTTTTTCATTTTTTTTGTTCAGATAGAGTAGGAGAGAGAGAGAGAGAGAGAAACATCAACGTGAAAGGGCCACATCAAGTGGCTGCCACCCGCACGACCAACCAGGGCCGGGGACAAACTGCAACCGAGGTACATGCCCTTAGCGGGAACTGAACCCCGGTCTCTCCGGACCGCAGGCCGACGCTCTAACCGCTGAGCCAAACCAGCCAGGGGTAAGGAGGACGTTCTTTGTTTGAGTATGCAAAAGCCAGTACAGTTGTCCCTTGCCACTTCGCGCTTCCACGTTCGAGGCTTCACTCTATCGCGGGTTTCTCAGATACGTTATGGTATGGTATTTGAAAAAACCGCGATAGAGTGAAGCCTCGAAAGTCAAGCACGAAGTGGCAATGGACAATTGTGTGTACGCAAAGAATCCTACTTCGCGAGAATTCATTTATCTCGGTAGAATGTGGAACTGATTAACCGCAATAAAGTAGGGCCCACTGTAGAGCCTCTCCCATCATGGCCTTTTCCTGAACCCTGTCCCACAGTGCACCCTGCTGGTCCCTCATGCAGAGTCCCCCAGCACCTCTGAACACACCTTGCCCTTCTGGAGGGCAACCTGGCTTTGCACTTAGTGATGTCACTACCTGTTGCGAGAATGAGTAGGTCCCTCCATGGATTGAAACTCTGAAGTCATTGAGTGTATTCAGCTTCTTTCACAGTGAGAATGAGCTTCATTCATTTTCAGGCTGGAGCCCTCTGATGGTCAAGAAGATGCTGATGACTGACTTGAATCCAGAGAACCGGGTCAGAAGCCCTGAAGGTCCATCACTGCTGTCTTAGGTCACAGGCTACAGGGCTCTGCCTGGGAGGCTTGTGCTGCTGTCTGAAGCCCACAGTGACATGCCACTATCCGTGTGGGAGCTCTCACAGGATCGTCATGGTGTGGAGTCACCTCATGTATATGCTGGGGAAACTGTGGTCCCTGATACTCCAAAGACCAACTTTTAAACTTGTGCTCTGGTAACAGGTACAATGGGCCACGAGGAGAGAGTAGTACTTGATCCAGTCCTTGTGGGCTCAAGATATACCCTCATGTTAATTCTCATGGGTTCTGAGTGGTGTCCACCATAGAAAACCCACATCCACAGACCTACCGCCCCACCATCCCCGAAGAAGACTCAGTGTTCTCCCAGCACTGGAGGAAGCCCTCCCCCATCCTCTCCTGTCCCACAGAGCAGTCTCCTGTCCTCAGGCCCTCCATCCTCGCCCGTCAGCCTAACACATTCACTCTGACATCAAAACTAAAGTCTCTGGTTCCTGGGTGACATTCAGGCCAGTTCTATGCCTAGATGTCCTTCCAAACCTATGGCCTCATCCAGCATCTCACATCCCAGTGCCCCGTCACTGGGACTCAGGACACTTCAGACAGGCCTGAGCTCAGGATCCTGAGCTCAATGGGAAGGGCTTTGCTGTGACCCCTTGATGGGATCCTGTAACCTCAACCAATGTCCCCTCCTCCCCTTCCTCAGAGGCAGGAGGGCACAGGGAAAGGAGCGGTGTTCTCCCAGGGTTCCAATGTCATGTACGTCTACCTCTCTCTCAGTCTCCATTCCTTTGCTGAGATTTCCCTCCTGATATTCACTGCAAGTGTGCACCGCGCAACCTTCTCACTGTTTATATTCATTTAATATAAACTGCAGGGTTGGGGGTTTGGTGGATGAACAAAATGTAACCTTGAGGTATGCATTCTCGCGGCCTGGCCAGCCAAGGATCAAAGTATACATGGGAATAGATAAGGTATACACGATGGGCTGGAAATCCTCCCTGAAAGCATAGGATACATGGGCATAGATAAGGTGTGCATGTTGGGGTTGGAAAGCCGCCCTGATAGCACCCAAGCATGAACGTGTTTGTTATGTGTCTCCGCTGAAAATAGCAGAAACAGGAAGTATGCAGGCTTGGCTGTAATGTCAGCAGAGATGTGATCTCCAGGACTTAATTAGCTAAAACAGCCAGTAACATAGGGAACCATTTTGCAAATAAATTGGGCTGCATCCAGAGATCTGAGCCTTTGTGCCCTTGCGATGTGCCCTCAGACTCCAAGCAGTGTCAGCTTGTAGTTCATTGCCTTGCATTGACCCCCGGCAGGGCGACAGAGTCGGCAATAAACAAGTTAGGGGAAATTAATATTGATGTTCTGACCGTAAAATAGAAAGGTGTGTCCATTGAATTAGGTGTCAATAATTATGCTCAGGAACATTTCATCAGTCTTATTTTATGAGCGTTTCAGTTTTTTCAGATTTATCTTTAAGTATTTCTTACTTTGATGCCAATAAAAATGGTATTTTTAAGTTTTCTTGTTAGTTTTTGAAGGTCCGTTGCCAGTGTGCACATTGGCTCTCATTGTCCGTGTTGCGGCTGTTTTTCAAAGCCGAGACTGAGGTGCTCAGACAAGAAGCATCTCAACATCAGTCCTGACAGTGAGCTGGGCATGGGCAGTGCCATCACCCTCTGTACCTCCAGCATCTGCCCTGGGAGATCTGTCTCTGAGCGAGGCATTTCTGACCCTGGAACAGGGGCAGGTGAGATGGAAGAGCAGGGCCCAGTCTACTGTGACAGAGAGAAAGCCCGGGACAGGGTCTGGGTTGGCTGCTCTGACCAGATCCATGAGCTTCCTGAACAAGTGGGAACAGGTGTCACCCAGAGCTATTCCTGGTCCAGGAGAGCAGGTGCCTGCCCCAGGCGGGGGGAGCTCACAGAGGCTTCAGTTTCATTTCCTCCGGCTCTGGAGCCCAGTGTGCACATCCCTTTACTGTGCATGTAGACAGGAAGGTCAGCCTCGGCCTCAGGCTCAGCCAGAGATGAGCAGAAGCCCCGCATTGGCCGAGGTGTCTTTGCATCCAGAGAAGCTGCAGAACTCCAGATCCCAAATGGGTACATGTGTAGTGGTACAGGAAACCCCGGAGGGCTCCCTGGCACCAGTGTACGGCATAGCTGACTTGAGGAGACTGTAGTCTCTGCCCAGGGAGCAGGGGACTGTGGTTGTTCATCCTGGGGATGCAGAGAGGGAGGGCGCTGATTCAGCACAGGCTGGGAGAGGGAACCTACACAGACACTTATGGGTGACAAAGAAGGCAGCAGGGTACACTTTCTCAGGAGACTGAGTATGAAGTTAATTAATTGGAAATGAACCCGGGTACATGATGCCGGTCTCCACATGAACAGTGATTGAGAGCAGGTGGAGGACAAGATCCAGGCAAACATGTACCCAGACCCTGAGCCCACAGTGGGCTGGGCTGCCCCAGGCCTCCTTTCCTCCTCTACCTTCTCCTGAGGAAGCGCTGTCCCTGCAAATGTGTGTCTATCAGGGACTGCCCCGCTCCTTCCTGAGCCCTGGTGCTGAGCTCAGCTCTCACCCAGCTGAGGAGGAGGTTGGTCCTGATGTGCTCTGTCCTGCGACTGCTGCACAAAGTCCACAGACTGAGGGACTGGGAGCAAGGGGAACGCATTCGCTCTCAGTGGGTGAGTTTAGTCTGCGATGTTGGCAGGCCCGCGCTCCATTGATACCGCTGTGATTAACCTAGTTGTTAATAACAGGAGAGGAGCAGAGAGAGGCCCACATATCATAGGGCTGTCACTGGACAGCTTCCCTGGGGAGCTGACTCTACACTCCCCAGGAGCCACCAGTCTGTCCCCTGCAGGTCGCTGGGGGAAGGGCCTGGACAGGGTGAGATAGACACCTGTCCAGTGAAGTCAGGCGACTAGTAAAGTGCTTACTGTCAGTCACACCTGCGCACAGGTCATCGGACTCCTGATGTGTACTGATGCACACAGCTGGATTCTGGGTCCCTGGACCTGCCCTGCCTGCCATGGCCCCCTAGGGCAGCCTGCCCCTGACACACAGACATTTCTGCTCAGTTGGAGAAAAGTACACAATGTTTCACTGCCACCGAATGGCTTGAAAGGCAGAATTCAAAGGATGTTGACAGATTTTCCAAAGTTCTCCGCGATGGATCCCAGAACCCTGTTTCTGGCCACCAAACAAAAGAAGCAGTGATCTTATCAGAGGAGTATGGACAGCCCAGGGGAACCCCATTCAGCGGGACAGCAGGTTTTTGTCTCACTTCCCCCCAGGCCTGGAGCACTGTGTGAGCACTGAGACTGCTGTCCCATGCTGAGCAGTAATAATCGGCCTCGTCCTCAGCCTGGAGCCCAGAGATGGTCAGGGTGCCCGAGCTGCCAGACTTGGAGCCAGAGAATCGATCAGGGACCCCTGAGGGTCTATTGCTATTACCATAGATGATGGTTTTGGGGGCCTTTCCTGGGAGCTGTTGGTACCAGTTCACATATTCACCACCCCCAATGTTGGAGCTGCTTCCAGTGCAGGAGATGGTGACCCTCTGGCCTGGAGCCCCAGACACTGAGGGCGGCTGAGTCAGCACAGACTGGGCCCAGGATCCTGGAAGAGGGAAAGACACAAACATGGTGATGCTGGGTCTAGAGACGAGAGTGGGAAGCAGATCCCATGTGGTTTCCCAAAGTCCCTTCCCCTGTCCCCATACCCAGTCACCTGTGCAGTGAGCGATGAGGGTGAGGAGGAGAGGGGACCAGGCCATGCTGGAGATCATCACTGAGTCCTGCCTTCCGTGGCCCCACAGCTGAAGCAGAGCCTCCCCCAAATATCTCCCTTCCCCTCTTCATACTCTGCACCAGGGAGGGTCCATTTATGCAAATAAGACCCTCTGTGTTTTGATTCCTCATTGGGCTCTGGGTCAGGTACCTGTTAGGAGGACTTCAGGGGCTGGCGTGGGTGGGGCTGTGTGGACTCAGAGGGCTGTAAGGTCACAGTTGTGAGCCCTGAGCAGAAGGCACCAGGAAGTGTCAAGAAACTGGTTTCAGCTCTGATCACCTCAGACCTTCAGAAACAGTCCCTGAGTGCCCCCTGCTGCCCTGGCTTAGATACTCCCTTGGGAAACATGGTGACTAAGGCCCATCACAGAGAGATCCTGCCTCCCCACAGCTCTGTTCTCTGACCCCTCCTTTAGGGGCAGTCCAGGTACCCGCGTAGGTGGCCTCCTCATTGCTTCAGGATGTACAGTGGTCAGAACTGAGCTGGTTTTACTGTGTCGTCTTTTCTTGTGTCAGGTTCATGACCAGAGCAGGACTGTGCCTCAGAGGCTGTTCCCTTATTTTCAGGACATGGTTTTCTTTTCTTACGCAATGCCTCCCTGTTGGGAATTCATCACTATTTCTCCAAACACACAACCAATATTCTAGTCTACTCTATTGAGCAATCCACAGCCTCCTTCCTTCTGTTCACGGACTCCACTCTCACCGCCTCTCATTCATCTTCGGTGCCGCACCTGGAACTCAGAGACTCCATCAGACTCTGTGTTTCCATTGTCCAGTCTCTAATTGTTCCCAGCTCCTCCGCGAGCCCAGAACACAGGAGGTTTCAGGAAAAGGTGTAGCTGGATGGGCCATGAATAGTCTGCAAACCTGAGTTGGAAACAGCTGCACTCATGGTGTGTCCCTGGTCCTCCCTGAACTGTCATGGATTCTCCCTGCACACTCGGCCTCTGGCACCTATGAATTTCTGAAGAATGATGGACAATCCCATCGTGTGTTGTTACCAAGACCAGGATTTGGGGGCACACAGTGAGAGAACGTGCAACCTGTTCTAGAGCATGTTCCCTGATATGAGTGTGGGATCCTAGATTCTGTCTAAATAAATAAACAATCAGAAATCTATAGAAGCCAAAGTCCAGGATGGACACTCTTTGTTCATGGAGGCAAAAGCCATTGGAGCATATCCCATCATGGCCTCTAGGTGAATCCTGTCCTGGCAGGACCAGTCCCACAGTGCCCCCTTGTGGCCTCTCATGCAAAGTCCACCTGCCCCTCTGAGGAATCCAGCATTTCTGAGATGCAACTTGGTTTGCACTGGGATCTTTGTGATGTCACTACCCAGACAGGAGAATGAGTGCATCTCTCTCTGGGACTGTGGACTAGGAAATTGTTTCTAGGTAAATGATGACTTGGAGGCTGCTTAAATGCAGGAAGTATTCACAGTTTTTATGTTGCCAGATATTCCCAGTTTACCTGCTATTTTCTTTTGCTTCTGCCTCTTGTGTGGCACCATTGCACCTACTGGAACAACTGAAACCCAGTTCAAGGCTTAAAACCCACACTGCACTCTGGCAGTTTATACTGACAAGAAGGCCATGGGAATGGCCCTTATCAGGTGACACTGTGTTGTCCTTGTTGCTGGGAGAGACTCCTGTTAGAGCCCCACCCGCTGCCCAGGTACTGGGTGTTCTGTCCTCGTGGTCACTGCAATTGATCCGTCAGAGCAAAAGTGTCCCTCCTCCGCTTTTCCCTTAGGGTTTCACTTGTGTTTATGTGCTATTCTGAAGATTCAGTTTTTCTTCTTTTGACTTTATACATATTTATAGTTTGGCTCTCTTTTTCACTCTAATTCTGAAATCATTTCAGTCTTAAGATTGAAAACTAAGCCATTACTATAAGCATATGTATTTTTTTGTATTTCTTGTTCATTTTCCCCATTTTTAACCTAGTAGCCTCCAAGGTCTGCTACTTGCTCCGCATCGGGCCCTCGTCAACTTTTCTGAGAAATGGTCCAATGTCATCATTGAAGGAAGAACAGAGCTTTCTGGAACGTTTCCTGTAGTATTGATAATTGATGATGCCTCCATGATATTGAAGGTTGGGTTTTACCTTGTGGAGATAAATAAAAACTGATGCTTTTAAAGAACCCAAAACATTAGAATGTGTGTCATTACACTGGGTGATGTAAGCAGGTGAGGAGTGAGACCAGGTCCTTCATGGGGAGGGATCTCTCCTGTACCTGAGAATTCACAGATTCCTCGAGAACATGATCTCAGGAGAAAGAGAAACCCTGTTTTGTGAAGGTTTCAGGCCTCAAGTACTGATTAGCAGACCAGGGCAGGCCTATGGGAGATGGGGATGGGCAGTGAGGCCTGATCGGCTCACAGCGGGACTTCTTTCTCCGGGTTATGTCTACAGGCACGGAGGGGACGATCTTTCAGCCTCTTGTGACAAGACATTGTCTTTTCATGGTTAGACCAGGAAGAAATCGTTTGTTTTTGTTGCATTCATCATGTTAGAGTGACTCAGGAACATCAGCCTCTGCAGCCTTACTAGACAGGGACAGCAGAATCCCAAACCGGGACTGGTGTTGGCCCCATGTGGGGACACATGAGAAATTATCGATATTTGCTCCTGTTTTTAAGATCATTTTGTTGTCCTAAAATGTGCACAGATTAGAAAAATTGATTTGGTTGCCTCCTCTGGGGCCACAGAGGGCAACCTTCTGAACCCACACTGGCCAGACGCAGCCTCTGTGACCCGGAGGCGGGAGCGTTAGACCCAGAGGGAGCACTGAGCCTCGAGTTTTTGTCTCACTTCCCACCTGCATCTGTCACTGTGGAGATGGTTGTTGTGCCACAGAGCACAGTAGTACTCAGCCTCGTCCTCGGGCTGGGCCCCCGAGAGGGTCAGGGCTGCTTTGTCCCCCAGGATTGAGCCTGAGAACCTGGCTGGGGTCCAGGAGTGTTTAATGTTTGTATCATAAATCAGTGTCGTAGGGACTTGGCCAGACTTCTGCTGGAACCAATGGGCATAGTGACCAGTGGTGACTGCTCCAGAGCTACAGGTGCAGGTGAGTGTGACTGTCCCTCCTGGAGACACGGTCAGTGAGGGCTCCTGAGTCACCACAGCCTGAGAACTGGACCCTGAAATAAAAGCAGACACAGTCAGGAGGAAGACTAAGGGCAGAGGGATCCCTCCCATGGCTGGTCTCTGATTTCTCCATGAACCTGGGCACTGAGTGAGGAGGAGGAGGAGAAGAAGTGTCCAGGTCATGGTGCAGACTCTCCAAGATGCCTGGCCTCATTCTGGTGCTGGTCTCTGGTTGTCCCTTTATCTCCTCCTCAGCTCCCTGGGTAAAGGGTGTGTTTGATGCGGCATCATGCAAATATAGGCCCACAGCACCATCCAGTTCTGGGCCCTGGGCTCAGTTTGTAGTTTCAGTCTGAGGAGGATGCTGGGCTGGTTGTGAGCTCTGAGTCTGTCCCTTGAGAGGAAGCACCTGCTGTCTGTCACCTCTAACTCAGGCCCTGAGTATGGGCACAGGGCTCTTTCAATTGCAGTGGTTCTCAACCTTCCTAATGCCGCGACCCTTTAATACAGTTCCTCATGCTGTGGTGACCCCCAACCATAAAATTATTTTTGTTGCTACTTCATAACTGTAATGTTGCTACTGTTATGTCTTAGATGACCCCTGTGAAAGGGTCATTCAACCCCCAAAGGGGTTGCGACCCACAGGTTGAGAACCGCTGATTTGAGGATTTTCTTAGATTTCAGGCCTTGCAGCTCTGAGAGGATCCACATCGCCCCCTGGTGACATCTTCCTGGGAATATTCAAGGTTTGGGAACTAGGTAGAAATAATGATAGTGTCCCTCTTTTTATAAAATACATACAAGTTTCAACTACCTCTTATTTTCTTCAGAGAGTTTTCTTTTCTATTTTCAACTATTATGTTTTTCGGTTCTATACTTTCCATGGAGTTGTTTCATGACTTCTATTTTAATTCTGTTCTTCAGTGGATTTCAGGATTGATGTCCCAATCATAGCTGTCACAGCATTTCCTCATCCAGTCATCTCAGTGTTGGTGTCGAGAGATTCTCTTTTCTCCTTCAAGTTTTAAATCTCCTGGTTCTTGGCATAATGAGTGGTAATTTTTACTGGATCCCGGACATTTTGACAGTTACATTGGAAGTCCCTGGGTCCCACTTATTCTTTCTTTAGTCAGGCGACCCTCCTGCTGAGCTGCAGCAGAAGGTCAGGGTGTAAGCTCAGCTCCCGGCGGCCCCAGAGAACGCAGAGCACTGACTGCCCTGCTCTGTGCTGCTGACACCTTCCTGGGACAGTGGGGCAGTGACTGTCACCAGCTGGTTCCCTTCCAGTGAGTGTGAGCTGAGCCTCCTGCTGGGCCCTGCTGACCTCAGGGAGGGGAGCCCAGGGCTCAGGGAAGCTGCTGTGCTCACTGGGGTGGCACTCAGATGCCCACAGGCCCTTTGGCCTGACTGACACCAGGGAGGGGAGGGCACCTGCAGCTAACTCCTCTGCCCCCCAGCTTTCATTCAGTGCTGTTAATGCAGGTGGGGTTCAAGGCTGTGCTCTCAGTGGCCCCCACACTCCCCTGAGGAGCACAGGAGAGCAGACCAGCTGGGCCTTGTGCCACCTCCTTCAGTCTCACTGCTGAGGGCTGGGGAAGGACCCCTGAGCACTGAGCGGCTGCATCCTGGGTAACACTCCCAGCTCTTTGTCTGGTTACAAGAACCAGGAAACGTGGCCTCACTAAACGGTGTTGGGGAAGGGTCCTTGCTCCTGTTTCTTTTAAAACTGTGTGTACAATGTTTATTATTTCCCACTTCAGTGTTTGCTACAATTAAGTCAAAAGAGCCCTCCTGCTTCTGCATTTGCATTTTTGAGAAGGTCTGAAACACAGTGATAAAGTAATTAAAAATATATAATGACATACATGGAAATAAACAGATCTCGTTTCCCTCTAAATTAGACATTATTTCCAGTATACAAAAGGGTGAGTTCTGGCCTAATTTCACATCCAATGTTAATATCATTGTACAATTAAAATAAGCTGTGTTTTGAATTTTTACAAAGAAATTAGTTCAGTGATTTTTACTAAGGTGATGTATTTTTGAATTTTAAGTAGGAGAATCTGTTTAAATGGAATTTAAATATTGTGCTACTCCTGTCTCCATGTGGCAGTGACAGATGAACCTCTTGGTCTCTTGGATTCTACCTGGGAGCCATTGGCCAGGGGAAACCTGGTCACCGATGCGGGACTTCTGTTGTCATTGTCATGCCACCAGGACTCTGAGTTGTCTTTTAGAAAACGGGTCCCTACTGATTCTGTTTGCAGTAGGAAACCAGTAAGATGTGAGCTATTTTGTGGACTCCACACAGATGGTCTGTGGTGAGAACATGAGGTCTCCTGGTTTATGTCACAAGTGGCAGAAGAAACAAGGTGGGTCATGGAGGAGAGGAGGGTAAGGGTTGACCTTCGTGTCGGGGAAGCTTGTGTGGCAGTGGGTCTATGAAGTCCCGTGACAGGGACAGGCACCTCCTCATCAGGCTGGAGATCAGAGGTGCTCAGAGAGGCCAAGTGTACAAACTAGGAGCCAGTGAGGAAGGCTGAGCCCCTGACTGTCAGTCACCTCTGTCCTAGGTCCTAGGTAGGGTAGGTGCTCTGCCTGGGAGCTGTGGAGACCATTGCTATGGTAACGTCCATGTGTTTGCTGAGTCATGTTTAGGGGAAAGTGACTGGATCTGGGCTCATCAAGGCCTTCAAAGGGGGAGTGACATCAGCATGTGTTGGGTGTTCCTGCTCCTGATGCCCCACAGCCCACCCGACAGCCTGGATTGCTGCAAAGATCCAGTAGGAATGAGAGGACATAAGGACACAGTCAGTGTCAGTGGGCTCTGGGAATCCCACTCACAGGAGTCTGCAAGGTCCTGAGTGGTGCCAGCTGTAGGAACATCTCATCCATGGACCCAATGCACCCACCTTCTTCCCTGGAGCAGGCTCAGCAGTTTCTCAGCATCCCTCAAGTATTCTCATCCTATCATAACCCCCCTCAAAATATTCCTGGCTTCAGGCCACAAATATCCCTTTTGATAACCCCCCTCCTCTGGTTTATTTGAAGGCTCAGGTACTCAGCTCAGTGCCTGGAATTCCTCCTTGGGCTGTGTCCACCCAGGATCTCTCATCCTAGTCCCTGGTCAATGGTACACAGTGCTTTGCCCCCAGCCTGGATCTCAGGAGCTCGGGAGGACTGAGAAGGTCGGAGCTCTGACCTCTGGAAGAGCAGAGTTCATGCAATGGAGGATGGTGCTCCCACTGGGATGGTCCCTGGGCTCTGAAAAGATTTATTTATACAATCTGTGTCCTTATTTCAGGAGAAAAACAGCAGTCCCACATGATCTGGTTTCATTACACGTGGGTAATAGACAGAATTTCGATAACATAATGAATAATTTATTTTTAGTATTGATTCTGTTTTTCTGAGACTTCAGAAACATAGAATAAGAAATTGAAAGTAGGCCCATTATAAACCAGAAGTTTCTTCCAAATATACTTTGCGTATAAAAGTTATTTTTAAATGTTCAATGATGCCAACCAAAATTCTGGGAGGCCGAGGTTTTTGTCCCACGTCCCCACCTGTGTGTGTCACTGTGAGCAGCATTATTGTGGGAAATGGCACAGTAATAGTCAGCCTCGTCCTCAGGCTGCAGCCCAGAGATGAGCAGAAGCCCCGCATTGGCCGAGGTGTCTTTGGATCCAGAGAAGTGGCTGGGGACCCCTGAGCCCTGGTGCTTATCTGAGTCTGTGTAGAAGTTCAGTAGATAACGGGGAGGGCTCCCTGGCTTCTGCTGGTACCAGGATATCCTTTTCCCACCAACACTGATGTCACTCCTCAGGGTGCAGGTGAGTCTGGCTGAGGCTTCAGGAGAGGCAGAGAGGGAGGGCGGCTGAGTCACCTCAGGCTGTGAGAGGGAACCTGCAAACACAGACACTGCTGGGTTCTGGGCTGGGAATAAAGGTTAAGCCACTCAGGGCTCTAAGCCACAGGGGCAGGAAGAAGATCAGTAGGTGACCCTGGACACCTGCAGACTGTCCTACCTGTGCAGTGGGAGAGGAGCATGAGGAGGAGAGGAGTCCAGGCCATGGTCACCGCCCCTGAGCCCCCAGATCCGGTCTGACGTGGGCCGGGCTCTTTTATCTCCCCCCTTGGCTGGAAAGAGGAGGAGCTGGGCACACTAATTTGTTTCCCCTCATGATGAACTTTCTTCCACCCCGAGAACCAGCTGCGTCTGAGTTTAGTTCATTGGACAAAGGATCAGAAGGTGGAAGTCAATTGGCACCTGGGAGGCACCAGGAGGGAAGCAGCTGCTGGGACCTTACCCAGACCTGTGAGCAGGGGCTCTGCCCAGCCAGACAGCACACGGGGCAGAGTCTCCATCACAACCACGGCACCAGGGCCCAGACATGGGGGCTGGGGGATCGCAGCGGCAGCACCCACTGTCTCAGCCTGGTAAACCCACCGCACCCCTACTGCTCACTGGTCCAACTTCATCTGTAGATGGAAGTGTGTGGAGACAGTGACCTGAGACCTGGTCACTGTCAGTTCAGAGACATCCAAGGGCTCACTGTAATAACTCCATTCTGACCCTCAGTTACTGCCCGTACACACCCTGGCAGTTTCTTTTCTGTAAACATAAGGGCCTTGAGACACCCAAAGAAAACTGTAAAGATAAGGGGTTTAGAATGGCCTTGGGAAACTCAGAGAAACCATGAGAGATTAATGGTGGCCCTGAGATAACAAGTTTCTCTCCCCCCTTCTCTGTATCAGCCCCCCTTAACGGTGCCAAAAGTGGCGCCAAGAGAATGTAGTATTTTTTTTTTTCTGTAGTCTATGCCTTTAAAAGTGGGCAACAAAGAAGGCTCGGGGCTGAGGATTTGGGGAAGCTGTACCCCCCGCAGCCCGCCGGTGTAACAGCCCTCCAGTGTAATAAAGTGCTCCTTTACAATTCGGCCGTGTGTCTCTGTTATCTCGCTGACACGTTACATTTGGAGGCCCCAGCGAGATTTTAAAGAGGACTCCCCACTTGGGGTGCACCTCCTCAGGCTCTGGCGGATGGGAATCCGTGGTCCTCGTGAGAGCTGGGGGAAGGCCTCGGAGAGAAGTTCCTCCACCCCAGCCTCTCGGAGACCTTCTGTCTGTCCCCTCAGCCACCCTATAGTGGAGCCTGAGTGTTTGCTTCTCACGGGTTACAACATTTGGAGACCCCAGCGAGATCCCTGGTGTTATAGGGCACCAGGGGCTAGACGCCTAGGATGAACGGCCTCTCCCTGTCCGGCCGCTGGACCCCTAGAGATCTGAGGGGAGGTACCCCCTGAGATGTTTCAGGGCCTCAAAGGTCCTACTTAGGTTTCCGACGAGCGGCTGGGAGATACCAAGATGCCCCCCCAAAAGATTTAAGGAGACCTGGTAAAAAGCCTCTGGAGGTGAGTTCTGGGTGACCGGTCCATCTGGGTGAGAGTGAGAGGGCCGGACGCGGGGTACCTCTCCTCTCCGGGATCCCCTGAGACGTTAGGTGGGATTCAATTCTAGTAAATTCTGGTTCTGGACCACGGTGCTTTCTGGTCTGCCACTGGGGATGAAGGGGAGACTGATCACCTCCTGAGAACTTCTGGTGTGTGAGTGTGACTGTGTGAATGTAATTGTGTGAGTGACCGTGCTCCACGACTTTGGTTACGGAGCCTGAGTGAGTCCTACCCTGTGGTTCCGTGACGACCTCATACGGCTAAAAGGCGGTATCAGGTTCTTGGGCCACTATGGTGTCCCACCAGCGAGCCTGATCCGAGTTGGGGGTTTATTCCAACCTGCCACATGCCAAGAGGCATCTGAAATCTCTGCGAGGGGAGCGGCCAGGCGGACGAAGCGAAAGTTTCTGTCTTGTGTGTCTTCCTTTGTTTTTGTTCTCGTCTGCCTCCCTACTGTGTCTCCCTCAACTTTGTTACGGTTAGTCTAATCATGGATAGCTACCCTAGTGCACAGAAGACCTCATTGGGTTGCACAGTAAACATTCTTAGAAATGAAATATCGGGGAAACAAGATAATAGAATAGCAAAGGTAATAATAACAGCCTTAAGGGGAACAGGGCCCATAGAAAAAGATCACCCGAGAAAGGGAAACATGAGGAAGAGCCAGGACAGCAGGCATAGGTCCCGATTAGAGATAGAAAAGACAATAGGGGACAAACTAGTTAGTTTCCTGGTAGGTACTGGTGCAGCAGACTCAGTCCTGACCGAGCCAGTGGGGCTCTAACCTACCCCTGGACTTCAAAGAGGGCTATGAACTTTGGGAAAATACTGTGACTCCTTTGGTTCTGGTCCTGCTGGAGTACCCATACCCCCTACTCAGACGTGATCTCCTCCAGAGATCATTCAATTGCTGGCCATTGCCACTCCATGCCAGCCCCCTCATCAAGTTCCACAAGACGTTGGCCATCAGTCCTGCCAGCCTGCCTCCAGATGATGACCTGGAGAAACCTCTACAGGACTGCCTGGAGGTAATCGACATTATGCAGACGGCCCGCCCAGACCTCAAGGATGTCCCACTGCCATCATCAGATGAGGTATTGTTCACAGATGGGAGCAGCTATGTCTAGGAAGAAATCAGGTATGCTGGGACAGCAGTAGTAACTCAGGACTGTGTCATCTGGTCACAGTCATTAAGTAGGGGAACTTCAGCCCAACAGGCTGAACTCATAGCCCTAATCCAGGCTCTCCGATGGAGCAAGAAAGGAAATCTACTGCACCAGGAAGCTTGAGAGGCAGCCCTAAAACCAGTGGGGAATGGCTTTTCCAGATACACTAGGTCAGAAAATGACTTAGCCAAGCAGAAACAAGCCATTAAAGAAATCAGTAGATAGTGGACACTGCCTGATGGGAGGTTATTAGTTCCAGAGGCTCTAGGTCGGACTTTAGTCAACCAGCTGCACCAGACTACCCACTTAGGTTACACCAAGCTTACTGAACTCCTGAGAGGCAGGCAATGTCCAGTAAGGTCACAGGGAAAGGGAGAAGGCAGAGGGAAGCAGGAATGTGTGGGTCTAAGTAGGGAGGAGGAGAAGAAAAGCTGGGGGATGTGCAGACAGCAGATAGATTGAGCAAGCTCTCAGGTTCATGTCAGGGGAGGGACTAGGAAAGTCACAGAGGGTTTATGTAAGTTGAAGAAAGTTTGTAGAGAAGGGAAGAAATAAAAAGAGAAGGATTGTGCAGAGGAAGTAAAAAGATAAGAAAGGATAAAAGAAGGACATAACAGGAAGACAGGATATTGGAGGAATACTCAGAAAGAAAAATAGATAGGACACTGAGAGAGGGAGAGCTTGCCCCTGGTAATGGAACAACAGTGTAGGATGTAGTCTGCTCCCCCTCGCCCTCTTACAGTTCTTGCAGGCCCTGCAGTCCGCCCAGAAAACTGTCCATAAACACGTCTGCGACGCCCTGCCTGTGCCCACCTCGGACCCTGTGCACCCTTTCCAGTCCGGGGACTCGATATGGGTAAAGAAATTTACCACTCAAGGACTGACTCCAGCCTGGAAGGGACCATACACTGTTATCCTGTCTGCACCAATGGCTGTCAAGGTCAACGGCATCCCGGTCTGGCTGCACCATTCCAGGCTGAAGGTAGAAAAAGCAGAATGAACAGTCCGGGCCTCTCCAGATCCCTTAAAAATGAGACTCTTGCATTTATTGGGACTCTAGTTTTTCTGATTATGACTGTACAGGGGAATTTTTATAGATCTGGGCCCCAATGGAACTGGGAACTTGAAAATGGGATATTGGGGGAGGTCTTAAGAAGTGTCACCACAAAGGGGATAGAAAAACCTGTTTTCAGTCTCGACCTATGTGACCTCATGAGAGGCACCATAGGCACAGATGGTATTACTGAAGATTAATGTCATATAGAAGGGCCCCTTCCCTGGGGTTATGGGACACCTACAGGGGAATGGGGACTACAAGGGGTAGGAATATATATATCCAGGGAGCGGTACAGTCACCACAAGTTGCTTGAATGCAATTAAATACTTTTGTCCATCTCGGGATTGTGAAACCATATTTACTACTAAGGGGTATATAAGAAGCAGGCACCCTCATATAGATTTTAGGAGGTTAACCAAGCCCAAGGGTTTCCCTATAGGAAAATCTGACCCCATTCAGATTAATATTATTAGTCAGCCAGACCTTTATTAGGCCACAGGAAGGACATAGGGACTGACTACTAGTTATGCCTAAATTCGGGGCCACCTTATTATATAGAGCTAGGCCTCTCTGAGCCAATTTCCCAGACCCCAAATACTGACAACTGTACATGGGACCAGCCCAAGTTAACTTTGGGGGATATCCAGGGGCAAGGGATTTGCATACTCCCACCTAAGTATAACCTCCAGCAATACAAAACAGACAAGATTGAGATCTCCTTTTCCTCCAGCAGGGAGGACTCTGTGTGGCACTGGGCAAAACTTGCTGTTTCTATGCCAATAATTTGGGAATAATACAAGGACAGAGTTAATATCCTTAATTTAAAAAAGGGGGTCAATGATTTGACTTGTACATAAAACCAGTGGGGATGTAATAACTCCATTCTGACCCTCAGTTACTGCACGTACACACCCTGGCAGTTTCTTTTCTGTAAACATAAGGGCCTTGAGACACCCAAAGAAAACTGTAAAGATAAGGGGTTGAGGATGGCCTTGGGAAACTCAGAGAAACCATGAGAGATTAATGGTGACCCTGAGCTAACAAGTTTCTCTCCCCCCTTCTCTGTATCAGCCCCCCTTAACAGTGCCAAAAGCGGCGCCAAGAGAATGTAGTTGTTGTTTTTTTTTTTTTTCTGTAGTCTGTGCCTTTAAAAGCGGGCAACAAAGAAGGCTCGGGGCTGAGGATTTGGGGAAGCTGTACCCCCCTAGCCCGCCGGTGTAACAGCCCTCCTGTGTAATAAAGTGCTCCTTTACAATTTGGTCGTGCATCTCTATTATCTTGCTGACACGTTACACTCACCACCTGCTATACGTAAGTTACTGATATAAATGAACATTATTTTCCAGTGATGGGCTTTCTGGAGTATGAGGTGGAACAGATGAGGAAAATATGAGCACTGTGAAATGTGGCCAAAGCTGTAGGGAGGTGAGTCAGAGTGATGTCTCTGGGAGCAAACCTTGAGATGCACTTTCAACAGGGGCCACGTGGAGGCGCTGGGGAGCAGGCCTCACAGGCAGGTGTGGTCTTGCTGGAGAACACACACAGCAGGCCTTTGGCGAAGGTGGGCAGGGTTTGGGAAGACGTGTCAGAGAGTGCGAATCCTCAGACACAGTGTGTAGTGAGGTGGGTTGAGGCAGATCATAGACTGAGCACCGCGGTGGCAGGGGCAATAACTGTCTGCGCAAGCGTGCATAATTGGACAGGGGTTGCAAAGAACCTTCTCCTTTCTCACAAATCATTGTCATATTTCTGACTGTTCAGGGAGGTGGATTAGACAGGCAACCGGCTGTCCATGTGAACCATTTGATCCATTTGGGCATTTATATAAACCTGTGAAATCATCACCCATATCAAGATAATGAATATCCCTACCCCCCTCAAAAGTGTATCCATATCTTTTGAAATTCCTTTCCTTGTCTACCCCTCCCCAGTTCCCACGCAATCATGGATCTGTCTTTTCCCACACACATTCAATTGCATCTTTAAGGATTGTATAGGATTGAAATCACTTATTATGGACTGTTTGTCTTTATATTCCATATGGCATTTTAAAATTTAATCCACTTGTATCATATATCCTTAAGTCTTTCAGTTGCTAAAAGGGCCCAGTCTGTGGATAGAGCAGAGTTAATTTAATCAGCCACCTGCTGAGAGACATTGGGGTCATTTCAGATTTGGGGCGATTATAAATAAAGCTGCTGTGAATATCATGTAGCCCATGGTAAGCACATACCGTATGTGTACAATTTTCTTTGATATACAATAATGGGACACCATAGGAGGTATATGTTCAACTTCTTCGGAAGTTCCAAACCACTTTCTAGATGTAACCACTTCCACTCCCACAGGAGGACCTGGGGGTTGCAGCTGTGCCACGTCCTGGCCTCCACTTGGCCTGGTCCGTCATGTGGACTTGAGCTGCTCCCACGGGTGTGTATCGTTAGCGCACTGGGGTTTCCATCTGCATTTCACTGACACCTTCTGAGGCTGAGCATTTTCCCTCGGGCTAATTTGCCAGCTGTACATTATCTTTGGTGGAGCTTCTCTCACATACCCTTCAGCCGTAAGTGCCCTACACATAAGATTTTATCAGGTAAGTGATTTGCAAATTGTCTGTGGCTTCTGTTGCCATTCTGGTAACACTGTCTTTCAAAGAGTACAAGGTTTAAAATGTGACAAAGTGCAATGAATTTTTGCATGGTTTTTGCTTTTGTTCTTATCGCTAAGAACTCTTTGCAAGCTTGAGCATTTTGTACACATCTTGCAGAATTATTTCATTTCTTAAGGTTTGCAATTCTAGTCATAGTCTACAGAGTGTTTTCTCACAGTGATAATGCATTCCCTCCTATAATTTTACTTTACCATAAGACTAGTGGTTTAAAACATGCTTCTCCTAATTAATATATGAAGAAGTAAATGCCCTACTTAGAAGGAAGAGATCCTCAGGAATTTTATGGCTCAGAGGAAGTAGCTGCTGAGTCAAACCACAGGCTTGTGTACAGAGGACTCTGCTGGGCCCTGGGAATGGGAACAGAGGATGAGTCCTCAGCACTGAGCTCAAGGACCATGTCTGTCTGGCCAGACTCTGAGTCTTCAGGGCCTCCCTGGCTGTTGAGGTCACCGAGAAAGGTGAGAATAAATTTTATCTGGGAAAACAGTCACAGGGGGCTTGGCCTGGCCAGGCTGTGCTCACATGCTGGTCTGTGGCCTGGACCCATGTACCCGCTTGGTCACTTTCACCTGTAGGCCTCTGGGAACCTCAGTTTTCTCCTCCCTCCATCTTCTTCTCCTGGATGGTTCTTTGCCACGAGCAGGTTGATGTTACCAGTGAGGGTTGACCTGGCTTAAAGCACGTTGCAGGCTTCCTTAGCTACCCTCCCCCACCCTTGATCCCAGAAAGAGCCCTCCCAACTCAAGGAATGGGAGTGGAAGTAATTAGTACCAAATGGGATTTTAGCAACTGTTTCCAGCACCGAATATAATTACCAAACAAAACACCTACTGACTATGTAATGAATGCTCCAATATGCGCCCCCAGTAAATGGCCTTATATGATAATATTTCACAGAAGACACCAGCCTTCCTTCCACACACTAGGTTCACCTGTGTATTTCTTCAAGGAGTGAAACATATTCCCAATAGGTAATGCATGTGTTAGTCTATTACATAACATATAATCAATACATTTGTAAACGCTACTAGCAAACTCTGTCTAGAACAGTCTAATTTCAGTGTTTCAATGCCTGCACATCATGTAAAACCTGTAGTAGTGTTTGAACACTCTTAAAATTAATTTGTACCAAAGAGGATTTTGGTAAAGTATTTCCAGCATAGAATATGATTACCAAACAAAAACTACTAACTTTGTAATGGATGTTCCAACATGCTCCCCCAGTCAATAGCATTGTGTTATACTGTTTCACAGAAGATACCAGCATTCCACACACTCAGGGTCACCTGTCTATTCCTTCAAAGAGTGAAAGGACAGCAGAGTCACAAACACAGGCAGGACACGGACAGGAGGGGCTGCGCTGGGAGCAGGGTGGCCGGTCTCTCTGGTTCACATGGACTTTGAGCAAGAGTGGGAGCTTCCAGACTGGAATCAGGATTGTAGTGGTCCCTGCCTCTTTAGCACTTCAACCTCACAGGCCTGACAGTAGGTGGCAGCAAAGCACCTATTCACCCTACATCACTCTGAGTCCTGGCTGGCCATCTTCTGATGCAGAACATAAAAAAGGAACGGATTCTGTAGATTTCATTTTAGAGAAAGAGCTACCCATGCAAGACTGGCAGCTTTAAGAGAGCCATGGCAATAACTGAAATGTCATTTGGACAAAAGATGCCTTCAAAATAGAACAGAGAAAGAAAACAAAAAGAAGAAAAACCCCGTAAACCGAGCCATCATTTATGAAATACCTCGCAGAGAGAAAATACAGTGCAGTTTGGTTCTAGTCCTACGGACCTGACAATTCGGTGTTGGACATGTGCAGGGGAACAGAGCGCATGGTTCCTGGGGCCGTTTATCCAGGCGGCTGGGCAGTTACCACGGGCCAGTTTCATGAAGGGCGCTGGCTCTGGAGGAGGCAGTTCTGCTGCTTTAGTGACTGCAGGGTCTGCAGCATCTCAGCACTTCCATTTGCAGACAATGTGTGCACCCCAGGCAGACGTCCAGGTGGGGCTTTCTGATTGACAAGAATTAGCTCAGGAGGAAGGCTCCAACTGCTTCTACAGCAGAGCCTTCAGAGTACATGACTCAGCACTTCCCACGACTGGGCCCTGTGGCAAGCTGCACCCCAAAGGCAGGAAAAGGACAAGTGGGGGCCAAGGGAGGCACTGAAAACAAGAGCACTCTGCTAGTGTCCCGCACACCTGAGTCCTGTCTCCCAAAGGCCAACTGTTTCTTGGAATTTCATAAGCCCACCCCATCACCCAGCTCCCCACTCTGCCCACATACTCTGCTCCTTCAACAGGATTTTGTTTTTTAGAGTGCTGTCCAAGTCCTGTCAGAAGCTAGCTTGTTTCAGCTGAAGCTGTTACACTTGCAGAAGTGATCTTCTTGCTAAAAACCAGTTTTTCAGCTTGCTTGAGAGCTATGTATGAGGCTGCAGAGGTGGCAAGGAGATGACAAAGGCCATGAGATGTGGATGGGGGCTGGGGTGGGGTAATAGCCCTGCCAGACACCTCTTTTTTCTTCTCCTTCTCCATAATCTAAGCAGCTCTGAATTTCAAGGCTTATTGAGAACCCCCCACCCCAACACACAAGTGCACTTTAGGCTCATCTTTCTGATATTTGTGTTTTGTCTGAAATCCCTCCTTCTTCAGAAAGCTTTCCTTGATGAATGAATGAGAGTTGACTGGTAACGAATCCCCTACTTTCAAATTCTACAACTCTATCTCCACATGTGACCTCAGCAAAATTAATTTCTTTGCCTACGATGTAAAGGATTTCCTGGTAAATCTGTATATGTATTTGTGCTAGGTTTGCTCATAGTTGGCATTTTCTGTATCCAGAATTACTATGCTGTGTCCCAGATTTCTAACTGCCTTGGGGTTGCGACTGAGGGGGGTGGGGTGAGTCCCCTGCAGTGGACTATGCAGGTGGTGGCGGCCTGGCCCACGCTCCACAGGTCTGGAGGGCTCCAGCTGCCCAAGGCCCACTGGTGGGGTGCATGCGGGTTCAGCACAGTTTCAGGGCAGCCAGGAGCAGAACCCCGCAAGGGATCATGAGATTCTTGGTCACAGTTTGGGGCTCTTGGGGGAACAAGGGGTCTGCTTGTTCCAAGCCCTAACCTACCCAAAGGCACATACCCTCACTGAACAGGAGCTAGAGGAGCCTGCCGGCCTTGCCAGGGCGGGGCGCGGGTTGTGGGGATGGCGCGGCCTCCGCAGCTGGAGACCCAGTCGCCCCGAGGCCGAGGCCGTTGACAGTTTGTAGAGCTCGCGGGCGCGCAGTTCGCCGGGTCGAACGGGAGTCTGGAACCTGGCAGACGTTGGAG
This sequence comes from Tadarida brasiliensis, assembly GCA_030848825.1. NCBI lineage: Eukaryota > Metazoa > Chordata > Mammalia > Chiroptera > Molossidae > Tadarida > Tadarida brasiliensis. Next base: position 19,318,973 of record CM061277.1, on the reverse strand, counting down.
GAGCCAGGTCTCAGGAGCGGCCGGTTACCGGAGCGGGCTCTCAGGGTAACAGGCATCTCCTAATGCCCTGCCCGAAACTACCCAGAAGAGAATCCTCTGCCCTGCTGGTGGGGCAGGGACACTGGTGAGTGCCCTCCCCTGTGGGTATGTGGGAGCCCATCAAGCCACACTTCCACGTGGGGACCCGCGTTGGCCTGTTTGCAGCGGCTGCTCGGAGCCGTTCGCGGGCGTGGGCTGCCCCGGTCCCGGTCTCCATACAAAGGTTTGGAGCCGGGAACCAGCTCCAGCGCCGGAGGGTGAGCACTGCGCGTGCGCAGGCAGCGAGGTCCCAGCGGCCCAGGATTTAGGCGGAGCTTTCGCGGTCTGGAGATGCCCGACCTCAGAGCAGCCTGTTGGGTGAACAGGACATCTCCCATGCAACCCCTAACCTGCCCGGTGGCCCTTACCCTAAGGGTTGATACAGTGAAAATTGGCTGCTGGCACATAAGAAAATATAGACTACTATTTCTACCTGGTTTTCAATACTCACCAAGAGAACCCAAAAATGTACAAACAGTCCACCACCTGACCGGAGGCTCACAGTGTTCTCCTCTGTGATTACAGGTGGCTCAAGACCCAGAGGAAGTGGTACTAATTCTGCACTTCGCTGTTGGCTGAGGAAGCATTTAGAGGATCAGACAGGTGGGCATCTTTGCTGCTTTCGTCCCGGGGATCAGATTTGATTCCTGGTGGGAACGGGAATTGGGATTTTGGTAGGGGAAAAAAACCTGATTTTCCTAATTAAAATATGTATTTGGTCCTGTTGAGCAGCACCCGGAAGTAGCTGTGCTCTGGTGAGGCGGTGTAGGGCTGTGTGCATGAGGGTGCCGGTGTTTTGTCTTACTCTGTGGCGTGGTGTGATTGTGAATATGTGTGTGAGTTGTGTTTGTGAATCTGTGTGTTTCCCCAGAAGTTATTTTCTATTAACATCACACAACTGTCAGTGGCAACCTTCTGAAATAAATCCCATGACAACTGCTCACTTTCTTAAAATTAACTCATATAACACACACCCCAGCTTCACCTGGAGTCCTGTTTATTTTTCCAGCTCATCAGATGGAGAAACTGAGGCGCAGATATCAATGGCTCCCGATCTCTGGTTCTTAAGTGGAACAGCCAATGTGTGGGCCAGGCAGTTCTGATGCTCTGAACTACTGGCCTGCATGCATCGCTCAGCCATGGGGGCAGGACTCACTGGGCCAGGGTCAAGGATGCACGGAGGACAAGCTGCACTTCCTGCACTTACATGGAGCCAGTAAGACCATGACTTCCAGAGAGTCCAAGGAGGCCACCCGGTGCTGGACATAAGCAGCTGTGGTGAGAGCTGTGCAAGAAGGTCACACAGCCTCATGTGCGCAGGACGCCCAGGGGAGAGGACGTGGCGCCTCGGAGGATGCAAGTTTTAGAACTACAGGATGTTTGCTCAGTGAGGTTCCGATGAAGAGGCTGGCTGGCACCTCCAAAGCACCTTCAAAAGTATCACATCCAAAATAACAATTGAGCTTTCAGAGCTGCCAGGCTTGTCCGGGAGACAAGAGTAGAGGCCACCGTCCTCACTGCAGGTCGGCCCATCCAGCCCACCTGTGACACTTCAGAGACTGGACTGTATCTCTGGAGCTTCTCCCCTCCCCCACTCCTCTCTCTGTTACCTTACATGTTAAGGGCGGCGGGGGGGAGGGGGGAGGGGATGATTTTAATTCACTGAACTTGTTTCTTCCAAATCTTACAGGAAATTGATGCTCCAGAAAGCTGTCCCGATATTCCGCTGCTCTGCAGCATCTCGCACGGGATTGGGCTGCGCTGCTCCAGTGTGAAAAGCACGTAATGATGTAGTATTTGGAGTTAACCAGAAAATTGAAATGGAAAAAAGACTTGAGAATTGTCCAACTGACCCCAAATAAGCAACACATGATTAAAAGTGGTTCTGAGTGAATGAACACGCAGAAACTGCATGCCTTCATACACGCACGGACATTTGAGAAGGAACAAGGGGACGACTTTTTGTCCTGTGTTAGTTAAGGTTAACATGTCCACAATGAGATGAGCAAGTCCCATAAGCAGGATGTCTTGGGTGTCATGTGGGAGTAGATGTGGTCACCCTAAAAGGCTTAAGGGGATCATTTATCTGTGCACTGAGTTTACCGACTGTCAATTCAGGAGCTAGGCCTCCTGGTGTAATCCCTTCTTTTCATAACAATGACAGAACCCTGTTTCTTAGAGCCCTGACCCAGGCCTCGGCCCTCAGCCAGCCGAGGTTTCCAGGGTGTCCTTGGTGACCCAGCCTCTCTGAAGTTCAGAGGGAGGACTCATGGTAGAGACAGCAGCTTGAAGGGTGGAGAGGATGAGGGGAGAGGGGGCTTTGAAAAGACAAGTTCCTGTGTTGTGACCCGCGAGAAGCAAACACTCAGGCTCCACTATAGGGTGGCAGAGGGGACAGACAGAAGGTCTCCGGGAGGCTGGGGTGGAGGAACGTCTCTCCGAGGCCTTCCCCCAGCTCTCATGAGGACCACGGATTCCCATCCGCTAGAGCCTGAGGAGGTGCACCCCAAGTGGGGAGTCCTCTTTAAAATCTCGCTGGGGCCTCCAAATGTTATAACCTGACGGCGAGATAACCAGAGACGCACGGCCGAATTGTAAAGGAGCACTTTATTACACCGGCGGGCTCTTACACCGGCGGGCTGGGGGGGTACAGCTTTCCCAAATCCTCAGCCCCGAGCCTTCTTTGTTGCCTGCTTTTAAAGGCACAGACTACAGAAAAAAAACTACATTCTCTTGGTGCCGCTTTTGGCACCGTTAAGGGGGGCTGATACAGAGAAGGGGGGAGAAGAGCAGGGTAACTATTAATCTCTTTTTTTCTCATGGTTTCTCTGAGTTTCCCAAGGCCATCCTCAACCCCTTATCTTTACAGTTTTCTTTGGGTGTCTCAAGGCCCTTATGTTTACAGAAAAGAAACTGCCAGGGTGTGTACGTGCAGTAACTGAGGGTCAGAATGGAGTTATTACACCTGTTCCCAGGGATCTGTGTTGACATTTTGGACAGTGAACTGATGGATTCAGAAGCCATCAGGGAGATTCCATGGGTTCCAAAGCAGCCTGAGGATATACAGGAGTCCCGGCCAGCAATGCAAGGCATGGCCACACTGTGCGGAGTCTTCTCACCTGCAGTTACCCGCCCACTGGTGATCGTGGTCACGGGTAGTCCTAGAGTCTCTGCAGTTAGGATTCTCCTTCACCTCTGGGGCAGGACCAGGGATGAAAGTGAGGCCTGGGATCAGGGCTGCAGTTGATTAAGATGGGAGTATCATCTTATAGTCTGACATCTAGGTGAACACCGACATGTAGGGTTACCTCACTGTAACTCCTGGAATCTCTGCGACTCTGGGGACTAGTGATGACAACTCTTTACATTCCAACCCACACAACTCTACATCCTTTATATATTTGCCTCCCTATTCACACCTTTGAGTCTGAATTTTAGTATAAGATTTACATTTTCCAAAATGACGTCCCTGGTGCTGTCAGTGAGGGGGTCCCAGAGGGAGGACAAGGGTCTTCCTTGAGGACCCCGTGCAGTTTCTGAGCCAGGAGACTTCACTGCAGGATGTCATCAGCGTGCCAGTGCACCTGTTGGTGAGTAAAGGAAATGCTCAGATTCGAGCTATAGGGGACTGTGTTGGCCTGTGAATGTTTTATGTCTCTATACTTATTTGATGACATACAGGTAGAACATTTTTCCATATGGTAAAGAGAAAAACAACCAAGAGGGAGAAACTGAGAGTTCGGCCAGGTACAAAAAAAAAAACAAAAAAAACAAGACACAACATCTCTCCCTCATAATAAATGTAACAGCGAATAAGGGAGACAGCTGTAGAAAAGCTGTAGATCTAATTGACACACTGAAATTATGTTCTTAAATGACAGAACAAAACAACCACTCTCTGTTTTTAAGTGAAAGTGGATATGGACAAATCCATCAATAATATACAAATACATTTGAGAAAAAAATTTAAAGAAAAAATATAAATATTAACTTCTATTAAAAATAGATAAAATGCAGATTTTTCTTAGAAATATAAAAATTGGAGCCATTAGAGAAAATGAATAGAAGGATCAATTTTCTTAGAAAAAATAGAAAACATAATTATGGAACTAATCCACAAAAAATGCATAAGATAAATATAGTTTTACAGGGAACACTTTAGAGGTCAGATGATTTAAATTTATATATATATATCATCCATCCAAATACTGAGAAAAATGGCAAATTTCCTAATTCTTTTTTTTTCCTTTATTGATTTTTAGAGAGAGAGGAAGGGAGAGGGAGAGAGAGATTGAAACATCTATGAGAGAGAACATCGATTGGCTGCCTCCAGCATGCTCCCCACTGGAGATCAGGCCCACAACCTGGGCATGTGCCCTGACAGGAAATCAAACCAGCGACCTCTTGGAGTGTGGGTCAATGCTCAATCACTGAGCCACACTAGCTGGGCCAAATTTCTTAATTCTTGTAGAAAGCAAGTATAACAGTGATACCTACTACACATGAGAGATAAAATACAGAAAAAGAAAAATTACAGACCAATATCATAAAATATTAATTCAAATATAAATAAAATATTAATAGATTCCAAAATCAGATTAATAAATTGAACCACCATTACCATATGTGATTTTTTTCAGTTATCCAAGTTGGATTTATTATTTATAAACCCTTTACTATTGTACATAATATCAATAGATCAACAGATAAAATTATATTCTCAATAGAGCCTTTGATAAAATTTGAAAGAAAATCCTAACAAAAACACAAATTTTCATGAGCTTGCAGTTGCCCTGTCCATTCTGGCCAATGGTCTCTGTCCCTAGGTTTGACTGACAGGCAAGTACCTTCCCTATGTCACCCCAACTTCACTGGGCATGTGTCTACCTCTCCTTAGTTGGAACCCTTCCCCAAGTGTTTTTCAGGGGATGGGCCAGTGGTTCTCTGGGAAGTGTGAAATGGAAGTTCCCAGGTGAAGCTGTCCAAATGACATGCCTATAATGTCTGGCCTTCCTTTTGCTCCTTATTAGTAGCTAGCTAATTACAGTGGTTTCACAGGTACACAGGGAGGAGCTACTATGGCCCAGGCCACACCCTGGGTTGTTGGAAAGCTCCAGTGAGGTATGAGAGGAGAGGACACAGGGAGTTCCTATGGGCTCAGGAAAACCCACTCACAGGAGTTTCCATGGTCTTGAGTGATGTCAGCTGTAAGACTCATTAATGGACAAACTTCAACCACGGTCCCTGGAGTAGACCGAGCATTTTCCCAGCACCTGTGTAGCATCTATCACCTTCTCATTACACAGATTTTCTGGCATTTGGCCCCAAATTTCCCTTTGAGGAACTCCCTTTATCCTTAACTTCACAACTGAAGTCTCAAGGTACCCAGAAACGGTTCTAGGCCAGCTGTGTGCCTGGACCCTCCCATAGGCCTAAGCTCTCACCTAGGGTCCCATATTTTAGTCCTGCCCCTGTGACACAGTGAGCCCTGAGCACAGGAGGCTGGGAGGGATGCGCAGTTTCTGCTCCGATAGCTCACATTTCAAAGTTCATTTTTTTGTGGTATTATCCACCTGCTGGGTTACTCTTTCAGATCTAACCAAGAAAAAAAAAAAAGCTCAAAAAGAGGCTGTTTCCTTAGTTAAAGAGGAAAAGAGAAGTCCACAATTTCTGGTTTCATGACACATGGATGCCAGGCAACATTTCACTGTCCTGATGAATACTCTGTGTTCTTCTTTCGTTTCTGTTTCTCTGAGACTTCAGAAACATGGAATGGAAAATTAAGAGCAGACCCATATGGACAAGAAGATCCTTCCAAGTAGGGTTAGCACGTATACAAATAATTTTTAAAAGTTCAGTTGTCACGAACCAAGCCTTTGGGAGGTCGAAGTTTTCGTCCCACTTCCCCATCAGTGTGTGTCCTGTGAGCAGCACTACTGGACAAGAAGGCACAATGATAGTCAGCCTCGTCCTCAGGCTTCAGCCCAGAGATGAGCAGAAGCCCCCCATTGGCTGGGGTGTCTTCAGATCCAGAGAACGGCCGGGGACCCCAAATCCCAAACTTGTACTTGAGCCACAGTACAGGAGATACCTGTAGCACTTAACGCCTTTCCTGAGCCCACTCAGCACTGTGTGGCTGTTCTATTCTAGAAACAAAGTAATTCTGTTTGCATTGGAGGAAGCATATCTTCAAGCAGAGATATTTTCATTGACCCCAGAAGATAGCAGAGTTGAGAGCATGAAAACCTTTGTTTTAATAGCACAAGTGACAGCAGAAGCAAGGTCCCGAACTGTCATTGGTCACAGGCAGGGCCAGGGGAGTGATGGCCAGGCAGGGGCGTGGAGGGCAGATGTGTCACCTTTCCCCATGGAACAGAAGCTCCTGGTGGCATTGGGGTTGTGCTCAGCTCTGTAACAATGACAATCTGCCTCCCGCTGGGCCTGCAGACCCAGGCACTCTCGGGAGGTCTCTGCCCAGGGTCCGAGCATGAGGACAAGTGACCTCCTGTCCCTCTTACATACTCTCAGTCCCCAGAGGTTGGTTCTCCATGCAAACCCATCTCGGGGGCTGGTTCTCTGTAAGACCCTCAGGGTCCTGGAGCCTGGAGCTAAAGAGGCCAGTGTCTAGAATGTACTTCCCTGTGACTAGGATGAAATTTAGGCAGAAAAGAGGAATTTGGAACCAATTAGCTCTGATAACATTTCCACATAATCAGAGTCCAGGACTGTGGGGTGAGAGAAATCTGTCCACCTTCATCCGTGCTGCACAGGACCCTCAGCTGTGGGTCAAGAAGCCCAGGGCGGGGTGAGCACACTGTCCCTCCTTCTGCCCCTGACCCCTCACCCTGCCCACAGTGCCCTGTGGCCTCAGATGCCTCCCTGAGGTGACCAGCAGAGAGTGTTTGCATTTCTTTGGAAAGGGGCTCATGTCTGGGACTTGGCTAATCTAGACACAATGTGTCTGGCTGAGTTGGTCCAGATGTCCTTAAGAAACAAGTATTCTCAAGAACAAGGAAAAATTTGGTGGCATTCAAAAAAGTTGACATGTAAGACCTCAGTACTTCTAAAGGAGGAAAAATAAATAAAAAAATACCTCCTATGTCCAAAGACTTAAAGGTTGAATGAAAACATCTTTTTTAGGAAAAATCAGTAATTGTAGCATCTTAAGACTGACTGAGGGTGGTGGGGAGTGGACGACTACAGTTTGCAGTTGAAGTGAGAATAAGATGACAGAAGAATTTTATGCTGATTAATTTCTGTTAATCACCCTCCCTAGAGATGGAGCCCTGGGCAATGGAAACCCCAGCGAGACCCTGTCCCTGTCTCTGCAGCCCTCAGGTGGAGATGGAGCTAAGACAGCAGAGCCCAGGGAGCTGCGGGGCTGAGGGAGCAGCTGCAGGGGAGGAGGAGCTGCAGTGAGGGATTCTCCCTGGGAGTCTGCACTAGTTGTGAGCATCTTCCTGTAGGTCTGTTCAGAGGAGATCATGGTGTCTCTGACCAGGGCAAATATTGACTATCAGATAAGCTATGTCTTTGTAACAACAAGATTCACTTTTTTTTTTTTTAATATCGTCACCCAAGGATATTTTGTCATTTATCTTCAGACAGAGTGGGAGGGAGAGAGAGAGAGAGAGAGAGAGAGAGAGAGAGGGAGGGAGGGAGAGAGAAAGAGAAGGAGAGGGAGAGAGAGAAACATCCACTTCAGAGAGACACATTGATTGGTATTGGTTGCCTCTTGCACAACCCTGACCAGGGCAGGGACCAAAACATATTTGAGGTACTTGCTCTTGGCTAAAATCCAAACCGCAACACTTTAGTCTGCGGGCGGACACTCTAACTGCTGAGCCAAACTGGCCAGGGCAGATTCACACTTTTGACATGAATTTCTGGGTGAACATCACTGTCTGGGTCATTATTTGAAGCAGTGGACACTGTACTGTGAGCTAATGGAAAATACATATAATGGTCTCTAACCCAGAGTCCTGGCACAAGGTTCCTGAAACACATGTAATTTCCTGGGTGACAGGCATGCCTTTTGTTCTAGTGGGACGACGCTGGGTGGCTCCTGGATGAGGACAGTCACTGGGAATACAGAGGCCTGATGAGACCCTGGAATTCTCAGACCTGCCCCATTTGCAAGAGGAGGGAGCAAAGCTCAGGGGGAGTGAGCAAATTAATCAAGTTATTCAAAATCAAGAGAGAGATCATGGGAATCTGTATCATAGCCAAACACTGTGTGAAGCCTGGGGACCTCTTGCTTGTGACTGGCACCTGAGTGGGGCAGTCTTGTGGGACTGGCCCTTTAACTGGGGGGTCTGACACCCTCTGCAGGCAGATAGTGTGAGAACTGAGGTATGCTGTAGGACCAGCTGGTGTCACAGAGAATTGCTTTTGGGAAGAAAAGTCCCCACACATTTGGAGACCAAAGTGTCAGAAAGGAAGTGTTCTGTGTGAGTAGGAAACAAGACACAACAGTAGGAAAGGGTTGAGATTTTTACTTAGAAATATTCATTCTTATTAAAATTTACCACAGGCACTGGGGATGGTCAGGAGGCTTTATAACCCCATCAGCCTGTGCTCCTGGGATGACTGTACTGTTGCTCATATTGTGTGTGGCTCTTCCCTCCTTTCGTGGACATAACCCACTGCAGAGGAGTCCACCTCATAGATGCTCCACAGAAGCTTCTCCCTGATACGAAGCTCAGAGCCACAATCTCTGGCGCCAGGGGTTTTTGTCTCACTTCCTCATCATCTGAGACACTGTGAGTAACTGTAGCTGCTCCCACTGCTATAAGCTGTAGCACAGTAATAGTCAGCCTCGTCCTCACGCTGCAGCCCAGAGATGACCAGAAGCCCCGCATTGGCCGAGGTGTCCTTGGATCCAGAGAAGCGGCTGGGGACCCCCGAGCCCTGGTGCTTAGTTGAGTCTGAGTAGTAGTACAGGAGATACCGGGGAGGGCTCTCTGGCTTCTGCTGGTACCAGTATATAGTATAGCCACCAACACTGAAGCCACTGCTCAGGGTGCAGGTGAGTCTGGCTGAGGCTCCAGGAGAGGCAGAGAGGGAGGGCGGCTGAGTCAGCACAGGCTGGGAGAGGGAACCTGCAAACACAGACACTGTCAGGGATGGGACAGGGACCAGGGAAGTTTCTCAGGAGATGGAGCATGAGGGGAATCCGCTTGGGCACTGAGCCTGGTCCCCAGGGCCTGTCCTACCTGTGCAGTGAGAGAGGAGCACGAGGAGGAGAGGAGTCCAGGCCATGGTCACAGCCCCTGAGCCCACAGTGGGCTGGGCTGCCCCAGGCCTCCTTTTCTTCCTCACCCTCTGCCAGAGGAGGGGCTTCCATGCAAATGTGCCCATCCAGTGGCTGCCAGCCCCTCCCTGAGCCTGCTGCTGGACCTCAGCTCACACCCAGACTGAGGAGGATGGAGGGTGGCTTCACCCCTTGGGAGACCCTGGGAGGAAGCACCTGCTGAGACAACACATCATTGAACACAGTACCCAGCCTAAGGCCCAGGCTCTTGAGTGATAATATTCCTCACCCAGCATATGTGTAAGGACCCCAGAGCAGTGTCACAGCACCTCCTGCTGGTGACAGAAAAAAACACTGCTCCAGGGCCCAAAGCCCTGAGAGCCCAGCTGGTTTCTGCAGTTCAGTTGGTCACTGTCTTTATTCACCATCCACAGAATGCTTGTGAGAGACTGTGCTTCTGATACACTGTAGCCATGATTCTAACGTCTCACTCCCAGGGCACAACCCCATCTGTGGGAGGTGCAAAAATATACTTGATGATAAATTAAGTTAATTTTACTCCAAGTGAAGATGTTGCAAAAGTAATTGAACGGTGACCTTCACGTGCAATGTCTCAGACTAGAGCACAGTTCATCTGGTTGGAAGGGCTCCTAGGCTGTCAGAGGCTTTCCAGGAGCACACTCAGAGGCGTGGTCAGAGGACGACTATTCAGCAAACACTTCGAGTCCTGAGATGCCCGGGCTGTTTTCACAGAGATCGGACTTGAGTGAGTGAATGGTAAAAACAACAAATATCTAAAATATAAACAAATTTTACTATACCTAAGGAAATCCTAACAAGGAAAACATGACAAACTTTCCCTACCTATAATCTTTTACTCATTCCTGTTTAGGAATAAGATAAATGTGAGATTCTGATGTGTTTGCAGATGTGGTGAACATCTGGGCAGTTGATTGCAGAATTCATCACGTCCTCACTGTGCCCATGTGCAAGTCTGTTTTAACCGTGCAGATGGTCCACTAGTTCTCACATGTCTAGACTCCTGGCCTCATAGCAAATGACTATTACCAGGATCACTGGCTTATCTTGGGCACTCTGTCCTCAAGGCGCTCCAGGGACCTTTCTTTCAGCTCAGGCAGGTCACCTCCTGCTTCAAACCCTCAGGGACTCCTCACTGCTGTTTGTACAAAATCTCTAATCCTAGGGTCCTGTCAAGAGGATTCATAGTCCGGCCCTTCCCCCTCTACCCCACCATGGAGCCTCTGCCCTGGTCCTCTGACCTCCTGCTTCCCTCACTTTCCTGTAACTTCAAAGCCCTGACTCCTGTCCCTTCATGGTGTCCCAGACAACTCCTCCTCTGTCTTTTGGGAGTAGGGGATACTAAACTTAAAATCGTGGAGAGAACACACATTTTGGCACCTCTGAGTGGCTCTCACAGCAGAGCACACACACATCATCCCAGACAGAAATAGAGAATTAATGTGATGATGTTGAAGTTACACCAACTCTAGAGAATAGTTCAAGGAACCCCCTGCACCCATTACACCACCTCAACCACCATCAGTAGGGCTCCTCTTATTTAATCGTCCACCCCTGGCTCCTCACCCCACTCCCTCACTGACGATGAAAACATCCACACTCCATGTCCCTTCATCGGTATGTGTTTTTTTTGCATGTATGAGCATTTTAAATGTCCCCTAACTCTTGCACATGAAATCAAAGGTTTCCAGGGTAATCTCACATAAATGTGTGTGTGGTCACCCTCAGAATGGTTAGGTAATTGATGTTTGTACTGACTGAAAGAGTTAAGGAGGAAGGCATTCTATGTTTGCAGCTGTGAAGTTGATAGTTGACATATTTGCATGGAAAATGTCGAGGTCCCCTATTTTCATAGCAGCACTATTTATAAACGCTAAGATCTGGAAACAGCCCAAGTGTCCATCAATAGATGAGTGGATAAAAAAGCCATGGTACATATACACAACGGAATACTATACAGCTGTAAGAAAGAAAGATCTCCTATCCTTTGAGACAACACAGAGGGACCTGGAGAGTATTATCCGAAGGAAACAAGCCAAGCAGAGAAAAACAAATATCACATGATCTCACTTATTTGTGGAATATAATGAACATAACAGTCTGAGGAACAAAATTGACCCAGAGAAATAGAAGTAGAGTACAGACTGACAAACCTCAGAAGGGGGCAGGGAAATAAACCAGAGAACTTATATGCATGTATGCTATGCATAACCAATGGACATAGACAACAATGCTGGGGATGGGGCCCTGGGGCACAGATTGGGAGGAGGGTGTCAATGGGGAAAAAAGGAGAACCATAAAAAAAAAAGAAGAAGAAGAAAATGTCCAGACCATTACATGTCTTCAGACAGTTGTTTATTCGTTTCCTTCCCCCACTGTCCCCAGGACAGCATGGTGTCTACTTACTCACAGAGATGTCAAACCCGTCATTCTTCCTCAGTGAGGTTCCCACCAGGGTCCCTTGTGAGAGTTTGGTTTAAGGATGAACATTGATTTTCATTGATCACACGCTGCATGCGGAGCTGGGTGTTAGTGTCACGTGACAATAGATGGTCCTACAGACTTAGTCAGTGACATGTGAGCAGACACCCAACCACTCCCTGCACTCGGCAGTCCCTTTGCTCATGCAGGTCGTCTTGTCCTCTGTCCTCAGGGTTTGCCCCGCATCCACCTGCTGCTCCTGTCTGTTCTCTGGGACCCAAAGAAAACGCACAGGCCAAGAGTACAAGATCTCCACATGGGTTCATTCATCTTTGTACCCACGTTTGAGACATACTCCCTAAGAGAATAAATGAAGATAGATATGTTATATATTCACGTGAATTGTGTAATAATTTCAAATATTACCTGCACATATAGTCCAGCCAAAAAGTTTACTCCACTCAAGCAGTATTCCAGGTCCTCTGAGCTCATGTGAGCTCTGTACAAGTGTTTTCTTTCACAGGTGGGATCCCAGCGGCAGAGAGACACCTGGTCTGCAAGCAGCTGGATGCCATGAGCAGGACTGTGAGACCCAGGCTGCACAGCAGTGAAATCATGTCCCTTTAACTAACCTAACCCGGGAGCTGTGTTTCCCTCAGGGGATATTTGGAAACTTCGGGAGTTGTTTTGTGTGTCATGATTTAGAAAGAAGTGGCTACTGCCTTGTGAGGTCTGGAGCCCCAAGGAAGCTTCCTAATGTCCCACAGGCACAGAACAGCCCCCTTTTTAACCAGTGACCCCGCCCTCATTCTTAGGAGTGCTTAGGCTCCTAAACCCTGTTCTGAATTAAATCATACCCATGAGGTGATTGCAAAGGAAAGAGGCAATTATCCATGAAGACAGGGTGAAATTTGGAAAGAAAATGGACTGAAAGTCTCATAATCTCAACACAAAAAAATGCAGCTGGAGACAGAACAGAGAACCCCTCCCTGGTGGGGACAGTTGATGGGAGACCCAGGATGTGGTGGCTCTGGGGACCAATGATCCCTATCCCAGGTTAGAATGACAGGCCTCTGTGCTCAGGCACCTTCCCTGCTCCATATTGACTTCTACTGAGCATGTGCTTACTTCCCTATGCTTCTCCCAAGCACCTGTCCCCAGACAACCCTGTTCCTGAGCGGGCAGTGTGGGGTGTTAACCCCCTTGGCAGGGAATGCTGTCCTCCCCTGGAGGGTGTGTGAAGCTGCAGCTTCCTCCTGAACCCACAGGCTCAGGGGCTGATGCAGCTCAACACCCATTAGGCTCTACAGGTCTGATTCCCTTCGCTTCCTTTCTCGATCAACATCTACCTACCTACGGGGACACAGGTAGCAAGGCACATATCTGTCCCCAGTGTTTCCACAGCTGCGGGTGCAGGACATGGTGGCCTTCGGTCCGGGAGACCCCGACACAGAGTGGGGTTGAGACAGTAGAACCGGGACTCTGCAAGGCGGGAGCAACACAGAGATCAGTGAGGACAGGACAGACCTATCCCAGGGAAGTGGGGCAGGTTATCCTCCCAGGTGGCAAACAGGTGCCCTCCCAGGATTCCCTTCCAGCTCCACCTCTGCAGTGAGAAAGGAGGGTGAGGACGAGCAGGGCCCAGGCCCTGGTGAAGACACCCTGAGACTGCTTCCTAAGCCCACAGCCAGGCCTGAGACCCACCCTCTGTACATGTCACCCTGAGCATGAGAGTGGATGTCTCTATGCAAATCTTCCCTCTCCTGGAGGCTGTGCAGCACCCACCTGGGACACAAGCCAGGGCTGCAGTTGATGGAAACACAAGAGTACAGGAGTGGGGAGGGCTTCATGGCAAAGAGGCTGCAGGAAACCTGCAAGAGGCAGGGAGGGGACTCACAGCTGAGACACTGGGGGCACTGTCGCCCTCTGGTGGAAGCCTGAGACAGGGCGACCCTGGGCCAGAGCAGGTGTTCAGGGTTCCTGCCCAGCCCTCCACCCTCTACCCCTCACAGTTGCAGCCTTTTCAGATTGGCTGATTTCACTTCAAATTATCTCACTTAGGTTCCCCACTGAGTCACTTTCCATTGTTTAAATATGCAGTGTTTGTTTACATTCGCGTGTTGGAGGAACAGGATTTCAGTTTAGACAAACATGCATGAAGGAGCTGTAACACTGTGCAGATCCATGTGTGAACACAGTGACCTGATTTAGGTGAATAGCTAGGGGTGGGATTTCTGTCTTGAAGCACATAAAGTATGTTCAGCTGTGTAAGAAATGACAAGGACTTTTCAAAATGCCTTCTTATTTTTTATTCCCAATGTTCAGATATTATTTTTAATACCTTCTCACCTGATCATGTCCACACAGGCATAAATCAAGTTATAGGCTATGCACCTCTATTTGAGGATGATGAATGAGGAAGGAGGTGGATGAACCCACCCATGTGCAGCCCAACATCAAACTCTGACTCAGAGATGTGGGTGCTCTGAGTTCTTCTGGTCGGTCACTGGATCCAGCTTACCCCTCATGCATCTCCCAGGGACCAGCACCAAGAGCCATGTCACCTTCCCTCCACATCAGCAGCTACAAGGAAAAAAGCTGTTGAATAGGTCACAACAGATGTTACGCTAAGATAGACTTGGTCCCAGGCAGAGAAAGTTTGACAGATTAAGGCAGGAAGAGCATTGCGAGGTTTTAGTCTCACTTCCCTGAGACGCTGGAGCACTGTGTAAGTGTAACTGTTTCCATCCCATGCACCACAGTAATAGTCAGCCTCGTCCTCAGGCTGCAGCCCAGAGATGAGCAGAAGCCCCGCATTGGCCGAGGTGTCTTTGGATCCAGAGAAGCGGCTGGGGACCCCCGTGGCCTGGTGCTTATCTGAGTCTGTGTGGTAGGACAGGAGATACCGGGAAGGGCTCCCTGGCTTCTGCTGCAACCAGTATATGTAGTAATTTCCAACACTGAAGCCACTGCTCAGGGTGCAGGTGAGTCTGGCTGAGGCTCCAGGAGAGGCAGAGAGGGAGGGCGGCTGAGTCAGCACAGGCTGGGAGAGGGAACCTGCAAACACAGACACTGTCAGGGATGGGACAGGGACCAGGGAAGTGTCTCAGGAGATGGAGCATGAGGGGAATCCACTTGGGCACTGAGCCTGGTCCCCAAGGCCTGTCCTACCTGTGCAGTGAGAGAGGAGCATGAGGAGGAGAGGAGTCCAGGCCATGGTCACAGCCCCTGAGCCCACAGTGGGCTGGGCTGCCCCAGGCCTCCTTTTCTTCCCCACCCTCTGCCAGAGGAGGGGCTTCATGCAAATGTGCCCATCCAGTGACTGCCAGCCCCTCCCTGAGCCTGGTGCTGGAGCTCAGCTCACACCCAGACTGAGAAAATTGAGGGTGCCTTTACCACTTTGGAGAAACTGGGAGGAAGCAGCTGCTGAGACAACACAAAGGTGGGTTCGGGAGACTCTAGAGGACACAGCTGCTGGGTCCGCACCACTGAGCACAGGGCCCAGGCCTCCGTTAGTGAATACTCGTCACTGAGCAGCTGAGGGAAGACCACAGGGAAGTCCCACGGCGTCCTCTGCGGAGCACAGGGCACACACCTGCCCATGGCACAGAGCCCTGGGAGCCCAGCTGGTTTCTGCAGCTCAGCAGGTCACTGTCTCTATTCACACCTCTATGGTCTGATTTCCAGAAACTGTTATTTTGATACATGGGAGGGATGACTATAGTATCTCACTACTACGAGGACTTTTCTACAGTGAGATTTTTAAATATATATGTATATAAATACTTAAGTTGTGAATCCCCCCTCACCCAGAAGATTCTAGAAAAATTGAAGGGCCCACCTGTGCATCAGGCCTGGTGACATAGAGCAGACCAGTGACAGTTGACCTGTTTTTGAGGCCATGCAAGGGCTCTTCAGGCGGAACAGTGTTGAATGCTTCATTGTCAGGGGAAAAAATCCTCTGTGGTATGTCAAAAAATAGCAGGTCAGCCAACATTCCAGAAGATATGTAATTGTTTGTACGTTTTGTAGACACTCAATTTGAATGAGTTTACGGTGGGAAAATTAATAGAGTTTGTAGACTTAACCTTTGCCAGTGAACGGAGTAAAAATTTCTCCTATAATATGAAGTTATTTTGATGGCTGTAAGTAAAATCTGCAGTTTTAGGCAGAATGATGTCATAAATTTCCTATGGGATTTTGTCCTGGGTATTATATAATTTTTATATTCTAATTTTATCTCCTTATATTTATTGCTAGTTATTTTATGTTTGTTAACAGCATCTGTTAATGTATATATTAATCCTCACCCAAGGATATTTTTTCATTCTTCTTCAGATAAAGTGGGAAAAAGTGAGAGAGAGAGAGAGAGAGAGAGAAACATGAAAGTGAGAGAGACACATCGTCTGGTGGCCTCTGGCAGGACCAGACCAGGACTGGGACCAAATGGCAACTGAGGTACGTGCCCTTGACCAGAATCCAATTTCCGACTCTTTGGTCCTCAGGCTAACAATCTAACCACTGTTCAAAAACAGGCCAGGGTCATCAGTGTACATTTTAAGGTCAGACTGTGCATGTGCTGACGGCTGAACAGACAAGGGTATAAACCCTTATTTCCTCATTGGGTGTGAGTTACATATAAGTACACGTTACTGATCCACAACTCTTGTACATTGAAGAAATGGATTCCAACTGCTCTCATGTAAATTATTTGTCTTTTAATTTTCCTAATGATTAGCAAAAGGAATTGTTCTGATGGAAAAGTGAAGGAAGCACAAGGGTTCTCCAATGTTGCAGTAGTAGGGATCACGGAGGGACACATCTGTCTAGAACGAAGGCCACACCAGCACAGACATTTGAGGCCATTCTCTCAGCATCCTTCATGACATTTCCCCAGGGCGGAGTCATCTCTGATATCACAGAGATCACAAGCCCATGCCTCTTCCTTCATGAGATTTCTCCCAGGGTCCTTGGAGGGATTTGGGGTTAAGAAGTTGAATATTAGACAGCCGGCCGGTATTGCGAGAGGCAGCCGCGTATCGCGACAGGCAGCTGCTTATCGCGACAGCCGGCCGGTATCGCGAGAGGCGGCCGCGTATCGCGAGAGGCGGCCTGTATCGCGACAGGCAGCCGTGTATCGCGACAGCCGGCTGGTATCGCGAGAGGCAGCCGCGTATCGCGACAGCCGGCTGGTATCGCGACAGGCAGGCCGGTATAGCGAGAGGCAGCCGCGTATCGCGACAGGCAGGCCAGTATCGCGACAGCCGGCCGCGTATCGCAACAGGCAGGACGGTATCGCGAGAGGCAGCCGCGTTTCGCGACAGCCAGCTGGTATCGCGAGAGGCGGCCGCATTTCGCGAGAGGCGGTCCTGTATCGCGATAGGCAGCCGTGTATCGCGACAGCCGGCTGGTATCGCGAGAGGCGGTCCTGTATCGCGATAGGCAGCCGTGTATCGCGACAGCCGGCTGGTATCGCGAGAGGCAGGCCGGTATCGCGAGAGGCGGCCGCGTATCGCGACAGCCGGCTGGTATCGCGACAGGCAGGCCGGTATCGCGAGTAGCGGCCGCGTATCGCAACAGGCAGGCTGGTATCGCGAGAGGCAGCCGCGCATCGCGAGAGGCGGCCGCGTATCGCGAGAGGCGCCTGTATCGTGACAGCCGGCCGCGTATCGCGAGAGGTGGCCTGTATCGCGAGAGGCAGCCGCGTATCGCGAGAGGCGCCAGTATCGGGAGAGGCTGGCCGGTATCGCGAGAGGCAGATCCAGGAGCCGGACTAGGTCGCAACTGGCAGTCATTTCAATGATAGATAATGTTAACAACGGGGAGAATACAATATATATGGCCTCGAATGGAAAAAAGAAAACATTGATGTGAGAGAAAAACAGCGATTGGCTGCCTCCTGCACACCCCCTACTGGGGATCGAGCCCGAAACCCAGGCATGTGCCCTGAGCAGGACTCAGAGCTGGGACCTCTCAGCCCATGGGACGACACTGAATCCACTGAGCCACACGCGCCAGGCTAGTGTTGTTCCTGTATCTTATTTTAGCCCCAGCTCTGGGTCTTCAGGTCATGCCTTAAACAAGTGATTTATTTACTCACTTAATATCGAAAAAGGCGATTCTGCCAATTTGAAAACAGAATCAATTTATTGACGCTTCTCTGTAGAGTAGAAATATGTTTCTTTTCCCCTTTTTCAACATGAAATTTTAATTATGTCATAGATCAAAATCAGTATTAAAATGTGTAGGACTTCAACGAACAATGAAATCCTTCAATTCTCAGGTTATATGTCACCTTAGAGAGAGCATTTTCTGATATCCTGCGCTAAAAGTCAGCTCTAATACAATTCAACTCCTGTACAATTTGTAAGTAAGCTTCCAAAACAGAGTACACATAAGGAAAAAAACACACCCAGCCTTTCACAGAGGTGACTCTGAAAGCCCCTGCCCCTCCCAAAGCGGAAGCCAAATCAACAGCTTTGAAGGCAAAGAAAGCAGCTCTGAATGGCATCTACAACCCCCCAAAAAGAAGGTCTGCAGGTCACCCACTTTCCCAGGCCAGAGACACTGTGGCTCCAAAGGTAGCCTAAATAGCCTCAGAATAGTGCCCGCAGGAGAAACAAGCTTGACCACTCTGCCATCGTCAAGTTCTCCTTGACCACCAACTCACCAGGAAGAAGCTAGAAGACAACAATACCCTTGTGTTCACTGTGGATGTCCAGGCCAACAAGCACCAGATCAAACAGGCTGTGAAGAAGCTCTATGACATTGACATGGCCAAGGTCAACACGCTGATCAGGCCTGTTGGAGAGAAGAAGGCACACGTTCCACGAGCTCCCGACTGTTATGTTCTGGATGTTGCCAATAAAATTGGGATCATCTGAACTGGGTCCACTTGGCTAATTCTAATTATAAACTTTTTTCGCTGTTAATAAAAAACAACACAAATCTTAACGCAAAAAAAAAAAGAAGTTGAATATTAAATTTCTGTGATCCCATGGTGGATTCTTGAGATCTGATTTTCGCATCTGGTTGACAATTGCGTATCTCACAGACTCTTACTTCATTGAAAATGAGTCAATGTTCCCACAACTAACTTGAACTCACAGTTGATTTACTCATGAAAGTTGCCTTTTGTCCTCAGAATGTGTTCAACCAGCTCACTGCTTTCTGTGATTCCTTTTGTAACTACCTGGAGGGCAATTACCTCCTTCTTCTCTTTCCCACCTGGACCCATGAAACCCAGTCTGTACCAGTCACCTTCCAGTCCTATAACCAGGACCTTGTAGACAGATCATTAAACCATCTAGACCTCCACTTTACCCCCTTCTCCTGCTCCCCAGACCTTGAGGTCAGAGCTCTTTCTTAAAAAGTCTTCTAGAATAGATTCAAACTCAAAATGTTCAGAAAGCAAGAAATGTTCTTTTTCTCAACCTTTTCCTCACTCTATTTTATTCTTACACCATAGTCAGAAGGATATTTCAAGCACAAAGATCCTATTCAGGCACCTCTGTGTTTAAAAATCTCCCAAGAAATGTCTCCCCTTGAAGAATAAACGTTTTCGTATCTTACTCCAGGACTCTCATGGGCATGACTATCATTTCCTCCTCAGCCTCTGTTCTCCCCTCTCCCTGCTGTGCTCTGGAAAAAGCAGGTTCAGGTCCCCACTGCAAAAGGATGCTTAATCCTGGGCCAGTGTTCACTCGTCTTTAAGCCTCGGCCCTCCTGCCCTAAGCTGGTCCCTCTTCCTGCAGGACCAGGCTTACACAGCACCTGCTGCAGACCTTCTGACCACCAGCAGATGGGGGAATATTTATTTTTATTTACACAATTTGAATAACTAACATAAAACTATAATCATCAGTGTTGATAGATAATCCCTGAAAATTAATACTAAAGGAAGAAAAACATATGTACCCACCAAATCTTTTATATGATCTTTCCTAGCAACTTTTTAAAAAATGGGCCATAGCTCATACAACTCAACAAAAGGAAGACAAAGAACCCAATTAAAAAATGGGCAGAGGAACTAAATAGACACCTCTCCAAAGAGGACATACAAATGGCCAAGAGACAAATGAAGAAATGCTAAACATCACTAATCATAAGAGAGATGCAAATTAAAACAACAATGAAGTATCACTTTATGCCTGTCAGAATAGCCGCCATCAACAAGGCATCAAACAACAAGTGTTGGCGAGGGTGTGGAGAAAAGGGAACTCTAGTACAGTACTGGTGGGAATGAAGGCTGGTGCAGCCACTATGGAAAACACTATGGTGTTACCTCAAAAAAATTAAAAAATTGAATTACCATTTGACCCAGTGATCCCACTCCTAGGAATATACACTAAGAAGCCTGAAACACCAATCAGAAAGAACAGATGTACCCCCATGTTCATAGCAGCGCTTTTTACAATAGCTAAGATCTGGAAACAGCCCGTGTCCATAGGTAGACGAATGGATAAAAAAGCTGTGTACATATACACAATGGAGTACTATGCAGCTGTAAGAAAGAAAGATCTCTTATCCTTTGAGACGACATGAGAGGACCAGGAAACTATTATCCTAAGCGAAACAAGCCAAGCAAAGACAGACAAATATCATATGATCTCACTTATTTCTGGAATATAATGAACATAACAGTCTGAGGAACAGGGTAGTCCCAGAGATGTGGAAGTAGGGTACAGACTGACAATTGCCAGAAAAGGGGGTGGGGGAGGGGAGCAATGAACCACAGAACTTGTACGCATGTACTCATAACCAATGGACATGGACAACAAAACTGGGGATGGGGCAGGGAGGGAGGGGTAGGAGGGTGTCAATGGGGGAAAAAGGAGAAATATCTGTAACTAAATTAAATTAATAAAAAAATAATGGGCCATAACTGGAAACAATTAATGTCCTTCAGTTGTCAGTACACAGCAGAGTTTATTCTTGCATTGTTGTTTATTAACTATTGTATTTTCCATGTGAACAATGTAAACCTACCTTGTCCCCACCCTTTATTTACGTTTTTAGGAAGAAGTCAGACTGCTTACAGACTGCTGTGCGTCCCCTTTAGGGAACTGATTTCTGGGAGAACATGACTGTCGGGTCATCATTTGTAGTTGCAGACACTGTGTTGTGAGATAATAGAAAATATATGTTGGTCTCAGCCCCATGGTCCTGGCACAGAGCTCCTGACACCCTTGTAATTTCTTCAGTGACAGGCGTGCCTTTGTGCTAAAGGGTGAATCTGGGTGGCTCCTGGATGAGGATGGTCCCTGGAAAGACTGGGGCATGATAAGAAACTTGGAATTTTCTACCAGCCCTCATTTGTAAGGAGAGAAAGGCTTAGGGGGAGGGAGCTAATTCGTCAAGAAAATTACTAGAAACCAAGAGAGGGATTATGGGAACCTTTGATTTACAGCCCAAAACTTGTGTGAAACCTGGGGACCTCCTACTTGTGATTGACACCTCAGTGGGGCAGTCTTGTGGGACTGGCCCTTTACCTGTGGGTCTGACACAGTCTCCAGGCAGATAGAGTTAGAAGTGGGGCATGTTGTAGGACCAGCTGGTGTTACAGAGAAGTGCTGTAGGGAAGAAATATCCCCACACATGTGGTGACCAAAGTGTCAGAAGGGAAGAGTCTTGTGTGAGAAGAAATAAGACACAACAGGAGGAAAGGATTCAGATTTTTACTTAGAAATATTTACTATTGTTAAAATGTTTAGGAGACACTGGGGTTTATCCGCACGTGTCCCTGGGAGGCCTGTGCTGTTACTCATATTGTGTGTGGCTCTTTCCTCCTTTCGTGGACACATCCCACTGCAGAGGAGTCCACCTCACAGATGCTCCACAGAAGCTTCTCTCTGACATGAGGATCACAGCCACAATTTCGGGGCCCAGGAGTTTTTGTCTCATTTCCTCGTCATCTGAGACACTGAGTAACGCCAGCTGCTCCCACTGCCATGAGATTTAGCACAGTAATAGTCAGCCTCGTACTCAGGCTGCAGCCCAGAGATGAGCAGAAGCCCCGCATTGGCCGAGGTGTCTAAGGATCCAGAGAGGAGGCTGGAGACCCCTGACCCCAAACTCATACTTGACTTATGGTTCAGAAGATACCGGGAGGGCTCCCTGGTTTCTGCTGGTTCCAGTATAGGTAGTAATTGTCAACACTATAGCCACTGCTCAGGGTGCAGGTGAGTCTGGCTGAGGCTCCAGGAGAGGCAGAAAGGGAGGGCAGCTGAGTCACCACAAGCTGGGCCAGGGAACCTGCAAATACAGACACTTGTCAGGGAAGGGACAGGGACAGGGAAGTGTCTCAGGAGAAGGAGCATGAGGGGAATCTGCTTGGGCACTGAGCCTGGTCCCCAAGTCCTGTCCTACCTGTGCAGTGAGAGAGGAGCATGAGGAGGAGAGGAGTCCAGGCCATGGTCACAGCCCCTGAGCCCACAGTGGGCTGGGCTGCCCCAGGCCTCCTTTTCATCCCCACCCTCTGCCAGAGGAGGGGCTTCATGCAAATGTGCCCATCCAGTGACTGCCAGCCCCTCCCTGAGCCTGGTGCTGGAGCTCAGCTGACACAGAGACTGAGGGGGATGGAGGGTGGCTTTACCCCTTGGGAGACCCAGGGAGGAAGCACCTGCTGAGGCAACACAAAGGTTCCTGCTCAGAGGATTCTGTCAGTCCAGAGAGGACACAGCTGCTGAGTCCCTAGTAGATGGCACAGGATTCAACCTTTGAGTAAATACTCTTCCATAAGCTTCTGTGTAGGGAACAGAGCGCAATCCTACAGCGCCCCCAGCAGGTAGCACATAGCACACCTCCCCATGGCCAAAAACCCTGAGAGCCCAGCTGGTTTTTATTGCTCAGCAGGTCACTTTCTCTATTCACACGTTTAGGGGCTAATTCCCAGACACTGTGATTCTCACACATTGTAGAGATTACTTAGTATTTTAGTCCCAGGGTTCCCATCTGTGAGAGGTGCTAAAATGCACTTAGAGAACAAAATAGTCTGGTTTCTCTTTTAGCAAAGCAGTTGCTAAACTAAGTGCACAGTGAGTTCGGTTTTTAAAAAATTTTTTTTCTTTATTGATTTTTTTGAGAAGAGAAAGAGAGATAGAAACAGAGATGAGAGAGAACATCGATTGGCTGCCTCCTGCATGCCCCCCACTGGGGATCAGGCCCACAACCCAGGCATGTGCCCTGACCAGGAACCGAACTGTTGACCTCTTGGGGCATGGGTCGATGCTCCCACTGAGCCACACTGGCCAGGCCACAGTGAGTCTCTTAGCCAAGCTCACAGATGATGAGGCAGTTGATCTGGTTTCAGGGCTCCTTGGTGCTGTTCAGAGAAATGACATAGAAAGGGGTTTTCCAGGAATACACTCTGATGTATGTTCAAAGGAGGACCATTCAGCACACATTTCCAGTCATGTGATGAATTCACAGAGATCTGATTTGACTTTGTGATTGGTAAAAAAAAAAAAAAAAAGAAAGAAAAAAACTCTATTGTGGGCTCCAAGTTTACTGACTGAGATGGTAGCTTTTTCATTACAGGGTTGACTTTATATTTTGATGTTTGTAGTTTTATGCCCATCTGTGTCACATATTTCTTGCCAGGATTTTTTTTTCCTTGGAGCCCTAAAATGTGTTTATATTTTCAACATAACTTCCCCTGCCTGTATCTCTGATCCTTATCTTTAGTTCAGTAAGGAGCTCAGTGGGAGGTTGGGATGTGTTTGCAGATGTGGTGACCCTCTGGGCAGGTGGGTGCAGAAGCCATCACGTCCTCACTGAGCCCCGATCCTATTCTGCTTGGTCCAGTGGTTTCCGACTTCTAGAGTCGCAGTGAAACCGGACACAGATGGGTCCCGACAGCCTGTCACCACTGGAGTCAGTTCAGCAGAGACAGGTTGAATCCTAC
Organism: Tadarida brasiliensis; assembly: GCA_030848825.1. Lineage (NCBI taxonomy): Eukaryota > Metazoa > Chordata > Mammalia > Chiroptera > Molossidae > Tadarida > Tadarida brasiliensis. The sequence goes on along the minus strand of CM061277.1, from coordinate 19,295,277 downwards.
AGGAGCCTTTACTCCAACACTGCCTGCAGGCTGGAGAGCACTGCGTCCTCCCCCAAATCTGCTCTGCCCCTCTCACTTGCCAGCTGCTGTCAAAGGGGAGAGAAACAATGACTACATGAGAAAGGGCAGTTGGGTAAAAAGGCAGAAAAATAGTTAAAATGGTTACAGGCAAGGTTTCAGATAAGGGGGAGGAATGTGGGCTGGGGCTGCAGGGGCTTGGCGCCAGTGAGTCACTGTCACTGGTCCAGCATTCTGATAGATATTCAGGTTGTTAATCTGTCCCTGAGGTCTGGCAGTCCCCCTTGTCCTCGGATTAAGCATGGACAGTGGTCATAAGGTAGGTTCCTGAGCACACCCCTCCCAGCCAGGTGAGAGTGGGCTTTTCTTTTTTTTTTAACATTTTTTTTTTAATCCTCACCCTAGGACATTTTTCCATTTTTTGTTCAGATAGAGTGGGAGGGAGAGAGGTAGAGAAACATCAATGTGAAAGGAACACATCAAGTGGCTGCCTCCCGCACGACCCCAACCGGGACTGGGGACAAACTGCAACCGAGGTAAGTGCCCGTAGCGGGTCTCTATGGAGCGCAGGCCAACGCTCTAACCGCTGAGCCAAACCGGCCAGAGCGAGTGGGCTTTTCTTTAATCAGAACAAAGCAACCACGATTAACATTGCGAAGGGTCATTAGCATTTCTTATAACTATGGCTAGTGCTCCACTGTGATTAGTTCTCTCTCCTGTTATTCTTTCCCTCCCCTTTCAGCAGGCCCTTCCTAAGTGACCTTGAGCCAGAACCCACCTCTGTCCTGCACTCTCTTCTCATGCACTCAGAGGGATCTTTCCCACTCAGCTCAGGATGGTCACCCCCTGATTAGAACCCTCAGAGATTCCTCACTGCTGCTTGATAAAACCTCAACTCCTCTGCTCCCACAAGGCACCTGCTGGAGCATGCAGCCCACACAGTGACCGGGAGCAGGAGCTTTTGCTCAGGGCTCTTACTTCCTCCCCATATACTGCAACCCTCACAATTCTAGCCTTTTCAGAATTTCCTCTTCTCCTTTTCCTCCTTCTTTGCCTCTTCCTCCTCCACCTCCTCCTCCTTTTCCTTTTATAGAAAACATGTAAGACTTCTCCATGTCTTTTTGTGGCCGGATAGCATATCTTTTTGCCTTTGCAATGTATTTCATTGTATGGATGGAACAGGTTATCCATTCTTCTGTTGAGAAATATACCTGATGCTTTTCAGTTTGATGACCGTGAATAAGCAGCTATGAACTTTCTGTGCATATACTTCTGTGGACAAAGCCTCTGACTTAGGTAGATACTTAGGAATGTCTTTTCATGAAAATATCACACAAGGTTTTAGCTTTGCAAGACAATTTCAAATGTCCTCAGAAGCGGCCATGACATTGGATCCCAGCAGCATGAATGAGAGTTCCTGCTGCCCCACGAGCCGGGAGCATCTGGAGGAGTCAGTGTGTGGAGCTCTATCTATTCTCTCTGAGGGCCTAGTGCTATGTCACTGTTTAGATCTGTGATTCTCCAAGGACATGCTGTGTTGGGCATCTTGTTACAGGTTTATCTCCCACTGTACAGATCCCCTGGTAATGAGATCACTCAGACCTGGTGAGTGGGGGAACAGTTCCCAGTGCCTGGGAATCCAGAGGCTGCACAGAGCTCGAAAATCAGGTGAACAATCACAACGCTCCTCTATGGTTTCAGAGTTCAGAGACACTTAGTGAAGCCCAGCCTGGTGCCAGGGGACAAACGGGTGCTGTGCAGAGGGCCACCTGGTTCTCTGGGGTCACCCCTGTGGCACTTATGCCTTTCCTGAGCCCACTCAGCACTGTGGGGCTGTTTTGCTCTGGAAACAAAGTAATTCTGTTTGCATTGGAGGAGCCATATCTTCAAGCAGAGATATTTTCATTGGCCCCAGAGAGAGAAGAGTTGAGAGCATGAAACCCTTTTGTTTTAAAAGCACTAGTGACAGCAGAAGCAATGTCTCGAGATGGCATTGGTCACAGGCAGGGCCAGGGGTTGATGGCCAGGCAGGGGCGTGGAGGGCAGATGTGTCACCGTTCCCATGGAACACAAGCTCTTGTGACGTTGTGCTCAGCTCTGTAACAATGATAATCTGCCTCCTCCTGGGGCTGGAGCCCAGAGGTGGTCAAAGAGGATCCAGAGAATTAGGCTCAAAGCCCTGGACGGTCCCTCATGCTCTCCTAGGTGACAAGTGTGTGAGCTCTACCTGGCAGCCCGTGGGAACATTGCCACTGTAAACCCCATGTGTCTGCCACTTCCTGTGGAGGAGAAGGTGACCAGGAATCTGGGTTCATCAACAACTTCATCGAGGTGTTGGGGTAACAACAGCACATATTGGGGACTTCCTGCTCCTGGTCCCATAGCCCACCCCACTTCCTGGATTGTTGCAAAGCTCAAGTGGTGTATGAAAGGAAAGGTCAGTGTCTGTGTGCTCAGGAACCACCACTACCACCCATTAAATCCTGAGTCATGAAGGATGCATAAGGGCACAATATCCAAGGTCAGGCTGAATGCTTGGGACGTGGGCATGCAGAAGAGGTGGGGATGCAGAACAAGACAGGTGTCTCTGTGATACAGGACAGACTTCCACCCTTGGGAACCATCCTCACATTCCCAAGTCAATTCTTTCCATCAGTATAATCACTCCTCTCCACACTCCGTCTGCTCCTTATAGATGAAGTGACTGTCTCCTTGGGGCACTGAGCTGCAGGCATCCATGACAGTCTTCATCTGACCCTCCGCACCTCTGCACCTCTACTGCGGACTCCGGAGCTGCACAGGGAGGCAGAGCTGCGGGCACTCTCAGCTCCTGCAGTAGGCGGCTCGTCATTGTGCTCCCAGCTCCCAGCCACTCCTCCTGTCAGGTTGGTCATGGGGGCTGAGCTGTGAGGACACAAGTGAGGCTCTGGGGGCCCTGGGGAGAATGCTGATGTTTCTGGGGCACAGACTCAGGCAGGGCCACACCCATTTCTTGCTAGACTGCAGCCTCATGACCACACTCAGCTCAGAAATCACTGCTGTGACCCCCTCAGCATGGACCATCTCCATTGTCGCCCTTGCCTTTTCCACTGGGGGGGGGGGGGTGAAGGAAGGGTATCCACTGGCATCCTATGTGCGGAGCCCAAAGGATGCTTCTAAATGTCCCACAGACACAGAGAGCTCCCTCCACAAGCGATGACCCAAACCCACTGTCAGAAGTGCAGAGCTCAGAACCTGGTCTGCACTCAGTCACCTCCATGAAGTGACTGAGGAGGAAACAGGCAATCATCCCTCAGGACAGGGGACATTTGGAAAGAAAATGGAGGGAATCAGAAACCTACAATCTCAACACAAACTTCCCAGCAGGAGAAAGAAGAGAGCACCCCTTCTTGGTGGGGGCTAGAGGGGTCAGACCCAGGACAGGGCCTGGGGAGTTTTGGTCTCACTTCCCCATGAGCCTGCAGCACTGTGAGATTACTGCTGCTATCACTAGACTGACAGTAGTAGTTGGCCTCGTCCTCAGGCTGCAGCCCAGAGATGGTCAGGTGGGCGGCGTTGGAGGAGCTGTCGATGGAGCCAGAGAACCGATCCGGAACCCCAGAGGGTCTTTTGTTATCATCATAGATGACAGTGGTTGGGGCACTGCCCGGGCGCTGCTGGTACCAGTACACATAGTAGCTCCCAATGTTGCCACTGCTGCGGGTGCAGGAGATGGTGGCCTTCTGTCCTGGAGACCCCGACACAGAGTGGGGCTGAGTCAGCACAAACTGGGCCCAGGACCCTGCAAGGAGGGAGCAACACAGAGATCAGTGAGGACAGGACAGACCCCTTTCCCAGGGAGGGAGGAGAGTCATCCTCCCAGGTGACACACAGGTGCCCTCCCACAATTCCCTCAGGCACCACCTGTGCAGTGAGCCAGGATGGTGAGGAGAAGGGGAGTCCAATCCATGGTGGAGACGCAAAGACTCTGCTCCCTGAGCCCCACACCCGGGCTTGAGCCTTCAAACATCTTTTATGTCCCCCTGACACTGAGGGTGGGAAGTCTATGCAAATCTTTCCCTTCTGGCTGCTGTGCAAGCCCCTCCTTCAGCCCCAGCCAGGGCTCCAGCTGAGGAAATAGAGTGTAGGAGGGAGAGGGCTTCAGCACAAAGGGGAACAGGAAACAGGCAAGAGGCAGGGAGAGGCCCCCACTGAGAAACTACACAGCACGCGCGCCCCCTGGTGGCGGCCGGAGACATGGCGGCCTCTGGCTGGAAGGGGCTGCTTGAGACTCCAGCTGGGCTCCTTGCCCTGGTTCTGCACCCCTCACAATTCCAGTGTCAGATGGGCTCCTTTCACTTGGAAATAGGCGTGTTAGGTTCCTCCTGTTCCTCTGTGTGCTGATACATCATTTATTTGTATTGGTAATCATATTCCGTTGTCTAAATGGACCAGTGGTTTATTCATTCACCTATTCAAGGATATAGCAGTTGCTTTTTAAGTTTTAAAAAGCAGGAATGAAGGAGCTGTGAACTCCCTGTGCATATGCTGTTTGAACACAAGCGACTGCTTTAGGTAAACACCTAGGAGAGTGATTTCCGTACTGTATCACATAAGCGTGTGTTTAGATATTTTTAAGAAACTGTCAAAGGAGTTAGAGTTCCTTCTGCCCCCATCCTGGTGTCACCTTCCTTAGCCAGATATTAGAATAAAGGAAGCAAAGGGAGTTCGGACACTGAGCCTGTTTACTTCACCAGGAGGCTACAGCTTCACCCCACCGGACACCCCCAACCCAGGCAGGTACTAGACTGTATGTGTGTGAGGGGGAGCAGGGGCAGATAAGGACATGCTCAATAAAGTCAAATAGCCCAGGGGCAGGTAATTAATGAGATCAAAAGATCATGGACTAGGGTGAGGATTCCAATGTAATCTGAGGATTTTAGGAAGTTAAATGTTTATCTTTTAAAAAGCTCTCCTTAAAACCACAGGACAACAAGTCACTCTTGGGCTCCCTTATCCTCTCTCTCTCTGTGTCTTTCTCTGTCTCTCTGTCTCTCTCTCTCTGTCTCTCTCTCTCTCTCTCTCTCTCTCTCTCTCTCTCTCTCTCTCTGTGTGTGTGTGTGTGTGTGTGTGTGTGTGCGCGCGCACACGTGTGAATGACACCCACCAGTATGTTCATGCTTTCCTCCCCCCCCTCCCGGAGACACGCAACCATTCGGGATTCCTGGCTATCTGGGGCCTCCGTGGACTGCACCTGCTCCCGGGACTATGAAGCTGAATCTCGAATCTCTGGGCACCAGCCTTTGCCTTGGCCCTGCTGAGGACAAGGTGGGACATTTTCAATTGTGGGACAGAGGGAGATGGGACACTGAGAGCCAAGGGCAGCCGTCACACAGAAGCATCTTGTCACATCCACATCACGATCTCCCTGCATGGGTCCTTCAAGTGCTTCTCTCGCGATCCCACAGAAGAGCCTGTGACCTACCGACAACCCGGGAGCATCTGGAGGAGTCAGTGTGTGGAGCTTTAGCCACTCTAACGAGAGCCTAGTGCTATCTCACTGTTTAAGTCTGTGATTCCCCAAGGACATGCTGTGTTGGGCATCTTGCACTTGTTTATCTCCCCCTGTACAGATTCCTTAGGAATGAGACCGTTCAGACCTGGTGAGTGGGGAGCCATTTCCGGAGCCTGGAAATTCAGAGGCTCCACTGAGTCTAAAATCGGGTCAAAAACAACACAGACCTCTATGTTTTCAGAGCTCAGAGAACAGTTCGTGAATCCAGGCTGGTTCCAGGGGACATACAGGTGCTGTGCAGAGGGCCACCTGGTTCTCTGGGGTCACACCTGCAGCACTTACACCTGTCCTGAGTCCACTGAGCCCTGTGGGGCTGTTTTGTTCTAGAAACAAAGTAATTCTGTTTGCATTGCAGGAACCATAACTTCACACAGAAATCTTTTCATTGACTCCCGAGAAACAGAAGAATTGAGAGCATGAAACCATTTTGTTTTAATACCACAAGTGACAGCAGAAGCAAGGTCCCGAACTGTCATTGGTCACAGGCAGGGCCAGGCAGGGGCGTGAAGGGCAGATGTGTCACCTTTCCCCATGGAACAGAAGCTCCTGGTGGCATTGGGGTTGTGCTCAGTTCTGTAACAGTGATAATCTGCCTCCTCCTGGGGCTGGAGAACCATGCCCTCTCGGGAGGTCTCTGCCCAGGGTCCGAGCATGAGGACAAGTGCCTCCTGTCCCTCTTACATACTCTCCATCCCCAGAGGTTGGTTCTCCATGCAAACCTGTCTCTGGGGATGGTTCTCTGTAAGACCCTCAGGGTCCTGGAACCTGGAGCTAAAGAGGCCAGTGTCTGGAAGGTATTTCCCTGTGACCAGGATGAAATTTTGGCAGAAAAGAGAAATTTGGGGACTGTTAGCTCTGATAACATTTCCACTTACTCAGAGTCCAGGACGTGTGGGGTGAGGGAAACCTGTCCACCTTCATCCCTGCGGCACAGGACCCTCAGCTGTGGGTCAGGAAGCCCAGGGCGGGGTGAGTACACTGTTCCTCCTTCTGCCCCTGACCCCTCACCCTGCCCACAGTGCCCTGTGTCCTCAGATGCCTCCCTGGGGTGACAAGGAGAGAGTGTTTGTGTTTCTTAGGAAAAGGGCTCAGCCCTGGGACTTGGCTAATCTACACACAATGTGTGTGGCTGAGTTGGTCCTGACGTTCTTAGGAAACAAGTATTCTCAGAAACAAGGAAAAATTTGGATCCATCCAAAAGTTGGCATGTAGGACCTCAGTACTTTTGGAGGAGGAAAAATGAATAAAACAATAGCTGCCATGTGCAAACACTTAAAGGTTGAATGAACACATCTTTTGTTAAGAAAAACCAGTAACTCTAGTGTATTTAAGACTGACTGAGGATGGTGGGGAGTGGACGACTACAGCAGTTTGCAGTTGAAGTGAGAATAAGATGACAGAGGAATTTTATGCTGATTAATTTCTGTTACTCACCCTCCCTAGAGATGGAGCCCTTGGTAATGGAAACCCCAGCAAGACCCTGTCCCTGTCTCTGCAGCCCTCAGGTGGAGATGGAGCTAAGACAGCAGAGCCCAGGGAGCTGCGGGGCTGAGGGAGCAGCTGCAGGGGAGGAGGAGCTGCAGTGAGGGATTCTCCCTGGGAGTCTGCACTAGTTGTGAGCATCTTCCTGTAGGTCTGTTCAGAGGAGATCATGGTGTCTCTGACCAGGGCAAATATTGACTATCAGATAAGCTATGTCTTTGTAACACAAGAGTCACTATTTTTTTATATATCCTAACCCAAGGACATTTTTCCATTTATCTTTAGGTAGATTGGGAGGGAGAGAGAGAGAAACATTCACGTGAGAGAGACACAGTGACTGGTGAAGGTGTCTCCTGCACAACTCCGACCACGGCCAGGGGCCGACATGCACCCGAGATACGTGCGCTTGTCTGGAGTCGAACCCGCGACTCTTTGGTCGGAGGGCCGACATGCCAATCCCTGAGCCAAACAGGCCAGGGTAGATTCACACTTTTGACATGAATTTTTGGGTGAACATGACTGTCTGGGTCATTATTTGTAGTTGCGGACAATGTACTGTGAGATAATGGGAAATATACATAATGGTCTCGAACCCAGAGTCCTGGCACAAGGTTCCTGAAACCCCTGTAATTTCCTGGGTGACAGGCATGCCTTTTGTTCTAATGGGACGACGCTGGGTGGCTCCTGGATGAGGATGGTCACTGGGAATACAGAGGCCTGATGAGACCCTGGAATTCTCAGACCTGCCCCATTTACAAGAGGAGGGAGAAGAGCTCGGGGAGTGAGCAAATTAATCAATCAAGTTAATGGAAACCAAGAGAGGTTTCATGGGAATCTTTGTATTATAGCCAAACACTGTCTGGAACCTGGGGACCTCCTGCTGGTGATTGGCACATGAGTGGGGCAGTCTTGTGGGACTGGCCCTTTAACTGGGGGTCTGACACCGTCTCCGGGCAGATAGTGTGAGAACTGAGATATGTTGTAGGACCAGCTGGGGTCACAGAGAATTCCTGTTGGGAAGAAAAGTCCCCACACATTTGGTGACAAAAGGGTCAGAGTGACATGTTCTGTGTAAGTAGGAAACAAGACACAACATTAGAAATGCCTGAGGTTTTTATTAAGAAATATTCATTCTTGTTCAAATTTATGGCAGACACTGGGGATGGAGAGGTGACTCTATTACTCCATCAGCGTGTATCCCTGGGACGCCTGTGCTGTTGCTCATATGTGTGTGTCTCTTTCCCCCTCTCGTGGACATAACCCACTGCAGGGGAGACCACCTCACAGATGCTCCACAGAAGCTTCTCCCTGACACGAGGCTCAGAGCTGCAATCTCTGGGCCCAGGGGGTTTGGTCTCACTTCCTCGTCATCTGAGACACTGAGAGTAACTAAAGCTGCTCCCACTTCGATGATTTGTAGCACAGGAATAGTCAGCCTCGTCTTCAGCCTGAAGCCCGGAGATGAGCAGAAGCCCAGCATTGGCCGAGGTGTCTTTGGATCCAGAGAAGTGGCTGGGGACCCCAGACCCCAAACTCGTATTTGTGTAATAGGACAGGAGATACCAGAGAGGGCTCCCTGGCTTCTGCTGGTACCAGAATATGTTATAGCTGCCAACACTATAGCCACTGCTCAGGGTCAGGTGAGTCTGGCTGAGGGTCCAGGAGAGGCAGAGAGGGAGGGCAGCTGAGTCAGCACAGGCTGGGAGAGGGAACCTGCAAACACAGACACTGTCAGGGATGGGACAGGGACCAGGGAAATTTCTCAGGAGATGGAGCATGAGGGGAATCCACTTGGGCACTGAGCCTGGTCCCCAAGGCCTGTCCTACCTGTGCAGTGAGAGAGGAGCACGAGGAGGAGAGGAGTCCAGGCCATGGTCACAGCCCCTGAGTCCACAGTGAGCTGGACTGCCCCAGGCCTCCTTTTCTTCCCCACCTTCTGCCAGAGGAGGTGCTTCATGCAAATGTGCCCATCCAGTGACTGCCAGACCCTCCCTGAGCCTGATGCTGGAGCTCAGCTCACACCCAGAGTTGAGTAGGATGGAGGGTGGCTTCCCCCCTTGGGAGACAAGGGGAGGAAGCACCTGCTCAGAAAACACTTTAGTGAGCACAGCGCCCAGCCTCAGTCCCAGTCTCCTTGGAGTGAATCTAACTCAATCAACAGCTGTGTAGGGACCACAGGGCAGTGCCATAGCGCCTCCTGCTGGTGACAGAGCTAACACCGCCCCTTGGCCCAAAGCCCAGACTGCCCAGCTAGTTTCTTCATCTCAGTTGGTCACTGCCTCTATTCACCATCCATGCTCTGGTTGCCAAATACTGTGTTTCTGATACACTGTAGCCATGACTGTAACATCTCAATCCCAGGGAGTGACCCCATCTGTGGGACATGCAAAAATATGCATGAATGAGTAATTAAATTTATTTCACCTGAAGTGAATATGTTGCAATAGTAAATGCACGGTGACCTCTTGACCAATGTCACAGATGATGGGACCATTCACCTGGTTGGAAGGGATCCTAGGCTGTCAGAGACTTTCCAGGGGCACATTCAGAGGCGTCGTCAGAGAACCATTATTCAGCAAACACTTGGAGTCCTGAGATGCACGTGCAGTTTTCACAGAGATCAGACTTGCCTGAGTGATTGGTAAAATCAATGGGTTTGTAGGCTGCACATTTACCAGTGGGAAGTGCAGTTGCTCATTTGTTTCAGGAGTTGACTTTCTATCTTAGTTTCTGGTGCTCTGCTCTTCTGTGTCATTTGGTTCTTATTAGGATTTTCTTAGGTGTCCTAAATCTCATTTGTATTTTTTTCTTTTTTTTTTTTAAACTCATCTTTATTCTTGAATGTGTTACAGATGTTCCCCATAATTTTCCTTATTGACCCCGTCCTCCCCAATCCCGCCCCCCTCCTGTCTTCCCCACACTATTGTCTGTGTCCATTGGTTATGCATATATGCATAGATTTCTTTGGTTTATCTCATCCTGCCCTCCCTCCCCGCTTCCTTTTGAGGTTCATCAGTCTAACAACAAATTGGTACTTCTTTATTTTTTTTTCTTTTTATCCTCATCTCAGGATATTTTTTCATTTTTTGTCCAGATAGAGTGGGAGGGAGAGAGAGGAAGAGAGAGAGAGAGAAACATCAACGTGAAAGGGACACATCGAGTGGCTGCCACCCGCACACCAACCACGGCCGGGGACAGATTGTAACCGAGGTACGTGCCCCTAGTGAGAACTGAACCCACATCACTCTGGACCACATGCCAACGCTCTAACCTCTGAGCCAAACAGGCCAGGGCATGTAAATTATTCTTTATATTAGTTCGTGCATCCTTCATTTCTGACTGGTCCTTTTTTATGTTGTTGATGTTCTCACTAAGTTCCTAGAAGGTCTCACTGAGTTTCTTGAATGTCTCACTAAGTTCCTTGAGCAACCTTATAATCAGTGTTTTGAACTCTGCATCTGATTGATTGCTTATCTCCATTTTGTTTTGTTCTTTTCTTTCATTTGGGACATGTTTTTTCTCTCTCCTCATTTTGGCTGCTTCCCTGTGACTGTTTCTATGTATTAGGCAGAGTTCCTATGTCTCCTAGGTTCGTAAGGTGGCCATTTGTGGTAGGTGTCCTATAGGATCCAGTAGCACAGCCTCCCTGATCACCCCAGCTGGGACCTCAAGGTGCACCCCTAGTCTGGGATGTACACCCTTCTGTTGTAATTGAGTCTTGATTGCTTTGGGCACATCAATGGGAGTGATTTATTCAGGCTGGTCAGCTGCAAGGACTGGCTATGCCCACTGACCACAGGCCTCTGACTACCTTGCAGGATTAGCTGTGTAAGGGCCCACCACACAGAGCAAGACTTATTTCATCGAGGCTCTGGTACCCACTGAGTCCACTCATTGAGTGTGTCACTTGTGGAGGTGGTTGGGTGGTGGTGTTTTGATGTGGTCTGAAGCTGTCCACTGGGTGTGCTGGTTCTGGGGTGTGCCTGTGTTCTCTCCGGGGCCGCCCGGCATAACTACAAAGTGATCAGTTGATGGCTGCTTCTTGTGCTGGGCTTTGAGATGTCCTGGAAAAGCCAAGTTGTGAACCAAGGCTGACTGCTTCTAGTGCCAGGACTGGGGCCACTTAACGAGAGGTATGGGGATCGCTGAGACCAGACGCTGCTTGTTGGAGAGATTTTAGGAATCTCTGAAGCAGGATCCAAAACAGGCCAATCCTACAGTAAAGCCACTGGAAACAGCTTGGGTGGGCCCGAAATTTGGGTGAGGCAGGGCCTCAGGGAATCACAAGGTTGGGGCATACAATATGAGCAAAGTTGCTGGAGTCCTGGGTATGGTGCCCATTTGCTGCCCTGGGAAAGGGCTCACCAAAGGAACAAGGGCCTCCACCAGCACGTCTGTCTGAGAGAAAGCTGCCTCACCAGCTCTCGTCCAGAGACCAAACAGCTCAGTTCTTCCCACAGGCACAGAACAGCATCCCTTTTAAGCAGTGACCCCACCCTCATTCTTAGAAGTACTTAGGCTCAGAAAGCCTGTTCTGAATTAAATCACCTCCATGAAGTGATTGCAAAGGAAACAGGCAATCACCCATCAAGACAGGGTGAAGTTTGGAAAGAAAATGGACCCAAAGTCCCATAATCTCAACACAAAAAAAATCCAGCTGGAGACAGAATAGACTACTCCCATCCCCCGGTGGGGACAGTTTAGGGCAGACCCAGGATGTGGTGGCTCTGAGGACCAATGATCCCTTTCCCAGGTTTGGATGACAGGCCTCTGTGGTCAGGCACGTGCCCTGCTCCATACTGATTTGTATTGAACATGTGCTGACCTCCCCATGCTCCTCCCAGCCCCCCTCCCCCGAAAACCCTGATCCTGAGGGGGAAGTGTGGGGTGTTAATCCCCTTGGCAGGGAATGCTGTCCTCCCCTGGAGTGTGTGAAGCTGAAGCTTCCTGGTGAACCCACAGGATCAGGGTATGATGCAGCTCACCACCCGTTTGGCTCCACAGGTCTGAGACCCTTTGCTTCCTTTCTCGATCAACAACTATCTACCTACTGGGACACAGGTAGTAATGTGCACGCCTGTCCCCAGTGTTGCACTGCTGTGGGTGCAGAAGATGGTGGCCTTCTGTCCTGCAGACCCCGACAGAGAGCGGGGCTGAGTCAGCACAACCTCGGCCCAGGACCCTGCAGGAGGGAGCAACACAGAGATCAGTGAGGACAGGACAGACCTGTCCCAGGGAAGTGGGGCAGGTTATCCACACAGGTGGCAAACAGGTGCCCTACCTGGATTCCCTTCAGGAACCACCTCTGCAGTGAGAAAGGAGGGTGAGGAGGAGCAGGGCCCAGGCTCTGGTGAAGACACCCTGAGACTCTGCTCTCAGCCCACAGCAGGACTGAGACCCAAACTCTGTTCATGTCACCCTGACCATGAGAGTGGATGTCTCTATGCAAATCTTCCCTCTCCTGGAGGCTGTGCAGCACCCACCTGGGACACAAGCCAGGGCTGCAGTTGATGGAAACACAAGAGGACAGGAGTGGGGAGGGCTTCATGGCAAAGAGGCTGCAGGAAACCTGCAAGAGGCAGGGAGGACACTCACAGCTGAGACACCGGGGGCACTGTCGCCCTCTGGTGGAAGCCTGAGATGGGGCGACCTTGGACCAGAGCAGGTGTTCAGGGTTCCAGCCAGCCCTCCACCCTGCACCCCTCACAGTTGCAGCCTTTTCAGATTGGCTGATTCACTTAAAATTATCCGACTTGTGTTCTCCACTGAGTCACTTTCCATAGTTTAAATATGCAGCGTTTGTCTACATCCACGTGTTGGACGACACAGCACTGCAGTTTAGACAAACATGCATGAAGGAGCTGTAACACTATGTGCATATTCAGGTGTGAACACAGTGACCTGATTTAGGTGAACAGCTCAGGGTGGGATTTCTGTCTTGAATCACATGAACCATGTTCAGGTTTGTAAGAAATGACAAGGATTCTGCAAAATATCTTCTTATTTTTTATTCCAAATGTTCAGATATTATTTCTAATACCTTCTCACCCTGATCATGTCCACAGAGGCATAAATCAAGTTATAGACTATGCACCTCTCCTTTAAGGATGATGAATGAGGAAGGAGTTGGATGAACCCACCCATGTGCAGCCCAACATCAAATTCTGATCAGAGATGTGGGTGCTCTGGGTTCCACTGGTTGGTCACTGGGTCCAGCTTACCCCTCGCACATCTCTCAGGGACCAGCACCAAGAGCTATGTCACCTTCCCTCCACATCAGCAGCTACAAAGAAAAGAGCTGTTGACTGAAGAGGTGACAACAGATGTTACGCTGAGATAGACTTGGTCCCAGGGAGAGAAGGTTGACAGACCAAGGCAGGAAGAGCATTGCGAGGTTTTAGTCTCACTTCCCTGAGACTCTGGAGCACTGTGTAAGTGTTACTCTTTCCATCCCATGTAGCACAGTAATAGTCGGCCTCGTCCTCAGGCTGCAGCCCAGAGATGAGCAGAAGCCCCGCATTGGCCGAGGTGTCTTTGGATCCAGAGAAGCGGCTGGGGACCCCCGAGCCCTGGTGCTTAACTGAGTCTGAGTGGTAGTACAGGAGATACCGGGGAGGGCTCCCTGGCTTCTGCTGGTACCAGAATATGTTATAGCTGCCAACACTATAGCCACTGCTCAGGGTCAGGTGAGTCTGGCTGAGGGTCCAGGAGAGGCAGAGAGGGAGGGCAGCTGAGTCAGCACAGGCTGGGAGAGGGAACCTGCAAACACAGATGCTGTCAGGGATGGGACAGGGACCAGGGAACATTCTCAGGAGATGGAGCATGAGGGGAATCCACTTGGGCACTGAGCCTGGTCCCCAAGGCCTGTCCTACCTGTGCAGTGAGAGAGGAGCACGAGGAGGAGAGGAGTCCAGGCCATGGTCACAGCCCCTGAGCCCACAGTGGGCTGGGCTGCCCCAGGCCTCCTTTTCTTCCCCACCCTCTGCCAGAGGAGGGGCTTCCATGCAAATGTGCCCATCCAGTGACTGCCAGCCCCTTCCTGAGCCAGGTGCTGGATCTCAGCTCACACCCAGAGTGATGAGACTGGATCAGAAGCACCTGCTGAGACAGCACACAGGTGTTGCTCAGGGCACTCTGCCAGGACAGGGAAAACACAGCTGCTCAGTCTCCATCAGTGAGCACAGGGCCCAGCCTTGAGGCCCAGAGATGTCTGAATGAATCGTCCTCACTGAGCAGTTGTGTAGGGATCACACAGCAGCCCAACCTCTTAAAAATAGATAAAGTGCATACTTTCCTTGGAAGTCACAAAACTGGCTCTAGAAGAAATAAACTGATTAAAAAGACCAATTTTAGTAGAAAAAGAAAGAATGTAATGAAATGAATCCACTGAATAACATCAGATACAGACATTTTCACAGGGAACCTCTACCAACCTTTCAGAGATCAGATCGTTCTAACTCCATTGCTTTATATTTTTACAATATTGAAAAGTAAGTAGAATATCATTGTTCTTCTTATATTGATAACACTCCTTCCATGTAAATTACTCATAAAGGGAAATTACAGACCAATAGCATTAAATATTACTACAAATATTTAAAATACTATAGTAACAGATAACACAGTATCAGATAATTTTACACACTATTATGAAGTGTGATTTATTCCAATAATACGATTTTTATTTCATATTAAGAAATATTTAAATACAAAAAGACATCCATATATCAATAAATATGATCATATTGTCTTGATTGCTGTGGACAAAGCCTTTCAGCAGATGTAACAGCCACTCCTAACAAGCCACATAAAAATACGAACATATGCATTTATGACGTGGTAGTGATAACTCTCTCTCACACACATAACCTGTACTAAATGCAGCATCATAGTCAATGAAATGGGGAAGGCGCTTTCCACAAAAATCAGGAACAGTAAAAGGTGACCTTCATCCCCATTATTATTCACACCATTCTGGAAATATTAGACAATGAGGCCGGCGGTTTGGCTCCGCGGTTAGAGCACTGGCCCTGCAGAGTGAAGGGTCAAAGGTTCGATTCTGGTGAAGGGCATGTGCCCGGGTTGCAGGTTGCCGGACCAAACCAGGGCTGTGCTGGAGGCCACCAATCACTGTGTCTCTCTCAATATCTATGTTTCTCTCTCCCTACCTCCCTTCCTTCCACTCTCTCAAAAAAAAAAAAAATCAAAGGAAAAAATTAAAAACACACACAACTTTCCAGTGTTTTAAAAAATGTTAGGCAATGGAATTAAAAAGAGAAACCTACATTTAGGTCTCAGCTGTGAGAGGAACGGCCAAGCAGACATTCTGGGAGATCCAAGCACATGATATGGCCTGAGACACTCAGGTGCCCGTGCAGACTCGCCAGCAGGGGTCTCGCTGTGACTGATATCACTAACAGTCAGTGCCAGAGGCATGATGGGTGGAAAAGAGGAGCAGAGGGGTGGACGTGGCCCACCCCTTGCCAGGGGTGAAGAGCGTCTTGACAGAGCTGAGGCATCACCCAGGTCTGATGGAACAGAGTGCCCGTCACTCAGGCGAAATCACAGTTATGGGGCTTGTGTCTCAGAGCCAGCAGAGCTCATGTTGCAGAGGCTCCGAGAGAAAGGGGTGGTCTTCTGCCCAAGTGACCACGACACTGAGACAGAACGATGTGAGTCTGCTGTCTCAGGACCCGCTCCACATGGAACTGAGAAGTCAGATCCCATCTGACCCCAGGTGCTCCTTTTCCTAAATCTGACAAACGCTCACTAATTAAGGGACTGCAATTGAAAGACTCCAGGACATGCTGGAGACACCTTGAAGCTGTGTCTCCTGAGGTCCCACAGTGGGAATTCTGACCGCAAGATGATTCTTATTTTCTGGACAGACTTTCCTAGCAGCTCACTTCCTCTTTGAAAGTGCATTCTGGGTCCTCATTTTCTACCAGCACCAACATGGATCAGGTTTGCTAAGTAGCCAGGTGCTGGCTCACAGCTGTGTTCTCACCACCCATGGCTCAGACAAGTGTCGAGAGCGCCCCCTGCTAGCCCTGGTGCACTTAGCAGCATGTCTGACTTCCATGTCAGCATCCTGCCTGAGGGAGGGACAGACCCCACCTAATCATTGCCCTTTCCACGCACCCTAGAAGTGAAAGGGTCCTCAGTTGGCTGCCACCTCCTTACCTCACTGAGCCCTCAGGTCCACAGAGTGGCCTCCTGAGAAGGGGACTCACTGGGGCTCCTGCCTTTGTTTCCACAGTGGAGGTAAGAGCCCTGATAACAGACTCCTGAGCCAAATGTCCGGCTCAGCAGAAGGACAGAGGCTCTAAGCCCAGCCACAGTGTCATGACATGGGAAGAATCAAGGCCTCTTCCTCTCAGCTGACCAGAGTGAGGACTTGTGGCCAAAGCAGCAGCCTGAGGGTTGGAGGGACCGCAGGCAAAGGGGTTTGAAAAGTCAAGGTCCAGCTTCCCAGGGGCCACCTGGTGATGTTTTGGACAGCGACCGGATGGATTCTGAAACATTCAGGGAGATTCCACAGGTTTCTGAGAAGCCTGAAGAGGGTCCAGGAGACCCCACCACATGTGGGCCCAGCTGCACTGGGCCCGGTCTCTCCTGCAGATATCCCAGTGGTGACCATGTTCAGATGGTCCAGTGAGCAGTCAGGGAAAGTTCCTACTCAGCCCGTGAGCAAGGCCCGGGCATGCAAGTGAGGGCTGAGACAGGACTGGATTCCAAGAGAGACGTGAGTTTCGTCTTCATACACTGGTCACCTTTCATCCAGGTGAGCCCCAGGATAGAGGTTTAACCTCATTGTAAGTGCTGGTGTCTACGGGATTCTTGAAACCGATGGATGACAAAGTCTTTATATTCCAACCCACAAATCTTTGGTTTCTTCCTAATTTTGCCTCCCTGTCATCACTTTTGAGGCTGAATTACAGTATTAGATTGTATTTTTCAGAATGGTGGTGGCCAGGCCAACCCTGCTGCTATCAGTAGAAACTAGAGAGGTTTGCCTGTGTTCTGCCGATACCAGATTATCCTGATTCCCCGACACTGAAGTCAACACTCAGGTGCAGGAGGGTGTCCCAGCAGGCTCAAGCATGCAGAGAGGGAGGGTGGCTAAGTGCACACAGGGTGGGACAGGGAATCTGCAAACACACACATGAGTGTACAGTTTGCATATATATAGTCCGAGATTACCAGGCAAACACAGACACTCTGCTCAAGAAGGACATCCTTTGGGGGCTCAGAGGATGCTTCCCAGGAACCAAAGCCAAGGCCAGTCCTCATTTTCAGCAACGCTGACTCAGTATCACCCCACGGATGGCCGTGCACATGGGGTGTCTCCAGGTAGAGTCGGGTATGCCTGGGGGACAATGTCTTACCTGGTGATCGTGGAGGAGCCACAGCTGGGCCAGAAGAGGGGATGTGCGGTGACAGTATGGGAGTGGCCTGTGACACAGTCCACCATGTGATGCACTGAGCTGACAGCATCAGACTCTCAGCTGCGGGAGGAAAGGTGACAGAAACATCAATCCCTCAGCTGTAGTTGGACACACGTAATTAAAATATGTATCTCCACATACCCAGTCTGACTACACAATCGGTGAAAATTCTTCCCTATGACCTCCATTTCTCCATGGCATACAGCAGGCTTTATGTGATTAAACACAAACACCACTGTTACCAAAGTCTGGGGGGTGGGTAAAGGTAGGCGGGGTGGGTAATGCGGGACATCTGTAAGAGTGTCAACAACAACAAAAAGAATGCTTTTAAATTTGTTTTAATTATGTCTTTAAATGACAGAATACAACAACCACTTACTAAATTTTGAATGAAAATGGATAATGGACCAATACACAAAATAAGAAGTAACATGTGAAACAATAGTAAAAAGAATAACTATGTTAAACTCTATTCGAAATAGATAAAATGCATATTTTCCCAATGACATAAAAGAATTGGATCCATTACAAGAATGAATAAAAGATCAATATATTAGAAAATAGGAATATTAACCCCTAGAACTAGTCCACGAAGGCAGAGGATGCAGTTGGTTTCACAGGAACACGAACAAAACTTCACAGGTCAGGTGGCTCCATTTGTTTGATTCATATACATTTTCTTCTTTCAAAATGTTAAATATATGGATATTTTCTCAATTTGTGCAGAAAGCAGGTGAAATAGTAACATTTTCCCCTGACAAATAAACTATAGAAAAATGAAAATTACACACCAATAACATGAAGTACTTATGCAAATGTTGTAAACAAAACGTTAACAGAGAGATTCTATTATAACATTAACAAATTGATACATCATTAACATAAGAGATTCATTATGGACTTTCAAGGTAGGTGCTGTGTTGATCAACCCTCAGTGTTATATATCATATTATTAGACCAACAAATAAACTCATATTATCTCAATAGATATTCTGAAAGAGCCTTTGACCACTTTTAAAATATATTTCTAATAAAAAGCACATACCGATAGAAACAGATGCCTTTACAATACGGTATTTACACTCTCTCCACACAGGACTTAATCCTGTAGCCAGCATATAAGGTAACTGGGAGGGAAGGAGAACATTTCCAAAAAATCAGGAACAGGCCAATGTGACTTTAACTCCATTATTATCAACATAATTCTGCAAGTTTAGACAATGCCATGACACAAGAAGAACTCGGTGGTTCCATCTGAGCACAGAGGGGAATGGGCAAGGGTCATTCCCGAAGCCCCCGCTGTGGGAAGCAGCCCGAGAGCCTCAGGGGCCCGAGCAGCAGTGGCGGAGAAATCTCCCTGTGAGCTACCAGAACAGGGCTTCCTGGTGAAGACTAGTGAGAGGATGGCATAACTGTGGAACACCTGGAACTAGGTAACTGACCAGTGGTGGAGATGCGGGATCCTTAGGTCACAGGTTGGGTCTGAGATGAGCCCAGTGGGACCCACCTGGGCACCTGAGCCTCAGTGCGGACTCTGTCTCGGCCACAGGAAGACAGCCCTCAGGGTGTGGTTGGTTGTTTTGAGTCCCTTTCCCTGCAGATGGGCTGTGATGCATGACTGGAGGACAGAGAGAGGGGAGCATTCACCCCCAGGTGGTGCCCCTGGGTGAACTGGGACCCCTGGTGGCAGCAACCACAGCAGCAGCTGACTGGCTGGGTCTCAGCAAGAGGTCACAGGGGATTCTGGCGTCACTTCCTGATAGCCCTGAAACCCTCTGGGCATTGAGGCTGCTGTCACACGAGTGGCACTGAGAACCAGCCTCATCCTTGGGTCAGTCTAGTGATGGAGAAGGAATGCCACTCCTGACCTTAGCCAGAGAAGCAGTGAGACCCTGAGGGTGCACAAGGATCATAACAGATGGGGACTTTGGGGGCTGTTCCTGAGAACTGTTTGCACCATGACATGTACTGGACACTCTTGGTGTGTTCTGACTAAAACACAGCTGGATTCTGGGTCCCTGGTTCTGCCCTGACCCATCATGGACTCTGTCCCCAGGGCAGCCCGCCCCAGCATCCATGAAGTTCTGCTCAAATTGAGAAAATCACACTGTATGTTGTTGCCAAGCACAGGTCTGGGAGGGGGGGCACAATTTAAAGAATGTGCACAGATTTTCTAAACAAAGGTGTTTGAAGGGGGCCTCAGGCCCCAGTATTTGGCCAAACAAATGCAGGAAGCCCCTAACTCTCGGAGGAGGGGATCGGCCCAGTGGAGTCCATTTCAGGAGGGACAGCAGGTCTCTGTCTCCCTTCCCCACAGGCCTGTAGCACTGCTCGGCATTGAGACTCTTGTCCCAGGTTAAGCAGTAATACTCACCTTGTCCTCAGCCTGGAGCCCAGTGACAGTCAGGGTGGCTGAACTCCAAGACTTGGAGCCAGAGAATCCATCAGGGACCCCTGAGGGTCACTTGCTGTTACCATACATGATGCGTTTAGGGGTATTCCTGGGAGATGTCGGTAGCAGGACACAGAGTAACCCCCAATGTTGGAGGTGCTTCCAGTGCAGGAGATGGTGAGCCTCTGGCCCAGGGTCACAGACACTTGGGGGTGCTGAGTCAACACAGACTGGGCCCAGGATCCTGGAAGGGGAAGGGACACAGAGATGGTGACGCTGGGTCTAGAGACAAGAGGAGGAAGCCGAGCCCATGTATCTTCCCAAAGTCCCTTCCCCTGTCCCCTTCTCCAGTCCCCTGTGAGTGAATGAGGAGAGTGAGGAGGACAAGGGACCAGCCCATGCTGGACGTCATCACTGAGTTCTGCATTTATTGGCCCCACAGCTCAAGCAGAGCTTCTCAAATCCCTTTCCCTTCTTTATACTTAGAGAGAGAAGAGACCATTCCTGAAAATCGACCACCAGCCATTTGATTCCTCCCTGGGCCCTAGACCAGGTGCTTCTGCCTGAGGATGGCCATGGGTGTTTGCAGGGGCGGGGCTGTGTGAGACCCATTGCTAAGGGGATCACTGGTGTAAGCCCAGAGGAGAGGGCACTAGGCAGTGTCAGGAGGCTGGTCCCACCTCAAATCACCCAGGACCCCAGGAACAAGCCCCGAGCGCCCTCTAGTATCTGGCACAGACACACCTTTGTGTGACATAGTGACCAGACCCAACAAAGAAAGACTCAGTCTTCCCACTGCTCTGTCCACTGCCCTTTGCCTTAAAGTCAGGCCATGTGTCCCCTCTTGTGGCCTCCCCATCACCTCAGAACATTTTATTGCTCTACTCAAGGATTTCAGGGTGAGTCTTTGCACAGCTCCCTTTGCTGTTCAGTGGTCAGGAGTAGGTGGTGTCTCTCACTAAACTCTTTGACTAGTATCAGGTCCAGAGCAGTGAAGAGCCCCGTGGAGACATGTCCCCTTGTGTGAAGGACAAGAGTTCTTTCCCCCTAGGTGAGCAGAGTTCTCCTTCCTTGTGGATTCCCAGCAGAACTGAGGAGAAAGGACGCCCTTCTCTCTAGGGATGGGAGGCTGTGGGGAGAAAGTCCTCATTTGCATTCCTATGGGTGATGCTGTGTAAAACTTTATTATCTGTCAATATGTCCACCTGCAAGAAACCATAGTCCTCACATGCTGTGAGCAGAGGAGTCTATTCTCAAGCTCAGGGTCAAAGGTTGCCAGGGGACCTGCCCAGTATTTGTGGCATGTGTCCAAGAGTAAAAGGCAAACATGCAGAATGATCTAGGCAACAATTTCAATTTCCACGAGAGAGTTTTACTTTAAAATTGTGTATATTGGTCTTCACTTACCCAACTTAGATGCATGTATGTCAGCGTATATAAAAGTCACTTCAATAAGGTTGATTTCAAAATTCAATGATGATAAATATCAATGGAAATGGTCATTAAAAATATCCATACAGCCCTGTCCAGTTGGGCCCAGCGGTTAGAGCGTCGGCCCGCGGACCAGAGAGTCCCGGGTTCTGTTCCCACTAAGGGCACGTACCTCATTTGAAGTTAGTCGCCAGCCCCGGTTGGGGTCGTGTGGGTGGCGACCAGTTGATGTGTCTCTCTCACATCGATGTTTCTCTCTCTCTCTTCCCCCCTCTCTCCCTCCTGCTCTATCTGAAGATAAAAGCAAAAAAAAAAAAAAATGTCCTCGGGTGAGGATAAAAATATATATATGTCCGTGCAGACACATTGGAAAAGCAATGCCTGTTATTGCTTGAAAAGGTGGCTATAAACATTCTCCAGAATGATTTACTTTTTTAGTCATGAGTTTAGGACTTGTGTTCTGTGGTCTGGGCCTGTAGACTGGAGAGCCCGAGCTGGTGCCCTGTGAAACTCAATGAAGGCTTTCTCTATGAACTTCAGAAGTTTCTGTCAAGGACTCCCAACTAAGTCATAGAAAGGTGGGGAGACAAGAGGTATGATATCCCTTAAGCCACACGCCCTGTGGCATGGGTTTGGGACAGAAAATTTTCTAGCAGGTGTTCAGCCTGGCTGGCAGTATCACAGTGGGGACTGACTGAGTGACAACCCGGCCCCGAGAGCAGAGGGGAAGCTGTGAGTCGTCCCCATGGACTGTGAGCACCGTGTAGCAGCACTGAGCTGCTGTCCCAGAAGAAATGAAATGATCAGCCTCATGTGCTGCCTGGAGCCCAGAGATGATCGGGAGGCTGAGCTGCACACAGGGAGCAGAGTCTCATCCAGGATCCTGAGCACGGTCACCTGCCCAGTGAACCATGTTCGTTGGACATACTTGGGAAGTGGTCCAACCTGATGGAGATACCCTGGTGGATGCAGAGCTCGAAGCCCAGTGGGGAATCAGAAACCACCCTCAGTCCAGGGCACCAGGATGAGAAACTTCCTCCTTCTCCACTGGTGAGACCGAATTTTCCCCAGATCCTGGCCTGCCCCCAGAGCCCAGCCCAATATGCTCTTTCCCAGCCCTCCTGTAACTGCCTTAGAGATTCCGAGCACCCAACTCCTAGCAAATAATAATACACAGAGCATGGCTTTCTTTATGACCCACACACCTTACACACCTGACTCAAGGGTGAGTTCAGTGGGCAGCATCAGTGTAAGAGCCGTGTGGGGGAGGCTGTTCCTCAGCAGAACCCTTCCTGCTGTGGTTAAAATTTTGCCTTTTGTAACCACTAAGGACCTAAGAGGCAGACCGTCCAAGAAACGCTCACGCCTTTTCACTGTTGTGTTCTGTACACTATTTGGGGAGCACCGAATGAACTAAGGTTTCTTGGTGCTAGAGGAGAACCCAGGACTTGAGGAGAATGTTGATATTTGAGGGGCACAGACTCAGGCAAGGGCCACACCCAGGCCTTGTTAGACTGCAGCCTCATGGCCACTCAGCTAAGAAATCACTGCTGTGACCCCCTCAGCATGGACCATATCCACTATCTGACTGTCCTTACTACGGTTTGGTGAGGGGGGTGTCAGAACCCTTCAGCTATGCAGGAAACAACAGGGTGAAGGAGCCCAAGAACCTGCCTTCCTGAGTTCTCAGCTCTCTCCGAGCACCTCCTCTGTGCACTGAGCCTCAGCCCTCACTCCAGGGGAAAGGGCTCCATGACCACAGGACTGGGGTGTGAAGGGAGGACCTCACTGCTCACCAGAGCAGGTGCTGCTCCCACAGGTTCTGGACTCTGCGCTGGGGTCCCTGAAGCTGCCGTTCCAAGGGGCAGATAGGAGCCTAGTCCTGAGATAAGACCGAGGGATGAAGGTGGGGTGGGGTCTTTTTTGGGGTTTGAGGTCTTTGACAGGACATCATATTGGAGGATAAAGAAGGGAGGGGATCTCACAGAGTCCCTGTGTTTGGCTCTTTCCTCCATTTGTGGACATAACCCACTGCAGAGGAGTCCTCCTCACAGATGCCTCCACAGATGCTTCTTCCTGACACGAGGCTCAGAGCCACAATCTCAGGGCCCAGGGGTTTTTGTCTCACTTCCTCGTCATCTGAGACACTGTGAGTAACTATAGCTGCTCCCACTGCCATGATATGTAGCACAGTAATAGTCAGCCTCGTCCTCAGGCTGCAGCCCAGAGATGCGCAGAATCACTGCATTGGTTGAGGTGTCTTTGGATCCAGAGAAGCGTCTAGGGACCCCTGAGCCCTGTGCTGTAATCCAGACTGGGTGGTAGGACAGGAGATACCTGGGAGGGCTCCCTGGCTTCTGCTGGTACCAATGTATAACATAGCTACCAACACTGAAGCCACTGCTCAGGGTGCAGGTGAGTCTGGCTGAGGCTCCAGGAGTGGCAGAGAGGGAGGGCGGCTGAGTCAGCACAGGCTGGGAGAGGGAACCTGCAAACACAGACACTGTCAGGGATGGGACAGGGACCAGAGAAGTTTCTCAGGAGATGGAGCATGAGGGGAATCCACTTGGGCACTGAGCCTGGTCCCCAAGGCCTGTCCTACCTGTGCAGTGAGAGAGGAGCACGAGGAGGAGAGGAGTCCAGGCCATGGTCACAGCCCCTGAGCCCACAGTGGGCTGGGCTGCCCCAGGCCTCCTTTTCTTCCCCACCCTCTGCCAGAGGAGGGGCTTCCATGCAAATGTGCCCATCCAGTGACTGCCAGCCCCTCCCTGAGCCTGCTGCTGGAGCTCATCTGACACCCAGACTGAGGAGAATGGAGGGTGGCTTTACCCCTTGGGAGACCCAGGGAGGAAGCAGCTGCTGAGACAACACAAAGTGGGCTCAGGGGACTCTACAGGACACAGAGAGCACAGCTGCTGTGTCCCCATCATTGAGCACAGGCCTCAGCCAACCAGACCCAGGCTCCTGTTAGTGAATTGTCCTCACTGAGCGGCTGGGAGAACACAAGGAAGTCCCACAGCGTCCCCTGCTGAGCACAGGGCACACACCTGTCCATGGCACAGAGCCCTGAGAGCCCAACTGGTTTCTGCAGCTCAGCAGGTCACTGTCTCTATTCACACATCCGTGGTCTGCTTTCCAGAAACTGTGATTTGGATACTTGGTAGGGGATTACTATAGTATCTTACCACCAGGAGGATTCTTCTTCAGTGAGATTTGTAAATATATACATATATAAATACTTAAGTTGTGAATCTCCCCTCACCTAGTAGATTCTAGAAACTTCTAAAGGCCCACCTATGCATCAGGCCTGGTGACATAGAGCAGACCAGTGACAGTTGACCTGTTTTTAAGGCCATGCAACGGCTCTTCAGGCGTAACAATGTTGAATGCTTCATTGTCAGGGGAAAAAATCCTCTATGGTATGTCAAAAAATAGCAGTTCAGCCAAAATTTCAGCAGATATGTAATTGTTTGTAACTTTTGTAGACACTCAATTTGAATGAGTTTACTTTGGGAAAATTAATAGTTTGCAGACTTAACCTCTGCCAGTGAACGGGGTACAAATTTCTCCTATAATATGAAGTTAATATGACGGTTGTAAGTAAAATCTTCAGTTTTAGGCATAATGATGTCAAAAATGTCTTATGGGATTTTGTCCTGGGTATTATATAATTTTTATATTATAATTTTATCTCCTTTTATTTCTTGCTAATTATTTTCAGTTTATTAGCAGTATCTGTGTGTGTGTGTGTGTGTGTGTGTGTGTGTGTGTTTTAATCCTCAGCTGAGGATATTTTTCCATTTATCTTCAGACAGAGTGGGAAAGAGAGAGAGAGAGAGAGAGAGAGAGAGAGAAACATGGATGTGAGGGAGACCCATCGATTGGTGGCCTCTGGCAGGACCAGACCAGGACTGGGACCAAACCGCAACTGAGGTACATGCCCTACACCAGAATCCAATCTGTGACGCTTTGGTCCTTGGGCCAAAAATCTTACCACTGTGCAAAACGGTCCACGGCCATCAGTGTACATTTTAAGGTCAGACTGTCATGTGCTGATGGCTGAACAGACAAGGGTATATCTCTTATTTCCTCATCGTGTATGAGTTACATATATGTACACCTTACTGTTCCACAACTCTTATACATTGAAGAAATGGATTCCAACTGCTCTCATGTAAATTGATTTGTGTTTTAATTTCCCTAATAATTAGCGAAAGGAATTGTTCTGATGGAAAAAGTGAAGGAAGGACAAGGGCTCTCCAATGTTGCAGTAGTGAGGTTCACAGAGGGACACATCTGTCTAGAACGAAGTCCACACCAGCACAGACATTTGAGGCCATTCTCTCAGCATCCTTCATGACCTTTCCCCAGGGCAGCAGCATCTCTATTAACACAGAGCTCACAAGCCCATGACTCTTCCTTCATGAGATTTCCCCCAGGGTCCTTGGAGAGATTTGGGGTTAAGAAGTTGAATATTAAATATCTGTGATCCCATGGTGGATTCTTGAGATCTGATTTTCACATCTGGTTGACAACTGCTTATCTCACAGACTCTTACTTCACTGAAAAGTGAGTCAATGTTCCCACAACTAACTTGAACTCACAGTTGATTTACTCATGAAAGTTGTCTTTTGTCCTCAGAATGTGTTCCAACAGCACCCTGCTTCTTGGGGTTCCTTTTGTAACTACCTGGAGGGCAATTACCTCCTTCTTCTCTTTCCCACCTGGAACCATGGAACCCAGTGTGCACCAGTCACCTTACAGTCCTGTAACCAGTACCTTGTAGACAGATCATTAAACCATCTAAAACTCCACTTTACCCCCTTCTCCTGCTCCACGAATCCTGAGGTCAGAGCTCTTTCTAAAAAGTCTTCTAGAATGGGTTCAAACTGAAAATGTTCAGAAAGCAAATAATGTTCTTTTTCTCAATCTTTTTCTCACTCTATTTTATTCTTACACCATAGTCAGAAGGATATTTCAAGCACAAAGATCCTACTCAGGCACCTCTGTGTTTAAAAATCTCCCAAGAAATGTCTCCCCTTGAAGAGTAAACATTTTCCTATCTCACTCAAGGACTCTCATGGGCATGACCATCATTTCCTCCTCAGCCTCTGTTCTCCCCTCTCCCTGCTGTGCTCTGGAAAAGGCAGGTTCAGGTCCCCACAGCAAAAGGATGCTTAACCCTGAGCCAGTGTTCACTCCTCTTTAAGCCTCGGTCCTCCTGCCCTAAGCTGGTCCCTCTTCCTGCAGGACCAGGCTTACACAGCACCTGCTGCAGACCTTCTGACCACCAGCAGATGGGGGAATATTTATTTTTATTAACATAATTTGAATGACAAACATAAAACTATAATCATCAGTGTTGATAGTTCATTCCTGAAAATTAATCCCAGAGTAAGAAAAATATATGTGCCCACCAAAACTTGTATATGATCTTTCACAGCAACTTTTTCAAAAGTATGCCATAAGTGGAAACAACAAAATGTTTCAGTTGTGAGTACACAGAGTTTATTCTTTTTTTTTTAATCCTCACCCAAGGACATTTTTCCATTTTTGTTCAGATACAGTGGGAGAGAAAGAGAGGAAGAGAGAGAGAAAGAGAAACATTGATGGAAAAGAGACACATCGAGTGGCTGCCTCCAACACAACCCCAACCGGGGCAGGGACAAACTGCAATGAGGTATGTGCCCTTAGTGGGAACCGAACCCGGGTCTCTCTGGACCATGGATCAACACCCTAACCGCTGAGCCAAACTGGCCAGGGCCAGAGTTTATTCTTATATCGTTGTTTATTAATTAAGGTATTTTCCATGTGAAAAACTTTAACCTACTTTGGCCCCACCCTGTATTTACATTTTTAGGAAAATGTCAGACTGCTTACAGACTGCCTGTGCATCCCCTTCAGGGAACTGATTTCTGGGAGAACATGACTGTCGGATCATCATTTGTAGATGCGGACATGGTATTGTGAGTTAATAGAAAATATATATTGGTCTCGGCCCCATGGTCTTGGCTCAGGGCTCCTGAAATTCTTGTCATTTCCTGAGTGACAGGCATGGCTTTGTTGTAATATGATGACTCTAGGTGGCTGCTGGATGAGGAGGGGTCACTGGAAAGACCGAGGTATGATTGGAAGCCTGGAATGATCAGACCTGCCCCCAGTAGCAAGAGAGAGAAGAACACAGGTGGAGTGAGCAAGTTAACGTACCAAGTTAATCAAAACCAAGGGAGGTATCATGGGAACATTTGATTTATAGCCAAAAACTTGAGTGAAACCTGGAGAACTCCTACTTGTCAGGGCACCTGAGTGGGGCAGTCTTGTGGGACTTGCCCTTTAACTGTGGGACTGACACCGTCTCCAGACAGATAGTATAAGAGGTGAGTTATGTTGTACGACCAGCTGATGTGACAGAAAATTGCTTTTGGGAAGAAAAATCCCCACACATTGGGTGACCAAAGTGTTAGAAGGGAAGTGTTCTGTGTGAGTAGAAAACAAGACACAAGACTAAGACACAACTGAGATTTTTTTACTTAAAAATATTCATTCTTGTTAAAATTACACCACACACTGGTGATGGTCAGGAAGCTTTATTACCACATCAGCTTGTGTTGCTTGGACATCTGTGCTGTTGCTCATATTGTGTATGGCTCTAACCTCCTTTCGTGGACATAACCCACTGCAGAGGAGTCCACCTCACAGATGCTCCAAGGGAGCTTCTCCCTGACACAAGGCTCAGAGCCACAAACTCGGGGCCAAGGGGTTTTTGTCTCACTTCCTCGTCATCTGAGACACTGTGAGTAAGGATAGCTGCTCCCACTCTCATAATAAGACTGACAGTAGTAGTCGGCCTCGTCCTCAGCCTGCAGCCCAGAGATGGTCAGGTGGGCGGTGTTGGAGGAGCTGTCGATGGAGCCAGAGAACCGATCCGGAACCCCGGAGGGTCTTTCGTTATCAGCATAGATGACAGTGGTTGGGGCACTGCCCGGGTGCTGCTGGTACCAGGACACATAGTAGCTCCCAATGTTGCCACTGCTGCGGGTGCAGGAGATGGTGGCCTTCTGTCCTGGAGACCCCGACACAGAGGGTGGCTGAGTAAGCACAACCTCGGCCCAGGACCCTGCAAGGAGGGAGCAACACAGAGATCAGTGAGGACAGGACAGACCCCTTTCCCAGGGAGGGAGGAGAGGTCCTCCTCTCAAATGACAAACAGGTGCCCTCCCACAATTCCCTCAGGCACCACCTGTGCAGTGAGCCAGGAGGGTGAGGAGAAGGGGAGCCCAATTCATGGTGGACACACCCAGACTCTGCTTCCTGAGCCCACAGCCAGGCCTGAGCCTTTAAACATCTTATATGTCCCCCAGACACTGAGAGTGGGAAGTCTATGCAAATCTTTCCCTTCTGGCAGCTGTGCAAGCCCCTCCTTCAGCCCCAGCCAGAGCTCTAGCTGAGGAGACAGAGTAGGAGAGAGAGGGCTTCAGCCCAAAGGTGAACAGGAAACAGGCAAGAGGCAGGGAGAGGCCCCCACTGAGAAACTACAGGGCACGCACGTTCCCTGGTGGACGCCGTAGGTATGGCGGCCTCAGACTGCAGCTGCTGGCTCCTGGCCAGGTGTGACCTGCAGTGGACTGTACCAGTTCCCAGGGATTATGAAACCGAATCTCTGGGCACCAGCCTTTACCTTGGCCCTGCTGAGGACAAAGTTGGATATTTTCCATGTGAGGACAGAGGGAGATGGGACAATAAAAGCGAAGGGCAGCCATCACTCATGAAGCATCTTGTCACATCCACATCAAAATCTCCCCTCCATGGATCCTTCAAGTGCTTCTCTCGCGATCCCATGGAAGAGCCTGTGACCTACCGACAACCCGGGAGCATCTGGAGGAGTCAGTGTGTGGAGCTTTAGCCACTCTAACGAGAGCCTAGTGCTATCTCACTGTTTAAGTCTGTGATTCCCCAAGGACGTGCTGTGTTGGGCATCTTGTCACATGTCTATCTCCCGCTGTACAGATTCCTTAGGAATGAGACTGTTCAGACCTGGCGAGAGAGACCTATTCCTCATGGCTGGGAATTTGGAGGCTCGACAAAGCTCTAAAATCAGGTGAAAACAAACAAACAAATAAACAAACAAACAAAACACAGCCCTCTATGGTTTCTGAGCTCAGAGAACAGTTCGTGAAGCCCAGGTTGGTGCCAGGGAACATACAGATGCTGTGCAGAGGGTCACGTGGTTCTCTAGGGTCACACCTGCAGCACTTACACCTTTCCTGAGCCCACTCAGCACTGTGGTGCTTTTGTGTTCTAGAAACAAAGTAATTCTGTTTGCATAGGAGGAACCATATCTTCAAGCAGAGATATTTTCATTGACCCCAGAATGATAACAGAGTTGAGAACATGAAAATATTTGTTTTAAAAGCACAACTGACAGCAGAAGCAATGTCCCCAGCTGGCGCTGGTCACAGGCAGGGCCAGGGGAGTGATGGCCAGGCAGGGGTGTGGAAGGCATATGTGTCACCTTTCCCCATGGAATAGAAGCTTTTGGTGGCATTGGGGTTGTCTCAGCTCTGTAACAATGGTAATCTGCCTCCTCCTGGGGCTGGGGACACATGCACTCTTGGGAGGTCTCTGCCCAGGGATTGAACATGAGGACAAGTTGCTTCCTATACTCTTACATACATTTCCTCACCAGAGGGCGGTTCCCTGTGCAAACCCATCCCTGGAGTTTGTTCTCTGTAAGACCCTCAGGGTCCTGGAGCTAAAGGGGCCAGTGTCTGGAAAGTACATTCCTGTGACCAGGATATAATTTAGGCAGAAAGAAAAATCTAGAGTTAATTAACTCTGATAGCATTTTTACTTAATCAGAGTCTAAGACATGTGGGGTGAGAGAAATCTGTCCACCTTCATCCCTGCGGCACAGGACCCTCAGCTGTGGGTCAGGAAGCCCAGGGCGGGGTGAGCTCACAGTCCCTCCTTCTGCCCCTGACCCCTCACCCTGCCCACAGTGCCCTGTGCCTCAGATGTCTCCCTGGGGTGACAAGGAATAAGTGTTTGCATTTCTGTGGAAAAAAGCTCATGCCTGGGACTTGGCTAATCTAGACACAATGTGTGTGCCTGAGTTGGTCCAGATATTCTTAGGAAACAAGTATTCTCAGAAACAAGGAGAAATTTGGTGGCATTCAAAAAAGTTGGCATGTAGGACCTCAGTACTTCTGAAAGAGGAAAAATAAATAAAATAATACCTCCTATGTGCAAAGACTTAAAGGTTGAATTAAGACATCTTTTTTAAGGAAAAATCAATAATATTAGCATATTAAAGATTTTTGAGGGTGAAGGGTTGTGGACGACTTTTGTAGTTGTCGTGAGAATAAGATGATAGAAGAATTTTATGCTGATTAATTTCTGTTAATTACCCTCCTAGAGATGGAGCCCTGGGCAATGGAAACCAGCGAGAACCTGTCCCTGTCTCTGCAGCCCTCAGGTGGAGATGGAGCTAAGACAGCAGAGCCCAGGGAGCTGAGGGGCTGAGGGAGCAGCTGCAGGGGAGGAGGAGCTGCAGTGAGGGATTCTCCCTGGGAGTCTGCACTAGTTGTGAGCATCTTCCTGTAGGTCTGTTCAGAGGAGATCATGGTGTCTCTGACCAGGGCGCATATTGACCATCAGATAGGATGTATCCTTAGTAACACAAGAGTCACTATTTTTTTATATATCCTAACCCAAGGATATTTTTCCATTTATCTTTAGGTAGATTGGGAGGGAGAGAGAGAGAAACATTCACGTGAGAGAGACACAGTGACTGGTGAAGGTGTCTCCTGCACAACTCCGACCACGGCCAGGAGCCGACATGCACCCGAGATACGTGCGCTTGTCTGGAGTCGAACCCGTGACTCTTTGGTCGGAGGACCGACATGCCAATCCGTGAGCCAAACAGGCCAGGGTAGATTCACACTTTTGACATGAATTTTTTGGTGAACATGACTGTCTTGGTCATTATTTGTAGTTGCGGACAATGTACTGTGAGATAATGGGAAATATACATAATGGTCTCGAACCCAGAGTCCTGGCACAAGGTTCCTGAAACCCCTGTAATTTCCTGGGTGACAGGCATGCCTTTTGTTCTAATGGGACGACGCTGGGTGGCTCCTGGATGAGGACGGTCACTGGGAATACAGAGGCCTGATGAGACCCTGGAATTCTCAGACCTGCCCCATTTACAAGAGGAGGTAGAAGAGCTCGGGGAGTGAGCAAATTAATCAATCAGGTTAATGGAAACCAAGAGAGGTTTCATGGGAATCTTTGTATTATAGCCAAACACTGTCTGGAACCTGGGGACATCCTGCTGGTGATTGGCACACGAGTGGGGCAGTCTTGTGGGACTGGCCCTTTACCTGTGGGTCTGACACAGTCTCCAGGCAGATAGAGTTAGAAGTGGGGCATGTTGTAGGACCAGCTGGTGTCACAAAGAAGTGCTGTAGGGAAGAAATATCCCCACACATGTGGTGACCAAAGTGTCAGAAGGGAAGAGTCCTGTGTGAGAAGAAATAAGACACAACAGGAGGAAAGGATTCAGATTTTTACTTAGAAATAATTACTATTGTTAAAATGTCCAGGGGACACTGGGGATGGTCCGCACGTGTCCCTGGGGGGCCTGTACTGTTGCTCATATTGTTTGTGGCTCTTTCCTCCTCTCGTGTACACATCACACTGCAGAGGAGTCCACCTCACAGATACTCCACAGGAGCTTCTCCCTGACATGAGGCTCAGAGCCACAATTTCGGGGCCCGGGGGTTTTTGTCTCACTTCCTCGTCATCTGAGACACTGTGAGAAACTATAATTGCTCCCACTGCCATGAGCTGCACCACAGTAATAGTCAGCCTCGTCCTCAGGCTGCAGCCCAGAGATGAGCAGAAGCCCCGCATTGGCCGAGGTGTCTTTGGATCCAGAGAAGCAGCTGGGGACCCCTGAGTCCTGGTGCTTATCTGCGTCTGATTTATAACTCAGGAGAAACCTGGGAGGGCTCCCTGGATTCTGCTGGAACCAGCGTATACGGTAGCCAGCAACATTGAAGCCACTGCTCAGGGTGCAGGTGAGTCTGGCTGAGGCTCCAGGAGAGGCAGAGAGGGAGGGCAGCTGAGTCAGCACAGGCTGGGAGAGGGAACCTGCAAACACAGACACTGTCAGGGATGGGACAGGGACCAGGGAAGTTTCTCAGGAGATGGAGCATGAGGGGAATCCACTTGGGCACTGAGCCTGGTCCCCAAACCTGTCCTACCTGTGCAGTGAGAGAGGAGCATGAGGAGGAGAGGAATCCAGGCCATGGTCACAGCCCCTGAGCTCACAGTGGGCTGGGCTGCCCCAGGCCTCCTTTTCTTCCTGACCCTCTGCCAGAGGAGAGGCTTCCATGCAAATGTGCCCATCCAGTGACTGCCAGCCCCTCCCTGAGCCTGGTGCTGGAGCTCAGCTCACACCCAGACTGAGAAAATTGAGGGTGCCTTTACCACTTTGGAGAAACTGGGAGGAAGCAGCTGCTGA
This sequence comes from Tadarida brasiliensis, assembly GCA_030848825.1. Taxonomy (NCBI): domain Eukaryota; kingdom Metazoa; phylum Chordata; class Mammalia; order Chiroptera; family Molossidae; genus Tadarida; species Tadarida brasiliensis. The sequence continues at coordinate 19,262,425 of CM061277.1, read as the reverse complement.
GACAACACAAAGGTGGGTTCAGGAGACTCTAGAGGACACAGCTGCTGGGTCCGCACCACTGAGCACAGGGCCCAGGCTCCTGTTAGTGAATACTCGTCACTGAGCAGCTGAGGGAAGACCACAGGGAAGTCCCACGGCGTCCCCTGCTGAGCACAGGGCACACACCTGCCCATGGCACAGAGCCCTGGGAGCCCAGCTGGTTTCTGCAGCTCAGCAGGTCACTGTCTCTATTCACACATCTATGGACTGATTTCCAGAAACTGTTATTTTGATACATGGGAGGGATGACTATAATATCTCACTACTACGAGGACTTTTCTTCAGTGAGATTTTTAAATATATACGTATATAAATACTTAAGTTGTGAATCCCCCCTCACCCAGTAGATTCTTGAAAAATTGAAGGGCCCACCTGTGCATCAGGCCTGGTGTCACAGAGCAGACCAGTGACAGTTGACCTGTTTTTGAGGCCATGCAAGGGCTCTTCAGGCGGAACAGTGTTGAATGCTTCATTGTTAGGGGAAAAAATCCTCTGTGGTATGTCAAAAAATAGCAGGTCAGCCAACATTCCAGAAGATATGTAATTGTTTGTAAGTTTTGTAGACACTCAATTTGAATGAGTTTACGGTGGGAAAATTAATAGAGTTTGTAGACTTAACCTTTGCCAGTGAACGGAGTAAAAATTTCTCCTATAATATGAAGTTATTTTGATGGCTGTAAGTAAAATCTGCAGTTTTAGGCAGAATGATGTCATAAATTTCCTATGGGATTTTGTCCTGGGTATTATATAATTTTTATATTCTAATTTTATCTCCTTATATTTATTGCTAGTTATTTTATGTTTATTAACAGCATCTGTTAATATATATATTAATCCTCACCCAAGGATATTTTTTCATTCTTCTTCAGATAAAGTGGGAAAAAGTGAGAGAGAGAGAGAGAGAGACAGAGAGAGAGAGAGAAACATGAAAGTGAGAGAGACACATCGTCTGGTGGCCTCTGGCAGGACCAGATCAGGACTGGGACCAAATGGCAACTGAGGTTCGTTCCCTTGACCAGAATCCAATTTCCGACTCTTTGGTCCTCCGGCTAACAATCTAACCACTGTTCAAAAACAGGCCAGGGTCATCAGTGTACATTTTAAGGTCAGACTGTGCATGTGCTGACGGCTGAACAGACGAGGGTATAAACCCTTATTTCCTCATTGGGTGTGAGTTACATATATGTACACGTTACTGATCCACAACTCTTGTACATTGAAGAAATGGATTCCAACTGCTCTCATGTAAATTATTTGTCTTTTAATTTTCCTAATGATTAGCAAAAGGAATTGTTCTGATGGAAAAGTGAAGGAAGCACAAGGGATCTCCAATGTTGCAGTAGTGGGGATCACGGAGGGACACATCTGTCTAGAACGAAGGCCACACCAGCACACACATTTGAGGCCATTCTCTCAGCATCCTTCATGACATTTCCCCAGGGCGGAGTCATCTCTGTTATCACAGAGCTCACAAGCCCATGCCTCTTCCTTCATGAGATTTCCCCCAGTGTCCTTGGATGGATTTGGGGTTAAGAAGTTGAATATTAGACAGCCAGCCGGTATCGCGAGGTGCAGCCGCGTATCGCGAGAGGCAGGCCGGTATCGCGAGAGGCAGCCGCATATCTCGACAGGCAAGCCGGTATCGCGAGAGGCGGTACAGGCAGGCCGGTATCGCGAGAGGCGGCCGCGTATCGCGAGAGGCAGCCTGTATCGCGACAGCCGGCAGCGTATCGCGACAGCCGGCCGGTATCACGACAGGCGGCCGCGTATCGCGACAGGCGGCCGCGTATCGCGACAGGCGGCCGCGTATCGCGACAGGCGGCCTGTATCGCGACAGCCCGCCGCGTATCGCGAGAGTCGGTCGGTATCGCGAGAGGCAGCCGCGTATCGCGAGAGGCGGCCATGATCGCGAGAGGCTGGACGGTATCGCGAGAGGCAGCTCCAGGAGCTGGACTAGGTCGCAACTGGCGGTCATTTCAATGATAGATAATGTTAACAATGGGGAGAATACAATATGGCCTCAAATGGGAAAAAAAAAAAAAAGAAACATTGATGTGAGAGAGAAACAGAGATTGGCTGCCTCCTGCACACCCCCTACTGGGGATGGAGCCCGAAACCCAGGCATGTGCTCTGAGCAGGACTCCGAGCTGGGACCTCTCAGCCCATGGGACGACACTGAATCCACTGAGCCACACGGGCCAGGCTAGTGTTGTTCCTGTATCTTATTTTAGCCCCAGCTCTCGGTCTTCAGGTCATGCCTTAAACAAGTGATTTACTCACTTAATATCAAAAAAGGCGATTCTGCCAATTTGAAAACAGAATCAATTTATTGACGCTTCTCTGTAGAGTAGAAATATGTTTCTTTCCCCCTTTTTCAACATGAAATTTTAATTATGTCATAGATCAAAATCAGTATTGAAATGTGTAGGACTTCAACGAACAATGAAATCCTTCAATTCTCAGGTTATATGTCACCTTAGAGAGAGCATTTTCTGATATCCTGCGCTAAAAGTCAGCTCTAATACAATTCAACTCCTGTACAATTTGTAAGTAAGCTTCCAAAACAGAGTACACATAAGGAAAAAAACACACCCAGCCTTTCACAGAGGTGACTCTGAAAGCCCCTGCCCCTCCCAAAGCGGAAGCCAAAGCAACAGCTTTGAAGGCAAAGAAAGCAGCTCTGAATGGCATCTACAACCCCCCAAAAAGAAGGTCTGCAGGTCACCCACCTTCCCAGGCCAGAGACACTGTGACTCCAAAGGTAGCCTAAATAGCCTCAGAATAGTGCCCGCAGGAGAAACAAGCTTGACCACTCTGCCATCGTCAAGTTCTCCTTGACCACCAACTCACCAGGAAGAAGCTAGAAGACAACAATACCCTTGTGTTCACTGTGGATGTCCAGGCCAACAAGCACCAGATCAAACAGGCTGTGAAGAAGCTCTATGACATTGACATGGCCAAGGTCAACACCCTGATCAGGCCTGTTGGAGAGAAGAAGGCATACGTTCCACGAGCTCCCGACTATTATGTTCCGGATGTTGCCAATAAAATTGGGATCATCTGAACTGGGTCCACTTGGCTAATTCTAATTATAAACTTTTTTCGCTGTTAATAAAAAACAACACAAATCTTAATGCAAAAAAAAAAAAAAGAAGAAGAAGAAGAAGTTGAATATTAAATTTCTGTGATCCCATGGTGGATTCTTGAGATCTGATTTTCACATCTGGTTGACAATTGCGTATCTCACAGACTCCTACTTCATTGAAAAATTAGTCAATGTTCCCACAACTAACTTGAACTCACAGTTGATTTACTCATGAAAGTTGCCTTTTGTCCTCAGAATGTGTTCAACCAGCTCACTGCTTTCTGTGATTCCTTTTGTAACTACCTGGAGGGCAATTACCTCCTTCTTCTCTTTCCCACCTGGACCCATGAAACCCAGTCTGTACCAGTCACCTTCCAGTCCTGTAACCAGGACCTTGTAGACAGATCATTAAACCATCTAGACCTCCACTTTACCCCCTTCTCCTGCTCCCCAGACCTTGAGGTCAGAGCTCTTTCTTAAAAAGTCTTCTAGAATAGATTCAAACCCAAAATGTTCAGAAAGCAAGAAATGTTCTTTTTCTCAACCTTTTCCTCACTCTATTTTATTCTTACACCCTAGTCAGAAGGATATTTCAAGCACAAAGATCCTATTCAGGCACCTCTGTGTTTAAAAATCTCCCAAGAAATGTCTCCCCTTGAAGAATAAACGTTTTCGTATCTTACTCCAGGACTCTCATGGGCATGACCATCATTTCCTCCTCAGCCTCTGTTCTCCCCTCTCCCTGCTGTGCTCTGGAAAAGGCAGGTTCAGGTCCCCACAGCAAAAGGATGCTTAACCCTGAGCCAGTGTTCACTCCTCTTTAAGCCTCGGTCCTCCTGCCCTAAGCTGGTCCCTCTTCCTGCAGGACCAGGCTTACACAGCACCTGCTACAGACCTTCTGACCACCAGCAGATGGGGGAATATTTATTTTTATTTACACAATTTGAATAATTAACATAAAACTATAATCTTCAGTGTTGATAGATAATCCGTGAAAATTAATACTAAAGGAAGAAAAACATATGTACCCACCAAATCTTTTATATGATCTTTCCTAGCAACTTTTCTAAAAATGGGCCATAGCTCATACAACTCAAGAAAAGGAAGACAAAGAACCCAATTAAAAAATGGGCAGAGGAACTAAATAGACACCTCTCCAAAGAGGACATACAAATGGCCAAGAGACAAATGAAGAAATGCTAAACATCACTAATCATAAGAGAGATGCAAATTAAAACAACAATGAAGTATCACTTCACGCCTGTCAGAATAGCCGCCATCAACAAGGCATCAAACAACAAGTGTTGGCGAGGGTGTGGAGAAAATGGGACTCTAGTACAGTACTGGTGGGAATGAAGGCTGGTGCACCCACTATGGAAAACACTATGGTGTTACCTCAAAAAAATTAAAAAATTGAATTACCATTTGACCCAGTGATCCCACTCCTAGGAATATACCCTAAGAAGCCTGAAACACCAATCAGAAAGAATAGATGTACCCCCATGTTCATAGCAGCGCTTTTTACAATAGCTAAGATCTGGAAACAGCCCAAGTGTCCATCGGTAGATGAATGGATAAAAAAGCTGTGGTACATATACACAATGGAGTACTATGCAGATGTAAGAAAGAAAGATCTCTTATCCTTTGAGACGACATGAGAGGACCAGGAAACTATTATCCTAAGCGAAACAAGCCAAGCAAAGACAGACAAATATCATATGATCTCACTTATTTCTGGAATATAATGAACATAACAGTCTGAGGAACAGGGTAGTCCCAGAGATGTGGAAGTAGGGTACAGACTGACAATTGCCAGAAAAGGGGGTGGGGGAGGGGAGCAATGAACCACAGAACTTGTACGCATGTACTCATAACCAATGGACATGGACAACAAAACTGGGGATGGGGCAGGGAGAGGGGTAGGAGGGTGTCAATGGGGGAAAAAGGAGAAACATCTGTAACTAAATTAAATTAATAAAAAAATAATGGGCCATAACTGGAAACAATTAATGTCCTTCAGTTGTCAGTACACAGCAGAGTTTATTCTTGCATTATTGTTTATTAACTATTGTATTTTCCATGTGAACAATGTAAACCTACCTTGTCCCCACCCTTTATTTACGTTCTTAGGAAGAAGTCAGACTGCTTACAGACTGCTGTGCGTCCCCTTTAGGGAACTGATTTCTGGGAGAACATGACTGTCGGGTCATCATTTGTAGTTGCAGACACTGTGTTGTGAGATAATAGAAAATATATGTTGGTCTCAGCCCCATGGTCCTGGCACAGGGCTCCTGACACCCTTGTAATTTCTTCAGTGACAGGCGTGCCTTTGTGCTAAAGGGTGAATCTGGGTGGCTCCTGGATGAGGATGGTCCCTGGAAAGACTGGGGCATGACAAGAAGCTTGGAATTTTCTACCAGCCCTCATTTGTAAGGAGAGAAAGGCTTAGGGGGAGGGAGCTAATTCGTCAAGAAAATTACTAGAAACCAAGAGAGGGATTATGGGAACCTTTGATTTATAGCCCAAAACTTGTGTGAAACCTGGGGACCTCCTACTTGTGATTGACACCTCAGTGGGGCAGTCTTGTGGGACTGGCCCTTTACCTGTGGGTCTGACACAGTCTCCAGGCAGATAGAGTTAGAAGTGGGGCATGTTGTAGGACCAGCTGGTGTTACAGAGAAGTGCTGTACGGAAGAAATATCCCCACACATGTGGTGACCAAAGTGTCAGAAGGGAAGAGTCCTGTGTGAGAAGAAATAAGACACAAGAGGAGGAAAGGATTCAGATTTTTACTTAGAAATAATTACTATTATTATAATGTTTAGGAGACACTGGGGTTGATCCGCACGTGTCCCTGGGAGGCCTGTGCTGTTACTCATATTGTGTGTGGCTCTTTCCTCCTTTCGTGGACACATCCCACTGCAGAGGAGTCCACCTCACAGATGCTCCACAGAAGCTTCTCTCTGACATGAGGATCACAGCCACAATTTCGGGGCCCAGGGGTTTTTGTCTCACTTCCTCGTCATCTGAGACACTGAGTAACGCCAGCTGCTCCCACTGCCATGAGATGTAGCACAGTAATAGTCAGCCTTGTACTCAGGCTGCAGCCCAGAGATGAGCAGAAGCCCCGCATTGGCCGAGGTGTCTAAGGATCCAGAGAAGAGGCTGGAGACCCCTGACCCCAAACTCGTACTTGACTTATGGTTCAGAAGATACCGGGAGGGCTCCCTGGTTTCTGCTGGTTCCAGTATAGGTAGTAATTATCAACACTACAGCCACTGCTCAGGGTGCAGGTGAGTCTGGCTGAGGCTCCAGGAGAGGCAGAAAGGGAGGGCAGCTGAGTCACCACAAGCTGGGCCAGGGAACCTGCAAATACAGACACTTGTCAGGGAAGGGACAGGGACAGGGAAGTGTCTCAGGAGAAGGAGCATGAGGGAATCCGCTTGGGCACTGAGCCTGGTCCCCAAGGCCTGTCCTACCTGTGCAGTGAGAGAGGAGCATGAGGAGGAGAGGAGTCCAGGCCATGGTCACAGCCCCTGAGCCCACAGTGGGCTGGGCTGCCCCAGGCCTCCTTTTCTTCCCCGCCCTCTGCCAGAGGAGGGGCTTCATTCAAATGTGCCCATCCAGTGACTGCCAGCCCCTCCCTGAGCCTGCTGCTGGAGCTCAGCTGACACAGAGACTGAGGGGGATGGAGGGTGGCTTTACCCCTTGGGAGACCCAGGGAGGAAGCACCTGCTGAGGCAACACAAAGGTTCCTGCTCAGAGGATTCTGTCAGTCCAGAGAGGACACAGCTGCTGAGTCCCTAGTAGATGGCACAGGATTCAATCTTTGAGTAAATACTCTTCCCTAAGCTTCTGTGTAGGGAACACAGCGGAATCCCATAGCGCCCCCAGCAGGTAGCACATAGCACACCTCCCCATGGCCAAAAACCCTGAGAGCCCAGCTGGTTTTTATTGCTCAGCAGGTCACTTTCTCTATTCACACATTTTGGGTTAATTCCCAGACACTGTGATTCTCACACATTGTAGAGATTACTTAGTATTTTAGTCCCAGGGTTCCCATCTGTGAGAGGTGCTAAAACGCACTTAGAGAACAAAATAGTCTGGTTTCTCTTTTAGCAAAGCAGTTGCTAAACTAAGTGCACAGTGAGTTCGGTTTTTAAAAAAATTTTTTTCTTTATTGATTTTTTTGAGAAGAGAAAGAGAGATAGAAACAGAGATGAGAGAGAACATTGATTGGCCGCATCCTGCATGCCCCCCACTGGGGATCAGGCCCACAACCCAGGCATGTGCCCTGACCAGGAACCGAACTGTTGACCTCTTGGGGCATGGGTTGATGCTCCCACTGAGCCACACTGGCCAGGCCACAGTGAGTCTCTTAGCCAAGCTCACAGATGATGAGGCAGTTGATCTGGTTTCAGGGCTCCTTGGGGCTGTTCAGAGAAATGACATAGAAAGGGGTTTTCCAGGAATACACTCTGATGTATGTTCAAAGGAGGACCATTCAGCACACATTTCCAGTCCTGTGATGAATTCACAGAGATCTGATTTGACTTTGTGATTGGTAAAAAAAAAAAAAAAAAAACGGAAAGAAAAAAACTCTATTGTGGGCTCCAAGTTTACTGACTGAGATGATAGCTTTTTCATTACAGGGTTGACTTTATATTTTGATGTTTGTAGTTTTTTGCCCATCTGTGTCACATATTTCTTGCCAGGATTTTTTTTTCCTTGGAGCCCTAAAATGTGTTTATATTTTCAACATAACTTCCCCTGCCTGTATCTCTGACCCTTATCTTTAGTTCAGTAAGGAGCTCAGTGGGAGGTTGGGATGTGTTTGCAGATGTGGTGACAATCTGAGCAGGTGGGTGCAGAAGCCATCACGTCCTCACTGAGCCCCGATCCTATTCTGCTTGGTCCAGTGGTTTCCGACTTCTAGAGTCGCAGTGAAACCGGACACAGATTGGTCCCGACAGCCTGTCACCACTGGAGTCAGTTCAGCAGAGACAGGTTGAATCCTACAGGAGCCTTTACTCCAACACTGCCTGCAGGCTGGAGAGCACTGCGTCCTCCCCCAAATCTGCTCTGCCCCTCTCACTTGCTAGCTGCTGTCAAAGGGGAGAGAAACAATGACTACACGAGAAAGGGCAGTTGGGTAAAAAGGCAGAAAAATAGTTAAAATGGTTACAGGCAAGGTTTCAGATAAGGGGGAGGAATGTGGGCTGGGGCTGCAGGGGCTTGGCGCCAGTCAGTCACTGTCACTGGTCCAGCATTCTGATAGATATTCAGGTTGTTAATCTGTCCCTAAGGCCTGGCAGTCCCCCTTGTCCTCAGATTAAGCATGGACAGTGGTCATAAGGTAGGTTCCTGAGCACACCCCTCCCAGCCAGGTGAGAGTGGGCTTTTCTTTTTTTTTTAACATTTTTTTTTTTTAATCCTCACCCTAGGACATTTTTCCATTTTTTGTTCAGATAGAGTGGGAGGAAGAGAGGTAGAGAAACATCAATGTGAAAGGAACACATCAAGTGGCTGCTTCCCGCACGACCCCAACCGGGACTGGGGACAAACTGCAACCGAGGTAAGTGCCCCTAGCGGGAACCGAATCCGGGTCTCTATGGACCGCAGGCCAACGCTCTAACCGCTGAGGCAAACCAGCCAGGGCGAGTGGGCTTTTCTTTAATCACAACAAAGCAACCACGATTAACATTGCGAAGGATCATTAGCATTTCTTATAACTATGGCTAGTGCTCCAGTGTGATTATTTCTCTCTCCTGTTATTCTTTCCCTCCCCTTTCAGCAGGCCCTTCCTAAGTGACCTTGAGCCAGAACCCACCTCTGTCCTGCACTCTCTTCTCATGCACTCAGAGGGATCTTTCCCACTCAGCTCAGGAAGGTCACCCCCTGATTAGAACCCTCAGAGATTCCTCACTGCTGCTTGATAAAACCTCAACTCCTCTGCTCCCACAAGGCACCTGCTGGAGCATGCAGGCCACACAGTGACCGGGAGCAGGAGCTTTTGCTCAGGGCTCTTACTTCCTCCCCATATACTGCAACCCTCACAATTCTAGCCTTTTCAGAATTTCCTCTTCTCCTTTTCCTCCTTCTTTGCCTCTTCCTCCTCCACCTCCTCCTCCTTTTCCTTTTATACAAAACATGTAAGACTTCTCCATGTCTTTTTGTGGCCAGATAGCATATCTTTTTGCCTTTGCAATGTATTTCATTGTATGGATGGAACAGGTTATCCATTCTTCTGTTGAGAAATATACCTGATGCTTTTCAGTTTGATGACCGTGAATAAGCAGCTATGAACTTTCTGTGCATATACTTCTGTGGACAAAGCCTCTGACTTAGGTAGATACTTAGGAATGTCTTTTCATGAAAATATCACACAAGGTTTTAGCTTTGCAAGACAATTTCAAATGTCCTCAGAAGCGGCCATGACATTGGATCCCAGCAGCATGAATGAGAGTTCCTGCTGCCCCACGAGCCGGGAGCATCTGGAGGGGTCAGTGTGTGGAGCTCTATCTATTCTCTCTGAGGGCCTAGTGCTATGTCACTGTTTAGATCTGTGATTCCCCAAGGACAGGCTGTGTTGGGCATCTTGTTACAGGTTTATCTCCCACTGTACAGATCCCCTGGTAATGAGATCACTCAGACCTGGTGAGTGGGGGAACAGTTCCCAGTGCCCGGGAATCCAGAGGCTGCACAGAGCTCGAAAATCAGGTGAACAATCACAAAGCTCCTCTATGGTTTCAGAGTTCAGAGACACTTAGTGAAGCCCAGCCTGGTGCCAGGGGACATACGGGTGCTGTGCAGAGGGCCACCTGGTTCTCTGGGGTCACACCTGTCGCACTTATGCCTTTCCTGAGCCCACTCAGCACTGTGGGGCTGTTTTGCTCTGGAAACAAAGTAATTCTGTTTGCATTGGAGGAGCCATATCTTCAAGCAGAGATATTTTCATTGGCCCCAGAGAGAGAAGAGTTGAGAGCATGAAACCCTTTTGTTTTAAAAGCACTAGTGACAGCAGAAGCAATGTCTCGAGATGGCATTGGTCACAGGCAGGGCCAGGGGTTGATGGCCAGGCAGGGGCGTGGAGGGCAGATGTGTCACCTTTCCCCATGGAACACAAGCTCTTGTGACGTTGGTGTTGTGCTCAGCTCTGTAACAATGATAATCTGCCTCCTCCTGGTGCTGGAGCCCAGAGGTGGTCAAAGAGGATCCAGAAAATTAGGCTCAAAGCCCTGGACGGTCCCTCATGCTCTCCTAGGTGACAAGTGTGTGAGCTCTACCTGGCAGCCCGTGGGAACATTGCCACTGTAAACCCCATGTGTCTGCCACTTCCTGTGGAGGAGAAGGTGACCAGGAATCTGGATTCATCAACAACTTCATCGAGGTGTTGGGGTAACAACAGCACATATTGGGGACTTCCTGCTCCTGGTCCCATAGCCCACCCCACTTCCTGGATTGTTACAAAGCTCAAGTGGTGTATGAAAGGAAAGGTCAGTGTCTGTGTGCTCAGGAACCACCACTCGCAGACATTAAATCCGGAGTCATGAAGGATGCATAAGGGCACAATATCCAAGGTCAGGCTGAATGCTTGGGACGTGGGCATGCAGAAGAGGTGGGAATGCAGAACAAGACAGGTGTCTCTGTGATACAGGACAGACTTCCACCCTTGGGAACCATCCTCACATTCCCAAGTCAATTCTTTCCATCAGTATAATCACTCCTCTCCACACTCCGTATGCTCCTTATAGATGAAGTGACTGTCTCCTTGGGGCACTGAGCTGCAGGCATCCATGACAGTCTTCATCTGACCCTCCGCAGCTCTGCACCTCTACTGCGGACTCCGGAGCTGCACAGGGAGGCAGAGCTGCGGGCACTCTCAGCTCCTGCACTAGGGGGCTCGTCATTGTGCTCCCAGCTCCCAGCCACTCCTCCTCTCAGGTTGGTCATGGGGGCTGAGCTGTGAGGACACAAGTGAGGCTCTGGGGGCCCTGGGGAGAATGCTGATGTTTCTGGGGCACAGACTCAGGCAGGGCCACACCCATTTCTTGCTAGACTGCAGCCTCATGACCACACTCAGCTCAGAAATCACTGCTGTGACCCCCTCAGCATGGACCATCTCCACTGTCGCCCTTGCCTTTTCCACTGGGGGGGGGGGGGTGAAAGAAGGGTATCCACTGGAATCCTATGTGCGGAGCCCAAAGGATGCTTCTAAATGTCTCACAGACACAGAGAGCTCCCTCCACAAGCGATGACCCAAACCCACTGTCAGAAGTGCAGAGCTCAGAACCTGGTCTGCACTCAGTCACCTCCATGAAGTGACTGAGGAGGAAACAGGCAATCATCCCTCAGGACAGGGGACATTTGGAAAGAAAATGGAGGGAATCAGAAACCTACAATCTCAACACAAACTTCCCAGCAGGAGAAAGAAGAGAGCACCCCTTCATGGTGGGGGCTAGAGGGGCCAGACCCAGGACAGGGCCTGGGGAGTTTTGGTCTCACTTCCCCATGAGCCTGCAGCACTGTGTGATTACTGCTGCCATCATAAGACAGACAGTAGTAGTCGGCCTCGTCCTCAGGCTGCAGCCCAGAGATGGTCAGGTGGGCGGCGTTGGAGGAGCTGTCGATGGAGCCAGAGAACCGATCCGGAACCCCGGAGGGTCTTTTGTTATCATCATAGATGACAGTGGTTGGGGCACTGCCCGGGCGCTGCTGGTACCAGTACACATAGTAGCTCCCAATGTTGCCACTGCTGCGGGTGCAGGAGATGGTGGCCTTCTGTCCTGGAGACCCCGACACAGAGGGGGGCTGAGTCAGCACAAACTGGGCCCAGGACCCTGCAAGGAGGGAGCAACACAGAGATCAGTGAGGACAGGACAGACCCCTTTCCCAGGGAGGGAGGACAGTCATCCTCCCAGGTGACACACAGGTGCCCTCCCACAATTCCCTCAGGCACCACCTGTGCAGTGAGCCAGGAGGGTGAGGAGAAGGGGAATCCAATCCATGGTGGAGACGCAAAGACTCTGCTCCCTGAACCCCACACCCGGACTTGAGCCTTCAAACATCTTTTATGTCTCCCTGACACTAAGGGTGGGAAGTTTATGCAAATCTTACCCTTCTGGTGGCTGTGCAAGCCTCTCCTTCAGCCCCAGCCAGGGCTCCAGCTGAGGAAATAGAGTGTAGGAGGGAGAGGGCTTCAGCACAAAGGTGAACAGGAAACAGGCAAGAGGCAGGGAGAGGCCCCCACTGAGAAACTACAGAGCACGCGCGCCCCCTGGTGGCGGCTGGAGACATGGCGGCCTCGGGCTGGAAGGGGCTGCTTGAGACTCCAGCTGGGCTCCTTGCCCTGGTTCTGCACCCCTCACAATTCCAGTGTCAGATGGGCTCCTTTCACTTGGAAATAGGCGTGTTAGGTTCCTCCTGTTCCTCTGTGGGCTGATACATCATTTATTTGTATTGGTAATCATATTCCGTTGTCTAAATGGACCAGTGGTTTATTCATTCACCTATTCAAGGACATAGCAGGTGCTTTGAAGTTTTAAAAAGCAGGAATGAAGGAGCTGTGAACTCCCTGTGCATATGCTGTTTGAACACAAGCGACTGCTTTAGGTAAACACCTAGGAGAGTGATTTCCGTACTGTATCACATAAGCATGTGTTTAGATATTTTTAAGAAACTGTCAAATGAGTTAGAGTTCCTTCTGCCCCCATCCTGGTGTCACCTTCCTTAGCCAGATATTAGAATAAAGGAAGCAAAGGGAGTTCGCACACTGAGCCTGTTTGCTTCACCAGGAGGCTACAGCTTCACCCCACCGGACACCCCCAACCCAGGCAGATACTAGACTGTATGTGTGTGAGGGGGAGCAGGGGCAGATAAGGACATGCTCAATAAAGTCAAATAGCCCAGGGGCAGGTAATTAATGAGATCTAAAGATCATGGACTAGGGTGAGGATTCCAATGTAATCTGAGGATTTTAGGAAGTTAAATGTTTATCTTTTAAAAAGCTCTCCTTAAAACCACAGGAGAACAAGTCACTCTTGGGCTCCCTTATCCTCTCTCTCTCTGTGTCTTTCTCTGTCTCTCTCTCTGTCTCTCTGTCTCTCTCTCTCTCTCTCTCTCTCTCTCTCTCTCTCTCTCTGTGTGTGTGTGTGTGTGTGTGTGTGTGCGCGCGCACACGTGTGAATGACACCCACCAGTATGTTCATGCTTTCCTCCCCCCCTCCCAGAGACACGCAACCATTCGGGATTCCTGGCTATCTGGGGCCTCCGTGGACTGCACCTGATCCCGGGACTATGAAGCTGAATCTCGAATCTCTGGGCACCAGCCTTTGCCTTGGCCCTGCTGAGGACAAGGTGGGACATTTTCAATTGTGGGACAGAGGGAGATGGGACACTGAGAGCCAAGGGCAGCCGTCACACAGAAGTATCTTGTCACATCCACATCACGATCACCTTGCATGGGTCCTTCAAGTGCTTCTCTCGCGATCCCACGGAAGAGCCTGTGACCTACCGACAACCCGGGAGCATCTGGAGGAGTCAGTGTGTGGAGCTTTAGCCACTCTAACGAAAGCCTAGTGCTATCTCACTGTTTAAGTCTGTGATTCCCCAAGGACATGCTGTGTTGTGTATCTTGCACTTGTTTATCTCCCGCTGTACAGATTCCTTAAGAATGAGACCGTTCAGACCTGGTGAGTGGGGAGCCATTTCCGGAGCCTGGAAATTCAGAGGCTCCACTGAGTCTAAAATCGGGTGAAAAACAACACAGACCTCTATGTTTTCAGAGCTCAGAGAACAGTTCGTGAATCCAGGCTGGTGCCAGGGGACATACAGGTGCTGTGCAGAGGGCCACCTGGTTCTCTGGGGTCACACCTGCAGCATTTACACCTGTCCTGAGTCCACTGAGCCCTGTGGGGCTGTTTTGTTCTAGAAACAAAGTAATTCTGTTTGCATTGCAGGAACCATAACTTCACACAGAAATCTTTTCATTGACTCCCGAGAAACAGAAGAATTGAGAGCATGAAACCATTTTGTTTTAATACCACAAGTGACAGCAGAAGCAAGGTCCCGAACTGTCATTGGTCACAGGCAGGGCCAGGGGAGTGATGGCCAGGCAGGGGCGTGAAGGGCAGATGTGTCACCTTTCCCCATGGAACAGAAGCTCCTGGTGGCATTGGGGTTGTGCTCAGTTCTGTAACAATGACAATCTGCCTCCTCCTGGGGCTGGAGAACCATGCCCTCTCGGGAGGTCTCTGCCCAGGGTCCGAGCATGAGGACAAGTGCCTCCTGTCCTTCTTACATACTCTCCATCCCCAGAGGTTGGTTCTCCATGCAAACCTGTCTCTGGGGATGGTTCTCTGTAAGACCCTCAGAGTCCTGGAACCTGGAGCTAAAGAGGCCAGTGTCTGGAAGGTATTTCCCTGTGACCAGGATGAAATTTTGGCAGAAAAGAGAAATTTGGGGACTGTTAGCTCTGATAACATTTCCACTTACTCAGAGTCCAGGACGTGTGGGGTGAGAGAAATCTGTCCACCTTCATCCCTGTAGCACAGGACCCTCAGCTGTGGGTCAGGAAGCCCAGGGCGGGGTGAGTACACTGTTCCTCCTTCTGCCCCTGACCCCTCACCCTGCCCACAGTGCCCTGTGTCCTCAGATGCCTCCCTGGGGTGACAAGGAGAGAGTGTTTGTGTTTCTTAGGAAAAGGGCTCAGCCCTGGGACTTGGCTAATCTACACACAATGTGTGTGGCTGAGTTGGTCCTGACGTTCTTAGGAAACAAGTATTCTCAGGAACAAGGAAAAATTTGGATCCATCCAAAAGTTGGCATGTAGGACCTCAGTACTTTTGGAGGAGGAAAAAATGAATAAAACAATAGCTCCCATGTGCAAACACTTAAAGGTTGAATGAACACATCTTTTGTTAAAAAAAACCAGTAACTCTAGTGTATTTAAGACTGACTGAGGATGGTGGGGAGTGGACGACTACAGCAGTTTGCAGTTGAAGTGAGAATAAGATGACAGAGGAATTTTATGCTGATTAATTTCTGTTACTCACCCTCCCTAGAGATGGAGCCCTGGGCAATGGAAACCCCAGCGAGACCCTGTCCCTGTCTCTGCAGCCCTCAGGTGGAGATGGAGCTAAGACAGCAGAGCCCAGGGAGCTGAGGAGCTGAGGGAGCAGCTGCAGGGGAGGAGGAGCTGCAGTGAGGGATTCTCCCTGGGAGTCTGCACTAGTTGTGAGCATCTTCCTGTAGGTCTGTTCAGAGGAGATCATGGTGCCTCTGACCAGGGCAAATATTGACTATCAGATAAGCTATGTCTTTGTAACACAAGAGTCACTATTTTTTTATATATCCTAACCCAAGCATATTTTTCCATTTATCTTTAGATAGATTGGGAGGGAGAGAGAGAGAAACATTCACGTGAGAGAGACACAGTGACTGGTGAAGGTGTCTCCTGCACAACTCCGACCATGGCCAGGAGCCGACATGCACCCGAGATACGCGCGCTTTTCTGGAGTCGAACCCGCGACTCTTTGGTCGGAGGGCCGACATGCCAATCCCTGAGCCAAACAGGCCAGGGTAGATTCACACTTTTGACATGAATTTTTGGGTGAACATGACTGTCTGGGTCATTATTTGTAGTTGCGGACAATGTACTGTCAGATAATGGGAAATATACATAATGGTCTGGAACCCAGAGTCCTGGCACAAGGTTCCTGAAACCCCTGTAATTTCCTGGGTGACAGGCATGCCTTTTGTTCTAATGGGACGACGCTGGGTGGCTCCTGGATGAGGACGGTCACTGGGAATACAGAGGCCTGATGAGACCCTGGAATTCTCAGACCTGCCCCATTTGCAAGAGGAGGGAGAAGAGCTCGGGGAGTGAGCAAATTAATCAATCAAGTTAATGGAAACCAAGAGAGGTTTCATGGGAATCTTTGTATTATAGCCAAACACTGTCTGGAACCTGGGGACCTCCTGCTGGTGATTGGCACATGAGTGGGGCAGTCTTGTGGGACTGGCCCTTTAACTGGGGGTCTGACACCGTCTCCGGGCAGATAGTGTGAGAACTGAGTTATGTTGTAGGACCAGCTGGTGTCACAGAGAATTCCTGTTGGGAAGAAAAGTCCCCACACATTTGGTGACAAAAGGGTCAGAGTGACGTGTTCTGTGTAAGAAGGTAACAAAACACAACATTAGAAATGCCTGAGGTTTTAATTAAGAAATATTCATTCTTGTTCAAATTTATGGCAGACACTGGGGATGGAGAGGTTACTCTATTACCCCATCATCGTGTATCCCTGGGACGCCTGTGCTGTTGCTCAATTGTGTGTGTCTCTTTCCCCCTCTCGTGGACATAACCCACTACACGGGAGACCACCTCACAGATGCTCCACAGAAGCTTCTCCCTGACACGAGGCTCAGAGCCTCAATCTCTGGGCCCAGGGAGTTTGGTCTCACTTCCTCGTCATCTGAGACACTGAGAGTAACTAAAGCTGCTCCCACTTCGATGATTTGTAGCACAGGAATAGTCAGCCTCGTCTTCAGCCTGAAGCCCGGAGATGAGCAGAAGCCCAGCATTGGCCGAGGTGTCTTTGGATCCAGAGAAGCGGCTGGGGACCCCGGACCCCAAACTCGTACTTGTGTAATAGGACAGGAGATAACAGAGAGGGCTCCCTGGCTTCTGCTGGTACCAGAATATGTTATAGCTGCCAACACTATAGCCACTGCTCAGGGTCAGGTGAGTCTGGCTGAGGGTCCAGGAGAGGCAGAGAGGGAGGGCGGCTGAGTGAGCACAGGCTGGGAGAGGGAACCTGCAAACACAGACACTGTCAGGGATGGGACAGGGACCAGGAAAGTTTCTCAGGACATGAACAGAGAGGGGCTGCGTCAGCACAACTTCGGCCAGGACCCAGCAAGGAGGGAGCAACACAGAGATCAGTGAGGACAGGACGGGCCCTGTCACAGGGAAGTGGGACAGTTATCCTCCCAGGTGGCAAACAGGTGCCATCCCAGGATTCCCTTCCAGCTCCACCTCTGCAGTGAGAAAGGAGGGTGAGGACGAGCAGGGCCCAGGCCCTGGTGAAGACACCCTGAGACTCTGCTTCCTCAGCCCACAGCCAGGCCTGAGACCCACACTCTGTACATGTCACCCTGAGCATGAGAGTGGATGTCTCTATGCAAATCTTCCCTCTCCTGGAGGCTGTGCAGGACCCACCTGGGACACAAGCCAGGGCTGCAGTTGATGGAAACACAAGAGTACAGGAGTGGGGAGGGCTTCATGGCAAAGAGGCTGCAGGAAACCTGCAAGAGGCAGGGAGGGGACTCACAGCTGAGACACTGGGGGCACTGTCGCCCTCTGGTGGTAGCTGGAGATAAGGCGCCCCTGGGCCAGAACAGGTGTTCAGGGTTCCTGCCCAGCCCTCCACCCTCTACCCCTCACAGTTGCAGCCTTTTCAGATTGGCTGATGTCACTTAAAATTATCTCACTTAGGTTCCCCACTGAGGTGATTTCCATTGTTTGAATATGCAGTGTTTGTTTACATTCGCATGTTGGAGGAACAAGATTTCAGTTTAGACACACATGCATGAAGGAGCTGTAACACTGTGTGCAGATCCATGTGTGAACACAGTGACCTGATTTAGGTGAATAGCTAGGGGTGGGATTGCTGTCTTGAAGCACATAAAGTATGTTCAGCTGTGTAAGAAATGACAAGGACTTTTCAAAATGCCTTCTTATTTTTTATTCCCAATGTTCAGATATTATTTTTAATACCTTCTCACCCTGACCATGTCCGCAGAGGCATAAATCAAGTTATAAGCTATGCACCTCTCCTTTGGGGATGATGAATGAGGAAGGAGGTGGTTGAACCCACCCATGTGCAGCCCAACATCAAATTCTGAGTCGGAGATGTGGGTGCTCTGAGTTCTTCTGGTCGGTCACTGGATCCAGCTTACCCTTCGCACATCTCCCAGGGACCAGCACCAAGAGCTATGTCACCTTCCCTCCACATCAGCAGGTACAAGGAAAAGATCTGTTGACTGAGAGGTGACAACAGATGTTACGCTGAGATAGACATGGTCCCAGGCAGAGAAAGTTTGACAGACCAAGGCAGGAAGAGCATTGTGAGGTTTTAGTCTCACTTCCCTGAGACTCTGGAGCACTGTGTAAGTGTTACTGTTTCCATCCCATGTAGCACAGTGATAGTCAGCCTCGTCCTCAGGCTGCAGCCCAGAGATGAGCAGAAGCCCCGCATTGGCCGAGGTGTCTTTGGATCCAGAGAAGCGGCTGGGGACCCCCGAGCCCTGGTGCTTATCTGAGTCTGATTTATACCTCAGGAGAAACCTGGGAGGGCTCCCTGGCTTCTGCTGCAACCAGCGTACATGATAGTCACCAACACTGAAGCCACTGCTCAGGGTGCAGGTGAGTCTGGCTGAGGCTCCAGGAGAGGCAGAGAGGGAGGGCGGCTGAGTCAGCACAGGCTGTGAGAGGGAACCTGCAAACACAGACACTGTCAGGGATGGGACAGGGACCAGGGAAGTGTCTCAGAAGAGGGAGCATGAGGGGAATCCACTTGGGCACTGAGCCTGGTCCCCAAGGCCTGTCCTACCTGTGCAGTGAGAGAGGAGCACGAGGAGGAGAGGAGTCCAGGCCATGGTCACAGCCCCTGAGCCCACAGTGGGCTGGGCTGCCCCAGGCCTCCTTTTCTTCCCCACCCTCTGCCAGAGGAGGGGCTTCCATGCAAAAGTGCCCATCCAGTGACTGCCAGCCCCTCCCTGAGCCTGGAGCTGGAGCTCAGCTCACACCCAGAGTTGAGGAGAATGGAGGGTGGCTTCCCCCCTTGGAGCCAAGGGGAGGAAGCACCTGCTGAGAAAACACTTCAGTGAGCACAGCGCCCAGCCTCAGTCCCAGTCTCCTTGGAGTGAATCTAACTGAATCAACAGCTGTGTAGGGACCACAGGGCAGTGCCATAGCGCCTCCTGCTGGTGACAGAGCTAACAATGCCCCATGGCCCAAAGCCCAGATTGCCCAGCTAGTTTCTTCATCTCAGTTGGTCACTGCCTCTATTCACCATCCATGCTCTGGTTGCCAAATACTGTGTTTCTGATACACTGTGGCCATGACTGTAACATCTCAATCCCAGGGAGTGACCCCATCTGTGGGACGTGCAAAAATATACAGGAATGATTAATTAAATTTATTTCACCTGAAGTGAAGATGTTGCAATAGTAAATGCACCGTGACCTCTATGACCAATGTCACAGATGATGGGACCGTTCATCTGGTTGGAAGGGATCCTAGGCTGTCAGAGACTTTCCAGGAGCACATTCAGAGGCGTCGTCAGAGAACCATTATTCAGCAAACACTTGGAGTCCTGAGATGCACGTACAGTTTTCACAGAGATCAGACTTGCCTGAGTGATTGGTAAAATCAATGGGTTTGTAGGCTGCACATTTACCAGTGGGAAGTGCAGTTGCTCGTTTGTTTCAGGAGTTGACTTTCTATCTTAGTTTCTGGTGCTCTGCACTTCTGTGTCATTTGGTTCTTGTTAGGATTTTCTTAGGTGTCCTAAATCTCATTTGTATTGTTTTTTTCTTTTTTTTTTTTAAATTCATCTTTATTGTTGAATGTGTTACAGATGTTCCCCATAATTTTCCTTATTGACCCCGTCCTCCCCAATCCCGCCCCCCTCCTGTCTTCCCCACACTATTGTCTGTGTCCATTGGTTATGCATATATGCATAGATTTCTTTGGTTAATCTCATCCTGCCCTCCCTCCCCCCTTCCTTTTGAGGTTCATCAGTCTAACAACAAATTGGTACTTCTTAATTCCTTCATCTTTTTCACCCATCCCTCCAGCCCCCACCATCTGGCAAGCAAAAAATAGCTCTCTGTATCTATGAGTCTGTTTCTGTTCTGTTTCCTCATTTTTTCTTTTCTTTTTTTTTTTAATCCTCACCGGAGGACATTTTTCCATTTTTTGTTCAGATAGAGTGGGAGGGAGAGACAGGAAGAGAGAGAGAGAGAGAAACATCGATGTGAGAGAGACACATCGACTGGTTGCCACCCGCACGCTGGGGCCGGGGACAAACTGCAACCGAGGTACCTGCCCCTAGTGGGAACCGAACCCGGGTCTCTCTGGACCGTAGGTCGACACTAACCGCTGAGCCAAACCAGCCAGGGCTGCTCATTTTGTTTGTAAATTCAGTTGTTGATAGATATGTATTAATTGCCATTTTATTGTTCATATTTTTGTTCTTCTTTTCCTTCAAGTAGACTCTTCAACATTCCAAAAAATATTGGTTTCCTTTTGCTTTTTCTTATCTGGAAAACTCTGGATATGTCCATCGATTCTAAATGATAGCTTTGTGAGATAAAGTAATTGTGGACGTAGGTCATTGCTTTGCATCACCTTGAATATCTCTTGCCACTCCTTTCTGGCCTACAAAGTTTCTTTGGAGAAATCCGCTGACAGTCTTATGGGAGCTTTTTTGTAGGTAATAAACTGCTTTTCTCTTGCTGCTTTTAAGATTCTCTCTTTGTCTTTAATCTTTGACATTTTGATGATGATGTGTCTTGGTGTGGACCTCTTCAGGTTCATCTTGTTTGGGACTCTCTGTGCTTCCTGGACTTGTACGTCTGTTTCCTTCACCAAGTTAGGGAAGTTTTCTGTCATTATTTTTTCAAATAGGTTTTCGATTTCTTGCTCTCTCTCTTCTCCTTCAGGTACCCCTATGATGCAAATGTTGGCATGCCTGAAGTTGTTCCAGAGGCTCCTTACACTATCCTCATTTTTTTGGATTCTTTTTTCTTTTTGCTGCTCTGATTTGGTGTTTTTTGCTTCCTTATATTCCAAATTGATGGTTGGCTTCTTGGCTTTACCTACTCTACTCTTGATGCCCTGTAAATTATTCTTTTTTTTTTTTTTATCCTCACCCGAGGACATTTTTCCATTTTTGCTCAGATAGAGTGGGAGGGAGAGAGAGGAAGAGAGAGAGAGAGAGAGAAACATCAACGTGAAAGGGACGCATCGAGTGGCTGCCTCCTGCACGACCAACCACGGCCGGGGACAAATTGCAACCGAGGTACGTGCCCCTAGTGGGAACCGAACCCACATCACTCTGGACCACAGGCCAACGCTCTAACCTCTGAGCCAAACAGGCCAGGGCATGTAAATTATTCTTTATTTTAGTTTGTGCATCCTTCATTTCTGACTGGTCCTTTTTTATGTTGTTGATGTTCTCACTAAGTTCCTAGAAGGTTCACTGAGTTTCTTGAATGTCTCACTAAGTTCCTTGAGCAACCTTATAATCAGTGTTTTGAACTCTGCATCTGATTGATTGCTTATCTCCATTTTGTTTTGTTCTTTTCTTTCATTTGGGACATGTTTTTTTTTCTCTCCTCATTTTGGCTGCTTCCCTGTGACTGTTTCTATGTATTAGGCAGAGTTCCTATGTCTCCTAGGTTTCGTAAGGTGGCCATTTGTGGTAGGTGTCCTATAGGATCCAGAAGCACAGCCTCCCTGATCACCCCAGCTGGGACCTCAAGGTGCACCCCTAGTCTGGGATGTACACCCTTCTGTTGTAATTGAGTCTTGATTGCTTTGGGCACATCAATGGGAGTGATTTACTCAGGCTGGTCAGCTGCAAGGACTGGCTATGCCCACTGACCCCAGGCCTCTGACTACCTTGCAGGATTAGCTGTGTAAGGGCCCACCACACAGAGCAAGACTTATTTCATCAAGGCTCTGGTACCCACTGAGTCCACTCATTGAGTGTGTCACTTGTGGAGGTGGTTGGGTGGTGGTGTTTTGATGTGGTCTGAAGCTGTCCACTGGGTGTGCCGGTTCTGGGGTGTGCCTGTGTTCTCTCCGGGGCCACCCGGCATAACTACAAAGTGATCTGTTGATGGCTGCTTCTTGTGCTGGGCTTTGAGATGTCCTGGAATAGCCAAGTTGTGAACAAAGGCTGACTGCTTCTAGTGCCAGGACTGGGGCCACTTAAAGAGAGGTATGGGGATCGCTGAGACTAGACGCTGCTTGTTGGAGAGATTTTAGGAATCTCTGAAGCAGGATCCAAAACAGGCCAATCCTATGGTAAAGCCACTGGAAACAGCTTGGGTGGGCCCGAAATTTGGGTGAGGCAGGGCCTCAGGGAATCACAAGGTTGGGGCATACAATATGAGCAAAGTTGCTGGAGTCCTGGGTATGGTGCCCATTTGCTGCCCTGGGAAAGGGCTCACCAAAGGAACAAGGGCCTCCACCAGCACGTCTGTCTGAGAGAAAGCTGCCTCACCAGCTCTCGTCCAGAGACCAAACAGCTCAGTTCTTCCCACAGGCACAGAACAGCATCCCTTTTAAGCAGTGACCCCACCCTCATTCTTAGAAGTACTTAGGCTCAGAAAGCCTGTTCTGAATTAAATCACCTCCATGAAGTTATTGCAAAGAAAACAGGCAATCATCCATCAAGACAGGGTGAAGTTTGGAAAGAAAATGGACCCAAAGTGCCATAATCTCAACACAAAAAAATCCAGCTGGAGACAGAATAGACTACTCCCATCCCCCGGTGGGGACAGGTTAGGGCAGACCCAGGATGTGGTGGCTCTGACGACCAATGATCCCTTTCCCAGGTTTGGATGACAGGCCTCTGTGGTCAAGCACGTCACCTGCTCCACACTGATTTGTATTGAGCATGTGCTGACCTCCCCATGCTCCTCCCAGCCCCCCTCCCCCGACAACCCTGTTCCTGAGGGGGAAGTGTGGGGTGTTAATCCCCTTGGCTGGGAATGCTGTCCTCCCCTGGAGTGTGTGAAGCTGAAGCTTCCTGGTGAACCCACAAGATCAGGGTCTGATGCAGCTCAACACCCGTTTGGCTCCACAGGTCTGACTCACTTTGCTTCCTTTCTCGATCAACAACTATCTACCTACAGGGACACAGGTAGTAATGTGCACGCCTGTTCCCAGTGTTGCACTGGTGTGGGTGCAGAAGATGGTGGCCTTCTGTCCTGCAGACCCTGACAGCGAGCGGGGCTGAGTCAGCACAACCTCGGCCCAGGACCCTGCAGGAGGGAGCAACACAGAGATCAGTGAGGACAGGACAGACCTGTCCCAGGGAAGTGGGGCAGGTTATCCACACAGGTGGCAAACAGGTGCCCTACTTGGATTCCCTTCAGGAACCACCTCTGCAGTGAGAAAGGAGGGTGAGGAGGAGCAGGGCCCAGGCTCTGGTGAAGACACCCTGAGACTCTGCTCTCAGCCCACAGCAGGACTGAGACCCAAACTCTGTTCATGTCACCCTGACCATGAGAGTGGATGTCTCTATGCAAATCTTCCCTCTCCTGGAGGCTGTGCAGCACCCACCTGGGACACAAGCCAGGGCTGCAGTTGATGGAAACACAAGAGGACAGGAGTGGGGAGGGCTTCATGGCAAAGAGGCTGCAGGAAACCTGCAAGAGGCAGGGAGGGGACTCACAGCTGAGACACTGGGGGCACTGTCGCCCTCTGGTGGAAGCCTGAGATGGGGCGACCTTGGACCAGAGCAGGTGTTCAGGGTTCCAGCCAGCACTCCACCCTGCACCCCTCACAGTTGCAGCCTTTTCAGATTGGCTGATTTCACTTAAAATTACCCGACTTGTGTTCTCCACTGAGTCACTTTCCATTGTTTAAATATGCAGCGTTTGTCCACATCCACGTGTTGGACGACACAGCACTGCAATTTAGACAAACATGCATGAAGGAGCTGTAACACTATGTGCATATTCAGGTGTGAACACAGTGACCTGATTTAGGTGAACAGCTCAGGGTGGGATTTCTGTCTTGAAGCACATGAACTGTGTTCAGGTTTGTAAGAAATGACAAGGATTCTGCAAAATATCTTCTTATTTTTTATTCCAAATGTTCAGATATTATTTCTAATACCTTCTCACCCTGATCATGTCCACACAGGCATAAATCAAGTTATAGGCTATGCACCTCTCCTTTAAGGATGATGAATGAGGAAGGATGTGGATGAACCCACCCATGTGCAGCCCAACATCAAATTCTGATCAGAGATGTGGGTGCTCTGGGTTCCACTGGTTGGTCACTGGGTCCAGCTAACCCCTCGCACATCTCCCAGGGACCAGCACCAAGAGCTATGTCACCTTCCCTCCTCATCAGCAGCTACAAAGAAAAGAGCTGTTGACTGAAGAGGTGACAACAGATGTTACGCTGAGATAGACTTGCTCCCAGGGAGCGAAAGGTTGACAGACCATGGCAGGAACAGCATTGTGAGGTTTTAGTCTCACTTCCCTGAGACTCTGGAGCACTGTGTAAGTGTTACTCTTTCCATCCCATGTAGCACAGTAATAGTCGGCCTCGTCCTCAGGCTGCAGCCCAGAGATGAGCAGAAGCCCCGCATTGGCTGAGGTGTCTTTGGATCCAGAGAAGCGGCTGGGGACCCCCGAGCCCTGGTGCTTAATTGAGTCTGTGTGGTAGTACAGGAGATACCAGGGAGGGCTCCCTGGCTTCTGCTGGTTCCAAGATATAGCATAGTCGCCAACATTAAAGCCACTGCTCAGGGTGCAGGTGAGTCTGACTGAGGCTCCAGGAGAGGCAGAGAGGGAGGGCGGCTGAGTCAACACAGGCTGGGAGAGGGAACCTGCAAACACAGACACTGTCAAGGGTAGAACAGAAACCAGGGAAGTTTGTCAGGAGATGGAGCATGAGGGGAATCCACTTGGGCACTGAGCCTGGTCCCCAAGGCCTGTCCTACCTGTGCAGTGAGAGAGGAGCACGAGGAGGAGAGGAGTCCAGGCCATGGTCACAGCCCCTGAGCCCACAGTGGGCTGGACTGCCCCAGGCCTCCTTTTCTTCCCCACCCTCTGCCAAAGGAGGGGCTTCCATGCAAATGTGCCCATCCAGTGACTGCCAGCCCCTCCCTGAGCCTCATGCTGGAGCTCAGCTCACACCCAGAGTGATGAGACTGGATCAGAAGCACCTGAGAGACAGCACACAGGTGTCGCTCAGGGCACTCTGCCAGGACAGAGAAAACACAGCTGCTCAGTCTCCATCAGTGAGCACAGGGCCCAGCCTTGAGGCCCAGAGATGTTTGAATGAATCCTCCTCACTGAGCAGTTGTGTAGGGATCACACAGCAGCCCAACCTCTTAAAAATAGATAAAGTACATACTTTCCTTGGAAGTCACAAAATTGGCTCTAGAAGAAATAAACTGATTAAAAAGACCAATTTTAGTAGAAAAAGAAAGAATGTAATGAAATGAATCCACTGAATAACATCAGATACAGACATTTTCACAGGGAACCTCTATCAACCTTTCAGAGATCAGATGGTTCCAGCTCCATTGCTTTATATTTTTACAATATTGAAAAGTAAGTAGAATATCATTGTTCTTCTTATATTGATAACACTCCTTCCATGTAAATTACTCATAAAGGGAAATTACAGACCAATAGCATTAAATATTACTACAAATATTTAAAATACTATAGTAACAGATAACACAGTATCAGATAATTTTACACACTATTAGGAAGTGTGATTTATTCCAATAATACAATTTTTATTTCATATTAAGAAATATTTAAATACAAAAAGACATCAATATATCAAGAAATATGATCATATTGTCTTGATTGCTGTGGACAAAGCCTTTCAGCAGAGGTAACAGCCACTTCTAACAAGCCACATAAAAATACGAACATATGCATTTATGCCGTGGTAGTGATCACTCTCTCTCACACACATAATCTCTACTAAATGCAGCATCATAGTCAATGAAATGGGGAAGGGGCTTTCCACGAAAATCAGGAACAGTAAAAGGTGACCTTCATCCCCATTATTATTCACATCATTCTGGAAATATTAGACAATGAGGCCGGCGGTTTGGCTCCGCGGTTAGAGCACTGGCCCTGCAGAGTGAAGGGTCAAAGGTTCGATTCTGGTGAAGGGCATGTGCCCGGGTTGCAGGTTGCCGGACCAAACCAGGGCTATGCTGGAGGCCACCAATCACTGTGTCTCTCTCAATATCTATGTTTCTCTCTCTCTCCTTACCTCCCTCCCTTCCACTCTCTCTCTAAAAAAAAAAAAAAATCAAAGGAAAAAATTAAAAACACACACAACTTTCCTAGTGTTTAAAAAAATGTTAGACAATGGAATTAAAAAGAGAAACCTACATTTAGGTCTCAGCTGTGAGAGGAACGGCCAAGCAGACATTCTGGGAGATCCAAGCGCATGATATGGCCTGAGACACTCAGGTGCCGGTGCAGACTCGCCAGCAGAGGTCTCCCTGTGACTGACATCACTAACAGTCAGTGCCAGAGGCATGATGGGTGGAAAAGAGGAGCAGAGGGGTGGACGTGGCCCACCCCTTGCCAGGGGTGAAGAGCGTCTTGACAGAGTTGAGGCATCACCCAGGTCTGATGGAACAGAGTGCCCGTCACTCAGGCGAAATCACAGTTATGGGGCTTGTGTCTCAGAGCCAGCAGAGCTCATGTTGCAGAGGCTCCAAAAGAAAGGGGTGGTCTTCTGCCCAAGTGACCAGGACACTGAGACAGAACGATGTGAGTCTGCTGTCTCAGGACCCGCTCCACATGGAACTGAGAAGTCAGAGCCCATCTGACCCCAGGTGCTCCTTTTCTTAAAACGCTCACTAATTAAGGGACTGCAATTGAAAGACTCCAGGACATGCTGGAGACACCTTGAAGCTGTGTCTCCTGAGGTCCCACAGTGGGAATTCTGACCGCAAGCTGATTCTTATTTTCTGGACAGACTTTCCTTGCAGCCCACTTCCTCTTTGAAAGTGCATTCTGGGTCCTCATTTTCTACCAGCACCAACATGGATCAGGTTTGCTAAGTAGCCAGGTGCTGGCTCACAGCTGTGTTCTCACCACCCATGGCTCAGACAAGTGTCGAGAGCGCCCCCTGCTGGCCCTGGTGCACTTAGCAGCATGTCTGACTTCCATGTCAGCATCCTGCCTGAGGGAGGGACAGACCCCACCTAATCATTGCCCTTTCCACACACCCTAGAAGTGAAAGGGTCCTCAGTTGGCTGCCACCTCCTTACCTCACTGAGCCCTCAGGTCCACAGAGTGGCCTCCTGAGAAGGGGACTCGCTGGGGCTCCTGCCTTTGTTTCCACAGTGGAGGTAAGAGCCCTGATAACAGACTCCTGAGGCAAATGTCCGGCTCAGCAGAAGGACAGAGGCTCTAAGCCCAGCCACAGTGTCATGACTTGGGAAGGATCAAGGCCTCTTCCTCTCAGCTGACCAGAGCGAGGACTCATGGCCAAAGCAGCAGCCTGAGGGTTGGAGGGACCGCAGGCAAAGGGGTTTGAAAAGTCAAGGTCCAGCTTCCCAGGGGCCACCTGGTGACATTTTGGACAGCGACCGGATGGATTCTGAAACATTCAGGGAGATTCCACAGGTTTCTGAGAAGCCTGAAGAGGGTCCAGGAGACCCCACCACATGTGGGCCCAGCTGCACTGGGCCCGGTCTCTCCTGCGGCGATCCCGGTGGTGACCATGTTCAGATGGTCCAGTGAACAGTCAGGGAAAGTTCCTATTCAGCCCGTGAGCAAGGCCCGGGCATGCAAGTGAGGGCTGAGACACGGCTGGATTCCGAGAGAGACGTGAGTTTCGTCTTCATTCACTGGTCACCTCTCATCCAGGTGAGCCCCAGGATAGAGGTTTAACCTCATTGTAAGTGCTGGTGTCTATGGGATTCTGGAAACCGATGGATGACAAAGTCTTTATATTCCAACCCACAAATCTTTGGTTTCTTCCTAATTTTGCCTCCCTGTCATCACTTTTGAGGCTGAATTACAGTATTAGATTGTATTTTTCAGAATGGTGGTGGCCAGGCCAAGCCTGCTGCTATCAGTAGAAACTAGAGAGGTTGCCTGTGTTATGCCGATACCAGATTATCCTGATTCCCCGACACTGAAGTCACCACTCGGGTGCAGGAGGGTGTCCCAGCAGGCTCAAGCATGCAGAGAGGGAGGGTGGCTGAGTGCGCACAGGCTGGGACAGGGAATCTGCAAGCACACACATGAGAGTACAGTTTGCATATATATAGTCCGAGATTACCAGGCAAACACAGACACTCTGCTCAAGAAGGACATCCTTTGGGGGCTCAGAGGATGCTTCCCAAGAACCAAAGCCAAGGCCAGTCCTCATTTTCAGCAACGCTGACTCGGTATCACCCCACGGATGGCCGTGCACATGGAGTGTCTCCAGGTAGAGTCGGGTGTGCCTGGGGGACAATGTCTTACCTGGTGATCGTGGAGGAGCCACAGCTCGGCCATAACAGGGGATGTGCGGTGACAGTATAGGAGTGGCCTGTGACACAGTCCACCATGTGTTGCACTGAGCTGACAGCATCAGACTCTCAGCTGCGGAAGAAAAGGTGACAGAAACATCAATCCCTCAGCTGTAGTTGGACACACGTAATTAAAATATGTATCTCCACATACCCAGTCTGACTACCCGATCGGTGAAAATTCTTCCCTATGACCTCCATTTCTCCATGGCATACAGCAGGCTTTATGTGATTAAACACAAACACCACTGTTGCCAAAGTCTGGGGGGGGGGTAAAGGTGGGTGGGGTGGGTAATGGGGGACATCTGTAAGAGTGTCAACAACAACAAAAAGAATGCTTTTAAATTTGTTTTAATTATGTCTTTAAATGACAGAATACAACAACCACTTACTAAATTTTGAATGAAAATGGATAATGGACCAATACACAAAATAAGAAGTAACATGTGAAACAATATTAAAAAGAATAACTATGTTAAACTCTATTAGAAATAGATAAAATGCATATTTTCCCAATGACATAAAAGAATTGGATCCATTACAAGAATGAATAAAAGATCAATATATTAGAAAATAGGAATATTAACCCCTAGAACTAGTCCACGAAGGCAGAGGATGCAGTTGGTTTCACAGGAACACGAACAAAATTTCACAGGTCAGGTGGCTCCATTTGTTTGATTCATATACATTTTCTTCTTTCAAAATGTTAAATATATTGATATTTTCTCAATTTGTGCAGAAAGCAGGTGAAATAGTAACATTTTCCCCTGACAAATAAACTATAGAAAAATGAAAATTACACACCAATAACATGAAGTACTTATGCAAATGTTGTAAACAAAACGTTAACAGAGAGATTCTATTATAACATTAACAAATTGATACATCATTAACATAAGAGATTCATTATGGACTTTCAAGGTAGGTGCTGTGTTGATCAACCCTCAGTGTTATATATCATATTATTAGACCAACAAATAAACTCATATTATCTCAATAGATATTCTGAAAGAGCCTTTGACCACATTTAAAACATATTTCTAATAAAAAGCACATACCGATAGAAACAGATGCCTTTACAATACGGTATTTACACTCTCTCCACACAGGACTTAATCCTGTAGCCAGCATATAAGGTGACTGGGAGGGAAGGAGAACATTTCCAAAAAATCAGGAACAGGCCAATGTGACTTTAACTCCATTATTATCAACATAATTCTGCAAGTTTAGACAATGCCATGACACAAGAAGAACTCGGTGGTTCCATCTGAGCACAGAGGGGAATGGGCAAGGGTCATTCCCGAAGCCCCCGCTGTGGGAAGCAGCCCGAGAGCCTCAGGGGCCCGAGCAGCAGTGGCGGAGAAATCTCCCTGTGAGCTACCAGAACAGGGCTTCCTGGTGAAGACTAGTGAGAGGATGGCATAACTGTGGAACACCTGGAACTAGGTAACTGACCAGTGGTGGAGATGCGGGATCCTTAGGTCACAGGTTGGGTCTGAGATGAGCCCAGTGGGACCCACCTGGGCACCTGAGCCTCAGTGCGGACTCTGTCTGGGCCACAGGAAGACAGCCCTCAGGGTGTGGTTGGTTGTTTTGAGTCCCTTTCCCTGCAGATGGGCTGTGATGCATGACTGGAGGACAGAGAGAGGGGAGCATTCACCCCCAGGTGGTGCCCCTGGGTGAACTGGGACCCCTGGTGGCAGCAACCACAGCAGCAGCTGACTGACTGGGTCTCAGCAAGAGGTCACAGGGGATTCTGGCGTCACTTCCTGATAGCCCTGAAACCCTCTGGGCATTGAGGCTGCTGTCACACGAGTGGCACTGAGAACCAGCCTCATCCTTGGGTCAGTCTAGTGATGGACAAGGAATGCCACTCCTGACCTTAGCCAGAGAAGCAGTGAGACCCTGAGGGTGCACAAGGATCATAACAGATGGGGACTTTGGGGGCTGTTCCTGAGAACTGTTTGCACCATGACATGTACTGGACACTCTTGGTGTGTTCTGACTAAAACACAGCTGGATTCTGGGTCCCTGGTTCTGCCCTGACCCATCATGGACTCTGTCCCCAGGGCAGCCCGCCCCAGCATCCATGAAGTTCTGCTCAAAATGAGAAAATCACACTGTATGTTGTTGCCAAACACAGGTCTGGGAGGGGGGGCACAATTTAAAGAATGTGCACAGATTTTCTAAACAAAGGTGTTTGAAGAGGGCCTCAGGCCCCAGTATTTGGCCAAACAAACGCAGGAAGCCCCTAGCTCTCGGAGGAGGGGATCGGCCCAGTGGAGTCCATTTCAGGAGGGACAGCAGGTCTCTGTCTCCCTTCCCCACAGGCCTGCAGCACTGCTCGGCATTGAGACTCTTGTCCCAGGTTAAGCAGTAATACTCACCTCGTCCTCAGCCTGGAGCCCAGTGACAGTCAGGGTGGCTGAACTGCAAGACTTGGAGCCAGAGAATCCATCAGGGACCCCTGAGGGTCACTTGCTGTTACCATACATGATGCGTTTAGGGGTATTCCTGGGAGAGGTCGGTAGCAGGACACAGAGTAACCCCCAATGTTGGAGGTGCTTCCAGTGCAGGAGATGGTGAGCCTCTGGCCCAGGGTCACAGACACTTGGGGGTGCTGAGTCAGCACAGACTGGGCCCAGGATCCTGGAAGGGGAAGGGACACAGAGATGGTGACGCTGGGTCTAGAGACAAGAGGAGGAAGCAGAGCCCATGTATCTTCCCAAAGTCCCTTCCCCTGTCCCCTTCTCCAGTCCCCTGTGAGTGAATGAGGAGAGTGAGGAGGACAAGGGACCAGCCCACGCTGGACGTCATCACTGAGTTCTGCATTTATTGGCCCCACAGCTCAAGCAGAGCTTCTCAAATCTCCTTTCCCTTCTTTATACTTAGAGAGAGAAGAGACCATTCCTGAAAATCGACCACCAGCCATTTGATTCCTCCCTGGGCCCTAGACCAGGTGCTTCTGCCTGAGAATGGCCATGGGTGTTTGCAGGGGCGGGGCTGTGTGAGACCCATTGCTAAGGGGATCACTGGTGTAAGCCCAGAGGAGAGGGCACTAGGCAGTGTCAGGAGGCTGGTCCCACCTCAAATCACCCAGGACCCCAGGAACAAGCCCCGAGCGCCCTCTAGTATCTGGCACAGACACACCTCTGTGTGACATAGTGACCAGACCCAACAAAGAAAGACTCAGTCTTCCCACTGCTCTGTCCACTGCCCTTTGCCTTAAAGTCAGGCCATGTGTCCCCTCTTGTGGCCTCCCCATCACCTCAGAACATTTTATTGCTCTACTCAAGGATTTCAGGGTGAGTCTTTGCACAGCTCCCTTTGCTGTTCAGGGGTCAGGAGTAGGTGGTGTCTCTCACTAAACTCTTTGACTAGTATCAGGTCCAGAGCAGTGAACAGCCCCATGGAGACATGTCCCCTTGTGTGAAGGACAAGAGTTCTTTCCCCCTAGGTGAGCAGAGGTCTCCTTCCTTGTGGATTCCCAGCAGAACTGAGGAGAAAGGGCGCCCTTCTCTCTAGGGATGGGAGGCTGTGGGGAGGAAGTCCTCATTTGCATTCCTGTGAGTGATGCTGTGTAAAACTTTATTATCTGTCAATATGTCCACCTGCAAGAAACCAGTCCTCACATGCTGTGAGCAGAGGAGTCTATTCTCAAGCTCAGGGTCAAAGGTTGCCAGGGGACCTGCCCAGTATTTGTGGCATGCGTCCAAGAGTAAAAGGCAAACATGCAGAATGATCTAGGCAACAATTTCAATTTGCACGAGAGAGGTTTACTTTAAAATTGTGTATATTGGTCTTCACTTACCCAACTTAGATGCATGTATGTCAGCGTATATAAAAGTCACTTCAATAAGGTTGATTTCAAAATTCAATGATGATAAATATCAATGGAAATGGTCATTAAAAATATCCATACAGCCCTGTCCAGTTTGGCTCAGTGGTTAGAGCGTCGGCCCGCGGACCAGAGAGTCCCGGGTTCGGTGCCCACTAAGGGCACGTACCTCATTTGAAGTTTGTCGCCGGCCCCGGTTGGGGTCGTGTGGGTGGCGACCAGTTGATGTGTCTCTCTCACATCGATGTTTCTCTCTCTCTCTTCCCCCCTCTCCCTCCCGCTCTATCTGAAGATAAAAGCAAAAAAAATGTCCTCGAGTGAAGATCAAAATATATATATATGTCCGTACAGACACATTGGGAAAGCAATGTCTGTTATTGCTTAAAAAGGTGGCTATAAACATTCTCCAGAATGATTTACTTTTTTAGTCATGAGTTTAGGACTTGTGTTCTGTGGTCTGGGCCTGTAGACTGGAGAGCCCGAGCTGGTGCCCTGTGAAACTCAATGAAGGCTTTTTCTATGAACTTCAGAAGTTTCTGTCAATGACTTCCAACTAAGTCATAGAAAGGTGGGGAGACAAGAGGTATGATATCCCTTAAGCCACACTCCCTGTGGCATGGGTTTGGGACAGAAAATTTTCTAGCAGGTGTTCAGCCTGGCTGGCAGTATCACAGTGGGGACTGACTGAGTGATGACCCGGCCCCGAGAGCAGAGGGGAAGCTGTGAGTCGTCCCCATGGACTGTGAGCACCGTGTAGCAGCACTGAGCTGCTGTCCCAGAATAAATGAAATCATCAGCCTCATGTGCTGCCTGGAGCCCAGAGATGATCGGGAGGCTGAGCTGCACACAGGGAGCAGAGTCTCATCCAGGATCCTGAGCACGGTCACCTGCCCAGTGAACCATGTTCGTTGGACATTCTTAGGAAGTGGCCCAACCCGAAGGAGATATCCTGGTGGATGCAGAGCTCGAAGCCCAGTGGGGAGTCAGAAACCACCCTCAGTCCAGGGCACCAGGATGAGAAACTTCCTCCTTCTCCACTGGTGAGGCTGAACTATTCCCCAGATCCTGGCCTGCCCCCAGAGCCCAGCCCAATATGCTCTTTCCCAGCCCTCCTGTAACTGCCTTAGAGATTCCGAGCACCCAACTCTTGGCAAATAATAATACACAGAGCATGGCTTTTTTTATGACACACACACCTTACACAGCTGACTCAAGGGTGAGTTCAGTGGGCAGCATCAGTGTAAGAGCCGAGTGGGGGAGGCTGTTCCTCAGCAGAACCCTTCCTGCTGTGGTTAAAGTTTTGCCTTTCATAACCACTAAGGACCTAACAGGCAGACTGTCCAAGAAACACTCACGCCTTTTCACTGTTGTGTTCTGTGCACTCTTTGGGGCGCACCGAATGAACTAAGGTCCCTTGGTGTTAGAGGAGAACCCAGGACTTGAGGAGAATGTTGATATTTGTGGGGCACAGACTCAGGCAAGGGCCACACCCAGGCCTTGTTAGACTGCAGCCTCATGGCCACTCAGCTCAGAAATCACTGCTGTGACCCCCTCAGCATGGACCATCTCCACTATCTGACTGTCCTTACTGCGGTTTGGGGAGGGGGGTGTCAGAACCCTTCAGCTATGCAGGAAACGACAGGGTGAAGGAGCCCAAGAACCTGCCTTCCTGAGCTCTCAGCTCTCTCCCCCAGCTCCTTCTCTGTGCACTGAGCCTCAGCCCTCACTCCAGGGGAAAGGGCTCCATGACCACAGGACTGGGGTGTGAAGGGAGGACCTCACTGCTCACCAGAGCGGGTGCTGCTCCCGCAGGTTCTGGACTCTGTACTGGGGTCCCTGAAGCTGCCCTTCCAAGGGGCAGATAGGAGCCTAGTCCTGAGATAAGACCGAGGGATGAAGGTGGGGTGGGGTCTTTTTTTGGGTTTGAGGTCTTTGATAGGACATCATATTGGAGGATAAAGAAGGGAGGGGATCTCACAGAGTCCCTGTGTTTTGTGGACATAACCCACTGCAGGGGAGTCCACCTCACAGATGCCTCCACATATACTTCTTCCTGACACGAGGCTCAGAGCCACAATCTCAGGGCCCAGGGGTTTTTGTCTCACTTCCTCCTCATCTGAGACACTGTGAGTAACTATAGCTGCTCCCACTGCCATGATATGTAGCACAGTAATAGTCAGCCTCATCCTCAGGCTGCAGCCCAGAGATGCGCAGAATCACTGCATTGGTTGAGGTGTCTTTGGATCCAGAGAAGCGTCTAGGGACCCCTGAGCCCTGTGGTGTAATCCAGACTGGGTGGTAGGACAGGAGATACCTGGGAGGGCTCCCTGGCTTCTGCTGGTACCAACGTATACCATAGCTACCAACACTGAAGCCACTGCTCAGGGTGCAGGTGAGTCTGGCTGAGGCTCCAACAGAGGCAGAGAGGGAGGGTGGCTGAGTCAGCACAGGCTGGGAGAGGGAACCTGCAAACACAGACACTGTCAGGGATGGGACAGGGACCAGAGAAGTTTGTCAGGAGATGG
Organism: Tadarida brasiliensis; assembly: GCA_030848825.1. Taxonomy (NCBI): domain Eukaryota; kingdom Metazoa; phylum Chordata; class Mammalia; order Chiroptera; family Molossidae; genus Tadarida; species Tadarida brasiliensis. Next base: position 19,227,625 of record CM061277.1, on the reverse strand, counting down.
AGCATGAGGGAAATCCACTTGGGCACTGAGCCTGGTCCCCAAGACCTGTCCTACCTGTGCAGTGAGAGAGGAGCACAAGGAGGAGAGGAGTCCAGGCCATGGTCACAGCCCCTGAGCCCACAGTGGGCTGGGCTGCCCCAGGCCTCCTTTTCTTCCCCACCCTCTGCCAGAGGAGGGGCTTCATGCAAATGTGCCCATCCAGTGACTGCCAGCCCCTCCCTGAGCCTGCTGCTGGAGCTCAGCTCACACCCAGACTGAGGAGAATGGAGGGTGGCTTCACCCCTTGGGAGACCCTGGGAGGAAGCACCTGCTGAGACAACACAAAGTGGGCTCAGGGGACTCTACAGGACACAGAGAGCACAGCTGCTGTGTCCCCATCATTGAGCACAGGCCTCAGCCAACCAGACCCAGGCTCCTGTTAGTGAATGGTCCTCACTGAGCGGCTGGGAGAACACAAGGAAGTCCCACAGCGTCCCCTGCTGAGCACAGGGCACACACCTGTCCATGGCACAGAGCCCTGAGAGCCCAACTGGTTTCTGCAGCTCAGCACATCACTGTATCTATTCACACATCCATGGTCTGCTTTCCAGGAACTGTGATTTGGATACTTGGTAGGGGATTACTATAGTATCTTACCACCAGGAGGATTCTTCTTCAGTGAGATTTGTGAATATATACGTATATAAATACTTAAGTTGTGAATCCCCCCTCACCTAGTAGATTCTAGAAAATTCGAAAGGCCCACCTGTGCATCAGGCCTGGTGACATAGAGCAGACCAGTGACAGTTGACCTGTTTTTAAGGCCATGCAAGGGCTCTTCAGGCGGAACAGTGTTGAATGCTTCATTGTTAGGGAAAAAAATCCTCTATGGTATGTCAAAAAATAGCAGTTCAGCCAAAATTTCAGCAGATATGTAATTGTTTGTAAGTTTTGTAGACACTCAATTTGAATGAGTTTACTTTGGGAAAATTAATAGTTTGTAGACTTAACCTCTGCCAGTGAACGGGGTAAAAATTTCTCCTATAATATGAAGTTAATATGACGGTTGTAAGTAAAATCTTCAGTTTTAGGCATAATGATGTCAAAAATGTCTTATGGGATTTTGTCCTGGGTATTATATAATTTTTATATTATAATTTTATCTCCTTTTATTTCTTGCTAGTCATTTTCAGTTTATTAGCAGTATCTGTGTGTGTGTGTGTGTGTGTGTGTATTTTTTTTTAATCCTCAGCCAAGGATATTTTTCCATTTATCTTCAGACAGAGTGGAAAAGAAAGAGAGAGAGAGAGAGAGAGAGAGAGAGAGAGAGAGAGAGAGAGAGAGAGAGAGAGAGAGAAACATGGATGTGAGGGAGACCCATCGATTGGTGGCCTCTGGCAGGACCAGACCAGGACTGGGACCAAACCGCAACTGAGGTACGTGCCCTACACCAGAATCCAATCTGTGACGCTTTGGTCCTAGGACCAACAATCTTACCACTGTGCAAAACGGTCCACGGCCATCAGTGTACATTTTAAGGTCAGATTGTCATGTGCTGATGGCTGAACAGACAAGGGTATATCTCTTATTTCCTCATCGTGTATGAGTTACATATATGTACACCTTACTGTTCCACAACTCTTATACATTTAAGAAATGGATTCCAACTGCTCTCATGAAAATTGATTTGTGTTTTAATTTTCTTAATAATTAGCGAAAGGAATTGTTCTGATGGAAAAAGTGAAGGAAGGACAAGGGATCTCCAATGTTGTAGTAGTGGGGTTCACAGAGGGACACATCTGTCTAGAACGAAGTCCACACCAGCACAGACATTTGAGGCCATTCTCTCAGCATCCTTCATGACCTTTCCCCAGGGCAGCAGCATCTCTATTATCACAGAGCTCGCAAGCCCATGACTCTTCCTTCATGAGATTTCCCCCAGGGTCCTTGGAGGGATTTGGGGTTAAGAAGTTGAATATTAAATTTCTGTGATCCCATGGTGGATTCTTGAGATCTGATTTTCACATCTGGTTGACAACTGCTTATCTCACAGACTCTTACTTCACTGAAAAGTGAATCAATGTTCCCACAACTAACTTGAACTCACAGTTGATTTACTCATGAAAGTTGTCTTTTGTCCTCAGAATGTGTTCCAACAGCACCCTGCTTCCTGGGGTTCCTTTTGTAACTACCTGGAGGGCAATTACCTCCTTCTTCTCTTTCCCACCTGGAACCATGGAACCTAGTCTGTACCAGTCGCCTACCAGTCGCCTACCAGTCCTGTAACCAGTACCTTGTAGACAGATCATTAAACCATCTAAAACTCCAGTTTACCCCCTTCTCCTGCTCCCCAGACCCTGAGGTCAGAGCTCTTTCTAAAAAGTCTTCTAGAATGGATTCAAACTGAAAATGTTCAGAAAGCAAATAATGTTCTTTTTCTCAATATTTTTCTCACTCTTAAATTCTTACACCATAGTCAGAAGGATATTTCAAGCACAAAGATCCTACTCAGGCACCTCTGTGTTTAAAAATCTCCCAAGAAATGTCTCCCCTTGAAGAATAAACATTTTAGTATCTCACTCAAGGACTCCCATGGGCATGACCATCATTTCCTCCTCAGCCTCTGTTCTCCCCTCTCCCTACTGTGGTCTGTAAAAAGCAGGTTCAGGTCCCCACTGCAAAAGGATGCTTAACCCTGAGCCAGTGTTCACTCCTCTTTAAGCCTCAGCCCTCCTGCCCTAAGCTGGTCCCTCTTCCTGCAGGACCAGGCTTACACAGCACCTGCTGCAGACCTTCTGACCACCAGCAGGTGGGGGAATATTTATTTTTATTAACATATTTTGAATGACAAACATAAAACTATAATCATCAGTGTTGATAGTTCATTCCTAAAAATTAATCCTACAGGAAGGAAAATATATGTGCCGACCAATACTTGTATCTGATCTTTCACAGCAACTTTTTGAAAAATGGGCCATAACTGGAAACAACAAAATATCCTTCAGTTGTCAGTACATGGAGTTTATTCTGATATCGTTGTTTATTAATTATTGTATTTTTCATGTCAACAACTGTAACCTACTTTGTCCCCACCCTGTATTTACATTTTTAGGAAACTGCCAGATACTTACAGACTGCCTGTGCGTCCCCTTCAGGGAACTGGTTTCTGAGAGAACATGACTGTCGGGTCATCATTTGTAGTTGTGGACATGGTATTGAGATAATAGAAAATATAAATTTGTCTCAGCCCCGAGGCCTTGACTCAGTGCTCCTGAAATTCCTGTCATTTCCTGAGTGATAGGCATGGCTTTGTTGTAATATGGTGACTCAGGGTGGCTGCTGGATGAGGAGGGCGAAAGGGTTAATAATGTTTTAAAAAATTAAACTCCATTCTGACACTCAGTTACTGCACGTATACACCCTGTCAATTTCTTTTTTGTAAATATAAGGGCCTTGAGAAACCCAAAGAAAACTATAAACATAAGGGGTTAATGAAAGCCTTGGGAAACTCAGAAAAACCATCAGAAGAAAGAGATTAATGATGGCCCTGACCTCAGCCAGAGCAGCATCCTTACCTCTGAGAAAACTCATAGCAACCCAGACACCAATTACACGGTGCGAAGAGAATGTGATTTTTTTAATGTAGTTTTCTTTTAATTTCTGTAGTTTGCAACTAGAAAACCCAAAGAACAAAGGAATTTTGACGCGGAACTCTTTTAAGGGGTCCACCTGCCTCCACCCAGGCATATGTAAATAAAGCAATTTTGCTCTACACTCCTTGTATTGTGGATGTGATCTCCCGTGGGCTCACACCTTTTATTTTGTGCCGAAACCCGGTTCTCTGTGAGGATCCCACATAGGGGGCAACTGCGTGCCCCTGGAGTCCTCCGGGCCTCCTGTCAACCAGGATCGATCACATCCTCAGCTGGATACTGGACCTCCAACATTTCCTGATGATCCAGCATCAACACCGGACACTAATTCACTGGTGAGTGTTTATTTGCCTACCGGTCTGATTCTCTGGGCTGTCTCGTTATCCTCTGTTCGGGACAAGAGAGCCAGGCTCTCAGTCACTACTGTGTGACCGTCCCTCTGAAAATCCAGTACTGGTCGGGACACACTCCTTGGGAACCAGGTTCCCTCAGCTCACCATATATTTGGGGATGCCTGGTATAGGTGAGTTGCACGTCTCTCTACTCTAGGGGAGAAGCGGGGACGCCTTCTTCTTCCTCTAGTGAATTCTGTCAGACCCTAGGCCACGACATCTCACACCAAAACATGGGAAATGCTCTATCTGCCATCCCTCCTACAACACTCCTAGGATGGCTCTTAAAAAATCTACAGACCCTAGGGCTTGCACAGGACCTACGTCCCAAGCGACTCATTTTTTACTGCAACACTGCGTGGCCTCAGTACAATGGGTCACAATAACCTGAAACGGCACTTTGGACATTCTGCCAACATAGACAATTTCTGTCAAAGGCAAGAAAATGGTCTGAGGTTCCTTACATCCAAGCCCCTTTGCACTCACAACACAACCCTCTGTATGTGACTCTTACTCCCCCTCCCAAATCTTCCAGCTGCACTCTAATCTTCCCAAACCTCCCTCTGAAGACAGTGCACTAACTTCTTCTGTATCTTCCTTTGACCCAGCCAATCTCGCTCCACCACCTGCTCCCTCAGCCCCTCCGTCAGGGTCTCCTCCTCCGGCCCCTTTTGTGGGCCCCCACCCTACCCTGAGCCTCCTACTCTGGTTTTGACTCCTCTACCGCCACAAATGACTCCCTCACACACGATCGGGAACCATCTTTGGTCCCTATCTGTCCCCTACCTCAGGCCCCGTTTTAGAATGCCCCCAGAGGGAAGCAGCAGGAACTGGAGGGACTGTCAGAATTTATGCCCTCTTCTCTCCCTCAGATTTGTCCCAAATAAATAAAAGACTAGGATCCTTTACTCTAAAATAATCCAGAAAAATAATAAAAACCCTAAAACCTTTCTATCCCGCCTTACACAGGCTATGAAAAGATATACTAACTTGGATCCCACTAGCCCAGAAAGAACTGTCATTTTAAACCTAAGATTTCTCTCTCAGCCAGCCCTGGACAAAAACTTAAAAATGGCCCTCAAACCCCTCAACAAAAACTTCTAAATCTAACCTTTAAGTTGTTCAATAATCGTAATGAAGAGGCTAAACAGCAAAGAATAGCAGAATTTCAAATGCTTGCCTCTGCCATCAGAGCCTCAACTAATCAATGGGGTCAGCAAACCTCCTTCAGGGGACAGAAGAAGGGCACCCACCAGGATCAGCAGAGAGGACCCCCAGGTCCCTGCTTTACATGTAATCAGACTGGTCATTGGACGAGACAATGCCCCAACCCCCGACCACCGCCTAAGCCATGTCCTCAATGTGGATGTCAGACTGCGGACAGACTGTGCAGAGTCGGTCCTCATCCCTTCCTCTGGCTGGCGGATCAGGCAATCCAGGCCTTGATCTGATTGGCCTCGCGGCTGAAGACTGAAGGTGCCCAGGAACAGACGCCCTGACCATCATCTCGAACTCCGAACCTCGGGTAACTCTGATGGTAGCAGGTAGGCCAATTTCATTTTTAATTAATACTGGGGCAACCTACTCTGCCCTCTCTGAATTCAAGGGACCTCTTCGACACTCTGGTGTTTCAGTTGTGGGAATTGACAGCCAAATATCACAACCCAGGGCAACCCAGACACTCACTTGTTCTTTAGGCCCCTATATCATTCTCCACTTATTTTTAGTGTTACCAGCCTGCCCCACTCCCTCGTTACAGTGGGACATTCTATCTAAACTCCAAGCTACTTTAACCCTTACTCCCTCTCTCCCCACCAACTACTCTCATTCTTTAATTTGCCTCCTCCAAGAATCGGCCTCCTCTCTTAAAACAACCCCCTGCCACTGTTATAACCTGACAGCGAGATAACCAGAGACGCACGGCCGAATTGTAAAGGAGCACTTTATTACACCGGTGGGCTGTTACACCGGCGGGCTGGGGGGGTACAGCTTCCCCAAATCCTCAGCCCCGAGCCTTCTTTGTTGCCCGCTTTTAAAGGCACAGACTACAGAAAAAAAACTACATTCTCTTGGCGCCGCTTTTGGCACCGTTAAGGGGGGCTGATACAGAGAAGGGGGGAGAGGAGCAGGGTAACTATTAATCTCTTTTTTCTCATGATTTCTCTGAGTTTCCCAAGGCCATCCTCAACCCCTTATCTGTACAGTTTTCTTTGGGTGTCTCAAGGCCCTTATGTTTACAGAAAAGAAACTGCCAGGGTGTGTATGTGCAGTAACTGAGGGTCAGAATGAAGTTATTACACCACTACCTCCAGAACTAGTTAACCCCATAGTGTGGGACACATCTCTCCCCTCTGTAGCTAAGCACCATACTCCAATCAAAATATCTCTCAAAGATCCCTCATTTATCCCATCCCAGAAACAACACCCTATTCCCCCAGAAACACAAAAAGGACTGAAACCTGTCTTAACTTGACCCCTAAAGAAAAATGTACTCTGCCCTACCAATTCCCCCTATAATACTCCCATTTTGCCTGTACACAAGCCTGACGGATCTTACCGCCTAGTACAGGACCTCCGCGTTATAAATCAAGCCGTTCAGCCGATACGCCCAGTTGTTCATAACCCATACACCCTTCTCTCTCAAATTCTGGCTAACACACAGTTCTTTACGGTCCTAGACCTCAAAGATGCCTTTTTTTTTTTTTTTTTTTTTTTTACTATTCCCCTACATCCAGACTCTCAAAATCGTTTTTGCTTTCACCTGGACTGACTCACACACTGGACAGTCCCAACAGCTAACCTGGACTGTTCTCCCTCAAGGATTTCAGGACAGTCCCCACCTCTTTGGGCAGGCCATAGCCAGTGACTTGCGACAATTAGACACAAAAGGGTCCACTCTTCTTCAGTATGTAGATGACCTCCTCCTTTGTAGTCCCACCAGAAAGAAATCTGAGAAACATACTGCCTGTTTATTGAATTTCCTTGCAGAAAAAAGATACCGGGTTTCTCCTATAAAAGCTCAACTTACAACTGCACGAGTAAACTACTTAAGGCTCACTCTCAGTCCCCATTCCAGAAGGATCCCTGCAGGCCAAATCTCTCTCATCTCTGAAACCCCAGTCCCAGAGACGAAACAGGAACTTCTTTCATTTTTAGGCTTAGCAGGTTACTTCAGGCTGTGGAGTCCTAATTTTGTACTTCTAGCTAAACCTCTCTATCAGGCCACTAAAGGGAGTCTTAATGAACCCTTAAATTCTGTTACTCCCATTAAGGCTCCTTTTCAGAAATTACAGCAAGCTCTCACCCAGGCTCCTGCCCTCACTCTGCCAGACTTAGCCAAGCCATTTATTTTGTACATAGATGAAAGGCAAGGAGTAGCAGTTGGACTCCTGGGGCAGCTGAAGGGGCCCACCCTTCCATCTGTAGCGTACCTCTCCAAACAGCTGGATAACACCGTCCTGGGATGGCCCCCATGCCTTAAGGCTTCAGCAGCCGCGTCAGTCCTCACCCTAGAGAGCCTAAAGATTACCCTTCATAGCCCAGTCACTGTCCACTCCTCTCATAATTTAAAGGATATGCTATCTCAGAGACATTTACAAAACTTAATGTCACCTTCTCGCATTCAGCAGCTACACACCTTATTCCTCCAAATGCCTCAGGTCTCAGTAACATCTACCTCTCCCCTTAATCCAACAACTTTACTTCCTTTACCATCCGAAGGAGAAAAGGAAAAAAAACACACTGCTGTTTAGAAATCTTAGACTCCTGTCTATCTCCCTTTCCTCATATCACGGACAACCCCCTTCCAAAGGCAGATCATACTTGGTTCATTGATGGCAGCGCTTACAGCAATCAGGGTGTCTCTTATGCTAGTTATGCAGTTGTAACCCTGGAGCCTAAAGAGGTTGTTGAGGCCAGTCCCCTCCAGCAAGGCACAACCTCTCAAAAGGCAGAACTAATCGCCCTAATCAGAGCTCTAACCCTAGCAAAGGGCCAGAGGACAAACACCTACACTGACTCTAAATATGCCTTCCATATCTTACATCCACATGTTTCCATCTGGGCTGAAAGGGGCTTTCTCTCAACCCAGGGGACACCTATAATTAACGGTAAATTGATGAAGAGATTCCTCACTGTGGCCCCCAGTCCCCTAGAGACAGCTACTTTACACTGCAGGGGCCATCAAACCCATGGAACCTCGACTGCTCTAGGCAACAATTTTGCTGACACGATCGCCAAACAGGCAGCCAAGGAACCCTTACAGGGTCCATTTCTTTCTCTAGCCTCAATAGAGCCTGTTTACTCTCCCTTCGAAAAAACAAATTTTCAAGCACAGGGGTACCAAACTGAAGGCCCGTTATTCCTCCTAAATATATTTTGCCTGAAAAACAGGCCAATTCCATCCTACACACTTTACACCAGTCCTTCCATGTGGGCCACAGACCCCTGACTCATTTATTACTCCCTGTACTTGCTTGCTCACGCTTGTCAGACAGATTACAGAAAATAACTAAGAGATGTCAACTTCGCTATACTGTCTCCCCCCAAGGATGCCTTAAACCTCCTTCTTATCCCACACACCAGGCAAGGGGTCTGACCCCGGGACAAGATTGGCAAATCGATTTTACACATATGCCCCCAATTTAAAAAAATCAAATACCTCTTAGTGTTAGTAAATGCCTTTTCAGGATGGGTTGAGGCTTTCCCAACCACCTCAAAAACTGCTGGGACAGTTACACAAACTCTCTTGGACCATATCATTCCCAGATCTGGGTTACCAAACAGCATACAATCTGATAATGGTCCTGCCTTTGTCACTTGTATCACCCAAGAAGTTTCTGAAACTTTAAATATAAAATGACATCTCCATATACCCTACCGACCACAATCCTCCAGTAAAGTAAAAAATAATAAATTCAATTCTTACATCACAGTTGACCAAATTGACTCAGGAAATGAGACAGACTTGGGTCATGGCCTTACCTCTAGCACTCATGAAAATCAGGTCTATACCAAGATCCCTCACTTTTTATAGCCCTTTCGAGCTAATGTATGGCCGCTCATTTCTACTAGGACCTGCCCCAGACCCAGATAATTCACCTCCTACTGGAAATTATATCCCTGCTCCAAATCTCACCAAAACTCTCCTACAAGAGGCTGCTAACCATCTGTTACCTCGTCCAGAACCCGAGACTAGGGCAGAGGATAGTCTAGCTGGGAAGGAAGTCCTGATCTGCCAACTCTCAGACAAGCTTCAACCTCGGTGGACCGGATCATTTTAGCATGTGGACCCTGCCTCTTGCGCCTGATTACTAGGTTTGTACAAAATCGACTGCAAATTTTAGTTGGACAATTTGTTCTAGCACAGGTAAAATGGGGTTCTATCACCCCATTCCCCAAGAAATTATCTAACAAATTCTTTTTAGGAGTGCACGATCTATGGACCTGCAGGAAGTAGACAAAGAGAAACTTTGCCTTTTTTCCCTTTTTTTTTTATCATGATAAGGTGGGAATGAAAGGGTTAATGTTTTAACAAAACTAAACTCCATTCTGATCCTCAGTTACTGCATGTACACACCCTGGCAGTTTTTTTTTTGGAAACACAAGGGCCTTGAGAAACCCAAAGAAAACTATGAACATAAGGGATTAATAAAGACCTTGGGAAACTCAGAAGAACCATCAAAAGAAAGAGATTAATGGTGGCCCTGACCTCTGCCGGAGCAGACTCCTTACCTCTGAGAAAACTCATAGCAACCCAGACACCAATTACACGGTGCCAAGAGAATGTGATTTTTTTAATGTAGTTTTCTTTTAATTTCCGTAGTTTGCAACTAGAAAACCCAAAGAACAAAGGAATTTTGACGCGGAACTCTTTTAAGGGGTCCACCTGCCTCCACCCAGGCATATGTAAATAAAGCAATTTTGCTCTACACTGGCCTTGTGCTGTGGATGTGATCTCCTGCCAGCTCACAGGACCAGGCTTACACATCACCTGCTGCAGTCCTTCTGACCACCAGCAAATGGGTGAATATTTACTCTTATTAACATAATTTGAATGACAAACATAAAACTATAATCATCAGTGTTGATAGTTCATTCCTGAAAATTAATCCCAGAGAAAGAAAAATATATGTGCCCACCAAAACTTGTATATGATCTTTCAGAGCAACTTTTTCAAAAATGGGCCATAAGTGGAAACAACAAAATGTCCTTCAGTTGTGAGTACACAGAGTTTATTCTTTTTTTTTTTTTAATCCTCACCCAAGGACATTTTTCCATTTTTGTTGAGATAGAGTGGGAGAGAGAGAGAGGAAAAGAGACAGAGAGAGAAACATTGACGTAAAAGAGACACATCGAGTGGCTGCCTCCAACACAACCCCAACCGGGGCAAGGGACAAACTGCAACTGAGGTATGTGCCCTTAGTGGGAACCGAACCCGGGTCTCTCTGGACCACGGATCAACACTCTACCGATGAGCCAAACTAGCCAGGGCCAGAGTTTATTCTTGTATCGCTGTTTATTAATTAAGGTATTTTCCATGTGAACAACTTTAACCTACTTGGGCCCCACCCTGTATTTACATTTTTAGGAAAATGTCAGACTGCTTACAGACTGCCTGTGCGTCCCCTTCAGGGAACTGATTTCTGGGAGAACATGACTGCCGGGTCATCATTTGTAGATGCGGACATGGTATTGTGAGTTAATAGAAAATATATATTGGTCTCAGCTCCATGATCTTGGCTCAGGGCTCCTGAAATTCTTGTCATTTTTGAGTGACAGGCATGGCTTTGTTGTAATATGATGATTCTGGGTGGCTGCTGGATGAGGAGGGGTCACTGGAAAGACCAAGGCATGATTGGAAGCCTGGAATGTTCAGACCTGCCCCCAGTAGCAAGAGAGAGAAGAACACAGGTGGAGTGAGCAAGTTAACGTACCATGTTAATCAAAGCCAAGGGAGGTATCATGGGAACATTTGATTTATAGCCAAAAACTTGAGTGAAACCTGGAGAACTCCTACTTCTGATTGGCACCTGAGTGGGGCAGTCTTGTGGGACTTGCCCTTTAACTGTGGGACTGACACCGTCTCCAGGCAGATAGTATGAGAGGTGAGTTATGTTGTACGACCAGCTGATGTGACAGAAAATTGCTTTTGGGAAGAAAAGTCCCCACACATTGGGTGACCAAAGTGTTAGAAGGGAAGTGTTCTGTGTGAGTAGAAAACAAGACACAACTCAGATTTTTTTACTTAAAAATATTCATTCTTGTTAAAATTACACCACACACTGGTGATGGTCAGGAAGCTTTATTACCACATCAGCTTGTGTTGCTTGGACATCTGTGCTGTTGCTCATATTGTGTATGGCTCTAACCTCCTTTCGTGGACATAACCCACTGCAGAGGAGTCCACCTCACAGATGCTCCAAGGGAGCTTCTCCCTGACACAAGGCTCAGAGCCACAAACTCGGGGCCAAGGGGTTTTTGTCTCACTTCCTCATCATCTGAGACACTGTGAGTAACGATAGCTGCTCCCACTGCCAGCACCAGACTGACAGTAGTAGTCGGCCTCGTCCTCAGGCTGCAGCCCAGAGATGGTCAGGTGGGCGGCGTTGGAGGAGCTGTCGATGGAGCCAGAGAACCGATCCGGAACCCCGGAGGGTCTTTCGTCATCTCTATAGATCACAGTGGTTGGTGCACTGCCCGGGCGCTGCTGGTACCAGTGCACATAATTGTCCCCAATGTTGCCACTGCTGCGGGTGCAGGAGATGGTGGCCTTCTGTCCTGGAGACCCCGACACAGAGGGGGGCTGAGTCAGCACAAACTGGGCCCAGGACCCTGCAAGGAGGGAGCAACACAGAGATCAGTGAGGACAGGACAGACCGCTTTCCCAGGGAGGGAGGAGAGGTCCTCCCCTCAAATGACAAACAGGTGCCCTCCCACAATTCCCTTAGGCACCACCTGTGCAGTGAGCCAGAAGGGTGAGGAGAAGGGGAGCCCAATTCATGGTGGAGACACCCAGACTCTGCTTCCTGAGCCCCACAGCCAGGCCTGAGCCTTCAAACATCGTATATGTCCCCCTGACACTGAGAGTGGGAAGTCTATGCAAATCTTTCCCGTCTGGCAGCTGTGCAAGCCCCTCCTTCAGCCCCAGCCAGAGCTCTAGCTGAGGAGACAGAGTAGGAGAGAGAGGGCTTCAGCCCAAAGGTGAACAGGAAACAGGCAAGAGGCAGGGAGAGGCCCCCACTGAGAAACTACAGAGCACGCGCGCCCCCTGGTGGAGGCCGGAGACATGACGGCCTCAGACTGCAGCTGCTGGCTCCTGGCCATGTGTGACCTGCAGTGGACTGCACCAGTTTCCAGGGATTATGAAACCGAATCTCTGGGACTGGCCTTTACCTTGGCCCTGCTGAGGACAAGGTTGGATATTTTCCATGTGAGGACACAGGGAGATGGGACAATAAAAGCGAAGGGCAGCCATCACACATGAAGCATCTTGTCACATCCACATCAAAATCTCCCCTCCATGGATCCTTCAAGTGTTTTTCTCGCGATCCCAGGGAAGAGCCTGTGACCAACCGACAACCCGGGAGCATCTGGAGGAGTCAGTGTGTGGAGCTTTAGCCACTCTAACGAGAGCCTAGTGCTAGCTCACTGTTTAAGTCTGTGATTCCCCAAGGACATGCGGTGTTGGGCGTCTTGTCACATGTCTATCTCCCGCTGTACAGATTCCTTAGGAATGAGACTGTTCAGACCTGGTGAGAGAGACCTATTCCTCATAGCTGGGAATTTGGAGGCTCGACAAAGCTCTAAAATCAGGTGAAAACAAACAAAACACAGCCCTCTATGGTTTCTGAGCTCAGAGAACAGTTCGTGAAGCCCAGAATGGTGCCAGGGTACATACAGATGCTGTGCAGAGGGCCACCTGGTTCTCTAGGGTCACACCTGCAGCACTTACACCTTTCCTGAGCCCACTCAGCACTGTGGGGCTGTTGTGTTCTAGAAACAAAGTAATTCTGTTTGCATAGGGGGAACCATATCTTCAAGCAGAGATATTTTCATTGACCCCAGAGTGATAACAGAGTTGAGAGCATGAAAACATTTGTTTTAAAAGCACAAGTGACAGCAGAAGCAATGTCCCCAGCTGGCGCTGGTCACAGGCAGGGCCAGGGGAGTGATGGCCAGGCAGGGGTGTGGAGGGCAGATGTGTCACCTTTCCCCATGGAACAGAAGCTCCTGGTGGCATTGGGGTTGTGCTCAGCTCTGTAACAATGGTAATCTGCCTCCTCCTGGGGCTGGAGACACATGCACTCTTGGGAGGTCTCTGCCCAGGGTTTGAACATGAGGACAAGTTGCTTCCTGTCCTCTTCCATACATTTCGTCACCAGAGGGCGGTTCTCTGTGCAAACCAATCCCTGGAGCTGGTTCTCTGTAAGACCCTCAGGGTCCTGGAGCTAAAGGGGCCAGTGTCTGGAAAGTACATTCCTGTGACCAAGATATAATTTAGGCAGAAAGAAAAATTTAGAGTTAATTAACTCTGATAGCATTTTTACTTAATCAGAGTCTAGGACATGTGGGGTGAGAGAAATCTGTCCACCTTCATCCCTGCGGCACAGTACCCTCAGCTCTGGGTCAGGAAGCCCAGGGCTGGGTGAGCACACAGTCCCTCCTTCTGCCCCTGACCCCTCACCCTGCCCACAGTGCCCTGTGCCTCAGATGTCTCCCTGGGGTGACAAGGAGAGAGTGTTTGCATTTCTGTGGAAAAAAGCTCATGCCTGGGACTTGGCTAATCTAGACACAATGTGTGTGCCTGAGTTGGTCCAGATATTCTTAGGAAACAAGTATTCTCAGAAACAAGGAAAAATTGGGTGGCATTCAAAAAAGTTGGCATGTAGGACCTCAGTACTTCTGAAAGAGGAAAAATAAATAAAATAATACCTCCTATGTGCAAAGACTTAAAGGTTGAATTAAGACATCTTTTTTAAGGAAAAATCAATAATATTAGCATATTAAAGATTTTTGAGGGTGATGGGGAGTGGACGACTTTTGGAGTTGTAGTGAGAATAAGATGATAGAGGAATTTTATGCTGATTAATTTCTGTTAATTACCCTCCTAGAGATGGAGCCTTGGGCAATGGAAACCAGCGAGAACCTGTCCCTGTCTCTGCAGCCCTCAGGTGGAGATGGAGCTAAGACAGCAGAGCCCAGGGAGCTGTGGGGCTGAGGGAGCAGCTGCAGGGGAGGAGGAGCTGCAGTGAGGGATTCTCCCTGGGAGTCTGCACTAGTTGTGAGCATCTTCCTGTAGGTCTGTTCAGAGGAGATCATGGTGTCTCTGACCAGGGCAAATATTGACCATCAGATAGGATGTATCCTTAGTAACACAAGACTCACACTTTTGACATGAATTTCTCAGTGAACATGACTGTCGGGGTCATCACTGGTAGTTGCACACACTGTATTGTGAAATGATAGAAAATATATGTTGGTCTCAGTCCCATGGTCCTTGCACAGGGCTCCTGACACCCTTGTAATTTCTCCGGTGACAGGTGTGCCTTTGTGTAAAGGGTGAATCTGGGTGGCTCCTGGATGAGGACGGTCACTGGAAAGACTGAGGCATGAGAGAAGCTTGGAATTTTCTACCAGCCCTCATTTGTAAGAGAGAGAAAGGCTCATGGGGAGGGAGCTAATTCCTCAACCAAATTACTCGAAACCAAGAGAGGGATTATGGGAACCTTTGATTTATAGCCAAAAACTTGTGTGAAACCTGGGGACCTCCTACTTGTGATTGACACCTCAGTGGGGCAGTCTTGTGGGACTGGCCCTTTACCTGTGGGTCTGATACAGTCTCCAGGCAGCTAGAGTTAGAAGTGGGGCATGTTGTAGGACCAGCTGGTGTCACAGAGAAGTGCTGTAGGGAAGAAATATCCGACACATGTGGTGACCAAAGTGTCAGAAGGGAAGAGTCCTGTGTGAGAAGAAATAAGACACAACAGGAGGAAAGGATTCAGATTTTTACTTAGAAATAATTACTATTGTTAAAATGTCCAGGGGACACTGGTGATGGTTCGCACGTGTCCCTGGCAGGCCTGTGCTGTTGTTAATATTGTTTGTGGCTCTTTGCTCCTCTCGTGGACACATCCCACTGCAGAGGAGTCCACCTCACAGATGCTCCACAGAAGCTTCTCTCTGACACGAGGCTCAGAGCCAGAATTTCAGGGCCCAGGGGTTTTTGTCTCACTTCCTCGTCATCTGAGGCACTATGAGTAACTATAGTTGCTCCCACTGTCATGAGCTGCACCACAGTAATAGTCAGCCTCGTCCTCAGGCTGCAGCCCAGAGATGAGCAGAAGCCCCGCATTGGCCGAGGTGTCTTTGGATCCAGAGAAGCGGCTGGGGACCCCTGAGCCCTGGTGCTTATCTGAGTCAGATTTATAACTCAGGAGAAACCTGGGAGGGCTCCCTGGATTCTGCTGGAACCAGCGTATACGGTAGCCAGCAACATTGAAGCCACTGCTCAGGGTGCAGGTGAGTCTGGCTGAGGCTCCAGGAGAGGCAGAGAGGGAGGGCGGCTGAGTCAGCACAGGCTGGGAGAGGGAACCTGCAAACACAGACACTGTCAGGGATGGGACAGGGACCAGGGAAGTGTCTCAGGAGATGGAGCATGAGGGGAATCCACTTGGGCACTGAGCCTGGTCCCCAAGGCCTGTCCTACCTGTGCAGTGAGAGAGGAGCACGAGGAGGAGAAGAGTCCAGGCCATGGTCACAACCCCTGAGCCCACAGTGGGCTGGGCTGCCCCAGGCCTCCTTTTCTTCCAGACCCTCTGCCAGAGGAGGGGCTTCCATGCAAATGTGCCCATCCAGTGACTGCCAGCCCCTCCCTGAGCCTGGGGCTGGAGCTCAGCCTACACCCAGACTGAGGAGGATGGAGGGTGGCTTCACTCCTTGGGAGACCCTGGGAGGAAGCACCTGCTGAGACAACACATCATTGAATACAGTGTCCAGCCTCAGGCCCAGTCTCCTAGGAGTGAATGTTCCTCAATGAGCAGCTGTGTAGGGACCACAGGGCAATGCCATAGTGCCTTCTGGTGGTGACAGAGCAAACACCGCCCCATGGCCCAAAGCCCTGTGAGCCCAGCTGGTTTCTTTAGCTCAGTTGGTCACTGTCTCTATTCACCATCCATGCTCTTGTTGCCAGATACTGTGATTCTGATACACTGTAGCCATGACTGTAACATCTCAATCCCAAGGGGTGACTCTATCTGTGGGAGGTGTGAAAATGTACATGAATGATGAATTAAATGTATTCCACCTGAAGTGAAGATGTTGCAAGAGTAAATGCACAGTGACCTCCATGTCCAATGTACACCCAGACTGATGAGATGGGATCAGAAGCACCTTCTAAGAAAGCAAAAAGGTCCCCGCTCAGGGCACTCTGCCAGGACAGAGAAACCAGAGCTGCTCAGTCTCCATCAGTGAGCACAGGGCCCCGCCTTGAGGCCCAGGGATCTTTGAGTGAATAGTCCTCACTGAGCAGCTGTGCAGGGATCACACAGCAGCCCAACAGATAACCTCTTAAAATAGAATAAACACATACTTTCTTTGGAAGACATAAAATTGGCTCTAGAAGAAATGAAGTAATAAAGAAAACCAATTTTAGTAGAAAAAGAAAAAATGTAATGAAATGAATCCACTGAATAGCATCAGATACAGACATTTTCACAGGGAACCTCTACCAACCTTTCAGAGATCAGATGGTTCTAATTCCTTTGCTTTTACTTTTACAATATTGAAAAGTAGAATATCATAGTTCTTGTTATATCAATAACATACCTTACTCATAAATTATACATAAAGGGAAATTACAGATCAATAACATTAAATATTGTAACATATATTTAAAATACTGTATCAACAGATAGGGCAGTATCAAATAAATGCCATTAGCCCAAAATTATCAATGTCCTTGGTTTATTTAGGTGTCCCGAATTTTTACGTAATGTCCTTTTACTGATCTAAGATCCCACCCGGGATACTTAATAACATTTATTAGTCATGTCCCCTTATGCATCTCTTACTGTGACCGTCTTAATCTGTCCCTGTTTTAGGTGTCTCTATCAACACTTAGTGAGTGGGAATTAAGCCTGATATTCTTCTGGGCCATATTTTTAAATATATGAATTGAAATTCTATAACATGGGAAGTGTGTCTCTCTCTTCTCCTCCATTTTTTGGTTTCTTCAACTCTTTTATAGTGTGCATCATGACCAGTTGTTTTACACTTCGAGTTACAAACCAATACTATCATGGTTATTTGGATGCTCAAATCATTCCAGAGCTCTTAGTCACAATGTTGGGGGGTGTGTGTGTGTGTGTACAGATGTTTGTGATGAATTTAAATGAGTGTTTATTTCTGGGGATGCCAGTGGCTCCATGCACATCTTATGTAATTACTGATGTTAGAATTAAACTTTCTCCACAGAAGTCTGCATTGTTTCATTTGAGCATGGTGTAGTAGCCAATATCAGGCACAGGGCAGACTCATCCCTGTGGGCGCCAACACTTGCAGTTCCACTCAGGGGACAGAACAAGAAAATCCATGAGTGAACTAAGCCGAAGTGCACATCCGTAAGAGTTTCTATGAGTCATGGTCTGTCTCCATGAGACCAGACAGGAGTCATACTGCTCCCTGAGACTCTAATGGGTCCCTGCAGGGATCAGTCAGGACTCCTCCCCTTGGTTAGAAAGCTCCATGTCCACTCCTAAAGTGAGAAATCTGTGGCCCACCGGTGTCCATGCATTCACTTACTTGTGTCGTTCCAGCACTCAGCACAGACACACCACCATCATGCACCTGTTCCCATGGGAAACCCCGTCATCAAGGAGAGCGCCGTCGTCTGTACACTCTCTTTTGCTTTTAGTCTTACAGACTCCTCTCATTGTCAAGGTCTTTACATCAGTACTTTCTTCCCCTCCCTCAGTGAGGTGGCTCAGACTTTCATAGTGCAAATGGAAGGGTTCTTGTCATGATCTGCATTTCATCATGGGATCCCCAACTTCCAAAATTACGTTTAGTGTGAACACATTAAGGTTGTGTTATTATAAAATTTTCAATGACTTTGACTAATCCATAGTGTCATTGAGGTGCCTTTACTGTACATTGTAATGTCCTTTTACTGATCTAAGAAAAGGACATTTTTCTACATTGTAGAAAAATTTCCTTATTCCTAAAGAAATACTTTATGTTCCCATAGTCAACTCTTCTTTTCTAAACCCCTGTGTACAACAGACATTCATACTCTCTCTAGAGGTGTGTCTCTTCCAAAATGTGACATAATTCATGTCATTCTAAAAATAATATCCTCTTTTTAAAACTTGGAGGACATCATCACGGCTTCCTGTTGGGGTGATTACACATATACTGTTATAATAAATGTCTGTGCTCAGACTCTGGTTGCTGACAGTTTGGGGAGTTATTAATACAACAGCTATAAACATTCACATGAAGTTTTTCTGTAGACAAAAGTATTGATTTTATTTTTATAATTTTATTTTATTTCTCTTATTTTTAATTGAGGTATAATTGACAGATGTTCTATTAGTTTCACGTGCATAACATAATGAGTCTATATTGGTATATATTGTAAAATCATCTGCAGAAAAAGTCTAGTTGACATCTGATAACATAGTTACATTTTTATAGTTTCTCATGCTGAGAATTTTGAATATCTACTTTTTTAGCAGAGTTCCAATGTCCAACATGACAGCATCTCTGCCATCGTCACCATGTTGCGCATTGTGTCCCAGATCATTTATTTCACAGCTGGGAGTTTGCACCCTTTACTCCTTTACCTGTGAACCCCCTTCATGCCCATCTCTGTAACTCACCAATCTGTTATAATTTTATAAATGTAAATCACCATACTTTGTACTAAAATTCAGAAAACAAAACAAAACTAGTCAGCACTGGATACAGTGAAGTAAATCACAATCTAAGACACAAACAGGGCGGAGTTGCCATCTGCACAGAACAAATAGCACTGAGGCTCCAATAGGATCTGGGACCCAGGAGAATGTTTTGTTTATTTTAACACCTCCAGAAGACAGGAATGCACACCAATCTGAAGTAAATTGTCCCAGCTGATGGGGACATGCACTTTCAGTGTTGCTTAGGACCCTTGCTCTGGGAGAGTGCTGCTGTGAATGACTTTGAGGACAGAAGGGAGAGGAGGATCCTTCACTCCCTGGCAGTGTTCCTGGATGAACCTGGGCCCAGGACATCAGACAGAGAATAAGGAGAAGTCACAGGTCACAGGCTGAGTCTGAGCAGGCAGCTGCTGGAGTGTTCACCCACCTTTCAGATGAGAGGGGTTCTCGTCTCACTTCCCCACAGCCTGGAGCACTGTGTTACCACTGAGATTATTGTCCCATGATGAGCAGTAATAATGGGCCTCATCCTCAGCCTGGAGCCCAGAGATGGTCAGGGTACCCGAGCTGCCAGACTTGGAGCCAGAGAATCGTTCAGGGACCCCTGAGGCTCTATTGTTATTAGCATAGATGATGGTTTTGGGGGCTGTTCCTGGGAGCTGTTGGTACCAGGCCACACCATTACCACCACCAATGTTGGAGCTGCTTCCAGTGCAGGAGATAGTGACCCTCTGGCCTGGGGCCGCAGACACTGAGGGCAGCTGAGTCAGCACAACTGGGCCCAGGATCCTAGAAGACAGAGGAACACAGAGATGGTGATGCTGGGTCTATGGACGAGAGCAGGAAGCAGAGCCCAACCTATCTTCCCTTGGTCCCTTCTTCAGTCCCCATTTCCAGTCACCTGTGCAGTGAGCGATGAGAGTGAGGAGGACAGGGGACCAGTCCATGTTCGAAAGCATCACTGAGTCCTGCTTTCTGTGACCTCAAGGCTGAAGCAGGGCTTCCCCAAATCTCTCGCTTCTCTTCTTTATACTTTTAGAGAGGGAGGGGGACCCATCATGCAAATCAGAATCCCCTGGTCTCCACAACAGGTGCCTCAGTCATAGGATGGCCATGGGTGTTTTCAGGGGTGGGGCTGTGTGAGGTCATGGGCTGCGGAAGTCACAGCTCTAAGCCCATGAACAAAGAGAACTAGGCAGTTCCAGAGATTGGTTCCAGGGCATAACACTCAGGTCCCTCAGGAACAATCCCCTGGCGCCCTCTAGTTTCCAGGCCCAGACACGCACTGTGTGATCTGGTGAGCAGAACCCATTGAGAGACAGACTCAGCTTTCCCACTGTTCTGTCCACTGCCCCTTCTCTTAGGGCTAGGCCAGGGGTCACCCCTTGAAGCCTCCCCATAACCTCAGGGTATTTCAATGCTCTACTCAGTGTCTTCAGGGTGAGTCTTTCCACACCTCCCTTTGCTGTTCAGTGGTCAGGACTCAGGTGGTATCTCTTACATAAACTATTAAACTAGTGTCAGATACAGAGCTGTGACCAGCTCCATGGAATCATGTCCCCTTCTGTGCAGGAGAAGGGTTCTTTCCTCCCTGGTGGGCAGAGGTCTCCTTTCCTGTGGATTCCCAGCAGAACTGAGGAGAAAGGGCGCTCTTCTCTCTAGGGATGGGAGGCTGTGAGGAGAAAGTTCTCATTTGCATTCCTATGGGAGATGCTGTGTAAAACTTTATTGTCTGTCAATATTTCCACCTGCAAGAAACCATAGTCCTCACACGCTGTAAGCAGAGGAGTCTATTCTCAAGTCCACAGTAGAAAGTTGGCTGGGGACCTGCCAAATGACGTTGTTTATGACTTTTTTCTAAGAGTAAGAGGCAAAATTTTAATGTGCATGATAGCATGATGTGTGTGTGTGTGTGTGTGTGTGTGTGTGTGTGTGTGACAGAGAAAGAGGGAGAGACTATACCACATGTAACCTCACGAGGACTGTCCCTCAGAATCACAGTATGAGGTCCAGAGGCCTGCAGTCCCTAAGGGTGGCTCTTCATGCAAACTCATCCTGAGGGTTCACTCTATTTTAGTCCCTCCAGGGTTCTACGCATGGAGCTAAATAAGGCTGTGTCTGCAAAACCACTTCCCTTGGCCCAAGATGAATTTTAGGCAGGAAGGAAGAATTTGGTCCAGACAAGGTATGATAACAATTACACCTCATCTAAAGACAGGTCTTGTGCATGAGGATATCTGTCCAGGGCCTGAGAATCTGGTGGGACACCTGAGGGTCAACCTCTGCTACCACAAGTGAAGGGTTGGGTCCATGTCCTGCAGCTGCTGCTAACGGGACACATCGGTCCCCAGGGTGGATGGTGCAACAGTCAGTGTCCACCCAGCCCACTTTCTCTGTTTCTGCACACTTCTGGGCAGCACACACTGGGGCTCGAAGTCTGCAGGTCAGGAGATACACAGAGAAGAGAGAGGGTCAGAGGACAAGACACACTCAGGGCTCCTGGGTTTTTTATCCCCAGCACAGGCACTGATCAGGGCATCTGTGCAGTAAGTAGAATAGTGAGAAGATTGGAAACCAGGCCATGGTGCAGAAACCCTCCCAGATCTACATCCAGAGTCTGCTCGTCTGATTCTGGGCTCCCCAGGTCTTCTTGGTCCTCTTCAGAATCCCAAGGTGTGGGAGGGATCCTCATGCAAACCAGCACCCTCCCCTGGCTGTCCCAGCGGCAACCAATTTTTTGAATCTGAACTATGACTGAAACCATTTTCCAGAATTAGTGGAGGTGGAGCAGGGAGCCTGGTCTTTGTCTCCCCAAGTTCCTGTGAGGACACATCTGCTGGGTTTCAATCAGCAGGGGGTAGAGTGAGCAGATGCAGGTCCATTGGTGGCTCCCAGCTCAGGTCACAAAAAAGACCACTCAGGGACAGGCCACAACTCCCGGTGCTGCCTGAGGCACAGACATAGATGTATGTTTGGTCTTCCCCACTGTCCACTTGATTGTCCCTTGAAAGATACAGCTGGACTTGTCTGTGCACCAGGCATTTCTCATTTCTCCACAGGGCTACTCTCCACCATTCCTCACCTGCCCAGTGGTCCGTGTTCATAAGACAGTGTTGGGAACTGGTCCCCCTGATGGAAATACACTGGTGGCAGCCGAGTTTTAAGCCTAGTGGAGAGTCAGAAGCCACCCTCCCTCCCAGGGCACCAGGATAAGCAAATTCCTCTTTCTCCCCTGGTCAGACGAAACTTCTCCCTAGACTCAGTCCTGCCTTCAGAGCCCCAGGTCTCTCTGTCTGATTATGCTCTTTCCGCAGCCCTCCTGAGACTGCCTTAGAGACTCTGAGCACCCAACTCCTAGTAAATAATAATAAAAGTGCATGGCTTTCGCCTTGCCAGTTTGGCTCAGCGGTTAGAGCGTCAGCCTGTGGTCCAGAGAGGCCCGGGTTCGGTTCCCGCTAAGGGCATGTACCTTGGTTGCAGTTTGTCTCCTGCCCTGGTTGGTCGTGCGGGTGGCAGCCACTCCATGTGTCCCTTTCACGTCGATGTTTCTCTCTCTCTCTCTTCCTCTCTCTCCCTCCCACTCTATCTGAACAAAAAATGAAAAAATGTCCTCGGGTGAGGATAAAAAAAAAAAAAAGTGCATTGCTTTCTTATGACCCACACATTTTACACACCTGATTCAAGAATGAGTTCACATTCAGCAGCATCAGTGTAAGAGCCTTGTGGTAGAGGCCTTTCCTCAGCAGAAACCTACCTGTTTCGGTTTAGAATTTTACAGTTGAAAACCTCCAAGGACCAATGTGGCAGACTGTCCAGGGAACACTCACGCCTTTTTCACTTCTGTGTTCTACACTTCCTTTGGGTGCCACCGAATGAACTGCAGTCCTTTGGTGTCACAGGAGATCCCCAGACCCGAGCCAAGAGCATAAAGCAGGACCTCACCTCAGTGTGTCCTTCCCTGTGATTGAGGATAGTCTCAGAGTAAGGCTCCATGGTCCCTATTCTGGAATCACTCACTTGCTGATATAAACTGACGTAATAAACAAGGTGGGTCTTTCTTCCTGGCTATGTGAGCTTTTTATTGTGAGGTGGGTGTCTTGTAAACAATATATATATATATGAATCATGATTTCTTATCCAATCAGCTACCTTATCCTTTGATCAGAGCATTTAATCCACTTATATTTAAGGTTATTATTGATATGTACTTATTTATTGCCATTTGTGTTAGTGTGGTTATATTTTTATTCCTATCTCTTCTACTAACAGCAGCAGTCCTTTTAACAGTTCTTGCAGTGCTGCTTTGGTGCTAATATATTCCCTTACCTATTTTTTTATTTTTATTGTTTTGCCTGGGAAGCTCTTTATTTCACCTTCTATTTTGAATGAGAGCCTTGCTGGGGAGAGTAATCTTGGATCCATATCCTTGTTTTTCATGACCTTGATTACTTCTGGCCTGTAGTGTTTCTGTTGAGAAGTCAGCTGATAGCCTTATGGTAGTTCCCTTGTAGGTAACCGGTTGCTTAACTCTTGCTGCCTTTAGGATTCTTTGTCTTTAATTTTTTACATTTTAATTATTATGTGTCTTGCTATGGGTCTGTTTGGGTTCTTCTTACTTGGAGCTCTCTGTGCTTCTTGTATTTGTATGCCTTTGTCCTTCACCAAGTTAGGGAAGTTTTCTGTCACTATTTCTTCAAATATGTCCTCTAATCCGTGCTCATTTTCTTCTTCTTCTGGAACTCCTATGATGCAGATGTCGTTACGCTTCATGTAGTCCCACAGTCCTCCTATGATGTCTTTCTGTTTCTTAATTGTATTTTTTCTTTTTGGCTCTCGAATTGGGTGAGATTTTCTACCCTGTCTTCTAATTTACTGATCCTGTCCTTGGCTTCCTCTACTCTGCTGGTTATTCCTTACAATGTGTTCTTTGCGTCTGCTACGTCATTCTTCATTTCTGTTCAGTGGTTTTTTATTTTCAATTGGTTGATTCTCAATGTTTCTATATCTTTGCTCAGGCTATTGCGCTCTTTACTCATACTGTTGAGCTTCCTCATTATCATCACTGTGAACTCTACCTCTGATAACTCGGTTAACTGCATTTCATTTATCTCTTCTTCAGTAGCATTTTCTTGATCTTTCATTTGGGATTTGTTTCTTTGTTTCACCATTTTGGCTATCTCAGTGGGTTTTGGAGCCTGCCAAATTGTCCCTGTGAGTGTTGGTGTTCTGCTGGTTGTAGCTCCCTCTACTGGGTTTGCATGAGTGTGGGAGGACCCACGTTAAACACCACTGTCAAGTTTTACTTTCCTGGGTCGATGTGCAAGCCCAGGAAAGTTTAGTTATCCTCTAGCTTTTTGCCTGGAGGCCATTAGTCTCAGTTACTTGATGAGCCTTGGGTTGTAGCCCTCAACTAAATGAAAAATAAAAATCCCTCAGGTGTTCAGGGTACAAGGATTTCCAGCAGGTGTGGAAGATGATTGCTGGCTGTTAATGAGTCTCTATTTGCATTTCTCTGGCCTGGCCTGGTGGTGTTAAATTCTTGAGGGAAGGGCTGTTGCTTTTCCCTGGGGCTCTGGAAAGGGGCTCTTTGAGTAAGATGGCTACTGTCCTGGCAGGGAGTGATTCAGCACAAAACTCTCATTGCTCTCCCGGCTCACCCAGCTCCTGAGTCTCTGCACAAGTTCCAGTCCAGTACTCCTTCCCTCTGCCGGAGGCCAAGGTGAGTGCCTGTAGCTAATTTAGTGCTCTATCCCAGCCCTTTTTGATGTGAAGCCAGCTTTGGATTTTAACCCCAAGGGAGTTACTCACATGTAAAACAGCTTGGGATTTTAACCACAAGGGAGCTTCTCACAGCTAAGTTCTGTGGGCTCTCAGCCTGCCTTCTCGTGCCTCTGCAGGTCCTACCAGGCTCGATTTAGTGTCCTCTTTCTGTCCCTGGTTATACGGGTCCTCTCCAGCAGCTCTGTGTTGGTTTTTCTGAACGATTTTAGTTGTAATTCCAGATTGGTCTGGGATATGGTCTGTGTGGCTTCCATTCACTCTGCCACCATTTTGGAATCTCTATTTATCTTATTATTTAATTGAGGTATAATTAACATACATTATATTAGTTTCAGGTGCATCACGTAATGATTCTATATTGGTATGTATTACAAAAATCATCTGCAGAAATAGTCTAGTTGAAATCTGATAACAAACATAGTTACATTTTTATGATTTCTCATGCTGAGAACTTTTATGATGTACTTTTTTAGCAGTGTTCCAGTGTACAATAGGACAGCATTCTCTGTCATAGTCACCATGTTGTGCATTATAACCCAGAATCATTTATTTCACAACTGGGGGTTTGCACCCTTTGACTCCCTTTACCCCTTGGAAGCCATTCATCCCCATCTCTGTAACCCATCAATCAGTGATAATTCTGTACTTGTAAATAGCCATATATGCTACTGAAATTCACAAATGAAACAAAACTAGTCAGCACTGGTTCAATTCATGTAAATAATAATCTGAGACCCAAACAGGGCAGAGTCACCATCTGCAGAGAACAAATAGTGCTGAGGCCCCAGATAGTTTCTGGGACCCAAGACAACGTTTTGTTTGTTTTAACACCACTAGAAGTAATGAATGCACACCAATCTGAAGTAAATTGTCCCCAGCTGGTGGAGGCATGGACTTTCAGTTTTCTTTAGGACAATTAGTCTGGGAAGGTGCTGCTGAGAATGACTTTGAGGAGAGACAGAGCAGAAGGATCCTTCACTCTCTGGCAGTGTTCCTGGATATACCTGGGCCAAGGACATCAGACAGAGAATAAGCAGAAGTCACAGATCATAGGCTGAGCCAGAACAGGCAGCTGCTGGTGGGTTCACCTACATTGCAGATGAGAGGGGTTCTTGTCTCACTTCCCCACAGACCTGGTGCATTGTGTTACCACTGAAATGATTGTCCCATGATAAGCAGTAATAATCAGCCTCATCCTCTGCCTGGAGCCCAGAGATGGTCAGTGTGGCTGTGCTGCCAGACTTGGAGCCAGAGAATCGATCAGGGACCCCTGAGGCTCTATTGCTATTAGCATAGATGATGGTTTTGGGGGCCATTCCTGGGAGCCATTGATACCAGGACACATATTTACCACCACCAATGTTGGAGCTGCTGCCAGTGCAGGAGATGGTGACCCTCTGGTTCAGGGCCCCAAACACTGAGTGCGGCTGAGTCAGCACAGACTGGGCCCAGGATCCTAGAAGAGAGAGAGACACAGAGATGGTGATGCTGGGTCTTGAGACAGGAGGAAGAAGCAGAGCCCAACCAGTCTTCTCAGGGTCCCTTCTTCAGTCCCCATTTCCAGTCACCTGTGCAGTGAGCGATGACAGTGAGGAGGAGAGGAGACCAGGCCATGCTGGACAGCTTCACTGAGTCCTGCCTTCTGTGGCCTCAAGTCTGAAGCAGGGCTTCCCCAAATCTCTCCCTTCTCTTCTTTATACTTTTAGAGAGGGAGGGGGACCCATTCATGCAAATCAGAATCCGAAACTATTTGATCCCTCCTGGTCTCTAAACCAGGTAACTCTTAGGCTGGCCATGGGTGTTTGCAGGGGTGTTGCTGTGTGAGGTCATGGGTTGAGGAAGTCACAGTTCAAGCCCTGAGCAAAGAGAACTGGGCAGTTCCAGGAGATGGTCTCAGGGCACAACACTCAGGTCCCTCAGAAACAAGCCCCGAATTCCCTCTAGTGTCCATTACCAGAAACATACTTCTGTGACCTGGTGACCAGAACCCATCAAAGACAGACTCAATTTTCCACTGTTGTGTCCACTGTTCCTTGCCATAGGGCCAGGGGAGGTGTCCCCTCTTGTAGCGTCCCCAGCTCCTCAGGACATTTTAATGCTTTACTCAGAGTTTCAGGGTAAGTCTTTCCACACCTCCCTTTGCTGTTCAGTGATGATGATTCAGGTGGTGTCTCTCACATAAACTCTTAGACCAGTATCAGGTCCAGAGCCATGACCAGCCTTGCAGAGGCATGTCCCCTTCTGTGCAGGACATGGCTTCTTTCCTCCCTGGTGGGCAGAGGTCTCCTTCCCCGTGGAATCCCGGCAGAACTGAGGAAAAAGGACAGCCTTCTCTCTAGGGATGGGAGGCTGTGGGGAGAAAGTCCTCATTTGCATTCCTATGGGCGATGCTGTGTAAAATTTTATTGTCTGTCAATATTTCCACCTGCAAGAAACCATAGTCCTCACATGCTGTGAGCAGAGGAGTCTATTCTCAAGCTCACAGTAGAAAGTTGGCTGGGGACCGGCCAAATGACGTTGTTTGTGGAATTTGTCTGAGACTAAAAGGCAAAAATTTTAATTTGCATGGTAGAGTTTTTCTTTAAAATGTTACGTATTAGTCACCACTTACCCAACTTAAAATGGATGTATGTTAGTGCATTTAAAATCACCTCAATAAGCTTGATTTCAAAACATCCATAGAAATGCACTGGAAATGCAATGCCCCTGTTCTTGAATGAAAAGGTTTATATAAACATTATCCTAAAATCACTTTATTTTTTTAGTCATGAGTTTAGGACTTGTATACTGTGGTCTGGTCCTGCAGATTGGAAAGCCTGGATTGGTGCCCCATGTAACTCCATGATGGGTTTTCCTATGAAATCAGAGCCGTCCCAGTAATAGAAACACCCAGCACAGACCAGCATCCAGGACAGAGTGCTGTTGGATTCAGACTAATCTGTGGGGTGGGCACAGCTACAGTCCCTGCACTTGTCTCCAGCATTCTTAGGGCACAGAAACTGCTCGCTCAGACATTCAAGGCAGAATGGTCCTAGAATTTCTGTCAATGACCCCCATTTGAGTTGTAGAAAGGTGGGGAGAAAAGATGTACTAAGTCCCTTAAGTCACAGCCCTGCGGCCCTGGGTTGAGTCAGAATACTTTCCAGCAGATGTTCAGCCCGGCTGGCAGTATCACAAGTGTTGACTGTCTGAGTGATGACCCAGCCCCGAGAGCAGAGCGGAGGCTGTGTGTCATCCGCATGGACTGTGAGCATCCTCATATGAGCAGCACTGAGCTGCTGTCCCAGAATAAATGAAATCATCAGCCTCATGTGCTGCCTGGAGCGCAGAGATGATCGGGAGGGCTCAGCTGCACACAGGGAGCAGAGTCACTGCTGTGTTCTAAACTTTCTTTGGGGGCCACTGAATGAATTACAGTCCCTTACCGTCACAGGAGAACCAGGACCTGAGCCATGAATATACAGCAGGACCTGACCTCAGTGTGTCCTTCCCTGTGATTGAGGGTGGTCTCTGAGTAAGCCACCATGGTCCCTATTCTGGAATCACTCACTTGTTGAGGGAAAATCAGTGTGATAAGCAACGTGGGGCTTTCTTGCTGGCTCTATTCTAATAAGCCACCTTGATACTTGGTTGCTGTTGATAATGAGGATTGGGATGCAGTGATGGAAACTAATTTTCAAAGTAAAGAATGCATAGAAGTAGGGAGCAGACTGACTAACCTCAGGGAAGGGGGTGGGAAGAGAAAAATTAGAGAACTCATATGCATATAGGCATGCGCAGTGCACACTGACCTCATTGTTGGACACGGGGAGTGAGCGGAGTAGGGAGGGGGATGTCAGTGGGAGACGGAAAAGGGACACCTTCAATAGTCTCAACAATAAAGATATACAAAAAAATACAGCCCGGTTTCCACAGCCAGTTTGCTCCTTCAGGGCAGTGTGGGCTTGTGTGCATGTGGACGGGGTTTCTGTGTGTGACCCTGTGGTGTGATCCCGAGTGCCTGTCCTGTGTTTCCAGGGATTCATGTCCCACTAATGAACGCTTGTCAGTGCGCCCTCTAAAGGAAGGAACTCTCATAACGCTGTTTTATGTGCATGTAAAATGGACAAAAGTTTGCATTTCAATGTGTGTGCTTCATAGTATGTGAAGGACACCTCAGTGACTTCACAAAACCCATCAACACCTAGGAACATGCTCTCAGGCTCTCAATAGTCCAAATTCTGTTTCAGAATTTCCGTTCTATTAGATTAATAGCAACAACGTTTAATCGAGAGCCGCAGGGAAGACGTGTCAGTGGGGGTGGGGGGTAGGAAGGGGATATCTGTAATACTTTCAACAATAAAAATAAAAAAATCGTGGGCCGAGCTCAGTCTAGGTCTTTGTCCCCTGTCACCTTAGTGGGACTGATCATGGTGGAGAAAAAGCAGCATCACTGTCTCATTTCTCACGTGACAAAGACCTGACAGTTGAGTGAGTCACGCAGGGTCACTCTTCCTGGGATGGGCAACTGGGTGTGTGATTTGGGTTTGTGTTCCAAATTCCAGCATTCTCTCTCAACCTGCCCAGTGCCTG
Source organism: Tadarida brasiliensis (assembly GCA_030848825.1). NCBI lineage: Eukaryota > Metazoa > Chordata > Mammalia > Chiroptera > Molossidae > Tadarida > Tadarida brasiliensis. The sequence continues at coordinate 19,198,330 of CM061277.1, read as the reverse complement.
GACGGTAGGACACACGAAGGCCGTGTGCCCAGCATCTGGACAATCAGGAGCATTTTCCAGCTGAGCCTCCTGCCTGGGGGCAGTGACCAGGCTGGGACGTTTCATCAGAACAGTTCACTGTGAAGATTGGACTGGACAAAGTGCTAATGAATCCATGGAAGGGACTCTGAACTTTGGTTCCTGAGGGACAAGTAACTGTCAACATTTATCTGTGTATGTTTTTTTTAAAAAATAATTTTTCTTAATTGAATCAAGACATAGAGCAAAGGTGAGGGAGAGAGAAACATTGATGAGAGAGACATAGACTGGTCACCCCTTACATGCCCTCCCCTGGGGATCAAGCCCACAACCTGGGTATGTGCCCCAACCAGGTATCAAACAAGCAACCCCTTAATGCATAGGTCGAAGATCAAGCCCTGAGTGAATCGGCCGGGCTCTGAGTCTGGTCTTAAGCACAGGAAGTTAGAGGAAGTCTGTAGGCTGAGCTGGGATCAGATGGAAGGCTTATATCTCATCTTCCTCTAGGGCTGCTGAGGACATATCTGTTGGATTTCAATCAGCAGTGGGCAGAGTGAGCAGACCCAGGTCCCTTGGTGGCCCCCAGCTCAGGTCACAGAAAAGACACCTCAGGGACAAGCCACAGCACCCAGTGTTCCCTGAGGCCCAGACATAGCTGTATGTTTGGTCTTCTCCATTGTCTAGTTTGTTGTCCCCCGAAGAACACTGTTGGACTTGTCTGTGCACCAAGCATTTCTCATTTCCCCACAGGGCTATGCTCCACCATGCCTCACCTGCCCAGTGGACTGTGTTCATAGGACAGGCTTGAGAACTGACCCACCCCGGTGGAGATCCCCTGGTAGAAGCAGTTTGAAGCCCCGTGGTAAGTACAAGGCACCCTCCCTCCCAGGGCACCAAAATGAGCAACTGGCTCCTTGCCCCCTGGTCAGACAGAATTTCTCCCCAGATCCTGGCCTTCCCACAGAGCCCCAGGTCGCCCTCTCTGGTTACACTCTTTCCCCAGCCCTCCTGTAGCTGCCTTAGAGACTCTGAGCACCAAACTCCTAGCAAATAATCATAAACAGAGCACAGCTTTCTTTATGACTTGCACATCTCAAACACCTGATTCAAGAGTGAGTTCACAGATGACAGCATCAGTGTAAGAGCCGCGTGGGGAGGCTTTTCCTCAGCAGAAACCTTCCTGCTGCAGTTAAAATTTTACAATTGGCAACCACTGAGGACCTAAGAGGCAGACTGTCCAGGAAACGCTCATGCTTTTTCACTGCTGTGTTCAACACTTCCTTCAGGGGCCATCGAATGAACTACAGTCCCTTGGCATCACAGGAGAACCCACGACCTGGGGAGAATGCCGATGATCCTGGGGCACAGACTCAGGCAGTGGTCACACCCAGGTTTTGCTAGACTGCAGCTTCATGACCACTCAGCTCAGAAATCACTGTTGTGACCCCCTCAGCATGGATCATCTCCACTGTCGCCCCTGCCCTTTTCACTGATGGAGTGGGTGGGTGTCAGAAGCCGTCCGCTGTGCAGGGAGCAAAAGAGCCAAGGAGCCCATGAGCTTGCATCCATGAGCTCTCAGCTCTCTCCCCCAGCTCCTCCTCTGTGGGCTGAGCCTCAGCCCTCACTCCAGGGGAAAGGGCTCCATGACCACAGGACTGGGGTGTGAAGGGAGGACCTCACTGCTCACCAGAGCAGGTGCTGCTCCCGCACATTCGGGGCTTTGCGCTGGAGACCCTGAAGCTGCCCTTCCAAGGGGAGATAGGAGCCTAGTCCTGAGATCAGACCGGGGATGAAGGTGGGATGGAGGCTTGTTGTGGGTTTCAGGTCTTGGACAAGCCATCCGATTGGAAGATAAAGAAGGGAGGCCACCAGACAGAGTCCCTGTGCGTGGCTCTGTCCTTCTTTCGAGGACATAACCCACTGCAGATGAGTCCACCTCATAGATGCTCCACAGGAGCTTCGCTCTGACACGAGGCTCAGAGCCATATCTCTGGGCCCAGGGGTTTTTGTCTCACTTCCTCGTCATCTGAGTCACTGTGAGGAACTCCAGCTGCTCCCACTGCCATGATATGTAGCACAGTAATAGTCAGCCTCGTCCTCAGGCTGCAGCCCAGAGATGAGCAGAAGCCCCGCATTGGCCGAGGTGTCTTTGGATCCAGAGAAGCGGCTGGGGACCCCCGAGCCCTGGTGCTTTTCTGAATCTGATTTATACCACAAGAGATACCTGGGAGGGCTCCCTGGCTTCTGCTGCAACCAGGTTATGTAGTAGCTGTCAACACTGAAGCCACTGCTCAGGGTGCAGGTGAGTCTGGCTGAGGCTCCAGGAGAGGCAGAGAGGGAGGGTGGCTGAGTCACCACAGGCTGGGAGAGGGAACCTGAAAACACAGACACTGTCAGGGATGGGACAGGGACCAGGGAAGTGTCTCAGGCGATGGAGCATGAGGGGAATCCATTTGGGCACTGAGCCTGGTCCCCAAGGCCTGTCCTACCTGTGCAGTGAGAGAGGAGCACGAGGAGGAGAAGAGTCCAGGCCATGGTCACAGCCCCTGAGCCCACAGTGGGCTGGGCTGCCCCAGGCCTCCTTTTCTTCCCCACCCTCTGCCAGAGGAGGGGCTTCCATGCAAATGTGCCCATCCAGTGACTGCCAGCCCCTCCCTGAGCCTGGTGCTGGAGCTCAGCTCACACCCAGACTGAGGAGGATGGAGGGTGGCTTCACCCCTTGGGAGAAACTGGGAGGAAGCACCTGCAGAGACAACACATCATTGAACACAAGGCCCAGCCTAAGGCCCAGGCTCTTGAGTGATAATGTTCCTCACCCAGCATATGTGTAAGGACCCCAAAGCTGTGTCACAGCACCTCCTGCTGGTGACAGAAAAAACACCGCCCCATTGCCCAAAGCCCTCAGAGACCAGCTGGTTTCTGCATTTCAGTTGGTCACTGTCTTTATTCACCATCCACAGAATGCTTGTGAGAGACTGTGCTTCTGATACACTGTAGCCATGACTCTAACGTCTCACTCCCAGGGCACAACCCCATCTGTGGGAGGTGCAAAAATATACTTGATGATAAATTAAGTTAATTTAACCCAAACTGAAGATGTTGCAAAAGTAATTGCACAGTGACCTTTATGTGCAATGTCTCAGACGAGGTGACCGTTCATCAGTTGGAAGGGCTCCTCGGCTGTCAGAGGCTTTCCAGGAGCACACTCAGAGGCATGGTCAGAGGAGACTATTCAGCAAACACTTCGAGTCCTGAGATGCACGGGCTGTTTTCACAGAGATCGGACTTGAGTGAGTGAATGGTAAAAACAACAAATATCTAAAATATAAACAAATTTTACGATACCTAAGGAAATCCTAACAAGGAAAACAACACAAAACTTTCCCTACCTATAATCTTTTACTCATTGTCCTGTTTTACTAGTAAGATAAATGTGAGATTCTGATGTGTTTGTAGAGGTGGTGAACATCTGGGCAGTTGATTGCAGAATACATCACGTTCTCACTGTGCCCATGTGCAAGTCTGCTTTAACCATGCAGATGGTCCACTAGTCCTCACATGTCTAGACTCCTGGCTCTCAGTAAATGACTATGACCAGGATCACTGGCTCACCTTGGGCACTCTGTCCTCAAGGCGTAGCAGGGACCTTTCTCATTCAGCTCAGGCAGGTCACGTCCTGCTTCATACTCTCAGAGACTCCTCACTGCTGTTTGTTCAAAATCCCTAATCCTAGGGTCCTATCAAGAGGATTCATTGTCCGGCCCTTCCCCCTCTACCCCACCATGGAACCTCTGCCCTGGTCCTCTGACCTCCAGATTCCCTCAATTCCCTGTTACTTCAAAGCCCTGACTCCTGTCCCTTCATGGTGTCCCAGACAACTCTTCCTCTGTCTTTTGGGAGTAGGTGAAACTAAACTTAAAATCATGGGGAGACACACATTGTGGCACCTCTGAGTGGCTCTCACCAGCAGAGCACACACACCTCATCCCAGACACAAATAGAGAATTAATATGACCATGCTGAAGTTACACAAACTGTAGAGAATAGTTCAAGGAACCCCCTGCACCCATTACACCACCTCAACCACCATCAGTAGGACCCTCTCGTTTAATCGTCCACCCCTGGCTCCTCATCCCACCCCCTCACTGACAATGAAAACATCTACACTCCATGTCCCTTCATCCGTATGTGCTTTCGCATGTATGAGCATTTTTAATGTCCCCTAACTCTTGCACAAGAAATGAAAGGTTTCCAGGGTAATCTCACATAAATGTGTGTGTGGTCATCCTCAGAATGGTTAGGTAATTGATGTTTGTACTGACTGAAAGAGTTAAGGAGGAAGGCATTCTATGTTTGCAGCTGTGAAGTTCACAGTTGACATATTTGAGATGAAAGTGTCCAGGCCATCACATGTCTTCAGACAATTGTTTACTGGTTTCCTTCCCCCACTGTCCCCAGTACAGTGTTGTGTCTACTTACTCACAGAGATGTCAAACCCGTCATTCTTCCTCAGTGAGGTTCCCACCAGGGTCCCTTGTGAGAGTTTGGTTTAAGGATGAACATTGATTTTCATTGATCACACGATGCATGTGGAGCTGTGTGTTAGTGTCACGTGACAATGGATGGTCCTACAGACTTAGTCAGTGACGTGGGAACAGACACCCCAACCACTCCCTGCACTCGGCAGTCCCTTTGCTCATGCAGGTCGTCTTGTCCTCTGTCCTCAGGGTTTGCCCCGCATCCACCTGCTGCTCCTGTCTCTTCTCTGGGACCCAAAGAAAATGCAGAGGCCCAGAGTACAAGATCTCCACATGGGTTCATTCATCTTTGTACCCACCTTTGAGACATACTCCCTAAGAGAATAAATGAAGATAGATATGTTATATATTCACATGCATTGAGTAATAATTTCAAATATTAACTGCACATATAGATCAGCCAAAAAGTCTACTCCACTCAAGAAGAAGTATTCCAGGTCCTCTGAGCTCATGTGAGCTCTGTACAAGCGGTTTCATTCACAGGTGGGATCCCAGCAGCAGAGAGACACCTGGTCTGCAAGCAGCTGGATGCCATGAGCAGGACTGTGAGACCCAGGCTGCACAGCAGTGAAATCATGTCCCTTTAACTCACGTAACCCGGGAGCTGTGTTTCCCTCACGGGATATTTGGAAACTTCGGGAGTTGTTTTGTGTGTCATGATTTAGAAAGAAGTGGCTACTGCCTTGTGAGGTCTGGAGCCCCAAGGAAGCTTCCTAATGTCCCACAGGCACAGAACAGCCCCCTTTTTAACCAGTGACCCTGCCCTCATTCTTAGGAGTGCTTAGGCTCCTAAACCCTGTTCTGAATTAAATCATACCCATGAGGTGATTGCAAAGGAAAGAGGCAATTATCCATGAAGACAGGGTGAAATTTGGAAAGAAAATGGACTGAAAGTCTCATAATCTCAACACAAAAAAATGCAGCTGGAGACAGAACAGAGAACCCCTCCCTGGTGGGGACAGTTGATGGGAGACCCAGGATGTGGTGGCTCTGGGGACCAATGATCCCTAGTCCAGGTTAGAATGACAGGCCTCTGTGGTCAGGCACCTTCCCTGCTCCATATTGACTTCTACTGAGCATGTGCTTACTTCCCCATACTTCTCCCAAGCACCTGTCCCCAGACAACCCTGTTCCTGAGCGGGCAGTGTGGGGTGTTAACCCCCTTGGCAGGGAATGCTGTCCTCCCCTGGAGGGTGTGTGAAGCTGCAGCTTCCTCCTGAAGCCACAGGCTCAGGGGCTGATGCAGCTCAACACCCATTAGGCTCTACAGGTCTGATTCCCTTCGCTTCCTTTCTCGATCAACATCTACCTACCTACGGGGACACAGGTAGCAAGGCACATATCTGTCCCCAGTGTTTCCACAGCTGCGGGTGCAGGACATGGTGGCCTTCTGTCCGGGAGACCCCAACACAGAGTGGGGCTGAGTCAGTAGAACCAGGACTCTGCAAGGCGGGAGCAACACAGAGATCAGTGAGGACAGGACAGACCTATCCCAGGGAAGTGGGACAGGCTATCCTCCCAGGTGGCAAACAGGTGCCCTCCCAGGATTCCCTTCCAGCTCCACCTCTGCAGTGAGAAAGGAGGGTGAGGACGAGCAGGGTCCAGGCCCTGGTGAAGACACCCTGAGACTCTGCTTCCTCAGCCCACAGCCAGGCCTGAGACCCACCCTCTGTACATGTCACCCTGACCATGAGAGTGGATGTCTCTATGCAAATCTTCCCGCTCCTGGAGGCTGTGCAGGACCCACCTGGGACACAAGCCAGGGCTGCAGTTGATGGAAACACAAGAGTACAGGAGTGAGGAGGGCTTCATGGCAAAGAGGCTGCAGGAAACCTGCAAGAGGCAGGGAGGGGACTCACAGCTGAGACACTGGGGGCACTGTCGCCCTCTGGTGGAAGCCTGAGACAGGGCGACCCTGGGCCAGAGCAGGTGTTCAGGGTTCCTGCCCAGCCCTCCACCCTCTACCCCTCACAGTTGCAGCCTTTTCAGATTGGCTGATTTCACTTCAAATTATCTCACTTAGGTTCCCCACTGAGTTTATTTCCATTGTTTAAATATGCAGTGTTTGTTTACATTCGCGTGTTGGAGGACACAGGATTTCAGTTTAGACAAACATGCATGAAGGAGCTGTAACACTGTGTGCAGATCCATGTGTGAACACAGTGACCTGATTTAGGTGAATAGCTAGGGGTGGGATTTCTGTCTTGAAGCACATAAAGTATGTTCAGCTGTGTAAGAAATGACAAGGACTTTTCAAAATGCCTTCTTATTTTGTATTCCCAATGTTCACATATTATTTCTAATAACTTCTCACCCTGATCATGTCCACACAGGCATAAATCAAGTTATAGGCTATGCACCTCTCCTTTAAGGATGATGAATGAGGAAGCAGGTGGTTGAACCCACCCATGTGCAGCCCAACATCAAATTCTGACTCAGAGATGTGGGTGCTCTGAGTTCTTCTGGTCGGTCACTGGGTTCAGCTTACCCCTCATGCATCTCCCAGGGACCAGCACCAAGAGCCATGTCACCTTCCCTCCACATCAGCAGCTACAAGGAAAAAAGCTGTTGAATAGGTCACAACAGATGTTACGCTAAGATAGACTTGGTCCCAGGCAGAGAAAGTTTGACAGACTAAGGCAGGAAGAACATTGCGAGGTTTTAGTCTCACTTTCCGGAGACGCTGGAGCACTGTGTGTTACTGTTTCTATTCCATGCAGCACAGTGATAGTCAGCCTCGTCCTCAGGCTGCAGCCCAGAGATGAGCAGAAGCCCCGCATTGGCCGAGGTGTCTTTGGATCCAGAGAAGCGGCTGGGGACCCCCGTGGCCTGGTGCTTATCTGAGTCTGTGTGGTAGGACAGGAGAAACCTGGGAATGCTCCCTGGCTTCTGCTGGTACCAGTATATAGCATAGCTGCCAACACTGAAGCCACTGCTCAGGGTGCAGGTGAGTCTGGCTGAGGCTCCAGTAGAGGCAGAGAGGGAGGGCAGCTGAGTCAGCACAGGCTGGGAGAGGGAACCTGCAAACATAGACACTCTCAGGGATGGGACAGGGACCAGGGAAGTTTCTCAGGAGATGGAGCATGATGGGAATCCACTTGGGCACTGAGCCTGGTCCCCAAGGCCTGTCCTACCTGTGCAGTGAGAGAGGAGCATGAGGAGGAGAGGAGTCCAGGCCATGGTCACAGCCCCTGAGCCCACAGTGAGCTGGGCTGCCCCAGGCCTCCTTTTCTTCCCCACCCTCTGCCAGAGGAGGGGCTTCCATGCAAATGTGCCCATCCAGTGACTGCCAGCTTCTCCCTGAGCCTGGTGCTGGAGCTCAGCTCACACCCAGACTGAGAAAATTGAGGGTGCCTTTACCACTTTGGAGAAACTCGGTGGAAGCAGCTGCTGAGACAACACAAAGGTGGGTTCAGGAGACTCTAGAGGACACAGCTGCTGGGTCCGCACCACTGAGCACAGGGCCCAGGCTCCTGTTAGTGAATACTCGTCACTGAGCAGCTGAGGGAAGACCACAGGGAAGTCCCACGGCATCCCCTGCTGAGCACAGGGCACACACCTGCCCATGGCACAGAACCCTGAGAGCACAGCTGGTTTCTGCAGCTCAGCAGGTCACTGTCTCTATTCACACATCTATGGACTGATTTCCAGAAACTGTTATTTTGATACATGGGAGGGATGACTATAGTATCTCACTACTACGAGGACTTTTCTTCAGTGAGATTTTTAAATATATACGTATATAAATACTTAAGTTGTGAATCCCCCCTCACCCAGTAGATTCTAGAAAAATTGAAGGGCCCACCTGTGCATCAGGCCTGGTGACATAGAGCAGACCAGTGACAGTTGACCTGTTTTTGAGGCCATGCAAGGGCTCTTCAGGCAGAACAGTGTTGAATGCTTCATTGTCAGGGGAAAAAATCCTCTGTGGTATGTCAAAAAATAGCAGGTCAGCCAACATTCCAGAAGATATGTAATTGTTTGTAAGTTTTTTGGACACTCAATTTGAATGAGTTTACGGTGGGAAAATTAATAGAGTTTGTAGACTTAACCTTTGCCAGTGAACGGAGTAAAAATTTCTCCTATAATATGAAGTTAATTTGATGGCTGTAAGTAAAATCTGCAGTTTTAGGCAGAATGATGGCATAAATTTCCTATGGGATTTTGTCCTGGGTATTATATAATTTTTATATTCTAATTTTATCTCCTTATATTTATTGCTAGTTATTTTATGTTTATTAACAGCATCTGTTAATATATATATTAATCCTCACCCAAGGATATTTTTCCATTTATCTTCAGATAAAGTGGGAAAGAGTGAGTGAGAGAGAGAGAGAGAGAGAGAGAGACAGAGAGAGAGAGAGAAACATGAAAGTGAGAGAGACACATCGACTGGTGGCCTCTGGCAGGACCAGACCAGGACTAGGACCAAATGGCAACTGAGGTACGTGCCCTTGACCAGAATCCAATTTCCGACTCTTTGGTCCTCAGGCTAACAATCTAACCACTGTTCAAAAACAGGCCAGGGTCATCAGTGTACATTTTAAGGTCAGACTGTGCATGTGCTGGTGGCTGAACAGACAAGGGTATAAACCCTTATTTCCTCATTGGGTGTGAGTTACATATATGTACACGTTACTGTTCTACAACTCGTGTACATTGAAGAAATGGATTCCAACTGCACTCATGTAAATTATTTGTCTTTTAATTTTCCTAATGATTAGCAAAAGGAATTGTTCTGATGGAAAAGTGAAGGAAGCACAAGGGATCTCCAATGTTGCAGTAGTGGGGATCACGGAGGGACACATCTGTCTAGAACGAAGGCCACACCAGCACAGACATTTGAGGCCATTCTCTCAGCATTCTTCATGACATTTCCCTAGGGCGGAGTCATCTCTGTTATCACAGAGCTCACAAGCAAATGCCTCTTCCTTCATGAGATTTCCCCCAGAGTCCTTTGAGGGATTTGGGGTTAAGAAGTTGAATATTAGACAGCCGGCCGGTATCGCGAGAGGCAGCCGCATATCGCGACAGGCAGCTGCTTATCGCGACAGCCAGCCGGTATCGCGTGAGGTGCCGCGTTCGTGAGAGGCGGCCTGTATCGCGACAGCCGGCCGCGTATCGCGACAGGCAGGCCGGTATCGCGAGAGGCGGCCTGTATCGCGACAGCCGGCCTCGTATCGCAACAGGTAGACCGGTATCGCGAGAGGCGGCCGCGTATCGCGAGAGGTGGCCTGTATCGCGACAGGCAGTCTCGTATCACGACAGCCGGCTGGTATCGCGAGAGGCAGTCGCGTATCGCGAGAGGCGGCCTGTATCGCGAGAGGCGGCCTATATCGCCACAGGCGCCCGCGTGTCGCGAGAGCCAGTCAGTATCGCGAGAGGCAGCCGCGTATCACGAGAGGCGGCCAGTATCGCGAGAGGCTTGCCAGTATCGCGAGAGGCAGCTCCAGGAGCCAGGAGGGTGGAGGGTGGCTTCACCACTTGAGAGAAACTGAGAGGAAGCACCTGCTGAGACAACACAGCTGTGGGCTCAGGGAACTCTACAGGACACACAGGGCACAGCTGCTGGGTCCCCATCATTGAGCACAAAGCCCAGGCTCCTGTTAGTGAATGGTCCTCACTCAGCAGCTGGGGAAAGAACACAGGGAAGTCCCACAGCGTCCCCTGCTGAGCACAGGGCACACACCTGCCCATGGCACAGAGCCCTGAGAGCCCAGCTGGTTTCTGCAGCTCAGCAGGTCACTGTCTCTATTCACACATCTATGGACTGATTTCCACAAACTGTGATTTTGATACATGGGAGGGATTACTATAGTATCCTACTACTAGGAAGAGTCTTCTTCAGTGAGATTTGTAAATATATACGTATATAAATACTTAAGTTGTGAATCCCCCCTCACCCAGTAGATTCTAGAAAAATAGAAGGGCCCACCTGTGCATCAGGCCTGGTGACATAGAACAGACCAGTGACAGTTGACCTGTTTCTAAGGCCATGCAAGGGCTCTTCAGGCGGAACAGTGTTGAATGCTTCATTGTCAGGAAAAAAATCCTCTATGGTATGTCAAAAAATAGCAGGTCAGCCAAAATTTCAGCAGATATGTAATTGTTTGTAAGTTTTGTAGACACTCAATTTGAATGAGTTTACTTTGGGAAAATTAATAGTTTGTAGACTTAACCTCTGCCAATGAACGGGGTAAAAATTTCTACTATAATATGAACTTAATATGATGGTTGTAAGTAAAATCTTTAGTTTCAGGCATAATGATGTCAAAAATTTCTTATGGGATTTTGTCCTGGGTATTATATAATTTTTATATTATAATTTTATCTCCTTATATTTCTTGCTAGTTATTTTCAGTTTATTAACAGTATCTGTGTGTGTGTGTGTGTGTGTGTGTGTGTGTATTTTTTTAATCCTTAACCGAGGATATTTTTCCATTTATCTTCAGATAGAGTGGGAGAGAGAGAGAGAGAGAGAGAGAGAGAGAGAGAGAGAGGTGGATGTGAGGGAGACACATGACTGGTGGCCTCTGGCAGGACCAGACCAGGACTGGGACCAAACCGCAACTGAGGTACGTGCCCTACACCAGAATCCAATCTTTGGTCCTTGGGCCAACAATCTTACCACTGTGCAAAACGGTCCACGGCCATCAGTGTACATTTTAAGGTCAGACTGTCATGTGCTGATGGCTGAACAGACAAGGGTATATCTCTTATTTCCTCATCGTGTATGAGTTACATATATGTACACGTTACTGTTCCACAACTCTTATACATTGAAGAAGTGGATTCCAACTGCTCTCGTGTAAATTGATTTGTGTTTTAATTTTCCTAATAATTAGTGAAAGGAATTGTTCTGATGGAAAAAGTGAAGGAAGCACAAGGGGTCTCCAATGTTGCAGTAGTGGGGTTCACGGAGGGACACATGTGTCTACAACGAAGTCCACACCAGCACAGACATTTGAGGCCATTCTCTCAGCATCCTTCATGACCTTTCCCCAGGGCAGCAGCATCTCTATTAACACAGAGCTCACAAGCCGATGACTCTTCCTTCATGAGATTTCCTCCAGGGTCCTTGGAGGGATTTGGGGTTAAGAAGTTGAATATTAAATTTCAGTGATCCCATGGTGGATTCTTGAGATCTGATTTTCACATCTGGTTGACAATTGCTTATCTACAGACTCTTACTTCACTGAAAAGTGAGTCAATGTTCCCACAACTAACTTGAACTCACAGTTGATTTACTCATGAAAGTTGTCTTTTGTCCTCAGAATGTGTTCCATAAGCACCTTGCTTCCTGGGGTTCCTTTTGTAACTACCTGGAGGGCAATTACCTCCTTCTTCTCTTTCCCACCTGGAACCATGGAACCTAGTCTGTACCAGTCGCCTACCAGTCGCCTACCAGTCCTGTAACCAGTACCTTGTAGACAGATCATTAAACCATCTAAAACTCCAGTTTACCCCCTTCTCCTGCTCCCCAGACCCTGAGTTCAGAGCTCTTTCTAAAAAGTCTTCTAGAATGGATTCAAACTCAAAATGTTCAGAAAGCAAATAATGTTCTTTTTCTCAATATTTTCCTCACTCTATTTCATTCTTTAACCATAGTCAGAAGGATATTTCAAGCACAAAGATCCTACTCAGGCACCTCTGTGTCTAAAAATCTCCCAAGAAATGTCTCCCCTTGAAGAGTAAACATTTTCCTATCTCAGTCAAGGACTCCCATGGGCATGACCATCATTTCCTCCTCAGCCTCTGTTCTCTCCTCTCCCTACTGTGGTCTGTAAAAAGCAGGTTCAGGTCCCCACTGCAAAAGGATGCTTAACCCTGAGCCAGTGTTCACTCCTCTTTAAGCCTCGGCCCTCCTGCCCTAAGCTGGTCCCTCTTCCTGCAGGACCAGGCTTACACAGCACCTGCTGCAGACCTTCTGACCACCAGCTGATGGGGGAATATTTATTTTTATTAACATGTTTTGAATGACAAACAAAAAACTATAATCATCAGTGTTGATAGTTCATTCCTAAAAATTAATCCTACAGGAAGAAAAATATATGTGCCCACCAATACTTGTATCTGATCTTTCAGAGCAACTTTTTCAAAAATGGGCCATAACTGGAAACAACAAAATATCCTTCAGTTGTCAGTACATGGAGTTTATTCTGATATCATTGTTTATTAATTATTGTATTTTTCATGTGAACAACTGTAACCTACTTTGTCCCCACCCTGTATTTACATTTTTAGGAAACTGCCAGATACTTACAGACTGCCTGTGCGCCCCCTTCTGGGAGCTGGTTTCTGAGAGAACATGACTGTCGGGTCATCATTTGTAGTTCTGGACATGGTATTGAGATAATAGAAAATACAAATTTGTCTCAGGGCCAAGGCCTTGGCTCAGGGCTCCTGAAATTCCTGTCATTTCCTGAGTGATAGGCATGGCTTTGTTGTAATATGGTGACTCAGGGTAGCTGCTGGATGAAGAGGGTGAAAGGGTTAATAATGTTTTAAAAAATTAAACTCCATTCTGACCACAGTTACTGCACGTACACACCCTGTCAGTTTCTTTTTTTGTAAACATAAGGGCCTTGAGAAACCCAAAGAAAACTATAAACATAAGGGGTTAATGAAGCCTTGGGAAACTCAGAGAAACCATCAGAAGAAAGAGATTAATGATGGCCCTGACCTCGGCCAGAGCAGACTCCTTACCTCTGAGAAAACTCATAGCAACCCAGACACCAATTACAAGGTACCAAGAGAATGTGATTTTTTTAATGTAGTTTTCTTTTAATTTCTGTAGTTTGCAACTACAAAACCCAAAGAACAAAGGAATTTCGAGGCGGAACTCATTTAAGGGGTCCACCTGCCTCCACCCAGGCATATGTAAATAAAGCAATTTTGCTCCACACTAGCCTTGTGCTGTGGATGTGATCTCCAGCCAGCTCTCAGGACCAGGCTTACACATCACCTGCTGCAGTCCTTCTGACCACCAGCAAATGGGTGAATATTTATTTTTATTAACATAATTTGAATGACAAACATAAAACTATAATCATCAGTGTTGATAGTTCATTCCTGAAAATTAATCCCAGAGGAAGAAAAATATATGTGCCCACCAAAACTTGTATATGATTTTTCAGAGCAACTTTTTCAAAAATGTGCCATAAGTGGAAACAACAAAATGTCCTTCAGTTGTGAGTACACAGAGTTTATTCTTTTTTTTTTAAATCCTCACCCAAGGACATTTTTCCATTTTTGTTCAGATAGAGTGGGAGAGAGAGAGAGAGAGAAACATTGATGTAAAAGAGACACATCGAGTGGCTGCCTCCAAAACAACCCCAACCGGGGCAGGGACAAACTGCAACTGAGGTATGTGCCCTTAGGGGGAACCGAACCCAGGTCTCTCTGGACCATGGATAAAACACTCTAACCCCTGAGCCAAACTGGCCAGGGCCAGAGTTTATTCTTATATCGTTGTTTATTAATTAAGGTATTTTCCATGTGAACAACTTTAACCTACTTTGGCCCCACCCTGTATTTACATTTTTAGGAAAATGTCAGACTGCTTACAGACTGCCTGTGCATCCCCTTCAGGGAACTGATTTCTGGGAGAACATGACTGTCGGGTCATCATTTGTAGATGCGGACATGGTATTGTGAGTTAATAGAAAATATATATTGGTCTCGGCCCCATGGTCTTGGCTCAGGGCTCCTGAAATTCTTGTCATTTCTGAGTGACAGGCATGGCTTTGTTGTAATATGATGATTCTGGATGGCTGCTGGATGAGGAGGGGTCACTGGAAAGACCGAGGCATGATTAGAATCCTGGAATTTTCAGACCTGCCCCCAGTAGCAAGAGAGAGAAGATCAGGTGGAGTGAGCAAGTTAACGTACCCAGTTAATCAAAGCCAAGGGAGGTATCATGGGAACCTTTGATTTATAACCAAAAACTTGAGTGAAACCTGGAGACCTCCTACTTGTGATTGGCACCTGAGTGGGGCAGTCTTGTGGGACTTGCCCTTTAACTGTGGGACTGACACCGTCTCCAGGCAGATAGTATGAGAGGTGAGTTATGTTGTACGACCAGCTGATGGGACAAAAAATTGCTTTTGGGAAGAAAAATCCCCACACATTGGGTGACCAAAGTGTTAGAAGGGAAGTGTTCTGTGTGAGTAGAAAACAAGACACAAGACTAGGACACAACTCAGATTTTTTTACTTAAAAATATTCATTCTTGTTAAAATTACACCACACACTGGTGATGGTCAGGAAGCTTTATTACCACATCAGCTTGTGTTGCTTGGACATCTGTGCTGTTGCTCATATTGTGTATGGCTCTAACCTCCTTTCGTGGACATAACCCACTGCAGAGGAGTCCACCTCACAGATGCTCCAAGGGAGCTTCTCCCTGACACGAGGCTCAGAGCCACAATCTCGGGGCCAAGGAGTTTTTGTCTCACTTCCTCATCATCTGAGACACTGTGAGTAACGATAGCTGCTCCCACTGCCAGCACCAGACTGACAGTAGTAGTCAGCCTCGTCCTCAGGCTGCAGCCCAGAGATGGTCAGGTGGGCGGCGTTGGAGGAGCTGTCGATGGAGCCAGAGAACCGATCTGGAACCCCGGAGGGTCTTTTGTCATCTCTATAGATCACAGTGGTTGGGGCACTGCCCGGGCGCTGCTGGTACCAGTACACATAGCCATCCCCAATGTTGCCAGTGCTGCGGGTGCAGGAGATGGTGGCCTTCTGTCCTGGAGACCCCGACACAGAGAGGGGCTGAGTCAGCACAAACTGGGCCCAGGACCCTGCAAGGAGGGAGCAACACAGAGATCAGTGAGGACAGGACAGACCCCTTTCCCAGGGAGGGAGGAGAGGTCTTCCCTTCAAATGACAAACAGGTGCCCTCCAACAATTCCCTCAGGCACCACCTGTGCAGTGAGCCAGGAGGGTGAGGAGAAGGGGAGCCCAATTCATGGTGGAGACACCCAGACTCTGCTTCCTGAGCCCCACAGCCTTCAAACATCTTATATGTCCCCCTGACACTGAGGGTGGGAAGTCTATGCAAATCTTTCCCTTCTGGCAGCTGTGCAAGCCCCTCCTTCAGCCCCAGCCAGAGCTCCAGCTGAGGAGACAGAGTAGGAGGGAGAGGGCTTCAGCCCAAAGGTGAACCAGGAAATAGGCAAGAGGCAGGGAGAGGCCCCCACTGAGAAACTACAGAGCACGCACGACCCCTGGTGGACGCCGGAGACATGGCGGCCTCAGACTGCAGCTGCTGGCTCCTGGCCATGTGTGACCTGCAATGGACTGCACCAGTTCCCAGGGATTATGAAACCGAATCTCTGGGCACTGGCCTTTACCTTGGCCCTGCTGAGGACAAAGTTGGATATTTTCCATGTGAGGACAGAGGGAGATGGGACAATAAAAGCGAAGGGCAGCCATCACACATGAAGGATCTTGTCACATCCACATCAAAATCTCCCCTCCATTGATCTTTCAAGTGTTTCTCTCGCGATCCCATGGAAGAGCCTGTGACCAACCGACATCCCAGGAGCATCTGGAGGAGTCAGTGTGTGGAGCTTTAGCCACTCTAACGAGAGCCTAGTGCTATCTCACTGTTTAAGTCTGTGATTCCCCAAGGACATGCTGTGTTGTGCATCTTGTCACATGTCTATCTCCCGCTGTACAGATTCCTTAGGAATGAGACTGTTCAGACCTGGTGAGAGAGACCTATTCCTCATGGCTGGGAATTTGGAGGCTCGACAAAGCTCTAAAATCAGTTGAAAACAAACAAACAAAACACAGCCCCAGTATGGTTTCTGAGCTCAGAGAACTGTTCGTGCAGCCCAGGTTGGTGCCAGGGTACATACAGATGCTGTGCAGAGGGCCACCTGGTTCTCTAGGGTCACACCTGCAGCACTTACACCTTTCCTGAGCCCACTCAGCACTGTGGGGCTGTTGTGTTCTAGAAACAAAGTAATTCTGTTTGCATTGGAGGAACCATATCTTCAAGCAGAGATATTTTCATTGACCCCAGAGTGATAACAGAGTTGAGAGCATGAAAACATTTGTTTTAAAAGCACACGTGACAGCAGAAACAATGTCCCCAGCTGGCGCTGGTCACAGGCAGGGCCAGGGGAGTGATGGCCAGGCAGGGGTGTGGAGGGCAGATGTGTCACCTTTCCCCATGAAACAGAAGCTCTTGGTGGCATTGGGGTTGTGCTCAGCTCTGTAACAATGGTAATCTGCCTCCTCCTGGGGCTGGAGACACATGCACTCTTGGGAGGTCTCTGCCCAGGGTTCAAACATGAGGACAAGTTGCTTCCTGTCCTCTTACATACATTTCGACACCAGAGGGCGGTTCTCTGTGCAAACCCATCCCTGGAGCTGGTTCTCTGTAAGACCCTCAGGGTCCTGGAGCTAAAGGGGCCAATGTCTGGAAAGTACATTCCTGTGACCAGGATATAATTTAGGCAGAAAGAAAATTTTAGAGTTAATTAACTCTGATAGCATTTTTACTTAATCAAAGTCTAAGACATGTGGGGTGAGAGAAATCTGTCCACCTTCATCCCTGCGGCACAGGACCCTCAGCTGTGGGTCAGTAAGCCCAGGGCGGGGTGAGCACACAGTCCCTCCTTCTGCCCCTGACCCCTCACCCTGCCCACAGTGCCCTGTGCCTCAGATGTCTCCCTGGGGTGACAAGGAGAGAGTGTTTGCATTTCTGTGGAAAAAAGCTCATGCCTGGGACTTGGCTAATCTAGACACAATGTGTGTGCCTGAGTTGGTCCAGATATTCTTAGGAAACAAGTATTCTCAGAAACAAGGAAAAATTTGGTGGCATTCAAAAAAGTTGGCATGTAGGACCTCAGTACTTCTGAAAGAGGAAAAATAAATAAAATAATACCTCCTATGTGCAAAGACTTAAAGGTTGAATTAAGACATCTTTTTTAAGGAAAAATCAATAATATTAGCATATTAAAGATTTTTGAGGGTGATGGGGAGTGGACGACTTTTGGAGTTGTCGTGAGAATAAGATGATAGAGGAATTTTATGCTGATTAATTTCTGTTAATTACCCTCCTAGAGATGGAGCCTTGGGCAATGGAAACCAGCGAGAACCTGTCCCTGTCTCTGCAGCCCTCAGGTGGAGATGGAGCTAAGACAGCAGAGCCCAGGGAGCTGCGGGGCTGAGGGAGCAGCTGCAGGGGAGGAGGAGCTGCAGTGAGGGATTCTCCCTGGGAGTCTGCACTAGTTGTGAGCATCTTCCTGTAGGTCTGTTCAGAGGAGATCATGGTGTCTCTGACTAGGGCAAATATTGACCATCAGATAGGATGTATCCTTAGTAACACAAGACTCACACTTTTGACATGAATTTCTCAGTGAACATGACTGTCGGGGTTATCATTGGTAGTTGCACACACTGTATTGTGAAATGATAGAAAATATATATTGGTCTCATTCCCATGGTCCTTGCACAGGGCTCCTGACACCCTTGTAATTTCTTCGGTGAGAGGTGTGCCTTTGTGTAAAGGGTGAATCTGGGTGGCTCCTGGATGAGGACGGTCACTGGAAAGACTGAGGCATGAGAGAAGCTTGGAATTTTCTACCAGCCCTCATTTGTAAGAGAGAGAAAGGCTCATGGGGAGGGAGCTAATTCCTCAACCAAATTACTCGAAACCAAGAGAGGGATTATGAGAACCTTTGATTTATAGCCAAAAACTTGTGTGAAACCTGGGGACCTCCTACTTGTGATTGACACCTCAGTGGGGCAGTCTTGTGGGACTGGCCCTTTACCTGTGGG
Source organism: Tadarida brasiliensis (assembly GCA_030848825.1). NCBI lineage: Eukaryota > Metazoa > Chordata > Mammalia > Chiroptera > Molossidae > Tadarida > Tadarida brasiliensis. Next base: position 19,179,980 of record CM061277.1, on the reverse strand, counting down.
TCTGACACAGTCTCCAGGCAGCTAGAGTTAAAAGTGGGGCATGTTGAAGGACCAGCTGGTGTCACAGAGATGTGCTGTAGGGAAGAAATATCCCCACACATGTGGTGACCAAAGTGTCAGAAGGGAATGTCCTGTGTGAGAAGAAATAAGACACAACAGGAGGAAAGGATTCAGATTTTTACTTAGAAATATTTACTATTGTTAAAATGTCCTGGGGACACTGGGGATGCTCTGCACGTGTCCCTGGGAGGCCTGTGCTGTTGCTCATATTGTTTCTGGCTCTTTCCTCCTCTCGTGGACACATCCCACTGCAGAGGAGTCCACCTCACAGATGCTCCACAGAAGCTTCTCTCTGACACGAGGCTCAGAGCCACAATCTCTGGGCCCAGGGGTTTTTGTCTCAATTCCTCGTCATCTGAGACACTGTGAGTAACTATAGTTGCTCCCACTGCCATGAGCTGCACCACAGTAATAGTCAGCCTCGTCCTCAGGCTGCAGCCCAGAGATGAGCAGAAGCTCCGCATTGGCCAAGGCGTCTTTGGATCCAGAGAAGCGGCTGGGGACCCCTGAACCCTGGTGCTTATCTGAGTCTGATTTATAACTCAGGAGAAACCTGGGAGGGCTCCCTGGATTCTGCTGGAACCAGCGTATACGGTAGCCAGCAACATTGAAGCCACTGCTCAGGGTGCAGGTGAGTCTGGCTGAGGCTCCAGGAGAGGCAGAGAGGGAGGGCGGCTGAGTCAGCACAGGCTGGGAGAGGGAACCTGCAAACACAGACACTGTCAGGGATGGGACAGGGACCAGGGAAGTGTCTGAGGAGATGGAGCATGAGGGGAATCCACTTGGGCACTGAGCCTGGTCCCCAAACCTGCCCTACCTGTGCAGTGAGAGAGGAGCACGAGGAGGAGAGGAGTCCAGGACATGGTCACAGCCCCTGAGCCCACAGTGGGCTGGGCTGCCCCAGGCCTCCTTTTCTTCCCCACCCTCTGCCAGAGGAGGGGCTTCCATGCAAATGTTTCCATCCAGTGACTGCCAGCCCCTCCCTGAGCCTGGGGCTGGAGCTCAGCTCACACCCACACTGAGGAGGATGGAGTGTGGCTTCACTCCTTGGGAGACCCTGGGAGGAAGCAGCCACTGAGACAACAAATCATTGAATACAGTGCCCAGCCTCAGGCCCAGTCTCCTAGGAGTGAATGTTCCTCAATGAGCAGCTGTGTAGGGACCACAGGGCAATGCCATAGTGCCTTCTGGTGGTGACAGAGCAAACACTGCCCCATGGCCCAAAGCCCTGAGAGCCCAGCTGGTTTCTTCAGCTCAGTTGGTCACTGTCTCTATTCACCATCCATGCTCTAGTTGCCAGATACCATGATTCTGATACACTGTAGCCATGACTGTAACATCTCAATCCCAGGGGGTGACTCTATCTGTGGGAGGTGTGAAAATATACATGAATGATGAATTAAATGTATTCCACCTGAAGTGAAGATGTTGCAAGAGTAAATGCACAGTGACCTCCATGTCCAATGTACACCCAGACTGATGAGATGGGATCAGAAGCACCTTCTAAGAAAGCAAAAAGGTCCCCGCTCAGGGCACTCTGCCAGGACAGAGAAAACAAGAGCTGCTCAGTCTCCATCAGTGAGCACAGGGCCCAACCTTGAGGCCCAGGGATCTTTGAATGAATAGTCCTCACTGAGCAGCTGTATAGGGATCACACAGCAGCCCAACAGATAACCTCTTAAAATAGAATAAACACATACTTTCTTTGGAAGACATAAAATTGGCTCTAAAAGAAATGAAGTAATAAAGAAAACCAATTTTAGTAGAAAAAAATGTAATGAAATGAATCCACTGATAGCATCAGATAGAGACATTTTCACAGGGAAGCTCTTCCAACCTTTCAGAGATCAGATGGTTCTAATTCCTTTGCTTTATACTTTTACAATATTGAAAAGTAAGTAGAATATCATAGTTCTTGTTATATCAATAATATACCTTACACATAAATTATACATAAAGGGAAATTACAGACCAATAACATTAAATATTGCAACAAATATTTAAAATACTGTATCAACAGATAGGGCAGTATCAAATAAATGCCATTAGCCCAAAATTATCAATGTCCTTGGTTTATTTAGGTGTCCCGAATTTTTACGTAATGTCCTTTTACTGATCTAAGATCCCACCCGGGATACTTAATAACATTTATTAGTCATGTCCCCTTATGCATCTCTTACTGTGACCGTCTTAATCAGTCCCTGTTTTAGGTGTCTCTATCAACACTTAGTGAGTGGGAATTAAGCCTGATATTCTTCTGGGCCATATTTTTAAATATATGACTTGAAATTCTATAACATGGGAAGTGTGTCTCTCTCTTCTCCTCCATTTTTTGGTTTATTCAACTCTTTTATAGTGTGCATCATGACCAGTTGTTTTACACTTCGAGTTACAAACCAATACTATCATGGTTATTTGGATGCTCAAATCATTCCAGAGCTCTTAGTCACAATGTCGGGGGGTGTGTGTGTATGTACAGATGTTTGTGATGAATTTAAATGAGTGTTTATTTCTGGGGCTGCCAGTGGCTCCATGCACATCTTATGTAATTACTGATGATAGAATTAAACTTTCTCCACAGAAGTCTGCATTGTTTCATTTGAGCATGGTGTAGTAGCCAACATCAGGCACAGGGCAGACTCATCCCTGTGGGCGCCAACACTTGCAGTTCCACTCAGCATACAGAACAAGAAAATCCATGAGTGAACTAAGCCGAAGTGCACATCCGTAAGAGTTTCTATGAGTCATGGTCTGTCTCCATGAGACCAGACAGGAGTCATACTGCTCCCTGCGACGCTAATGGGTCCCTGCAAGGATCAGTCAGGACTCCTCCCCTTGGTTAGAAAGCTCCATGTCCTCTCCTAAAGTGAGAAATCTGGGGCCCACCGGTGTCCATGCATTCACTTACTTGTGTCGTTCCAGCACTCAGCACAGACACACCACCATCATGCACCTGTTCCCATGGGAAACCCCGTCATCAAGGGGAGCGCCGTCGTCTGTACACTCTCTTTTGCTTTTAGTCTTACAGGCTCCTCTCATTGTCAAGGTCTTTACATCAGTACTTTCTTCCCCTCCCTCCAGTGAAGTGGCTCAGACTTTCATAGTGCAAATGGATGGGTTCTTGTCATGATCTGCATTTCATCATGGGATCCCCAACTTCCAAAATTACGTTTAGTGTGAACACATTAAGGTTGTGTTATTATAAAATTTTCAATGAGTTTGACTAATCCATAGTGTCATTGAGGTGCCTTTACTGTACATTGTAATGTCCTTTTACTGATCTAAGAAAAGGATATTTTTCTACATTGTAGAAAAATTTCCTTATTCCTAAAGAAATACTTTATGTTCCCATAGTCAACTCTTCTTTTCTAAACCCCTGTGTACAACAGACATTCATACTCTCTCTAGAGGTGTGTCTCTTCCAAAATGTGACATAATTCATGTCATACTAAAAATAATATCCTCTTTTTAAAACTTGGAGGACATCATCACGGCTTCCTGTTGGGGTGATTACACATATACTGTTATAATAAATGTCTATGCTCAGACTCTGACTGCTGACAGTTTGGGGAGTTATTAATACAACAGCTATAAACATTCTCATGAAGTTTTTCTGTAAACAAAAGTATTGGTTTTATTTTTATAATTTTATTTTATTTCTCTTATTTTTAATTGAGGTATAATTGACAGATGTTATATTAGTTTCACGTGCATACCATAATGAGTCTATATTGGTATATATTGTAAAATCATCTGCAGAAAAAGTCTAGTTGACATCTGATAACATAGTTACATTTTTATTGTTTCTCATGCTGAGAACTTTGAAGATGTACTTTTTTAGCAGAGTTCCAATGTCCAACATGACAGCATCTCTGCCATAGTCACCATGCTGCACATTGTCCCCAGACCATTTATTTCACAGCTGGGAGTTTGCACCCTTTACTCCTTTACCTGTGAACCCCCTTCATGCCCATCTCTGTAACTCACCAATCTGTTATAATTTTATAAATGTAAATCACCATACTTTGTACTAAAATTCAGAAAACAAAACAAACCTAGTCAGCACTGGATACAGTGAAGTAAATCACAATCTGAGACACAAACAGGGCGGAGTTGCCATCTGCACAGAACAAATAGCGCTGAGGCCCCAAAAGGATCTGGGACCCAGGAGAATGTTTTGTTTATTTTAACATCTCCAGAAGACAGGAATGCACACCAATCTGAAGTAAATTGTCCCAGCTGATGGGGACATGCACTTTCAGTGTTGTTTAGGACCCTTGCTCTGGGAGAGTGCTGCTGTGAATGACTTTGAGGACAGAAGGGAGAGGAGGATCCTTCACTCCCTGGCAGTGTTCCTGGATGAACCTGGGCCCAGGATATCAGACAGAGAATAAGGAGAAGTCACAGGTCACAGGCTGAGCCTGAGCAGGCAGCTGCTGGAGTGTTCACCCACCTCGCAGATGAGAGGGGTTCTCGTCTCACTTCCCCACAGCCTGGAGCACTGTGTTACCACTGAGATTATTGTCCCATGATGAGCAGTAATAATCGGCCTCGTCCTCTGCCTGGAGCCCAGAGATGGTCAGGGTACCCGAGCTGCCAGACTTGGAGCCAGAGAATCGTTCAGGGACCCCTGAGGCTCTGTTGTTATTAGCATAGATGATGGTTTTGGGGGCTGTTCCTGGGAGCTGTTGGTACCAGGCCACACCATTACCACCACCAATGTTGGAGCTGCTTCCAGTGCAGGAGATGGTGACCCTCTGGCCTGGGGCCGCAGACACTGAGGGCGGCTGAGTCAGCACAGACTGAGCCCAGGATCCTAGAAGACAGAGGAACACAGAGATGGTGATGCTGGGTCTATCGACGAGAGCAGGAAGCAGAGCCCAACCTATCTTCCCTTGGTCCCTTCTTCAGTCCCCATTTCCAGTCACCTGTGCAGTGAGCGATGAGAGTGAGGAGGACAGGGGACCAGGCCATGTTCGAAAGCATCACTGAGTCCTGCTTTCCGTGACCTCAAGGCTGAAGCAGGGCTTCCCCAAATCTCTCCCTTCTCTTCTTTATACTTTTAGAGAGGGAGGGGGACCCATCATGCAAATCAGAATCCCCTGGTCTCCACAACAGGTGCCTCAGTCATAGGATGGCCATGGGTGTTTTCAGGGGTGGGGCTGTGTGAGGTCATGGGCTGGGGAAGTCACAGCTCTAAGCCCATGAACAAAGAGAACTAGGCAGTTCCAGAGATTGGTTCCAGGGCATAACACTCAGGTCCCTCAGGAACAAGCCCCTGGCGCCCTCTAGTGTCCAGGCCCAGAGACGCACTGTGTGATCTGGTGAGCAGAACCCATGAGAGACAGACTCAGCTTTCCCACTGTTCTGCCCACTGCCCCTTCTCTTAGGGCCAGGCCAGGTGTCACCCCTTGAAGCCTCCCCATAACCTCAGGGTATTTCAATGCTCTACTCAGTGTCTTCAGGGTGAGTCTTTCCACACCTCCCTTTGCTGTTCAGTGGTCAGGACTCAGGTGGTGTCTCTCACATAAACTATTAAACTAGTGTCAGATCCAGAGCTGTGACCGGCCCCGAGGAGTTATGTCCCCTTCTGTGCAGGACAAGGAGTCTTTCCTCCCTGGTGGGCAGAGGTCTCCTTCCCTGTGGATTCCCAGCAGAACTCAGGAGAAAGGGGGCTCTTCTTTCTAGGGATGGGAAGCTGTGGGGAGAAAGTCCTCAATTGCATTCCTATGGGTGATGCTGTGTAAAACTTTATTGTCTGTCAATATATCCACCTGCAAGAAACCATAGTCCTCACATGCTGTGAGCAGAGGAGTCTATTCTCAAGTCCACAGTAGAAAGTTGGCTGGGGACCTGCCAAATGACGTTGTTGGTGACTTTTTTCTAAGAGTAATAGGCAAAATTTTAATGTGCATGATAGCATGCTGTGTGTGTGTGTGTGTGTGTGTGTGTGTGTGGCAGAGAAAGAGGGAGAGACTATGCCACATGTAACCTCACAAGGACTGTCCCTCAGAATCACGGTATGAGGTCCAGGGTCCTGCAGTCCCTAAGGGTGGCTCTTCATGCAAACTCATCCTGAGGGTTCACTCTATTTTAGTCCCTCCAGGGTCCTACGCCTGGAGCTAAATAAGGTGTCTGCAAAACCACTTCCCTTGGCCCAAGATGAATTTTAGGCAGGAAGGAAGAATTTGGTCCAGATAAGGTATGATAACAATTACACCTCATCTAAAGACAGGTCTTGTGCATGAGGATATCTGTCCAGGGCCTGAGAATCTGGTGGGACACCTGAGGGTCAACCTCTGCTACCACAAGTGAAGGGTTGGGTCCATGTCCTGAAGCTGCTGCTAAAGGGACACATCGGTCCCCAGGGTGGATGGTGCAGCAGTCAGTGTCCACCCACCCCACTTTCTCTGTTTCTGCACACTGCTGGGCAGGACACACTGGGGCTCGAAGTCTGCAGGTCAGGAGATACACAGAGAAGAGAGAGGGTCAGAGGACAAGACACACTCAGGGCTCCTGGGTTTTTTATCCCCAGCACAGGCACTGATCAGGGCATCTGGGCAGTAAGTAGAATAGTGAGAAGATTGCAACCCAGGCCATGGTGCAGAAACCCTCCCAGATCTACATCCAGAGTCTGCTCGTCTGATTCTGGGCTCCCCAGGTCTTCTTGGTCCTCTCCAGAATCCCAAGGTGTGGGAGGGATCCTCATGCAAACCAGCACCTTCCCCTGGCTGTCCCAGTGGCAACCAATTTTTTGAATCTGAACTATGACTGAAACCATTTTCCAGAATTGGTGGAGGTGGAGCAGGGGGCCTTGTCTGGGTCCCCCCCAACTTCCTGTGAGGACACATCTGCTGGGTTTCAATCAGCAAGGGGTAGAGTGAGCAGATGCAGGTCCATTGGTGGCTCCCAGCTCAGGTCACAATAAAGACCACTCAGGGACAGGCCACATCGCCCGGTGCTGCCTGAGGCCCAGACATAGATGCATGTTTGGTCTTCCCCACTGTCCACTTGATTGTCCCTTGAAAGATACAGCTGGACTTGTCTGTGCACCAGGCATTTCTCATTTCTCCACAGGGCTACTCTCCACCATTCCTCACCTGCCCAGTGGACCGTGGTCATAGGACAGTGTTGGGAACTGGTCCACCCTGATGGAAATACACTGGTGGCAGCAGAGTTTTAAGCCTAGTGGGAAGTCAGAAGCCACCCTCCCTCCCTGGGCACCAGGATAAGCAAATTCCTCTTTCTCCCCTGGTCAGACGAAACTTCTCCCCAGACCCAGTCCTGCCTTCAGAGCCCCAGGTCTCTCTGTCTGATTATGCTCTATCCTAGGCCCTCCTGAGACTGCCTTAGAGACTCTGAGCACCCAACTCCTAGTAAATAATAATAAAAGTGCATGGCTTTCTTATGACCCACACATTTTACACACCTGATTCCAGAGTGAGTTCACATTCAGCAGCATCAGTGTAAGAGCCTTGTGGTGGAGGCCTTTCCTCAGCAGAAACCTACCTGTTTCGGTTAAGAATTTTACAGTTGAAAACCACCAAGGACCAATGTGGCAGACTGTCCAGGGAACGTTCACACCTTTTTCACTGCTGTGTTCTACACTTTCTTTGGGGGCCACCGAATGAACTGCAGTCCCTTGGTGTCACAGGAGATCCCCAGACCCGAGCCAAGAGCATACAGCAGAACCTCACCTAGTGTGTCCTTCCCTGTGATTGAGGGTAGTCTCAGAGTAAGGCTCCATGGTCCCTATTCTGAAATCACTCACTGGCTAAGGTAAATTGAGGTAATAAACAAGGTGGGTCTTTCTTGGGGGCTATGTGAGTTTTTTATTGTGAGGTGGGTGTCTTGTAAACAACATATAAATGAGTCATGCTTTCTTATCCAATCAGCTACCTTGTCCTTTGATCAGAGCATTTAATCCACTTATATTTAAGGTTATTATTGATATGTACTTATTTATTGCCATTTGTGTTAGTGTGGTTATATTTTTATTCCTATTTCTTCTACTAATGGCAGCAGTCCTTTTAACAGTTCTTGCAGTGCTGGTTTGGTGCTAATATATTCCCTTATCTATTTTTTTATTTTTATTGTTTTGCCTGGGAAGCTCTTTATTTCACCTTCTATTTTGAATGAGAGCCTTGTTGGGTAGAGTAATCGTGGATCCAGATCCTTGTTTTTCATGACCTTGATTACTTCTGGCCTGTAGTGTTTCTGTTGAGAAGTCAGCTGATAGCCTTATGGTAGTTCCCTTGTAGGTAACCGGTTGCTTATCTCTTGGTGCCTTTAGGATTCTTTGTCTTTAATTTTTTACATTTTAACTATTATGTGTCTTGCTATGGGTCTGTTTGGGTTCTTCTTACTTGGAGCTCTCCGTGCTTCTTGTATTTGTATGCCTTTGTCCTTCACCAAGTTAGGGAAGTTTTCTGTCACTATTTCTTCAAATATATCCTCTAATCCTTGCTCATTTTCTTCTTCATGTGGAACTCCTATGATGCACATGTTGTTACGCTTCATGTAGTCCCACAGTTCTCCTAAGATGTCTTTCTGTTTCTTTTTTTTTTTTTTTGCCTTTGCAACCACATATCTGATTTCAATTGTTTTGCTTTTTTTTTATTAATTTATTTTTGTTACAGATGTTTCTCCTTTTTTCCCCATTGACACCCTCCTCCCCATCCCCCCACCCTGTCCCCAGCTTTGTTGTCCATGTCTATCACTTATGCATACATGTGCATAAGTTCTTTGGTTTATCTCTTCCCTCCCCCCCCACCCCCTCTCCTGAGGGGTGTCAGTTTATACCCTACTTCCACGTCTCTGAGTGTACCCTGTTCCCCAGACTGCTATGTTCATTATATTCCACAAATAAGTGAGATCATGTGATATTTGTCTTTCTCTGCTTGGCTTGTTTCGCTTAGGATAATACTCTTGAGGTCCCTCCACGTCGTCTCAAAGGATAAGAGATCTTTCTTTCTTACAGCTGCATAGTACTCCATTGTGTACCACAGCTTTTTTATCCATTCATCCACTGATGGACACTTGGGCTGTTTCCAGATCTTAGCTATTGTAAATAGTGCTGCTATGAACATGGGGGTACATGTATTTTTTCTGATTGGTGTTTCAGGCTTCTTAGGGTATATTCCTAGAAGTGGGATCACTGGGTCAAATGGCAATTCAATTTTTAATTTTTTGAGGTAACACCATAGTGTTTTCCACAGTGGCTGCACCAGTCTGCATTCCCACCAGCAGTGTACTAGAGTCCCCTTTTCTCCACACCCTCGCCAACACTTGTTGTTTGATGATTTGTTGATGGCGGCCATTCTGACAGGTGTGAGGTGATACCTCATTGTTGTTTTAATTTGCATCTCTCTGATGATTAATGATGTTGAGCATTTCTTCATATGTCTCTTAGCCATTTGTATGTCCTTTTTGGAGAGGTGTCTATTTAGTTCCTCTGCCCATTTTTTAATTGGGTTCTTTGTCTTCCTTTTGTTGAGTTGTATGAGCACTCTGTATATTTTGGAAATTAACCCCTTATCTGATGTGTCATTGGCAATTATGCTCTCCCATAGAATGGGTTCCCTGTCTGTTTTGATGGTTGTTTCTTTTGATGTGCAGAAGCTTTTGAGTTTGATGTAGTCCCATGTGTTCAATTTTCCCTTTGTTTCTGTTGCCTTAGGTGATGTATCAGTGAAGATTCTACTGCGTATGATGTCTGAAATTTTGTTGCCTACATTTTCTTCTAGGATTTTTATGGATTCACGAGTCACATTTAAGTCTTTTATCCATTTTGAGTTTATTCTTGTGTGTGGTGTAAGTTGATGGTCTAGTTTCATTTTTTTGCATGTAGCTGTCCAATTTTCCCAACACCATTTATTAAAGAGCCTATCTTTAATCCATTGTATGCTCTTGCCACCTTTGTCAAATATTAATTGAGCATAATGTCTTGGGTCAATTTCCGGATTCTCTGTTCTGTTCCACTGGTCTATATGCCTGTTCTTGTGCCAGTACCAGGCTGTTTTGATTACAGTGGCTTTGTAGTATAAGCTGATATCCGGTATTGTGATCCCACCTACTTTGTCCTTCTTTTTCAAGATTGCTGTGGCTATTCGGGGTCTTTTTTGGTTCCATATGAATTTTTGAAATATTTGTTCTAGTTCTGTGAAATATGTCACTGGTATTTTGATGGGGATTGCATTGAATCTATAGATTGCTTTGGGTAATATGGACATTTTAATGATGTTAATTCTTCCAATCCATGAACAAGGTATGTGCTTCCACTTTTTTATATCTTCGTCTATTTCTTTTTTCAATGTCCTGTAGTTTTCTGCAAATAGGTCCTTTACTTCTTTGGTTAAGTTTATTCCTAGGTATCTTAATTTTTTTGCCGCGATGGTAAATGGTATTGTTTTTTTAGTTTCTCTTTCCGTGAGTTCGTCATTGGTGTATAAGAATGCCATTGATTTCTTGACGTTAATTTTGTATCCTGCTACTTTGCCAAATTCATTTATTAAGTCTAGTAGATTTTTGATGGAGTCTTTAGGGTTTTCTATATATAATATCATATCGTCTGCGAATAATGACAGTTTCACTTCTTCCTTTCCAATTTGGATTCCTTTTATTTTTTCTTCACGTCTGATTGCTGTGGCTAAGACTTCCAGTACTATGTTAAGTAAGAGTGGCGAAAGTGGGCATCCCTGTTTTGTTCCTGTTCTTAAGGGAAATGTTTTTAGTTTTTGCCCATTGAGTATGATGTTGGCTCTAGGTCTTTCATATATGGCCTTTATTATATCAAGATATGATCCCTCTACTCCCAAATTGCTGAGCGTTTTTATCAGAAATGGGTGCTGGATTTTGTCGAATGCTTTTTCAGCATCTATTGATATGATCATGTGGTTTTTATCTTTCATTTTGTTTATGTGGTGTATCACATTTATTGATTTGCGAATGTTGAACCAGCCTTGCATCCCTGGGATGAATCCCACTTGGTCATGGTGAATAATTTTTTTGATGTATTGCTGGATCCGATTTGCTAGTATTTTGTTTAGGATTTTGGCATCTACGTTCATCAGGGATATTGGCCTGTAGTTTTCTTTCTTTGTAGTGTCTTTTTCTGGTTTTGGAATTAGGATTATGCTGGCCTCATAAAACGAGTTTGGAAGTCTTCCTTCTTCTTGAATTTTTTGAAATAGTTTGAGGAGAATGGGTGTTAGTTCTTCTTTGAATGTTCAGTAAAACTCCCCCGTGAAGCCATCTGGGCCTGGGCTTTTGTTTGCTGGGAGAGTCTTGATTACATCTTCAATTTCCTCAGCTGTTATTGGTCTGTTCAAGTTTTCTATCTCTTCCCGGTCCAGTTTTGGGAGATTATGTGTTTCTAGAAATTTGTCCATTTCACTTAGATTGTCGAATTTGTTGCCATATAAATGTTCATAGTATTTGCTAATGATCCTTTGTATTTCTGTGGTGTCAGTTGTTACTTCTTCTCTTTCATTTCTGATTTTGTGTATTTGTGTTCTCTCTCTTTGTTTCTTGGTGAGTCTAGCTAAGGGTCCATCAATCTTGTTTATCTTTTCAAGAAACCAGCTCTTTGTTTCATTGATCCTTTGAATTGTTTCTCTGGTCTCTATGTCGTTTATTTCTGCTCTGATCTTTACTATTTCCTTCCTTCTATTTGCTCTGGGGTTTTCTTTTTGTTTGCTTTCTAGTTCTTTAAGTTGTGAGGTTAGATAGTCTATTAGAAATTTTTGTTGTTTCTTGAGGTAGGCCTGTAGTGCTATGAACTTCCCTCTCAGAACTGCTTTCGCCGCATCCCATAGATTTTGTGTTGTTGTGTGTTCATTTTCGTTGGTTTCCAGGAAGTTTTTAATTTCTTCCTTGATCTCCTCGGTAACCCATTCATTGTTTAATAACATGCTATTTAGCCTCCATGTATTCAAATGTCGTTGCATGTTCTTGTTGCAATTGATTTCTAGTTTCATGCCATTGTGATCTGAGAAGATGCTTGATATGATTTCAATCTTCTTGAACTTGTAGAGACTTCGTTTGTGTCCTATCATGTGGTCTATCTTTGAGAATGTCCCATGTGCACTTGAGAAGAATGTGAATTCTATAGTTTTGGGGTGTAATTCTCTGTAAATATCTATTAAATCCATTTGGTCTAGTGCTTCCTTTAGAGTCTCTGTGTCCTTGTTAATTTTTTGTCTAGAGGATCTATCCAGTGATGTCAGCGGGGTGTTGAAGTCCCCTGCTATGATTGTATTGCTGTCAATTTCTCCTTTGAAGTCCTCCAGAAGATTTTTAATATATTTTGGTGCTCCTATATTGGGTGCATATATGTTTACCAAGGTTATATCTTCCTGTTGGATAGTTCCTTTCAATATTATGTAGTGACCTTCTTTGTCTCTAGTAATGGCTTTCGTTTTGAAATCTATTTTATCAGATATGAGTATTGCTACCCCAGCTTTTTTTTCCTTTCCATTTGCTTGGAAGATTTTTTTCCCATCCCTTCACTTTCAGCCTATGTGAGTCTTTTGTTGTGAGGTGGGTCTCTTGTAAACAGCATATATATGGGTTATGCTTTCTTATCCAATCTGCTACTCTGTGTCTTTTTATCGGAGCATTCAATCCATTTACATTTAAGGTGATTATTGATATGTACTTATTTATTGCCATTTTTGTTCAGTGTGGTTCTACTTTCCTTCCTATTTCTTCTACTAATTACAGCAGTCCTTTTAACATTTCTTGCAGTGCTGGTTTGGTGCTAATGTATTCCCTTAGCCTTTTTTTGTCTGAGAAGCTCTTTATTTGACTTTCTATTTTGAATGACAGCCTTGCTGGGTAGAGTAGTCTTGGATTCAGATCCTTGTTTTTCAGGACCTTGATTACTTCATGCCATTCCCTTCTGGCCTGTAGTGTTTCTGTTGAGAAGTCAGCTGATAGCCTGATGGGGGTTCCTTTGTAGGTAACCTGTTGCTTTTCTCTTGCTGCCTTAAGGATTCTCTCTTTGTTTTTAATTTTTGGCATTTTAATTACTATGTGTCTTGGTGTGGGCCTGTTTGGGTTCTTCTTACTTGGGACTCTCTGTGCTTCTTGAACTTGAATGCCTTCTTTCTTCACCAAATTAGGGAAGTTTTCTGTCATTATTTCTTCAAATATATTCTCTAACCCTTGCTCATTTTCTTCTTCTTCAGGGACTCCAATGATGCGAATATTATTACGTTTCCAGTTGTCCCACAATTCTCTTAAGCTGTCTTCCTGTTTTTTCATTGTTTTTTCCTTTTGGTTTTCTGATTGGTTGATTTTTTCTACCCTGTCTTCTAATTCACTGATCCGGTCCTCAGCTTCCTCTACTCTGCTGTTTAATCCTTCCAATGTGTTCTTCATTTCTGCTATGTCATTCTTCATTTCTTCTTGCTGCTTCTTCATTTCTTCTTGCTGCTTCTTCATTTCCACTTGGTTGGTTTTCAGTGTTTCTATGTCTTTGCTCATGGTGTGGATGTCTTTACTCAAGGTGTTGATGTCCTTACTCATGCTGTTGAGCTTCCTCAAGATCATGGCTCTGAATTCTAGCTCTGTTAACTTGCTTAGCTCCGTTTCATTTATCTCATCTTCGGTGGAGGTCTCTTGTTCTTTCATTTGGGCTCTGTTTCTTTGTTTCCCCATTTTGGCTATCTCAGTGGTTTTTGGAGCCTGCCAAATTTTCCTGTGGGTGTTGGTGTTCTGTTGTTTGTGGCTCCCTCTACTGGGTTTGGATGAGCGTGGGAGGACCCTCGTTAAACAGCACCCTGGAGTCTTACTTTCCAGGGTATATTTGCAAGCCCAGCAAAGGTTAAGTTATCCTCTAGCTTTTTGCCTAGAGGCTATTAGTTGTGGTTGCTTGAAGAGTCTTGGGTTTTCAGTTGAATGAAAACCTCCCTCAGGTGGTCAGTGTGAGAGGATTTCCAGGGGGTAGGGCAGATGCTAGTAGTTAATGAGCCTCAGTTTGCATTTCAATGGCCCACTAGGGTGTGAATGGATCTCCGAGGGAGGGGCTGCCGCCTCTCCCCAGAGCACTGGGATGGAGTAAGACGACCAGGCCACAGTCCTGGGTGGCCGCAACTCAGCAAAAACTCTGAGCGCCCTCCAAATCCCAGGTGTCCCCACACAGTTCCAGTCCAGTCCGCCCTCCCTCTCCCGGAAGCCAGGTGAGTGGCTGCGGCTATTTTAGCGCTCTGTCCCGGCCCCGCGCGGTGGAGCTGGCGCGGGCTTTAGCGCTCTGTCCCGGACCCACGCGGTGGAGCTGGCGCGGGGTTTAGCGCTCTGTCCCGGCCCCGCGCGGTGGAGCTGGCGCGGGGTTTAGCGCTCTGTCCCGGCCCTGCGCGGTGGAGCTGGCATGGGCTTTAACCCCAAGGGCGGGCACCGCTCCCGGCTAAGGCCGTTGCTGTCCGTGGGCTCCCAGCCCCCCTCTCGCGCCTTCGCAATCCTACCAGGATCGAGTCAGTGTCCCTGGTTGTATCGTCCTCGCAAGCTGCTTTTCTGTTGCTTTTTCCCGATGATTTGTCTTTATTTTAGTTGTAATTCCAGTTTGATCCTGGGAGATGGTCTGTGTAGCTTCCATTCACTCCGTCGCCATTTTTTTTCCGATGTCTTTCTGTTTCTTAATTGTATTTTTTCTTTTTGGCTCTCTAATTGGGTGAGTTTTTCTACCCTGTCTTCTAATTTACTGATCCTGTCCTTGGCTTCCTCTACTCTGCTGGTTATTACTTACAATGTGTTCTTTGTCTCTGCTACATCATTCTTCATTTCTGCTCAGTAGTTTTTCATTTTCAGTTGGTTGATTCTCAATGTTTCTATATCTTTACTCAGGCTGTTGCGCTCTTTACTCATACTGTTGAGCTTCCTCATTATCGTCACTCTGAACTCTACCTCTGATAACTGCATTTCATTTATCTCTTTTCAGTAGCATTCTCTTGATCTTTCGT
Organism: Tadarida brasiliensis; assembly: GCA_030848825.1. NCBI lineage: Eukaryota > Metazoa > Chordata > Mammalia > Chiroptera > Molossidae > Tadarida > Tadarida brasiliensis. Next base: position 19,164,960 of record CM061277.1, on the reverse strand, counting down.
TTGGGATTTTTTTCACCATTTTGGCTATCTCAGTGGGTTTTGGCGCCTGCCAAATTTTCCCTGTGAGTGTTGGTGTTCTTCTGGTTGTAGCTCCCTCTACTGGGTTTGCATGAGTGTGGGAGAAGCCACGTTAAACACCACTGTCAAGTTTTACTTTCCTGTTCCCTCGGTGGCTCCCAGCTCAGGTCACAGAAACAACAACTCAGGGTCAGGCCACAGCACCCAGTGTCCCCTGAGGCCCAGACATAGCTGTATGTCTGGTCTTCACCATTGTCTAGTTTGTTGTCCCCCGAAGAACACTGCTGGACTTGTCTGTGCACCAAGCATTTCTCATTTCCCCACAGGGCTATGCTCCACCATGCCTCACCTTCCCAGTGGACTGTGTTCATAGGACAGGCTTGAGAACTGGCCCACCCCAGTGGAGATCCCCTGGTACAAGCAGTTTGAAGCCCTGTGGTAAGTACAAGGCACCCTTCCTCCCAGAGCACCAAGGTGAGCAACTTGCTCCTTGCCCCCTGGTCAGACAGAACTTCTCCCCAGATCCTGGCCTGCCCACAGAGCCCCAGGTCGCCCTCTCTGGTTACACTCTTTCCCCAGCCCTCCTGTAACTGCCTTAGAGACTCTGAGCACCGGACTCTTAACAAATAATAATAAACAGAGCACAGCTTTCTTTATGACCCGCACATTTAACACACCTGATTCAAGAGTGAGTTCACAGAGGGCAGCATCAGTGTAAGAGCCGTGGGGGGAAGGCTTTTCCTCAGAAGAAACCTTTCTGCTGCAGTTACAATTTTGAAATTGGCAACCACTGAGGGCCTAAGGAGCAGACTGTCCAGGGAACTCTCATGCTTTTTCACTGCTGTGTTCAACACTTCCTTCAGGGGCCATCAAATGAACTACAGTCCCTTGGCACCACAGGAGAACCCACGTCTTGGGGAGAATGCCAATGTTCCTGGGGCACAGACTCAGGCAGGGGTCACACCCAGGCTTTGCTAGACTGCAGCTTCATGACCACTCAGGTCAGAAATAACTGCTGTGACCCCCTCAGAATGGATAATCTCCACTGTCACCCCTGCCCATTTCACTGATGGAGTGGTTGTGTGTCAGAAGCCGTCTGCTGTGCAGGAAGCAAAAAGGCAAGGAGCCCATGAACTTGCATCCATGAGCTCTCAGCTCTCTCCCCCAGCTCCTCCTCTGTGGGCTGAGCCTCAGCCCTCACTCCAGGGGAAAGGGCTCCATGACCACAGAACTGGGGTGTGAAGGGAGGACCTCACTGCTCACCAGAGCGGGTGCTGCTCCTGCAGGTTCTGGACTCTGCGCTGGGGGCCCAGAAGCTGCCCTCCCAAGGGGCAGATAGGAGCCTAGTCCTGAGATCAGACCGGGGATGAAGGTGGGGTGGAGGCTTTTTGTGGGTTTGAGGTCTTCGACAAGCCATCCGATTGGAGGATAAAGAAGGGAGGGCACCTGAGAGAGTCCTTGTGCATGGCTCTGTCCTTCTTTCGAGGACATAACCCATTGCAGAGGAGTCCACCTCACAGATGCCAAAAGAAGCTTCTCCCTGACACTAGGCTCAGAGCCATATCTCTGGCCCAAGGGGTTTTTGTCTCACTTCCTCGTCATCTGAGACACTGTGAGCAACGATAGCTGCTCCCACTGCCATGAGCTGTAGCACAGTAATAGTCAGCCTCATCCTCAGGCTGCAGCCCAGAGATCAGCAGAAGGCCTGCATTCGCCAAATTGTCTTTGGATCCAGAGAAGCGGCTGGGGACCCCCGAGCCCTGATGCTTTTCTGAATCTGATTTATACCACAAGAGATACCGAGGAGGGCTCCCTGGCTTCTGCTGGAACCAGCTTATGTAGTAGCTGTCAACACTGAAGCCACTGCTCAGGGTGCAGGTGAGTCTGGCTGAGGCTCCAGGAGAGGCAGAGAGGGAGGGCGGCTGAGTCACCTCAGGCTGGGAGAGAGAACCTGCAAACACAGACACTGTCAGGGATGGGACAGGGACCATGGAAGTTTCTCAGGCGATGGAGCATGAGGGGAATCCACTTGGGCACTGAGCCAGGACCCCAAGCCCTGTCCTACCTGTGCAGTGAGACAGAAGCACGAGGAGGAGAGGAGTCCAGGCCATGGTCACAGTCCCGGAGCCCACAGTTGGCTGGGCTGCCCCAGGCCTCCTTTTCTTCCTCACCCTCTGCCAGAGGAGGGGCTTCCATGCAAATGTGCCCTTCTAGTGACTGCCAGCTCCTCTCTGAGCCTGGTGCTGGAGCTCAGCTCACACCCACACTGAGGAGGATGGAGGGTGGCTTTACCCCTTGGGAGACCCTGGGAGGAAGCACCTGCTGAGACAACACATCATTGAACACAGTGCCCAGCCTAAGCCCGGGCTCTTGACTGATAATGTTCCTCACCCAGCATATGTGTAAGGACCCCAGAGCTGTGTCACAGCACCTCCTGCTGGTGACAGAAAAAACACCGCCCCATGGCCCAAAGCCCTGAGAGCACAGCTGGTTTCTGCAGTTCAGTTGGTCACTGTCTTTATTCACCATCCACTGTCTGCTTGTGAGAGACTGTGCTTCTGATACACTGTAGCCATGACTCTAACGTCTCACTCCCAGGGCACAACCCCATCTGTTGGAGGTGCAAAAATATACTTGAATGATAAATTAAGTTAATTTAACCCAAACTGAAGATGTTGCAAAAGTAATTGCACAGCGACCTTTATGTCCAATGTCTCAGACGAGGTGACCGTTCATCGGTTGGAAGGGTCCTAGGCTGTCAGAGGCTTTCCAGGAGCACACTCAGAGGCGTGGTCAGAGGACGACTATTCAGCAAACACTTCGAGTCCTGAGATGCACGGGCTGTTTTCACAGAGATCGGACTTGAGTGAGTGAATGGTAAAAACAACAAATATCTAAAATATAAACAAATTTTACGATACCTAAGGAAATCCTAACAAGGAAAACAACACAAAACTTTCCCTACCTATAATCTTTTACTCATTGTCCTGTTTTACTAGTAAGATAAATGTGAGATTCTGATGTGTTTGCAGATGTGGTGAACATCTGGGCAGTTGATTGCAGAATCCATCACGTCCTCACTGTGCCCATGTGCAAGTCTGCTTTAACCATGCAGATGGTCCACTAGTCCTCACATGTCTAGAGTCCTGGCTCTCAGTAAATGACTATGACCAGGATCACTGGATCACCTTTGGCACTCTGTCCTCAAGGCGCAGCAGGGACCTTTCTCATTCAGCTCAGGCAGGTCACCTTCTGCTTCAAACCCTCAGGGACTCCTCACTGCTGTTTGTACAAAATCCCTAATCCTAGGGTCCTATCAAGAGGATTCATTGTCCGGCCCTTCCCCCTCTACCCCACCATGGAGCCTCTGCCCTGGTCCTCTGACCTCCAGCTTCCCTCACTTCCCTGTAACTTCAAAACCCTGACTCCTGTGCCTTCATGGTGTCCCAGACAACTCATCCTCTGTCTTTTGGGAGTAGGTGAAACTAAACTTAAAATCATGGAGAGAACACACATTTTGGCACCTCTGAGTGGCTCTCACTAGCAGAGCACACACACCTCATCCCAGACACAAATAGAGAAATAATATGACGGTGTTGAAGTTACACAAACTCTAGAGAATAGTTCAAGGAACCCCCTGCACCCATTACACCACCTCAACCACCATCAGTAGGGCTTCTCTCATTTAATCTTCCACCCCTGGCTCCTCATCCCACCCCCTCACTGACAATGAAAACATCCACACTCCATGTCCCTTCATCCGTATGTGCTTTCGCATGTATGAGCATTTTTAATGTCCCCTAACTCTTGCACATGAAATCAAAGGTTTCCAGGGTAATCTCACATAAATGTGTGTGTGTGGTCACCCTCAGAATGGTTAGGTAATAGATGTTTGTACTGACTGAAAGAGTTAAAGAGTTATGTTTGCAGCTGTGAAGTTCACAGTTGACATATTTGAGATGAAAGTGTCCAGGCCATCACATGTCTTCAGACAATTGTTTACTGGTTTCCTTCCCCCACTGTCCCCAGTACAGTGTTGTGTCTACTTACTCACAGAGATGTCAAACCCGTCATTCTTCCTCAGTGAGGTTCCCACCAGGGTCCCTTGTGAGAGTTTGGTTTAAGGATGAACATTGATTTTCATTGATCACACGATGCATGCAGAGCTGGGTGTTAGTGTCACGTGACAATGGATGGTCCTACAGACTTAGTCAGTGACGTGTGAGCAGACACCCCAACCACTCCCTGCACTCGGCAGTCCCTTTGCTCATGCAGGTCGTCTTGTCCTCTGTCCTCAGGGTTTGCCCCGCATCCAACTGCTGCTCCTGTCTGTTCTCTGGGACCCAAAGAAAATGCAGAGGCCAAGAGTACAAGATCTCCACATGGGTTCATTCATCTTTGTACCCACTTTTGAGACATACTCCCTAAGAGAATAAATGAAGATAGATATGTTATATATTCACATGCATTGAGTAATAATTTCAAATATTAACTGCACATATAGATCAGCCAAAAAGTCTACTCCACTCAAGAAGAAGTATTCCGGGTTCTCTGAGCTCATGTGAGCTCTGTACAAGCGTTTTCATTCACAGGTGGGAACCCAGCAGCAGAGAGACACCTGGTCTGCAAGCAGCTGGATGCCATGAGCAGGAGTGTGAGACCCAGGCTGCACAGCAGTGAAATCATGTCCCTTTAACTCACCTAACCCGGGAGCTGTGTTCCCTCAGGGGATATTTGGAAACTTCGGGAGTTGTTTTGTGTGTCATGATTTAGAGAGAAGTGGCTACTGCCTTGTGAGGTCTGGAGCCCCAAGGAAGCTTCCTAATGTCCCACAGGCACAGAACAGCACCCTTTTTAACCAGTGAACCCCGCCCCCTCATTCTTAGGAGTGCTTAGGCTCCTAAACCCTGTTCTGAATTAAATCATCTCCATGAGGTGATTGCAAAGGAAAGAGGCTATTATCCATGAAGACAGGGTGAAATTTGGGAAGAAAATGGACTTAAAGTCTCATAATCTCAACACAAAAAAATGCAGCTGGAGACAGAACAGAGAACCCCTCCCTGGTGGGGACAGTTGATGGGAGACCCAGGATGTGGTGGCTCTGGGGACCAATGATCCCTATCCCAGGTTAGAATGACAGGCCTCTGTGGTCAGGCACCTTCCCTGCTCCATATTGACTTCTACTGAGCATGTGCTTACTTCCCCATACTTCTCCCAAGCACCTGTCCCCAGACAACCCTGTTCCTGAGCGGGCAGTGTGGGGTGTTAATCCCCTTGGCAGGGAATGCTGTCCTCCCCTGGAGGGTGTGTGAAGCTGCAGCTTCCTCCTGAACCCACAGGCTCAGGGGCTGATGCAGCTCAACACCCATTAAGCTCTACAGGTCTGATTCCCTTCGCTTCCTTTCTCGATCAACATCTACCTACCTACGGGGACACAGGTAGCAAGGCACATATCTGTCCCCAGTGTTTCCACAGCTGCGGGTGCAGGGCATGGTGGCCTTCTGTCCGGGAGACCCTGACACAGAGTGGGGCTGAGTCAATAGAACCAGGACTCTGCAAGAAGGGAGCAACACAGAGATCAGTGAGGACAGGACAGACCTATCCCAGGGAAGTGGGACAGGTTATCCACTCAGGTGGCAAACAGGTGCCCTCCCAGGATTCCCTTCCAGCTCCACCTCTGCAGTGAGAAAGGAGGGTGAGGAGGAGCAGGGCCCAGGCCCTGGTGAAGACACCCTGAGACTCTGCTTCCTCAGCCCACAGCCAGGCCTGAGACCCACAGTCTGTACATGTCACCCTGACCATGAGAGTGGCTGTCTCTATGCAAATCTTCCCTCTCCTGGAGGCTGTGCAGGACCCATCTGGGACACAAGCCAGGGCTGCAGTTGATGGAAACACAAGAGTACAGGAGTGGGGAGGGCTTCATGGCAAAGAGGCTGCAGGAAACCTGCAAGAGGCAGGGAGGGGACTCACAGCTGAGACACCGGGGGCACTGTCGCCCTCTGGTGGAAGCCTGAGACAGGGCGACCCTGGGCCAGAGCAGGTGTTCAGGGTTCCTGCCCAGCCCTCCACCCTCTACCCCTCACAGTTGCAGCCTTTTCAGATTGGCTGATTTCACTTCAAATTATCTCACTTAGGTTCCCCACTGAGTTTATTTCCATTGTTTAAATATGCAGTGTTTGTTTACATTCACGTGTTGGAGGAACAGGATTTCAGTTTAGACAAACATGCATGAAGGAGCTGTAACACTGTGTGCAGATCCATGTGTGAACACAGTGACCTGATTTAGGTGAATAGCTAGGGGTGGGATTTCTTTCTTGAAGCACATAAAGTATGTTCAGCTGTGTAAGAAATGACAAGGACTTTTCAAAATGCCTTCTTGCTTTTTATTCCCAATGTTCAGATATTATTTCTAATACCTTCTCACCCTGATCATGTCCACACAGGCATAAATCAAGTTATAGGCTATGCACCTCTATTTGAGGATGATGAATGAGGAAGGAGGTGGATGAACCCACCCATGTGCAGCCCAACATCAAATTCTGACTCAGAGATGTGGGTGCTCTGAGTTCTTCTGGTCGGTCACTGGGTCCAGCTTACCCCTCACGCATCTCCCAGGGACCAGCACCAAGAGCCATGTCACCTTCCCTCCACATCAGCAGCTACAAGGAAAAAAGCTGTTGAATAGGTCACAACAGATGTTACGCTAAGATAGACTTGGTCCCAGGCAGAGAAAGTTTGACAGACTAAGGCAGGAAGAGCATTGCGAGGTTTTAGTCTCACTTCCCTGAGACGCTGGAGCACTGTGTAAGTGTTACTGTTTCCATCCCATGCACCACAGTGATAGTCAGCCTCGTCCTCAGGCTGCAGCCCAGAGATGAGCAGAAGCCCGGCATTGGCCGAGGTGTCTTTGTATCCAGAGAAGCGGCTGGGGACCCCCGTGGCCTGGTGCTTATCTGAGTCTGTGTGGTAGTATAGGAGATACCGGGGAGGGTTCCCTGGATTCTGCTGATACCAGTATATGTAGTAATTTCCAACACTGAAGCCACTGCTCAGGGTGCAGGTGAGTCTGGCTGAGGCTCCAGGAGAGGCAGAGAGGGAGGGCGGCTGAGTCACCTCAGGCTGGGAGAGAGAACCTGCAAACACAGACACTGTCAGGGATGGGACATGGATGCAGGACATGGAAGTTTCTCAGGAGATGCAGCATGAGGGGAATCCACTTGGGCACTGAGCCAGGACCCCAAGCCCTGTCCTACCTGTGCAGTGAGACAGAAGCACGAGGAGGAGAGGAGTCCAGGCCATGGTCACAGTCCCGGAGCCCACAGTTGGCTGGGCTGCCCCAGGCCTCCTTTTCTTCCTCACCCTCTGCCAGAGGAGGGGTTTCCATGCAAATGTGCCCTTCTAGTGACTGCCAGCTCCTCTCTGAGCCTGGTGCTGGAGCTCAGCTCACACCCACACTGAGGAGGATGGAGGGTGGCTTTACCCCTTGGGAGACCCTGGGAGGAAGCACCTGCTGAGACAACACATCATTGAACACAGTGCCCAGCCTAAGCCCGGGCTCCTGAGTGATAATGTTCCTCAGCCAGCATATGTGTAAGGACCCCAGAGCTGTGTCACAGCACCTCCTGCTGTTGACAGAAAGAACACTGCCCCATTGCCCAAAGCCCTGAGAGCCCAGCTGGTTTCTGCAGTTCAGTTGGTCACTGTCTTTATTCACCATCCACTGTCTGCTTGTGAGAGACTGTGCTTCTGATACACTGTAGCCATGACTCTAACGTCTCACTCCCAGGGCACAACCCCATCTGTTGGAGGTGCAAAAATATACTTGAATGATAAATTAAGTTAATTTAACCCAAACTGAAGATGTTGCAAAAGTAATTGCACAGTGACCTTTATGTCCAATGTCTCAGACGAGGTGACCGTTCATCGGTTGGAAGGGCTCCTAGGCTGTCAGAGGCTTTCCAGGAGCACACTCAGAGGCGTGGTCAGAGGACGACTATTTAGCAAACACTTCGAGTCCTGAGATGCACGGGCTGTTTTCACAGAGATCGGACTTGAGGGAGTGAATGGTAAAAACAACAAATATCTAAAATATAAACAAATTTTACGATACCTAAGGAAATCCTAACAAGGAAAACAACACAAAACTTTCCCTACCTATAATCTTTTACTCATTGTCCTGTTTTACTAGTAAGATAAATGTGAGATTCTGATGTGTTTGCAGATGTGGTGAACATCTGGGCAGTTGATTGCAGAATCCATCACGTCCTCACTGTGCCCATGTGCAAGTCTGCTTTAACCATGCAGATGGTCCACTAGTCCTCACATGTCTAGAGTCCTGGCTCTCAGTAAATGACTATGACCAGGATCACTGGATCACCTTGGGCACTCTGTCCTCAAGGCGTAGCAGGGACCTTTCTCATTCAGCTCAGGCAGGTCACCTTCTGATTCAAACCCTCAGAGACTCCTCACTGCTGTTTGTACAAAATCCCAAATCTTAGGGTCCTGTCAAGAGGATTCATAGTCCGGCCCTTCCCCCTCCACCCCACAATGGAGCCTCTGCCCTGGTCCTCTGACCTCCAGCTTCCCTCACTCCCCTGTTACTTCAAAGCCCTGACTCCTGTCCCTTCATGGTGTCCCAGACAACTCCTCCTCTGTCTTTTGGGAGTAGATGAAACTAAACTTAAAATCACGGAGAGAACACACATTTTGGCACCTCTGAGTGGCTCTCACTAGCAGAGCACACACACCTCATCCCAGACACAAATAGAGAATTAATATGACGATGTTGAAGTTACACAAACTCTAGAGAATAGTTCAAGGAACCCCCTGCACCCATTACACCACCTCAACCACCATCAGTAGGACCCTCTCGTTTAATCGTCCACCCCTGGCTCCTCACCCCACCCCTTCACTGACTATGAAAACATCCACACTCCATGTCCCTTCATCCTTATGTGCTTTCGCATGTATGAGCATTTTTAATGTCCCCTAACTCTTGCACATGAAATGAAAGGTTTCCAGGGTAATCTCACATAAATGTGTGTGTGATCATCCTCAGATGGTTAGGTAATTGATGTTTGTACTGACTGAAAGAGTTAAGGAGGAAGGCATTCTATGTTTGCAGCTGTGAAGTTCACAGTTGACATATTTGAGATGAAAGTGTCCAGGCCATCACATGTCTTCAGACAATTGTTTACTGGTTTCCTTCCCCCACTGTCCCCAGTACAGTGTTGTGTCTACTTACTCATAGAGATGTCAAACCTGTCATTCTTCCTCAGTGAGGTTCCCACCAGGGTCCCTTGTGGGAGTTTGGTTTAAGGATGAACATTGATTTTCATTGATCACACGATGCATGCGGAGCTGGGTGTTAGTGTCACATGACAATGGATGGTCCTACAGACTTAGTCAGTGACATGTGAGCAGACACCCCAACCACTCCCTGCACTCGGCAGTCCCTTTGCTCATGCAGGTCGTCTTGTCCTCTGTCCTCAGGGTTTGCCCCACATCCACGTGCTGCTCCTGCCTGTTCTCTCGGACCCAAAGAAAACGCAGAGGCCAAGAGTACAAGATCTCCACATGGGTTCATTCATCTTTGTACCCACCTTTGAGACATACTCCCTAAGAGAATAAATGAAGATAGATATGTTATATATTCACATGCATTGAGTAATAATTTCAAATATTAACTGCACATATAGATCAGCCAAAAAGTTTACTCCACTCAAGAAGAAGTATTCCGGGTCCTCTGAGCTCATGTGAGCTCTGTACAAGCGTTTTCTTTCACAGGTGGGAACCCAGCAGCAGAGAGACACCTGGTCTGCAAGCAGCTGGATGCCATGAGCAGGACTGTGAGACCCAGGCTGCACAGCAGTGAAATCATGCCCTTTAACTCACCTAACCCAGGAGCTGTGTTCCCTCAGGGGATATTTGGAAACTTCGGGAGTTGTTTTGTGTGTCATGATTTAGAGAGAAGTGGCTACTGCCTTGTGAGGTCTGGAGCCCCAAGGAAGCTTCCTAATGTCCCACAGGCACAGAACAGCCCCCTTTTTAACCAGTGACCCCGCCCTCATTCTTAGGAGTGCTTAGGCTCCTAAACACTGTTCTGAATTAAATCATCTCCATGAGGTGATTGCAAAGGAAAGAGGCAATTATCCATGAAGACAGGGTGAAATTTGGAAAGAAAATGGACTGAAAGTCTCATAATTTCAACACAAAAAAATACAGCTGGAGACAGAACAGAGCACCCCTCCCTGGTGAGGACAGTTGACGGCAGACCCAGGATGTGGTGGCTCTGGGGACCAATGATCCCTATCCCAGGTTAGAATGACAGGCCTCTGTAGTCAGGCACCTTCCCTGCTCCATATTGACTTCTACTGAGCATATGCTTACTTCCCCATACTTCTCCCAAGCACCTGTCCCCAGACAACCCTGTTCCTGAGCGGGCAGTGTGGGGTTTTAATCCCCTTGGCAGGGAATGCTGTCCTCCCCTGGAGGGTGTGTGAAGCTGCAGCTTCCTCCTGAACCCACAGGCTCAGGGGCTGATGCAGCTCAACACCCATTAGGCTCTACAGGTCTGATTCCCTTCGCTTCCTTTCTCGATCAACATCTACCTACCTACGGGGACACAGGTAGCAAGGCACATATCTGTCCCCAGTGTTTCCACAGCTGCGGGTGCAGGACATGGTGGCCTTCTGTCCGGGAGACCCCAACACAGAGTGGGGCTGAGTCAGTAGAACCAGGACTCTGCAAGGCGGGAGCAACACAGAGATCAGTGAGGACAGGACAGACCTATCCCAGGGAAGTGGGACAGGTTATTCACACAGGTGGCAAACAGGTGCCCTCCCAGGATTCCCTTCCAGCTCCACCTCTGCAGTGAGAAAGGAGGGTGAGGAGGAGCAGGGCCCAGGCCCTGGTGAAGACACCCTGAGACTGCTTCCTCAGCCCACAGCCAGGCCTGAGACCCACCCTCTGTACATGTCACCCTGACCATGAGAGTGGATGTCTCTATGCAAATCTTCCCGCTCCTGGAGGCTGTGCAGGACCCACCTGGGACACAAGCCAGGGCTGCAGTTGATGGAAACACAAGAGTACAGGAGTGGGGAGGGCTTCATGGCAAAGAGGCTGCAGGAAACCTGCAAGAGGCAGGGAGGGGACTCACAGCTGAGACACTGGGGGCACTGTCGCCCTCTGGTGGAAGCCTGAGACAGGGCGACCCTGGGCCAGAGCAGGTGTTCAGGGTTCCTGCCCAGCCCTCCACCCTCTACCCCTCACAGTTGCAGCCTTTTCAGATTGGCTGATTTCACTTCAAATTATCTCACTTAGGTTCCCCACTGAGTCACTTTCCATTGTTTAAATATGCAGTGTTTGTTTACATTCGCGTGTTGGAGGACACAGGATTTGAGTTTAGACAAACATGCATGAAGGAGCTGTAACACTGTGTGCAGATCCATGTGTGAACACAGTGACCTGATTTAGGTGAATAGCTAGGGGTGGGATTTCTGTCTTGAAGCACATAAAGTATGTTCAGCTGTGTAAGAAATGACAAGGACTTTTCAAAATACCTTCTTGCTTTTTATTCCCAATGTTCAGATATTATTTCTAATACCTTCTCACCTGATCATGTCCACACAGGCATAAATCAAGTTATAGACTATGCACCTCTCCTTTGGGGATGATGAATGAGGAAGGAGGTGGATGAACCCACCCATGTGCAGCCCAACATCAAACTCTGACTCAGAGATGTGGGTGCTCTGAGTTCTTCTGGTCGGTCACTGGATCCAGCTTACCCCTCATGCATCTCCCAGGGACCAACACCAAGAGCTATGTCACTTTCCCTCCACATCAGCAGGTACAAGGAAAAGAGCTGTTGACTGAGAGGTGACAACAGATGTTACGCTGAGATCGACTTGGTCCCAGGCAGAGAAAGTTTGACAGACCAAGGCAGGAAGAGCATTGCGAGGTTTTAGTCTCACTTCCCTGAGACTGTGGAGCACTGTGTAAGTTTTACTGTTTCCATCCCATGTAGCACAGTGATAGTTAGCCTCGTCCTCAGGCTGCAGCCCAGAGATGAACAGAAGCCCCGCATTGGCCGAGGTGTCTTTGGATCCAGAGAAGCGGCTGGGGACCCCCGAGCCCTGGTGCTTATCTGAGTCTGATTTATACCTCAGGAGAAACCTGGGAGGGCTCCCTGGCTTCTGCTGGAACCAGCGTATATGATAGTCACCAACACTGAAGCCACTGCTCAGGGTGCAGGTGAGTCTGGCTGAGGCTCCAGGAGAGGCAGAGAGGGAGGGCGGCTGAGTCAGCACAGGCTGTGAGAGAGAACCTGCAAACACAGATGCTGTCAGGGATTGGGCTGGGACCAGAGAGGGAAGTGTCTCAGGAGATGGAGCATGAGGGGAATCCACTTGGGCACTGAGCCTGGTCGCCAAAGCCTGTCCTACCTGTGCAGTGAGAGAGGAGCACGAGGAGGAGAGGAGTCCAGGCCATGGTCACAGCCCCTGAGCCCACAGTGGGCTGGGCTGCCCCAGGCCTCCTTTTCTTCCCCACCCTCTGCCAGAGGAGGGGCTTCCATGCAAATGAGACTGGATCAGAAGCACCTGTGAGACAGCACACAGGTGTTGCTGAGGACAGTCTGCCAGGACAGAGAAAACACAGCTGCTCAGTCTCCATCAGTGAGCACAGGGCCCAGCCTTGAGGCCCAGAGATGTTTGAATGAATCGTCCTCACTGAGCAGTTGTGTAGGGATCACACAGCAGCCCAACCTCTTAAAAATAGATAAAGTGCATACTTTCCTTGGAAGTCACAAAATTGGCTCTAGAAGAAATAAACTGATTAAAAAGACCAATTTTAGTAGAAAAAGAAAGAATGTAATGAAATGAATCCACTGAATAACATCAGATATAGACATTTTCACAGGGAACCTCTACCAACCTTTCAGACATCAGATGGTTCCAACTCCATTGCTTTATATTTTTACAATATTGAAAAGTAAGTAGAATATCATTTTTCTTCTTATATTGATAACACGCTTTACATGTAAATTACTCATAAAGGGATATTACAGACCAATAGCATTAAATATTACTACAAATATTTAAAATACTATAGTAACAGATAACACAGTATCAGATAATTTTACACACTATTATGAAGTGTGATTTATTCCAATAATACAATTTTTATTTCATATTAAGAAATATTTAAATACAAAAAGACATCAATATATCAATAAATATGAGCATATTATCTTGATTGTTGTGGACAAAGCCTTTCAGCAGATGTAACAGCCACTCCTAACAAGCCACATAAAAATACGAACATATGCATTTATGACGTGGTAGTGATCACTCTCTCTCACACACATAATCTCTACTAAATGCAGCATCATAGTCAATGAAATGGGGAAGGGGCTTTCCACGAAAATCAGGAACAGTAAAAGGTGACCTTCATCCCCATTATTATTCACATCATTCTGGAAATATTAGACAATGAGGCCGGCGGTTTGGCCCCGCGGTTAGAGCACTGGCCCTGCAGAGTGAAGGGTCAAAGGTTCGATTCTGGTGAAGGGCATGTGCCCGGGTTGCAGGTTGCCGGACCAAACCAGGGCTGTGCTGGAGGCCACCAATCACTGTGTCTCTCTCAATATCTATGTTTCTCTCTCTCTCCCTACCTCCCTCCTTCCACTCTCTCTAAAAAAAAAAAAAAAAAAATTAAAGGAAAAAATTAAAAACACACACAACTTTCCTAGTGTTTTAAAAAATGTTAGACAATGGAATTAAAAAGAGAAACCTACATTTAGGTCTCAGCTGTGAGAGGAACAGCCAAGCAGACATTCTGGGAGATCCAAGCACATGATATGGCCTGAGACACTCAGGTGCCGGTGCAGACTCGCCAGCAGAGGTCTCGCTGTGACTGACATCACTAACAGTCAGTGCCAGAGGCATGATGGGTGGAAAAGAGGAGCAGAGGGGTGGACGTGGCCCACCCCTTGCGAGGGGTGAAAAGCGTCTTGACAGAGTTGAGGCATCACCCAGGTCTGATGGAACAGAGTGCCCGTCACTCAGGCGAAATCACAGTTATGGGGCTTGTGTCTCAGAGCCAGCAGAGCTCACGTTGCAGAGGCTCCGAGAGAAAGGGGTGGTCTTCTGCCCAAGTGACCAGGACACTGAGACAGAACGATGTGAGTCTGCTGTCTCAGGACCCGCTCCACATGGAACTGAGAAGTCAGAGCCCATCTGACCCCAGGTACTCCTTTTCTTAAATCTGACAAACGCTCACTAATTAAGGGACTGCAATTGAAAGACTCCAGGACATGCTGGAGACACCTTGAAGCTGTGTCTCCTGAGGTAACACAGCGGGAATTCTGACCACAAGCTGATTCTTATTTTCTGGACAGACTTTCCTAGCAGCCCACTTCCTCTTTGAAAGTGCATTCTGGGTCCTCATTTTCTACCAGCACCAACATGGATCAGGTTTGCTAAGTAGCCAGGTGCTGGCTCACAGCTGTGTTCTCACCACCCATGGCTCAGACAGGTGTCGAGAGCGCCCCCTGCTGGCCCTGGTGCACTTAGCAGCATGTCTGACTTCCATGTCAGCATCCTGCCTGAGGGAGGGACAGACCCCACCTAATAATTGCCCTTTCCACGCACCCTAGAAGTGAAAGGGTCCTCAGTTGGCTGCCACCTCCTTCCCTCACTGAGCCCTCAGGTCCACAGAGTGGCCTCCTGAGAAGGGGACTCGCTGGGGCTCCTGCCTTTGTTTCCACAGTGGAGGTGAGAGCCCTGATAACAGACTCCTGAGCCAAATGTCCGGCTCAGCAGAAGGACAGAGGCTCTAAGCCCAGCCACAGTGTCATGACTTGGGAAGGATCAAGGCCTCTTCCTCTCAGCTGACCAGAGCGAGGACTCATGGCCAAAGCAGCAGCCTGAGGGTTGGAGGGACCGCAGGCAAAGGGGTTTGAAAAGTCAAGGTCCAGCTTCCCAGGGGCCACCTGGTGACGTTTTGGACAGCGACCGGATGGATTCTGAAACATTCAGGGAGATTCCACAGGTTTCTGAGAAGCCTGAAGAGGGTCCAGGAGACCCCATCACATGTGGGCCCAGCTGCACTGGGCCCGGTCTCTCCTGCAGCGATCCCGGTGGTGACCATGTTCAGATGGTCCAGTGAGCAGTCAGGGAAAGTTCCTATTCAGCCCGTGAGCAAGGCCCGGGCATGCAAGTGAGGGCTGAGACACGGCTGGATTCCGAGAGAGACTGAGTTTCGTCTTCATACACTGGTCACCTTTCATCCAGGTGAGCCCCAGGATAGAGGTTTAACCTCATTGTAAGTGCTGGTGTCAGCACCTGAGCCTCAGTGCGGACTCTGTCTCGGCCACAGGAAGACGGCCCTCAGGGTGTGGTTGGTTGTTTTGAGTCCCTTTCCCTGCAGATGGGCTGTGATGTGTGACTGGAGGACAGAGAAAGGGGAGCATTCACCCCCAGGTGGTGCCCCTGGGTGAACTGGGACCCCTGGTGGCGGCAACCCAGCAGCAGCAGACTGGCAGGGTCTCAGCAGGAAGCCACAGGGGGTTCTGGCGTCACTTCCTGACAGCCCCGAAGCTCTCTGGGCATTGATGCTGCTGTCACACGAGTGGCACTGAGAACCAGCCTCATCCTCGGGTCAGTTTAGTGATGGACAAGGAATGCCACTCCCGACCTCAGCCAGAGAAGCAGTGCGACCCTGAGGGTGCACAAGTATCATAACAGATGGGGACTTCGGGGTAGTTCCTGAGAACTGTTTGCACCAGGACATGTACTGGACACTCTTGGTGTGTTCTGACTAAAACACAGCTGGATTCTGGGTCCCTGGTTCTGCCCTGAACCATCATGGATTCTGTCCCCAGGGCAGCCCGCCCCAGCATCCATGAACTTCTGCTCAAATTAAGAAAATCACACTGTATGTTGTTGCCAAGCACAGGTCTGGGAGGGGGGACACAATTTAAAAAATGTGCACAGATTTTCTAAACAAAGGTGTTTGAAGGGGGCCTCAGGCCCCAGTATTTGGCCAAACAAATGCAGGAAGCCCCTAGCTTCTCAGAGGAGGGGGATCGGCCCAATGGAGTCCATTTCAGGAGGGATAGCAGGTCTTTGTCTCCCTTCCCCACAGGCCTGCAGCACTGCTCAGCATTGAGACTCTTGTCCCAGGTTAAGCAGTAATACTCACCTCGTCCTCAGCCTGGAGCCCAGTGACAGTCAGGGTGGCTGAATTGCAAGACTTGGAGCCAGAGAATCAATCAGGGACCCCTGAGGGTCACTTGCTGTTACCACACATGATGCGTTTAGGGGTATTCCTGGGAGATATCGGTAGCAGGACACAGAGTAACCCCCAATGTTGGAGGTGCTTCCAGTGCAGGAGATGGTGAGCCTCTGGCCCAGGGTCACAGACACTTGGGGGTGCTGAGTCAGCACAGACTGGGCCCAGCATCCTGGAAGGGGAAGGGACACAGAGATGGTGACGCTGGGTCTAGAGACAAGAGGAGGAAGCAGAGCCCATGTATCTTCCCAAAGTCCCTTCCCCTGTCCCCTTCTCCAGTCCCATGTGAGTGAACGAGGAGAGTGAGGAGGACAAGGGACCAGCCCACGCTGGACGTCATCACTGAGTTCTGCATTTATTGGCCCCACAGCTCAAGCAGAGCTTCTCAAATCTCCTTTCCCTTCTTTATACTTAGAGAGAGAAGAGACCATTCATGCAAATCAACCACCAGCCATTTGATTGCTCCCTGGGCCCTAGACCAGGTGCTTCTGCCTGAGGATGGCCATGGGTGTTTGCAGGGGCGGGGCTGTGTGAGGCCCATTGCTAAGGGGATCACTGGTGTAAGCCCAGAGGAGAGGGCACTAGGCAGTGTCAGGAGGCTGGTCCCACCTCAAATCACCCAGTACCCCAGGAACAAGCCCCGAGCGCCCTCTAGTGTCTGGCCCAGACACACCACTGTGTGATCTAGTGACCAGACCCAACAAAGACAGACTCAGTCTTCCCACTGCTCTGTCCACTGCCCTTTGCCTTAAAGTCAGGCCATGTGTCCCCTCTTGTGGCCTCCCCATCACCTCAGAACATTTTATTGCTCTACTCAAGGATTTCAGGGTGAGTCTTTCCACAGCTCCCTTTGCTGTTCAGGGGTCAGGAGTAGGTGGTGTCTCTCACTAAACTTTTTGACTAGTATCAGGTCCAGAGCAGTGAACAGCCCCATGGAGACATGTCCCCTTGTGTGAAGGACAAGAGTTCTTTCCTCCCTGGTGGGCAGAGGTCTCCTACCCTGTGGATTCCCAGCAGAACTGAGGAGAAAGGGCACCCTTCTCTCTAGGGATGGGAGGCTGTGGGGAGGAAGTCCTCATTTGCATTCCTATGGGTGATGCTGTGTAAAACTTTATTATCTGTCAATATGTCCACCTGCAAGAAACCAGTCCTCACATGCTGTGAGCAGAGGAGTCTATTCTCAAGTTCAGGGTCAAAGGTTGCCAGGGAACCTGCCCAGTATTTGTGGCATGTGTCCAAGAGTAAAAGGCAAACATGCAGAATGATCTAGGCAACAATTTCAATTTGCACGAGAGAGTTTTACTTTAAAATTGTGTATATTGGTCTTCACTTACCCAACTTAGATGCATGTATGTCAGCGTATATAAAACTCACATCAATAAGGTTGATTTCAAAATTCAATGATGATAAATATCGATGGAAATGGTCATTAAAAATATCCATACAGCCCTGTCCAGTTTGGCTCAGCGGTTAGAGCGTCGGGCCATGGACCAGAGAGTCCCGGGTTCGGTTCCCACTAAGGGCATGTACCTCATTTGAAGTTAGTCGCCAGCCCCGGTTGGGGTCGTGTGGGTGGCGACCAGTTGATGTGTCTCTCTAACATCGATGTTTCTCTCTCTCTCTTCCCCCCTCTCTCCCTCCCGCTCTATCTGAAAATAAAAGCAAAAAAAAATGTCCTCGGGTGAGGATAAAAATATATATATGTCCGTACAGACACATTGGGAAAGCAATGCCTGTTATTGCTTGAAAAGGTGGCTATAAACATTCTCCAGAATGATTTACTTTTTTAGTCATGAGTTTAGGACTTGTGTTCTGTGGTCTGGGCCTGTAGACTGGAGAGCCCGAGCTGGTGCCCTGTGAAACTCAATGAAGGCTTTTTCTATGAACTTCAGAAGTTTCTGTCAATGACTTCCAACTAAGTCATAGAAAGGTGGGGAGACAAGAGGTATGATATCCTTTAAGCCCCATGCCCTGTGGCATGGGTTCGGGACAGAAAATTTTCTAGCAGGTGTTCAGCCTGGCTGGCAGTATCACAGTGGGGACTGACTGAGTGATGACCCGGCCCCGAGAGCAGAGGGGAAGCTGTGAGTCGTCCCCATGGACTGTGAGCACCGTGTAGCAGCACTGAGCTGCTGTCCCAGAAGAAATGAAATGATCAGCCTCATGTGCTGCCTGGAGCCCAGAGATGATCGGGAGGCTGAGCTGCACACAGGGAGCAGAGTCTCACCCGGGATCCTGAGCACGGTCACCTGCCCAGTGAACCATGTTCGTTGGACATTCTTGGGAAGTGGCCCAACCCGATGGAGATACCCTGGTGGACTCAGAGCTCGAAGCCCAGTGGGGAATCAGAAACCACCCTCAGTCCAGAGCACCAGGATGAGAAACTTCCTCCTTCTCCACTGGTGAGGCTGAACTATTCCCCAGATCCTGGCCTGCCCCCAGAGCCCAGCCCAATATGCTCTTTCCCAGCCCTCCTGTAACTGCCTTAGAGATTCTGAGCACCCAACTCGTGGCCAATAATAATACACAGAGCATGGCTTTCTTTATGACCCACACTCCTTACACACCTGACTCAAGGGTGAGTTCAGTGGGCAGCATCAGTGTAAGAGCCGTGTGGGGGAGGCTGTTCCTCAGCAGAACCCTTCCTGCTGTGGTTAAAGTTTTGCCTTTCGTAACCACTAAGGACCTAAGAGGCAGACTGTCCAAGAAACGCTCACGCCTTTTCACTGTTGTGTTCTGTACACTCTTTGAAGCGCACCGAACAAACTACAGTTCCTTGGTGTTCGAGGAGAACCCAGGACTTGAGGAGAATATTGATATTTGTGGGGCACAGACTCAGGCAAGGGCCACACCCAGGCCTTGTTAGACTGCAGCCTCATGGCCACTCAGCTCAGAAATCACTGCTGTGACTCCCTCAGCATCTCCACTATCTGACTGTCCTTACTGCGGTTTGGGGAGGGGGGTGTCAGAACCCTTCAGCTATGCAGGAAACGACAGGGTGAAGGAGCCCAAGAACCTGCCTTCCTGAGCTCTCAGCTCTCTCCCCCAGCTCCTCCTCTGTGCACTGAGCCTCAGCCCTCACTCCAGGGGAAAGGGCTCCATGACCACAGGACTGGGGTGTGAAGGGAGGACCTCACTGCTCACCAGAGCGGGTGCTGCTCCCGCAGATTCTGGACTCTGCACTGGGGTCCCTGAAGCTGCCCTTCCAAGGGGCAGATAGGAGCCTAGTCCTGAGAATCGAATTGTTGACCTCTTGGTGCATGGGTCTATGCTCAACCACTGAGCCACGCCAGCCAGGCTACAGTGAGTGTCTTATCCAACATCACACATGATGGAGGAGTTGATCCCGTTTGCGGGCCTCCTAGGTGCTGTTTTGGGAAATGACAAAGAAAGGAGTTTTCCTGGAATACACTGTGATGTATGTCCAAAGGAGGACCATTCAGCAAACATTTCAAGTCATGTGATGAATTCATGGAGATCTGATTTGACTTAGTGATTGGTTAAAAAAAAAAAGAAGAAAGAGAGAAAGAAAGAAACTCTTGTGGGTTCCAAGTTTACTGGCTGAGATTGTAGCTTTTTCATTACATGGTGGACTTTATATTTTGATGTTTGTAGTTTTTGGCCTGTCTGTTTCACAAATTTCTGGCCAGGATTTTTTTCATTGGAGCCCTAAAATTTGTTTATTAAAAAAAAAACTTCCCCTGCATAAATTTCTGACCCTTATCTTTAGTTGATAACAAGCTCACTGGGAGGTTGGGATGTGTTTTCAGATGAGGTGACCCTCTGGGCAGGTGGGTGCAGAAGCCATCATGTCCTCACTGTGCCCCGATTCTATTCTGCATGGTCCAGGGGTTTCCAACTTCTACACTCGCAGTGAAACTGTACAAGGAGTGGGTCCCGACAAGCTGTCACTACCTTAGAGAGTTCAGCAGAGAAAGGTGGAATCCTACAGGAGCCTTTAGTCCAACACTGCCTGCAGGCTGGAGAGCAGTGGACCTCCCCCTAATCTTCTCTGCCCCCTCACTTGCCAGCTGCTGTCCAAGGATAGAGAAATAGCCCAGCCTGTGTGGCTCAGTGGTTGAGCATCGACCCATGAACCAAGAGGTGTCTGGTTCAATTCCCGGTCAGGGCACATTCTCAGGTGGTGGGTCTGATCCCCAATGGGGGGCATGCAGGAGGTGGCCAATCCATGTTCTCTCTCATCAATATTTCTATCTCTCTCTCCTTCTACCTTCCTCTCTCTCTAAAATCAAGAAAGAAAAATATTAAAAAAAAAAAAAAGGATAGAGAAACAATGACTACATGAGAAAGGGCAGTCAGGTAAAAAGGGGGAAAATAGTTAAAATGGTTACAGGCACGGTTTCCAGTAGGGGGAGGAATGTGGGCTAGGGGCTACAGGGGCTTATCGCCAGGGAGTCACGGTCACTAGTCCAGCATTCAGATAGATAATCAGGTGGTAATCTGTCCCTGATATCTGGCAGTGCCCCATTGGTCAGATCTGGACAATGGACAGCATTCCTGATGTAGGATCCAGAGCACACCCTCCCAGCCAGGTCAGAGTGGGATTTTCCTTAATCAGAACAAACAACCCCCATTAACATTGCGAAGGGTCATTAGCATTTCTTATAACTATGGCTAGTGCTCCACTGTGATTAGTTCTCTCTCCTGTTATTCTCTCCCTCCCCTTTCAACAGGGCCCTTCCTAAGTGACCTTGAGCCAGAACCCACCTCTGTCCTGCACTCTCTTCTCATGCACTCAGAGGGATCTTTCCCACTCTGCTCAGGCAGGTCACCCCCTGATTAGAACCCTCAGAGATACCTCACTGCTGCTTGAATGAAACCCCAACTCCTCTGCTCCCACAAGGCACGCGCTGGTGGATGCAGGCCGCACAGAGACCCTGGGCAGGAGGTGATGCTCAGGGCTCTTACTTCCTCCCCATATCCTGCAGCCCTCACAATTCCAGCCTTTTCAGAGTTTCCTCTTCTTCTCCTCCCTCACATCCTTCTCCTCCTTTGCCTCCTTCTCCTTCTCCTTTTCCTCCTTCTTCTCCTCCTCCTCTTTCTCCTCCTCATCGTCCTTCTTATTTTTTTGAAAACATATGTAATATTTCTCCATGTACTATTGTAGCCGGATAGCATGTGCTTTTGCCCTTGCAATGTATTTCATTGTATGGATGAAACTGGTTATCCATTCTCCTGTTGAGAAATATACTTGATGCTTTTCAGTGTGATGACCATGAATAAGCAGCTATGAACTTTCTGTCCATATACTTCTGTGGAGAAAGCCACCAATTTAGGTGGATACTGAGGAATGTCTTTTCACTATTGTATCAAATAGGATTCTTAGCTTTGTAAGAAAATTTCAACTTTCCTTAAAAGCGGCCATGACATTGGATCCCAGAAGCATGAATGAGAGTTCCTGCTGCCCCACGAGCCGGGAGCATCTGGAGGGGTCAGTGTGTGGACCTCTAGCCATTCTAAGGAGAGCCTAGTGCTATCTCACTGTTTATTCCTGTGATTCCCCAAGGACATGCTGTGTTGTGCATCTTGTCACATGTCTATCTCCCGCTGTACAGATTCCTTAGGAATGACACTGTTCAGACCTGGTGAGTGGGGAGCCATTCCTGGTGCCTGGGAATTCAGAGGTCCCACAAAGCTCGAAATCAGGTAGAAAAAAAACAACAACAACAACACAAATTCGCTCGTCTGAGACCTCAGAGAACAGTTAGTGAAGCCCAAGCTGGTGCCAGGGGACATACATGTGTTGTGCAGAGGGCCACCTGGTTCTCTGGGGTCACACATGTGGCACTTACGCCTTTCCTGAGCCCACTCAGCACTGTGGGCTGTTCTGTTCTAGAAGCAAAGTAATTATGTTTGCATTTGAGAAACCATATCCTTAAGCAGAGATATTTTCATTGACCCCAGACCAATAAAAGAGTTGAGAGCATGAAACTCTTTGTTTTAATAGCGCAAGTGACAGCAGAAGCAACATCCTGAGCTGGCGTTGGTCACAGGCAGGGCCAGGGGAGTGATGGCCAGGCAGCGGTGTGGAGGGCAGATGTGTCACCTTTCCCCATGCAACAGAAGCTCTTGGTGGCATTGGGGTTGTGCTCAGCTCTATAACAGTGATAATCTGCCTCTTCCTTGGGCCGGAGCCCAGAAGTGGTCAAAAAGGATCTGAAGACATCACTGCATTCAGAGAATCAGGCTCGAAGCCCTGGACAGTTCTTATGCTCTCCTGGGAGACAAGTGTGTGAGCTCTACCTGGCAGCCCGTGGGAACATTGGCACCATAAACCCCCATGTGGCTGCTACTTCCTGTGAAGGGGAAGGTGACCAGAAATCTGGGTTCATCATCAGCTTCATCGAGGGGCTGGGGTAACAGTGGCACATATTGGGGACCTCCTGCTCCTGGTCCCACAGCCCACCCCACCCCCTGGATTATTGCAAAGCTCCAGTGGTGTATGAGAGGAGAGGTCAGTGTCTGTGGGCTCAGGATCACCACTTGCACCCATTAAATCCTGAGTCATGAAGGATGCATAAGGGCACAGTGCCCAAAGTCAGGCTGCATGCCTGAGACGTGGGCATGCAGAAGAGGTGGGGATGCAGAACAAGACAGGTGTCTCTGTGATACAGGACAGACTTCCACACTTGGGAACTCTCCTCAGATTCCCAAGTTCACTCTTTCCATCACTATAATTACTTCTCTCCACAACCCTGTGCTTCTTGCTGGACGAGGTGACTGTGTCCTTGGGACACTGAGCTGCAGGCATCCATGACAGTCTTCATCTGACCCCTCCACAGCCCAGGACCTCCACTGCAGGCTCCGGAGCTGCACAGGGAGGCAGAGCTGCGGGCACTCTCAGCTCTTGCACTAGGGAGCTCTTCATTGTGCTCCCAGCTCCCCGCCACTCCTCCTGTCAGGTAGGTCCTGAGGGGCTGTGCTGTGAGGACTCGGGTGAGGCTGTGGGGGCCTTGGGAGAATGCTGATGTTTCTGGAGCACAGAATCAGGCAGGGGCCACACTCAGGCCTTTCTAGACTGCAGACTCACGACCACACTCAGCTCAGAAATCACTGCTGTGACTCCCTCAGCATGCACCCTCTCCACTGTTGCCCCTGCCCTTTCCACTGATGGGGCTGGGGGAGGTCAGAACCCTTCCGCTGGGCAGGGAGCAGAAAAGTGAAGGAGGCCATGAACCTGCCTTTGTGCGTTCTCAGATCTCTCCCCAGCTCCTCCTCTGTAGGCAGATCCTCAGCCCTCATTCCACGAGAAAAGGGCTCCATGACCACAGGCCTGGGGTGTGAAGGGAGCACCTCACTGCTCACCAGAGCGGCTGCTGCTCCCGCAGGTTCTGGACTCTGCTCTGGGGGCCCTGAAACTGCCCTTCCAAGGGGCAGATAGGAGCCTAGTCCTGACTTCGGACGGGGGAATGAAGGTGCTGGGATGGAGGTTTTTTGTGGGTTTGAGGTCTTTGGCAGGAGATCAGATTGGAGGATAAAGAAGGGAGGGGATCTCACAGAGTCCCTGTGTGTGGCTCTTTCCTTCTTTCATAGACATAACCCACTGCAGAGGAGTCCACATCACAGATGCTCCACAGGATCTTCTCCGAGAACAAGGCTCAGAGCCACAATTTCGGGGCCCAGGGGTTTTTGTCTCACTTCCTCGTCATCTGAGACACTGTGAGTAACTCCAGCTGCTCCCACTGCCATGATGTGTAGCACAGTAATAGTCAGCCTCGTCCTCAGGCTGCAGTCCAGAGATGAGCAGAAGCCCCACATTGGCCGAGTTGTCTTTGGATCCAGAGAAGCGGCTGGGGACCCCTGAGCCCTCGTGCTTATCAGAGTCTGATTTATACCTCAAGAGATACCGGGGAGGGCTCCCTGGCTTCTGCTGCTACCAGTATATGTGGTAGTTGCCAACACTGAAGCCACTGCTCAGGGTGCAGGTGAGTCTGGCTGAGGCTCCAGTAGAGGCAGAGAGGGAGGGCGGCTGAGTCAGCACAGGCTGGGAAAGGGAACCTGCAAACACAGACACTGTCAGGGATGGGACAGGGACCAGAGAAGTTTGTCAGGAGATGGAGCATGAGGGGAATCCACTTGGGCACTGAGCCTGGTTCCCAAGGCCTGTCCTACCTGTGCAGTGAGAGAGAAGCACGAGGAGGAGAGGAGTCCAGGCCATGGTCACAGCCCCTGAGCCCACAGTGGGCTGGGCTGCCCCAGGCCTCCTTTTCTTCCCCACCCTCTGCCAGAGTTGGGGCTTCATGCAAATGTGCCCATCCAGTGACAGCCAGCCCCCCCTGAGCCTGCTCCTGGAGCTCAGCTCACACCCAGACTGAGGAGAATGGAGGGTGGCTTCACCCCTTGGGAGACCCTGGGAGGAAGCACCTGCTGAGACAACACAAAGTGGGCTCAGGGGACTCTACAGGACACAGAGAGCACAACTGCTGTGTCCCCATCATTGAGCACAGGGCTCTGCCAACCAGACCCAGGCTCCTGTTAGTGAATGGTCCTCACTGAGCAGCTGGGAGGAGAACACAAGGAAGTCCCACAGCGTCCCCTGCTGAGCACAGGGCACACACCTGCCCATGGCACAGAGCCCTGAGAGCCCAGATGGTGTCTGCAGCTCAGCACATCACTGTCTCTGTTCACACATCCATGGTCTGCTTTCCAGAAACTGTGATTTGGATACTTGGTAAGGGAATTACTATAGTATCTTACCACTAGGAGGATTCTTCTTCAGTGAGATTTGTAAATATATACATATATAAATACTTAAGTTGTGAATCCCCCCTCACCTAGTAGATTCTAGAAACTTCGAAAGGCCCACCTGTGCGTCAGGCCTGGTGACATAGAGCAGACCAGTGACAGTTGACCTGTTTTTCAAGGCCATGCAAGGGCTCTTCAGGCAGAACAGTGTTGAATGCTTCATTGTCAGGAAAAAAAATCCTCTATGGTATGTCAAAAAATAGCAGGTCAGCCCACATTCCAGAAGATATGTAATTGTTTGTAAGTTTTGTAGACACTCAGTTTGAATTAGTTTACGGTGGGAAAATTAATATTTTGTAGACTTAACCTTTGCCAGTGAACGGTGTAAAAATTTCTTCTATAATATGAAGTTAATATGATGGTTGAAAGTAAAATCTGCAGTTTTAGGCATAATTATGTCATAGATTTCTTATGGGATTTTGTCCCAGGTATTATACAATTTTTATCCTGTAATTTTTCAGTTTATTAGTAGCATCTGTATATATATATGTATATGTATATGTGTGTGTGTGTATATATATATATATATATATATATATATATATATATATTTAATCCTCACTTGAGGATATTTTTCCATTTATCTTCAGATAAAGTGAGAAAGACAGAAAGAGAGAGAGAGAGGGAGAGAGAGAGAGAGAGAGAGAGAGAGAGAGAGAGAGAGAGAAACATGGATGTGAGGGAGACTCATCCATTGGTGGCCTCTGGCAGGACCGGACCAGGACTGGGACCAAACCAAAACTGAGGTACATGCCCTTGACCAGAATCCAATCTACGATGTTTTGGTCCTCAGGCCGACGATCTAAACACTGTTCAAAAACGGGCCAAGGCCATTAGTGTACATTTTAAGGTCATACTGTCATGTGCTGATGGCTGAAGAGACAAGGGTATCAACCCTTATTTCGTCATTGGGTATGAGTTACATATATATACACGTTACTGTTCCACAACTCTTGTACATTGAAGAAATGGATTCCAACTGCTCTCATGTAAACTGATTTGTGTTTTAATTTTCCTGATGATTAGTGAGAGGAATTGTTCTGATGGAAAAAGTGAAGGAAGCACAAGGGATCTCCAATGTTGCAGTAGTGGGGTTCACGGAGGGACACATCTGTCTAGAACGAAGGCCACACCAACACACACATTTGAGGTCATTCTCTCGGCATCCTTCATGACCTTTCCCCAGGGCGGAATCATCTCTGTTACCACAGAGCTCACAAGCCCATGCCTCTTCCTTCATGAGATTTCCCCCAGGGTCCTTGGAGGGATTTGGGGTTGAGGAGTTGAATATTAAATTTCTGTGATCCCATGGTGGATTCTTGAGATCTGATTTTCACATCTGGTTGACAACTGCTTATCTGACAGACTCTTACTTCACTGAAAAGTGAGTAAATGTTCCCACAACTAACTTGAACTCACAGTTGATTTACTCATGAAAGTTGTCTTTTGTCCTCAGAATGTGTTCAACCAGCTCCCTGCTTTCTGTGGTTCTTTTTGTAACTACCTGGAGGGCAATTTCCTCCCTCTTCTCTTTCCCTCCTGGACCCATGAAACCCAGTCTGTACCAGTCACCTTCCAGTCCTCTAACCAGGACCTTGTAGACAGATCATTAAACCATCTAGAGCTCCACTTTACCCCCTTCTGCTCCCCGGACCCTGAGGTCAGAGCTCTTTCTTAAAAAGTCTTCTAGAATATATTCAAACTCAAAATGTTCAGAAAGCAAGAAATGTTCTTTTTCTCTACCTTTTCCTCACTCTATTTCATTCTTTACACCATAGTCACAAAGATATTTCAAGCACAAAGATCCTATTCAGGCACCTCTGTGTTTAAAAATCTCCCAAGAAATGTCTCCCCTTGAAAAGTAAACATTTTCCTATCTCACTCAAAGACTCCCATGGACATGACCATCATTTCCTCCTCAGCCTTTGTTCTCCCCTCTCCCTGTTGTGGTCTGTAAAAAGCAGGTTCAGGTCCCCACAGCAAAAGGATGCTTAACCCTGAGCCAGTGTTCACTCGTCTTTAAGCCTCGGCCCTCCTGCCCTAAGCTGGTCCCTCTTCCTGCAGGACCAGGCTTACACAGCACCTGCTGCAGACCTTCTGACCACCAGCAGATGGGGGAATATTTATTTTTATTAACATATTTTGAATGACAAACATAAAACTATAATCATCAGTGTTGATAGTTCATTCCTAAAAATTAATCCTACAGGAAGGAAAATATATGTGCCCACCAATACTTGCATCTGATCTTTCACAGCAACTTTTTGAAAAATGGGCCATAACTGGAAACAACAAAATATCCTTCAGTTGTCAGTACATGGAGTTTATTCTGATATCGTTGTTTATTAATTATTGTATTTTTCATGTGAACAACTGTAACCTACTTTGTCCCCACCCTGTATTTACATTTTTAGGAAACTGCCAGATACTAACAGACTGCCTGTGCATCCCCTTCAGGGAACTGATTTCTGAGAGAACATGACTGTCGGGTCATCATTTGTAGTTCTGGACATGGTATTGAGATAATAGAAAATACAAATTTGTCTCAGCCCAGAGACCTTGGCTCAGGGCTCCTGAAATTCCTGTCATTTCCTGAGTGATAGGCATGGCTTTGTTGTAATGTGGTGACTCAGGGTGGCTGCTGGATGAGGAGGCTGAAAGGGTTAATAATATTTTAAAAAATTAAACTCCATTCTGACCCTCAGTTACTGCACGTACACACCCTGTCAGTTTCTTTTTTGTAAACATAAGGTCCTTGAGAAACCCAAAGAAAACTATAAACATAAGGGGTTAATAAAGCCTTGGGAAACTCAGAAAAACCATCAGAAGAAAGAGATTAATGATAGCCCTGACCTCGGCCAGAGCAGACTCCTTACCTCTGAGAAAACTCATAGCAACCCAGACACCAATTACAAGGTGCCAAGAGAATGTGATTTTTTTAATGTAGTTTTCTTTTAATTTCTGTAGTTTGCAACTAGAAAACCCAAAGAACAAAGGAATTTCGATGCGGAACTCTTTTAAGGGGTCCACCTGCCTCCACCCAGGCATATGTAAATAAAGCAATTTTGCTCCACACTGGCCTTGTGCTGTGGATGTGATCTCCTGCCAGCTCACAGGACCAGGCTTACACATCACCTGCTGCAGTCCTTCTGACCAACAGCAAATGGGTGAATATTTATTTTTATTAACATAATTTGAATGACAAACATAAAACTATAATCATCAGTGTTGATAGTTCATTCCTGAAAATTAATCCCAGAGGAAGAAAAATATATGTGCCCACCAAAACTTGTATATGATCTTTCAGAGCAACTTTTTCAAAAATGTGCCATAAGTGGAAACAACAAAATGTCCTTCAGTTGTGAGTACACAGAGTTTATTCTTTTTTTTTTTTTTAATCCTCACCCAAGGACATTTTTCCATTTTTGTTCAGATACAGTGGGAGAGAAAGAGGGGAAGAGAGAGAGAGAGAGAAACATTGACGTAAAAGAGACACATCGAGTGGCTGCCTCCAACACAACCCCAACCGGGGCAAGGGACAAACTGCAACTGAGGTATGTGCCCTTAGTGGGAACCGAACCCGGGTCTCTCTGAACCATGGATCAACACTCTACCGATGAGCCAAACTGGCCAGGGCCAGAGTTTATTCTTATACCGTTGTTTATTAATTAAGGTATTTTCCATGTGAACAACTTTAACCTACTTTGGCCCCACCCTGTATTTACATTTTTAGGAAAATGTCAGACTGCTTACAGACTGCCTGTGCATCCCCTTCAGGGAACTGATTTCTGGGAGAACATGACTGTCGGGTCATCATTTTAGATGCGGACATGGTATTGTGAGTTAATAGAAAATATATTTTGGTCTCGGCCCCATGGTCTTGGCTCAGGGCTCCTGAAATTCTTGACATTTCCTGAGTGACAGGCATGGCTTTGTTGAAATATGATGACTCTGGTGGCTGCTGGATGAGAAGGGGTCACTGGAAAGACCGAGGCATGATTGGAAGCCTGGAATGTTCAGACCTGCCCCCAGTAGCAAGAGATAGAAGAACACAGGTGGAGTGAGCAAGTTAACGTACCAAGTTAATCAAAGCTAAGGGAGGTATCAGAGGAACATTTGATTTATAGCCAAAAACTTGAGTGAAACCTGGAGAACTCCTACTTCTGATTGGCACCCGAGTGGGGCAGTCTTGTGGGACTTGCCCTTTAACTGTGGGACTGACACCGTCTCCAGACAGATAGTATGAGAGGTGTGTTATGTTGTAGGACCAGCTGATGTGATAGAAAATTGCTTTGGGGAAGAAAAATCCCCACACATTGGGTGACCAAAGTGTTAGAAGGGAAGTGTTCTGTGTGAGTAGAAAACAAGACACAAGACTAGGACACAACTGAGATTATTTTACTTAAAAATATTCATTCTTGTTAAAATTACACCAGACACTGGTGATGGTCAGGAAGCTTTATTACCACATCAGCTTGTGTTGCTTGGACATCTGTGCTGTTGCTCATATTGTGTATGGCTCTAACCTCCTTTCGTGGACATAACCCACTGCAGAGGAGTCCACCTCACAGATGCTCCAAGGGAGCTTCTCCCTGACACGAGGCTCAGAGCCACAATCTCGGGGCCCAGGGGTTTTGGTCTCACTTCCTCGTCATCTGAGACACTGTGAGTAACGATAGCTGCTCCCACTACCATGATATGTCCCACAGTAATAGTCGGCCTCATCCTCAGGCTGCAGCCCAGAGATGGTCAGGTGAGCGGCATTGGAGGAGCTGTCGATGGAGCCAGAGAACCGATCCGGAACCCCGGAGGGTCTTTTGTCATCTCTATAGATCACAGTGGTTGGGGCACTGCCCGGGCGCTGCTGGTACCAGTACACATAGTCGTCCCCAATGTTGCCACTGCTGCGGGTGCAGGAGATGGTGGCCTTCTGTCCTGGAGACCCCGACACAGAGGGGGGCTGAGTCAGCACAAACTGGGCCCAGGACCCTGCAAGGAGGGAGCAACACAGAGATCAGTGAGGACAGGACAGACCCCTTTTCCAGGGAGGAAGGAGAGGTCGTCCCCTCAAATGACAAACAGGTGCCCTCCAACAATTCCCTCAGGCACCACCTGTGCAGTGAGCCAAGAGGGTGAGGAGAAGGGGAGCCCAATTCATGGTGGAGACACCCAGACTCTGCTTCCTGAGCCCCACAGCCTTCAAACATCTTATATGTCCCCCTGACACTGAGAGTGGGAAGTCTATGCAAATCTTTCCCTTCTGGCAGCTGTGCAAGCCCCTCCTTCAGCCCCAGCCAGAGCTCTAGCTGAGGAGACAGAGTAGGAGAGAGAGGGCTTCAGCCCAAAGGTGAACCAGGAAATAGGCAAGAGGCAGGGAGAGGCCCCCACTGAGAAACTACAGAGCACGCACGACCCCTGGTGGACGCCGGAGGTATGGCGGCCTCAGACTGCAGCTGCTGGCTCCTGGCCATGTGTGACCTGCAATGGACTGCACCAGTTCCCAGGGATTATGAAACCGAATCTCTGGGCACTGGCCTTTACCTTGGCCCTGCTGAGGACAAAGTTGGATATTTTCCATGTGAAGACAGAGGGAGATGGGACAATAAAAGCGAAGGGCAGCCATCACACATGAAGGATCTTGTCACATCCACATCACGATCTCCCTGCATGGATCCTTCAAGAGCTTCTCTCGTGATCCCATGGAAGAGCCTGTGACCAACCGACAACCCAGGAGCATCTGGAGGAGTCAGTGTGTGGAGCTTTAGCCACTCTAACGAGAGCCTAGTGCTATCTCACTGTTTAAGTCTGAGATTCCCCAAGGATATGCGGTGTTGGGCGTCTTGTCACATGTCTATCTCCCGCTGTACAGATTCCTTAGGAATGAGGCTGTTCAGACCTGGTGAGAGAGACCTATTCCTCATGGCTGGGAATTTGGAGGCTCGACAAAGCTCTAAAATCAGGTGAAAACAAACAAAACTCCGCCCCTCTATGGTTTCTGAGCTCAGAGAACAGTTCGTGAAGCCCAGGTTGGTGCCAGGGTACATACAGATGCTGTGCAGAGGGCCACCTGGTTCTCTAGGGTCACACCTGCAGCACTTACACCTTTCCTGAGCCCATTCAGCATTGTGGGGCTGTTGTGTTCTAGAAACAAAGTAATTCTGTTTGCATTGGAGGAACCATATCTTCAAGCAGAGATATTTTCATTGACCCCCAGAGTGATAACAGAGTTGAGAGCATGAAAACATTTGTTTTAAAAGCACAACTGACAGCAGAAGCAATGTCACAGGCAGGGCCAGGGGAATGATGGCCAGGCAGGGGTGTGGAGGGCAGATGTGTCACCTTTCCCCATGAAACAGAAGCTCCTGGTGGCATTGGGGTTGTGCTCAGCTCTCTAACAGTGATAATCTGCCTCCTCCTGGGGCTGGAGACACATGCACTCTTGGGAGGTCTCTGCCCAGGGTTCGAACATGAGGACAAGTTACTTCCTGTCCTCTTACATACATTTCGTCACCAGAGGGCGGCTCTCTGTGCAAACCCATCCCTGGAGCTGGTTCTCTGTAAGACCCTCAGGGTCCTGGAGCTAAAGGGGCCAGTGTCTGGAAAGTACATTCCTGTGACCAGGATGTAATTTAGGCAGAAAGAAAAATTTAGAGTTAATTAACTCTGATAGCATTTTTACTTAATCAGAGTCTAGGACATGTGGGGTGAGAGAAATCTGTCCACCTTCATCCCTGCGGCACAGGACCCTCAGCTGTGGGTCAGGAAGCCCAGGGCGGGGTGAGCACACAGTCCCTCCTTCTGCCCCTGACCCCTCACCCTGCCCACAGTGCCCTGTGCCTCAGATGTCTCCCTGGGGTGACAAGGAATAAGTGTTTGCATTTCTGTGGAAAAAAGCTCATGCCTGGGACTTGGCTAATCTAGACACAATGTGTGTGCCTGAGTTGGTCCAGATATTCTTAGGAAACAAGTATTCTCAGAAACAAGGAAAAATTGGGTGGCATTCAAAAGAGTTGGCATGTAGAACCTCAGTACTTCTGAAAGAGGAAAAATAAATAAAATAATACCTCCTATGTGCAAAGACTTAAAGGTTGAATTAAGACATCTTTTTTAAGGAAAAATCAATAATATTAGCATATTAAAGATTTTTGAGGGTGATGGGGAGTGGACGACTTTTGGAGTTGTAGTGAGAATAAGATGATAGAGGGATTTTATGCTGATTAATTTCTGTTAATTACCCTCCTAGAGATGGAGCCCTGGGCAATGGAAACCAGCGAGAACCTCTCCCTGTCTCTGCAGCCCTCAGGTGGAGATGGAGCTAAGACAGCAGAGCCCAGGGAGCTGCGGGGCTGAGGGAGCAGCTGCAGGGGAGGAGGAGCTGCAGTGAGGGATTCTCCCTGGGAGTCTGCACTAGTTGTGAGCATCTTCCTGTAGGTCTGTTCAGACGAGATCATGGTGTCTCTGACCAGGGCAAATATTGACCATCAGATAGGATGTATCCTTAGTAACAGAAGACTCACACTTTTGACATGAATTTCTCGGTGAACATGACTGTCGGGGTCATCATTTGTAGTTGCACACACTGTATTGTGAAATGATAGAAAATATATGTTGGTCTCAGCCCCATGGTCCTGGCACAGGGCTCCTGACACCCTTGTAATTTCTTCGGTGACAGGTGTGCCTTTGTGCTAAAGGGTGAATCTGGGTGGCTCCTGGATGACGATGGTCACTGGAAAGACTGAGGCATGAGAGAAGCTTGGAATTTTCTACCAGCCCTCATTTGTAAGAAAGAGAAAGGCTCAGGGGGAAGGAGCTAATTCCTCAACCAAATTACTCAAAACCAAGACAGGGATTATGGGAACCTTTGATTTATAGCCAAAAACTTGTGTGAAACCTGGGAACCTCCTACTTGTGATTGACACCTCAGTGGGGCAGTCTTGTGGGACTGGCCCTTTACCTGTGAGACTGACACAGTCTCCAGGCAGATAGAGTTAGAAGTGGGGCATGTTGTAGGACCAGCTGGTGTCACAGAGAAGTGCTGTAAGGAAGAAATATCCCCACACATGTGGTCACCAAAGTGTCAGAAGGGAAGTGTCCTGTGTGAGAAGAAATAAGACACAACAGGAGGAAAGGATTCAGATTTTTACTTAGAAATAATTACTATTGTTAAAATGTCCAGGGGACACTGGGGATGGTCCGCACGTGTCCCTGGGAGGCCTGTGCTGTTGCTCATATTGTGTGTGGCTCTTTCCTCCTCTCATGGACACATCCCACTGCAGCGGAGTCCACCTCACAGATGCTCCACAGAAGCTTCTCCCTGACACGAGGCTCAGAGCCACAATTTCGGGGCCCAGGGGTTTTTGTCTCACTTCCTCGTCATCTGAGACACTGTGAGTAACTATAGCTGTTCCCACTGCCATGAGCTGCACCACAGTAATAGTCAGCCTCGTCCTCAGGCTGCAGCCCAGAGATGAGCAGAAGCCCCGATTGGCCGAGGTGTCTTTGGATCCAGAGAAGCGGCTGGGGACCCCTGAGCCCTGGTGCTTATCTGAGTCTGATTTATAACTCAGGAGAAACCTGGGAGGGCTCCCTGGATTCTGCTGGAACCAGCGTATACGGTAGCCAGCAACATTGAAGCCACTGCTCAGGGTGCAGGTGAGTCTGGCTGAGGCTCCAGGAGAGGCAGAGAGGGAGGGCAGCTGAGTCAGCACAGGCTGGGAGAGGGAACCTGCAAACACAGACACTGTCAGGGATGGGACAGGGACCAGGGAAGTGTCTCAGGAGATGGAGCATGAGGGGAATCCCCTTGGGCACTGAGCCTGGTCCCCAAACCTGTCCTACCTGTGCAGTGAGAGAGGAGCACAAGGAGGAGAGGAGTCCAGGCCATGGTCACAGCCCCTGAGCCCACAGTGGGCTGGGCTGCCCCAGGCCTCCTTTTCTTCCCCACCTTCTGCCAGAGGAGGGGCTTCCATGCAAATGTGCCCATCCAGTGACTGCCAGCCCCTCCCTGAGCCTGGGGCTGGAGCTCAGCTCACACCCAGACTGAGGAGGATGGAGGGTGGCTTCACTCCTTGGGAGACCCTGGGAGGAAGCACCTGCTGAGACAACACATCATTGAATACAGTGTCCAGCCTCAGGTCCAGTCTCCTAGGAGTGAATGTTCCTCAATGAGCAGCTGTGTAGGGACCACAGGACAATGCCATAGTGCCTTCTGTTGGTGACAGAGCAAACACCGCCCCATGGCCCAAAGCCCTGTAAGCCCAGCTGGTTTCTTCAGCTCAGTTAGTCATTGTCTCTATTCACCATCCATGCTCTAGTTGCCAGATACCGTGATTCTGATACACTGTAGCCATGACTGTAACATCTCAATCCCAGGGGGTGACTCTATCTATGGGAGGTGTGAAAATGTTCATGAATGATGAATTAAATGTATTCCACCTGAAGTGAAGATGTTGCAAGAGTAAATGCACAGTGACCTCCATGTCCAATGTACATCCAGACTGATGAGATGGGATCAGAAGCACCTTCTAAGAAAGCAAAAAGGTCCCCGCTCAGGGCACTCTGCCAGGACAGAGAAAACAGAGCTGCTCAGTCTCCATCAGTGAGCACAGGGCCCCGCCTTGAGGCCCAGGGATCTTTGAATGAATAGTCCTCAATGAGCAGCTGTGTAGGGATCACACAGCAGCCCAACAGATAACCTCTTAAAATAGAATAAACACATACTTTCTTTGGAAGACATAAAATTGGCTCTAGAAGAAATGTAGTAATAAAGAAAACCAATTTTAGTAGAAAAAGAAAAAATGTAATGAAATGAATCCACTGAATAGCATCAGATACAGATATTTTCACAGGGAACCTCTACCAACCTTTCAGAGATCAGATGGTTCTAATTCCTTTGCTTTATACTTTTACAATATTGAAAAGTAAGTAGAATATCAGAGTTCTTGTTATATCAATAATATACCTTACACATAAATTATACATAAAGGGAAATTACAGATCAATAACATTAAATATTGTAACAAATATTTAAAATACTGTATCAACAGATAGGGCAGTATCAAATAAATGCCATTAGCCCAAAATTATCAATGTCCTTGGTTTATTTAGGTGTCCCGAATTTTTACGTAATGTCCTTTTACTGATCTAAGATCCCACCCGGGATACTCAATAACATTTATTAGTCATGTCCCCTTATGCATCTCTTACTGTGACCGTCTTAATCTGTCCCTGTTTTAGGTGTCTGTATCAACACTTAGTGAGTGGGAATTAAGCCTGATATTCTTCTGGGCCATATTTTTAAATATATGACTTGAAATTCTATAACATGGGAAGTGTGTCTCTCTCTTCTCCTCCATTTTTTGGTTTCTTCAACTCTTTTATAGTGTGCATCATGACCAGTTGTTTTACACTTCAAGTTACAAACCAATACTATCATGGTTATTTGGATGCTCAAATCGTTCCAGAGCTCTTAGTCACAATGTCGGTGTGTGTGTGTGTATGTACAGATGTTTGTGATGAATTTAAATGAGTGTTTATTTCTGGGGATGCCAGTGGCTCCATGCACATCTTATGTAATTACTGATGTTAGAATTAAACTTTCTCCACAGAAGTCTGCATTGTTTCATTTGAGCATGGTGTAGTAGCCAACATCAGGCACAGGGCAGACTCATCCCTGTGGGCGCCAACACTTGCAGTTCCACTCAGCATACAGAACAAGAAAATCCATGAGTGAACTAAGCTGAAGTGCACATCCGTAAGAGTTTCTATGAGTCATGGTCTGTCTCCATGAGACCAGACAGGAGTCATACTGCTCCCTGAGACTCTAATGGGTCCCTGCAGGGATCAGTCAGGACTCCTCCCCTTGGTTAGAAAGCTCCATGTCCACTCCTAAAGTGAGAAATCTGGGGCCCACCGGTGTCCATGCATTCACTTACTTGTGTCGTTCCAGCACTCAGCACAGACACACCACCATCATGCACCTGTTCCCATGGGAAACCCCGTCATCAAGGGGAGTGCCGTCGTCTGTACACTCTCTTTTGCTTTTAGTCTTACAGGCTCCTCTCATTGTCAAGGTCTTTACATCAGTACTTTCTTCCCCTCCCTCCAGTGAAGTGGCTCAGACTTTCATAGTGCAAATGGATGGGTTCTTGTCATGATCTGCATTTCATCATGGGATCCCCAACTTCCAAAATTACGTTTAGTGTGAACACATTAAGGTTGTGTTATTATAAAATTTTCAATGACTTTGACTAATCCATAGTGTCATTGAGGTGCCTTTACTGTACATTGTAATGTCATTTTACTGATCTAAGAAAAGGACATTTTTCTACATTATAGAAAAATATCCTTATTCCTAAAGAAATACTTTATGTTCCCATAGTCAACTCTTCTTTTCAAAACCCCAGTGTACAACAGACATTCGTACTCTCTCTAGAGGTGTGTCTCTTCCAAAATGTGACATAATTCATGTCATACTAAAAATAATATCCTGTTTTTAAATCTTGGAGGACATCATCACGGCTTCCTGTTGCGGTGATTACACATATACTGTTATAATAAATGTCTATGCTCAGACTCTGGCTGCTGACAGTTTGGGGAGTTATTAATACAACAGCTATAAACATTCACATGAAGTTTTTCTGTAGACAAAAGTATTGGTTTTATTTTTATAATTTTATTTTATTTCTCTTATTTTTAATTGAGGTGTAATTGACAGATGTTATATTAGTTTCACGTGCATAACATAATGAGTCTATATTGGTATATATTGTAAAATCATCTGCAGAAAAAGTCTAGTTGACATCTGATAACATAGTTACATTTTTATTGTTTCTTACGCTGAGAACTTTGAAGATGTACTTTTTTAGCAGAGTTCCAATGTCCAACATGACAGCATCTCTGCCATAGT
The DNA here is from genome assembly GCA_030848825.1 of Tadarida brasiliensis. Taxonomy (NCBI): domain Eukaryota; kingdom Metazoa; phylum Chordata; class Mammalia; order Chiroptera; family Molossidae; genus Tadarida; species Tadarida brasiliensis. Next base: position 19,127,975 of record CM061277.1, on the reverse strand, counting down.
CACCATGCTGCGCATTGTGTCCCAAATCATTTATTTCACAGCTGGGAGTTTGCACCCTTTACTCCTTTACCTGTGAACCCCTTCATGCCCATCTCTGTAACTCACCAATCTGTTATAATTTTATAAATGTAAATCACCATACTTTGTACTAAAATTCAGAAAACAAAACAAAACTAGTCAGCACTGAATACAGTGAAGTAAATCACAATCTGAGACACAAACAGGGCGGAGTTGCCATCTGCACAGAACAAATAGTGCTGAGGCCCCAAAAGGATCTGGGACCCAGGAGAATGTTTTGTTTATTTTAACATCTCCAGAAGACAGGAATGTACACCAATCTGAAGTAAATTGTCCCAGCTGATGGGGACATGCACTTTCAGTGTTGTTTAGGACCCTTGCTCTGGGAGAGTGCTGCTGTGAATGACTTTGAGGACAGAAGGGGGAGGAGGATCCTTCACTCCCTGGCAGTGTTCCTGGATGAACCTGGGCCCAGGACATCAGACAGAGAATAAGGAGAAGTCACAGGTCACAGGCTGAGCCTGAGCAGACAGCTGCTGGAGTGTTCACCCACCTTTCAGATGAGAGGGGTTCTTGTCTCACTTCCCCACAGGCCTGGAGCACTGTGTTACCACTGAGATTATTGTCCCATGATGAGCAGTAATAATCGGCCTCGTCCTCTGCCTGGAGCCCAGAGATGGTCAGGGTACCCGAGCTGCCAGACTTGGAGCCAGAGAATCGATCAGGGACCCCTGAGGCTCTGTTGTTATTAGCATAGATGATGGTTTTGGGGGCTGTTCCTGGGAGCTGTTGGTACCAGGCCACACCATTACCACCACCAATGTTGGAGCTGCTTCCAGTGCAGGAGATAGTGACCCTCTGGCCTGGGGCCGCAGACACTGAGGGCGGCTGAGTCAGCACAGACTGGGCCCAGGATCCTAGAAGACAGAGGAACACAGAGATGGTGATGCTGGGTCTATCGACGAGAGCAGGAAGCAGAGCCCAACCTATCTTCCCTTGGTCCCTTCTTCAGTCCCCATTTCCAGTCACCTGTGCAGTGAGCGATGAGAGTGAGGAGGACAGGGGACCAGGCCATGTTCGAAAGCATCACTGAGTCCTGCTTTCCGTGACCTCAAGGCTGAAGCAGGGCTTCCCCAAATCTCTCCCTTCTCTTCTTTATACTTTTAGAGAGGGAGGGGGACCCATTATGCAAATCAGAATCCCCTGGTCTCCACAACAGGTGCCTCAGTCATAGGATGGCCATGGGTGTTTTCAGGGGTGGGGCTGTGTGAGGTCATGGGCTGCGGAAGTCACAGCTCTAAGCCCATGAACAAAGAGAACTAGGCAGTTCCAGAGATTGCTTCCAGAGCATAACACCCAGGTCCCTCAGGAACAAGCCCCGAGCGCCCTCTAGTGTCCAAGCCCAGACACACACTGTGTGACCCGGTGAGCAGAACCCATGAGAGACAGACTCAGCTTTCCCACTGTTCTGTCCACTGCCCCTTCTCTTAGGGCCAGGCCAGGTGTCACCCCTTGAAGCCTCCCCATAACCTCAGGGTATTTCAATGCTCTTCTCAGTGTCTTCAGGGTGAGTCTTTCCACACCTCCCTTTGCTGTTCAGTGGTCAGGACTCCGGTGGTATCTCTTACATAAACTATTAAACTAGTGTCAGATACAGAGCTGTGACCAGCTCCGTGGAACCATGTCCCCTTCTGTGCAGGAGAAGGGTTCTTTCCTCCCTGGTGGGCAGATGTCTCCTTCCCTGTGGATTCCCAGCAGAACTGAGGAGAAAGGGCGCTCTTCTCTCTAGGGATGGGAGGCTGTGAGGAGAAAGTTCTCATTTGCATTCCTATGGGAGATGCTGTGTAAAACTTTATTGTCTGTCAATATGTACACCTGCAAGAAACCATAGTCCTCACATGCTGTGAGCAGAGGAGTCTATTCTCAAGCTCACAGTAGAAAGTTGGCTGGGGACCTGCCAAATGACGTTGTTTGTGACTTTTTTCTAAGAGTAAGAGGCAAAATTTTAATGTGCGTGATAGCATGATGTGTGTGTGTGTGTGTGTGTGTGTGTGTGTGTGTGTGTGTGACAGAGAAAGAGGGAGAGACTATGCCACATGTAACATCACGAGGACTGTCCCTCAGAATCACAGTATGAGGTCCAGGGTACTGCAGTCCCTAAGGGATGCTCTTCATGCAAACTCATCCTGAGGGTTCACTCTATTTTAGTCCCTCCAGGGTCCTACGCCTGGAGCTAAATAAGGCTGTGTCTGCAAAACCACTTCCCTTGGCCCAAGATGAATTTTAGGCAGGCAGGAAGAATTTGGTCCAGATAAGGTATGATAACAATTACACCTCATCTAAAGACAGGTCTTGTGCATAAGGATATCTGTCCAGGGCCTGAGAATCTGGTGGGACACCTGAGGGTCAACCTCTGCTACCACAAGTGAAGGGTTGGGTCCATGTCCTGAAGCTGCTGCTAACGGGACACATCGGTCCCCAGGGTGGATGGTGCAATAGTCAGTGTCCACCCAGCCCACTTTCTCTGTTTCTGCACACTGCTGGGCAGGACACACTGGGGCTCGAAGTCTAGAGGTCAGGAGATACACAGAGAAGAGAGACAGTCAGAGGACAAGACGCACTCAGGGCTCCTGGGTTTTTTATCACCAGCACAGGCACTGATCAGGGCATCTGTGCAGTAAGTAGAATAGTGAGAAGATTTCAACCCAGGCCATGGTGCAGAAACCCTCCCAGATCTACATCCAGAGTCTGCTCGTCTGATTCTGGGCTCCCCAGGTCTTCTTGGTCCTCTCCAGAATCCCAAGGTGTGGGACGGATCCTCATGCAAACCAGCACCCTCCCCTGGCTGTCCCAGCGGCAACCAATTTTTTGAATCTGAACTATGACTGAAACCATTTTCCAGAATTAGTGGAGGTGGAGCAGGGGGCCTGGTCTGTGTCCCCCCAAGTTCCTCTGAGGACACATCTGCTGGGTTTCAATCAGCAGGGGGTAGAGTGAGCAGATGCAGGTCCATTGGTGGCTCCCAGCTCAGGTCACAGAAAAGACCACTCAGGGACAGGCCACATCGCCCGGTGCTGCCTGAGGCCCAGACATAGATGCATGTTTGGTCTTCCCCACTGTCCACTTCATTGTCCCTTGAAAGATATAGCTGGACTTGTCTGTGCACCAGGCATTTCTCATTTCTCCACAGGGCTACTCTCCACCATTCCTCACCTGCCCAGTGGTCCGTGTTCATAGGACAGTGTTGGGAACTGGTCCCCCCTGATGGAAATACACTGGTGGCAGCAGAGTTTTAAGCCTAGTGGAGAGTCAGAAGCCACCCTCCCTCCCAGGGCACCAGGATAAGCAAATTCCTCTTTCTCCCCTGGTCAGACGAAACTTCTCCCCAGACTCAGTCCTGCCTTCAGAGCCCCAGGTCTCTCTGTCTGATTATGCTCTTTCCTCAGCCCTCCTGAGACTGCCTTAGAGACTCTGAGCACCCAACTCCTAGTAAATAATAATAAAAGTGCATGGATTTCGCCTTGCCAGTTTGGCTCAGCGGTTAGAGCGTCAGCCTGCGGTCCAGAGAGGCCCGGGTTCGGTTCCCGCTAAGGGCATGTACCTTGGTTGCAGTTTGTCTCCGGCCCTGGTTGGTCGTGCGGGTGGCAGCCACTCCATGTGTCCCTTTCACGTCGATGTTTCTCTCTCTCTCTCTTCCTCTCTCTCCCTCCCACTCTATCTGAACAAAAAATGAAAAAATGTCCTCGGGTGAGGATAAAAAAAAAAAAAGGTGCATGGCTTTCTTATGACCCACACATTTTACACACCTGATTCAAGAATGAGTTCACATTCAGCAGCATCAGTGTAAGAGCCTTGTGGTAGAGGACTTTCCTCAGCAGAAACCTACCTGTTTCGGTTAAGAATTTTACAGTTGAAAACCTCCAAGGACCAATGTGGCAGACTGTCCAGGGAACACTCAGGCCTTTTTCACTGCTGTGTTCTACACTTCCTTTGGGGGCCACCGAATGAACTGCAGTCCTTTGGTGTCACAGGAGATCCCCAGACCCGAGCCAAGAGCATAAAGCAGGACCTCATCTCAGTGTGTCCTTCCCTGTGATTGAGGATAGTCTCAGAGTAAGGCTCCATGGTCCCTATTCTGGAATCACTCACTTGCTGATGTAAACTGACGTAATAAACAAGGTGGGTCTTTCTTCCTGGCTATGTGAGCTTTTTATTGTGAGGTGGGTGTCTTGTAAACAATATATATATATGAATCATGATTTCTTATCCAATCAGCTACCTTATCCTTTGATCAGAGCATTTAATCCACTTATATTTAAGGTTATTATTGATATGTACTTATTTATTGCCATTTGTGTTAGTGTGGTTATATTTTTATTCCTATCTCTTCTACTAACAGCAGCAGTCCTTTGAACAGTTCTTGCAGTGCTGCTTTGGTGCTAATATATTCCCTTACCTATTTTTTTATTTTTATTGTTTTGCCTGGGAAGCTCTTTATTTCACCTTCTATTTTGAATGAGAGCCTTGCTGGGGAGAGTAATCTTGGATCCATATCCTTGTTTTTCATGACCTTGATTACTTCTGGCCTGTAGTGTTTCTGTTGAGAAGTCAGCTGATAGCCTTATGGTAGTTCCCTTGTAGGTAACCGGTTGCTTAACTCTTGCTGCCTTTAGGATTCTTTGTCTTTAATTTTTTACATTTTAATTATTATGTGTCTTGCTATGGGTCTGTTTGGGTTCTTCTTACTTGGAGCTTTCTGTGCTTCTTGTATTTGTATGCCTTTGTCCTTCACCAAGTTAGGGAAGTTTTCTGTCACTATTTCTTCAAATATGTCCTCTAATCCTTGCTCATTTTCTTCTTCTTCTGGAACTCCTATGATGCAGATGTCGTTACGCTTCATGTAGTCCCACAGTCCTCCTACGATGTCTTTCTGTTTCTTAATTGTATTTTTTTTTTTTTGGCTCTCGAATTGGGTGAGATTTTCTACCCTGTCTTCTAATTTACTGATCCTGTCCTTGGCTTCCTCTACTCTGCTGGTTATTCCTTACAATGTGTTCTTTGTGTCTGCTACGTCATTCTTCATTTCTGTTCAGTGGTTTTTTATTTTCAATTGGTTGATTCTCAATGTTTCTATAACTTTGCTCAGGCTATTGCGCTCTTTACTCATACTGTTGAGCTTCCTCATTATCATCACTGTGAACTCTACCTCTGATAACTCGGTTAACTGCATTTCATTTATCTCTTCTTCAGTAACATTTTCTTGAGCTTTCATTTGGGATTTGTTTCTTTGTTTCACCATTTTGGCTACCTCAGTGGGTTTTGGAGCCTGCCAAATTTTCCCTGTGAGTGTTGGTGTTCTGCTGGTTGTAGCTCCCTCTACTGGGTTTGCATGAGTGTGGGAGGACCCACGTTAAACACCACTGTCAAGTTTTACTTTCCTGGGTCGATGTGCAAGCCCAGGAAAGTTTAGTTATCCTCTAGCTTTTTGCCTGGAGGCCATTAGTCTCAGTTACTTGATGAGCCTTGGGTTGTAGCCCTCAACTAAATGAAAAATAAAAATCCCTCAGGTGTTCAGGGTACAAGGATTTCCAGCAGGTGTGGAAGATGATTGCTGGCTGTTAATGAGTCTCTATTTGCATTTCTCTGGCCTGGCCTGGTGGTGTTAAATTCTTGAGGGAAGGGCTGTTGCTTTTCCCTGGGGCTCTGGAAAGGGGCTCTTTGAGTAAGATGGCTACTGTCCTGGCAGGGAGTGATTCAGCACAAAACTCCCATTGCTCTCCCGCTCACCCAGTCCTGAGTCTCTGCACAAGTTCCAGTCCAGTACTCCTTCCCTCTGCCAGAGGCCAAGGTGAGTGCCTGTAGCTAATTTACTGCTCACTCCTAGCCCTTTTTGATGTGGAGCCAGCTTTGGATTTTAACCCCAAGGGAGTTACTCACATGTAAAACAGCTTGGGATTTTAACCACAAGGGAGCTTCTCACAGCTAAGTTCTGTGGGCTCTCAGCCTGCCTTCTCGTGCCTCTGCAGGTCCTACCAGGCTCGATTTAGTGTCCTCTTTCTGTCCCTGGTTATACGGGTCCTCTCCAGCAGCTCTGTGTTGGTTTTTCTGAACGATTTTAGTTGTAATTCCAGATTGGTCTGGGATATGGTCTGTGTGGCTTCCATTCACTCTGCCACCATTTTGGAATCTCTATTTATCTTATTATTTAGTTGAGGTATAATTAACATACATTATATTAGTTTCAGGTGCATCACGTAATGATTCTATATTGGTATGTATTACAAAAATCATCTGCAGAAATAGTCTAGTTGAAATCTGATAACAAACATAGTTACATTTTTATGATTTCTCATGCTGAGAACTTTTATGATGTACTTTTTTAGCAGTGTTCCAGTGTACAATAGGACAGCATTCTCTGTCATAGTCACCATGTTGTGCATTATAACCCAGAATCATTTATTTCACAACTGGGGGGTTGCACCCTTTGACTCCCTTTACCCCTTGGAAGCCATTCATCCCCATCTCTGTAACCCATCAATCAGTGATAATTCTGTACTTGTAAATAGCCATATATGCTACTAAAATTCACAAATGAAACAAAACTAGTCAGCACTGGTTCAATTCATGTAAATAATAATCTGAGACCCAAACAGGGCAGAGTCACCATCTGCAGAGAACAAATAGTGCTGAGGCCCCAGACAGTTTCTGGGACCCAAGACAATGTTTTGTTTGTTTTAACACCACTAGAAGTAATGAATGCACACCAATCTGAAGTAAATTGTCCTCAGCTGGTGGAGGCATGGACTTTCAGTTTTCTTTAGGACAATTAGTCTGGGAAGGTGCTGCTGAGAATGACTTTGAGGAGAGAAGGAACAGAAGGATCCTTCACTCTCTGGCAGTGTTCCTGGATATACCTGGGCCAAGGATATCAGACAGAGAATAAGCAGAAGTCACAGATCATAGGCTGAGCCAGAACAGGCAGCTGCTGGTGGGTTCACCTACATTGCAGATGAGAGGGGTTCTTGTCTCACTTCCCCACAGACCTGGTGCATTGTGTTACCACTGAAATGATTGTCCCATGATAAGCAGTAATAATCAGCCTCATCCTCTGCCTGGAGCCCAGAGATGGTCAGTGTGGCTGTGCTGCCAGACTTGGAGCCAGAGAATCGATCAGGGACCCCTGAGGCTCTATTGCTATTAGCATAGATGATGGTTTTGGGGACCATTCCTGGGAGCCATTGGTACCAGGACACATATTTACCACCACCAATGTTGGAGCTGCTGCCAGTGCAGGAGATGGTGACCCTCTGGTTCAGGGCCCCAAACACTGAGTGCGGCTGAGTCAGCACAGACTGGGCCCAGGATCCTAGAAGAGAGAGAGACACAGAGATGGTGATGCTGGGTCTTGAGACAGGAGGAAGAAGCAGAGCCCAACCAGTCTTTTCAGGGTCCCTTCTTCAGTCCGCATTTCCAGTCACCTGTGCAGTGAGCGATGACAGTGAGGAGGAGAGGAGACCAGGCCATGCTGGACAGCTTCACTGAGTCCTGGCTTCTGTGGCCTCAAGTCTGAAGCAGGGCTTCCCCAAATCTCTCCCTTCTCTTCTTTATACTTTTAGAGAGGGAGGCGGACCCATTCATGCAAATCAGAATCCGAAACTATTTGATCCCTCCTGGTCTCTAAACCAGGTAACTCTTAGGCTGGCCATGGGTGTTTGCAGGGGTGTTGCTGTGTGAGGTCATGGGTTGAGGAAGTCACAGTTCAAGCCCTGAGCAAAGAGAACTGGGCAGTTCCAGGAGATGGTCTCAGGGCACAACACTCAGGTCCCTCAGAAACAAGCCCCGAATGCCCTCTAGTGTCCATTACCAGAAACATACTTCTGTGACCTGGTGACCAGAACCCATCAAAGACAGACTCAATTTTCCACTGTTGTGTCCACTGTTCCTTGCCATAGGGCCAGGGGAGGTGTCCCCTCTTGTAACGTCCCCAGCTCCTCAGGACATTTTAATGCTTTACTCAGAGTTTCAGGGTAAGTCTTTCCACACCTCCCTTTGCTGTTCAGTGATGATGATTCAGGTGGTGTCTCTCACATAAACTCTTAGACCAGTATCAGGTCCAGAGCCATGACCAGCCTTGCAGAGGCATGTCCCCTTCTGTGCAGGACATGGCTTCTTTCCTCCCTGGTGTGCAGAGGTCTCCTTCCCCGTGGATTCCCAGAAGAACTGAGGAAAAAGGACAGTCTTCTCTCTAGGGATGGGAGGCTGTGGGGAGAAAGTCCTCATTTGCATTCCTATGGGTGATGCTGTGTAAAATTTTATTGTCTGTCAATATTTCCACCTGCAAGAAACCATAGTCCTCACATGCTGTGAGCAGAGGAGTCTATTCTCAAGCTCACAGTAGAAAGTTGGCTGGGGACCGGCCAAATGACGTTGTTTGTGGTATTTGTCTAAGACTAAAAGGCAAAAATTTTAATTTGCATGGTAGAGTTTTTCTTTAAAATGTTACGTATTAGTCACCACTTACCCAACTTAAAATGGATGTATGTTAGTGCATTTAAAATCACCTCAATAAGCTTGATTTCGAAACATCCATAGAAATGCACTGGAAATGCAATGCCCCTGTTCTTGAATGAAAAGGTTTATATAAACATTATCCTAAAATCACTCTATTTTTTTAGTCATGAGTTTAGGACTTGTATACTGTGGTCTGGTCCTGCAGATTGGAAAGCCTGGATTGGTGCCCCATGTAACTCCATGATGGGTTTTCCTATGAAATCAGAGCCGTCCCAGTAATAGAAACACCCAGCACAGACCAGCATCCAAGACAGAGTGCTGTTGGATTCAGACTAATCTGTGGGGTGGGCACAGCTACAGTCCCTGCACTTGTGTCCAGCATTCTTAGGGCACAGAAACTGTTCGCTCAGACATTCAAGGCAGAATGGTCCCAGAATTTCTGTCAATGACCCCCATTTGAGTTGTAGAAAGGTGGGGAGAAAAGATGTACTAAGTCCCTTAAGTCACAGCCCTGCAGCCCTGGGTTGAGTCAGAATACTTTCCAGCAGATGTTCAGCCCGGCTGGCAGTATCACAAGTGTTGACTGTCTGAGTGATGACCCAGCCCCGAGAGCAGAGCGGAGGCTGTGTGTCGTCCCCATGGACTGTGAGCATCCTCATGTGAGCAGCACTGAGCTGCTGTCCCAGAATAAATGAAATCATCAGCCTCATGTGCTGCCTGGAGCCCAGAGATGATCGGGAGGGCTCAGCTGCACACAAGGAGCAGAGTCACTGTTGTGTTCTAAACTTTCTTTGGGGGCCACTGAATGAATTACAGTCCCTTACCGTCACAGGAGAACGAGGACCTGAGCCAAGAATATACAGCAGGACCTGACCTCAGTGTGTCCTTCCCTGTGATTGAGGGTGGTCTCTGAGTAAGCCACCATGGTCCCTATTCTGGAATCACTCACTTGTTGAGGGAAAATCCGGGTGATAAGCAAGGTGGGGCTTTCTTGCTGGCTCTATTCTAATAAGCCACCTTGATACTTGGTTGCTGTTGATAATGAGGATTGGGATGGAGTGATGGAAACTAATTTTCAAAGTAAAGAATGCATGGAAGTAGGGAGCAGACTGACTAACCTCAGGGACGGGGGTGGGAAGAGAAAAATTAGAGAACTCATATGCATATAGGCATGCGCAGTGCACACTGACCTCATTGTTGGACACGGGGCGTGAGCGGAGTAGGGAGGGGGATGTCAGTGGGAGACGGAAAAGGGACACCTTCAATACTCTCAACAATAAAGATATACAAAAAAATACAGCCCGGTTTCCACAGCCAGTTTGCTCCTTCAGGGTGGTGTGGGCTTGTGTGCATGTGGACGGGGTTTCTGTGTGTGACCCTGTGGTGTGATCCCGAGTGCCTGTCCTGTGTTTCCAGGGATTCATGTCCCACTAATGAACGCTTGTCAGTGCGCCCTCTAAAGGAAGGAACTCTCATAACGCTGTTTTATGTGCATGTAAAATGGACAAAAGTTTGCATTTCAATGTGTGGGCTTCATAGTATGTGAAGGACACCTCAGTGACTTCACAAAACCCATCAACACGTAGGAACATGCTCTCAGGCTCTCAATAGTCCAAATTCTGTTTCAGAATTTCCGTTCTATTAGATTAATAGCAACAACGTTTAATCGCGAGCCGCAGGGAAGACGTGTCAGTGGGGGTGGGGGGTAGGAAGGGGACATCTGTAATACTTTCAACAATAAAAAAAAAAATCGTGGGCCGAGCTCAGTCTAGGTCTTTGTCCCCTGTCACCTTAGTGGGACTGATCATGGTGGAGAAAAAGCAGCATCACTGTCTCATTTCTCACGTGACAAAGACCTGACAGTTGAGTGAGTTACGCAGGGTCACTCTTCCTGGGATGGGAAACTGGGTGTGTGATTTGGGTTCGTGTTCCAAATTCCAGCATTCTCTCTCAACCTGCCCAGTGCCTGGACGGTAGGACACACGAAGGCCGTGTGCCCAGCATCTGGACAATCAGGAGCATTTTCCAGCTGAGCCTCCTGCCTGGGGGCAGTGACCAGGCTGGGACGTTTCATCAGAACAGTTCACTGTGAAGATTGGACTGGACAAAGTGCTCATGAATCCATGGAAGGGACTCTGAACTTTGGTTCCTGAGGGACAAGTAACTGTCAAAATTTATCTGTGTATGTTTTTTTAAAAAAATATTTTTTCTTAATTGAATCAAGACATAGAGCAAGGGTGAGGGAGAGAGAAACATTGATGAGAGAGACATAGACCAGTTGCCCCTTGCATGCCCTCCCCTGGGATCAAGCCCACAACCTGGGTATGTGCCCTAACCAGGTATCAAACAAGCAACCCCTTAACGCGTAGGTCGAAGATCAAGCCCTGAGCGAACCGGCCGGGCTCTGAGTCTGGTCTTAAGCACAGGAAGTGAGAGGAGGTCTGTGGGCCGAGCTGGGATCAGATGGAAGGCTGATATCTCATCTTCCTCTAGGGCTGCTGAGGACACATCTGTTGGATTTCAATCAGCAGTGGGCAGAGTGAGCAGAACCAGGTCCCTTGGTGGCCCCCAACTCAGGTCACAGAAAAGACACCTCAGGGACAGGCCACAGCACCCAGTGTTGCCTGAGGCCCAGACATAGCTGTATGTTTGGTCTTCTCCATTGCCTAGTTTGTTGTCCCCCGAAGAACACTGCTGGACTTGTCTGTGCACCACGCATTTCTCATTTCCCCACAGGGCTATGCTCCACCATGCCTCACCTGCCCAGTGGACTGTGTTCATAGGACAGGCTTGAGAACTGACCCACCCGGGTGGAGATCCCCTGGTACAAGCAGTTTGAAGCCCCATGGTAAGTACAAGGCGCCCTCCCTCCCAGGGCACCAAAATGAGCAACTGGCTCCTTGCCCCCTGGTCAGACAGAACTTCTCCCCAGATCCTGGCCTTCCCACAGAGCCCCAGGTCGCCCTCTCTGGTTACACTCTTTCCCCAGCCCTCCTGTAACTGCCTTAGAGACTCTGAGCACCAAACTCCTAGTAAATAATCATAAACAGAGCACAGCTTTCTTTATGACCTGCACATCTCAAACACCTGATTCAAGAGTGAGTTCACAGATGACAGCATCAGTGTAAGAGCCGCGTGGGGAGGCTTTTCCTCAGCAGAAACCTTCCTGCTGCAGTTAAAATTTTACAATTGGCAACCACTGAGGACCTAAGGAGCAGACTGTCCAGGGAACGCTCATGCTTTTTCACTGCTGTGTTCAACACTTCCTTCAGGGGCCATCGAATGAACTACAGTCCCTTGGCATCACAGGAGAACCCACGACTTGGGGAGAGTGCCGATGATCCTGGGGCACAGACACAGGCAGTGGTCACACCCAGGCTTTGCTAGACTGCAACTTCATGACCAGTCAGCTCAGAAATTACTGCTGTGACCCCCTCAGCATGGATCATCTCCACTGTCGCCCCTGCCCTTTTCACTGATGGAGTGGGTGGGTGTCAGAAGCCGTCTGCTGTGCAGGGAGCAAAAGAGCCAAGGAGCCCATGAACTTGCATCCATGAGCTCTCAGCTCTCTCTCCCAGCTCCTCCTGTGTGGGCTGAGTCTCAGCCCTCACTCCAGGGGAAAGGGCTCCATGACCACAGGACTGGGGTGTGAAGGGAGGACCTCACTGCTCACCAGAGCGGGTGCTGCTCCCGCACGTTCGGGGCTTTGCGCTGGGGGCCCTGAAGCTGCCCTTCCAATGGGGCAGATGGGAGCCTAGTCCTGAGATGAGACCGAGGATGAAGGTGGGTTGGAGGGTTTTTGTGGGTTTGAGGTCTTCTACAAGCTATCAGATTGGAGGATAAAGAAGGGAGGGCACCTGGCAGAGTCCCTGTGCGTGGCTCTGTCCTTCTTTCGAGGACATAACCCAAAGCAGATGAGTCCACCTCACAGATGCCCAAAGAAGCTTCTCCCTGACACGAGGCTCAGAGCCACATCTCTGGGCTCAGGGGTTTTTGTCTCACTTCCTCGTCATCTGAGACACTGTGAGTAACTCAGGCTGCTCCCACTGCCATGAGCTGTAGCACAGTAATAGTCAGCCTCGTCCTCAGGCTGCAGCCCAGAGATGAGCAGAAGCCCCGCATTGGCGGAGGCGTCTTTGGATCCAGAGAAGCGGCTGGGGACTCCTGAACCCTGATGCTTTTCTGAATCTGATTTATACCACAAGAGATACTGGGGAGAGCCCCCTGGTTTCTGCTGGTACCAGTTTATATAGTAGCTGTCAACACTGAAGCCACTGCTCAGGGTGCAGGTGAGTCTGGCTGAGGCTCCAGGAGAGGCAGAGAGGGAGGGTGGCTGAGTCACCACAGGCTGGGAGAGGGAACCTGCAAACACAGACACTGTCAGCATGGCACAGGGACCAGGGTTGTTTCTCAGGAGATGGAGCATGAGGGGAATCCACTTGGGCACTGAGCCAGGTCCCCAAGCCCTGTCCTACCTGTGAAGTGAGACAGAAGCACGAGGAGGAGAGGAGTCCAGGCCATGGTCACAGTCCCTGCGCCCACAGTGGGCTGGGCTGCCCCAGGCCTCCTTTTCTTCCTCACCCTCTGCCAGAGGGGGGGCTTCCATGCAAATGTGCCCATCCAGTGACTGCCAGCCCCTCCCTGAGCCTGCTGCTGGAGCTCAGCTCACACCCACACTGAGGAGGATGGAGGGTGGCTTTACCCCTTGGGAGAAACTGGGAGGAAGCACCTGCTGAGACAACACATCATTGAACACAGTGCCCAGCCTAAGGCCCAGGCTCTTGACTGATAATGTTCCTCACCCAGCATATGTGTAAGGACCCCAGAGCTGTGTCACAGCACCTCCTGCTGGTGACAGAAAGAACACTGCCCCATTGCCCAAAGCCCTGAGAGCCCAGCTGGTTTCTGCAGTTCAGTTGGTCACTGTCTTTATTCACCATCCACAATCAGCTTGTGAGAGACTGTGCTTCTGATACACTGTAGCCATGACTCTAACGTCTCACTCCCAGGGCACAACCCCATCTGTGGGAGGTGCAAAAATATACTTGATGATAAATTAAGTTAATTTAACCCAAATTGAAGATGTTGCAAAAGTAATTGCACAGTGACCTTTATGTCCAATGTCTCAGATGAGGTGACCGTTCATCAGTTGGAAGTGCTCCTAGGCTGTGAGAGGCTTTCCAGGAGCACACTCAGAGGCGTGGTCAGAGGACGACTATTCAGCAAACACTTCGAGTCCTGAGATGTACGGGCTGTTTTCACAGAGATCGGACTTGCCTGAGTGAATGGAAAAACAATAAATATCTAAAATATAAACAAATTTTACTATACCTAAGGAAATGCTAACAAGGAAAACATGACAAAACTTTTCCTACTTATAATTTTTTACTCATTATCCTGTTTAGGAATAAGATAAATGTGAGATTCTGATGTGTTTGCAGATGTGGTGAACATCTGGGCAGTTGATTGCAGAATCCATCACGTCCTCACTGTGCCCATGTGCAAGTCTGCTTTAACCATGCAGTTGGTCCACTAGTCCTCACATGTCTAGAGTCCTGGCTCTCAGTAAATGACTATGACCAGGATCACTGGCTCACCTTGGGCACTCTGTCCTCAAGGCGTAGCAGGGACCTTACTCATTCAGCTCAGGCAGGACACCTCCTGCTTCAAACCCTCAGAGACTCCTCACTGCTGTTTGCAAAAATCCCTAATCCTAGGGTCCTATCAAGAGGATTCATAGTCCGGCCCTTCCCCGTCCACCCCACCATGGAACCTCTGCCCTGGTCCTCTGACCTCCAGCTTCCTTCACTTTCCTGTAACTTCAAAGCCCTGACTCCTGTCCCTTCATGGTGTCCCAGACAACCCTTCCTCTGTCTTTTGGGAGTAGGGATACTAAACTTCAAATCATGGGGAGAACACACATTTTGGCACCTCTGAGTGGCTCTCACTAGCAGAGCACACACACATCATCCCAGACAGAAATAGAGAATTAATGTGACGATGTTGAAGTTACACCAACTCTAGAGAATAGTTCAAGGAACCCCTGCACTCATTACACCACCTCAACCACCATCAGTAGGGCTCCTCTCGTTTAATCGTCCACCCCTGGCTCCTCACCCCACCCCTTCACTGACTATGAAAACATCCACACTCCATGTCCCTTCATCCGTATGTGCTTTCGCGTGTATGAGCATTTTTAATGTCCCCTAACTCTTGCACATGAAATGAAAGGATTCCAGGGTAATCTCACATAAATGTGTGTGTGTGGTCACCCTCAGAATGGTTAGGTAATTGATGTTTGTACTGACTGAAAGAGCTAAGGAGGAAGGCATTCTATGTTTGCAGCTGTGAAGTTCATAGTTGACATATTTGAGATGAAAATGTTCAGGCCATCACATGTGTTCAGACAATTGTTTACTGGTTTCCTTCCCCCACTGTCCCCAGTACAGTGTTGTATCTACTTTTAGAAATTTCATACCCGTCATTCTTCCGCAATGAGTTTCTCACCATGGTCCCTTGTGAGAGTTTGCTTTAAGGATGAACATTGATTTTCATTGATCACACGATGCATGCGGAGCTGGGTGTTAGTGCCACGTGACAATGGATGGTCCTACAGACTTAGTCAGTGTCGTGGGAGCAAACACCCCAACCACTCCTTTGCTCATGCAGGTCGTCTTGTCCTCTGTCCTCTGGGTTTGCCCCGCATCCACCTGCCGCTCCTGTCTGTTCTCTAGGACTCGGAAAAAAATGCACAGGTCAAAAGTACAAGATCTCGTCATGTGTTTATTTATCTTTGTAGCTCACGTTCCAGAAATACTCCCTAAGAGAATAAATGAAGAGAGATATGTTATATATTCACGTGCGTTCTGTAATAATTTCAAATATTAACTGCACATATATTCCGGCCAAAAAGTCGACTCCACTCAAGAAGTATTTCAGATTGTCTGAGCTCATGTGAGTTCTGTACAAGCGTTTTCATTCACAGGTGGGAACCCAGCGGCAGAGAGACACCTGGTCTGCAAGCAGCTGGATGCCATGAGCAGGACTATAAGACCCAGGCTGCACAACAGCGGGGACATGTCCTTTTAACTCGCTTAACCCGGGAGCTGTGTTCTTCTCAGGGGATATATGGAAACGGTCTGGAGTTGTTTTGTGTGCCATGATTTAGAGAGAAGTGGCTACTGCCTTGTGAGGTCTGGAGCCCAAAGGAAGCTTCTAAATGTCCCACAGGCACAGAACAGCCCCTCTTCAAGCGGTGACCCCGCCCTCATTATTAGAAGTGCTTAGGCTCAGCCCTGGCCGGTTTGGCTCGGCGGTTAGAGCGTCGGCCTGAGGTCCAGAGAGACCCGGTTTCGGTTCCCGCTAAGGGCGCGTGCTTCAGTTGCAGTTTGTCCCCGGCCCTGACCCAACCAGGGCAGTGCAGGAGGCAGCCACTCGATGTGTCCCTTTCACATTGATGTTTCTCTCTCTCTCTTTTTCTCTCTCCCTCCCACTCTATCTGAACAAAAAATGGAAAAATGTCCTCAGGTGAGGATAAAAAAAAAAAAAATAAGAAGTGCTTAGGCTCAGAAACCCTGTTCTGAATTCAATTACCTCCGTGAAGTGATTGCATAGGAAACAGGCAAACATCCATTAAGACAGAGTGAAATTTGGAAAGAAAATGGACCCAAAGTCCCACAATCTAAACACAAAAAATCCAGCTGGAGACAGAACAGAGCACCCCTCCCCGGTCGGTTTAGTTGAAGGCAGACCCAGGATGTGGTGGCTCTGGGGACCAATGATCCCTTTCCCAGGTTAGAATGACAGGCCTCTGAGGTCAGGCATGTCCCCTGTTCCATGCTGACCTCTACTGAGCATGTGCTGACCTCCCCATGCTGTTCCCAACACCCCGTCCCCAGACAACGCTGCTCCTGAGGGGGAAGTGTGGGGTGTTAACCCCTTGGCAGGGAATGCTGTCCTCCCCTGGAGGGTGTAAAGCTGCAGCTTCCTGGTGAACCCACAGGCTCAGGGTCTGAGGCAGCTCTCCACCCACTAGGCTCCACAGGACTGAGTCCCTTCGCTTCCTTTCTCGATCAACATCTACCTAACTACGGTGACACAGGTAGCAAGGCACATATCTGTTCCCAGTGTTTCAACTGCTGCGGGTGCAGGAGATGGTGGCCTTCTGTCCTGGAGACCCTGACACAGAGCGGGGCTGAGTCAGCACAACCTCAGCCAAGGACCCTGAAGGAGGGAGCAACACAGATATCAGTGAGGACAGGACGGGCCCTGTGCCAGGAAAGTGGGACAGTTATCCTCCCAGGTGGCAAACAGGTGCCCTCCCAGGATTCCCTTCCAGCTCCACCTCTGCAGTGAGAAAGGAGGGTGAGGACGAGCAGGGCCCAGGCCCTGGTGAAGACACCCTGAGACTCTGCTTCCTCAGCCCACAGCCAGGCCTGAGACCCACCCTCTGTACATGTCACCCTGACCATGAGAGTGGA
The DNA here is from genome assembly GCA_030848825.1 of Tadarida brasiliensis. Lineage (NCBI taxonomy): Eukaryota > Metazoa > Chordata > Mammalia > Chiroptera > Molossidae > Tadarida > Tadarida brasiliensis. Next base: position 19,110,966 of record CM061277.1, on the reverse strand, counting down.
TGTCTCTATGCAAATCTTCCCTCTCCTGGAGGCTGTGCAGGACCCACCTGGGACACAAGCCAGGGCTGCAGTTGATGGAAACACAAGAGTACAGGAGTGAGGAGGGCTTCATGGCAAAGAGGCTGCAGGAAACCTGCAAGAGGCAGGGAGGGGACTCACAGCTGAGACACTGGGGGCACTGTCGCCCTCTGGTGGAAGCCTGAGATGGGGTGACCTTGGACCAGAGCAGGTGTTCAGGGTTCCAGCCAGCCCTCCACCCTCTACCTCTCACAGTTGCAGTCTTTTCAGATTGGCTGATGTCACTTAAAATTATCTCACTTAGGTTCCCCACTGAGTCACTTTCCATTGTTTAAATATGCAGTGTTTGCTTACATTCGCGTGTTGGAGGAACAGGATTTCAGTTTAGACAAACATGCATGAAGGAGCTGTAACACTGTGTGCAGATCCATGTGTGAACACAGTGACCTGATTTAGGTGAATAGCTAGGGGTGGGATTTCTGTCTTGAAGCACATAAAGTATGTTCAGCTGTGTAAGAAATGACAAGGACTTTTCAAAATGCCTTCTTACTTTTTATTCCCAATGTTCAGATATTATTTCTAATACCTTCTCACCCTGATCATGTCCACACAGGCATAAATCAAGTTATAGGCTATGCACCTCTATTTGAGGATGATGAATGAGGAAGGAGGTGGATGAACCCACCCATGTGCAGCCCAACATCAAATTCTGACTCAGAGATGTGGGTGCTCTGAGTTCTTCTGGTCGGTCACTGGGTCCAGCTTACCCCTCATGCATCTCCCAGGGACCAGCACCAAGAGCCATGTCACCTTCCCTCCACATCAGCAGCTACAAGGAAAAAAGCTGTTGAATAGGTCACAACAGATGTTACGCTAAGATAGACTTGGTCCCAGGCAGAGAAAGTTTGACAGACTAAGGCAGGAAGAGCATTGCGAGGTTTTAGTCTCACTTCCCTGAGACGCTGGAGCACTGTGTAAGTGTAACTGTTTCCATCCCATGCAGCACAGTAATAGTCAGCCTCGTCCTCAGGCTGCAGCCCAGAGATGAGCAGAAGCCCCGCATTGGCCGAGGTGTCTTTGGATCCAGAGAAGCGGCTGGGGACCCCCGTGGCCTGGTGCTTATCTGAGTCTGTGTGGTAGGACAGGAGATACCGGGGAGGGCTCCCTGGCTTCTGCTGGTGCCAGTATATGTAGTAATTTCCAACACTGAAGCCACTGCTCAGGGTGCAGGTGAGTCTGGCTGAGGCTCCAGGAGAGGCAGAGAGGGAGGGCGGCTGAGTCACCTCAGGCTGGGAGAGAGAACCTGCAAACACAGACACTGTCAGGGATGGGACAGGGACCATGGAAGTTTCTCAGGCGATGGAGCATGAGGGGAATCCACTTGGGCACTGAGCCAGGACCCCAAGCCCTGTCCTACCTGTGCAGTGAGACAGAAGCACGAGGAGGAGAGGAGTCCAGGCCATGGTCACAGTCCCGGAGCCCACAGTTGGCTGGGCTGCCCCAGGCCTCCTTTTCTTCCTCACCCTCTGCCAGAGGAGGGGCTTCCATGCAAATGTGCCCTTCTAGTGACTGCCAGCTCCTCTCTGAGCCTGGTGCTGGAGCTCAGCTCACACCCACACTGAGGAGGATGGAGGATGGCTTTACCCCTTGGGAGACCCTGGGAGGAAGCACCTGCTGAGACAACACATCATTGAACACAGTGCCCAGCCTAAGGCCCGGGCTCTTGAGTGATAATGTTCCTCACCCAGCATATGTGTAAGGACCCCAGAGCTGTGTCACAGCACCTCCTTCTGGTGACAGAAAAAACACCTCCCCATTGCCCAAAGCCCTGAGAGCACAGCTGGTTTCTGCAGTTCAGTTGGTCACTGTCTTTATTCACCATCCACAATCAGCTTGTGAGAGACTGTGCTTCTGATACACTGTAGCCATGACTCTAACGTCTCACTCCCAGGGCACAACCCCATCTGTGGGAGGTGCAAAAATATACTTGAATGATAAATTAAGTTAATTTAACCCAAACTGAAGATGTTGCAAAAGTAATTGCACAGTGACCTTTATGTCCAATGTCTCAGACGAGGTGACCGTTCATCAGTTGGAAGGGCTCCTAGGCTGTCAGAGGCTTTCCAGGAGCACACTCAGAGGCGTGGTCAGAGGAGGACTATTCAGCAAACACTTCGAGTCCTGAGATGCACGGGCTGTTTTCACAGAGATCAGACTTGAGTGAGTGAATGGTAAAAACAATAAATATCTAAAATCTAAACAAATTTTACGATACCTAAGGAAATCCTAACAAGGAAAACAACACAAAACTTTCCCTACCTATAATCTTTTACTCATTGTCCTGTTTTACTAGTAAGATAAATGTGAGATTCTGATGTGTTTGCAGATGTGGTGAACATCTGGGCAGTTGATTGCAGAATACATCACGTTCTCACTGTGCCCATGTGCAAGTCCGCTTTAACCATGCAGTTGGTCCACTAGTCCTCACATGTCTAGAGTCCTGGCTCTCAGTAAATGACTATGACCAGGATCACTGGCTCACCTTGGGCACTCTGTCCTCAAGGCGTAGCAGGGACCTTTCTCATTCAGCTCAGGCAGGTCACCTCTGCTTCAAACCCTCAAGGACACCTCACTGCTGTTTGCAAAAATCCCTAATGCTAGGGTCCTGTCAAGAGGATTCATAGTCCGGCCCTTCCCCGTCCACCCCACCATGGAGCCTCTGCCCTGGTCCTCTGACCTCCAGCTTCCCTCACTCCACTGTTACTTCAAAGCCCTGACTCCTGTGCCTTCATGGTGTCCCAGACAACTCCTCCTCTGTCTTTTGGGAGTAGGTGAAACTAAACTTAAAATCATGGAGAGAACACACATTTTGGCACCTCTGAGTGACTCTCACTAGCAGAGCACACACACCTCATCCCAGACACAAATAGAGAATTAATATGATGATGTTGAAGTTACACAAACTCTAGAGAATAGTTCAAGGAACCCCCTGCACCCATTGCACCACCTCAACCACCTTCAGTAGGGCTCCTCTCCTTTAATCTTCCACCCCTGGCTCCTCATCCCACCCCCTCACTGACTATGAAAACATCCACACTCCATGTCCCTTCATCCGTATGTGCTTTCGCATTTATGAGCATTTTTAATGTTCCCTAACTCTGGCACATGAAATCAAGGATTCCAGGGTAATCTCACATAAATGTGTGTGTGTGGTCATCCTCAGAATGGTTAGGTAATTGATGTTTGTACTGACTGAAAGAGTTAAGGAGGAAGGCATTCTATGTTTGCAGCTGTGAAGTTCACAGTTGACATATTTGAGATGAAAGTGTCCAGGCCATCACATGTCTTCAGACAATTGTTTACTGGTTTCCTTCCCCCACTGTCCTCAGTACAATGTTGTGTCTACTTACTCACAGAGATGTTAAACCCGTCATTCTTCCTCAGTGAGGTTCCCACCATGGTCCCTTGTGAGAGTTTGGTTTAAGGATGAACATTGATTTTCATTGTTCACATGATGCATGCGGAGCTGGGTGTTAGTGTCACGTGACAATGGATGGTCCTACAGACTTAGTCAGTGACGTGGGAGCAGACACCCAACCACTCCCTGCACTCGGCAGTCCCTTTGTTCATGCAGGTCGTCTTGTCCTCTGTCCTCAGGGTTTGCCCCGCATCCACCTGCTGCTCCTGTCTGTTCTCTGGGACCCAAAGAAAACGCAGAGGCCAAGAGTACAAGATATCCACATGGGTTCATTCATCTTTGTACCCACCTTTGAGACATACTCCCTAAGAGAATAAATGAAGATAGATATGTTATATATTCACATGCATTGAGTAATAATTTCAAATATTAACTGCACATATAGATCAGCCAAAAAGTCTACTCCACTCAAGAAGAAGTATTCCGGGTCCTCTGAGCTCATGTGGGCTCTGTACAAGCATTTTCTTTCACAGGTGGGATCCCAGCAGCAGAGAGACACCTGGTCTGCAAGCAGCTGGATGCTATGAGCAGGACTGTGAGACCCAGGCTGCACAGCAGTGAAATCATGTCCCTTTAACTCACCTAACCCGGGAGCTGTGTTTCCCTCAGGGGATATTTGGAAACTTCCGGAGTTGTTTTGTGTGTCATGATTTAGAAAGAAGTGGCTACTGCCTTGTGAGGTCTGGAGCCCCAAGGAAGCTTCCTAATGTCCCACAGGCACAGAACAGCACCTTTTTTAACCAGTGACCCCGCCCTCATTCTTAGGAGTGCTTAGGCTCCTAAACCCTGTTCTGAATTAAATCATACCCATGAGGTGATTGCAAAGGAAAGAGGCAATTATCCATGAAGACAGGGTGAAATTTGGAAAGAAAATGGACTGAAAGTCTCATAATCTCAACACAAAAAAAATGCACCTGGAGACAGAACAGAAAACCCCTCCCTGGTGGGGACAGTTGATGGGAGACCCAGGATGTGGTGGCTCTGGGGACCAATGATCCCTATCCCAGGTTAGAATGACAGGCCTCTGTGCTCAGGCACCTTCCCTGCTCCATATTGACTTCTACTGAGCATGTGCTTACTTCCCCATACTTCTCCCAAGCACCTGTCCCCAGACAACCCTGTTCCTGAGCGGGCAGTGTGGGGTGTTAACCCCCTTGGCAGGGAATGCTGTCCTCCCCTGGAGGGTGTGTGAAGCTGCAGCTTCCTCCTGAACCCACAGGCTCAGGGGCTGATGCAGCTCAACACCCATTAGGCTCTACAGGTCTGATTCCCTTCGCTTCCTTTCTCGATCAACATCTACCTACCTACGGGGACACGGGTAGCAAGGCACATATCTGTCCCCAGTGTTTCCACAGCTGCGGGTGCAGGGCATGGTGGCCTTCGGTCCGGGAGACCCCGACACAGAGTGGGGCTGAGTCAGTAGAACCAGGACTCTGCAAGGCGGGAGCAACACAGAGATCAGTGAGGACAGGACAGACCTATCCCAGGGAAGTGGGACAGTTATCCTCCCAGGTGGCAAACAGGTGCCCTCCCAGGATTCCCTTCCAGCTCCACCTCTGCAGTGAGAAAGGAGGGTGAGGACGAGCAGGGCCCAGGCCCTGGTGAAGAGACCCTGAGACTCTGCTTCCTCAGCCCACAGCCAGGCCTGAGACCCACACTCTGTACATGTCACCCTGAGCATGAGAGTGGATGTCTCTATGCAAATCTTCCCTCTCCTGGAGGCTGTGCAGCACCCACCTGGGACACAAGCCAGGGCTGCAGTTGATGGAAACACAAGAGTACAGGATTGGGGAGGGCTTCATGACAAAGAGGCTGCAGGAAACCTGCAAGAGGCAGGGAGGGGACTCACAGCTGAGACACTGGGGGCACTGTCGCCCTCTGGTGGAAGCCTGAGACAGGGCGACCCTGGGCCAGAGCAGGTGTTCAGGGTTCCTGCCCAGCCCTCCACCCTCTACCCCTCACAGTTGCAGCCTTTTCAGATTGGCTGATTTCACTTCAAATTATCTCACTTAGGTTCCCCACTGAGTCACTTTCCATTGTTTAAATATGCAGTGTTTGTTTACATTCGCGTGTTGGAGGAACAGGATTTCAGTTTAGACAAACATGCATGAAGGAGCTGTAACACTGTGTGCAGATCCATGTGTGAACACAGTGACCTGATTTAGGTGAATAGCTAGGGGTGGGATTTCTGTCTTGAAGCACATAAAGTATGTTCAGCTGTGTAAGAAATGACAAGGACTTTTCAAAATGCCTTCTTATTTTGTATTCCCAATGTTCACATATTATTTCTAATAACTTCTCACCCTGATCATGTCCACACAGGCATAAATCAAGTTATAGGCTATGCACCTCTCCTTTAAGGATGATGAATGAGGAAGCAGGTGGTTGAACCCACCCATGTGCAGCCCAACATCAAATTCTGACTCAGAGATGTGGGTGCTCTGAGTTCTTCTGGTCGGTCACTGGGTTCAGCTTACCCCTCATGCATCTCCCAGGGACCAGCACCAAGAGCCATGTCACCTTCCCTCCACATCAGCAGCTACAAGGAAAAAAGCTGTTGAATAGGTCACAACAGATGTTACGCTAAGATAGACTTGGTCCCAGGCAGAGAAAGTTTGACAGACTAAGGCAGGAAGAGCATTGCGAGGTTTTAGTCTCACTTTCCTGAGACGCTGGAGCACTGTGTGTTACTGTTTCCATTCCATGCAGCACAGTGATAGTCAGCCTCGTCCTCAGGCTGCAGCCCAGAGATGAGCAGAAGCCCCGCATTGGCCGAGGTGTCTTTGGATCCAGAGAAGCGGCTGGGGACCCCCGTGGCCTGGTGCTTATCTGAGTCTGTGTGGTAGGACAGGAGAAACCTGGGAATGCTCCCTGGCTTCTGCTGGTACCAGTATATAGCATAGCTGCCAACACTGAAGCCACTGCTCAGGGTGCAGGTGAGTCTGGCTGAGGCTCCAGGAGAGGCAGAGAGGGAGGGCAGCTGAGTCACCTCAGGCTGGGAGAGGGAACCTGCAAACACAGACACTCTCAGGGATGGGACAGGGACCAGGGAAGTTTCTCAGGAGATGGAGCATGATGGGAATCCACTTGGGCACTGAGCCTGGTCCCCAAGGCCTGTCCTACCTGTGCAGTGAGAGAGGAGCACGAGGAGGAGAGGAGTCCAGGCCATGGTCACAGCCCCTGAGCCCACAGTGAGCTGGGCTGCCCCAGGCCTCCTTTTCTTCCCCACCCTCTGCCAGAGGAGGGGCTTCCATGCAAATGTGCCCATCCAGTGACTGCCAGCTTCTCCCTGAGCCTGGTGCTGGAGCTCAGCTCACACCCAGACTGAGAAAATTGAGGGTGCCTTTACCACTTTGGAGAAACTCGGTGGAAGCAGCTGCTGAGACAACACAAAGGTGGGTTCAGGAGACTCTAGAGGACACAGCTGCTGGGTCCGCACCACTGAGCACAGGGCCCAGGCTCCTGTTAGTGAATACTCGTCACTGAGCAGCTGAGGGAAGACCACAGGGAAGTCCCACGGCATCCCCTGCTGAGCACAGGGCACACACCTGCCCATGGCACAGAACCCTGAGAGCACAGCTGGTTTCTGCAGCTCAGCAGGTCACTGTCTCTATTCACACATCTATGGTCTGATTTCCAGAAACTGTTATTTTGATACATGGGAGGGATGACTATAGTATCTCACTACTACGAGGACTTTTCTTCAGTGAGATTTTTAAATATATACGTATATAAATACTTAAGTTGTGAATCCCCCCTCACCCAGTAGATTCTAGAAAAATTGAAGGGCCCACCTGTGCATCAGGCCTGGTGACATAGAGCAGACCAGTGACAGTTGACCTGTTTTTGAGGCCATGCAAGGGCTCTTCAGGCAGAACAGTGTTGAATGCTTCATTGTCAGGGGAAAAAATCTTCTGTGGTATGTCAAAAAATAGCAGGTCAGCCAACATTCCAGAAGATATGTAATTGTTTGTAAGTTTTGTAGACACTCAATTTGAATGAGTTTACGGTGGGAAAATTAATAGAGTTTGTAGACTTAACCTTTGCCAATGAACGGAGTAAAAATTTCTCCTATAATATGAAGTTAATTTGATGGCTGTAAGTAAAATCTGCAGTTTTAGGCAGAATGATGTCATAAATTTCCTATGGGATTTTGTCCTGGGTATTATATAATTTTTATATTCTATTTTATCTCCTTATATTTATTGCTAGTTATTTTATGTTTATTAACAGCATCTGTTTATATATTAATCCTCACCCAAAGATATTTTTTCATTCTTCTTCAGATAAAGTGGGAAAAAGTGAGAGAGAGATAGAGAGAAACATGAAAGTGAGAGAGACACATCGACTGGTGGCCTCTGGCAGGACCAGACCAGGACTGGGACCAAATGGCAACTGAGGTACGTGCCCTTGACCAGAATCCAATTTCCGACTCTTTGGTCCTCAGGCTAACAGTCTAACCACTGTTCAAAAACAGGCCAGGGTCATCAGTGTACATTTTAAGGTCAGACTGTGCATGTGCTGACGGCTGAACAGACGAGTGTATAAACCCTTATTTCCTCATTGGGTGTGAGTTACATATATGTACATCTTACTGTTCTACAACTCGTGTACATTGAAGAAATGGATTCCAACTGCTCTCATGTAAATTATTTGTCTTTTAATTTTCCTAATGATTAGCAAAAGGAATTGTTCTGATGGAAAAGTGAAGGAAGCACAAGGGATCTCCAATGTTGCAGTAGTGGGGATCACGGAGGGACACATCTGTCTAGAACGAAGGCCACACCAGCACAGACATTTGAGGCCATTCTCTCAGCATTCTTCATGACATTTCCCCAGGGCGGAGTCATCTCTGATATCACAGAGATCACAAGCCCATGCCTCTTCCTTCATGAGATTTCTCCCAGGGTCCTTGGAGAGATTTGGGGTTAAGAAGTTGAATATTAGACAGCCGGCCGGTATTGCGAGAGGCAGCCGCGTATCGCGACAGGCAGCTGCTTATCGCGACAGCCGGCCGGTATCGCGAGAGGCGGCCGCGTATCGAGAGAGGCGGCCTGTATCGCGACAGGCAGCCGTGTATCGCGACAGCTGGCTGGTATCGCGAGAGGCAGCCGCGTATCGCGACAGCCGGCTGGTATCGCGACAGGCAGGCCGGTATCGCGAGAGGCAGCCGCGTATCGCGACAGGCAGGCCAGTATCGCGACAGCCGGCCGCGTATCGCGACAGGCAGGCCGGTATCGCGAGAGGCGGCCGCGTATCGCGAGAGGCGGCCTGTATCGCGACAGGCAGCCGTGTATCGCGACAGCCGGCTGGTATCGCGAGAGGAGGCCGCGTATCGCGACAGGCAGGCCGGTATCGCGACAGCCGGCTGGTATCGCGACAGGCAGGCCGGTATCGCGAGAGGCAGCCGCGTTTCGCGAGAGGCGGTCCCATATCGCGACAGGCAGCTGCGTATCGCGACAGCCGGCCGGTATCGCGAGAGGCGGCCGCGTATCGCAACAGGCAGGACGGTATCGCGAGAGGCAGCCGCGATTCGCGACAGCCGGCTGGTATCGCGAGAGGCGGCCGCATATCGCGACAGGCAGGCCGGTATCGCGACAGCCGGCTGGTATCGCGACAGGCAGGCCGGTATCGCGAGAAGCGGCCGCGTATCGCAACAGGCAGGCTGGTATCGCGAGAGGCAGCCGCGCATCGCGAGAGGCGGCCGCGTATCGCGAGAGGCGCCTGTATCGCGACAGCCGGCCGCGTATCGCGAGAGGCAGCCGCGTATCGCGAGAGGCGCCAGTATCTGGAGAGGCTGGCCGGTATCGCGAGAGGCAGATCCAGGAGCCGGACTAGGTCGCAACTGGCGGTCATTTCAATGATAGATAATGTTAACAACGGGGAGAATACAATATATATGGCCTCGAATGGAAAAAAGAAAACATTGATGTGAGAGAAAAACAGCGATTGGCTGCCTCCTGCACACCCCCTACTGGGGATCGAGCCCGAAACCCAGGCATGTGCCCTGAGCAGGACTCAGAGCTGGGACCTCTCAGCCCATGGGACGACACTGAATCCACTGAGCCACACGCGCCAGGCTAGTGTTGTTCCTGTATCTTATTTTAGCCCCAGCTCTGGGTCTTCAGGTCATGCCTTAAACAAGTGATTTATTTACTCACTTAATATCGAAAAAGGCGATTCTGCCAATTTGAAAACAGAATCAATTTATTGACGCTTCTCTGTAGAGTAGAAATATGTTTCTTTTCCCCTTTTTCAACATGAAATTTTAATTATGTCATAGATCAAAATCAGTATTAAAATGTGTAGGACTTCAACGAACAATGAAATCCTTCAATTCTCAGGTTATATGTCACCTTAGAGAGAGCATTTTCTGATATCCTGCGCTAAAAGTCAGCTCTAATACAATTCAACTCCTGTACAATTTGTAAGTAAGCTTCCAAAACAGAGTACACATAAGGAAAAAAACACACCCAGCCTTTCACAGAGGTGACTCTGAAAGCCCCTGCCCCTCCCAAAGCGGAAGCCAAATCAACAGCTTTGAAGGCAAAGAAAGCAGCTCTGAATGGCATCTACAACCCCCCAAAAAGAAGGTCTGCAGGTCACCCACTTTCCCAGGCCAGAGACACTGTGGCTCCAAAGGTAGCCTAAATAGCCTCAGAATAGTGCCCGCAGGAGAAACAAGCTTGACCACTCTGCCATCATCAAGTTCTCTTTGACCACCAACTCACCAGGAAGAAGCTAGAAGACAACAATACCCTTGTGTTCACTGTGGATGTCAGGCCAACAAGCACCAGATCAAACAGGCTGTGAAGAAGCTCTATGACATTGACATGGCCAAGGTCAACACGCTGATCAGGCCTGTTGGAGAGAAGAAGGCATACGTTCCACGACCTCCTGACTGTTATGTTCTGGATGTTGCCAATAAAATTGGGATCATCTGAACTGGGTCCACTTGGCTAATTCTAATTATAAACTTTTTTCGCTGTTAATAAAAAACACAAATCTTAACGCAAAAAAAAAAAAAAAAGAAGTTGAATATTAAATTTCTGTGATCCCATGGTGGATTCTTGAGATCTGATTTTCGCATTGGGTTGACAATTGCGTATCTCACAGACTCTTACTTCACTGAATAGTGAGTCAATGTTCCAACAACTAACTTGAACCCACAGTTGATTGACTCATGAAAGTTGCCTTTTGTCCTCAGAATGTGTTCAACCAGCTCACTGCTTTCTGTGATTCCTTTTGTAACTACCTGGAGGGCAATTACCTCCTTCTTCTCTTTCCCACCTGGACCCATGAAACCCAGTCTGTACCAGTCACCTTCCAGTCCTATAACCAGGACCTTGTAGACAGATCATTAAACCATCTAGAGCTCCACTTTACCCCCTTCTCCTGCTCCCCAGACCTTGAGGTCAGAGCTCTTTCTTAAAAAGTCTTCTAGAATAGATTCAAACTCAAAATGTTCAGAAAGCAAGAAATGTTCTTTTTCTCAACCTTTTCCTCACTCTATTTTATTCTAACACCATAGTCAGAAGGATATTTCAAGCACAAAGATCCTATTCAGGCACCTCTGTGTTTAAAAATCTCCCAAGAAATGTCTCCCCTTGAAGAATAAACGTTTTCGTATCTTACTCCAGGACTCTCATGGGCATGACTATCATTTCCTCCTCAGCCTCTGTTCTCCCCTCTCCCTACTGTGCTCTGGAAAAAGCAGGTTCAGGTCCCCACTGCAAAAGGATGCTTAACCCTGAGCCAGTGTTCACTCGTCTTTAAGCCTCGGCCCTCCTGCCCTAAGCTGGTCCCTCTTCCTGCAGGACCAGGCATACACAGCACCTGCTACAGACCTTCTGACCACCAGCAGATGGGGGAATATTTATTTTTATTTACACAATTTGAATAACTAACATAAAACTATAATCATCAGTGTTGATAGATAATCCCTGAAAATTAATACTAAAGGAAGAAAAACATATGTACCCACCAAATCTTTTATATGATCTTTCCTAGCAACTTTTTATAAAATGGGCCATAGCTCATACAACTCAACAAAAGGAAGACAAAGAACCCAATTAAAAAATGGGCAGAGGAACTAAATAGACACCTCTCCAAAGAGGACATACAAATGGCCAAGAGACAAATGAAGAAATGCTAAACATCACTAATCATCAGAGAGATGCAAATTAAATCAACAATGAAGTATCACTTCACGCCTGTCAGTATAGCCGCCATCAACAAGGCATCAAACAACAAGTGTTGGCGAGGGTGTGGAGAAAAGGGAACTCTAGTACAGTACTGGTGGGAATGAAGGCTGGTGCAGCCACTATGGAAAACACTATGGTGTTACCTCAAAAAAATTAAAAAATTGAATTACATTTGACCCAGTGATCCCACTCCTAGGAATATACACTAAGAAGCCTGAAACACCAATCAGAAAGAATAGATGTACCCCCATGTTCATAGCAGCGCTTTTTACAATAGCTAAGATCTGGAAACAGCCCGTGTCCATAGGTAGACGAATGGATAAAAAAGCTGTGGTACATATACACAATGGAGTACTATGCAGCTGTAAGAAAGAAAGATCTCTTATCCTTTGAGACGACATGAGAGGACCAGGAAACTATTATCCTAAGCGAAACAAGCCAAGCAAAGACAGACAAATATCATATGATCTCACTTATTTCTGGAATATAATGAACATAACAGTCTGAGGAACAGGGTAGTCCCAGAGATGTGGAAGTAGGGTACAGACTGACAATTGCCAGAAAAGGGGGTGGGGGAGGGGAGCAATGAACCACAGAACTTGTACGCATGTACTCATAACCAATGGACATGGACAACAAAACTGGGGATGGGGCAGGGAGGGAGGGGTAGGTGGGTGTCAATGGGGGAAAAAGGAGAAACATCTGTAACTAAATTAAATTAATAAAAAAATAATGGGCCATAACTGGAAACAATTAATGTCCTTCAGTTGTCAGTACACAGCAGAGTTTATTCTTGCATTATTGTTTATTAACTATTGTATTTTCCATGTGAACAATGTAAACCTACCTTGTCCCCACCCTTTATTTACGTTTTTAGGAAGAAGTCAGACTGCTTACAGACTGCTGTGCGTCCCTTTTAGGGAACTGATTTCTGGGAGAACATGACTGTGGGGTCATCATTTGTAGTTGCAGACACTGTGTGTGAGATAATAGAAAATATATGTTGGTCTCAGCCCCATGGTCCTGGCACAGGGCTCCTGACACCCTTGTAATTTCTTCAGTGACAGGCGTGCCTTTGTGCTAAAGGGTGAATCTGGGTGGCTCCTGGATGAGGATGGTCCCTGGAAAGACTGGGGCATGATAAGAAGCTTGGAATTTTCTACCAGCCCTCATTTGTAAGGAGAGAAAGGCTTAGGGGGAGGGAGCTAATTCGTCAAGCAAATTACTAGAAACCAAGAGAGGGATTATGGGAACCTTTGATTTATAGCCCAAAACTTGTGTGAAACCTGGGGACCTCCTACTTGTGATTGACACCTCAGTGGGGCAGTCTTGTGGGACTGGCCCTTTACCTGTGGGTCTGACACAGTCTCCAGGCAGATAGAGTTAGAAGTGGGGCATGTTGTAGGACCAGCTGGTGTCACAGAGAAGTGCTGTAGGGAAGAAATATCCCCACACATGTGGTGACCAAAGTGTCAGAAGGGAAGAGTCTTGTGTGAGAAGAAATAAGACACAACAGGAGGAAAGGATTCAGATTTTCACTTAGAAATAATTACTATTGTTAAAATGTTTAGGAGACACTGGGGTTGATCCGCACGTGTCCCTGGGAGGCCTGTGCTGTTGCTCATATTGTGTGTGGCTCTTTCCTCCTTTCGTGGACACATCCCACTGCAGAGGAGTCCACCTCACAGATGCTCCACAGAAGCTTCTCTCTGACATGAGGATCACAGCCACAATTTCGGGGCCCAGGGGTTTTTGTCTCACTTCCTCGTCATCTGAGACACTGAGTAACGCCAGCTGCTCCCACTGCCATGAGATGTAGCACAGTAATAGTCAGCCTCGTCCTCAGGCTGCAGCCCAGAGATGAGCAGAAGCCCCGCATTGGCCGAGGTGTCTAGGGATCCAGAGAAGAGGCTGGAGACCCCTGACCCCAAACTCGTACTTGACTTATGGTTCAGAAGATACCGGGAGGGCTCCCTGGTTTCTGCTGGTACCAGGATAGGTAGTAATTGTCAACACTATAGCCACTGCTCAGGGTGCAGGTGAGTCTGGCTGAGGCTCCAGGAGAGGCAGAAAGGGAGGGCAGCTGAGTCACCACAAGCTGGGCCAGGGAACCTGCAAATACAGACACTTGTCAGGGAAGGGACAGGGACATGGAAGTGTCTCAGGAGAAGGAGCATGAGGGGAATCTGCTTGGGCACTGAGCCTGGTCCCCAAGGCCTGTCCTACCTGTGCAGTGAGAGAGGAGCATGAGGAGGAGAGGAGTCCAGGCCATGGTCACAGCCCCTGAGCCCACAGTGGGCTGGGCTGCCCCAGGCCTCCTTTTCTTCCCCACCCTCTGCCAGAGGAGGGGCTTCCATGCAAATGTGCCCATCCAGTGACTGCCAGCCCCTCCCTGAGCCTGCTGCTGGAGCTCAGCTGACACAGAGACTGAGGGGGATGGAGGGTGGCTTTACCCCTTGGGAGACCCAGGAAGGAAGCACCTGCTGAGGCAACACAAAGGTTCCTGCTCAGAGGATTCTGTCAGTCCAGAGAGGACACAGCTGCTGAGTCCCTAGTAGATGGCACAGGATTCAATCTTTGAGTAAATACTCTTCCCTAAGCTTCTGTGTAGGGAACAGAGTGCAATCCCACAGCGCCCCCAGCAGGTAGCACATAGCACACCTCCCCATGGCCAAAAACCCTGATAGCCCAGCTGGTTTTTATTGCTCAGCAGGTCACTTTCTCTACTCACACGTTTAGGGGCTAATTCCCAGACACTGTGATTCTCACACATTGTAGAGATTACTTAGTATTTTACTCCCAGGGTTCCCATCTGTGAGAGGTGCTAAAACGCACTTAGAGAACAAAATAGTCTGGTTTCTCTTTTAGCAAAGCAGTTGCTAAACTAAGTGCACAGTGAGTTCCGTTTTTAAAAATTTTTTTTTCTTTATTGATTTTTTTGAGAAGAGAAAGAGAGATAGAAACAGCGATGAGAGAGAACATCGATTGGCCGCCTCCTGCATGCCCCCCACTGGGGATCAGGCCCACAACCCAGGCATGTGCCCTGACCAGGAACCGAACTGTTGACTTCTTGGGGCATGGGTCGATGCTCCCACTGAGCCACACTGGCCAGGCCAAAGTGAGTCTCTTAGCCAAGCTCACAGATGATGAGGCAGTTGATCTGGTTTCAGGGCTCCTTGGTGCTGTTCAGAGAAATGACATAGAAAGGGGTTTTCCAGTAATACACTCTGATGTATGTTCAAAGGAGGACCATTCAGCAAACATTTCCAGTCCTGTGATGAATTCACAGAGATCTGATTTGACTTTGTGATTGGTAAAAAAAAAAAAAAAAGAAAGAAAAAAACTCTTTTGTGGGCTCCAAGTTTACTGTCTGAGATGGTAGCTTTTTCATTACAGGGTTGACTTTATATTTTGATGTTTGTAGTTTTTTGCCCATCTGTGTCACATATTTCTTGCCAGGATTTTTTTTTCCTTGGAGCCCTAAAATGTGTTTATATTTTCAACATAACTTCCCCTGCCTGTATCTCTGACCCTTATCTTTAGTTCAGTAAGGAGCTCAGTGGGAGGTTGGGATGTGTTTGCAGATGTGGTGACCCTCTGGGCAGGTGGGTGCAGAAGCCATCACGTCCTCACTGAGCCCCGATCCTATTCTGCGTGGTCCAGTGGTTTCCGACTTCTAGAGTCACAGTGAAACCGGACACAGATGGGTCCCGACAGCCTGTCACCACTGAAGTCAGTTCAGCAGAAACAGGTTGAATCCTGCAGGAGCCTTTACTCCAACACTGCCTGCAGGCTGGAGAGCACTGCGTCCTCCCCCAAATCTGCTCTGCCCCTCTCACTTGCCAGCTGCTGTCAAAGGGGAGAGAAACAATGACTACATGAGAAAGGGCAGTTGGGTAAAAAGGCAGAAAAATAGTTCAAATGGTTACAGGCAAGGTTTCAGATAAGGGGGAAGAATGTGGGCTGGGGCTTCAGGGGCTTGGCGCCAGTGAGTCACTGTCACTGGTCCAGCATTCTGATAGATATTCAGGTTGATAATCTGTCCCTGAGGTCTGGCAGTCCCCCTTGTCCTCAGATTAGGAGCATGGACCGTGGTCATAAGGTAGGTTCCTGAGCACACCCCTCCCAGCCAGGTGAGAGTGGGCTTTTCTTTAATCAGAACAAAGCAACTAAGATTAACATTGTCAAGGGTCATTAGCATTTCTTATAACTATGGCTAGTGCTCCACTGTGATTACTTCTCTCTCCTGTTATTCTCTCCCTCCCCTCTTAGCAGGGCCCTTCCTAAGTGACCTTGAGCCAGAACCCACCTCTGTCCTGCACTCTCTTCTCATGCACTCAGAGGGATCTTTCCCACTCAGCTCAGGAAGGTCACCCCCTGATTAGAACCCTCAGAAATTCCTCACTGCTGCTTGAATGAAACCCCAACTCCTCTGCTCCCACAAGGCACCTGCTGGGGCATGCAGGCCACACAGAGATCCTGGGCAGGAGCTGGTGCTCAGGGCTCTTACTTCCTCCCCATATCCTGCACCCCTCACAATTCCAGCCTCTTCAGAATTTCCTCCTTCTTTGCCTCTTCCTCCTCCACCTCCTCCTCTTTTTCTTTTATAGAAAACACATGTAAGATTTCTCCATGTCTTTTTGTGGCCGGATAGCATATCTTTTTGCCTTTGCAATGTATTTAATTGTATGGATGAAACAGGTTATCCATTCTCCTGTTGAGAAATATATTTGATGCTTTTCAGTTTGATGACCGTGAAAAGGCAGCTATGAACTTTCTGTGCACATACTTCTGTGGACAAAGCCTCTGACTTAGATAGATACTTAGGAATGTCTTTTCATGAAAGTATCACACAAGAGTTTTAGCTTTGCAAGAAAATTTCAAATGTCCTCAGAAGCAGCCATGACATTGGATCCCAGAAGCGTGAATGAGAGATCCTGCTGCCCCACGAGCCGGGAGCATCTGCAGGAGTCAGTGTGTGGAGCTCTATCTATTCTCTCTGAGGGCCTAGTGCTATGTCACTGTTTAGATCTGTGATTCCCCAAGGACAGGCTGTGTTGGGCAGCTTGTTACAGGTTTATCTCCCACTGTACAGATCCCCTGGTAATGAGATCATTCAGACCTGGTGAGTGGGGGAACAGTTCCCAGTGCCCGGGAATCCAGAGGCTGCACAGAGCTCGAAAATCAGGTGAACAATCACAAAGCTCCTCTATGGTTTCAGAGTTCAGAGACACTCAGTGAAGCCCAGCCTGGTGCCAGGGGTCATACGGGTGCTGTGCAGAGGGCCTCCTGGTTCTCTGGGGTCACCCCTGTGGCACTTATGCCTTTCCTGAGCCTACTTAGCACTGTGGGGCTGTTTTGCTCTGGAAACAAAGTAATTCTGTTTGCATTGGAGGAGCCATATCTTCAAGCAGAGATATTTTCATTGGCCCCAGAGAGAGAAGAGTTGAGAGTATGAAACCCTTTTGTTTTAAAAGAACTAGTGACAGCAGAAGCAATGTCCTGAGATGGCATTGGTCACAGGCAGGGCAAGGGGTTGATGGCCAGGCAGGGGCAGATGTGTCACCTTTCCCCATGGAACACAAGCTCTTGTGACGTTGGTGTTGTGCTCAGCTCTGTATCAATGATAATCTGCCTCCTCCTTGGGCTGGAGCTCAGAGGTGGTCAAAGAGGATCCGGAGAATTAGGATCAAAGCCCTGGACGGTCCCTCATGCTCTCCTAGGTGACAAGTGTGTGAGCTCTACCTGGCAGCCCGTGGGAACATTGCCACGGTAAACCCCATGTGTCTGCCACTTCCTGTGGAGGAGAAGGTGACCAGGAATCTGGGTTCATCAACAACTTCATCGAGGTGTTGAAGTAACAACGGCACATATTGGGGATTTCCTGCTCCTGGTCCCATAGCCCACCCCACTTCCTGGATTGTTGCAAAGCTCAAGTGGTGTATGAGAGGAGAGGTCAGTGTCTGTGTGCTCAGGAATCACCACTCGCAGACATTAAATCCTGAGTCATGAAGGATGCATAAGGGCACAATGTCCAAGGTCAGGCTGAATGCTTGGGACCTGGGCATGCAGAAGAGGTGGGGATGCAGAACAAGACAGGTGTCTCTGTGATACAGGACAGACTTCCACCCTTGGGAACCATCCTCAGATTCCCAAGTCAATTCTTTCCATCAGTATAATCACTCCTCTCCACACTCCCTCTGCTCCTTGCTGGATGAGGTAACTGTCTCCTTGGGGCACTGAGCTGCAGGCATCCATGACAGTCTTCATCCGACCCTCCGCACCTCTGCACCTCTACTGCGGACTCCGGAGCTGCACAGGAGACAGAGCTGCAGGCACTCTCAGCTCTTGCACTAGGGGGCTCGTCATTGTGCTCCCAGCTCCCAGCCACTCCTCCTGTCAGGTCATGGGCACTTAATTATGAGGACTCAAGTGAGGCTCTGGGGGCCCTGGGGAGAATGCTGATGTTTCTGGGGCACAGACTCAGGCAGGGCCACACCCAGTTCTTCCTAGACTGCAGCCTCATGACCACACTCAGCTCAGAAATCACTGCTGTGACCCCCTCAGCATGGACCATCTCCACTGTCACCCAGCCTTTTCCACTGGGGTGGGGGGGTGAAGGAAGGATATCTACTGGCATCCTATGTGCAAAGCCCAAAGGATGCTTCTAAATGTCCCACAGACACAGAGAGCTCCCTCCACAAGCGATGACCCAAACCCACTGTCAGAAGTGCAGAGCTCAGACCCTGGTCTGCACTCAGTCACCTCCAGGAAGTGACTGAGGAGGAAACAGGCAATCATCCATCAGGACAGGGGGACATTTGGAAAGAAAATAAAGGGAATCAGAAACCTACAATCTCAACACAAACTACCCAGAAGGAGAAAGAAGAGAGCACCCCTTCTTGGTGGGGGCTAGAGGGGGCAGACCCAGGACGGGGCCTGGGGAGTTTTGGTCTCACTTCTCCATGAGCCTGCAGCACTGTGTGATTACTGCTGCCATCACTAGACTGACAGTAGTAGTCGGCCTCGTCCTCAGGCTGCAGCCCAGAGATGGTCAGGTGGGCGGTGTTGGAGGAGCTGTCAATGGAGCCAGAGAACCGATCCGGAACCCCAGAGGGTCTTTTGTTATCATCATAGATGACAGTGGTTGGGGCACCGCCCGGGCGCTGCTGGTACCAGTACACATACTTGTCCCCAATGTTGCCACTGCTGCGGGTGCAGGAGATGGTGGCCTTCTGTCCTGGAGACCCCGACACAGAGGGGGGCTGAGTCAGCACAACCTCGGCCCAAGACCCTGCAAGGAGGGAGCAACACAGAGATCAGTGAGGACAGGACAGACCCCTTTCCCAAGGAGGGAGGAGGGTCATCCTCCCAGGTGACAAACAGGTGCCCTCCCACAATTCCCTCAGGCACCACCTGTGCAGTGAGCCAGGATGGTGAGGAGAAGGAGAGCCCAATCCATGGCGGAGATACACAAACTCTGCTCCCTGAGCCCCACACCCAGGCCTGAGCCTTCAAACATCTTTTATATCCCCCTGCCACTGAGGGTGGGAAGTCTATGCAAATCTTACCCTTCTGGTGGCTGTGCAAGCCTCTCCTTCATCCCCAGCAAGGGCTCCAGCTGAGGAAATAGAGTGTAGGAGGGAGAGGGCTTCAGCACAAAGGTGAACAGGAAACAGGCAAGAGGCAGGGAGAGGCCCCCACTGAGAAACTACAGAGCACGCGCGCCCCCTGGTGGAAGCCGGAGACATGGCGGCCTCTGGCTGGAAGGGGCTGCTTGAAACTCCAGCTGGGCTCCTTGCCCTGGTTCTGCATCCCTCACAGTTCCACTGTCAGATGGGCTCCTTTCACTTGGAAATATGCGTGTTAGGTTCCTCCTGTCCCTCTGTGTGCTGATACATCATTTATTTGTATTGGTAATCATATTCCGTTGTCTAAATGGACCAGTGGTTTATTCATTCACCTATTCAAGGACATAGCAGTTGCTTTTTATGCTTTATAAACATGAATGAAGGAGCTGTGAACTTCCTGTGCATATGCTGTTTGAACACAAGTGACTGCTTTAGGTAAACACCTAGGAGAGTCATTTCTGTACTATATCACATAAGTGTGAGTTTAGTTATTTTTAAGAAACTGTCAAATGAGTTAGAGTTCCTTCTGCCCCCATCCTGGTGTCACCTTCCTTAGTCAGATGTTAGAATAAAGGAAGCAAAGGGAGTTCGCACACTGAGCCTGTTTGCTTCACCAGGAGGCTACAACTTCACACCCAACCCGACTCCCCCTACCCAGGCAGGTACAAGACTGTATGTGTGTGAGGGGGAGCAGGGGCAGATAAGGACATGCTCAATAAAGTCAAATGGCCCAGGGGCAGGTAATTAATGAGATCAAAAGATCAAGGACTAGGATGTGCATTCCAATGTAATCTGAAGATTTTAGGAAGTTAAATGGTTATCTTTTAAAAAGCTCTCCTTAAAACCACAGGAGAACAAGTCACTCCTGGGCTCCTTTACTCTCTCTCTGTCTCTCTGTCTCTGTGTGTGTGTGTGTGTGTGTGTGTGTGTGTGTGTGAATGGCACCAACCAGTATGTTCATGCTTTCCTCCTCCCCTCCTGGGGACACGCGACCATTCGGGATTCTTGGCTATCTGGGGCCTCAGTGGACTGCACCTGCTCCAGGGACTATGAAGCTGAATCTCGAATCTCTGGGCACCAGCCTTCGCCTTGGCCCTGCTGATGACAAGGTGGGACATTTTCCACTGTGGGACACAGGGAGATGGTACACTGAGAGCCAAGGGCAGCCGTCACACAGAAGCATCTTGTCACATCCACATCACGATCTCCCTGCATGGATCCTTCAAGTGCTTCTCTCGCGATCCCACGGAAGAGCCTGTGACCTACCGACAACCCGGGAGCATCTGGAGGAGTCAGTGTGTGGAGCTTCAGACACTCTAACGAGAGCCTAGTGCTATCTCACTGTTTAAGTCTGTGACTCCCCAAGGACATGCTGTGTTGTGTATCTTGCACTTGTTTATCTCCCGCTGTACAGATTCCTTAGGAATGAGACCGTTAGGACCTGGTGAGTGGGGAGCCATTTCCGGTGCCTGGAAATTCAGAGGCTCCACTGAGTCTAAAATCGGGTGAAAAACAACACAGCCCTCTATGGTTTCAGAGCTCAGAGAACAGTTCGTGAATCCAAGCTGGTGCCAGGGGACATACAGGTGCTGTGCAGAGGGCCACCTGGTTTTCTGGGGTCACACCTGCAGCACTTATGAGCCCCGTGAGGCTGTTTTGTTCTAGAAACAAAGTAATTCTGTTTGCTTTGGAGGAACCATATCTTCAAGAAGATAGCACAGTTGAGAGCATGGAACCCTTTTGTTTTAAAAGCATAATTGACAGCAGAAGCAACATCCCGAGCTGGCGCTGGTCACAGGCAGGGCCAGGGGAGTGATGGCCAGGCAGGGGCATAGAGGGCAGATGTGTCACCTTTCCCCGGGGAACAGAAGCTCTTGGTGGCATTGAGGTTGTGCTCAGCTCTGTAACAATGATAATCAGCCTCTTCCTTGGGCTGGAGTCCAGACGTGGTCAAAGATGATCTGGTGACAACACTGGATCCGGAGAATCAGGCTCAAAGCCCTGGGTGGTCCCTCATGCTCTCCCAGGATAGAAGTGTGTGAGCTCTACCTGGCAGCCCGTGGGAACATTACCAGGGTAAACCCCCATGTGGCTGCCCCTTCCTGTGGAGGAGAAGGTGACCAGAAATCTGGGTTCATCAACAGTTTCATCGAGGGGTGGGGTAACACTGGCACATATTGGGGACTTCCTGCTCTTGGTCCCACAGCCCACCCCACACAATGCATTGTTGCAAAGCTCCAGTGGTTTATGTGAAGAGAGGTCAGTGTCTGTGTGCTCAGGAAACACCACTCGCACCCATTAAATCCTGAATCATGACGGATGCATAAGGGCACAGTGCCCAAGGTCAGGCTGAATGCCTGGGACCTGGACATGCCGAAGAGGTGGGGATGCAGAACAAGACAGGTGTCTCTGTGATACAGGACAGACTTCCACCCTTGGGAACTCTCCTCTGATTCCCAATACCACTCTTTCCATCACTATAATCACTCCTCTCCACACTCCCACTGCTGCTTGCTGGACGAGGTGACTGTGTCCTTGGGACACTGAGCTGCAGGCATCCATGACAGTCCTCATCCCACCCCAGGACCTCCACCGCAGGCTCCGGAGCTGCACAGGGAGGCAGAGCTGGGGGCGCTCTCAGCTCCTGCACTAAGGGGCTCCTCATTGTGCTCCCAGCTCCCAGGCACTCCTCCTGTCAGGTAGGTCATGGAGGCTGCGCTGTGAGGACCCAGGTGAGGCTCTGGGGGCCCTGGGGAGAATGCTAATGTTCCTGGGGCACAGACTCAGGCAGGGGCCACACCCAGGCCTTGTTAGAATGCAGCCTCACGACCACTTTCAGCTCAAAAATCACTGCTGTGACGCCCGCAGCATGGACCATCTCCACTGACGCCCCTGCCCTTTCCACTGATGGGGTGGGTGGTCAGAACCCCTCCGCTGGGCAGGGAGCAGAAGAGTGAAGGAGGCCATGAACATGCCTTCGTGAGCTCTCAGATCTCTCCCCAGCTCCTCCTCTGTGCACTGAGCCTCAGCCCTCACTCCAGGGGAAAGGGCTCCATGACCACAGGACTGGGGTGTGAAGGGAGGACCTCACTGCTCACCAGAGCGGTTGCTGTTCCCGCAGGTTCTGGACTCTGCGTTGGGGGCCCTGAAGCTGCCCTTCCAAGGGGCAGATAGGAGCCTAGTCCTGAGATCAGATGGAGGATGAAGATGGGGTGGAGGCTTTTTGTGGGTTTGAGGTCTTTGACAGGACATTAGATTGGAGGATAAAGAAGGGAGGGGATCTCACAGAGTCCGTGTGTGTGGCTCTTTCCTCCTTCATGTACATAACCCACTGCAGGGGAGTCCACCTCACAGATGCTCCACAGGAGCTTCTCCGTGAACAAGGCTCAGAGCCACATCTCGGGGCCCAGGGTTTTTGTCTCACTTCCTCGTCATCTGAGACACTGTGAGTAAGTAAAGCTGCTCCCACTGCCGTGATATGTAGCACAGTAATAGTCAGCCTCGTCCTCAGGCTGCAGCCCAGAGATGACCAGAAGCCCCGCATTGGCCGAGGTGTCTTGGGATCCAGAGAAGCGACTGGGGACCCCTGACCCCAAACTCGTACTTGACTTATGGTACAGAAGATACCGGGGAGGGCTCCCTGGCTTCTGCTGGTACCAGTATATGTAGTAATTGTCAACACTGAAGCCACTGCTCAGGGTGCAGGTGAGTCTGGCTGAGGCTCCAGGAGAGGCAGAAAGGGAGGGCAGCTGAGTCAGCACAGGCTGGGAGAGGGAACCTGCAAACACAGACACTGTCAGGGATGGGACAGGGACCAGGGAAGTGTCTCATGAGATGGAGCATGAGGGGAATCCACTTGGGCACTGAACCAGGTCCCCAAAGCCTGTCCTACCTGTGCAGTGAGAGAGGAGCACGAGGAGGAGAGGAGTCCAGGCCATGGTCACAGCCCCTGAGCCCACAGTTGGCTGGGCTGCCCCAGGCCTCCTTTTCTTCCCCACCCTCTGCCAGAGGAGGGGCTTCCATGCAAATGTGCTCATCCAGTGACTGCCAGCCCCTCCCTGAGCCTGCTGCTGGAGCTCAGCTGACACAGAGACTGAGGGGGATGGAGGGTGGCTTTACCCCTTGGGAGACCCAGGGAGGAAGCACCTGCTGAGGCAACACAAATGTTCCTGCTCAGAGGATTCTGCCAGTCCAGAGAGGACACAGCTGCTGTGTCCCCAGTAGGTGGCACAGGATTCAACCTTTGAGTAAATACTCTTCCCTAAGCTTCTGTGTAGGGAACACAGCGCAATCCCACAGCGCCCCCAGCTGGTAGCACATAGCACACCTCCCCATGGCCAAAAGCCCTGAGAGCCCAGCTGGTTTTTATTGCTCAGCAGGTCACTTTCTCTATTCACACATTAATGGGCTAATTCCCAGACACTGTGATTCTCACACATTGTAGAGATTACTTAGTATTTTACTCCCAGGGTTCCCATCTGTGAGAGGTGCTAAAACGCACATAGAGAACAAAATAGTCTGGTTTCTCTTTTAGCAAAGAAGTTGCTAAACTAAGTGCACAGTGAGTTCCGTTTTTAAAAATTTTTTTTTCTTTATTGACTTTTTAGAGAAGAGAAAGAGAGAGATAGAAACAGCGATGAGAGAGAACATCGATTGGCCGCCTCCTGCATGCCCCCCACTGGGGATCAGGCCCACAACCCAGGCATGTGCCCTGACCAGGAACCGAACTGTTGACCTCTTGGTGGGATCGATGCTCCCACTGAGCCACACTGGCCAGGCCAAAGTGAGTCTCTTAGCCAAGCTCACAGATGATGAGGCAGTTGATCTGGTTTCAGGGCTCCTTGGGGCTGTTCAGAGAAATGACATAGAAAGGGGTTTTCCAGGAATACACTCTGATGTATGTTCAAAGGAGGACCATTCAGCAAACATTTCCAGTCCTGTGATGAATTCACAGAGATCTGATTTGACTTTGTGAATGGTAAAAAAAAAAAAAAGAAGAAAGAAAAAAACTCTTTTGTGGGCTCCAAGTTTACTGACTGACATTGTAGCTTTTTCATTTCAGGGTGGACTTTATATTTTGATGTTTGTAGTTTTTTGCCCATCTGTGTCACATATTTCTTGCCAGGATTTTTTTTTCCTTGGAGCCCTAAAATGTGTTTATATTTTCAACATAACTTCCCCTGCCTGTATCTCTGATCCTTATCTTTAGTTCAGTAAGGAGCTCAGTGGGAGGTTGGGATGTGTTTGCAGATGTGGTGACCCTCTGGGCAGGTGGGTGCAGAAGCCATCACGTCCTCACTGAGCCCCGATCCTATTCTGCTTGGTCCAGTGGTTTCCGACTTCTAGAGTCGCAGTGAAACCGGACACAGGTGGGTCCCGACAGCCTGTCACCACTGGAGTCAGTTCAGCAGAGACAGGTTGAATCCTACAGGAGCCTTTACTCCAACACTGCCTGCAGGCTGGAGAGCACTGCGTCCTCCCCCAAATCTGCTCTGCCCCTCTCACTTGCCAGCTGCTGTCAAAGGGGAGAGAAACAATGACTACATGAGAAAGGGCAGTTGGGTAAAAAGGCAGAAAAATAGTTCAAATGGTTACAGGCAAGGTTTCAGATAAGGGGGAGGAATGTGGGCTGGGGCTGCAGGGGCTTGGCGCCAGTGAGTCACTGTCACTGGTCCAGCATTCTGATAGATATTCAGGTTGTTAATCTGTCCCTGAGGTCTGGCAGTCTCCCTTGCCCTCGGATTAAGCATGGACAGTGGTCATAAGGTAGGTTCCTGAGCACACCCCTCCCAGCCAGGTGAGAGTGGGCTTTTCTTTTTTTTTTAACATTTTTTTTTTTAATCCTCACCCTAGGACATTTTTCCATTTTTTGTTCAGATAGAGTGGGAGGGAGAGAGGTAGAGAAACATCAATGTGAAAGGAACACATCAAGTGGCTGCCTCCCGCACGACCTCAACCGGGACTGGGGACAAACTGCAACCGAGGTAAGTGCCCGTAGCGGGAACCGAATCCGGGTCTCTATGGACCGCAGGCCAACGCTCTAACCGCTGAGCCAAACCGGCCAGAGCGAGTGGGCTTTTCTTTAATCAGAACAAAGCAACCACTATTAACATTGCGAAGGGTCATTAGCATTTCTTATAACTATGGCTAGTGCTCCACTGTGATTAGTTCTCTCTCCTGTTATTCTCTCCCTCCCCTTTCAGCAGGCACTTCCTAAGTGACCTTGAGCCAGAACCCACCTCTGTCCTGCACTCTCTTCTCATGCACTCAGAGGGATCTTTCCCACTCAGCCCTGATTAGAACCCTCAGAGATTCCTCACTGCTGCTTGATAAAACCTCAACTCCTCTGCTCCCACAAGGCACCTGCTGGAGCATGCAGCCCACACAGTGACCGGGAGCAGGAGCTTTTGCTCAGGGCTCTTACTTCCTCCCCATATACTGCACCCCTCACAATTCTAGCCTTTTCAGAATTTCCTCTTCTCCTTTTCCTCCTTCTTTGCCTCTTCCTCCTCCACCTCCTCCTCCTTTTTCTTTTATAGAAAACATGTAAGATTTCTCCATGTCTTTTTGTGGCCGGATAGCATATCTTTTTGCCTTTGCAATGTATTTAATTGTATGGATGGAACAGGTTATCCATTCTTCTGTTGAGAAATATACCTGATGCTTTTCAGTTTGATGACCGGAATAAGCAGCTATGAACTTTCTGTGCATATACTTCTGTGGACAAAGCCTCTGACTTAGGTAGATACTTAGGAATGTCTTTTCATGAAAATATCACACAAGATTTTTAGCTTTGCAAGACAATTTCAAATGTCCTCAGAAGCGGCCATGACATTGGATCCCAGCAGCATGAATGAGAGTTCCTGCTGCCCCACGAGCCGGGAGCATCTGGAGGAGTCAGTGTGTGGAGCTCTATCTATTCTCTCTGAGGGCCTAGTGCTATGTCACTGTTTAGATCTGTGATTCCCCAAGGACATGCTGTGTTGGGCATCTTGTTACAGGTTTATCTCCCACTGTACAGATCCCCTGGTAATGAGATCACTCAGACCTGGTGAGTGGGGGAACAGTTCCCAGTACCCGGGAATCCAGAGGCTGCACAGAGCTCGAAAATCAGGTGAACAATCACAAAGCTCCTCTGTGGTTTCAGAGTTCAGAGACACTTAGTGAAGCCCAGCCTGGTGCCAGGGGTCATACGGGTGCTGTGCAGAGGGCCACCTGGTTCTCTGGGGTCACACCTGTCGCACTTATGCCTTTCCTGAGCCCACTCAGCACTGTGGGACTGTTTTGCTCTGGAAACAAAGTAATTCTGTTTGCATTGGAGGAGCCATATCTTCAAGCAGAGATATTTTCATTGGCCCCAGAGAGAGTAGAGTTGAGAGCATGAAACCCTTTTGTTTTAAAAGCACTAGTGACAGCAGAAGCAATGTCTCGAGATGGCATTGGTCACAGGCAGGGCCAGGGGTTGATGGCCAGGCAGGGGCGTGGAGGGCAGATGTGTCACCTTTCCCCATGGAACACAAGCTCTTGTGACGTTGGTGTTGTGCTCAGCTCTGTAACAATGATAATCTGCCTCCTCCTGGGGCTGGAGCCCAGAGGTGGTCAAAGAGGATCCAGAGAATTAGGCTCAAAGCCCTGGACGGTCCCTCATGCTCTCCTAGGTGACAAGTGTGTAAGCTCTACCTGGCAGCCCGTGGGAACATTGCCACTGTAAACCCCATGTGTCTGCCACTTCCTGTGGAGGAGAAGGTGACCAGGGATCTGGGTTCATCAACAACTTCATCGAGGTGTTGGGGTAACAACAGCACATATTGGGGACTTCCTGCTCCTGGTCCCATAGCCCACCCCACTTCCTGGATTGTTACAAAGCTCAAGTGGTGTATGAAAGGAAAGGTCAGTGTCTGTGTGCTCAGGAACCACCACTCGCAGACATTAAATCCGGAGTCATGAAGGATGCATAAGGGCACAATATCCAAGGTTAGGCTGAATGCTTGGGACGTGGGCATGCAGAAGAGGTGGGAATGCAGAACAAGACAGGTGTCTCTGTGATACAGGACAGACTTCCACCCTTGGGAACCATCCTCACATTCCCAAGTAAATTCTTTCCATCAGTATAATCACTCCTCTCCACACTCCGTCTGCTCCTTATAGATGAAGTGACTGTCTCCTTGGGGCACTCAGCTGCAGGCATCCATGACAGTCTTCATCTGACCCTCCGCACCTCTGCACCTCTACTGAGTACTCCGGAGCTGCACAGGGAGGCAGAGCTGCGGGCACTCTCAGCTCCTGCACTAGGGGGCTCGTCAATGTGCTCCCAGCTCCCAGCCACTCCTCCTCTCAGGTTGGTCATGGGGGCTGAGCTGTGAGGACACAAGTGAGGCTCTGGGGGCCTTGGGGAGAATGCTGATATTTCTGGGGCACAGACTCAGGCAGGGCCACACCCATTTCTTGCTAGACTGCAGCCTCATGACCACACTCAGCTCAGAAATCACTGCTGTGACCCCCTCAGCATGGACCATCTCCACTGTCGCCCTTGCCTTTTCCACTGGGGGGGGGGGGTGAAGGAAGGGTATCCACTGGCATCCTATGTGCGGAGCGCAAAAGATGCTTCTAAATGTCCCACAGACACAAAGAGCTCCCTCCACAAGCGATGACCCAAACCCACTGTCAGAAGTGCAGAGCTCAGAACCTGGTCTGCACTCAGTCACCTCCATGAAGTGACTAAGGAGGAAACAGGCAATCATCCCTCAGGACAGGGGACATTTGGAAAGAAAATGGAGGGAATCAGAAACCTACAATCTCAACACAAACTTCCCAGCAGGAGAAAGAAGAGAGCACCCCTTCTAGGTGGGGCCTAGAGGGGGCAGACCCAGGACAGGGCCTGGGGAGTTTTGGTCTCACTTCCCCATGAGCCTGCACAACTGTGTGATTACTGCTGCTATCACGAGACTGACAGTAGTAGTCGGCCTCGTCCTCAGGCTGCAGCCCAGAGATGGTCAGGTGGGCGGCGTTGGAGGAGCTGTCGATGGAGCCAGAGAACCGATCCGGAACCCCAGAGGGTCTTTTGTTATCATCATAGATGACAGTGGTTGGGGCACTGCCCGGGCGCTGCTGGTACCAGTGCACATAGTAGCTCCCAATGTTGCCACTGCTGCGGGTGCAGGAGATGGTGGCCTTCTGTCCTGGAGACCCCGACACAGAGGGGGGCTGAGTCAGCACAAACTGGGCCCAGGATCCTGCAAGGAGGGAGCAACACAGAGATCAGTGAGGACAGGACAGACCCCTTTCCCAGGGAGGGAGGAGAGTCATCCTCCCAGGTGACACACAGGTGCCCTCCCACAATTCCCTCAGGCATGACCTGTGCAGTGAGCCAGGAGGGTGAGGAGAAGGGGAGTCCAATCCATGGTGGAGACGCAAAGACTCTGCTCCCTGAGCCCCACACCCGGGCTTGAGCCTTCAAACATCTTTTATATCCCCCTGACACTGAGGGTGGGAAGTCTATGCAAATCTTTCCCTTCTGGCTGCTGTGCAATCCTCTCCTTCAGACCCAGCCAGGGCTCCAGCTGAGGAGACAGTGTAGGAGGGAGAGGGCTTCAGCACAAAGGTGAACAGGAAACAGGCAAGAGGCAGGGAGAGGCCCCCACTGAGAAACTACAGAGCACGCGCGCCGCCTGGTGGAAGCCGGAGACATGGCGGCCTCTGGCTGGAAGGGGCTGCTTGAGACTCCAGCTGGGCTCCTTGCCCTGGTTCTGCACCCCTCACAGTTCCAGTGTCAGATGGGCTCCTTTCACTTGAAAATATGCGTGTTAGGTTCCTCCTTTCCCTCTGTGGGCTGATACATCATTTATTTGTATTGGTAATCATATTCCGTTGTCTAAATGGACCAGTGGTTTATTCATTCACCTATTCAAGGACATAGCAGTTGCTTTTTAAGTTTTAAAAAGCAGGAATGAAGGAGCTGTGAACTCCCTGTGCATATGCTGTTTGAACACAAGCGACTGCTTTAGGTAAACACCTAGGAGAGTGATTTCCGTACTGTATCACATAAGCGTGTGTTTAGATATTTTTAAGAAACTGTCAAATGAGTTAGAGTTCCTTCTGCCCCCATCCTGGTGTCACCTTCCTTAGCCAGATATTAGAATAAAGGAAGCAAAGGGAGTTCGCACACTGAGCCTGTTTGCTTCACCAGGAGGCTACAACTTCACAACCCAGCGGACACCCCCAACCCAGGCAGGTACTAGACTGTATGTGTGTGAGGGGGAGCAGGGGCAGATAAGGACATGCTCAATAAAGTCAAATAGCCCAGGGGCAGGTAATTAATGAGATCTAAAGATCATGGACTAGGGTGAGGATTCCAATGTAATCTGAGGATTTTAGGAAGTTAAATGTTTATCTTTTAAAAAGCTCTCCTTAAAACCACAGGACAACAAGTCACTCTTGGGCTCCCTTATCCTCTCTCTCTCTCTGTCTTTCTCTGTCTCTCTGTCTCTCTCTCTCTCTCTCTCCTTGTGTGTGTGTGTGTGTGTGTGTGTGTGTGTGTGCGCGCGCACACGTGTGAATGACACCCACCAGTATGTTCATGCTTTCCTCCCCCCCTCCCGGAGACACGCAACCATTCGGGATTCTTGGCTATCTGGGGCCTCCGTGGACTGCACCTGATCCCGGGACTACGAAGCTGAATCTCGAATCTCTGGGCACCAGCCTTTGCCTTGGCCCTGCTGAGGACAAGGTGGGACATTTTCAATTGTGGGACAGAGGGAGATGGGACACTGAGAGCCAAGGGCAGCCGTCACACAGAAGCATCTTGTCACATCCACATCACGATCACCTTGCATGGGTCCTTCAAGTGCTTCTCTCGCGATCCCACGGAAGAGCCTGTGACCTACCGACAACCCGGGAGCATCTGGAGGAGTCAGTGTGTGGAGCTTTAGCCACTCTAATGAAAGCCTAGTGCTATCTCACTGTTTAAGTCTGTGACTACCCAAGGACATGCTGTGTTGTGTATCTTGCACTTGTTTATCTCCCGCTGTACAGATTCCTTAGGAATGAGACCGTTCAGACCTGGTGAGTGGGGAGCCATTTCCGGTGCCTGGAAATTCAGAGGCTCCACTGAGTCTAAAATTGGGTGAAAAACAACACAGACCTCTATGTTTTCAGAGCTCAGAGAACAGTTCGTGAATCCAGGCTGGTGCCAGGGGACATACAGGTGCTGTGCAGAGGACCACCTGGTTCTCTGGGGTCACACCTGCAGCACTTACACCTGTCCTGAGTCCACTGAGCCCTGTGGGACTGTTTTGTTCTAGAAACAAAGTAATTCTGTTTGCATTGCAGGAACCAAAACTTCACACAGAAATCTTTTCATTGACTCCCGAGAAACAGAAGAATTGAGAGCATGAAACCATTTTGTTTTAATACCACAAGTGACAGCAGAAGCAAGGTCCCGAACTGTCACTGGTCACAGGCAGGGCCAGGCAGGGGCGTGAAGGGCAGATGTGTCACCTTTCCCCATGGAACAGAAGCTCCTGGTGGCATTGGGGTTGTGCTCAGCTCTGTAACAGTGATAATCTGCCTCCTCCTGGGGCTGGAGAACCATGCCCTCTTGGGAGGTCTCTGCCCAGGGTCCAAACATGAGGACAAGTGCCTCCTGTCCCTCTTACATACTCTCCATCCCCAGAGGTTGGTTCTCCATGCAAACCTGTCTCTGGGGATGGTTCTCTGTAAGACCCTCAGAGTCCTGGAACCTGGAGCTAAAGAGGCCAGTGTCTGGAAGGTATTTCCCTGTGACCAGGATGAAATTTTGGCAGAAAAGAGAAATTTGGAGCCTGTTATCTCTGATAACATTTCCACTTACTCAGAGTCCAGGATGTGTGGGGTGAGAGAAATCTGTCCACCTTCATCCCTGCGGCACAGGACCCTCAGCTGTGGGTCAGGAAGCCCAGGGCGGGGTGAGCACACTGTTCCTCCTTCTGCCCCTGACCCCTCACCCTGCCCACAGTGCCCTGTGTCCTCAGATGCCTCCCTGGGGTGACAAGGAGAGAGTGTTTGCGTTTCTTAGGAAGAGGGCTCAGCCCTGGGACTTGGCTAATCTACACACAATGTGTGTGGCTGAGTTGGTCCTGACGTTCTTAGGAAACAAGTATTCTCAGGAGCAAGGAAAAATTTGGATGCATCCAAAAGTTGGCATGTAGGACCTCAGTACTTTTGGAGGAGGAAAAATGAATAAAACAATAGCTCCCATGTGCAAACACTTAAAGGTTGAATGAACACATCTTTTGTTAAGAAAAACCAGTAACTCTAGTGTATTTAAGACTGACTGAGGATGGTGGGGAGTGGACGACTACAGCAGTTTGCAGTTGAAGTGAGAATAAGATGACAGAGGCATTTTATGCTGATTAATTTCTGTTACTCACCCTCCCTAGAGATGGAGCCCTTGGTAATGGAAACCCCAGCAAGACCCTGTCCCTGTCTCTGCAGCCCTCAGGTGGAGATGGAGCTAAGACAGCAGAGCCCAGGGAGCTGCGGGGCTGAGGGAGCAGCTGCAGGGGAGGAGGAGCTGCAGTGAGGGATTCTCCCTGGGAGTCTGCACTAGTTGTGAGCATCTTCCTGTAGGTCTGTTCAGAGGAGATCATGGTGTCTCTGAATAGGGCAAATATTGACTATCAGATAAGCTATGTCTTTGTAACACAAGAGTCACTATTTTTTTATATATCCTAACCCAAGGATATTTTTCCATTTATCTTTAGGTAGATTGGGAGGGAGAGAGAGAGAAACATTCACGTGAGAGAGACACAGTGACTGGTGAAGGTGTCTCCTGCACAACTCCGACCACGGCCAGGAGCCGACATGCACCCGAGATACGTGCGCTTGTCTGGAGTCGAACCCGCGACTCTTTGGTCGGAGGGCCGACATGCCAATCCCTGAGCCAAACAGGCCAGGGTAGATTCACACTTTTGACATGAATTTTTGGGTGAACATGACTGTCTGGGTCATTATTTGTAGTTGCGGACAATGTACTGTGAGATAATGGGAAATATATATAATGGTCTCGAACCCAGAGTCCTGGCACAAGGTTCCTGAAACCCCTGTAATTTCCTGGGTGACAGGCATGCCTTTTGTTCTAATGGGACGACGCTGGGTGGCTCCTGGATGAGGATGGTCACTGGGAATACAGAGGCCTGATGAGACCCTGGAATTCTCAGACCTGCCCCATTTACAAGAGGAGGGAGAAGAGCTCGGGGAGTGAGCAAATTAATCAATCAAGTTAATGGAAACCAAGAGAGGTTTCATGGGAATCTTTGTATTATAGCCAAACACTGTCTGGAACCTGGGGACATCCTGCTGGTGATTGGCACATGAGTGGGGCAGTCTTGTGGGACTGGCCCTTTAACTGGGGGTCTGACACCGTCTCCGGGCAGATAGTGTGAGATCTGAGTTATGTTGTAGGACCAGCTGGGGTCACAGAGAATTCCTGTTGGGAAGAAAAGTCCCCACACATTTGGTGACAAAAGGGTCAGAGTGACATGTTCTGTGTAAGTAAGAAACAAGACACAACATTAGAAATGCCTGAGGTTTTTATTAAGAAATATTCATTCTTGTTAAAATTTATGGCAGACACTGGGGATGGAGAGGTGACTCTATTACCCCATGAGCGTGTATCCCTGGGACGCCTGTGCTGTTGCTCATATGTGTGTGTCTCTTTCCCCCTCTCGTGGACATAACCCACTGCAGGGGAGTCCAACTCACAGATGCTCCACAGAAGCTTCTCCCTGACACGAGGCTCAGAGCTGCAATCTCTGGGCCCAGGAGGTTTGGTCTCACTTCCTCGTCATCTGAGACACTGAGAGTAACTAAAGCTGCTCCCACTTCGATGATTTGTAGCCCAGTAATAGTCAGCCTCGTCTTCAGCCTGAAGCCCGGAGATGAGCAGAAGCCCAGCATTGGCCGAGGTGTCTTTGGATCCAGAGAAGTGGCTGGGGACCCCAGACCCCAAACTCGTATTTGTGTAATAGGACAGGAGATACCAGAGAGGGCTCCCTGGCTTCTGCTGGTACCAGAATATGTTATAGCTGCCAACACTATAGCCACTGCTCAGGGTCAGGTGAGTCTCGCTGAGGGTCCAGGAGAGGCAGAGAGGGAGGGCGGCTGAGTCAACACAGGCTGGGAGAGGGAACCTGCAAACACAGACACTGTCAGGGATGGGACAGGGACCAGGGAACATTCTCAGGAGATGGAGCATGAGGGGAATCCACTTGGGCACTGAGCCTGGTCCCCAAGGCCTGTCCTACCTGTGCGGTGAGAGAGGGCACGAGGAGGAGAGGAGTCAAGGCCATGGTCACAGCCCCTGAGTCCACAGTGAGCTGGACTGCCCCAGGCCTCCTTTTCTTCCCCACCCTCTGCCAGAGGAGGTGCTTCATGCAAATGTGCCCATCCAGTGACTGCCAGACCCTCCCTGAGCCTGATGCTGGAGCTCAGCTCACACCCAGAGTTGAGTAGGATGGAGGGTGGCTTCCCCCCTTGGGAGACAAGGGGAGGAAGCACCTGCTCAGAAAACACTTCAGTGAGCACAGCGCCCAGCCTCAATCCCAGTCTCCTTGGAGTGAATCTAACTCAATCAACAGCTGTGTAGGGACCACAGGGCAGTGCCATAGCGCCTCCTGCTGGTGACAAAGCTAACACCGCCCCTTGGCCCAAAGCCCAGATTGCCCAGCTAGTTTCTTCATCTCAGTTGGTCACTGCCTCTATTCACCATCCATGCTCTGGTTGCCAAATACTGTGTTTCTGATACACTGTGGCCATGACTGTAACATCTCAATCCCAGGGAGTGACCCCATCTGTGGGACGTGCAAAAATATGCATGAATGAGTAATTAAATTTATTTCACCTGAAGTGAATATGTTGCAATAGTAAATGCACGGTGACCTCTATGACCAATGTCACAGATGATGGGACCATTCACCTGGTTGGAAGGGATCCTAGGCTGTCAGAGACTTTCCAGGGGCACATTCAGAGGCGTCGTCAGAGAACCATTATTCAGCAAACACTTGGAGTCCTGAGATGCACGTGCAGTTTTCACAGAGATCAGACTTGCCTGAGTGATTGGTAAAATCAATGGGTTTGTAGGCTGCACATTTACCAGTGGGAAGTGCAGTTGCTCATTTGTTTCAGGAGTTGACTTTCTATCTTAGTTTCTGGTGCTCTGCTCTTCTGTGTCATTTGGTTCTTGTTAGGATTTTCTTAGGTGTCCTAAATCTCATTTGTATTTTTTTCTTTTTTTTTAAACTCATCTTTATTGTTGAATGTATTACAGATGTTCCCCATAATTTTCCTTATTGACCCCGTCCTCCCCAATCCCGCCCCCCTCCTGTCTTCCCCACACTATTGTCTGTGTCCATTGGTTATGCATATATGCATAGATTTCTTTGGTTTATCTCATCCTGCCCTCCCTCCCCGCTTCCTTTTGAGGTTCATCAGTCTAACAACAAATTGGTACTTCTTTATTTTTTTTTCTTTTTATCCTCACCTCAGGACATTTTTTCATTTTTTGTCCAGATAGAGTGGGAGGGAGAGAGAGGAAGAGAGAGAGAGAGAGAAACATCGACGTGAAAGGGACACATCGAGTGGCTGCCACCCGCACGACCAACCACGGCCGGGGACAAATTGTAACCGAGGTACGTGCCCCTAGTGAGAACTGAACCCACATCACTCTGGACCACAGGCCAACGCTCTAACCTCTGAGCCAAACAGGCCAGGGCATGTAAATTATTCTTTATATTAGTTCGTGCATCCTTCATTTCTGACTGGTCCTTTTTTATGTTGTTGATGTTCTCACTAAGTTCCTAGAAGGTCTCACTGAGTTTCTTGAATGTCTCACTAAGTTCCTTGAGCAACCTTATAATCAGTGTTTTGAACTCTGCATCTGATTGATTGCTTATCTCCATTTTGTTTTGTTCTTTTCTTTCATTTGGGACATGTTTTTTCTCTCTCCTCATTTTGGCTGCTTCCCTGTGACTGTTTCTATGTATTAGGCAGAGTTCCTATGTCTCCTAGGTTTCGTAAGGTGGCCATTTGTGGTAGGTGTCCTATAGGATCCAGTAGCACAGCCTCCTTGATCACCCCAGCTGGGCCCTCAAGGTGCACCCCTAGTCTGGGATGTACACCCTTCTGTTGTAATTGAGTCTTGATTGCTTTGGGCACATCAATGGGAGTGATTTACTCAGGTTGGTCAGCTGCAAGGACTGGCTATGCCCACTGACCACAGGCCTCTGACTACCTTGCAGGATTAGCTGTGTAAGGGCCCACCACACAGAGCAAGACTTATTTCATCAGGGCTCTGGTACCCACTGAGTCCACTCATTGAGTGTGTCACTTGTTGAGTTGGTTGGGTGGTGGTGTTTTGATGTGGTCTGAAGCTGTCCACTGGGTGTGCTGGTTCTGGGGTATGCCTGTGTTCTCTCCGGGGCCGCCCGGCATAACTACAAAGTGATCTGTTGATGGCTGCTTCTTGTGCTGGGCTTTGAGATGTCCTGGAAAAGCCAAGTTGTGAACCAAGGCTGACTGCTTCTAGTGCCAGGACTGGGGCCACTTAACGAGAGGTATGGGGATCGCTGAGACCAGACGCTGCTTCTTTGGAGAGATTTTAGGAATCTCTGAAGCAGGATCCAAAACAGGCCAATCCTATGTTAAAGCCACTGGAAACAGCTTGGGTGGGCCCGAAATTTGGGTGAGGCAGGGCCTCAGGGAATCACAAGGTTGGGGCATACAATATGAGCAAAGTTGCTGGAGTCCTGGGTATGGTGCCCATTTGCTGCCCTGGGAAAGGGCTCACCAAAGGAACAAGGGCCTCCACCAGCACGTCTGTCTGAGAGAAAGCTGCCTCACCAGCTCTCGTCCAGAGACCAAACAGCTCAGTTCTTCCCACAGGCACAGAACAGCATCCCTTTTAAGCAGTGACCCCACCCTCATTCTTAGAAGTACTTAGGCTCAGAAAGCCTGTTCTGAATTAAATCAGCTCCATGAAGTGATTGCAAAGAAAACAGGCAATCATCCATCAAGACAGGGTGAAGTTTGGAAAGAAAATGGACCCAAAGTCCCATAATCTCAACACAAAAAAATCCAGCTGGAGACAGAATAGACTACTCCCATCCCCCGGTGGGGACAGGTTAGGGCAGACCCAGGATGTGGTGGCTCTGAGGACCAATGATCCCTTTCCCAGGTTTGGATGACAGGCCTCTGTGGTCAGGCACGTCCCCTGCTCCACACTGATTTGTATTGAGCATGTGCTTACCTCCCCATGCTCCTCCCAGCCCCCCTCCCCCGACAACCCTGTTCCTGAGGGGGAAGTGTGGGGTGTTAATCCCCTTGGCGGGGAATGCTGTCCTCCCCTGGAGTGTGTGAAGCTGAAGCTTCCTGGTGAACCCACAAGATCAGGGTCTGATGCAGCTCAACACCCGTTTGGCTCCACAGGTCTGACTCACTTTGCTTCCTTTCTCGATCAACAACTATCTACCTACAGGGACACAGGTAGTAAAGTGCACGCCTGTTCCCAGTGTTGCACTGGTGTGGGTGCAGAAGATGGTGGCCTTCTGTCCTGCAGACCCTGACAGCGAGCGGGGCTGAGTCAGCACAACCTCGGCCCAGGACCCTGCAAGGAGGGAGCAACACAGAGATCATGAGGACAGGACAGACCTGTCCCAGGGAAGTGGGGCAGGTTATCCACACAGGTGGCAAACAGGTGCCCTACTTGGATTCCCTTCGGGAACCACCTCTGCAGTGAGAAAGGAGGGTGAGGAGGAGCAGGGCCCAGGCTCTGGTGAAGACACCCTGAGACTCTGCTCTCAGCCCACAGCAGGACTGAGACCCAAACTCTGTTCATGTCACCCTGACCATGAGAGTGGATGTCTCTATGCAAATCTTCCCTCTCCTGGAGGCTGTGCAGCACCCACCTGGGACACAAGCCAGGGCTGCAGTTGATGGAAACACAAGAGGACAGGAGTGGGGAGGGCTTCATGGCAAAGAGGCTGCAGGAAACCTGCAAGAGGCAGGGAGAAGACTCACAGCTGAGACACTGGGGGCACTGTCGCCCTCTGGTGGAAGCCTGAGATGGGGCGACCTTGGACCAGAGCAGGTGTTCAGGGTTCCAGCCAGCACTCCACCCTGCACCCCTCACAGTTGCAGCCTTTTCAGATTGGCTGATTTCACTTAAAATTACCCGACTTGTGTTCTCCACTGAGTCACTTTCCATTGTTTAAATATGCAGCGTTTGTCCACATCCACGTGTTGGACGACACAGCACTGCAATTTAGACAAACATGCATGAAGGAGCTGTAACACTATGTGCATATTCAGGTGTGAACACAGTGACCTGATTTAGGTGAACAGGTCAGGGTGGGATTTCTGTCTTGAATCACATGAACCGTGTTCAGGTTTGTAAGAAATGACAAGGATTCTGCAAAATATCTTCTTATTTTTTATTCCAAATGTTCAGATATTATTTCTAATACCTTCTCACCCTGATCATGTCCACACAGGCATAAATCAAGTTATAGGCTATGCACCTCTCCTTTAAGGATGATGAATGAGGAAGGATGTGGATGAACCCACCCATGTGCAGCCCAACATCAAATTCTGATCAGAGATGTGGGTGCTCTGGGTTCCACTGGTTGGTCACTGGGTCCAGCTAACCCCTCGCACATCTCCCAGGGACCAGCACCAAGAGCTATGTCACCTTCCCTCCTCATCAGCAGCTACAAAGAAAAGAGCTGTTGACTGAAGAGGTGACAACAGATGTTACGCTGAGATAGACTTGCTCCCAGGGAGCGAAAGGTTGACAGACCATGGCAGGAACAGCATTGTGAGGTTTTAGTCTCACTTCCCTGAGACTCTGGAGCACTGTGTAAGTGTTACTCTTTCCATCCCATGTAGGACAGTAATAGTCGGCCTCGTCCTCAGGCTGCAGCCCAGAGATGAGCAGAAGCCCCGCATTGGCTGAGGTGTCTTTGGATCCAGAGAAGCGGCTGGGGACCCCCGAGCCCTGGTGCTTAATTGAGTCTGTGTGGTAGTACAGGAGATACCGGGGAGGGCTCCCTGGCTTCTGCTGGTACCAAGATATAGCATAGTCGCCAACATTAAAGCCACTGCTCAGGGTGCAGGTGAGTCTGACTGAGGCTCCAGGAGAGGCAGAGAGGGAGGGCGGCTGAGTCAACACAGGCTGGGAGAGGGAACCTGCAAACACAGACACTGTCAAGGGTAGAACAGAAACCAGGGAAGTTTGTCAGGAGATGGAGCATGAGGGGAATCCACTTGGGCACTGAGCCTGGTCCCCAAGGCCTCTCCTACCTGTGCAGTGAGAGAGGAGCACGAGGAGGAGAGGAGTCCAGGCCATGGTCACAGCCCCTGAGCCCACAGTGGGCTGGACTGCCCCAGGCCTCCTTTTCTTCCCCACCCTCTGCCAAAGGAGGGGCTTCCATGCAAATGTGCCCATCCAGTGACTGCCAGCCCCTTCCTGAGCCTCACTCTGGAGCTCAGCTCACACCCAGACTGAGCAGACTGGATCAGAAGTACCTGTGAGACAGCACACAGGTGTTGCTCAGGGCACTCTGCCAGGACAGAGAAAACACAGCTGCTCAGTCTCCATCAGTGAACACAGGGTCCAGCCTTGAGGCCCAGAGATGTTTGAATGAATCGTCCTCACTGAGCAGTTGTGTAGGGATCACACAGCAGCCCATCCTCTTAAAAATAGATAAAGTACATACTTTCCTTGGAAGTCACAAAATTGGCTCTAGAAGAAATAAACTGATTAAAAAGACCAATTTTAGTAGAAAAAGAAAGAATGTAATGAAATGAATCCACTGAATAACATCAGATACAGACATTTTCACAGGGAACCTCTATCAACCTTTCAGAGATCAGATGGTTCCAACTCCATTGCTTTATATTTTTACAATATTGAAAAGTAAGTAGAATATCATAGTTCTTGTTATACTGATAACACTCATTACATGTAAATTACTCATAAAGGGAAATTACAGACCAATAGCATTAAATATTACTACAAATATTTAAAATACTATAGTAACAGATAACACAGTATCAGATAATTTTACACACTATTATGAAGTGTGATTTATTCCTATAATACAATTTTTATTTCATATTAAGAAATATTTAAATACAAAAAGACATCAATATATCAATAAATATGAGCATATTATCTTGATTGTTGTGGACAAAGCCTTTCAGCAGATGTAACAGCCACTCCTAACAAGCCACATAAAAATACGAACATATGCATTTATGACGTGGTAGTGATAACTCTCTCTCACACACATAACCTGTACTAAATGCAGCATCATAGTCAATGAAATGGGGAAGGCGCTTTCCACGAAAATCAGGAACAGTAAAAGGTGACCTTCATCCCCATTATTATTCACACCATTCTGGAAATATTAGACAATGAGGCCGGCGGTTTGGCTCCGCGGTTAGAGCACTGGCCCTGCAGAGTGAAGGGTCAAAGGTTCGATTCTGGTGAAGGGCATGTGCCCGGGTTGCAGGTTGCCGGACCAAACCAGGGCTGTGCTGGAGGCCACCAATCACTGTGTCTCTCTCAATATCTGTTTCTCTCTCCCTACCTCCCTTCCTTCCACTCTCTCAAAAAAAAAAAAAAAAAATCAAAGGAAAAAATTAAGAACACACACAACTTTCCTAGTGTTTTAAAAAATGTTAGGCAATGGAATTAAAAAGAGAAACCTACATTTAGGTCTCAGCTGTGAGAGGAACGGCCAAGCAGACATTCTGGGAGATCCAAGCACATGATATGGCCTGAGACACTCAGGTGCCCGTGCAGACTCGCCAGCAGGGGTCTCGCTGTGACTGACATCACTAACAGTCAGTGCCAGAGGCATGATGGGTGGAAAAGAGGAGCAGAGGGGTGGACGTGGCCCACCCCTTGCCAGGAGTGAAGAGCGTCTTGACAGAGCTGAGGCATCACCCAGGTCTGATGGAACAGAGTGCCCGTCACTCAGGCGAAATCACAGTTATGGGGCTTGTGTCTCAGAGCCAGCAGAGCTCACGTTGCAGAGGCTCCAAGAGAAAGGGGTGGTCTTCTGCCCAAGTGACCACGACACTGAGACAGAACGATGTGAGTCTGCTGTCTCAGGACCCGCTCCACATGGAACTGAGAAGTCAGATCCCATCTGACCCCAGGTGCTCCTTTTCCTAAATCTGACAAACGCTCACTAATTAAGGGACTGCAATTGAAAGACTCCAGGACATGCTGGAGACACCTTGAAGCTGTGTCTCCTGAGGTCCCACAGTGGGAATTCTGACCGCAAGATGATTCTTATTTTCTGGACAGACTTTCCTAGCAGCTCACTTCCTCTTTGAAAGTGCATTCTGGGTCCTCATTTTCTACCAGCACCAACATGGATCAGGTTTGCTAAGTAGCCAGGTGCTGGCTCACAGCTGTGTTCTCACCACCCATGGCTCAGACAAGTGTCGAGAGCGCCCCCTGCTGGCCCTGGTGCACTTAGCAGCATGTCTGACTTCCATGTCAGCATCCTGCCTGAGGGAGGGACAGACCCCACCTAATCATTGCCCTTTCCACGCACCCTAGAAGTGAAAGGGTCCTCAGTTGGCTGCCACCTCCTTACCTCACTGAGCCCTCAGGTCCACAGAGTGGCCTCCTGAGAAGGGGACTCACTGGGGCTCCTGCCTTTGTTTCCACAGTGGAGGTAAGAGCCATGATAACAGACTCCTGAGGCAAATGTCCGGCTCAGCAGAAGGACAGAGGCTCTAAGCCCAGCCACAGTGTCATGACATGGGAAGAATCAAGGCCTCTTCCTCTCAGCTGACCAGAGTGAGGACTTGTGGCCAAAGCAGCAGCCTGAGGGTTGGAGGGACCGCAGGCAAAGGGGTTTGAAAAGTCAAGGTCCAGCTTCCCAGGGGCCACCTGGTGATGTTTTGGACAGCGACCGAATGGATTCTGAAACATTCAGGGAGATTCCACAGGTTTCTAAGAAGCCTGAAGAGGGTCCAGGAGACCCCACCACATGTGGGCCCAGCTGCACTGGGCCCGGTCTCTCCTGCAGCGATCCCGGTGGTGACCATGTTCAGATGGTCCAGTGAGCAGTCAAGGAAAGTTCCTACTCAGCCCGTGAGCAAGGCCCGGGCATGCAAGTGAGGGCTGAGACAGGACTGGATTCCAAGAGAGACGTGAGTTTCGTCTTCATACACTGGTCACCTTTCATCCAGGTGAGCCCCAGGATAGAGGTTTAACCTCATTGTAAGTGCTGGTGTCTACGGGATTCTTGAAACCGATGGATGACAAAGTCTTTATATTCCAACCCACAAATCTTTGGTTTCTTCCTAATTTTGCCTCCCTGTCATCACTTTTGAGGCTGAATTACAGTATTAGATTGTATTTTTCAGAATGGTGGTGGCCAGGCCAACCCTGCTGCTATCAGTAGAAACTAGAGAGGTTTGCCTGTGTTCTGCCGATACCAGATTATCCTGATTCCCCGACACTGAAGTCACCACTCAGGTGCAGGAGGGTGTCCCAGCAGGCTCAAGCATGCAGAGAGGGAGGGTGGCTAAGTGCACACAGGGTGGGACAGGGAATCTGCAAACACACACATGAGTGTACAGTTTGCATATATATAGTCCGAGATTACCAGGCAAACACAGACACTCTGCTCAAGAAGGACATCCTTTGGGGGCTCAGAGGATGCTTCCCAGGAACCAAAGCCAAGGCCAGTCCTCATTTTCAGCAACGCTGACTCAGTATCACCCCACGGATGGCCGTGCACATGGGGTGTCTCCAGGTAGAGTCGGGTATGCCTGGGGGACAATGTCTTACCTGGTGATCGTGGAGGAGCCACAGCTGGGCCAGAAGAGGGGATGTGCGGTGACAGTATAGGAGTGGCCTGTGACACAGTCCACCATGTGATGCACTGAGCTGACAGCATCAGACTCTCAGCTGCGGGAGAAAAGGTGACAGAAACATCAATCCCTCAGCTGTAGTTGGACACACGTAATTAAAATATGTATCTCCACATACCCAGTCTGACTACACAATCGGTGAAAATTCTTCCCTATGACCTCCATTTCTCCATGGCATACAGCAGGCTTTATGTGATTTAACACAAACACCACTGTTACCAAAGTCTGGGGGGTGGGTAAAGGTAGGCGGGGTGGGTAATGGGGGACATCTGTAAGAGTGTCAACAACAACAAAAAGAATGCTTTTAAATTTGTTTTAATTATGTCTTTAAATGACAGAATACAACAACCACTTACTAAATTTTGAATGAAAATGGATAATGGACCAATACACAAAATAAGAAGTAACATGTGAAACAATATTAAAAAGAATAACTATGTTAAACTCTATTCGAAATAGATAAAATGCATATTTTCCCAATGACATAAAAGAATTGGATCCATTACAAGAATGAATAAAAGATCAATATATTAGAAAATAGGAATATTAACCCCTAGAACTAGTCCACGAAGGCAGAGGATGCAGTTGGTTTCACAGGAACACGAACAAAACTTCACAGGTCAGGTGGCTCCATTTGTTTGATTCATATACATTTTCTTCTTTCAAAATGTTAAATATATGGATATTTTCTCAATTTGTGCAGAAAGCAGGTGAAATAGTAACATTTTCCCCTGACAAATAAACTATAGAAAAATGAAAATTACACACCAATAACATGAAGTACTTATGCAAATGTTGTAAACAAAACGTTAACAGAGAGATTCTATTATAACATTAACAAATTGATACATCATTAACATAAGAGATTCATTATGGACTTTCAAGGTAGGTGCTGTGTTGATCAACCCTCAGTGTTATATATCATATTATTAGACCAACAAATAAACTCATATTATCTCAATAGATATTCTGAAAGAGCCTTTGACCACATTTAAAATATATTTCTAATAAAAAGCACATACCGATAGAAACAGATGCCTTTACAATACGGTATTTACACTCTCTCCACACAGGACTTAATCCTGTAGCCAGCATATAAGGTAACTGGGAGGGAAGGAGAACATTTCCAAAAAATCAGGAACAGGCCAATGTGACTTTAACTCCATTATTATCAACATAATTCTGCAAGTTTAGACAATGCCATGACACAAGAAGAACTCGGTGGTTCCATCTGAGCACAGAGGGGAATGGGCAAGGGTCATTCCCGAAGCCCCCGCTGTGGGAAGCAGCCCGAGAGCCTCAGGGGCCCGAGCAGCAGTGGCGGAGAAATCTCCCTGTGAGCTACCAGAACAGGGCTTCCTGGTGAAGACTAGTGAGAGGATGGCATAACTGTGGAACACCTGGAACTAGGTAACTGACCAGTGGTGGAGATGCGGGATCCTTAGGTCACAGGTTGGGTCTGAGATGAGCCCAGTGGGACCCACCTGGGCACCTGAGCCTCAGTGCGGACTCTGTCTCGGCCACAGGAAGACAGCCCTCAGGGTGTGGTTGGTTGTTTTGAGTCCCTTTCCCTGCAGATGGGCTGTGATGCATGACTGGAGGACAGAGAGAGGGGAGCATTCACCCCAGGTGGTGCCCCTGGGTGAACTGGGACCCCTGGTGGCAGCAACCACAGCAGCAGCTGACTGGCTGGGTCTCAGCAAGAGGTCACAGGGGATTCTGGCGTCACTTCCTGATAGCCCTGAAACCCTCTGGGCATTGAGGCTGCTGTCACACGAGTGGCACTGAGAACCAGCCTCATCCTTGGGTCAGTCTAGTATGGAC
The DNA here is from genome assembly GCA_030848825.1 of Tadarida brasiliensis. Taxonomy (NCBI): domain Eukaryota; kingdom Metazoa; phylum Chordata; class Mammalia; order Chiroptera; family Molossidae; genus Tadarida; species Tadarida brasiliensis. The sequence continues at coordinate 19,066,879 of CM061277.1, read as the reverse complement.
AAGGAATGCCACTCCTGACCTTAGCCAGAGAAGCAGTGAGACCCTGAGGGTGCACAAGGATCATAACAGATGGGGACTTTGGGGGCTGTTCCTGAGAACTGTTTGCACCATGACATGTACTGGACACTCTTGGTGTGTTCTGACTAAAACACAGCTGGATTCTGGGTCCCTGGTTCTGCCCTGACCCATCATGGACTCTGTCCCCAGGGCAGCCCGCCCCAGCATCCATGGAGTTCTGCTCAAATTGAGAAAATCACACTGTATGTTGTTGCCAAGCACAGGTCTGGGAGGGGGGGCACAATTTAAAGAATGTGCACAGATTTTCTAAACAAAGGTGTTTGAAGGGGGCCTCAGGCCCCAGTATTTGGCCAAACAAACGCAGGAAGCCCCTAGCTCTCGGAGGAGGGGATCGGCCCAGTGGAGTCCATTTCAGGAGGGACAGCAGGTCTCTGTCTCCCTTCCCCACAGGCCTGCAGCACTGCTCGGCATTGAGACTCTTGTCCCAGGTTAAGCAGTAATACTCACCTCGTCCTCAGCCTGGAGCCCAGTGACAGTCAGGGTGGCTGAACTCCAAGACTTGGAGCCAGAGAATCCATCAGGGACCCCTGAGGGTCACTTGCTGTTACCATACATGATGCGTTTAGGGGTATTCCTGGGAGATGTCGGTAGCAGGACACAGAGTAACCCCCAATGTTGGAGGTGCTTCCAGTGCAGGAGATGGTGAGCCTCTGGCCCAGGGTCACAGACACTTGGGGGTGCTGAGTCAGCACAGACTGGGCCCAGGATCCTGGAAGGGGAAGGGACACAGAGATGGTGACGCTGGGTCTAGAGACAAGAGGAGGAAGCAGAGCCCATGTATCTTCCCAAAGTCCCTTCCCCTGTCCCCTTCTCCAGTCCCCTGTGAGTGAATGAGGATTGTGAGGAGGACAAGAGACCAGCCCATGCTGGACGTCATCACTGAGTTCTGCATTTATTGGCCCCACAGCTCAAGCAGAGCTTCTCAAATCTCCTTTCCCTTCTTTATACTTAGAGAGAGAAGAGACCATTCCTGAAAATCGACCACCAGCCATTTGATTCCTCCCTGGGCCCTAGACCAGGTGCTTCTGCCTGAGGATGGCCATGGGTGTTTGCAGGGGCGGGGCTGTGTGAGACCCATTGCTAAGGGGATCACTGGTGTAAGCCCAGAGGAGAGGGCACTAGGCAGTGTCAGGAGGCTGGTCCCACCTCAAATCACCCAGGACCCCAGGAACAAGCCCCGAGCGCCCTCTAGTATCTGGCACAGACACACCTCTGTGTGACATAGTGACCAGACCCAACAAAGACAGACTCAGTCTTCCCACTGCTCTGTCCATTGCCCTTTGCCTTAAAGTCAGGCCATGTGTCCCCTCTTGTGCCTCCCCATCACCTCAGAACATTTTATTGCTCTACTCAAGTATTTCAGGGTGAGTCTTTCCACAGCTCCCTTTGCTGTTCAGGGGTCAGGAGTAGGTGGTGTCTCTCACTAAACTCTTTGACTAGTATCAGGTCCAGAGCAGTGAACAGCCCCATGGAGACATGTCCCCTTGTGTGAAGGACAAGAGTTCTTTCCCCCTAGGTGAGCAGAGGTCTCCTTCCTTGTGGATTCCCAGCAGAACTGAGGAGAAAGGATGCCCTTCTCTCTAGGGATGGGAGGCTGTGGGGAGAAAGTCCTCATTTGCATTCCTACGGGTGATGCTGTGTAAAACTTTATTATCTGTCAATATGTCCACCTGCAAGAAACCAGTCCTCACATGCTGTGAGCAGAGGAGTCTATTCTCAAGCTCAGGGTCAAAGGTTGCCAGGGGACCTGCCCAGTATTTGTGGCATGTGTCCAAGAGTAAAAGGCAAACATGCAGAATGATCTAGGCAACAATTTCAATTTGCACGAGAGAGGTTTACTTTAAAATTGTGTATATTGGTCTTCACTTACCCAACTTAGATGCATGTATGTCAGCGTATATGAAAGTCACTTCAATAAGGTTTATTTCAAAATTCAATGATGATAAATATCAATGGAAATGGTCATTAAAAATATCCATACAGCCCTGTCCAGTTTGGCTCAGTGGTTAGAGCGTCGGCCCGCGGACCAGAGAGTCCCGGGTTCGGTGCCCACTAAGGGCACGTACCTCATTTGAAGTTTGTCGCCGGCCCCGGTTGGGGTCGTGTGGGTGGCGACCAGTTGATGTGTCTCTCTCACATCGATGTTTCTCTCTCTCTCTTCCCCCCTCTCCCTCCCGCTCTATCTGAAGATAAAAGCAAAAAAAATGTCCTCGAGTGAAGATCAAAATATATATATATGTCCGTACAGACACATTGGGAAAGCAATGTCTGTTATTGCTTAAAAAGGTGGCTATAAACATTCTCCAGAATGATTTACTTTTTTAGTCATGAGTTTAGGACTTGTGTTCTGTGGTCTGGGCCTGTAGACTGGAGAGCCCGAGCTGGTGCCCTGTGAAACTCAATGAAGGCTTTTTCTATGAACTTCAGAAGTTTCTGTCAATGACTTCCAACTAAGTCATAGAAAGGTGGGGAGACAAGAGGTATGATATCCCTTAAGCCACACTCCCTGTGGCATGGGTTTGGGACAGAAAATTTTCTAGCAGGTGTTCAGCCTGGCTGGCAGTATCACAGTGGGGACTGACTGAGTGATGACCTGGCCCCGAGAACAGAGGGGAGGCCGTGTGTCATCCCCATGGACTGTGAGCACCGTGTAGCAGCACTGAGCTGCTGTCCCAGAAGAAATGAAATGATCAGCCTCATGTGCTGCCTGGAGCCCAGAGATGATTGGGAGGCTGAGCTGCACACAGGGAGCAGAGTCTCACCCGGGATCCTGAGCACGGTCACCTGCCCAGTGAACCATGTTCGTTGGACATTCTTAGGAAGTGGCCCAACCCGAAGGAGATATCCTGGTGGATGCAGAGCTCGAAGCCCAGTGGGGAGTCAGAAACCACCCTCAGTCCAGGGCACCAGGATGAGAAACTTCCTCCTTCTCCACTGGTGAGGCTGAACTATTCCCCAGATCCTGGCCTGCCCCCAGAGCCCAGCCCAATATGCTCTTTCCCAGCCCTCCTGTAACTGCCTTAGAGATTCCGAGCACCCAACTCTTGGCAAATAATAATACACAGAGCATGGCTTTCTTTATGACACACACACCTTACACACCTGACTCAAGGGTGAGTTCAGTGGGCAGCATCAGTGTAAGAGCCGAGTGGGGGAGGCTGTTCCTCAGCAGAACCCTTCCTGCTGTGGTTAAAGTTTTGCCTTTCATAACCACTAAGGACCTAACAGGCAGACTGTCCAAGAAACACTCACGCCTTTTCACTGTTGTGTTCTGTGCACTCTTTGGGGCGCACCGAATGAACTAAGGTCCCTTGGTGTTAGAGGAGAACCCAGGACTTGAGGAGAATGTTGATATTTGTGGGGCACAGACTCAGGCAAGGGCCACACCCAGGCCTTGTTAGACTGCAGCCTCATGGCCACTCAGCTCAGAAATCACTGCTGTGACCCCCTCAGCATGGACCATCTCCACTATCTGACTGTCCTTACTGCGGTTTGGGGAGGGGGGTGTCAGAACCCTTCAGCTATGCAGGAAACGACAGGGTGAAGGAGCCCAAGAACCTGCCTTCCTGAGCTCTCAGCTCTCTCCCCCAGCTCCTTCTCTGTGCACTGAGCCTCAGCCCTCACTCCAGGGGAAAGGGCTCCATGACCACAGGACTGGGGTGTGAAGGGAGGACCTCACTGCTCACCAGAGCGGGTGCTGCTCCCGCAGGTTCTGGACTCTGTACTGGGGTCCCTGAAGCTGCCCTTCCAAGGGGCAGATAGGAGCCTAGTCCTGAGATAAGACCGAGGGATGAAGGTGGGGTGGGGTCTTTTTTTGGGTTTGAGGTCTTTGATAGGACATCATATTGGAGGATAAAGAAGGGAGGGGATCTCACAGAGTCCCTGTGTTTTGTGGACATAACCCACTGCAGGGGAGTCCACCTCACAGATGCCTCCACATATACTTCTTCCTGACACGAGGCTCAGAGCCACAATCTCAGGGCCCAGGGGTTTTTGTCTCACTTCCTCCTCATCTGAGACACTGTGAGTAACTATAGCTGTTCCCACTGCCATGATATGTAGCACAGTAATAGTCAGCCTCATCCTCAGGCTGCAGCCCAGAGATGCGCAGAATCACTGCATTGGTTGAGGTGTCTTTGGATCCAGAGAAGCGTCTAGGGACCCCTGAGCCCTGTGGTGTAATCCAGACTGGGTGGTAGGACAGGAGATACCTGGGAGGGCTCCCTGGCTTCTGCTGGTACCAACGTATACCATAGCTACCAACACTGAAGCCACTGCTCAGGGTGCAGGTGAGTCTGGCTGAGGCTCCAACAGAGGCAGAGAGGGAGGGTGGCTGAGTCAGCACAGGCTGGGAGAGGGAACCTGCAAACACAGACACTGTCAGGGATGGGACAGGGACCAGAGAAGTTTGTCAGGAGATGGAGCATGAGGGAAATCCACTTGGGCACTGAGCCTGGTCCCCAAGACCTGTCCTACCTGTGCAGTGAGAGAGGAGCACAAGGAGGAGAGGAGTCCAGGCCATGGTCACAGCCCCTGAGCCCACAGTGGGCTGGGCTGCCCCAGGCCTCCTTTTCTTCCCCACCCTCTGCCAGAGGAGGGGCTTCATGCAAATGTGCCCATCCAGTGACAGCCAGCCCCTCCCTGAGCCTGCTGCTGGAGCTCAGCTCACACCCAGACTGAGGAGAATGGAGGGTGGCTTCACCCCTTGGGAGACCCTGGGAGGAAGCACCTGCTGAGACAACACAAAGTGGGCTCAGGGGACTCTACAGGACACAGAGAGCACAGCTGCTGTGTCCCCATCATTGAGCACAGGCCTCAGCCAACCAGACCCAGGCTCCTGTTAGTGAATGGTCCTCACTGAGCGGCTGGGAGAACACAAGGAAGTCCCACAGCGTCCCCTGCTGAGCACAGGGCACACACCTGTCCATGGCACAGAGCCCTGAGAGCCCAACTGGTTTCTGCAGCTCAGCACATCACTGTATCTATTCACACATCCATGGTCTGCTTTCCAGGAACTGTGATTTGGATACTTGGTAGGGGATTACTATAGTATCTTACCACCAGGAGGATTCTTCTTCAGTGAGATTTGTGAATATATACGTATATAAATACTTAAGTTGTGAATCCCCCCTCACCTAGTAGATTCTAGAAAATTCGAAAGGCCCACCTGTGCATCAGGCCTGGTGACATAGAGCAGACCAGTGACAGTTGACCTGTTTTTAAGGCCATGCAAGGGCTCTTCAGGCGGAACAGTGTTGAATGCTTCATTGTTAGGGAAAAAAATCCTCTATGGTATGTCAAAAAATAGCAGTTCAGCCAAAATTTCAGCAGATATGTAATTGTTTGTAAGTTTTGTAGACACTCAATTTGAATGAGTTTACTTTGGGAAAATTAATAGTTTGTAGACTTAACCTCTGCCAGTGAACGGGGTAAAAATTTCTCCTATAATATGAAGTTAATATGACGGTTGTAAGTAAAATCTTCAGTTTTAGGCATAATGATGTCAAAAATGTCTTATGGGATTTTGTCCTGGGTATTATATAATTTTTATATTATAATTTTATCTCCTTTTATTTCTTGCTAGTCATTTTCAGTTTATTAGCAGTATCTGTGTGTGTGTGTGTGTGTGTGTGTGTGTGTGTGTGTATTTTTTTTTAATCCTCAGCCAAGGATATTTTTCCATTTATCTTCAGACAGAGTGGAAAAGAAAGAAAGAGAGAGAGAGAGAGAGAGAGAGAGAGAGAGAGAGAGAGAGAGAGAGAGAGAGAGAGAAACATGGATGTGAGGGAGACCCATCGATTGGTGGCCTCTGGCAGGACCAGACCAGGACTGGGACCAAACCGCAACTGAGGTACGTGCCCTACACCAGAATCCAATCTGTGACGCTTTGGTCCTTGGGCCAACAATCTTACCACTGTGCAAAACGGTCCACGGCCATCAGTGTACATTTTAAGGTCAGATTGTCATGTGCTGATGGCTGAACAGACAAGGGTATATCTCTTATTTCCTCATCGTGTATGAGTTACATATATGTACACCTTACTGTTCCACAACTCTTATACATTTAAGAAATGGATTCCAACTGCTCTCATGAAAATTGATTTGTGTTTTAATTTTCTTAATAATTAGCGAAAGGAATTGTTCTGATGGAAAAAGTGAAGGAAGGACAAGGGATCTCCAATGTTGTAGTAGTGGGGTTCACAGAGGGACACATCTGTCTAGAACGAAGTCCACACCAGCACAGACATTTGAGGCCATTCTCTCAGCATCCTTCATGACCTTTCCCCAGGGCAGCAGCATCTCTATTATCACAGAGCTCGCAAGCCCATGACTCTTCCTTCATGAGATTTCCCCCAGGGTCCTTGGAGGGATTTGGGGTTAAGAAGTTGAATATTAAATTTCTGTGATCCCATGGTGGATTCTTGAGATCTGATTTTCACATCTGGTTGACAACTGCTTATCTCACAGACTCTTACTTCACTGAAAAGTGAATCAATGTTCCCACAACTAACTTGAACTCACAGTTGATTTACTCATGAAAGTTGTCTTTTGTCCTCAGAATGTGTTCCAACAGCACCCTGCTTCCTGGGGTTCCTTTTGTAACTACCTGGAGGGCAATTACCTCCTTCTTCTCTTTCCCACCTGGAACCATGGAACCTAGTCTGTACCAGTCGCCTACCAGTCGCCTACCAGTCCTGTAACCAGTACCTTGTAGACAGATCATTAAACCATCTAAAACTCCAGTTTACCCCCTTCTCCTGCTCCCCAGACCCTGAGGTCAGAGCTCTTTCTAAAAAGTCTTCTAGAATGGATTCAAACTGAAAATGTTCAGAAAGCAAATAATGTTCTTTTTCTCAATATTTTTCTCACTCTTAAATTCTTACACCATAGTCAGAAGGATATTTCAAGCACAAAGATCCTACTCAGGCACCTCTGTGTTTAAAAATCTCCCAAGAAATGTCTCCCCTTGAAGAATAAACATTTTAGTATCTCACTCAAGGACTCCCATGGGCATGACCATCATTTCCTCCTCAGCCTCTGTTCTCCCCTCTCCCTACTGTGGTCTGTAAAAAGCAGGTTCAGGTCCCCACTGCAAAAGGATGCTTAACCCTGAGCCAGTGTTCACTCCTCTTTAAGCCTCAGCCCTCCTGCCCTAAGCTGGTCCCTCTTCCTGCAGGACCAGGCTTACACAGCACCTGCTGCAGACCTTCTGACCACCAGCAGGTGGGGGAATATTTATTTTTATTAACATATTTTGAATGACAAACATAAAACTATAATCATCAGTGTTGATAGTTCATTCCTAAAAATTAATCCTACAGGAAGGAAAATATATGTGCCGACCAATACTTGTATCTGATCTTTCACAGCAACTTTTTGAAAAATGGGCCATAACTGGAAACAACAAAATATCCTTCAGTTGTCAGTACATGGAGTTTATTCTGATATCGTTGTTTATTAATTATTGTATTTTTCATGTCAACAACTGTAACCTACTTTGTCCCCACCCTGTATTTACATTTTTAGGAAACTGCCAGATACTTACAGACTGCCTGTGCGTCCCCTTCAGGGAACTGGTTTCTGAGAGAACATGACTGTCGGGTCATCATTTGTAGTTGTGGACATGGTATTGAGATAATAGAAAATATAAATTTGTCTCAGCCCCGAGGCCTTGACTCAGTGCTCCTGAAATTCCTGTCATTTCCTGAGTGATAGGCATGGCTTTGTTGTAATATGGTGACTCAGGGTGGCTGCTGGATGAGGAGGGCGAAAGGGTTAATAATGTTTTAAAAAATTAAACTCCATTCTGACACTCAGTTACTGCACGTATACACCCTGTCAATTTCTTTTTTGTAAATATAAGGGCCTTGAGAAACCCAAAGAAAACTATAAACATAAGGGGTTAATGAAAGCCTTGGGAAACTCAGAAAAACCATCAGAAGAAAGAGATTAATGATGGCCCTGACCTCAGCCAGAGCAGCATCCTTACCTCTGAGAAAACTCATAGCAACCCAGACACCAATTACACGGTGCGAAGAGAATGTGATTTTTTTAATGTAGTTTTCTTTTAATTTCTGTAGTTTGCAACTAGAAAACCCAAAGAACAAAGGAATTTTGACGCGGAACTCTTTTAAGGGGTCCACCTGCCTCCACCCAGGCATATGTAAATAAAGCAATTTTGCTCTACACTCCTTGTATTGTGGATGTGATCTCCCGTGGGCTCACACCTTTTATTTTGTGCCGAAACCCGGTTCTCTGTGAGGATCCCACATAGGGGGCAACTGCGTGCCCCTGGAGTCCTCCGGGCCTCCTGTCAACCAGGATCGATCACATCCTCAGCTGGATACTGGACCTCCAACATTTCCTGATGATCCAGCATCAACACCGGACACTAATTCACTGGTGAGTGTTTATTTGCCTACCGGTCTGATTCTCTGGGCTGTCTCGTTATCCTCTGTTCGGGACAAGAGAGCCAGGCTCTCAGTCACTACTGTGTGACCGTCCCTCTGAAAATCCAGTACTGGTCGGGACACACTCCTTGGGAACCAGGTTCCCTCAGCTCACCATATATTTGGGGATGCCTGGTATAGGTGAGTTGCACGTCTCTCTACTCTAGGGGAGAAGCGGGGACGCCTTCTTCTTCCTCTAGTGAATTCTGTCAGACCCTAGGCCACGACATCTCACACCAAAACATGGGAAATGCTCTATCTGCCATCCCTCCTACAACACTCCTAGGATGGCTCTTAAAAAATCTACAGACCCTAGGGCTTGCACAGGACCTACGTCCCAAGCGACTCATTTTTTACTGCAACACTGCGTGGCCTCAGTACAATGGGTCACAATAACCTGAAACGGCACTTTGGACATTCTGCCAACATAGACAATTTCTGTCAAAGGCAAGAAAATGGTCTGAGGTTCCTTACATCCAAGCCCCTTTGCACTCACAACACAACCCTCTGTATGTGACTCTTACTCCCCCTCCCAAATCTTCCAGCTGCACTCTAATCTTCCCAAACCTCCCTCTGAAGACAGTGCACTAACTTCTTCTGTATCTTCCTTTGACCCAGCCAATCTCGCTCCACCACCTGCTCCCTCAGCCCCTCCGTCAGGGTCTCCTCCTCCGGCCCCTTTTGTGGGCCCCCACCCTACCCTGAGCCTCCTACTCTGGTTTTGACTCCTCTACCGCCACAAATGACTCCCTCACACACGATCGGGAACCATCTTTGGTCCCTATCTGTCCCCTACCTCAGGCCCCGTTTTAGAATGCCCCCAGAGGGAAGCAGCAGGAACTGGAGGGACTGTCAGAATTTATGCCCTCTTCTCTCCCTCAGATTTGTCCCAAATAAATAAAAGACTAGGATCCTTTACTCTAAAATAATCCAGAAAAATAATAAAAACCCTAAAACCTTTCTATCCCGCCTTACACAGGCTATGAAAAGATATACTAACTTGGATCCCACTAGCCCAGAAAGAACTGTCATTTTAAACCTAAGATTTCTCTCTCAGCCAGCCCTGGACAAAAACTTAAAAATGGCCCTCAAACCCCTCAACAAAAACTTCTAAATCTAACCTTTAAGTTGTTCAATAATCGTAATGAAGAGGCTAAACAGCAAAGAATAGCAGAATTTCAAATGCTTGCCTCTGCCATCAGAGCCTCAACTAATCAATGGGGTCAGCAAACCTCCTTCAGGGGACAGAAGAAGGGCACCCACCAGGATCAGCAGAGAGGACCCCCAGGTCCCTGCTTTACATGTAATCAGACTGGTCATTGGACGAGACAATGCCCCAACCCCCGACCACCGCCTAAGCCATGTCCTCAATGTGGATGTCAGACTGCGGACAGACTGTGCAGAGTCGGTCCTCATCCCTTCCTCTGGCTGGCGGATCAGGCAATCCAGGCCTTGATCTGATTGGCCTCGCGGCTGAAGACTGAAGGTGCCCAGGAACAGACGCCCTGACCATCATCTCGAACTCCGAACCTCGGGTAACTCTGATGGTAGCAGGTAGGCCAATTTCATTTTTAATTAATACTGGGGCAACCTACTCTGCCCTCTCTGAATTCAAGGGACCTCTTCGACACTCTGGTGTTTCAGTTGTGGGAATTGACAGCCAAATATCACAACCCAGGGCAACCCAGACACTCACTTGTTCTTTAGGCCCCTATATCATTCTCCACTTATTTTTAGTGTTACCAGCCTGCCCCACTCCCTCGTTACAGTGGGACATTCTATCTAAACTCCAAGCTACTTTAACCCTTACTCCCTCTCTCCCCACCAACTACTCTCATTCTTTAATTTGCCTCCTCCAAGAATCGGCCTCCTCTCTTAAAACAACCCCCTGCCACTGTTATAACCTGACAGCGAGATAACCAGAGACGCACGGCCGAATTGTAAAGGAGCACTTTATTACACCGGTGGGCTGTTACACCGGCGGGCTGGGGGGGTACAGCTTCCCCAAATCCTCAGCCCCGAGCCTTCTTTGTTGCCCGCTTTTAAAGGCACAGACTACAGAAAAAAAACTACATTCTCTTGGCGCCGCTTTTGGCACCGTTAAGGGGGGCTGATACAGAGAAGGGGGGAGAGGAGCAGGGTAACTATTAATCTCTTTTTTCTCATGATTTCTCTGAGTTTCCCAAGGCCATCCTCAACCCCTTATCTGTACAGTTTTCTTTGGGTGTCTCAAGGCCCTTATGTTTACAGAAAAGAAACTGCCAGGGTGTGTATGTGCAGTAACTGAGGGTCAGAATGAAGTTATTACACCACTACCTCCAGAACTAGTTAACCCCATAGTGTGGGACACATCTCTCCCCTCTGTAGCTAAGCACCATACTCCAATCAAAATATCTCTCAAAGATCCCTCATTTATCCCATCCCAGAAACAACACCCTATTCCCCCAGAAACACAAAAAGGACTGAAACCTGTCTTAACTTGACCCCTAAAGAAAAATGTACTCTGCCCTACCAATTCCCCCTATAATACTCCCATTTTGCCTGTACACAAGCCTGACGGATCTTACCGCCTAGTACAGGACCTCCGCGTTATAAATCAAGCCGTTCAGCCGATACGCCCAGTTGTTCATAACCCATACACCCTTCTCTCTCAAATTCTGGCTAACACACAGTTCTTTACGGTCCTAGACCTCAAAGATGCCTTTTTTTTTTTTTTTTTTTTTTTACTATTCCCCTACATCCAGACTCTCAAAATCGTTTTTGCTTTCACCTGGACTGACTCACACACTGGACAGTCCCAACAGCTAACCTGGACTGTTCTCCCTCAAGGATTTCAGGACAGTCCCCACCTCTTTGGGCAGGCCATAGCCAGTGACTTGCGGCAATTAGACACAAAAGGGTCCACTCTTCTTTAGTATGTAGATGACCTCCTCCTTTGTAGTCCCACCAGAAAGAAATCTGAGAAACATACTGCCTGTTTATTGAATTTCCTTGCAGAAAAAAGATACCGGGTTTCTCCTATAAAAGCTCAACTTACAACTGCACGAGTAACCTACTTAAGGCTCACTCTCAGTCCCCATTCCAGAAGGATCCCTGCAGGCCGAATCTCCCTCATCTCTGAAACCCCAGTCCCAGAGACTAAACAGGAACTTCTTTCATTTTTAGGCTTAGCAGGTTACTTCAGGCTGTGGAGTCCTAATTTTGTACTTCTAGCTAAACCTCTCTATCAGGCCTCTAAAGGGAGTCTTAATGAACCCTTAAATTCTGTTACTCCCATTAAGGCTCCTTTTCAGAAATTACAGCAAGCTCTCACCCAGGCTCCTGCCCTCACTCTGCCAGACTTAGCCAAGCCATTTATTTTATACATAGGTGAAAGACAAGAAGTAGCCGTTGGACTCCTGCGGCAGCTGAAGGGGCCAACCCTCCAGTCTATAACTTATGTCTCCAAACAGCTAGATAACACCGTCCTGGGACGGCCCCCATGCCTTAAGGCTTTAGCAGCCGCGTCAGTCCTCACCCTAGAGAGCCTAAAGATTACCCTTCATAGCCCAGTCACTGTCCACTCCTCTCATAATTTAAAGGATATGCTATCTCAGAGACATTTACAAAACTTAAGGTCACCTTCTCGCATTCAGCAGCTACACACCTTATTCCTCCAAATGCCTCAGGTCTCAGTAACATCTACCTCTCCCTTTAATCCAACAACTTTTCTTCCTTTACCATCCGAAGGAGAAAAGGAAAAATAACACACTGCTGTTTAGAAATCTTAGACTCCTGTCTTTCTCCCTTTCCTCATATCACGGACAACCCCCTTCCAAAGGCAGATCATACTTGGTTCATTGATGGCAGCGCTTACAGCAATCAGGGTGTCTCCTATGCTGGTTATGCAGTTGTAACCCTGGAGCCTAAAGAGGTTGTTGAGGCCGGTCCCCTCCCACAAGGCACAACCTCTCAAAAGGCAGAACTAATCGCCCTAATCAGAGCTCTAATCCTAGCAAAGGGCCAGAGGACAAACACCTACACTGACTCTAAATATGCCTTCCATATCTTATATCCACATGCTTCCATCTAGGCTGAAAGGGGCTTTCTCTCAACCCAGGGGACACCTATAATTAACGGTAAATTGATTAAGAGATTCCTCACTGTGGCCCCCAGTCCCCTAGAGACAGCTAATTTACACTGCAGGGGCCATTAAACCCATGGAACCTCGACTGCTTTAGGCAACAGCTTTGCTGACACGATCGCCAAACAGGCAGCCAAGAAACCCTTACAGGGTCCATTTCTTTCTCTAGCCTCAATAGAGCCTGTTTACTCTCCCTTCGAAAAAACAAATTTTCAAGCACAGGGGTACCAAACTGAAGGCCTGTGGTTCCTCCTAAATATATTTTGCCTGAAGAACAGGCCGATTCCATCCTACACACTTTACACCAGTCCTTCCATGTGGGCCGCAGACCCCTGACTCGTTTATTACTCCCTGTACTTGCTTGCTCACGCTTGTCAGACAGATTACAGAAAATAACTAAGAGATGTCAACTTCACTATACTGTCTCCCCCCAAGGATGCCTTAAACCTCCTTCTTATCCCACACACCAGGCAAGGGGTCTGACCCTGGGACAAGATTGGCAAATCGATTTTACACATATGCTCCTAATTTAAAAAAATCAAATACCTCTTAGTGTTAGTAAATGCCTTTTCAGGATGGGTTGAGGCTTTCCCAACCACCTCAAAACTGCTGGGACAGTTACACAAACTCTCTTGGACCATATAATTCCCATATCTGGGATACCAAACAGCATATAATCTGATAATGCTCCTGCCTTTGTCACTTGTATCACCCAAGAAGTTTCTGAAATTTTAAATATAAAATGACACCTCCATATACCCTTCCAACGACAATCCTCCAGTAAAGTAAAAAATAATAAATTCAATTCTTACATCACAGTTGACCAAATTGACTCAGGAAATGAGACAGACTTGGGTCATGGCCTTACCTCTAGCGCTCATGATTATCAGGTCTATACCAAGACCCCTCACTTTTTATAGCCCTTTCGAGCTAATGTATGGCCGCTCATTTCTACTAGGACCTGCCCCAGACCCAGATAATTCACCTCCTATTGGAAATTATATCCCTGCTCCAAATCTCACCAAAACTCTCCTACAAGAAGCTGCTAACCATCTGTTACCTCTTCCTGAACCCGAGACTAGGGCAGAGGATAGTCTAGCTGGGAAAGAAGTCCTGATCTGCCAACTCTCAGACAAGCTTCAACCTCGGTGGACCGGATCATTTTAGCATGTGGACCCTGCCCCTTGAGCCTGATTACTAGGTTTGTACAAAATCAACTGCAAATTTTAGTCAACCAGACAGTTGGACAATTTGTTCTAGCACAGGTAAAATGGGGTTCTATCACCCCGTTCCCCCAGAAATTATCTAACAAATTCTTTTTAGGAGTGCACGATCTATGGACCTGCAGGAAGTAGACAAAGAGAAACTTCGCCTTTTTTCCCTTTTTTTATTATTATAAGGTGGGAATGAAAAGGTTAATGATTTAACAAAACTAAACTGCATTCTGATCCTCAGTTACTGCATGTACACACCCTGGCAGTTTCTTTTTTGTAAACACAAGGGCCTTCAGAAACCCAAAGAAAACTATAAACATAAGGGATTAATGAAGGCCTTGGGAAACTCAGAAGAACCATCAGAAGAAAGAGATTAATGGTGGCCCTGACCTCTGCCGGAGCAGACTCCTTACCTCTGAGAAAACTCATAGCAACCCAGACACCAATTACACGGTGCGAAGAGAATGTGATTTTTTTAATGTAGTTTTCTTTTAATTTCTGTAGTTTGCAACTAGAAAACCCAAAGAACAAAGGAATTTTGACGCGGAACTCTTTTAAGGGGTCCACCTGCCTCCACCCAGGCATATGTAAATAAAGCAATTTTGCTCTACACTGGCCTTGTGCTGTGGATGTGATCTCCTGCCAGCTCACAGGACCAGGCTTACACATCAAGTGCTGCAGTCCTTCTGACCACGAGCAAATGGGTGAATAATTATTTTTATTAACATAATTTGAATGACAAACATAAAACTATAATCATCAGTGTTGATAGTTCATTCCTGAAAATTAATCCCAGAGAAAGAAAAATATATGTGCCCACCAAAACTTGTATATGATCTTTCAGAGCAACTTATTCAAAAATGGGCCATAAGTGAAAACAACAAAATGTCCTTCAGTTGTGAGTACACAGAGTTTATTCTTTTTTTTTTTTTTTTTTTTTAAATCCTCACCCAAGAACATTTTTCCATTTTTGGTCAGATAGAGTGGGAGAGAGAGAGAAAGAGAGAAACATTGACGTAAAAGAGACACATCGAGTGGCTGCCTCCCACACAACCCCAACCAGGGCAAGGGACAAACTGCAACTGAGGTATGTGCCCTTAGTGGGAACCAAACCCGGGTCTCTCTGGACCATGGATCAATACTCTAACCGCAGAGCCAAACTGGCCAGGGCCAGAGTTTATTCTTGTATCGTTGTTTATTAATTAAGGTATTTTCCATGTAAACAACTTTAACCTACTGTGGCTCCTCCCTGTATTTACATTTGTAGGAAACTGCCAGACTGCTTACAGACTGCCTGTGCGTCCTCTTCAGGGAACTGATTTCTGGGAGAACATGACGGTTGGGTCAGCATTTGTAGCTGTGGACACTGTGTTGTAAGATAATAGAAAATATATATTGGTCTCGGCCCAATGGTCTTGGCTCAGGGTTCCTGAAATTCCTGTCATTTCCTGAGTGACAGGCATGACTTTGTTGTAATATGATGACTCTGGGTGGCTGCTGGATGAGGAGGGGTCACTGGAAAGACCGAGGCATGACTGGAAGCCTGGAATGTTCAGACCTGCCCCCATTTGCAAGAGGGAGAAGAGCACAGATGGAGGGGGCAAGGTAACCTATCAAGTTAAAGGAAGCCAAGGGAGGGATCATGGGAACCTTTGATTTACACCCAAAACTTGAGAGAAACCTGGGGACCTTTTATTTGTGATTGGCACCTGAGTGGGGCAGTCTTGTGGGACTGGCCTTTTAATTGTGGGACTGATACCATCTCCAGACAGATATATGAGAGGTGAGTCATGTTGTACGACCAGCTGGTGTCACAGAATACTGCTTTTAGGGAAAAAAATTCCCACACATTGGGTGACCAAAGTTTTAGAAGGGAAGTGTTCTGTGTCAGTAGAAAACAAGACACAAGACTAGGACATAACTGAGTTTTTTTTACTTAAAAATACACATTCTTGTTAAAATTACACCACACACTGGGGATGGTCAGGAGGCTTTGTTACCCCATCAATGTGTGCTCCTGGGACGCCTGAGCTGATTCTCATATTGTGTGTGGCTCTTTCCTCCTTCGTGGACATAACCCACTGCAGAGGAGTCCACCTCACAGATGCTCCACAGGAGCTTCTCCCTGACATGAACCTCAGAGCCACAGTCTCAGGGCCCAGGGGTTTTTGTCTCACTTCCTCGTCATCTGAGACACTGTGAGTAAGGATAGCTACTCCCACTCTCATAATAAGACTGACAGTAGTAGTCGGCCTCGTCCTCAGGCTGCAGCCCAGAGATGGTCAGGTGGGCGGTGTTGGAGGACCTGTCGATGGAGCCAGAGAACCGATCTGGAACCCCGGAGGGTCTTTCGTCATCTCTATTGATCACAGTGATTGGGGCACTGCCCGGGCGCTGCTGATACCAGGACACATAGTAGCTCCCAATGTTGCCACTGCTGCGGGTGCAGGAGATGGTGGCCTTCTGTCCTGGAGACCCCGACACAGAGCGGGGCTGAGTCAGCACAAACTGGGCCCAGGACCCTGCAAGGAGGGAGCAACACAGAGATCAGTGAGGACAGGACAGACCGCTTTCCCAGGGAGGGAGGAGGGTCATCCTCCCAGGTGACAAACAGGTGCCCTCCCACAATTCGCTCAGTCTCCACCTCTACAGTGAGCCAGGAGGGTGAGGAGAAAGGGAACCCAATCCATGGTGGAGATGCCCAGACTCTGCTCCCTGAACCCCAAAGCAGGCCTGAGCCTTCAACCATCTTATATGTTCCCCTGACACTGAGGGTGGGAAGTCTATGCAAATCTTTCCCTTCTGGCAGCTGTGCAAGCCCCTCCTTCAGCCCCAGCCAGAGCTCCAGCTGAGGAGACAGAGTGTAGGAGGGAGAGGGCTTCAGCCTAAAGGTGAACAGGAAACAGGCAAGAGACAGGGAGAGGCCCCTGCTGAGGAACTACAGAGCACGCGCGCCCCCTGGTGGACTCTGGAGACATGGCGACCTCAGACTGCAGGGGCTGGCTCCTGGCCATGTGTGACCTGCAATGGACTGCACCAGTTCCCAGGGATTATGAAGCTGAATCTCTGGGCACTGGCCTTTACCTTGGCCCTGCTGAGGACAAGGTTGGATATTTTCCATGTGAGGACAGAGGGAGATGGGACAATAAAGGCGAAGGGCAGCATTCACACATGAAGGATCTTGTCACATCCACATCAAAATCTCCCCTCCATGGATCCTTCAAGTGCTTCTCTCATGATCCCATGGAAGAGCCTGTGACCAACCGACAACCCGGGAGCATCTGGAGGAGTCAGTGTGTGGAGCTTTAGCCACTCTAACGAGAGCCTAGTGCTATCTCACTGTGTAAGTCTGTGATTCCCCAAGGACATGCTGTGTTGGGCATCTTGCACTTGTTTATCTCCCACTGTACAGATTCCTTAGGAATGAGACTGTTCAGACCTGGTGAGAGAGACCTATTCCTCATGGCTGGGAATTTGGAGGCTCGACAAAGCTCTAAAATCAGGTGAAAACAAACAAAACTCAGCCCCTCTATGGTTTCTGAGCTCAGAGAACAGTTCGTGAAGCCCAGGTTGGTGCCAGGGTACATACAGATGCTGTGCAGAGGGCCACCTGGTTCTCTAGGGTCACACCTGCAGCACTTACACCTTTCCTGAGCCCACTCAGCACTGTGGGGCTGTTGTGTTCTAGAAACAAAGTAATTCTGTTTGCATTGGAGGAACCATATCTTCAAGCAGAGATATTTTCATTGACCCCAGAGTGATAACAGAGTTGAGAGCATGAAAACATTTGTTTTAAAAGCACACGTGACAGCAGAAACAATGTCCCCAGCTGGCGCTGGTCACAGGCAGGGCCAGGGGAGTGATGGCCAGGCAGGGGTGTGGAGGGCAGATGTGTCACCTTTCCCCATGAAACAGAAGCTCCTGGTGGCATTGGGGTTGTGCTCAGCTCTGTAACAATGGTAATCTGCCTCCTCCTGGGGCTGGAGACACATGCACTCTTGGGAGGTCTCTGCCCAGGGTTCGAACGTGAGGACATGTTGCTTCCTGTCCTCTTACATACATTTCGTCACCAGAAGGCAGCTCTCTGTGCAAACCCATCCCTGGAGCTGGTTCTCTGTTAGACCCTCAGGGTCCTGGAGCAAAAGGGGCCAGTGTCTGGAAAGTACATTCCTGTGACCAGGATATAATTTAGGCAGAAAGAAAAATTTAGAGTTAATTAACTCTGATAGTATTTTTACTTACTCACAGTCTAAGACACATGGGGTGAGAGAAATCTGTCAACCTTCATCCGTGCTGCACAGGATCCTCAGGTGTGGGTCAGGAAGCCCAGGGCGGGATGAGCACACAGTCCCTCCTTCTGCCCCTGACCCCTCACCCTGCCCACAGTGCCCTGTGGCCTCAGATGTCTTCCTGGGGTGACCAGCAGAGAGTGTTTGCATTTCTGTGGAAAAAAGCTCATGCCTGGTACTTGGCTAATCTAAACACAACGTGTGTGCCTGAGTTGGTCCAGATATTCTTAGGAAACAAGTATTCTTAGAAACAAGGAAAAATTTGGTGGCATTCAAAAAAGTTGGCATGTAGAACCTCAGTACTTTTGAAAGAGGAAAAATAAATAAAATAATACCTCCTATGTGCAAAGACTTAAAGATCGAATTAAGACACCTTTTTAAAGGAAAAATCAATAATATTAGCATATTAAAGATTTTTGAGGGTGATGGAGAGTGGATGACTTTTGGAGTTGTAGTGAGAATAAGATGATAGAGGAATTTTATGCTGATTAATTTCTGTTAATTACCCTCCCTAGAGATGGAGCCCTGGGCAATGGAAACCAGCGAGAACCTGTCCCTGTCTCTGCAGCCCTCAGGTGGAGATGGAGCTAAGACAGCAGAGCCCAGGGAGCTGCGGGGTTGAGGGAGCAGCTGCAGGGGAGGAGGAGAAGCAGTGAGGGATTCTCCCTGGGAGTCTGCACTAGTTGTGAGCATCTTCCTGTAGGTCTGTTCAGAGGAGATCATGGTGCCTCTCACCAGGGCAAATATTGACCATCAGATAGGATGTATCCTTAGTAACACAAGACTTACACTGTTGACATGAATTTCTCGGTGAACATGACTGTCGGTGACAGAGCAAACACCGCCCCATGGCCCAAAGCCCTGTGAGCCCAGCTGGTTTCTTCAGCTCAGTTGGTCACTGTCTCCATTCACCATCCATGCTCTAGTTGCCAGATACTGTGATTCTGATACACTGTAGCCATGACTATAACATCTCAATCCCAGGGGGTGACTCTATCTGTGGGAGGTGTGAAAATATACATGAATGATGAATTAAATGTATCCCACCTGAAGTGAAGATGTTGCAATAGTAAATGCACAGTGACCTCCATGTCCAATGTACACCCAGACTGATAAGATGGGATCAGAAGCACCTTCTAAGAAAGCAAAAAGGTCCCCGCTCAGGGCACTCTGCCAGGACAGAGAAAACAGAGCTGCTCAGTCTCCATCAGTGAGCACAGGGCCCAACCTTGAGGCCCAGGGATCTTTGAATGAATAGTCCTCACTGAGCAGCTGTGTAGGGATCACACAGCAGCCCAACAGATAACCTCTTAAAATAGAATAAATACATACTTTCTTTGGAAAACACAAAATTGACTCTAGAAGAAATGAAGTAATAAAGAAAACCAATTTTAGTATAAAAAGAGAAAAATGTAATGAAATGAATCCACTGAATAGCATCAGATACAGACATTTTCACAGGGAACCTCTACCAACCTTTCAGAGATCAGATGGTTCTAATTCCTTTGCTTTATATTTTTACAATATTGAAAAGTAAGTAGAATATCAAAGTTCTTGTTATATCAATAATATACCTTACACATAAATTATACATAAAGGGATATTACAGACCAATAACATTATATATTGTAACAAATATTTAAAATACTATATCAACAGATAGTGCAGTATCAAATAAATGCCATTAGCCCCAAATTATCAATGTCCTTGGTTTATTTAGGTGTCCCAAATTTTTATGTAATGTCCTTTTACTGATCTAAGATCCCACCTGGGATACTTAATAACATTTATTAGTCATGTCCCCTTAGGCATCTCTTACTGTGACCGTCTTAATCTGTCCCTGTTTTAGGTGTCTCTATCAACACTTAGTGAGTGGGAATTAAGCCTGATATTCTTCTGGGCCATGTTTTTAAATATATGACTTGAAATTCTTCAACATGGGAAGTGTGTCTCTTCTCCTCCATTTTCTGGTTCATTCAACTCTTTTATAGTGTGCATCATGACCAGTTGTTTTACACTTCGAGTTACAAACCAATACTATCATGGTTATTTGGATGCTCAAATCCTTCCAGAGCTCTTAGTCACAATGTCGGGGCGTGTGAGTGTGTGTACAGATGTTTGTGATGAATTTAAATGAGTGTTTATTTCTGGGGATGCAGTGGCTCCATGCACATCTTATGTAATTACTGATGATAGAATTAAACTTTCTCCACAGAAGTCTGCATTGTTTCATTTGAGCATGGTGTAGTAGCCAACATCAGGCACAGGGCAGACTCATCCCTGTGGGCGCCAACACTTGCCGTTCCACTCGGGTGACAGAACAAGAAAATCCATGAGTGAACTAAGCCGAAGTGCACATCCGTAAGTGTTTCTATGAGTCATGGTCTGTCTCCTGGAGACCAGACAGGAGTCATACTGCTCCCTGCGACTCTAATGGGTCCCTGCAAGGATCAGTCAGGACTCCTCCCCTTGGTTAGAAAGCTCCATGTCCTCTCCTAAAGTGAGAAATCTGGGGCCCACCGGTGTCCATGCATTCACTTACTTGTGTTGTTCCAGCACTCAGCACAGACACACCACCATCATGCACCTGTTCCCGTGGGAAACCCGTCATCAAGGGGAGCGCCGTCGTCTGTACACTCTCTTTTGCTTTTAGTCTTACAGGCTCCACTCATTGTCAAGTTCTTTACATCAGTACTTTCTTCCCCTCCCTCAGTGAGGTGGCTCAGACTTTCATAGTGCAAATGGATGGGTTCTTGTCATGATCTGCATTTCATCATGGGATCCCCAACTTCCAAAATTACGTTTAGTGTGAACACATTAAGGTTGTGTTATTATAAAATTTTCAATGACTTTGACTGATCCATAGTGTCATTGAGGTGCCTTTACTGTACATTGTAGAAAAATTGCCTTATTCCTAAAGAAATACTTTATGTTCCCATAGTCAACTCTTCTTTTCTAAACCCCTGTGAACAACAGACATTCATACTCTCTCTAGAGGTGTGTCTCTTCCAAAATATGACATAATTCATGTTATACTAAAAATAATATCCTCTTTTTAAATCCTGGGGGACATCGTCACGGCTTCCTGTTGGGGTGATTACACATATACAGTTGTAATAAATGTCTATGCTCAGACTCTGGCTGCTGACAGTTTGGGGAGTTATTAATAAAACAGCTATAAACAGTCACATGAAGTTTTTCTGTAGACAAAAGAATTGGTTTTATAATTTTATTTCTCTTATTTTTAATTGAGGTGTAAGTGACAGATGTTATATTAGTTTCACGTGCGTAACATAATGAGTCTATAATGGTATATATTGAAAAATCATCTGCAGAAAAAGTCTAGTTGACATCTGATAACATAGTTACATTTTTATTGTTTCTAATGCTGAGAACTTTGAAGATGTACTTTTTTAGCAGAGTTCCAATGTCCAACATGACAGTATCTCTGCCATAGTCACCATGCTGCGCATTGTGTCCCAGACCATTTATTTCACAGCTGTGAGTTTGCACCCTTCACCCCTTTACCCCTGGACCCCCTTCATCCCAATCTTTGTAACTCACCAATCTGTTATAATTTTATAAATGTAAATCGCCATACTTTGTTCTAAAATTCAGAAAACAAAACAAAACTAGTCAGCACTGGATACAGTGAAGTAAATCACAATCTGAGACACAAACAGGGCGGAGTTGCCATCTGTACAGAACAAATAGCGCTGAGGCCCCTATAGGTTCTGGGACCCAGGACAATGTTTCGTTTATTTTAACATCTCCAGAAGACAGGAATGCACACCAATCTGAGGTAAATTGTCCTAGCTGTTGGGGACATGGACTTTCAGTGTTGTTTAGGACCCTTGGTCTGGGAGAGTGCTGCTGTGAATGACTCTGAGGACAGAAGGGAGAGAAGGATCCTTCACTCCCTGGCAGTGTTCCTGGATGGACCTGAGCCCAGGACATCAGACAGAGAATAAGGAGAATAAGGCAGCTGCTGGAGTGTTCACCCACCTCGCAGATGAGAGGGGTTCTCGTCTCACTTCCCCACAGGCCTGGAGCACTGTGTTACCACTGAGATTATCGTCCCATGATGAGCAGTAATAATCGGCCTCGTCCTCTGTCTGGAGCCCAGAGATGGTCAGGGTACCAGAGCTGCCAGACTTGGAGCCAGAGAATCGTTCAGGGACCCCTGAGGCTCTATTGTTATTAGCATAGATGATGGTTTTGGGGGCTGTTCCTGGGAGCTGTTGGTAGCAGGCCACACCATTACCACCACCAATGTTGGAGCTGCTTCCAGTGCAGGAGATGGTGACCCTCTGGCCTGGGGCCGCAGACACTAAGGGCGGCTGAGTCAGCACAGACTGGGCCCAGGATCCTGGAAGAGAGAGGGACACAGAGATAGTGATGCTGGGTCTATCGATGAGAGCATGAAGCAGAGCCCAACTTATCTTCCCAGGGTCCCTTCTTCAGTCCCCATTTCCAGTCACCTGTGCAGTGAGTAATGAGAGTGAGGAGGAGAGGGGACCAGGCCATGCTGGAGAGCGTCACTGAGCCTGGCTTTCCGTGGCCTCAAGGCTGAAGCAAGGCTTCCCCAACTCTCTCCCTTCTCTTCTTTATACTTTTAGAGAGGAAGGGGAACCCATTATGCAAATCAGAATCCCCTGGTCTCCACAACAGGTACCTCAGTCATAGGATGGCCATGGGTGTTTTCAGGGGTGGGACTGTATGAGGTCATGGGTTGGGACATCACAGCTCTAAGCCCTGAAGAAGAGAACTAGGCAGTTCCAGAGATTGGTCCCAGGGCATAACAGCCAGGTCCCTCAGGAACAAGCCCCGAGCGCCCTCTAGTGTCCAGGCCCAGACATGCACTGTGTGACCTGGTGACCAGAACCCATGAGAGACAGACTCACCTTTCCCACTGTTCTGTCCACTGCCCCTTCTCTTAGGGCCAGGCCAGGTATCACCTCTTGTACCCTCCCCATGCCCTCAGGACATTTCAATCCCCTACTCAGTGTCGTCAGGGCGAGTCTTTCCACACCTCCCTTTGCTGTTCAGTGGTGTCTCTGACATAAATTATTAAACTAGTGTCAGGTCCAGAGCCGTGACCAGCCCCATGGAGTCATGTCCCCTTCTGTGTAGGACAAGGGTTCTTTCCTCCCTGGTGGGCAAAGGTCTCCAACCCTGTGGATTCCCAGCAGAAATGAGGAGAAAGGGCGCTCTTCTCTCTAGGGATGGGAGGCTGTGGGGAAAAGTCCTCATTTGCATTCCTATGGGAGATGCTGTGTAAAACTTTATTGTCTGTCAATATTTCCACCTGCAAGAAACCATAGTCCTCACATGCTGTGAGCTGAGGAGTCTATTCTCAAGCTCACAGTAGAAAGTTGGCTGGGGACCTGCCAAATGACGCTGTTTGTGACATTTTTCTAAGAGTAATAGGCAAAATTTTTCATTTGCATGATAGCATGATGTGTGTGTGTGTGTGTGTGTGTGTGTGTGTGTGTGTGTGTGTGACAGAGAAAGAGGGAGAGACTATGCCACATGTAACATCACGAGGACTGTCCCTCAGAATCACAGTATGAGGTCCAGGGGCCTGCAGTCCCTAAGGGATGCTCTTCATGCAAACTCATCCTGAGGGTTCACTCTCTATAAGTCCCTCCAGGGTCCTACGCCTGGAGCTAAATAAGGCCGTGTCTGCAAAACCACTTCCCTTGGCCCAAGATGAATTTTAGGCTGGAAGGAAGAATTTGGTCCAGATAAGGTATGATAACAATTACACGTCATCTAAAGTCAGGTCTTGTGCATGAGGATATCTGTCCAGGGCCTGAGAATGTGGTGGGACACCTGAGGGTCAACCTCTGCTACCACAAGTGAAGGGTTGGGTCCATGTCCTGCAGCTGCTGCTAACAGGACACATCGGTCCCCAGGGTGGATGGTGCAGCAGTCAGTGTCCACCCACCCCACTTTCTCTGTTTCTGCACACTGCTGGGCAGCACACACTGGGGCTCGAAGTCTGCAGGTCAGGAGATACACAGAGAAGAGAGAGGGTCAGAGGACAAGACACACTCAGGGCTCCTGGGTTTTTTATCACCAGCACAGGCACTGATCAGGGCATCTGTGCAGTAAGTAGAATAGTGAGAAGATTACAACCCAGGCCATGGTGCAGAAACCCTCCCAGATCTACATCCAGAGTCTGCTCGTCTGATTCTGGGCTCCCCAGGTCTTCTTGGTCCTCTCCAGAATCCCAAGGTGTGGGACGGATCCTCATGCAAACCAGCACCCTCCCCTGGCTGTCCCAGACGCAACCAATTTTTTGTATCTGAATTATGACTGAAACCATTTTCCAGAATTAGTGGAGGTGGAGCAGGGGGCCTGGTCTGTGTCTCCCCATGTTCCTGTGAGGACACATCTGCTGGGTTTCAATCAGCAGGGGGTAGAGTGAGCAGATGCATGTCCATTGGTGGCTCCCAGCTCAGGTCACAGAAACGACAACTCAGGGACAGGCCACAACACCCAGTGTTGCCTGAGGCCCAGACATAGCTGTATGTTTGGTCTTCTCCATTGTCTAGTTTGTTGTCCCCCAAAGAACACTGCTGGACTTGTCTGTGCACCAAGCATTTCTCATTTCCCCACAGGGCTATGCTTCACCATGCCTCACCTGCCCAGTGGACTGTGTTCATAGGACAGGCTTGAGAACTGGCCCACCCCGGTGGAGATCCCCTGGTAGAAGCAGGTTGAAGCCCTGTGGTAAGTACAAAGGCACCCTTCCTCCCATGGCACCAAGGTGAGCAACTTGCTCCTTGCCCCTGGTCAGACAGAACTTCTCCCCAGATCCTGGCCTGCCCACAGAGCCCCAGGTCGCCCTCTCTGGTTATGCTCTTTCCACAGCCCTCCTGTAACTGCCTTAGAGACTCTGAGCACCAAACTCCTAGTAAATAATCATAAACAGAGCACAGCTTTCTTTATGACCCGCACATCTTACACACCTGATTCAAGAGTGAGTTCACAGATGACAGCATCAGTGTAAGAGCCATGTGGGGGAGGCTTTTCCTCAGCAGAAACCTTCCTGCTGCAGTTAAAATTTTGCAATTGGCAACCACTGAGGACCTAAGGAGCAGACTGTCCAGGGAACGCTCATGCTTTTTCACTGCTGTGTTCAACACTTCCTTCAGGGGCCATCGAATGAACTACAGTCCCTTGGCATCGCAGGAGAACCCACGACTTGGGGAGAATGCCGATGATCCTGGGGCACAGACTCAGGCAGGGGTCACACTCAGGCTTTGCTAGACTACAGCTTCATGACCACTCAGCTCAGAAATCACTGCTGTGACCCCCTCAGCATGGACCATCTCCACTGTCGCCCCTGCCCTTTTCACTGATGAGGTGGATGTATGTCAGAAGCCGTCTGCTGTGCAGGGAGCAAAAGAGCCAAGGAGCCCATGAACTTGCATCCATGAGCTCTCAGCTCTCTCCCCCAGCTCCTCCTCTGTGGGCTGAGCCTCAGCCCTCACTCCAGGGGAAAGGGCTCCATGACCACAGGACTGGGGTATGAAGGGAGGACCTCACTGCTCACCAGAGTGGATGCTGCTCCCGCAGGTTCTGGACTCTGCACTGGGGGCCCTGAGGCTGCCCTCCAAGGGGCACATAAGAGCCTAGTCCTGAGATGAGACAGGGGATGAAGGTGGGATGGAGGCTTTTTGTAGGTTTGAGGTCTTCGACAAGCCATCAGATTGGAGGATAAAGAAGGGAGGGCACAGAGTCCCTGTGCGTGGCTCTGTCCTTCTTTCGAGGACATAACCCACTGCAGAGGAGTCCACCTCACAGATGCTCCACAGGAGCTTCTCCCTGACTCGAGACTCAGAGCCACATCTCTGGGCCCAGGGTTTTTGTCTCACTTCCTCATCATCTGAGACACTGTGAGTAAGTAAAGCTGCTCCCACTGCCATCATATGTAGCACAGTGATAGTCAGCCTCGTCCTCAGGCTGCAGCCCAATGATGAGCAGAAGCCCCGCATTGGCTGAGTTGTCTTTGGATCCAGAGAAGCGGCTGGGGACCCCCGAGCCCTGGTGCTTATTCGAGTCTGATATATACCTCAGGAGATATCGGGGAGGGCTCCCTGGCTTCTGCTGGAACCAGTATATGTAGTACTTGCCAACACTGAAGCCACTGCTCAGGGTGCAGGTGAGAATTGCTGAGGCTCCAGGAGAGGCAGAGAGGGAGGGCGGCTGAGTCAGCACAGGCTGGGAGAGGGAACCTGCAAAAACACAGACACTGTCAGGGATGGGATAGGGACCAGGGAAGTTTCTCATGAGATGGAGCATGAAGAGAATCCACTTGGGCACTGAGCCTGGTCCCCATGGCCTGTCCTACCTGTGCAGTGAGAGAGGAGCACAAGGAGGAGAGGAGTCCAGGCCATGGTCACAGCCCCTGAGCCCACAGTGGGCTGGACTGCCCCAGGCCTCCTTTTCTTCCCCACCCTCTGCCAGAGGAGGGGCTTCCATGCAAATGTGCCCATCCAGTGACTTTCAGCCCCTCCCTGAGCCTGGTGCTGGAGCTCAGCTCACACCCAGACTGAGGAGGATGGAGGGTGGCTTCATCCCTTGGGAGACCCAGGGAGGAAGTACCTGCTGAGACAACACATCAGTGAGCACAGGGCCCAGCCTCAGTCCCAGTCTCCTCAGAGAGCAGCTTTGTAGGTACCACATGGCAGTCTCACAGCGTCTCCTGCTGGTGACAGAGCAAACACTGCCCCATGACCCAAAGACCTGACAACCCACTTGGATTCTGCAGTTTAGCAAGTGGCTGTCTCTCTTGACCATTCATGGTCTGGATGCCGGATACTGTGCTTCTGATACCCTGTGGCTATGACTGTAACGTCTCACTCCCAGGCAGTGACCCCATCTGTGACAAGTGCAAAATTATATTTGAATGATAAATTAAGTTTATTTCAACTAAAGTGAAGATGTTGCAAAAGCAATTACACGGTGATCTTCCTGTGCACTTACTCCAACTAGGGCACAGTTCATCAAGTTGGAAGTGCTCCTAGGCTGTCAGAGGTTTTCCAGGAGCACACTCACAGGCGTGGTCAGAGGAGGACTATTCCGGAAACACTTCGAGTCCTGAGACACCCGGGCTGTTTTCTCAGAGATAGTACTTACCTGAGTGATTGGAAAAACAATGCATTTGTAAAATATAAACACATTTTAAGATACCTAAAGAAATCCTAAAAGGATCACAGGACAAAACTTTCCCTACCTATAATTTCTTACTCATTGTCCTGTTTTAGTAACAAGATAAATGTGAGATTATGATAAATGTGAGACGTGGAGAACATCTGGGCAGCTGAATGAAGAAACCATCAT
This sequence comes from Tadarida brasiliensis, assembly GCA_030848825.1. Taxonomy (NCBI): domain Eukaryota; kingdom Metazoa; phylum Chordata; class Mammalia; order Chiroptera; family Molossidae; genus Tadarida; species Tadarida brasiliensis. The sequence goes on along the minus strand of CM061277.1, from coordinate 19,039,371 downwards.
GTCCTCACTGTGCCCGTGTCCAACTCTGCTTTAACCATGCTAATGGTCCAATGGTCCACACATGTTGAGACTCACAGGCCTCTTAGTAAATGACTATGACCAGGATCACTGGCTTACCTTGGGCACTCTGTCCTCAAGGCGCTCCAGGGACCTTTCTTATTCAGTTCAGGCAGGTCCCCTCGTGCTTCAAACCCTCAGGGACTCCTCACTGAAGTGTGCACAAAACCCCTAATTCTAGGGTCCTGTCAAGGGGCTTCCCAGTCCAACCCTTCCCCTTCCTCCCCAACATGCAGCACCTGCCCTTGTTCTCAAGCCTCCAGCTTCCCTCATTTTCCTGTTAATTCAAAACCCCAACTCCTGTCCCTTCATGGTGTCCCAGACAACGCCTCCTCTGTCCTCTGGGAGTACATGGAATTAAACATGAAATCATGGAGGCAACACACATTTTGGCACCTCTGAGTGGCTCTCAGGAGCAGTGCACACACACATCAACCCAGACACAAACAGAGAATTAATATGACGATGTTGAAGTTACACAAACTCTAGAGAATAGGTCAAGGAAGCCCCTGCACCCATTACACCACCTCAACCACCGTCAGTAGGGCTCCTTTCGTTTAATCTTCCACCCCTGGCTCCCCATCACACTCCCTCACTGACTATGAAAACTTCCACACTCCGTGTCCCTTCATCAGCATGTGTTTTAGCATAAATATTCATTTAATGTCCACAAACTTTTGCCCGAGACACAATGGATTCACCTCCTCTCACACAGGTGCATGTGAGCTGTCCCCTCAGGAAGGCTCAGCTCAATCCCTATTGTGCTGAGTGGGAAAGGGAAGGAGGGACAACCAGCCTATGCTTGCAGCTGTGAGGTTCATGAGTGACACGATGGTGAAGGAGGGGAACCCAAGCCCAGTGGGGAGTCAAACACCACCCTCCCTCCCAGGGCACCAGGATAAGCAACTTGCTCCTTCTCCCCTGCTCAGACAGAACTTCTCCCCAGATCCTGGCCTGCCCTCAGAGCCCCAGGTCTCCCCATCTGGTTAAGCTCTTTCCCCAGCCCTCCTGAGACTGCCTCAGACATTCAGAGCACTCAACTCCTACAAATAATAATAAACAGAGCACAGCTTTCTTTATGACCCACACATCTTACACACCTGATTCAAGAGTGAGCTCACAGAGGGCAGCATCAGTGGAAGAGCCGTGTGGGGGAGGATTTCCTCAGCAGAAACCTTCCTACTTCAGTTAAGAAATTTGCAGTTGAAAACCACTAAGTACCAAAGTGGCAGACTGTGCAGGGAATGCTCATGCCTTTTTCACTGCTGTGTTCTACACTTTCTTTGGGGGCCACCAAATGAACTACTGTCCCTTGACATCACAGGAGAACCCAGGATCCGAGCCAAGAGCACACAGCAGGACCTGACCTCAGTGTGTCCTTCCCTGTGATTGAGGGCAATCTCAGAGTAAGCCACCATGGTCCCTATTCTGGAATCCCTCACTTGCTGAGGGAAAATCAGGGTGATAAGCAAGGTGGGGCTTTCTTGCTGGCTTTATTCTAATAACCCATCTCGATACTGGGTTGCTGTTGAGAATGAGGATTGGGATGCAGTGATGGAAACTAATTTTCAAAGTAAAGAATGCATGGAAGTAGGGAGCACACTGACCAACCTCAGGGAAGGGGGCAGGAAGAGAAAAATTAGAAACTTACATGCATATAGGCATGCCCAGTGCACGTGACCACAGTGCGGGGGATACAGGGGGTGGGAGCAGGAGGGGGATGTCAGTGTGGAAAAATAAAAGACATCTGTAATACTTTCAACAATAAAGATATACAAAAAAATACAGCCTGGTTTCCGCAGCACGTTTGCTCCTTCAGGGTGGTGTGGGCTTGTGTGCATGTGGACGAGGTTTCTGTGTGTGACCCTGTGGCGTGATCCCGAGTGTGCCTATCCTGTGTCCCAGAGATTCATGTCCCACTAATGAACACTTGTCAGTGCGCCCTCTAAAGGAAGGATATCTCATAATGATGTTTTACGTGTGTGTAAAATGGACCTAAGTTTGCATTTACAATGTGTGTGCTTCATAGCATGTGAAGGACACCTCAGTGACTTCACAAAACCCATCAACAACTAGGAACATGCTCCTGGGCTCTCAATAGTCCAAACTCTGTTTCAGAATTTCTGTTCGGTTCAGTTAATATCAACAACATTTAGTAATGAGCAACGGGGAGCAGGAGTCAATGAGTGAAGAAGGAGGACATCTATAATACTTTCAACAATAAAAAAGAATCATGAGCCGAAGCTCAGTCCAGGCCTTTCTCCCCTGTCTCCTTAGTTGGACTGATCATGGTGCAGAAAAAGCAGCATCACTGTCTCATTTCTCATGTACAAAGACCTGACAGTTGAGTGAGTCACGCAGGGTCACTCTTCCTGGGATGGGGAACTGGGTGTGTGATTTGGGTTTGTGTTCCAAATTCCAGCATTCTCTCTCAACCTGCCCAGTGCCTGGACGGAAGGACACACGAAGGCCGTGTGCCCAGCATCTGGACAATCAGGAGCATTTTCCAGCTTAGTCGTCTGCCTGGGGGCAGTGACCAGGCTGGGACGTTTCATCAGAACAGTTCACTGTGAAGATTGGACTGGACAAAGTGCTCATGAATCCATGGAAGGAACTCTGAACTTTGGTTCCTGAGGGACAAATAATTGTAGGGCTTTATCTGCGTATTTTTTTTTTAATGTTTTTTCTTAATTGAATCAAGACATAGAGCAAGGGTGAGGGAGAGAGAAACATTGATGAGAGAGACATAGACCGGTCGCCCCTTGCATGCCCTCCCCTGGGATCAAGCCCACAACCTGGGCATGTGCCCCAACCAGGTATCAAACAAGCAACCCCTTAATGCGTAGGTTGAAGATCAAGCCCTGAGCGAACCGGCCGGGCTCTGAGTCTGGTCTGAAGCACAGGAAGTGAGAGTGGGTCTGTGGGCTGAGCTGGGATCAGATGGAAGGCTTATATCTCATCTTCCTCTAGGGCTGCTGAGGACACAAGTGTTAGATTTCAATAAGCAGGGGGCAGAGTGAGCAGACCCAGGTCCCTTGGTGGCCCCCAGCTCAGGTCACAGAAAGACACCTCAGGGACAGGCCACAGCACCCAGTGTTGCCTGAGGCCCAGACATAGCTGTATTTTGGTCTTCTCCATTGTCTAGTTTGTTGTCCCCTGAAGAACACTGTTGGACTTGTCTGTGCACCAAGCATTTCTCATTTCCCCACAGGGCTATGCTCCACCATGCCTCACCTGCCCAGTGGACTGTGTTCATAGGACAGGCTTGAGAACTGACCCACCCCGGTGGAGATCCCCTGGTACAAGCAGTTTGAAGCCCCGTGGTAAGTACAAGGCACCCTCCCTCCCAGGGCACCAAAATAAGCAACTTGCTCCTTGCCCCCTGGTCAGACAGAACTTCTCCCCAGATCCTGGCCTGCCCACAGAGCCCCAGGTCGCCCTCTCTGGTTATGCTCTTTCCACAGCCCTCCTGTAGCTGCCTTAGAGACTCTGAGCACCAAACTCCTAGCAAATAATCATAAACAGAGCACAGCTTTCTTTATGACCCGCACATCTTACACACCTGATTCAAGAGTGAGTTCACAGATGACAGCATCAGTGTAAGAGCCGCGTGGGGAGGATTTTCCTCAGCAGAAACCTTCCTGCTGCAGTTAAAATTTTACAATTGGCAACCACTGAGGACCTAAGGGGCAGACTGTCCAGGGAACGCTCATGCTTTTTCACTGCTGTGTTCAACACTTCCTTGAGGGGCCATTGAATGAACTACAGTCCCTTGGCATCACAGGAGAACCCACAACTTGGGGAGAATGCCAATGTTCCTGGGGCACAGACTCAGGCAGGGGTCACACCCAGGCTTTACTAGACTGCAGCTTCATGACCACTCAGCTCAGAAATCACTGCTGTGACCCCCTCAGCATAATAATCTCCACTGTCGCCCCTGCCCTTTTCACTGATGGAGTGGGTGGGTGTCAGAAGCCGTCCGCTGTGCAGGGAGCAAAAGAGCCAAGGAGCCCATGAGCTTGCATCCATGAGCTCTCAGCTCTCTCCCCCAGCTCCTCCTCTGTGGGCTGAGCCTCAGCCCTCACTCCAGGGGAAAGGGCTCCATGACCACAGGACTGGGGTATGAAGGGAGGACCTCACTGCTCACCAGAGTGGATGCTGCTCCCACAGGTTCTGGACTCTGCGCTGGGGACCCTGAAGCTGCCCTTCCAAGGGGCAGATAGGAGCCTAGTCCTGAGATGAGACCAGGGATGAAGGTGGGATGGAGGCTTTTTGTGGGTTTGAGGTCTTCGACAAGCCATCAGATTGGAGGATAAAGAAGGGAGGGCACCTGACAGAGTCCCTGTGCGTGGCTCTGCCCTTCTTTCGAGGACATAACCCACTGCAGAAGAATCCACCTCACAGATGCCCAAAGAAGCTTCTCCCTGATACAAGGCTCAGAGCCCTATCTCTGGGCCCAGGGGTTTTTGTCTCGCTTCCTCGTCATCTGAGTCACTGTGAGTAACTCCAGCTGTTCCCACTTCGATGATTGGTAACACAGTAATAGTCAGCCTCGTCCTCACGCTGCAGCCCAGAGATGAGCAGAAGACCCGCATTGGCCGAGGTGTCTTTGGATCCAGAGAAGCGGCTGGGGACCCCCGAGCCCTGGTGCTTTCTTGACTCTGAGTGGTAGTACAGGAGATACCGAGGAGGGCTCCCTGGCTTCTGCTGGTACCAAGATATAGCATAGCTGCCAACATTAAAGCCACTGCTCAGGGTGCAGGTGAGTCTGACTGAGGCTCCAGGAGAGGCAGAGAGGGAGGGCGGCTGAGTCACCACAGGCTGGGAGAGGGAACCTGCAAACACAGACACTGTCAAGGGTAGAACAGAAACCAGGGAAATGTCTCAGGAGATGGAGCATGAGGGGAATCCACTTGGGCACTGAGCCTGCTCCCCAAGGCCTGTCCTACCTGTGCAGTGAGAGAGGAGCACGAGGAGAAGAGGAGTCCAGGCCATGGTCACAGCCCCTGAGCCCACAGTGGGCTGGGCTGCCCCAGGCCTCCTTTTCTTCCCCACCCTCTGCCAGAGGAGGGGCTTCCATGCAAATGTGCCCATCCAGTGACTGCCAGCCCCTCCCTGAGCTTGGCACTGGAGCTCAGCTCACATCCAGACTGAGAAAATTGAGGGTGCCTTTACCACTTGGGAGAAACTGGGAGGAAGCAGCTGCCGAGACAACACAAAGGTGGGTTCAGGAGACTCTAGAGGACACAGCTGCTGGGTCCGCACCACTGAGCACAGGGCCCAGGCTCCTGTTAGTGAATAGTAGTCACTGAGCAGCTGAGGGAAGACCACAGGGAAGTCCCACGGCGTCCCCTGCTGAGCACAGGGCACACACCTGCCCATGGCACAGAACCCTGGGAGCACAGCTGGTTTCTGCAGCTCAGCAGGTCACTGTCTCTATTCACACATCTATGGACTGATTTCCAGAAACTGTTATTTTGATACATGGGAGGGATGACTATAGTATCTCACTACTACGAGGACTTTTCTTCAGTGAGATTTTTAAATATATACGTATATAAATACTTAAGTTGTGAATCCCCCCTCACCCAGTAGATTCTAGAAAAATTGAAGGGCCCACCTGTGCATCAGGCCTGGTGACATAGAGCAGACCAGTGACAGTTGACCTGTTTTTGAGGCCATGCAAGGGCTCTTCAGGCGGAACAGTGTTGAATGCTTCATTGTCAGGGAAAAAAATCCTCTAAGGCATGTCAAAAAATAGCAGGTCAGCCAAAATTTCAGCATATATGTGACTGTAAGTTTTGTTGACACTCAATTTCAATTAGTTTACATTGGGAAAATTAATAGAGTTTGTAGACTTAACCTTTGCCAGTGAACGGAGTAAAAAATTCTCCTATAATGTGAAGTTAATTTGATGGCTGTAGGTAAAATCTGCAGTTTTATGCAGAATGATGTCATAAATTTCCTATGGGATTTTGTCCTGGGTATTATATAATTTTTATATTCTAATTTTATCTCCTTATATTTATTGCTAGTTATTTTATGTTTATTAACAGCATCTGTTAATATATATATTAATCCTCACCCAAGGATATTTTTTCATTCTTCTTCAGATAAAGTGGGAAAAAGTGAGAGAGAGAGAGAGAGAGAGAGAGAGAGAGAGAGAGAGAGAGAGAAACATGAAAGTGAGAGAGACACATCGTCTGGTGGCCTCTGGCAGGACCAGACCAGGATTGGGACCAAATGGCAACTGAGGTACGTGCCCTTGACCAGAATCCAATTTCCGACTCTTTGGTCCTCAGGCTAACAATCTAACCACTGTTCAAAAACAGGCCAGGGTCATCAGTGTACATTTTAAGGTCAGACTGTGCATGTGCTGACGGCTGAACAGACGAGGGTATAAACCCTTATTTCCTCATTGGGTGTGAGTTACATATATGTACACGTTACTGATCCACAACTCTTGTACATTGAAGAAATGGATTCCAACTGCTCTCATGTAAATTATTTGTCTTTTAATTTTCCTAATGATTAGCAAAAGGAATTGTTCTGATGGAAAAGTGAAGGAAGCACAAGGGATCTCCAATGTTGCAGTAGTGGGGATCACGGAGGGACACATCTGTCTAGAACGAAGGCCACACCAGCACAGACATTTGAGGCCATTCTCTCAGCATCCTTCATGACATTTCCCGAGAGCGGAGTCATCTCTGATATCACAGAGCTCACAAGCCCATGCCTCTTCCTTCATGAGATTTCCCCCAGGGTCCTTGGAGGGATTTGGGGTTAAGAAGTTGAATATTAGACAGCCGGCCGGTATCGCGAGAGGCAGCCGCGTATCGCGACAGGCAGGCCGGTATCGCGAGAGGCGGCCGCGTAGCGACAGGCAGGCTGGTATCGCGAGAGGCGGCCTGTATCGCGACAGGCAGCCGTGTATCGCGACAGCCCGCTGGTATCTAGAGAGGCAGCCGCGTATCGCGACAGGCAGGCCGGTATCGCGAGAGGCGGTCGCGTATCGCGAGAGGCGGCCTGTATCGCGACACGCAGCCGTGTATCGCGACACGCAGCCGTGCATCGCGACAGCCGGCTGGTATCTAGAGAGGCAGCCGCGTATCGCGACAGGCAGGCCGGTATCGCGAGAGGCGGCCGTGTATCGCGAGAGGCGGCCTGAATCGCGACAGGCAGCCGTGTATCGCGACAGGCAGGCCGGTATCGCAAGAGGCGGCCGTGTATCGCGAGAGGCGGCCTGAATCGCGACAGGCAGCCGTGTATCGCGACAGCCGGCTGGTATCGCGAGATGCAGCCGCGTATCGCGACAGGCAGGCCAGTATCGCGAGAGGCGGCAGCGTATCGCGAGAGGCGGCCTGTATCGCGACAGCCGGCTGGTATCGCGACAGGCAGGCCGGTATCGCGAGAGGCCTCCGCGTATCGCGACAGCCGGCTGGTATCGCGACAGACAGGCCGGTATCGCGAGAGGCAGCCGCGTATCGCGACAGGCAGGCCTGTATCGCGAGAGGCGGCCGCGTATCGCAACAGGCAGGCCGGTATCGCGAGAGGCAGCCGCGTATCACGAGAGACGCCTGTATCGCGACAACGGGCCGCGTATCGCGAGAGGCGCCAGAATCGGGAGAGGCTGGCCGGTATTGCGAGAGGCAGCTCCAGGAGCCGGACTAGGTCGCAACTGGCGGTCATTTCAATGATAGATAATGTTAACAACGGGGAGAATACAATATATATGGTCTCGAATGGAAAAAAAAAAGAAACATTGATGTAAGAGAGAAACAGCGATTGGCTGCCTCCTGCACACCCCCTACTGGGGATCGAGCCCGAAACCCAGGCATGTGCCCTGAGCAGGACTCAGAGCTGGGACCTCTTAGCCCATGGGACGACACTGAATCCACTGAGCCACACGGGCCAGGCTAGGTCTTCAGGTCATACCTTAAACAAGTGATTTACTCACTTAATATCGAAAAAGGCGATTCTGCCAATTTGAAAACAGAATCAATTTATTGACGCTTCTCTGTAGAGTAGAAATGTTTCTTTTCCCCCTTTTCAACATGAAATTTTAATTATGTCATAGATCAAAATCAGTATTAAAATGTGTGGGACTTCAACGAACAATGAAATCCTTCAATTCTCAGGTTATATGTCACCTTAGAGAGAGCATTTTCTGATATCCTGCGCTAAAAGTCAGCTCTAATCTTCAACTCCTGTACAATTTGTAAGTAAGCTTCCAAAACAGAGTACACATAAGGAAAAAAACACACCCAGCCTTTCACAGAGGTGACTCTGAAAGCCCCTGCCCCTCCCAAAGCGGAAGCGAAAGCAACAGCTTTGAAGGCAAAGAAAGCAGCTCTGAATGGCATCTACAACCCCCCAAAAAGAAGGTCTGCAGGTCACCCACCTTCCCAGGCCAGAGACACTGTGGCTCCAAAGGCAGCCTAAATAGCCTCAGAATAGTGCCCGCAGGAGAAACAAGCTTGACCACTCTGCCATCGTCAAGTTCTCCTTGACCACCAACTCACCAGGAAGAAGCTAGAAGACAACAATACCCTTGTGTTCACTGTGGATGTCCAGGCCAACAAGCACCAGATCAAACAGGCTGTGAAGAAGCTCTATGACATTGACATGGCCAAGGTCAACACCCTGATCAGGCCTGTTGGAGAGAAGAAGGCATACGTTCCACGAGCTCCCGACTATTATGTTCTGGATGTTGCCAATAAAATTGGGATCATCTGAACTGGGTCCACTTGGCTAATTCTAATTATAAACTTTTTTCGCTGTTAATAAAAAGCAACACAAATCTTAACGCAAAAAAAAAAAAAAAAAAAAGTTGAATATTAAATTTCTGTGATCCCATGGTGGATTCTTGAGATCTGATTTTCGCATCTGGTTGACAATTGCGTATCTCACAGACTCTTACTTCATTGAAAAATTAGTCAATGTTCCCACAACTAACTTGAACTCACAGTTGATTTACTGATGAAAGTTGCCTTTTGTCCTCAGAATGTGTTCAACCAGCTCCCTTCTTTCTGTGATTCCTTTTGTAACTACCTGGAGGGCAATTACCTCCTTCTTCTCTTTCCCACCTGGACCCATGAAACCCAGTCTGTACCAGTCACCTTCCAGTCCTATAACCAGTACCTTGTAGACAGATCATTAAACCATCTAGACCTCCACTTTACCCCCTTCTCCTGCTCCCCAGACCTTGAGGTCAGAGCTCTTTCTTAAAAAGTCTTCTAGAATAGATTCAAACTCAAAATGTTCAGAAAGCAAGAAATGTTCTTTTTCTCAACCTTTTCCTCACTCTATTTTATTCTTACACCATAGTCAGTAGGATATTTCAAGCACAAAGATCCTATTCAGGCACCTCTGTGTTTAAAAATCTCCCAAGAAATGTCTCCCCTTGAAGAATAAACGTTTTCGTATCTTACTCCAGGACTCTCATGGGCATGACTATCATTTCCTCCTCAGCCTCTGTTCTCCCCTCTCCCTGCTGTGCTCTGGAAAAAGCAGGTTCAGGTCCCCACTGCAAAAGGATGCTTAACCCTGGGCCAGTGTTCACTCCTCTTTAAGCCTCAGTCCTCCTGCCCTAAGCTGGTCCCTCTTCCTGCAGGACCAGGCTTACACAGCACCTGCTGCAGACCTTCTGACCACCAGCAGGTGGGGGAATATTTATTTTTATTTACACAATTTGAATAACTAACATAAAACTATAATCATCAGTGTTGATAGATAATCCCTGAAAATTAATACTAAAGGAAGAAAAACATATGTACCCACCAAATCTTTTATATGATCTTTCCTAGCAACTTTTTATAAAATGGGCCATAGCTCATACAACTCAACAAAAGGAAGACAAAGAACCCAATTAAAAAATGGGCAGAGGAACTAAATAGACACCTCTCCAAAGAGGACATACAAATGGCCAAGAGACAAATGAAGAAATGCTAAACATCACTAATCATAAGAGAGATGCAAATTAAAACAACAATGAAGTATCACTTCACGCCTGTCAGTATAGCCGCCATCAACAAGGCATCAAACAACAAGTGTTGGCGAGGATGTGGAGAAAAGGGAACTCTAGTACAGTACTGGTGGGAATGAAGGCTGGTGCAGCCACTATGGAAAACACTATGGTGTTACCTCAAAAAAATTAAAAAATTGAATTACCATTTGACCCAGTGATCCCACTCCTAGGAATATACACTAAGAAGCCTGAAACACCAATCAGAAAGAATACATGTACCCCCATGTTCATAGCAGCGCTTTTTACAATAGCTAAGATCTGGAAACAGCCCAAGTGTCCATAGGTAGACGAATGGATAAAAAAGCTGTGGTACATATACACAATGGAGTACTATGCAGCTGTAAGAAAGAAAGATCTCTTATCCTTTGAGACGACATGAGAGGACCAGGAAACTATTATCCTAAGCGAAACAAGCCAAGCAAAGACAGACAAATATCATATGATCTCACTTATTTCTGGAATATAATGAACATAACAGTCTGAGGAACAGGGTAGTCCCAGAGATGTGGAAGTAGGGTACAGACTGACAATTGCCAGAAAAGGGGGTGGGGGAGGGGAGCAATGAACCACAGAACTTGTACGCATGTACTCATAACCAATGGACATGGACAACAAAACTGGGGATGGGGCAGGGAGGGAGGGGTAGGAGGGTGTCAATGGGGGAAAAAGGAGAAACATCTGTAACTAAATTAAATTAATAAAAAAATAATGGGCCATAACTGGAAACAATTAATGTCCTTCAGTTGTCAGTACACAGCAGAGTTTATTCTTGCATTATTGTTTATTAACTATTGTATTTTCCATGTGAACAATGTAAACCTACCTTGTCCCCACCCTTTATTTACGTTTTTAGGAAGAAGTCAGACTCCTTACAGACTGCTGTGCGTCCCCGTTAGGGAACTGATTTCTGGGAGAACATGACTGTCGGGTCATCATTTGTAGTTGCAGACACTGTGTTGTGAGATAATAGAAAATATATGTTGGTCTCAGCCCCATGGTCCTGGCACAGGGCTCCTGACACCCTTGTAATTTCTTCAGTGACAGGCGTGCCTTTGTGCTAAAGGGTGAATCTGGGTGGCTCCTGGAGAGGATGGTCCCTGGAAAAACTGGGGCATGATAAGAAGCTTGGAATTTTCTACCAGCCCACATTTGTAAGGAGAGAAGGGCTTAGGGGGAGGGAGCTAATTCGTCAAGCAAATTACTAGAAACCAAGAGAGGGATTATGGGAACCTTTGATTTACAGCCCAAAACTTGTGTGAAACCTGGGGACCTCCTACTTGTGATTGACACCTCAGTGGGGCAGTCTTGTGGGACTGGCCCTTTACCTGTGGGTCTGACACAGTCTCCAGGCAGATAGAGTTAGAAGTGGGGCATGTTGTAGGACCAGCTGGTGTTACAGAGAAGTGCTGTAGGGAAGAAATATCCCCACATATGTGGTGACCAAAGTGTCAGAAGGGAAGAGTCCTGTGTGAGAAGAAATAAGACACAACAGGAGGAAAGGATTCAGATTTTTACTTAGAAATAATTACTATTGTTAAAATGTTTAGGAGACACTGGGGTTGATCCGCCCGTGTCCCTGGGAGGCCTGTGCTGTTGCTCATATTGTGTATGGCTCTTTCCTCCTTTCGTGGACACATCCCACTGCAGAGGAGTCCACCTCACAGATGCTCCACAGAAGCTTCTCTCTGACACGAGGATCACAGCCACAATTTCGGGGCCCAGGGGTTTTTGTCTCACTTCCTCGTCATATGAGACACTGAGTAACGCCAGCTGCTCCCACTGCCATGAGATGTAGCACAGTAATAGTCAGCCTCGTCCTCAGGCTGCAGCCCAGAGATGAGCAGAAGCCCCGCATTGGCCGAGGTGTCTAGGGATCCAGAGAAGAGGCTGGAGACCCCTGACCCCAAACTCGTACTTGACTTATGGTTCAGAAGATACCGGGGAGGGCTCTCTGGCTTCTGCTGGTACCAGTATAGGTAGTAATTGTCAACACTATAGCCACTGCTCAGGGTGCAGGTGAGTCTGGCTGAGGCTCCAGGAGAGGCAGAAAGGGAGGGCAGCTGAGTCACCACAAGCTGGGCCAGGGAACCTGCAAATACAGACACTTGTCAGGGAAGGGACAGGACAGGGAAGTGTCTCAGGAGAAGGAGCATGAGGGGAATCCACTTGGGCACTGAGCCTGGTCCCCAAGGCCTGTCCTACCTGTGCAGTGAGAGAGGAGCATGAGGAGGAGAGGAGTCCAGGCCATGGTCACAGCCCCTGAGCCCACAGTGGGCTGGGCTGCCCCAGGCCTCCTTTTCTTCCTCACCCTCTGCCAGAGGAGGGGCTTCATGCAAATGTGCCCATCCAGTGACTGCCAGCCCCTCCCTGAGCCTGCTGCTGGAGCTCAGCTGACACAGAGACTGAGGGGGATGGAGGGTGGCTGTACCCCTTGGGAGACCCAGGGAGGAAGCACCTGCTGAGGCAACACAAAGGTTCCTGCTCAGAGGATTCTGTCAGTCCAGAGAGGACACAGCTGCTGAGTCCCTAGTAGATGGCACAGGATTCAACCTTTGAGTAAATACTCTTCCCTAAGCTTCTGTGTAGGGAACACAGCGGAATCCCACAGTGCCCCCAGCTGGTAGCACATAGCACACCTCCCCATGGCCAAAACCCTGAGAGCCCAGCTGGTTTTTATAGCTCAGCAGGTCACTTTCTCTATTCACACGTTTAGGGGCTAATTCCCAGACACTGTGATTCTCACACATTGTAGAGATTACTTAGTATTTTAGTCCCAGGGTTCCCATCTGTGAGAGGTGCTAAAACGCACTTAGAGAACAAAGTAGTCTGGTTTCTCTTTTAGCAAAGCAGTTGCTAAACTAAGTGCACAGTGAGTTCTGTTTTTAAAAAATTTTTTTTTCTTTATTTTTTTGAGAAGAGAAAGAGAGATAGAAACAGCCATGAGAGAGAACATCGATTGGCCGCCTCCTGCATGCCCCCCACTGGGGATCAGGCCCACAACCCAGGCATGTGCCCTGACCAGGAACCGAACTGTTGACCTCTTGGGGCATGGGTCGATGCTCCCACTGAGCCACACTGGCCAGGCCACAGTGAGTCTCTTAGCCAAGCTCACAGATGATGAGGCAGTTGATCTGGTTTCAGGGCTCCTTGGGGCTGTTCAGAGAAATGACATAGAAAGGGGTTTTCCAGGAATACACTCTGATGTATGTTCAAAGGGGGACCATTCAGCAAACATTTCCAGTCCTGTGATGAATTCACAGAGATCTGATTTGACTTTGTGATTGGTAAAAAAAAAAGAAAGAAAAAAACTCTTTTGTGGGCTCCAAGTTTACTGACTGATATTGTAGCTTTTTCATTTCATGGTGGACTTTACATTTTGATGTTTGTAGTTTTTTGCCCGTCTGTGTCACATATTTCTTGCCAGGATTTTTTTTTTCCTTGGAGCCCTAAAATGTGTTTATATTTTCAACATAACTTCCCCTGCCTGTATCTCTGACCCTTATCTTCAGTTTAGTAAGGAGCTCAGTGGGAAGTTGGGAAGTGTTTGCAGATGAGGTGACCCTCTGGGCAGGTGGGTGCAGAAGCCATCACGTCCTCACTGAGCCCCGATCCTATTCTGCTTGGTCCAGTGGTTTCCAACTACTAGAGTCGCAGTGAAACCGGACACAGATGGGTCCTGACAGACTGTCACCACTGGAGTCAGTTCAGCAGAGACAGGTTGAATCCTACAGGAGCCTTTACTCCAACACTGCCTGCAGGCTGGAGAGCACTGGGTCCTCCCCCAAATCTGCTCTGCCCCTCTCACTTGCCAGCTGCTGTCAAAGGGGAGAGAAACAATGACTACACAAGAAAGGGCAGTTGGGTAAAAAGGCAGAAAAATAGTTCAAATGGTTGCAGGCAAGGTTTCAGATAAGGGGGAGGAATGTGGGCTGGGGCTGCAGGGGCTTGGCACCAGTGAGTCACTGTCACTGGTCCAGCATTCTGATAGATATTCAGGTTGTTAATCTGTGCCTGAGGTCTGGCAGGCCCCCTTGTCCTCAGATTAGGAGCATGGACAGTGGTCATAAGGTAGGTTCCTGAGCACACCCCTCCCAGCCAGGTGAGAGTGGGCTTTTCTTTAATCAGAACAAAGCAACCACGATTAACATTGTGAAGGGTCATTAGCATTTCTTATAACTATGGCTAGTGCTCCACTGTGATTAGTTCTCTCTCCTGTTATTCTCTCCCTCCCCTCTCAGCAGGGCCCTTCCTAAGTGACCCTGAGCCAGAACCCACCTCTGTCCTGCACTCTCCTCTCATGCACTCAGAGGGATCTTTCCCACTCAGCTCAGGAAGGTCACCCCCTGATTAGAACCCTCAGAGATTCCTCACTGCTGCTTGATAAAACCTCAACTCCTCTGCTCCCACAAGGCACCTGCTGGAGCATGCAGCCCACACAGTGACCGGGAGCAGGAGCTTTTGCTCAGGGCTCTTACTTCCTCCCCATATACTGCACCCCTCACAATTCCAGCCTTTTCAGAATTTCCTCTTCTCCTTTTCCTCCTTCTTTGCCTCTTCCTCCTCCACCTCCTCCTCTTTTTCTTTTATAGAAAACACATGTAAGATTTCTCCATTTCTTTTTGTGGCCGGATAGCATATCTTTTTGCCTTTGCAATGTATTTAATTGTATGGATGAAACAGGTTATCCATTCTCCTGTTGAGAAATATACCTGATGCTTTTCAGTTTGATGACCGTGAATAGGCAGCTATGAACTTTCTGTGCATATACTTCTGTGGACAAAGCCTCTGACTTAGATAGATACTTAGGAATGTCTCTTCATGAAAGTATCACACAAGATTTTTAGCTTTGCAAGAAAATTTCAAATGTCCTCAGAAGCAGCCATGACATTGGATCCCAGCAGCATGAATAAGGGTTCCTGCTGCCCCACGAGCCGGGAGCATCTGGAGGAGTCAGTGTGTGGAGCTCTATCTATTCTCTCTGTGGGCCTAGTGCTATGCCACTGTTTAGATCTGTGATTCCCCAAGGACATGCTGTGTTGGGCATCTTGTTACTGTGGGGGACTGGAAAGTTCACCCCCGGCTATAAGACATTCTTGGCATTGTTCTCCTGTGAGGAACTGGAAAGTTCACCCCTGGCTATAAGACATTCTTGGCTTTATTCTCTTAGGCGGGCGTGACTCAGGTCACAATGCCCCCTGGGTCACAATGCCCCCGGGACCCCTGGAACTGCAGCAGATGTTTTCTGCTTGCCTCAGGCACTGAACTTATCGATTATGGATTATGCCGCTAGGGTTTGGTCTCCTAACAACCAGTTCAGCCCCAGGAACATTCCTGCCTTCATGCTATAAAACCTTGCCCCTGTTTTACAATAAACGAGACTTGATCAGAACCCTGTCTTGTCTCCATTCTTCCTGTCTCTTGCCCCCTACCATCCTCACTCCCCCTCTAGAGTCCTCGTTGCTCGACCTGCGGGACCGGTCAGTTACAGGTTTATCTCCCACTGTACAGATCCCCTGGTAATGAGATCATTCAGACCTGGTGAGTGGGGGAACAGTTCCCAGTGCCCGGGAATCCAGAGGCTGCACAGAGCTTGAAAATCAGGTGAAAAATCACAAAGTTCCTCTATGGTTTCAGAGTTCAGAGACACTTAGTGAAGCCCAGCCTGGTGCCAGGGGACATACGGGTGCTGTGCAGAGGGCCACCTGGTTCTCTGTGGTCACACTTGTGGCACTTATGCCTTTCCTGAGCCCTCTCAGCACTGTAGGGTTGTTTTGCTTGGGAAACAAAGTAATTCTGTTTGCATTGGAAGAGCCATATCTTCAAGCAGAGATATTTTCATTGGCACCAGAGAGAGAAGAGTTGAGAGCATGAAACCCTTTTGTTTTAAAAGCACTAGTGACAGCAGAAGCAATGTCCCGAGATGGCATTGGTCACAGGCAGGGCCAGGGGTTAATGGCCAGGCAGGGGCAGATGTGTCACCTTTCCCCATGGAACACAAGCTCTTGTGACGTTGGTGTTGTGCTCAGCTCTGTATCAATGATAATCTGCCTCCTCCTTGGGCTGGAGCTCAGATGTGGTCAAAGAGGATCCGGAGAATTAGGCTCAAAGCCCTGGACGGTCCCTCATGCTCTCCTAGGTGACAAGTGTGTGAGCTCTACCTGGCAGCCCGTGGGAACATTGCCACGGTAAACCCCATGTGTCTGCCACTTCCTGTGGAGGAGAAGGTGATCAGGAATCTGGGTTCATCAACAACTTCATCGAGGTGTTGGGGTAACAACAGCACATATTGGGGACTTCCTGCTCCTGGTCCTGTTGTGGGCCCCAAGGCTAAGGCAACTAGATTCCATTTTATGTGGGCCCCTTGGTTAGGGCGACTGAAGGACTCCATTTTGTCACCAGTGGACATTCCTCGATATTCTTCCCATAATGGGTTGGTTGCCCCTAGACGGGAAGGAATTTCTGCCTAAGGTTATAGTTGCCCCACTCGATATTCTTCCCATAATGGGTTGGTTGCCCCTAGACGGGAAGGAATTTCTGCCTAAGGTTATAGTTGCCCCACGTGTTGGGGGCATTTGTGGTTCCCTGAGTATAGGTATTTGCAAGTACTTAATGCTAATTTTGACCTCTGTGATCTCTGTCACTCCCACTATTGTACTGGTTCCCTGAGGGGAGGGAGGCCTATTCTGTTTGTTTGACAAACAGGAGACCCCCGGGCAACTGTTAGATATGGATTTTGACAAATGTTAATCAACTGCTAACCGCTGATATCTGCTTCTGTGAATGCTGCTTGCTTGCTATAAAAGGCTGCCATTTTAGAGGCTCGGGGCTGCAGTTCTCCTCTGAGTAGGTTGGCTGCAGTCCCTGCGCAGGTTGCAGGTTAATAAAGCTCCTAAAACTTATAATTTTGGTGTCCGAGTGAGGTTGATCTACTGGGTTACAACAGTCCCATAGCCCACCCCACTTCCTGGATTGTTGCAAAGCTCGAGTGGTGTATGAGAGGAGAGGTCAGTGTCTGTGTGCTCAAGAACCACCACTCCCACCCATTAAATCCTGAGTCATGAAGGATGCATAAGAGCACAATATCCAAGGTCAGGCTGAATGCTTGGGACCTGGGCATGCAGAAGAGGTGGGGATGCAGAACAAGACAAGTGTCTCTGTGATACAGGACAGACTTCCTCCCTTGGGAACCATCCTCAGATTCCCAAGTCAATTCTTTCCATCAGTATAATCACTCCTCTCCACACTCCCTCTGCTCCTTGCTGGATGAGGTGACTCTCCTTGGGGAACTGAGCTGCAGGCATCCATGACAGTCTTCATCTGACCCTCCACACCTCTGCACCTCTACTGCGGACTCCGGAGCTGCACAGGGAGGCAGAGCTGCAGGCACTCTCAGCTCCTGCACTAAGGGGCTCATCATTGTGCTCCCAGCTCCCAGCCACTCCTCCTGTCAGGTTGGTCATGGGGGCTGAGCTGTGAGGACACAAGTGAGGCTCTGGGGGCCCTGGGGAGAATGCTGATGTTTCTGGGCACAGACTCAGGCAGGGCCACACCCAGTTCTTGCTAGACTGCAGCCTCATGACCACACTCAGCTCAGAAATCACTGCTGTGACCCCTTCAGCATGGACCATCTCCACTGTCGCCCTTGCCTTTTCCACTGGGGGGGGGGTGAAAGAAGGGTATCCACTGGCATCCTATGTGCGGAGCACAAAGGATGCTTCTAAATGTCCCACAGACAAAGAGAGCTCCCTCCACAAGCGATGACCCAAACCCACTGTCAGAAGTGCAGAGCTCAGAACTAGGTCTGCACTCAGTCACCTCCAGGAAGTGACTGAGGAGGAAACAGGCAATTATCCCTCAGGACAGGGGACATTTGGAAAGAAAATGGAGGGAATCAGAAACCTACAATCTCAACACAAACTTCCCAGCAGGAGAAAGAAGAGAGCACCCCTTCTTGGTGGGGGCTAGAGGGGCCAGACCCAGGACAGGGCCTGGGGAGTTTTGGTCTCACTTCCCCATGAGCCTGCAGCACTGTGTGATTACTGCTGCTATCACTAGACTGACAGTAGTAGTCGGCCTCGTCCTCAGGCTGCAGCCCAGAGATGGTCAGGTGGGCGGCGTTGGAGGAGCTGTCAATGGAGCCAGAGAACCGATCCGGAACCCCAGAAGGTCTTTTGTTATCATCATAGATCACAGTGGTTGGGGCACTGCCCGGGCGCTGCTGGTACCAGTGCACATAGTAGCTCCCAATGTTGCCACCGCTGCGGGTGCAGGAGATGGTGGCCTTCTGTCCTGGAGACCCCGACACAGAGGGGGGCTGAGTCAGCACAAACTGGGCCCAGGACCCTGCAAGGAGGGAGCAACACAGAGATCAGTGAGGACAGGACAGACCCCTTTCCCAGGGAGGGAGGAGGGTCATCCTCCCAGGTGACAAACAGGTGCCCTCCCACAATTCCCTCAGGCACCACCTGTGCAGTGAGCCAGGATGGTGAGGAGAAGGGGAACCCATTCCATGGTGGAGACGCACAGACACTCCTCTCTGAGCCCCACAGCCAGGCCTGAGCCTTCAAACATCTTTTATGTCCCCCTGACACTGAGGGTAGGAAGTCTATGCAAATCTTACCCTTCTGGTGGCTGTGCAAGTCCCTCCTTCAGCCCCAGCCAGGGCTCCAGCTGAGGAAACAGAGAGTAGGAGGGAGAGGGCTTCAGCACAAAGGTGAACAGGAAACAGGCAAGAGGCAGGGAGAGGCCCCCACTGAGAAACTACAGAGCACGCGCGCCGCCTGGTGGAGGTCGGAGACATGGCAGCCTCTGGCTGGAAGGGGCTGCTTGAGACTCCAGCTGGGCTCCTTGCCCTGGTTCTGCATCCCTCACAATTCCAGTGTCAGATGGGCTCCTTTCACTTGGAAATATGCGTGTTAGGTTCCTCCTGTCCCTCTGTGGGCTGATACATCATTTATTTGTATTGGTAATCATATTCCATTGTCTAAATGGACCAGTGGTTTATTCATTCACCTATTCAAGGACATAGCAGTTGCTTTTTAAGTTTTAACAAGCAGGAATGAAGGAGCTGTGAACTCCCTGTGCATATGCTGTTTGAACACAAGCGACTGCTTTAGGTAAACACCTAAGAGAGTGATTTCTGTACTATATCACATAAGTGTGTGTTTAGCTATTTTTTAGAAACTGTCAAATGAGTTAGAGTTCCTTCTGCCCCCATCCTGGTGTCACCTTCCTTAGCCAGATATTAGAATAAGGGAAGCAAAGGGAGTTCGCACACTGAGCCTGTTTGCTTCACCAGGAGGCTACAACTTCACACCCCACTGGACTCCCCCAACCCAGGCAGGTACTAGACTGTATGTGTGTGAGGGGGAGCAGGGGCAGATAAGGACATGCTCAATAAAGTCAAATGGCCCAGGGGCAGGTAATTAATGAGATCAAAAGATCATGGACTAGGGTGTGGATTCCAATGTAATCTGAAGATATTAGGAAGTTAAATGGTTATCTTTTAAAAAGCTCTCCTTAAAACCACAGGAGAACAAGTCACTCTTGGGCTCCCTTACTCTCTGTCTCTCTGTTTCTGTGTGTGTGTGTGTGTGTGTGTGTGTGTGTGTGTGTGTGTGTGTATGTGTGTGTGTGTGAATGGCACCCACCAGTATGTTCATGCTTTCCTCCTCCCCTCCTGGGGACACGCAACCATTCGTGACTCCTGGCCATCTGGGGCCTCCGTGGACTGCACCTGCTCCCGGGACTATGAAGCTGAATCTCGAATCTCTGGGCACCAGCCTTTGCCTGGCCCTGCTGAGGACAAGGTGGGACATTTTCCATTGTGGGACAGAGGGAGATGGCACACTGAGAGCCAAGGGCAGCCGTCACACACAAGCATCTTGTCACATCCACATCACGATCTCCCTGCATGGATCCTTCAAGTGCTTCTCTCGCGATCCCATGGAAGAGTCTGTGACCTACCGACAACCCGGGAGCATCTGGAGGAGTCAGTGTGTGGAGCTTTAGCCACTCTAACGAGAGCCTAGTGCTATCTCACTGTTTAAGTCTGTGACTCCCCAAGGACATGCTGTGTTGGGCATCTTGCACTTGTTTATCTCCCACTGTACAGATTCCTTAGGAATGGGACTGTTCAGACCTGCTGAGTGGGGAGCCATTTCCGGTGCCTGGAAATTCAGAGGCTCCACTGAGTCTAAAATCGGGTGAAAAACAACACAGCCCTCTATGGTCTCAGAGCTCAGAGAACAGTTCGTGATTCCAAGCTGGTGCCAGGGGACATACAGGTGATGGGCAGAGGGCCACCTGGTTCTCTGGGGTCACACCTGCAGCACTTATACCTGTCCTGAGTCCACTGAGCCCTGTGGGGCTGTTTTGTTCTAGAAACAAAGTAATTCTATTTGCATTGGAGGAACCATATCTTCAAGCAGAAATTTTTTCATTGACTCCCGAGAGATAGAAGAAGTGAGAGCATGAAACCATTTTGTTTTAATACCACAAGTGACAGCAGAAACAAGGTCCCGAACTGTCATTGGTCACAGGCAGGGCCAGGGGAGTGATGGCCAGGCAGGGGCATGAAGGGCAGATGTGTCACATTTCCCCATGGAACAGAAGCTCCTGATGACGTTGGGGTTGTGCTCAGCTCTGTGACAGTGATAATCAGCCCCCTCCTGGGGCTGGAGAACCATGCCCTCTTGGGAGGTCTCTGCCCAGGGTCCAAACATGAGGACAAGTGCCTCCTGTCCCTCTTGTATACTCTCCATCCAGAGAGGTTGGTTCTCCATGCAAACCTGTCTCTGGGGATGGTTCTCTGTAAGACCCTCAGAGTCCTGGAACCTGGACCTAAAGAGGCCAGTGTCTGGAAGATATTTCCCTGTGACCAGGATGAAATTTTGGCAGAAAAGAGAAATTTGGAGCCTGTTATCTCTGATAACATTTCCACTTACTCAGAGTCCAGGACGTGTGGGGTGAGAGAAATCTGTCCACCTTCATCCCTGTAGCACAGGACCCTCAGCTGTGGGTCAGGAAGCCCAGGGCGGGGTGAGCACACTGTCCCTCCTTCTGCCCCTGACCCCTCACCCTGCCCACAGTGCCCTGTGTCCTCAGATGCCTCCCTGGGGTGACAAGGAGAGAGTGTTTGCGTTTCTTAGGAAAAGGGCTCAGCCCTGGGACTTGGCTAATCTACACACAATGTGTGTGGCTGAGTTGGTCCTGACGTTCTTAGGAAACAAGTGTTCTCAGGAGCAAGGAAAAATTTGGATCCATCCAAAAGTTGGCATGTAGGACCTCAGTACTTTTGGAGGAGGAAAAATGAATAAAACAATAGCTCCCATGTGCAAATACTTAAAGGTTGAATGAACACATCTTTTGTTAAGAAAAATCAGTAACTCTAGTGTATTTAAGACTGACTGAGGATGGTGGGGAGTGGACGACTACAGCAGTTTGCAGTTGAAGTGAGAATAAGATGACAGAGGAATTTTATGCTGATTAATTTCTGTTACTCACCCTCCCTAGAGATGGAGCCCTGGGCAATGGAAACCCCAGCGAGACCCTGTCCTTGTCTCTGCAGCCCTCAGGTGGAGATGGAGCTAAGACAGCAGAGCCCAGGGAGCTGAGGAGCTGAGGGAGCAGCTGCAGGGGAGGGGAGCTGCAGTGAGGGATTCTCCCTGGGAGTCTGCACTAGTTGTGAGCATCTTCCTGTAGGTCTGTTCAGAGGAGATCATGGTGCCTCTGACCAGGGCAAATATTGACTATCAGATAAGCTATGTCTTTGTAACACAAGAGTCACTATTTTTTTATATATCCTAACCCAAGCATATTTTTCCATTTATCTTTAGATAGATTGGGAGGGAGAGAGAGAGAAACATTCACGTGAGAGAGACACAGTGACTGGTGAAGGTGTCTCCTGCACAACTCCGACCATGGCCAGGAGCCGACATGCACCCGAGATACGCGCGCTTTTCTGGAGTCGAACCCGCGACTCTTTGGTCGGAGGGCCGACATGCCAATCCCTGAGCCAAACAGGCCAGGGTAGATTCACACTTTTGACATGAATTTTTGGGTGAACATGACTGTCTGGGTCATTATTTGTAGTTGCGGACAATGTACTGTCAGATAATGGGAAATATACATAATGGTCTGGAACCCAGAGTCCTGGCACAAGGTTCCTGAAACCCCTGTAATTTCCTGGGTGACAGGCATGCCTTTTGTTCTAATGGGACGACGCTGGGTGGCTCCTGGATAAGGACGGTCACTGGGAATACAGAGGCCTGATGAGACCCTGGAATTCTCAGACCTGCCCCATTTGCAAGAGGAGGGAGAAGAGCTCGGGGAGTGAGCAAATTAATCAATCAAGTTAATGGAAACCAAGAGAGGTTTCATGGGAATCTTTGTATTATAGCCAAACACTGTCTGGAACCTGGGGACCTCCTGCTGGTGATTGGCACATGAGTGGGGCAGTCTTGTGGGACTGGCCCTTTAATTGGGGGGTCTGACACCATCTCCTGGCAGATAGTGTGAGAACTGAGTTATGTTGTAGGACCAGCTGGTGTCACAGAGAATTCCTGTTGGGAAGAAAAGTCCCCACACATTTGGTGACAAAAGGGTCAGAGTGACGTGTTCTGTGTAAGAAGGTAACAAAACACAACATTAGAAATGCCTGAGGTTTTAATTAAGAAATATTCATTCTTGTTCAAATTTATGGCAGACACTGGGGATGGAGAGGTTACTCTATTACCCCATCATCGTGTATCCCTGGGACGCCTGTGCTGTTGCTCAATTGTGTGTGTCTCTTTCCCCCTCTCATGGACATAACCCACTACACGGGAGACCACCTCACAGATGCTCCACAGAAGCTTCTCCCTGACACGAGGCTCAGAGCCTCAATCTCTGGGCCCAGGGAGTTTGGTCTCACTTCCTCGTCATCTGAGACACTGAGAGTAACTAAAGCTGCTCCCACTTCGATGATTTGTAGCACAGGAATAGTCAGCCTCGTCTTCAGCCTGAAGCCCGGAGATGAGCAGAAGCCCAGCACTGGCCGAGGTGTCTTTGGATCCAGAGAAGCGGCTGGGGACCCCAGACCCCAAACTCGTACTTGTGTAATAGGACAGGAGATAACAGAGAGGGCTCCCTGGCTTCTGCTGGTACCAGAATATGTTATAGCTGCCAACACTATAGCCACTGCTCAGGGTCAGGTGAGTCTGGCTGAGGGTCCAGGAGAGGCAGAGAGGGAGGGCGGCTGAGTCAGCACAGGCTGGGAGAGGGAACCTGCAAACACAGACACTGTCAGGGATGGGACAGGGACCAGGAAAGTTTCTCAGGACATGAACAGAGAGGGGCTGCGTCAGCACAACTTCGGCCAGGACCCTGTAAGGAGGGAGCAACACAGAGATCAGTGAGGACAGGACGGGCCCTTTCCCAGGAATGTGGGACATTTATCCTCCCAGGTGGCAAACAGGTGCCCTCCCAGGATTCCCTTCCAGATCCACCTCTGCAGTGAGAAAGGAGGGTGAGGAGGAGCAGGGCCCAGGCCCTGGTGAAGACACCCTGAGACTCTGCTTCCTCAGCCCACAGCCAGGCCTGAGACCCACACTCTGTACATGTCACCCTGAGCATGAGAGTGGATGTCTCTATGCAAATCTTCCCTCTCCTGGAGGCTGTGCAGGACCCACCTGGGACACAAGCCAGGGCTGCAGTTGATGGAAACACAAGAGGACAGGAGTGGGGAGGGCTTCATGGCAAAGAGGCTGCAGGAAACCTGCAAGAGGCAGGGAGGGGACTCACAGCTGAGACACTGGGGGCACTGTCGCCCTCTGGTGGTAGCTGGAGATAAGGCGCCCCTGGGCCAGAACAGGTGTTCAGGGTTCCTGCCCAGCCCTCCACCCTCTACCCCTCACAGTTGCAGCCTTTTCAGATTGGCTGATGTCACTTAAAATTATCTCACTTAGGTTCCCCACTGAGGTGATTTCCATTGTTTGAATATGCAGTGTTTGTTTACATTCGCGTGTTGGAGGAACAAGATTTCAGTTTAGACACACATGCATGAAGGAGCTGTAACACTATGTGCAGATCCATGTGTGAACACAGTGACCTGATTTAGGTGAATAGCTAGGGGTGGGATTGCTGTCTTGAAGCACATAAAGTATGTTCAGCTGTGTAAGAAATGACAAGGACTTTTCAAAATGCCTTCTTATTTTTTATTCCCAATGTTCAGATATTATTTTTAATACCTTCTCACCCTGACCATGTCCGCAGAGGCATAAATCAAGTTATAAGCTATGCACCTCTCCTTTGGGGATGATGAATGAGGAAGGAGGTGGTTGAACCCACCCATGTGCAGCCCAACATCAAATTCTGAGTCGGAGATGTGGGTGCTCTGAGTTCTTCTGGTCGGTCACTGGATCCAGCTTACCCTTCGCACATCTCCCAGGGACCAGCACCAAGAGCTATGTCACCTTCCCTCCACATCAGCAGATACAAGGAAAAGATCTGTTGACTGAGAGGTGACAACAGATGTTACGCTGAGATAGACATGGTCCCAGGCAGAGAAAGTTTGACAGACCAAGGCAGGAAGAGCATTGTGAGGTTTTAGTCTCACTTCCCTGAGACTCTGGAGCACTGTGTAAGTGTTACTGTTTCCATCCCATGTAGCACAGTGATAGTCAGCCTCGTCCTCAGGCTGCAGCCCAGAGATGAGCAGAAGCCCCGCATTGGCCGAGGTGTCTTTGGATCCAGAGAAGCGGCTGGGGACCCCCGAGCCCTGGTGCTTATCTGAGTCTGATTTATACCTCAGGAGAAACCTGGGAGGGCTCCCTGGCTTCTGCTGCAACCAGCGTACATGATAGTCACCAACACTGAAGCCACTGCTCAGGGTGCAGGTGAGTCTGGCTGAGGCTCCAGGAGAGGCAGAGAGGGAGGGCGGCTGAGTCAGCACAGGCTGTGAGAGGGAACCTGCAAACACAGACACTGTCAGGGATGGGACAGGGACCAGGGAAGTGTCTCAGAAGAGGGAGCATGAGGGGAATCCACTTGGGCACTGAGCCTGGTCCCCAAGGCCTGTCCTACCTGTGCAGTGAGAGAGGAGCACGAGGAGGAGAGGAGTCCAGGCCATGGTCACAGCCCCTGAGCCCACAGTGGGCTGGGCTGCCCCAGGCCTCCTTTTCTTCCCCACCCTCTGCCAGAGGAGGGGCTTCCATGCAAATGTGCCCATCCAGTGACTGCCAGCCCCTCCCTGAGCCTGGAGCTGGAGCTCAGCTCACACCCAGAGTTGAGGAGAATGGAGGGTGGCTTCCCCCCTTGGAGCCAAGGGGAGGAAGCACCTGCTGAGAAAACACTTCAGTGAGCACAGCGCCCAGCCTCAGTCCCAGTCTCCTTGGAGTGAATCTAACTGAATCAACAGCTGTGTAGGGACCACAGGGCAGTGCCATAGCGCCTCCTGCTGGTGACAGAGCTAACATTGCCCCATGGCCCAAAGCCCAGATTGCCCAGCTAGTTTCTTCATCTCAGTTGGTCACTGCCTCTATTCACCATCCATGCTCTGGTTGCCAAATACTGTGTTTCTGATACACTGTGGCCATGACTGTAACATCTCAATCCCAGGGAGTGACCCCATCTGTGGGACGTGCAAAAATATACAGGAATGATTAATTAAATTTATTTCACCTGAAGTGAAGATGTTGCAATAGTAAATGCACGGTGACCTCTATGACCAATGTCACAGATGATGGGACCGTTCATCTGGTTGGAAGGGATCCTAGGCTGTCAGAGACTTTCCAGGAGCACATTCAGAGGCGTCGTCAGAGAACCATTATTCAGCAAACACTTGGAGTCCTGAGATGCACGTACAGTTTTCACAGAGATCAGACTTGCCTGAGTGATTGGTAAAATCAATGGGTTTGTAGGCTGCACATTTACCAGTGGGAAGTGCAGTTGCTCATTTGTTTCAGGAGTTGACTTTCTATCTTAGTTTCTGGTGCTCTGCACTTCTGTGTCATTTGGTTCTTGTTAGGATTTTCTTAGGTGTCCTAAATCTCATTTGTATTGTTTTTTTCTTTTTTTTTTTTAAATTCATCTTTATTGTTGAATGTGTTACAGATGTTCCCCATAATTTTCCTTATTGACCCCGTCCTCCCCAATCCCGCCCCCCTCCTGTCTTCCCCACACTATTGTCTGTGTCCATTGGTTATGCATATATGCATAGATTTCTTTGGTTAATCTCATCCTGCCCTCCCTCCCCCCTTCCTTTTGAGGTTCATCAGTCTAACAACAAATTGGTACTTCTTAATTCCTTCATCTTTTTCACCCATCCCTCCAGCCTCCACCATCTGGCAAGCAAAAAATAGCTCTCTGTATCTATGAGTCTGTTTCTGTTCTGTTTGCTCATTTTTTCTTTTCTTTTTTTTTTTAATCCTCACCGGAGGACATTTTTCCATTTTTTGTTCAGATAGAGTGGGAGGGAGAGACAGGAAGAGAGAGAGAGAGAGAAACATCGATGTGAGAGAGACACATCGACTGGTTGCCACCCGCACGCTGGGGCCGGGGACAAACTGCAACCGAGGTACCTGCCCTTAGTGGGAACCGAACCCGGGTCTCTCTGGACCGTAGGTCGACACTAACCGCTGAGCCAAACCAGCCAGGGCTGCTCATTTTGTTTGTAAATTCAGTTGTTGATAGATGTGTATTAATTGCCATTTTATTGTTCATATTTTTGTTCTTCTTTTCCTTCAAGTAGACTCTTCAACATTCCAAAAAATATTGGTTTCCTTTTGCTTTTTCTTATCTGGAAAACTCTGGATATGTCCATCGATTCTAAATGATAGCTTTGTGAGATAAAGTAATTGTGGACGTAGGTCATTGCTTTGCATCACCTTGAATATCTCTTGCCACTCCTTTCTGGCCTACAAAGTTTCTTTGGAGAAATCCGCTGACAGTCTTATGGGAGCTTTTTTGTAGGTAATAAACTGCTTTTCTCTTGCTGCTTTTAAGATTCTCTCTTTGTCTTTAATCTTTGACATTTTGATGATGATGTGTCTTGGTGTGGACCTCTTCAGGTTCATCTTGTTTGGGACTCTCTGTGCTTCCTGGACTTGTACGTCTGTTTCCTTCACCAAGTTAGGGAAGTTTTCTGTCATTATTTTTTCAAATAGGTTTTCGATTTCTTGCTCTCTCTCTTCTCCTTCAGGTACCCCTATGATGCAAATGTTGGCATGCCTGAAGTTGTTCCAGAGGCTCCTTACACTATCCTCATTTTTTTGGATTCTTTTTTCTTTTTGCTGCTCTGATTTGGTGTTTTTTGCTTCCTTATATTCCAAATTGATGGTTGGCTTCTTGGCTTTACCTACTCTACTCTTGATGCCCTGTAAATTATTCTTTTTTTTTTTTTTATCCTCACCCGAGGACATTTTTCCATTTTTGCTCAGATAGAGTGGGAGGGAGAGAGAGGAAGAGAGAGAGAGAGAGAGAAACATCAACGTGAAAGGGACGCATCGAGTGGCTGCCTCCTGCACGACCAACCACGGCCGGGGACAAATTGCAACCGAGGTACGTGCCCCTAGTGGGAACCGAACCCACATCACTCTGGACCACAGGCCAACGCTCTAACCTCTGAGCCAAACAGGCCAGGGCATGTAAATTATTCTTTATTTTAGTTTGTGCATCCTTCATTTCTGACTGGTCCTTTTTTATGTTGTTGATGTTCTCACTAAGTTCCTAGAAGGTTCACTGAGTTTCTTGAATGTCTCACTAAGTTCCTTGAGCAACCTTATAATCAGTGTTTTGAACTCTGCATCTGATTGATTGCTTATCTCCATTTTGTTTTGTTCTTTTCTTTCATTTGGGACATGTTTTTTTTTCTCTCCTCATTTTGGCTGCTTCCCTGTGACTGTTTCTATGTATTAGGCAGAGTTCCTATGTCTCCTAGGTTTCGTAAGGTGGCCATTTGTGGTAGGTGTCCTATAGGATCCAGAAGCACAGCCTCCCTGATCACCCCAGCTGGGACCTCAAGGTGCACCCCTAGTCTGGGATGTACACCCTTCTGTTGTAATTGAGTCTTGATTGCTTTGGGCACATCAATGGGAGTGATTTACTCAGGCTGGTCAGCTGCAAGGACTGGCTATGCCCACTGACCCCAGGCCTCTGACTACCTTGCAGGATTAGCTGTGTAAGGGCCCACCACACAGAGCAAGACTTATTTCATCAAGGCTCTGGTACCCACTGAGTCCACTCATTGAGTGTGTCACTTGTGGAGGTGGTTGGGTGGTGGTGTTTTGATGTGGTCTGAAGCTGTCCACTGGGTGTGCCGGTTCTGGGGTGTGCCTGTGTTCTCTCCGGGGCCACCCGGCATAACTACAAAGTGATCTGTTGATGGCTGCTTCTTGTGCTGGGCTTTGAGATGTCCTGGAATAGCCAAGTTGTGAACAAAGGCTGACTGCTTCTAGTGCCAGGACTGGGGCCACTTAAAGAGAGGTATGGGGATCGCTGAGACTAGACGCTGCTTGTTGGAGAGATTTTAGGAATCTCTGAAGCAGGATCCAAAACAGGCCAATCCTATGGTAAAGCCACTGGAAACAGCTTGGGTGGGCCCGAAATTTGGGTGAGGCAGGGCCTCAGGGAATCACAAGGTTGGGGCATACAATATGAGCAAAGTTGCTGGAGTCCTGGGTATGGTGCCCATTTGCTGCCCTGGGAAAGGGCTCACCAAAGGAACAAGGGCCTCCACCAGCACGTCTGTCTGAGAGAAAGCTGCCTCACCAGCTCTCGTCCAGAGACCAAACAGCTCAGTTCTTCCCACAGGCACAGAACAGCATCCCTTTTAAGCAGTGACCCCACCCTCATTCTTAGAAGTACTTAGGCTCAGAAAGCCTGTTCTGAATTAAATCAGCTCCATGAAGTGATTGCAAAGAAAACAGGCAATCATCCATCAAGACAGGGTGAAGTTTGGAAAGAAAATGGACCCAAAGTGCCATAATCTCAACACAAAAAAATCCAGCTGGAGACAGAATAGACTACTCCCATCCCCCGGTGGGGACAGGTTAGGGCAGACCCAGGATGTGGTGGCTCTGACGACCAATGATCCCTTTCCCAGGTTTGGATGACAGGCCTCTGTGGTCAAGCACGTCACCTGCTCCACACTGATTTGTATTGAGCATGTGCTGACCTCCCCATGCTCCTCCCAGCCCCCCTCCCCCGACAACCCTGTTCCTGAAGGGGAAGTGTGGGGTGTTAATCCCCTTGGCTGGGAATGCTGTCCTCCCCTGGAGTGTGTGAAGCTGAAGCTTCCTGGTGAACCCACAAGATCAGGGTCTGATGCAGCTCAACACCCGTTTGGCTCCACAGGTCTGACTCACTTTGCTTCCTTTCTCGATCAACAACTATCTACCTACAGGGACACAGGTAGTAATGTGCACGCCTGTTCCCAGTGTTGCACTGGTGTGGGTGCAGAAGATGGTGGCCTTCTGTCCTGCAGACCCTGACAGCGAGCGGGGCTGAGTCAGCACAACCTCGGCCCAGGACCCTGCAGGAGGGAGCAACACAGAGATCAGTGAGGACAGGACAGACCTGTCCCAGGGAAGTGGGGCAGGTTATCCACACAGGTGGCAAACAGGTGCCCTACTTGGATTCCCTTCAGGAACCACCTCTGCAGTGAGAAAGGAGGGTGAGGAGGAGCAGGGCCCAGGCTCTGGTGAAGACACCCTGAGACTCTGCTCTCAGCCCACAGCAGGACTGAGACCCAAACTCTGTTCATGTCACCCTGACCATGAGAGTGGATGTCTCTATGCAAATCTTCCCTCTCCTGGAGGCTGTGCAGCACCCACCTGGGACACAAGCCAGGGCTGCAGTTGATGGAAACACAAGAGGACAGGAGTGGGGAGGGCTTCATGGCAAACAGGCTGCAGGAAACCTGCAAGAGGCAGGGAGGGGACTCACAGCTGAGACACTGGGGGCACTGTCGCCCTCTGGTGGAAGCCTGAGATGGGGCGACCTTGGACCAGAGCAGGTGTTCAGGGTTCCAGCCAGCACTCCACCCTGCACCCCTCACAGTTGCAGCCTTTTCAGATTGGCTGATTTCACTTAAAATTACCCGACTTGTGTTCTCCACTGAGTCACTTTCCATTGTTTAAATATGCAGCGTTTGTCCACATCCACGTGTTGGACGACACAGCACTGCAATTTAGACAAACATGCATGAAGGAGCTGTAACACTATGTGCATATTCAGGTGTGAACACAGTGACCTGATTTAGGTGAACAGCTCAGGGTGGGATTTCTGTCTTGAATCACATGAACCGTGTTCAGGTTTGTAAGAAATGACAAGGATTCTGCAAAATATCTTCTTATTTTTTATTCCAAATGTTCAGATATTATTTCTAATACCTTCTCACCCTGATCATGTCCACACAGGCATAAATCAAGTTATAGGCTATGCACCTCTCCTTTAAGGATGATGAATGAGGAAGGATGTGGATGAACCCACCCATGTGCAGCCCAACATCAAATTCTGATCAGAGATGTGGGTGCTCTGGGTTCCACTGGTTGGTCACTGGGTCCAGCTAACCCCTCGCACATCTCCCAGGGACCAGCACCAAGAGCTATGTCACCTTCCCTCCTCATCAGCAGCTACAAAGAAAAGAGCTGTTGACTGAAGAGGTGACAACAGATGTTACGCTGAGATAGACTTGCTCCCAGGGAGCGA
The DNA here is from genome assembly GCA_030848825.1 of Tadarida brasiliensis. NCBI lineage: Eukaryota > Metazoa > Chordata > Mammalia > Chiroptera > Molossidae > Tadarida > Tadarida brasiliensis. Next base: position 19,008,599 of record CM061277.1, on the reverse strand, counting down.
AAGGTTGACAGACCATGGCAGGAACAGCATTGTGAGGTTTTAGTCTCACTTCCCTGAGACTCTGGAGCACTGTGTAAGTGTTACTCTTTCCATCCCATGTAGCACAGTAATAGTCGGCCTCGTCCTCAGGCTGCAGCCCAGAGATGAGCAGAAGCCCCGCATTGGCTGAGGTGTCTTTGGATCCAGAGAAGCGGCTGGGGACCCCCGAGCCCTGGTGCTTAATTGAGTCTGTGTGGTAGTACAGGAGATACCAGGGAGGGCTCCCTGGCTTCTGCTGGTTCCAAGATATAGCATAGTCGCCAACATTAAAGCCACTGCTCAGGGTGCAGGTGAGTCTGACTGAGGCTCCAGGAGAGGCAGAGAGGGAGGGCGGCTGAGTCAACACAGGCTGGGAGAGGGAACCTGCAAACACAGACACTGTCAAGGGTAGAACAGAAACCAGGGAAGTTTGTCAGGAGATGGAGCATGAGGGGAATCCACTTGGGCACTGAGCCTGGTCCCCAAGGCCTGTCCTACCTGTGCAGTGAGAGAGGAGCACGAGGAGGAGAGGAGTCCAGGCCATGGTCACAGCCCCTGAGCCCACAGTGGGCTGGACTGCCCCAGGCCTCCTTTTCTTCCCCACCCTCTGCCAAAGGAGGGGCTTCCATGCAAATGTGCCCATCCAGTGACTGCCAGCCCCTCCCTGAGCCTCATGCTGGAGCTCAGCTCACACCCAGAGTGATGAGACTGGATCAGAAGCACCTGAGAGACAGCACACAGGTGTTGCTCAGGGCACTCTGCCAGGACAGAGAAAACACAGCTGCTCAGTCTGCATCAGAGAGCACAGGGCCCTGCCTTGAGGCCCAGAGATGTTTGAATGAATCCTCCTCACTGAGCAGTTGTGTAGGGATCACACAGCAGCCCAACCTCTTAAAAATAGATAAAGTACATACTTTCCTTGGAAGTCACAAAATTGGCTCTAGAAGAAATAAACTGATTAAAAAGACCAATTTTAGTAGAAAAAGAAAGAATGTAATGAAATGAATCCACTGAATAACATCAGATACAGACATTTTCACAGGGAACCTCTATCAACCTTTCAGAGATCAGATCGTTCCAGCTCCATTGCTTTATATTTTTACAATATTGAAAAGTAAGTAGAATATCATAGTTCTTGTTATACTGATAACACTCCTTACATGTAAATTACTCATAAAGGGAAATTACAGACCAATAGCATTAAATATTACTACAAATATTTAAAATACTATAGTAACAGATAACACAGTATCAGATAATTTTACACACTATTAGGAAGTGTGATTTATTCCAATAATACAATTTTTATTTCATATTAAGAAATATTTAAATACAAAAAGACATCAATATATCAAGAAATATGATCATATTGTCTTGATTGCTGTGGACAAAGCCTTTCAGCAGAGGTAACAGCCACTTCTAACAAGCCACATAAAAATACGAACATATGCATTTATGCCGTGGTAGTGATCACTCTCTCTCACACACATAATCTCTACTAAATGCAGCATCATAGTCAATGAAATGGGGAAGGGGCTTTCCACGAAAATCAGGAACAGTAAAAGGTGACCTTCATCCCCATTATTATTCACATCATTCTGGAAATATTAGACAATGAGGCCGGCGGTTTGGCTCCGCGGTTAGAGCACTGGCCCTGCAGAGTGAAGGGTCAAAGGTTCGATTCTGGTGAAGGGCATGTGCCCGGGTTGCAGGTTGCCGGACAAACCAGGGCTATGCTGGAGGCCACCAATCACTGTGTCTCTCTCAATATCTATGTTTCTCTCTCTCTCCTTACCTCCCTCCCTTCCACTCTCTCTCTAAAAAAAAAAAAAAATCAAAGGAAAAAATTAAAAACACACACAACTTTCCTAGTGTTTAAAAAAATGTTAGACAATGGAATTAAAAAGAGAAACCTACATTTAGGTCTCAGCTGTGAGAGGAACGGCCAAGCAGACATTCTGGGAGATCCAAGCGCATGATATGGCCTGAGACACTCAGGTGCCGGTGCAGACTCGCCAGCAGAGGTCTCCCTGTGACTGACATCACTAACAGTCAGTGCCAGAGGCATGATGGGTGGAAAAGAGGAGCAGAGGGGTGGACGTGGCCCACCCCTTGCCAGGGGTGAAGAGCGTCTTGACAGAGTTGAGGCATCACCCAGGTCTGATGGAACAGAGTGCCCGTCACTCAGGCGAAATCACAGTTATGGGGCTTGTGTCTCAGAGCCAGCAGAGCTCATGTTGCAGAGGCTCCAAAAGAAAGGGGTGGTCTTCTGCCCAAGTGACCAGGACACTGAGACAGAACGATGTGAGTCTGCTGTCTCAGGACCCGCTCCACATGGAACTGAGAAGTCAGAGCCCATCTGACCCCAGGTGCTCCTTTTCTTAAAACGCTCACTAATTAAGGGACTGCAATTGAAAGACTCCAGGACATGCTGGAGACACCTTGAAGCTGTGTCTCCTGAGGTCCCACAGTGGGAATTCTGACCGCAAGCTGATTCTTATTTTCTGGACAGACTTTCCTTGCAGCCCACTTCCTCTTTGAAAGTGCATTCTGGGTCCTCATTTTCTACCAGCACCAACATGGATCAGGTTTGCTAAGTAGCCAGGTGCTGGCTCACAGCTGTGTTCTCACCACCCATGGCTCAGACAAGTGTCGAGAGCGCCCCCTGCTGGCCCTGGTGCACTTAGCAGCATGTCTGACTTCCATGTCAGCATCCTGCCTGAGGGAGGGACAGACCCCACCTAATCATTGCCCTTTCCACGCACCCTAGAAGTGAAAGGGTCCTCAGTTGGCTGCCACCTCCTTACCTCACTGAGCCCTCAGGTCCACAGAGTGGCCTCCTGAGAAGGGGACTCGCTGGGGCTCCTGCCTTTGTTTCCACAGTGGAGGTAAGAGCCCTGATAACAGACTCCTGAGGCAAATGTCCGGCTCAGCAGAAGGACAGAGGCTCTAAGCCCAGCCACAGTGTCATGACTTGGGAAGGATCAAGGCCTCTTCCTCTCAGCTGACCAGAGCGAGGACTCATGGCCAAAGCAGCAGCCTGAGGGTTGGAGGGACCGCAGGCAAAGGGGTTTGAAAAGTCAAGGTCCAGCTTCCCAGGGGCCACCTGGTGACATTTTGGACAGCGACCGGATGGATTCTGAAACATTCAGGGAGATTCCACAGGTTTCTGAGAAGCCTGAAGAGGGTCCAGGAGACCCCACCACATGTGGGCCCAGCTGCACTGGGCCCGGTCTCTCCTGCGGCGATCCCGGTGGTGACCATGTTCAGATGGTCCAGTGAACAGTCAGGGAAAGTTCCTATTCAGCCCGTGAGCAAGGCCCGGGCATGCAAGTGAGGGCTGAGACACGGCTGGATTCCGAGAGAGACGTGAGTTTCGTCTTCATTCACTGGTCACCTCTCATCCAGGTGAGCCCCAGGATAGAGGTTTAACCTCATTGTAAGTGCTGGTGTCTATGGGATTCTGGAAACCGATGGATGACAAAGTCTTTATATTCCAACCCACAAATCTTTGGTTTCTTCCTAATTTTGCCTCCCTGTCATCACTTTTGAGGCTGAATTACAGTATTAGATTGTATTTTTCAGAATGGTGGTGGCCAGGCCAAGCCTGCTGCTATCAGTAGAAACTAGAGAGGTTGCCTGTGTTATGCCGATACCAGATTATCCTGATTCCCCGACACTGAAGTCACCACTCGGGTGCAGGAGGGTGTCCCAGCAGGCTCAAGCATGCAGAGAGGGAGGGTGGCTGAGTGCGCACAGGCTGGGACAGGGAATCTGCAAGCACACACATGAGAGTACAGTTTGCATATATATAGTCCGAGATTACCAGGCAAACACAGACACTCTGCTCAAGAAGGACATCCTTTGGGGGCTCAGAGGATGCTTCCCAAGAACCAAAGCCAAGGCCAGTCCTCATTTTCAGCAACGCTGACTCGGTATCACCCCACGGATGGCCGTGCACATGGAGTGTCTCCAGGTAGAGTCGGGTGTGCCTGGGGGACAATGTCTTACCTGGTGATCGTGGAGGAGCCACAGCTCGGCCATAACAGGGGATGTGCGGTGACAGTATAGGAGTGGCCTGTGACACAGTCCACCATGTGTTGCACTGAGCTGACAGCATCAGACTCTCAGCTGCGGAAGAAAAGGTGACAGAAACATCAATCCCTCAGCTGTAGTTGGACACACGTAATTAAAATATGTATCTCCACATACCCAGTCTGACTACCCGATCGGTGAAAATTCTTCCCTATGACCTCCATTTCTCCATGGCATACAGCAGGCTTTATGTGATTAAACACAAACACCACTGTTGCCAAAGTCTGGGGGGGGGGTAAAGGTGGGTGGGGTGGGTAATGGGGGACATCTGTAAGAGTGTCAACAACAACAAAAAGAATGCTTTTAAATTTGTTTTAATTATGTCTTTAAATGACAGAATACAACAACCACTTACTAAATTTTGAATGAAAATGGATAATGGACCAATACACAAAATAAGAAGTAACATGTGAAACAATATTAAAAAGAATAACTATGTTAAACTCTATTCGAAATAGATAAAATGCATATTTTCCCAATGACATAAAAGAATTGGATCCATTACAAGAATGAATAAAAGATCAATATATTAGAAAATAGGAATATTAACCCCTAGAACTAGTCCACGAAGGCAGAGGATGCAGTTGGTTTCACAGGAACACGAACAAAATTTCACAGGTCAGGTGGCTCCATTTGTTTGATTCATATACATTTTCTTCTTTCAAAATGTTAAATATATGGATATTTTCTCAATTTGTGCAGAAAGCAGGTGAAATAGTAACATTTTCCCCTGACAAATAAACTATAGAAAAATGAAAATTACACACCAATAACATGAAGTACTTATGCAAATGTTGTAAACAAAACGTTAACAGAGAGATTCTATTATAACATTAACAAATTGATACATCATTAACATAAGAGATTCATTATGGACTTTCAAGGTAGGTGCTGTGTTGATCAACCCTCAGTGTTATATATCATATTATTAGACCAACAAATAAACTCATATTATCTCAATAGATATTCTGAAAGAGCCTTTGACCACATTTAAAACATATTTCTAATAAAAAGCACATACCGATAGAAACAGATGCCTTTACAATACGGTATTTACACTCTCTCCACACAGGACTTAATCCTGTAGCCAGCATATAAGGTGACTGGGAGGGAAGGAGAACATTTCCAAAAAATCAGGAACAGGCCAATGTGACTTTAACTCCATTATTATCAACATAATTCTGCAAGTTTAGACAATGCCATGACACAAGAAGAACTCGGTGGTTCCATCTGAGCACAGAGGGGAATGGGCAAGGGTCATTCCCGAAGCCCCCGCTGTGGGAAGCAGCCCGAGAGCCTCAGGGGCCCGAGCAGCAGTGGCGGAGAAATCTCCCTGTGAGCTACCAGAACAGGGCTTCCTGGTGAAGACTAGTGAGAGGATGGCATAACTGTGGAACACCTGGAACTAGGTAACTGACCAGTGGTGGAGATGCGGGATCCTTAGGTCACAGGTTGGGTCTGAGATGAGCCCAGTGGGACCCACCTGGGCACCTGAGCCTCAGTGCGGACTCTGTCTGGGCCACAGGAAGACAGCCCTCAGGGTGTGGTTGGTTGTTTTGAGTCCCTTTCCCTGCAGATGGGCTGTGATGCATGACTGGAGGACAGAGAGAGGGGAGCATTCACCCCCAGGTGGTGCCCCTGGGTGAACTGGGACCCCTGGTGGCAGCAACCACAGCAGCAGCTGACTGACTGGGTCTCAGCAAGAGGTCACAGGGGATTCTGGCGTCACTTCCTGATAGCCCTGAAACCCTCTGGGCATTGAGGCTGCTGTCACACGAGTGGCACTGAGAACCAGCCTCATCCTTGGGTCAGTCTAGTGATGGACAAGGAATGCCACTCCTGACCTTAGCCAGAGAAGCAGTGAGACCCTGAGGGTGCACAAGGATCATAACAGATGGGGACTTTGGGGGCTGTTCCTGAGAACTGTTTGCACCATGACATGTACTGGACACTCTTGGTGTGTTCTGACTAAAACACAGCTGGATTCTGGGTCCCTGGTTCTGCCCTGACCCATCATGGACTCTGTCCCCAGGGCAGCCCGCCCCAGCATCCATGAAGTTCTGCTCAAAATGAGAAAATCACACTGTATGTTGTTGCCAAACACAGGTCTGGGAGGGGGGGCACAATTTAAAGAATGTGCACAGATTTTCTAAACAAAGGTGTTTGAAGGGGGCCTCAGGCCCCAGTATTTGGCCAAACAAACGCAGGAAGCCCCTAGCTCTCGGAGGAGGGGATCGGCCCAGTGGAGTCCATTTCAGGAGGGACAGCAGGTCTCTGTCTCCCTTCCCCACAGGCCTGCAGCACTGCTCGGCATTGAGACTCTTGTCCCAGGTTAAGCAGTAATACTCACCTCGTCCTCAGCCTGGAGCCCAGTGACAGTCAGGGTGGCTGAACTCCAAGACTTGGAGCCAGAGAATCCATCAGGGACCCCTGAGGGTCACTTGCTGTTACCATACATGATGCGTTTAGGGGTATTCCTGGGAGAGGTCGGTAGCAGGACACAGAGTAACCCCCAATGTTGGAGGTGCTTCCAGTGCAGGAGATGGTGAGCCTCTGGCCCAGGGTCACAGACACTTGGGGGTGCTGAGTCAGCACAGACTGGGCCCAGGATCCTGGAAGGGGAAGGGACACAGAGATGGTGACGCTGGGTCTAGAGACAAGAGGAGGAAGCAGAGCCCATGTATCTTCCCAAAGTCCCTTCCCCTGTCCCCTTCTCCAGTCCCCTGTGAGTGAATGAGGATTGTGAGGAGGACAAGGGACCAGCCCATGCTGGACGTCATCACTGAGTTCTGCATTTATTGGCCCCACAGCTCAAGCAGAGCTTCTCAAATCTCCTTTCCCTTCTTTATACTTCGAGAGAGAAGAGACCATTCCTGAAAATCGACCACCAGCCATTTGATTCCTCCCTGGGCCCTAGACCAGGTGCTTCTGCCTGAGGATGGCCATGGGTGTTTGCAGGGGCGGGGCTGTGTGAGACCCATTGCTAAGGGGATCACTGGTGTAAGCCCAGAGGAGAGGGCACTAGGCAGTGTCAGGAGGCTGGTCCCACCTCAAATCACCCAGGACCCCAGGAACAAGCCCCGAGCGCCCTCTAGTATCTGGCACAGACACACCTCTGTGTGACATAGTGACCAGACCCAACAAAGAAAGACTCAGTCTTCCCACTGCTCTGTCCACTGCCCTTTGCCTTAAAGTCAGGCCATGTGTCCCCTCTTGTGGCCTCCCCATCACCTCAGAACATTTTATTGCTCTACTCAAGGATTTCAGGGTGAGTCTTTGCACAGCTCCCTTTGCTGTTCAGTGATCAGGAGTAGGTGGTGTCTCTCACTAAACTCTTTGACTAGTATCAGGTCCAGAGCAGTGAACAGCCCCATGGAGACATGTCCCCTTGTGTGAAGGTCAAGAGTTCTTTCCCCCTAGGTGAGCAGAGGTCTCCTTCCTTGTGGATTCCCAGCAGAACTGAGGAGAAAGGACGCTCTTCTCTCTATGGATGGGAGGCTGTGGGGAGAAAGTCCTCATTTGCATTCCTATGGGTGATGCTGTGTAAAACTTTATTATCTGTCAACATGTCCACCTGCAAGAAACCAGTCCTCACATGCTGTGAGCAGAGGAGTCTATTCTCAAGCTCAGGGTCAAAGGTTGCCAGGGGACCTGCCCAGTATTTGTGGCATGCGTCCAAGAGTAAAAGGCAAACATGCAGAATGATCTAGGCAACAATTTCAATTTGCACGAGAGAGTTTTACTTTAAAATTGTGTATATTGGTCTTCACTTACCCAACTTAGAATGCATGTATGTCAGCGTATATAAAAGTCACTTCAATAAGGTTGATTTCAAAATTCAATGATGATAAATATCGATGGAAATGGTCATTAAAAATATCCATAGAGCCCTGTCCAGTTTGGGTCAGCGGTTAGAGCGTCAGCCCGCGGACCAGAGAGTCCCGGGTTCGGTTCCCACTAAGGGCATGTACCTCATTTGAAGTTAGTCGCCAGCCCCGGTTGGGGTCGTGTGGGTGGCGACCAGTTGATGTGTCTCTCTCACATCGATGTTTCTCTCTCTCTCTTCCCCCCTCTCTCCCTCCTGCTCTATCTGAAGATAAAAGCAAAAAAAAAAAAAATGTCCTCGGGTGAGGATAAAAAAATATATATATGTCCGTACAGACACATTGGAAAAGCAATGCCTGCTATTGCTTGAAAAGGTGGCTATAAACATTCTCCAGAAAGATTTACTTTTTTAGTCATGAGTTTAGGACTTGTGTTCTGTGGTCTGGGCCTGTAGACTGGAGAGCCCGAGCTGGTGCCCTGTGAAACTCAATGAAGGCTTTTTCTATGAACTTCAGAAGTTTCTGTCAAGGACTCCCAACTAAGTCATAGAAAGGTGGGGAGACAAGAGGTATGATATCCCTTAAGCCACATGCCCTGTGGCATGGGTTTGGGACAGAAAATTTTCTAGCAGGTGTTCAGCCTGGCTGGCAGTATCACAGTGGGGACTGACTGAGTGATGACCCGGCCCCGAGAACAGAGGGGAGGCCGTGTGTCGTCCCCATGGACTGTGAGCACCGTGTAGCAGTACTGAGCTGCTGTCCCAGAAGAAATGAAATGATCAGCCTCATGTGCTGCCTGGAGCCCAGAGATGATCGGGAGGCTGAGCTGCACACAGGGAGCAGAGTCTCACCCGGGATCCTGAGCACGGTCACCTGCCCAGTGAACCATGTTCGTTGGACATACTTGGGAAGTGGTCCAACCTGATGGAGATACCCCGGTGGATGCAGAGCTCGAAGCCCAGTGGGGAATCAGAAACCACCCTCAGTCCAGGGCACCAGGATGAAAAACTTCCTCCTTCTCCACTGGTGAGACCGAATTTTCCCCAGATCCTGGCCTGCCCCCAGAGCCCAGCCCAATATGCTCTTTCCCAGCCCTCCTGTAACTGCCTTAGAGATTCCGAGCACCCAACTCCTAGCAAATAATAATACACAGAGCATGGCTTTCTTTATGACCCACACACCTTACACGCCTGACTCAAGGGTGAGTTCAGTGGGCAGCATCAGTGTAAGAGCCGTGTGGGCGAGGCTGTTCCTCAGCAGAACCCTTCCTGCTGTGGTTAAAGTTTTGCCTTTCGTAACCACTAAGGACCTAAGAGGCAGACTGTCCAAGAAACACTCACGCCTTTTCACTGTTGTGTTCTGTACACTATTTGGGGAGCACCGAATGAACTAAGGTTTCTTGGTGCTAGAGGAGAACCCAGGACTTGAGGAGAATGTTGATATTTGAGGGGCACAGACTCAGGCAAGGGCCACACCCAGGCCTTGTTAGACTGTAGCCTCATGGCCACTCAGCTCAGAAATCACTGCTGTGACCCCCTCAGCATGGACCATATCCACTATATGACTGTCCTTACTACGGTTTGGGGAGGGGGGTGTCAGAACCCTTCAGCTATGCAGGAAACAACAGGGTGAAGGAGCCCAAGAACCTGCCTTCCTGAGTTTTCCGCTCTCTCCCAGCACCTCCTCTGTGCACTGAGCCTCAGCCCTCACTCCAGGGGAAAGGGCTCCATGACCACAGGACTGGGGTGTGAAGGAAGGACCTCACTGCTCACCAGAGCGGGTGCTGCTCCCACAGGTTCTGGACTCTGCACTGGGGGCCCTGAAACTGCCCTTCCAAGGAGCAGATAGGAGCCTAGTCCTGAGATAAGACCGAGGGATGAAGGTGGGGTGGGGTTTTTTTTTGGGGTTTGAGGTCTTTGACAGGACATCATATTGGAGGATAAAGAAGGGAGGGGATCTCACAGAGTCCCTGTGTGTGGTTCTTTCCTCCTTTTGTGGACATAACCCACTGCAGAGGAGTCCACCTCACAGATGCCTCCACAGATGCTTCTTCCTGACACGAGGCTCAGAGCCACAATCTCAGGGCCCAGGGGTTTTTGTCTCACTTCCTCGTCATCTGAGACACTGTGAGTAACTATAGCTGCTCCCACTGCCATGAGTTGTAGCACAGTAATAGTCAGCCTCATCCTCAGGCTGCAGCCCAGAGATGCGCAGAATCACTGCATTGGTTGAGGTGTCTTTGGATCCAGAGAAGCGTCTAGGGACCCCTGAGCCCTGTGCTGTAATCCAGACTGGGTGGTAGGACAGGAGATACCTGGGAGGGCTCCCTGGCTTCTGCTGGTACCAACGTATACCATAGCTACCAACACTGAAGCCACTGCTCAGGGTGCAGGTGAGTCTGACTGAGGCTCCAGGAGTGGCAGAGAGGGAGGGCGGCTGAGTCAGCACAGGCTGGGAGAGGGAACCTGCAAACACAGACACTGTCAGGGATGGGACAGGGACCAGAGAAGTTTGTCAGGAGATGGAGCATGAGGGGAATCCACTTGGGCACTGAGCCTGGTCCCCAAGGCCTGTCCTACCTGTGCAGTGAGAGAGGAGCACGAGGAGGAGAGGAGTCCAGGCCATGGTCACAGCCCCTGAGCCCACATTGGGCTGGGCTGCCCCAGGCCTCCTTTTCTTCCCCACCCTCTGCCAGAGGAGGGGCTTCCATGCAAAAGTGCCCATCCAGTGACTGCCAGCCCCTCCCTGAGCCTGCTGCTGGAGCTCATCTGACCCCCAGACTGAGGAGAATGGAGGGTGGCTTCACCCCTTGGGAGACCCTGGGAGGAAGCACCTGCTGAGACAACACAAAGTGGGCTCAGGGACTCTACAGGACACAGAGAGCACAGCTGCTGTGTCCCCATCATTGAGCACAGGCCTCAGCCAACCAGACCCAGGCTCCTGTTAGTGAATTGTCCTCACTGAGCGGCTGAGAGAACACAAGGAAGTCCCACAGCGTCCCCTGCTGAGCACAGGGCACACACCTGTCCATGGCACAGAGCCCTGAGAGCCCAACTGGTTTCTGCAGCTCAGCAGGTCACTGTCTCTATTCACACATCCAAGGTCTGCTTTCCAGAAACTGTGATTTGGATACTTGGTAGGGGATTACTATACTATCTTACCACTAGGAGGATTCTTCTTCAGTGAGATTTGTAAATATATACATATATAAATACTTAAGTTGTGAATCCCCCCTCACCTAGTAGATTCTAGAAACTTCGAAAGGCCCACCTGTGCATCAGGCCTGGTGACATAGAGCAGACCAGTGACAGTTGACCTGTTTTTAAGGCCATGCAACGGCTCTTCAGGCGTAACAATGTTGAATGCTTCATTGTCAGGGAAAAAAATCCTCTATGGTATGTCAAAAAATAGCAGTTCAGCCAAAATTTCAGCAGATATGTAATTGTTTGTAAGTTTTGTAGACACTCAATTTGAATGAGTTTACTTTGGGAAAATTAATAGTTTGCAGACTTAACCTCTGCCAGTGAACGGGGTACAAATTTCTCCTATAATATGAAGTTAATATGACGGTTGTAAGTAAAATCTTCAGTTTTAGGCATAATGATGTCAAAAATGTCTTATGGGATTTTGTCCTGGGTATTATATAATTTTTATATTATAATTTTATCTCCTTATATTTCTTGCTAGTTATTTTCAGTTTATTAGCAGTATCTGTGTGTGTGTGTGTGTTTTTTTTAATCCTCAGCTGAGGATATTTTTCCATTTATCTTCAGACAGAGTGGGAAAGAGAGAGAGAGAGAGAGAGAGAGAGAAACATGGATGTGAGGGAGACCCATCGATTGGTGGCCTCTGGCAGGACCAGACCAGGACTGGGACCAAACCGCAACTGAGGTACATGCCCTACACCAGAGTCCAATCTGTGACGCTTTGGTCCTTGGGCCAAAAATCTTACCACTGTGCAAAACGGTCCACGGCCATCAGTGTACATTTTAAGGTCAGACTGTCATGTGCTGATGGCTGAACAGACAAGGGTATATCTCTTATTTCCTCATCGTGTATGAGTTACATATATGTACACCTTACTGTTCCACAACTCTTATACATTGAAGAAATGGATTCCAACTGCTCTCATGTAAATTGATTTGTGTTTTAATTTTCCTAATAATTAGCGAAAGGAATTGTTCTGATGGAAAAAGTGAAGGAAGGACAAGGGGTCTCCAATGTTGCAGTAGTGGGGTTCACAGAGGGACACATCTGTCTAGAACGAAGGCCACACCAGCACACACATTTGAGGCCATTCTCTCAGCATCCTTCATGACCTTTCCCCAGGGCAGCAGCATCTCTATTAACACAGAGCTCACAAGCCCATGACTCTTCCTTCATGAGATTTCCCCCAGGGTCCTTGGAGGGATTTGGGGTTAAGAAGTTGAATATTAAATTTCTGTGATCCCATGGTGGATTCTTGAGATCTGATTTTCACATCTGGTTGACAACTGCTTATCTCACAGACTCTTACTTCACTGAAAAGTGAGTCAATGTTCCCACAACTAACTTGAACTCACAGTTGATTTACTCATGAAAGTTGTCTTTTGTCCTCAGAATGTGTTCCAACAGCACCCTGCTTCCTGGGGTTCCTTTTGTAACTACCTGGAGGGCAATTACCTCCTTCTTCTCTTTCCCACCTGGAACCATGGAACCCAGTGTGCACCAGTCACCTTCCAGTGCTGTAACCAGTACCTTGTAGACAGATCATTAAACCATCTAAAACTCCACTTTACCCCCTTCTCCTGCTCCACGAATCCTGAGGTCAGAGCTCTTTCTAAAAAGTCTTCTAGAATGGGTTCAAACTGAAAATGTTCAGAAAGCAAATAATGTTCTTTTTCTCAATCTTTTTCTCACTCTATTTTATTCTTACACCATAGTCAGAAGGGTATTTCAAGCACAAAGATCCTACTCAGGCACCTCTGTGTTTAAAAATCTCCCAAGAAATGTCTCCCCTTGAAGAGTAAACATTTTCCTATCTCACTCAAGGACTCTCATGGGCATGACCATCATTTCCTCCTCAGCCTCTGTTCTCCCCTCTCCCTGTTGTGCTCTGGAAAAAGCAGGTTCAGGTCCCACTGCAAAAGGATGCTTAACCCTGAGCCAGTGTTCACTCCTCTTTAAGCCTCGGCCCTCCTGCCCTAAGCTGGTCCCTCTTCCTGCAGGACCAGGCTTACACAGCACCTGCTGCAGACCTTCTGACCACCAGCAGATGGGGGAATATTTATTTTTATTAACATAATTTGAATGACAAACATAAAACTATAATCATCAGTGTTGATAGTTCATTCCTGAAAATTAATCCCAGAGAAAGAAAAATATATGTGCCCACCAAAACTTGTATATGATCTTTCACAGCAACTTTTTCAAAAGTATGCCATAAGTGGAAACAACAAAATGTTTCAGTTGTGAGTACACAGAGTTTATTCTTTTTTTTTAAATCCTCACCCAAGGACATTTTTCCATTTTTGTTCAGATAGAGTGGGAGAGAGAGAGAGGAAAAGAGAGAGAGAGAGAAACATTGACGTAAAAGAGACACATCGAGTGGCTGCCTCCAACACAACCCCAACCGGGGCAGGGACAAACTGCAACTGAGGTATGTGCCTTTAGTGGGAACCGAACCCGGGTCTCTCTGGACCATGGATCAACACTCTAACCACTGAGCCAAACTGGCCAGGGCCAGAGTTTATTCTTATATCGTTGTTTATTAATTAAGGTATTTTCCATGTGAACAACTTTAACCTACTTTGGCCCCACCCTGTATTTACATTTTCAGGAAAATGTCAGACTGCTTACAGACTGCCTGTGCGTCCCCTTCAGGGAACTGATTTCTGGGAGAACATGACTGTCGGGTCATCATTTGTAGATGCGGACATGGTATTGTGAGTTAATAGAAAATATATATTGGTCTCGGCCCCATGGTCTTGGCTCAGGGTTCCTGAAATTCTTGTCATTTCCTGAGTGACAGGCATGGCTTTGTTGTAATATGATGATTCTGGATGGCTGCTGGATGAGGAGGGGTCACTGGAAAGACCGAGGCATGATTAGAATCCTGGAATTTTCAGACCTGCCCCCAGTAGCAAGAGAGAGAAGATCAGGTGGAGTGAGCAAGTTAACGTACCAAGTTAATCAAAGGCAAGGGAGGTATCATGGGAACATTTGATTTATAGCCAAAAACTTGAGTGAAACCTGGAGACCTCCTACTTGTGATTGGCACCTAAGTGGGGCAGTCTTGTGGGACTTGCCCTTTAACTGTGGGACTGACACCGTCTCCAGGCAGATAGTATGAGAGGTGAGTTATGTTGTACGACCAGCTGATGTGACAGAAAATTGCTTTGGGGAAGAAAAATCCCCACACATTGGGTGACCAAAGTGTTAGAAGGGAAGTGTTCTGTGTGAGTAGAAAACAAGACACAAGACTAGGACACAACTGAGATCTTTTAACTTAAAAATATTCATTCTTGTTAAAATTACACCAGACACTGGTGAATGTCAGGAAGCTTTAATACCACATCAGCTTGTGTTGCTTGGACATCTGTGCTGTTGCTCATATTGTGTATGGCTCTAACCTCCTTTCGTGGACATAACCCACTGCAGAGGAGTCCACCTCACAGATGCTCCACAGGAGCTTCTCCCTGACACGAGGCTCAGAGCCACAATCTCGGGGCCAAGGGGTTTTTGTCTCACTTCCTCATCATCTGAGACACTGTGAGTAAGGATAGCTGCTCCCACTCTCATAATAAGACTGACAGTAGTAGTCAGCCTCGTCCTCAGGCTGCAGCCCAGAGATGGTCAGGTGGGCGGCGTTGGAGGAGCTGTCGATGGAGCCAGAGAACCGATCCGGAACCCCGGAGGGTCTTTCGTCATTTCTATAGATGACAGTGGTTGGGGCACTGCCCGGGCGCTGCTGGTACCAGTACACATAATTGTCCCCAGTGTTGCCACTGCTGCGGGTGCAGGAGATGGTGGCCTTCTGTCCTGGAGACCCCGACACAGAGGGGGGCTGAGTCAGCACAACCTCGGCCCAGGACCCTGCAAGGAGGGAGCAACACAGAGATCAGTGAGGACAGGACAGACCCCTTTCCCAGGGAGGGAGGAGAGGTCCTCCCCTCAAATAACAAACAGGTGCCCTCCCACAATTCCCTCAGGCACCACCTGTGCAGTGAGCCAGGAGGGTGAGGAGAAGGGGAGCCCAATTCATGGTGGAGACACCCAGACTCTGCTTCCTGAGCCCCACAGCCAGGCCTGAGCCTTCAAACATCATATATGTCCCCCTGACACTGAGAGTGGGAAGTCTATGCAAATCTTTCCCTTCTGGCAGCTGTGCAAGCCCCTCCTTCAGCCCCAGCCAGAGCTCTAGCTGAGGAGACAGAGTAGGAGAGAGAGGGCTTCAGCCCAAAGGTGAACAGGAAACAGGCAAGAGGCAGGGATAGGCCCTATCTGAGGAACTACAGAACACGCGCGCCCCCTGGTGGACGCCTGAGACATGGCGGCCTCAGACTGCAGCTGCTGGCTCCTGGCCATGTGTGACCTGCAGTGGACTGCACCAGTTCCCAGGGATTATGAAACCGAATCTCTGGGCACCGGCCTTGACCTTGGACCTACTGAGGACAAAGTTGGATATTTTCCATGTGAGGACAGAGGGAGATGGGACAATAAAAGCGAAGGGCAGCCATCACACATGAAGCATCTTGTCACATACACATCAAAATCTCCCCTCCATGGATCCTTCAAGTGTTTTTCTCGCGATCCCATGGAAGAGCCTGTGACCTACCGACAACCCGGGAGCATCTGGAGGAGTCAGTGTGTGGAGCTTTAGCCACTCTAACGAGAGCCTAGTGCTATCTCACTGTGTAAGTCTGTGATTCCCCAAGGACATGCGGTGTTGGGCGTCTTGTCACATGTCTATCTCCCGCTGTACAGATTCCTTAGGAATGAGACTGTTCAGACCTGGTGAGAGAGACCTATTCCTCATGGCTGGGAATTTGGAGGCTCGACAAAGCTCTAAAATCAGGTGAAAACAAACAAAACTCAGCCCTCTATGGTTTCTGAGCTCAGAGAACAGTTCGTGAAGCCCAGGTTGGTGCCAGGGTACATACAGATGCTGTGCAGAGGGCCACCTGGTTCTCTAGGGTCACACCTGCAGCACGTACACCTTTCCTGAGCCCACTCAGCACTGTGGGGCTGTTGTGTTCTAGAAACAAAGTAATTCTGTTTGCATAGGAGGAACCATATCTTCAAGCAGAGATATTTTCATTGACCCCAGAGTGATAACAGAGTTGAGAGCATGAAAACATGTTTTAAAAGCACAAGTGACAGCAGAAGCAATGTCCCCAGCTGGCGCTGGTCACTGGCAGGGCCAGGGGAGTGAAGTCCAGTGGAGGGCAGATGTGTCACCTTTCCCCATGGAACAGAAGCTCCTGGTGGCATTGGGGTTGTGCTCAGCTCTGTAACAATGGTAATCTGCCTCCTCCTGGGGCTGGAGACACATGCACTCTTGGGAGGTCTCTGCCCAGGGTTCGAACATGAGGACAAGTTGCTTCCTGTCCTCTTACATACATTTCGTCACCAGAGGGCGGTTCTCTGTGCAAACCCATCCCTGGAGCTGGTTCTCTGTTAGACCCTCAGGGTCCTGGAGCAAAAGGGGCCAGTGTCTGGAAAGTACATTCCTGTGACCAGGATATAATTTAGGCAGAAAGAAAAATTTAGAGTTAATTAACTCTGATAGCATTTTTACTTAATCAGAGTCTAGGACATGTGGGGTGAGAGAAATCTGTCCACCTTCATCCCTGCGGCACAGGACCCTCAGCTGTGGGTCAGGAAGCCCAGGGCGGGGTGAGCACACAGTCCCTCCTTCTCCCCCTGACCCCTCACCCTGCCCACAGTGCCCTGTGCCTCAGATGTCTCCCTGAGGTGACAAGGAATAAGTGTTTGCATTTCTGTGGAAAAAAGCTCATGCCTGGGACTTGGCTAATCTAGACACAATGTGTGTGCCTGAGTTGGTCCAGATATTCTTAGGAAACAAGTATTCTCAGAAAAAAGGAAAAATTTGGTGGCATTCAAAAGAGTTGGCATGTAGAACCTCAGTACTTCTGAAAGAGGAAAAATAAATAAAATAATACCTCCTATGTGCAAAGACTTAAAGGTTGAATTAAGACACCTTTTTTAAGGAAAAATCAATAATATTAGCATATTAAAGATTTTTGAGGGTGATGGGGAGTGGACGACTTTTGGAGTTGTAGTGAGAATAAGATGATAGAGGAATTTTATGCTGATTAATTTCTGTTAATTACCCTCCTAGAGATGGAGCCTTGGGCAATGGAAACCAGCGAGAACCTGTCCCTGTCTCTGCAGCCCTCAGGTGGAGATGGAGCTAAGACAGCAGAGCCCAGGGAGCTGAGGGGCTGAGGGAGCAGCTGCAGGGGAGGAGGAGCTGCAGTGAGGGATTCTCCCTGGGAGTCTGCACTAGTTGTGAGCATCTTCCTGTAGGTCTGTTCAGAGGAGATCATGGTGTCTCTGACCAGGGCAAATATTGACCATCAGATAGGATGTATCCTTAGTAACACAAGACTCACACTTTTGACATGAATTTCTCGGTGAACATGACTGTCGGGGTCATCATTTGTAGTTGCACACACTGTATTGTGAAATGATAGAAAATATATGTTGGTCTCAGCCCCATGGTCTTGGCACAGGGCTCCTGACACCCTTGTAATTTCTTCGGTGACAGGTGTGCCTTTGTGTAAAGGGTGAATCTGGGTGGCTCCTGGATGAGGACGGTCACTGGAAAGACTGAGGCATGATAAGAAGCTTGGAATTTTCTACCAGCCCTCAAATTAAGAGAGAGAAAGGCTCAGGGGGAGGGAGCTAATTCCTCAAGCAAATTACTCGAAACCAAGAGAGGGATTATGGGAACCTTTGATTTATAGCCAAAAAATTGTGTGAAACCTGGGGACCTCCTACTTGTGATTGACACCTCAGTGGGGCAGTCTTGTGGGACTGGCCCTTTACCTGTGGGTCTGACACAGTCTCCAGGCAGATAGAGTTAGAAGTGGGGCATGTTGTAGGACCAGCTGGTGTCACAGAGAAGTGCTGTAGGGAAGAAATGTCCCCACACATGTGGTAACCAAAGTGTCAGAAGGGAAGAGTCCTGTGTGAGAAGAAATAAGACACAACAGGAGGAAAGGATTCAGATTTTTACTTAGAAATAATTACTATTGTTAAAATGTCCAGGGGACACTGGGGATGGTCTGCACGTGTCCCTGGGAGGCCTGTGCTGTTGCTCATATTGTTTCTGGCTCTTTCCTCCTCTCGTGGACACATCCCACTGCAGAGGAGTCCACCTCACAGATGCTCCACAGAAGCTTCTCTCTGACACGAGGCTCAGAGCCACAATTTCGGGGCCCAGGGGTTTTTGTCTCACTTCCTCGTCATCTGAGACACTGTGAGTAACTATAGTTGCTCCCACTGCCATGAGCTGCACCACAGTAATAGTCAGCCTCGTCCTCAGGCTGCAGCCCAGAAATGAGCAGAAGCCCCGCATTGGCCGAGGCATCTTTGGATCCAGAGAAGCGGCTGGGGACCCCTGAGCCCTGGTGCTTATCTGAGTCTGATTTATAACTCAGGAGAAACCTGGGAGGGCTCCCTGGATTCTGCTGGAACCAGCGTATACGGTAGCCAGCAACATTGAAGCCACTGCTCAGGGTGCAGGTGAGTCTGGCTGAGGCTCCAGGAGAGGCAGAGAGGGAGGGCAGCTGAGTCAGCACAGGCTGGGAGAGGGAACCTGCAAACACAGACACTGTCAGGGATGGGACAGGGACCAGGGAAGTGTCTCAGGAGATGGAGCATGAGGGGAATCCACTTGGGCACTGAGCCTGGTCCCCAAACCTGTCCTACCTGTGCAGTGAGAGAGGAGCACGAGGAGGAGAGGAGTCCAGGCCATGGTCACAGCCCCTGAGCCCACAGTGGGCTGGGCTGCCCCAGGCCTCCTTTTCTTCCCCACCCTCTGTCAGAGGAGGGGCTTCCATGCAAATGTTTCCATCCAGTGACTGCCAGCCCCTCCCTGAGCCTGGGGCTGGAGCTCAGCTCACACCCAGACTGAGGAGGATGGAGTGTGGCTTCACTCCTTGGGAGACCCTGGGAGGAAGCAGCCACTGAGACAACAAATCATTGAATACAGTGTCCAGCCTCAGGCCCAGTCTCCTAGGAGTGAATGTTCCTCAATGAGCAGCTGTGTAGGGACCACAGGGCAATGCCATAGTGCCTTCTGGTGGTGACTGAGCAAACACCGCCCCATGGCCCAAAGCCCTGTGAGCCCAGCTGGTTTCATCAGCTCAGTTGGTCACTGTCTCTATTCACCATCCATACTCTAGTTGCCAGATACCGTGATTCTGATACACTGTAGCCATGACTGTAGCATCTCAATCCCAGGGGGTGACTCTATCTATGGGAGGTGTGAAAATATACATGAATGATGAATTAAATGTATTCCACCTGAAGTGAAGATGTTGCAAGAGTAAATGCACAGTGACCTCCATGTCCAATGTACACCCAGACTGATGAGATGGGATCAGAAGCACCTTCTAAGAAAGCAAAAAGGTCCCCGCTCAGGGCACTCTGCCAGGACAGAGAAAACAGAGCTGCTCAGTCTCCATCAGTGAGCACAGGGTCCAGCCTTGAGGCCCAGGGATCTTTGAATGAATAGTCCTCACTGAGCAGCTGTGTAGGGATCACACAGCAGCCCAACAGATAACCTCTTAAAATAGAATAAACACATACTTTCTTTGGAAGACATAAAATTGGCTCTAGAAGAAATGAAGTAATAAAGAAAACCAATTTTAGTAGAAAAAGAAAAAATGTAATGAAATGAATCCACTGAATAGCATCAGATACAGACATTTTCACAGGGAAGCTCTACCAACCTTTCAGAGATCAGATGGTTCTAATTCCTTTGCTTTATACTTTTACAATATTGAAAAGTAAGTAGAATATCATAGTTCTTGTTATATCAATAATATACCTTACACATAAATTATACATAAAGGGAAATTACAGACCAATAACATTAAATATTGTAACAAATATTTAAAATACTGTATCAACAGATAGGGCAGTATCAAATACATGCCATTAGCCCAAAATTATCAATGTCCTTGGTTTATTTAGGTGTCCCGAATTTTTACGTAATGTCTTTTTACTGATCTAAGATCCCACCCGGGATACACAATAACATTTATTAGTCATGTCCCCTTATGCATCTCTTACTGTGACTGTCTTAATCTGTCCCTGTTTTAGGTGTCTCTATCAACACTTAGTGAGTGGGAATTAAGCCTGATATTCTTCTGGGCCATATTTTTAAATATATGAATTGAAATTCTATAACATGGGAAGTGTGTCTCTTCTCCTCCATTTTTTGGTTTATTCAACTCTTTTATAGTGTGCATCATGACCAGTTGTTTTACACTTCGAGTTACAAACCAATACTATCATGGTTATTTGGATGTTCAAATCAGTCCAGAGCTCTTAGTCACAATGTCGGGGTGTGTGAGTGTGTGTACAGATGTTTGTGATGAATTTAAATGAGTGTTTATTTCTGGGGATGCCAGTGGCTCCATGCACATCTTATGTAATTACTGATGTTAGAATTAAACTTTCTCCACAGAAGTCTGCATTGTTTCATTTGAGCATGGTGTAGTAGCCAATATCAGGCACAGGGCAGACTCATCCCTGTGGGCACCAACACTTGCAGTTCCACTCAGCATACAGAACAAGAAAATCCATGAGTGAACTAAGCTGAAGTGCACATCCGTAAGTGTTTCTATGAGTCATGGTCTGTCTCCATGAGACCAGACAGGAGTCATACTGCTCCCTGAGACTCTAATGGGTCCCTGCAAGGATCAGTCAGGATTCCTAGCCTTGGTTAGAAAGCTCCATGTCCACTCCTAAAGTGAGAAATCTGGGGCCCACCGGTGTCCATGCATTCACTTACTTGTGTTGTTCCAGCCTTCAGCACAGACACACCACCATCATGCACCTGTTCCCATGGGAAACCCCGTCATCAAGGGGAGCGCCGTCGTCTGTACACTCTCTTTTGCTTTTAGTCTTACAGGCTCCTCTCATTGTCAAGGTCTTTAGGTCAGTACTTTCTTCCCCTCCCTCAGTGAGGTGGTTCAGACTTTCATAGTGCAAATGGATGGGTTCTTGTCATGATCTGCATTTCATCATGGGATCCCCAACTTCCAAAATTACTTTTAGTGTGAACACATTAAGGTTGTGTTATTATAAAATTTTCAATGACTTTGACTAATCCATAGTATCATTGAGGTGCCTTTACTGTACATTGTAATGTCCTTTTACCGATCTAAGAAAAGGACATTTTTCTACATTGTAGAAAAATTTCCTTATTCCTAAAGAAATACTTTATGTTCCCATGGTCAACTCTTCTTTTCTAAACCCCTGTGTACAACAGACATTCATACTCTCTCTAGAGGTGTGTCTCTTCCAAAATGTGACATAATTCATGTCATACTGAAAATAATATCCTCTTTTTAAAACTTGGAGGACATCGTCACGGCTTCCTGTTGGGGTGATTACACATATACTGTTATAATAAATGTCTATGCTCAGACTCTGGCTGCTGACAGTTTGGGGAGTTATTAATACAACAGCTATAAACATTCACATGAAGTTTTTCTGTAGACAAAAGTATTGGTTTTATTTTTATAATTTTATTTTATTTCTCTTATTTTTAATTGAGGTATAATTGACAGATGTTATATTAGTTTCACGTGCATAACATAATGAGTCTATATTGGTATATATTGTAAAATCATCTGCAGAAAAAGTCTAGTTGACATCTGATAACATAGTTACATTTTTTTGTTTCTCATGCTGAGAACTTTGAAGATGTACTTTTTTAGCAGAGTTCCAATGTCCAACATGACAGCATCTCTGCCGTAGTCACCATGCTGCGCATTGTGTCCCAGATCATTTTTTTCACAGCTGGGAGTTTGCACCCTTTACTCCTTTACCTGTGAACCCCCTTCATGCCCATCTCTGTAACTCACCAATCTGTTATAATTTTATAAATGTAAATCACCATACTTTGTACTAAAATTCAGAAAACAAAACAAACCTAGTCAGCACTGGATACAGTGAAGTAAATCACAATCTGAGACACAAACAGGGCGGAGTTGCCATCTGCACAGAACAAATAGCGCTGAGGCCCCAAGAGGATCTGGGACCCAGGAGAACGTTTTGTTTATTTTAACACCTCCAGAAGACAGGAATGCACACCAATCTGAAGTAAATTGTCCCAGCTGATGGGGACATGCACTTTCAGTGTTGTTTAGGACCCTTGGTCTGGGAGAGTGCTGCTGTGAATGACTTTGAGGACAGAAGGGAGAGGAGGATCCTTCACTCCCTGGCAGTGTTCCTGGATGAACCTGGGCCCAGGACATCGGACAGAGAATAAGGAGAAGTCACAGGTCACAGGCTGAGCCTGAGCAGGCAGCTGCTGGAGTGTTCACCCACCTCGCAGATGAGAGGGGTTCTCGTCTCACTTCCCCACAGCCTGGAGCACTGTGTTACCACTGAGATTATTGTCCCATGATGAGCAGTAATAATCGGCCTCGTCCTCTGCCTGGAGCCCAGAGATGGTCAGGGTACCCGAGCTGCCAGACTTGGAGCCAGAGAATCGTTCAGGGACTCCTGAGGCTCTATTATTATTAGCATAGATGATGGTTTTGGGGGCTGTTCCTGGGAGCTGTTGGTACCAGGCCACGCCATTACCACCACCAATGTTGGAGCTGCTTCCAGTGCAGGAGATGGTGACCCTCTGGCCTGGGGCCCCAGACACCGAGGGCGGCTGAGTCAGCACAGACTGGGCCCAGGATCCTAGAAGACAGAGGAACACAGAGATGGTGATGCTGGGTCTATCGATGAGAGCAGGAAGCAGAGCCCAACCTATCTTCCCTTGGTCCCTTCTTCAGTCCCCATTTCCAGTCACCTGTGCAGTGAGCAATGAGAGTGAGGAGGACAGGGGACCAGGCCATGCTGGAGAGCATCACTGAGCCTGGCTTTCTGTGGCCTCAAGGCTGAAGCAGGGCTTCCCCAAATCTCTCCCTTCTCTTCTTTATACTTTTAGAGAGGGAGGGGGACCCATTATGCAAATCAGAATCCCCTGGTCTCCACAACAGGTGCCTCAGTCATAGGATGGCCATGGGTGTTTTCAGAGGTGGGACTGTACAAGGTCATGGGTTGGGACATCACAGCTCTAAGCCCTGAAGAAGAGAACTAGGCAGTTCCAGAGATTGGTTCCAGGGCATAACACCTAGGTCCCTAAGGAACAAGCCCCGAGCGCCCTCTAGTGTCCAGGCCCAGACATGCACTGTGTGACCTGGTGACCAGAACCCATGAGAGACAGACTCACCTTTCCCACTGTTCTGTCCACTGCCCCTTGTCTTAGGGCCAGGCCAGGTATCACCCCTTGTAGCCTCCCCATACCCTCAGGACATTTCAATCCCCTACTCAGTGTCGTCAGGGTGAGTCTTTCCACACCTCCCTTTGCTGTTCAGTGGTGTCTCTGACATAAATTATTAAACTAGTGTCAGGTCCAGAGCCGTGACCAGCCGCATGGAGTCATGTCCCCTTCTGTGTAGGACAAGGGTTCTTTCCTTTCTGGTGGGCAAAGGTCTCCTACCCTGTGGATTCCCAGCAGAACTAAGGAGAAAGGGCGCTCTTCTCTCTAGGGATGGGAGGCTGTGGGGAAAAGTCCTCACTTGCATTTCTATGGGTAATGCTGTGTAAAACTTTATTGTCTGTCAATATGTCCACCTGCAAGAAACCATAGTCCTCATATGCTGTGAGCAGATTCTCAAGCTCACAGTAGAAAGTTGGCTGGGGACCTGCCAAATGACGTTGTTGGTGACTTTTTTTCTAAGAGTAATAGGCAAAATTTTAATTTGCATGATAGCATGATGTGTGTGTGTGTGTGTGTGTGTGTGTGTGTGTGTGTGTGTGTGTAGCAGAGAAAGAGGGAGAGACTATGCCACATGTAACCTCACGAGGACTGTCCCTCAGAATCACAGTATGAGGTCCAGGGTACTGCAGTCCCTAAGGGATGCTCTTCATGCAAACTCATCCTGAGGGTTCACTCTATTTTAGTCCCTCCAGGGTCCTAAGCCTGGAGCTAAATAAGGCCGTGTCTGCAAAACCATTTCCCTTGGCCCAAGATGAATTTTAGGCAGGAAGGAAGAATTTGGTCCAGATAAGTTATGATAACAATTACACCTCATCTAAAGTCAGGTCTTGTGCATGAGGATATCTGATCAGGGCCTGAGAATCTGGTGGGACACCTGAGGGTCGACCTCTGCTACCACAAGTGAAGGGTTGGGTCCATGTCCTGCAGCTGCTGCTAACGGGACACATCGGTCCCCAGGGTGGATGGTGCAGCAGTCAGTGTCCACCCACCCCACTTTCTCTGTTTCTGCACACTTCTGGGCAGCACACACTGGGGCTCGAAGTCTGGAGGTCAGGAGATACACAGAGAAGAGAGAGGGTCAGAGGACAAGACACACTCAGGGCTCCTGGGTTTTTTATCCCCAGCACAGGCACTGATCAGGGCATCTGTGCAGTAAGTAGAATAGTGAGAAGATTGGAAACCAGGCCATGGTGCAGAAACCCTCCCAGATCTACATCCAGAGTGTGCTCGTCTGATTCTGGGCTCCCCAGGTCTTCTTGGTCCTCTTCAGAATCCCAAGGTGTGGGAGGGATCCTCATGCAAACCAGCACCCTCCCCTGGCTGTCGCAGTGGCAACCAATTTTTTGAATCTGAACTATGACTGAAACCATTTTCCAGAATTAGTGGAGGTGGAGCAGGGGGCCTGGTCTGTGTCTCCCCAAGTTCCTGTGAGGACACATCTGCTGGGTTTCGATCAGCAGGGGGTAGAGTGAGCAGATGCAGGTCCATTGGTGGCTCCCAGCTCAGGTCACAGAAAAAACCACTCAGGGACAGGCCACAACTCCCGGTGCTGCCTGAGGCACAGACATAGATGCATGTTTGGTCTTCCCCATTGTCCACTTCATTGTCCCTTGAAAGATATAGCTGGACTTGTCTGTGCACCAGGCATTTCTCATTTCTCCACAGGGCTACTCTCCACCATTCCTCACCTGCCCAGTGGTCCGTGTTCATAGGACAGTGTTGGGAACTGGTCCCCCCTGATGGAAATACACTGGTGGCAGCCGAGTTTTAAGCCTAGTGGAGAGTCAGAAGCCACCCTCCCTCCCAGGGCACCAGGATAAGCAAATTCCTCTTTCTCCCCTGGTCAGACGAAACTTCTCCCCAGACTCAGTCCTGCCTTCAGAGCCCCAGGTCTCTCTGTCTGATTATGCTCTTTCCTCAGCCCTCCTGAGACTGCCTTAGAGACTCTGAGCACCCAACTCCTAGTAAATAATAATAAAAGTGCATGGCTTTCGCCTTGCCAGTTTGGCTCAGCGGTTAGAGCGTCAGCCTGCGGTCCAGAGAGGCCCGGGTTCGGTTCCCGCTAAGGGCATGTACCTTGGTTGCAGTTTGTCTCCGGCCCTGGTTGGTCGTGCGGGTGGCAGCCACTCGATGTGTCCCTTTCACGTCGATGTTTCTCTCTCTCTCTCTTCCTCTCTCTCCCTCCCACTCTATCTGAACAAAAAATGAAAAAATGTCCTCGGGTGAGGATAAAAAAAAAAAAAAAGGTGCATGGCTTTCTTATGACCCACACATTTTACACACCTGATTCAAGAATGAGTTCACATTCAGCAGCATCAGTGTAAGAGCCTTGTGGTAGAGGCCTTTCCTCAGCAGAAACCTACCTGTTTCGGTTAAGAATTTTACAGTTGAAAACCTCCAAGGACCAATGTGGCAGACTGTCCAGGGAACACTCACGCCTTTTTCACTGCTGTGTTCTACACTTCCTTTGGGGGCCACCGAATGAACTGCAGTCCTTTGGTGTCACAGGAGATCCCCAGACCCGAGCCAAGAGCATAAAGCAGGACCTCACCTCAGTGTGTCCTTCCCTGTGATTGAGGATAGTCTCAGAGTAAAGCTCCATGGTCCCTATTCTGGAATCACTCACTTGCTGAGGTAAACTGACGTAATAAACAAGGTGGGTCTTTCTTCCTGGCTATGTGAGCTTTTTATTGTGAGGTGGGTGTCTTGTAAACAATATATATATATGAATCATGATTTCTTATCCAATCAGCTACCTTATCCTTTGATCAGAGCATTTAATCCACTTATATTTAAGGTTATTATTGATATGTACTTATTTATTGCCATTTGTGTTAGTGTGGTTATATTTTTATTCCTATCTCTTCTACTAACAGCAGCAGTCCTTTTAACAGTTCTTGCAGTGCTGCTTTGGTGCTAATATATTCCCTTACCTATTTTTTTATTTTTATTGTTTTGCCTGGGAAGCTCTTTATTTCACCTTCTATTTTGAATGAGAGCCTTGCTGGGGAGAGTAATCTTGGATCCAGATCCTTGTTTTTCATGACCTTGATTACTTCTGGCCTGTAGTGTTTCTGTTGAGAAGTCAGCTGATAGCCTTATGGTAGTTCCCTTGTAGGTAACCAGTTGCTTAACTCTTGCTGCCTTTAGGATTCTTTGTCTTTAATTTTTTACATTTTAATTATTATGTGTCTTGCTATGGGTCTGTTTGGGTTCTTCTTACTTGGAGCTCTCTGTGCTTCTTGTATTTGTATGCCTTTGTCCTTCACCAAGTTAGGGAAGTTTTCTGTCACTATTTCTTCAAATATGTCCTCTAATCCTTGCTCATTTTCTTCTTCTTCTGGAACTCCTATGATGCAGATGTCGTTACGCTTCATGTAGTCCCACAGTCCTCCTACGATGTCTTTCTGTTTCTTAATTGTATTTTTTCTTTTTTGCTCTCGAATTGGGTGAGATTTTCTACCCTGTCTTCTAATTTACTGATCCTGTCCTTGGCTTCCTCTACTCTGCTGGTTATTCCTTACAATGTGTTCTTTGCGTCTGCTACGTCATTCTTCATTTCTGTTCAGTGGTTTTTTATTTTCAATTGGTTGATTCTCAATGTTTCTATATCTTTGCTCAGGCTATTGCGCTCTTTACTCATACTGTTGAGCTTCCTCATTATCATCACTGTGAACTCTACCTCTGATAACTCGGTTAATTGCATTTCATTTATCTCTTCTTCAGTAGCATTTTCTTGATCTTTCATTTGTGATTTGTATCTTTGTTTCACCATTTTGGCTATCTCAGTGGGTTTTGGAGCCTGCCAAATTGTCCCTGTGAGTGTTGGTGTTCTGCTGGTTGTAGCTCCCTCTACTGGGTTTGCATGAGTGTGGGAGGACCCACGTTAAACACCACTGTCAAGTTTTACTTTCCTGGGTCGATGTGCAAGCCCAGGAAAGTTTAGTTATCCTCTAGCTTTTTGCCTGGAGGCCATTAGTCTCAGTTACTTGATGAGCCTTGGGTTGTAGCCCTCAACTAAATGAAAAATAAAAATCCCTCAGGTGTTCAGGGTACAAGGATTTCCAGCAGGTGTGGAAGATGATTGCTGGCTGTTAATGAGTCTCTATTTGCATTTCTCTGGCCTGGCCTGGTGGTGTTAAATTCTTGAGGGAAGGGCTGTTGCTTTTCCCTGGGGCTCTGGAAAGGGGCTCTTTGAGTAAGATGGCTACTGTCCTGGCAGGGAGTGATTCAGCACAAAACTCCCATTGCTCTCCCGGCTCACCCAGCTCCTGAGTCTCTGCACAAGTTCCAGTCCAGTACTCCTTCCCTCTGCCGGAGGCCAAGGTGAGTGCCTGTAGTTAATTTAGTGCTCTATCCCAGCCCTTTTTGATGTGAAGCCAGCTTTGGATTTTAACCCCAAGGGAGTTACTCACATGTAAAACAGCTTGGGATTTTAACCACAAGGGAGCTTCTCACAGCTAAGTTCTGTGGGCTCTCAGCCTGCCTTCTCGTGCCTCTGCAGGTCCTACCAGGCTCGATTTAGTGTCCTCTTTCTGTCCCTGGTTATACGGGTCCTCTCCAGCAGCTCTGTGTTGGTTTTTCTGAACGATTTTAGTTGTAATTCCAGATTGGTCTGGGATATGGTCTGTGTGGCTTCCATTCACTCTGCCACCATTTTGGAATCTCTATCTTATTATTTAATTGAGGTATAATTAACATACATTATATTAGTTTCAGGTGCATCACGTAATGATTCTATATTGGTATGTATTACAAAAATCATCTGCAGAAATAGTCTAGTTGAAATCTGATAACAAACATAGTTACATTTTTATGATTTCTCATGCTGAGAACTTTTATGATGTACTTTTTTAGCAGTGTTCCAGTGTACAATAGGACAGCATTCTCTGTCATAGTCACCATGTTGTGCATTATAACCCAGAATCATTTATTTCACAACTGGGGGTTTGCTCCCTTTGACTCCCTTTACCCCTTGGAAGCCATTCATCCCCATCTCTGTAACCCATCAATCAGTGATAATTCTGTACTTGTAAATAGCCATATATGCTACTAAAATTCACAAATGAAACAAAACTAGTCAGCACTGGTTCAATTCATGTAAATAATAATCTGAGACCCAAACAGGGCAGAGTCACCATCTGCAGAGATCAAATAGTGCTGAGGCCCCAGACAGTTTCTGGGACCCAAGACAACGTTTTGTTTGTTTTAATACCACTAGAAGTAATGAATGCACACCAATCTGAAGTAAATTGTCCCCAGCTAGTGGAGGCATGGACTTTCAGTTTTCTTTAGGACAATTAGTCTGGGAAGGTGCTGCTGAGAATGACTTTGAGGAGAGAAGGAACAGAAGGATCCTTCACTCTCTGGCAGTGTTCCTGGATATACCTGGGCCAAGGACATCAGACAGAGAATAAGCAGAAGTCACAGATCATAGGCTGAGCCAGAACAGGCAGCTGCTGGTGGGTTCACCTACATTGCAGATGAGAGGGGTTCTTGTTTCACTTCCCCACAGACCTGGTGCATTGTGTTACCACTGAAATGATTGTCCCATGATAAGCAGTAATAATCAGCCTCATGCTCTGCCTGGAGCCCAGAGATGGTCAGTGTGGCTGTGCTGCCAGACTTGGAGCCAGAGAATCGGTCAGGGACCCCTGAGGCTCTATTGCTATTAGCATAGATGATGGTTTTGGGGGCCATTCCTGGGAGCCATTGGTACCAGGCCACGCCATTACCACCACCAATGTTGGAGCTGCTGCCAGTGCAGGAGATGGTGACCCTCTGGTTCAGGGCCCCAAACACTGAGTGCAGCTGAGTCAGCACAGACTGGGCCCAGGATCCTAGAAGAGAGAGAGACACAGAGATGGTGATGCTGGGTCTTGAGACAGGAGGAAGAAGCAGAGCCCAACCAGTCTTCTCAGGGTCCCTTCTTCAGTCCGCATTTCCAGTCACCTGTGCAGTGAGCGATGACAGTGAGGAGGAGAGGAGACCAGGCCATGCTGGACAGCTTCACTGAGTCCTGGCTTCTGTGGCCTCAAGTCTGAAGCAGGGCTTCCCCAAATCTCTCCCTTCTCTTCTTTATACTTTTAGAGAGGGAGGGGGACCCATTCATGCAAATCAGAATCCGAAACTATTTGATCCCTCCTGGTCTCTAAACCAGGTAACTCTTAGGCTGGCCATGGGTGTTTGCAGGGGTGTTTCTGTGTGAGGTCATGGGTTGAGGAAGTCACAGTTCAAGCCCTGAGCAAAGAGAACTGGGCAGTTCCAGGAGATGGTCTCAGGGCACAACACTCAGGTCCCTCAGAAACAAGCCCCGAATGCCCTCTAGAGTCCATTACCAGAAACATACTTCTGTGACCTGGTGACCAGAACCCATCAAAGACAGACTCAATTTTCCACTGTTGTGTCCACTGTTCCTTGCCATAGGGCCAGGGGAGGTGTCCCCTCTTGTAGCGTCCCCAGCTCCTCAGGACATTTTAATGCTTTACTCAGAGTTTCAGGGTAAGTCTTTCCACACCTCCCTTTGCTGTTCAGTGATGATGATTCAGGTGGTGTCTCTCACATAAACTCTTAGACCAGTATCAGGTCCAGAGCCATGACCAGCCTTGCAGAGGCATGTCCCCTTCTGTGCAGGACATGGCTTCTTTCCTCCCTGGTGTGCAGAGGTCTTCTTCCCCGTGGATTCCCAGCAGAACTGAGGAAAAAGGACAGTCTTCTCTCTAGGGATGGGAGGCTGTGGGGAGAAAGTCCTCATTTGCATTCCTATGGGTGATGCTGTGTAAAATTTTATTGTCTGTCAATATTTCCACCTGCAAGAAACCATAGTCCTCACATGCTGTGAGCAGAGGAGTCTATTCTCAAGCTCACAGTAGAAAGTTGGCTGGGGACCGGCCAAATGACGTTGTTCGTGGTATTTGTCTAAGACTAAAAGGCAAAAATTTTAATTTGCATGGTAGAGTTTTTCTTTAAAATGTTACGTATTAGTCACCACTTACCCAACTTAAAATGAATGTATGTTAGTGCATTTAAAATCACCTCAATAAGCTTGATTTCAAAACATCCATAGAAATGCACTGGAAATGCAATGACCCTGTTCTTGAATGAAAAGGTATATATAAACATTATCCTAAAATCACTTTATTTTTTTAGTCATGAGTTTAGGACTTGTATACCGTGGTCTGGTCCTGCAGATTGGAAAGCCTGGATTGGTGCCCCATGTAACTCCATGATGGGTTTTCCTATGAAATCAGAGCCGTCCCAGTAATAGAAACACCCAGCACAGACCAGCATCCAGGACAGAGTGCTATTGGATTCAGACTAATCTGTGGGGTGGGCACAGCTACAGTCCCTGCACTTGTGTCCAGCATTCTTAGGGCACAGAAACTGTTCGCTCAGACATTCAAGGCAGAATGGTCCCAGAATTTCTGTCAATGACCCCCATTTGAGTTATAGAAAGGTGGGGAGAAAAGATGTACTAAGTCCCTTAAGTCACAGCCCTGCGGCCCTGGGTTGAGTCAGAATACTTTCCAGCAGATGTTCAGCCCGGCTGGCAGTATCACAAGTGTTGACTGTCTGAGTGATGACCCAGCCCCGAGACCAGAGCGGAGGCTGTGTGTCATCCGCATGGACTGTGAGCATCCTCATATGAGCAGCACTGAGCTGCTGTCCCAGAATAAATGAAATCATCAGCCTCATGTGCTGCCTGGAGCCCAGAGAATATCGGGAGGCTGAGCTGCACACAGGGAGCAGAGTCACTGCTGTGTTCTAAACTTTCTTTGGGGGCCACTGAATGAATTACAGTCCCTTACCGTCACAGGAGAACCAGGACCTGAGCCAAGAATATACAGCAGGACCTGACCTCAGTGTGTCCTTCCCTGTGATTGAGGGTGGTCTCTGAGTAAGCCACCATGGTCCCTATTCTGGAATCACTCACTTGTTGAGGGAAAATCCGGGTGATAAGCAAGGTGGGTCTTTCTTGCTGGCTCTATTCTAATAAGCCACCTTGATACTTGGTTGCTGTTGATAATGAGGATTGGGATGCAGTGATGGAAACTAATTTTCAAAGTAAAGAATGCATGGAAGTAGGGAGCAGACTGACTAACCTCAGGGAAGGGGGTGGGAAGAGAAAAATTAGAGAACTCATATGCATATAGGCATGCGCAGTGCACACTGACCTCATTGTTGGACACGGGGCGTGAGCGGAGTAGGGAGGGGGATGTCAGTGGGAGACGGAAAAGGGACACCTTCAATACTCTCAACAATAAAGATATACAAAAAAATACAGCCCGGTTTCCACAGCCGGTTTGCTCCTTCAGGGCGGTGTGGGCTTGTGTGCATGTGGACGGGGTTTCTGTGTGTGACCCTGTGGTGTGATCCCGAGTGCCTGTCCTGTGTTTCCAGGGATTCATGTCCCACTAATGAACGCTTGCCAGTGCGCCCTCTAAAGGAAGGAACTCTCATAACGCTGTTTATGTGCATGTAAAATGGACAAAAGTTTGCATTTCAATGTGTGTGCTTCATAGTATGTGAAGGACACCTCAGTGACTTCACAAAACCCATCAACACCTAGGAACATGCTCTCAGGCTCTCAATAGTCCAAATTCTGTTTCAGAATTTCCGTTCTATTAGATTAATAGCAACAACGTTTAATCGCGAGCGGCAGGGAAGACGTGTCAGTGGGGGTGGGGGATAGGAAGGGGACATCTGTAATACTTTCAACAATAAAAAAAAAAATCGTGGGCCGAGCTCAGTCTAGGTCTTTGTCCCCTGTCACCTTAGTGGGACTGATCATGGTGGAGAAAAAGCAGCATCACTGTCTCATTTCTCACATGACAAAGACCTGACAGTTGAGTGAGTCACGCAGGGTCACTCTTCCTGGGATGGGCAACTGGGTGTGTGATTTGGGTTTGTGTTCCAAATTCCAGCATTCTCTCTCAACCTGCCCAGTGCCTGGACAGTAGGACACACGAAGGCCGTGTTCCCAGCATCTGGACAATCAGGAGCATTTTCCAGCTGAGCCTCCTGCCTGGGAGCAGTGACCAGGCTGGGACGTTTCATCAGAACAGTTCACTGTGAAGATTGGACTGGACAAAGTGCTCATGAATCCATGGAAGGGACTCTGAACTTTGGTTCCTGAGGGACAAGTAACTGTCAACATTTATCTGTGTATGTTTTTTTTTAAAAATAATTTTTCTTAATTGAATCAAGACATAGAGCAAAGGTGAGGGAGAGAGAAACATTGATGAGAGAGACATAGACTGGTCACCCCTTACATGCCCTCCCCTGGGGATCAAGCCCACAACCTGGGTATGTGCCCCAACCAGGTATCAAACAAGCAACCCCTTAATGCATAGGTCGAAGATCAAGCCCTGAGTGAATCGGCCGGGCTCTGAGTCTGGTCTTAAGCACAGGAAGTTAGAGGAGGTCTGTGGGCTGAGCTGGGATCAGATGGAAGCCTGATATCTCATCTTCCTCTAGGGCTGCTGAGGACATATCTGTTGGATTTCAATCAGCAGTGGGCAGAGTGAGCAGACCCAGGTCCCTTGGTGGCCCCCAGCTCAGGTCACAGAAAAGACACCTCAGGGACAAGCCACAGCACCCAGTGTTGCCTGAGGCCCAGACATAGCTGTATGTTTGGTCTTCTCCATTGTCTAGTTGGTTGTCCCCCGAAGAACACTGTTGGACTTGTCTGTGCACCAAGCATTTCTCATTTCCCCACAGGGCTATGCTCCACCATGCCTCACCTGCCCAGTGGACTGTGTTCATAGGACAGGCTTGAGAACTGACCCACCCCGGTGGAGATCCCCTGGTAGAAGCAGTTTGAAGCCCCGTGGTAAGTACAAGGCACCCTCCCTCCCAGGGCACCAAAATGAGCAACTGGCTCCTTGCCCCCTGGTCAGACAGAACTTCTCCCCAGATCCTGGCCTGCCCACAGAGCCCCAGGTCGCCCTCTCTGGTTATACTCTTTCCCCAGCCCTCCTGTAACTGCCTTAGAGACTCTGAGCACCAAACTCCTAGCAAATAATCATAAACAAGCAC
Source organism: Tadarida brasiliensis (assembly GCA_030848825.1). NCBI lineage: Eukaryota > Metazoa > Chordata > Mammalia > Chiroptera > Molossidae > Tadarida > Tadarida brasiliensis. The sequence continues at coordinate 18,975,101 of CM061277.1, read as the reverse complement.
AGCTTTCTTTATGACCTGCACATCTCAAACACCTGATTCAAGAGTGAGTTCACAGATGACAGCATCAGTGTAAGAGCCGCGTGGGGAGGCTTTTCCTCAGCAGAAACCTTCCTGCTGCAGTTAAAATTTTACAATTGGCAACCACTGAGGACCTAAGAGGCAGACTGTCCAGGAAACGCTCATGCTTTTTCACTGCTGTGTTCAACACTTCCTTCAGGGGCCATCGAATGAACTACAGTCCCTTGGCATCACAGGAGAACCCACGACCTGGGGAGAATGCCGATGATCCTGGGGCACAGACTCAGGCAGGGGTCACACCCAGGCTTTGCTAGACTGCAGCTTCATGACCAGTCAGCTCAGAAATCACTGTTGTGACCCCCTCAGCATGGACCATCTCCACTGTCGCCCCTGCCCTTTTCACTGATGGAGTGGGTGGGTGTCAGAAGCCGTCCGCTGTGCAGGGAGCAAAAGAGCCAAGGAGCCCATGAGCTTGCATCCATGAGCTCTCAGCTCTCTCCCCCAGCTCCTCCTCTGTGGGCTGAGCCTCAGCCCTCACTCCAGGGGAAAGGGCTCCATGACCACAGGACTGGGGTGTGAAGGGAGGACCTCACTGCTCACCAGAGCGGGTGCTGCTCCCGCACATTCGGGGCTTTGCGCTGGAGACCCTGAAGCTGCCCTTCCAAGGGGAGATAGGAGCCTAGTCCTGAGATCAGACCAGGGATGAAGGTGGGATGGAGGCTTGTTGTGGGTTTCAGGTCTTGGACAAGCCATCCGATTGGAGGATAAAGAAGGGAGGCCACCTGACAGAGTCCCTGTGCGTGGCTCTGTCCTTCTTTCGAGGACATAACCCACTGCAGAGGAGTCCACCTCACAGATGCTCCACAGAAGCTTCTCTCTGACACGAGGCTCAGAGCCACATCTCTGGGCCCAGGGGTTTTTGTCTCACTTCCTCGTCATCTGAGTCACTGTGAGGAACTCCAGCTGCTCCCACTGCCATGATATGTAACACAGTAATAGTCAGCCTCGTCCTCAGGCTGCAGCCCAGAGATGAGCAGAAGCCCCGCATTGGCCGAGGTGTCTTTGGATCCAGAGAAGCGGCTGGGGACCCCAGAGCCCTGGTGCTTTTCTGAATCTGATTTATACCACAAGAGATACCTGGGAGGGCTCCCTGGCTTCTGCTGCAACCAGGTTATGTAGTAGCTGTCAACACTGAAGCCACTGCTCAGGGTGCAGGTGAGTCTGGCTGAGGCTCCAGGAGAGGCAGAGAGGGAGGGTGGCTGAGTCACCACAGGCTGGGAGAGGGAACCTGCAAACACAGACACTGTCAGGGATGGGACAGGGACCAGGGAAGTGTCTCAGGTGATGGAGCATGAGGGGAATCCCCTTGGGCACTGAGCCTGATCCCCAAGGCCTGTCCTACCTGTGCAGTGAGAGAGGAGCACGAGGAGGAGAGGAGTCCAGGCCATGGTCACAGCCCCTGAGCCCACAGTGGGCTGGGTTGCACCAGGCCTCCTTTTCTTCCTCACCCTCTGCCAGAGGAGGGGCTTCCATGCAAATGTGCCCATCCAGTGACTGCCAGCCCCTCCCTGAGCCTGGTGCTGGAGCTCAGCTCATACCCAGACTGAGGAGGATGGAGGGTGGCTTCACCTCTTGGGAGAAACTGGGAGGAAGCACCTGCAGAGACAACACATCATTGAACACAAGGTCCAGCCTAAGGCCCAGGCTCTTGACTGATAATGTTCCTCACCCAGCATATGTGTAAGGACCCCAGAGCAGTGTCACAGCACCTCCTGCTGGTGACAGAAAAAACACCGCCCCATTGCCCAAAGCCCTCAGAGCCCAGCTGGTTTCTGCATTTCAGTTGGTCACTGTCTTTATTCACCATCCACAGAATGCTTGTGAGAGACTGTGCTTCTGATACACTGTAGCCATGACTCTAACGTCTCACTCCCAGGGCACAACCCCATCTGTGGGAGGTGCAAAAATATACTTGATGATAAATTAAGTTAATTTAACCCAAACTGAAGATGTTGCAAAAGTAATTGCACAGTGACCTTTATGTGCAATGTCTCAGACGAGGTGACCGTTCATCAGTTGGAAGGGCTCCTCGGCTGTCAGAGGCTTTCCAGGAGCACACTCAGAGGCGTGGTCAGAGGAGACTATTCAGCAAACACTTCGAGTCCTGAGATGCACGGGCTGTTTTCACAGAGATCGGACTTGAGTGAGTGAATGGTAAAAACAACAAATATCTAAAATATAAACAAATTTTACGATACCTAAGGAAATCCTAACAAGGAAAACAACACAAAACTTTCCCTACCTATAATCTTTTACTCATTGTCCTGTTTTAGTAGTAAGATAAATGTGAGATTCTGATGTGTTTGCAGATGTGGTGAACGTCTGGGCAGTTGATTGCAGAATCCATCACGTCCTCACTGTGCCCATGTGCAAGTCTGCTTTAACCATGCAGATCGTCCACTAGTCCTCACATGTCTAGACTCCTGGCCTCATAGCAAATGACTATGACCAGGATCACTGGCTTATCTTGGGCACTCTGTCCTCAAGGCGCTCCAGGGACCTTTCTTTCAGCTCAGGCAAGTCACCTCCTGCTTCAAACCCTCAGGGACTCCTCACTGCTGTTTGTACAAAATCTTTAATCCTAGGGTCCTGTCAAGAGGATTCATAGTCCGGCCCTTCCCCCTCTACCCCACCATGGAGCCTCTGCCCTGGTCCTCTGACCTCCAGCTTCCCTCACTCCCCTGTTACTTCAAAGCCCTGACTCCTGTGCCTTCATGGTGTCCCAGACAACTCCTCCTCTGTCTTTTGGGAGTAGGTGAAACTAAACTTAAAATCATGGAGAGAACACACATTTTGGCACCTCTGAGTGGCTCTCACTAGCAGAGCACACACACCTCATCCCAGACACAAATAGAGAAATAATATGACGGTGTTGAAGTTACACAAACTCTAGAGAATAGTTCAAGGAACCCCCTGCACCCATTGCACCACCTCAACCACCATTAGTAGGACCCTCTTGTTTAATCGTCCACCCCTGTCTCCTCATCCCATCCCCTCATTGACGATGAAAACATCCACACTCCATGTCCCTTCATCCTTATGTGCTTTCGCATGTATGAGCATTTTTAATGTCCCCTAACTCTTGCACATGCAATGAAAGGTTCCCAGGGTAATCTCACATAAATGTGTGTGTGATCATTCTCAGATGGTTAGGTAATTGATGTTTGTACTGACTGAAAGAGTTAAGGAGGAAGGCAGTCTATGTTTGCAGCTGTGAAGTTCACAGTTGACGTATTTGAGATGAAAGTGTCCAGGCCATCACATGTCTTCAGACAATTGTTTACTGGTTTCCTTCCCCCACTGTCCCCAGTACAGTGTTGTGTCTACTTACTCACAGAGATGTCAAACCCGTCATTCTTCCTCAGTGAGGTTCCCACCAGGGTCCCTTGTGGGAGTTTGGTTTAAGGATGAACATTGATTTTCATTGATCACACAATGCATGGGGAGCTGGGTGTTAGTGTCACGTGACAATGGATGGTCCTACAGACTTAGTCAGTGACGTGTGAGCAGACACCCCAACCACTCCCTGCACTCGGCAGTCCCTTTGCTCATGCAGGTCGTCTTGTCCTCTGTCCTCAGGGTTTGCCCCGCATCCACCTGCTGCTCCTGCCTGTTCTCTCGGACCCAAAGAAAACGCAGAGGCCAAGAGTACAAGATCTCCACATGGGTTCATTCATCTTTGTACCCACCTTTGAGACATACTCCCTAAGAGAATAAATGAAGATAGATATGTTATATATTCACATGCATTGAGTAATAATTTCAAATATTAACTGCACATATAGATCAGCCAAAAAGTTTACTCCACTCAAGAAGAAGTATTCCAGGTCCTCTGAGCTCATGTGAGCTCTGTACAAGCGTTTTCTTTCACAGGTGGGAACCCAGCAGCAGAGAGACACCTGGTCTGCAAGCAGCTGGATGCCATGAGCAGGACTGTGAGACCCAGGCTGCACAGCAGTGAAATCATGTCCCTTTAACTCACCTAACCCGGGAGCTGTGTTCCCTCAGGGGATATTTGGAAATTTCGGGAGTTGTTTTGTGTGTCATGATTTAGAGAGAAGTGGCTACTGCCTTGTGAGGTCTGGAGCCCCAAGGAAGCTTCCTAATGTCCCACAGGCACAGAACAGCCCCCTTTTTAACCAGTGACCCCGCCCTCATTCTTAGGAGTGCTTAGGCTCCTAAACCCTGTTCTGAATTAAATCATCTCCATGAGGTGATTGCAAAGGAAAGAGGCTATTATCCATGAAGTCAGGGTGAAATTTGGAAAGAAAATGGACTGAAAGTCTCATAATTTCAACACAAAAATATACAGCTGGAGACAGAACAGAGCACCCCTCCCTGGTGGGGACAGTTGACGGCAGACCCAGGATGTGGTGGCTCTGGGGACCAATGATCCCTATCCCAGGTTAGAATGACAGGCCTCTGTAGTCAGGCACCTTCCCTGCTCCATATTGACTTCTACTGAGCATGTGCTTACTTCCCTATGCTTCTCCCAAGCACCTGTCCCCAGACAACCCTGTTCCTGAGCGGGCAGTGTGGGGTGTTAACCCCCTTGGCAGGGAATGCTGTCCTCCCCTGGAGGGTGTGTGAAGCTGCAGCTTCCTCCTGAACCCACAGGCTCAGGGGCTGATGCAGCTCAACACCCATTAGGCTCTACAGGTCTGATTCCCTTCGCTTCCTTTCTCGATCAACATCTACCTACCTACGGGGACACGGGTAGCAAGGCACATATCTGTCCCCAGTGTTTCCACAGCTGCGGATGCAGGACATGGTGGCCTTCTGTCCTGGAGACCCCGACACAGAGTGGGGCTGAGTCAGTAGAACCAGGACCCTGAAGGAGGGAGCAACACAGAGATCAGTGAGGACAGGACAGACCTATCCCAGGGAAGTGGGACAGGCTATCCTCCCAGGTGGCAAACAGGTGCCCTCCCAGGATTCCCTTCCAGCTCCACCTCTGCAGTGAGAAAGGAGGGTGAGGACGAGCAGGGCCCAGGCCCTGGTGAAGACACCCTGAGACTCTGCTTCCTCAGCCCACAGCCAGGCCTGAGACCCACATTCTGTACATGTCACCCTGACCATGAGAGTGGATGTCTCTATGCAAATCTTCCCTCTCCTGGAGGCTGTGCAGGACCCACCTGGGACACAAGCCAGGGCTGCAGTTGATGGAAACACAAGAGTATAGGAGTGGGGAGGGCTTCATGGCAAAGAGGCTGCAGGAAACCTGCAAGAGGCAGGGAGGGGACTCACAGCTGAGACACTGGGGGCACTGTCGCCCTCTGGTGGAAGCCTGAGACAGGGCGACCCTGGGCCAGAGCAGGTGTTCAGGGTTCCTGCCCAGCCCTCCACCCTCTACCCCTCACAGTTGCAGCCTTTTCAGATTGGCTGATTTCACTTAAAATTATCTCACTTAGGTTCCCCACTGAGTCACTTTCCATTGTTTAAATATGCAGTGTTTGTTTACATTCGCGTGTTGGAGGACACAGGATTTCAGTTTAGACAAACATGCATGAAGGAGCTGTAACACTGTGTGCAGATCCATGTGTGAACACAGTGACCTGATTTAGGTGAACAGCTAGGGGTGGGATTTCTGTCTGGAATCACATGAACCGTGTTCAGGTTTGTAAGAAATGACAAGGATTCTGCAAAACATCTTTTTATTTTTTATTCCATATGTTCAGATATTATTTCTAATACCTTCTCACCCTGATCATGTCCACAGAGGCATAAATCAAGTTATAAGCTATGCACCTCTCCTTTAAGGATGATGAATGAGGAAGGAGGTGGTTGAACCCACCCATGTGCAGCCCAACATCAAATTCTGATCAGAGATGTGGGTGCTCTGGGTTCCACTGGTTGGTCACTGGGTCCAGCTTACCCCTCGCACATCTCCCAGGGACCAGAACCAAGAGCTATGTCACCTTCCCTCCACATCAGCAGCTACAAAGAAAAGAGCTGTTGACTGAAGAGGTGACAACAGATGTTACGCTGAGATAGACATGGTCCCAGGCAGAGAAAGGTTGACAGACCAAGGCAGGAAGAGCATTGCGAGGTTTTAGTCTCACTTCCCTGAGACTCTGGAGCACTGTGTAAGTTTTACTGTTTCCATCCCATGTAGCACAGTAATAGTCGGCCTCATCCTCAGGCTGTAGCCCAGAGATGTGCAGGAGCCCTGCATTGGCCGAGGTGTCTTTGGATCCAGAGAAGCGGCTGGGGACCCCAGAGCCCTGGTGCTTAACTGAGTCTGTGTGGTAGTACAGGAGATACCGGGGAGTGCTCCCTGGCTTCTGCTGGTACCAAGATATACCATAGCTGCCAACACTGAAGCCACTGCTCAGGGTGCAGGTAAGTCTGGCTGAGGCTCCAGGAGAGGCAGAGAGGGAGGGCAGCTGAGTCAGCACAGGCTGGGAGAGGGAACCTGCAAACACAGACACAGTCAGGGATGGGACACCGACAAGGGAAGTGTCTCAGGAGATGGAGCATGAGGGGAATCCGCTTGGGCACTGAGCCTGGTCCCCAAGGCCTGTCCTACCTGTGCAGTGAGAGAGGAGCATGAGGAGGAGAGGAGTCCAGGCCATGGTCACAGCCCCTGAGCCCACAGTGGGCTGGGCTGCCCCAGGCCTCCTTTTCTTCCCCACCCTCTGCCAGAGGAGGGGCTTCCATGCAAATGTGCCCATCCAGTGACTGCCAGCCCCTCCCTGAGCCTGGTGCTGGAGCTCAGCTGACACAGAGACTGAGGGGGATGGAGGGTGGCTTTACCCCTTGGGAGACCCAGGGAGGAAGCACCTGCTGAGGCAACACAAAGGTTCCTGCTCAGAGGATTCTGCCAGTCCAGAAAGGACACAGCTGCTGAGTCCCCAGTAGATGGCACAGGATTCAACCTTTGAGTAAATACTCTTCCCTAAGCTTCTGTGTAGGGAACACAGCGCAATCCCACAGCGCCCCCAGCAGATAGCACATAGCACACCTCCCCATGGCCAAAAGCCCTGAGAACCCAGCTGGTTTTTATTGCTCAGCAGGTCACTTTCTCTATTCACACATTTATGGACTAATTCCCAGACACTGTGATTCTCACACATTGTAGAGATTACTTAGTATTTTAGTCCCGGGGTTCCCATCTGTGAGAGGTGCTAAAATGCACATAGAGAACAAAATACTCTGGTTTCTCTTTTTGCAAAGAAGTTGCTAAACTAAGTGCACAGTGAGTTCAGTTTTAAAAAAAAAAATTTTCTTTATTGACTTTTTAGAGAAGAGAAAGAGAGAGATAGAAACAGCCATGAGAGAGAACATCGATTGGCCGCCTCCTGCATTCCCCCCCCCCCCCCCGCCGGGGATCAGGCCCACAACCCAGGCATATGCCCTGACCAGGAACCGAACTGTTGACCTCTTGGGGCATGGGTCGATGCTCCCACTGAGCCACACTGGCCAGGCACAGTGAGTTTCTTAGCCAAGCTCACAGATGATGAGGCAGCTGATCTGGTTTCAGCCTTGGGGCTGTTCAGAGAAATGACATAGAAAGGGGTTTTCCAGGAATACACTCTGATGTATGTTCAAAGGAGGACCATTCAGCAAACATTTCCAGTCCTGTGATGAATTCACAGAGATCTGATTTGACTTTGTGACTGGTAAAAAAAAAACAAAAAAACTATTTTGGGCTCCAAGTTTACTGATTGAGATGGTAGCTTTTTCATTTCATGGTGGACTTTATATTTTGATGTTTGTAGTTTTTTGCCCATCTGTGTCACATATTTCTTGCCAGGATTTTTTTTTCCTAGGAGCCCTAAAATGTGTTTATATTTTCAACATAACTTCCCCTGCCTGTATCTCTGACCCTTATCTTTAGTTTAGTAAGGAGCTCAGTGGGAGGTCGGGATGTGTTTGCAGATGTGGTGACCCTCTGGGCAGGTGGGTGCAGAAGCCATCACGTCCTCACTGAGCCCCGATCCTATTCTGCTTGGTCCAGTGGTTTCCAACTTCTAGACTCGCAGTGAAACCGGACACAGATGGGTCCCGACAGCCTGTCACCACTGGAGTCAGTTCAGCAGAAACAGGTTGAATCCTGCAGGAGCCTTTACTCCAACACTGCCTGCAGGCTGGAGAGCACTTCGTCCTCCCCCAAATCTGCTCTGCCCCTCTCACTTGCCAGCTGCTGTCAAAGGGGAGAGAAACAATGACTACATGAGAAAGGGCAGTTGGGTAAAAAGGCAGAAAAATAGTTCAAATGGTTACAGGCAAGGTTTCAGATAAGGGGGAGGAATGTGGGCTGGGGCTGCAGGGGCTTGGCGCCAGTGAGTCACTGTCACTGGTCCAGCATTCTGATAGATATTCAGGTTGTTAAACTGTCCCTGAGGTCTGGCAGTCCCCCTTGTCCTCAGATTAGGAGCATGGACAGTGGTCATAAGGTAGGTTCCTGAGCACACCTGTCCCAGCCAGGTGAGAGTGGGCTTTTCTTTAATCAGAACAAAGCAACCACGATTTACATTGCGAAGGATCATTAGCATTTCTTATAACTATGGCTAGTGCTCCACTGTGATTAGTTCTCTCTCCTGTTATTCTCTCCCTTCCCTTTCAGCAGGGCCCTTCCTAAGTGACCTTGAGCCAGAACCCACCTCTGTCCTGCACTCTCTTCTCATGCACTCAGAGGGATCTTTCCCACTCAGCTCAGGAAGGTCACCCCCTGATTACAACCCTCAGAGATTCCTCACTGCTGCTTGAATGAAACCCCAACTCCTCTGCTCCCACAAGGCACCTGCTGGCGGATGCAGGCCACACAGAGATTCTGGGCAGGAGCTGGTGCTCAGGGCTCTTACTTCCTCCCCATATACTGCACCCCTCACAATTCCAGCCTCTTCAGAATTTCCTCCTTCTTTGCCTCTTCCTCCTCCACCTCCTCCTCTTTTTCTTTTATAGAAAACACATGTAAGATTTCTCCATGTCTTTTTGTGGCCAGATAGCATATCTTTTTGCCTTTGCAATGTATTTAATTGTATGGATGGAACAGGTTATCCATTCTCCTGTTGAGAAATATATTTGATGCTTTTCAGTTTGATGACTGTGAATAGGCAGCTATGAACTTTCTGTGCATATACTTCTGTGGACAAAGCCTCTGACTTAGATAGATACTTAGGAATGTCTTTTCATGAAAGTATCACACAAGAGTTTTAGCTTTGCAAGAAAATTTCAAATGTCCTCAGAAGCAGCCATCACATTGGATCCCAGCAGCGTGAATAAGGGTTCCTGCTGCCCCACGAGCCGGGAGCATCTGCAGGAGTCAGTGTGTGGAGCTCTATCTATTCTCTCTGAGGGCCTAGTGCTATGTCACTGTTTAGATCTGTGATTCCCCAAGGACAGGCTGTGTTGGGCATCTTGTTACAGGTTTATCTCCCACTGTACAGATCCCCTGGTAATGAGATCATTCAGACCTGGTGAGTGGGGGAACAGTTCCCAGTGCCCGGGAATCCAGAGGCTGCACAGAGCTCGAATATCAGGTGAACAATCACAAAGCTCCTCTGTGGTTTCAGAGTTCAGAGACACTTAGTGAAGCCCAGCCTGGTGCCAGGGGACATACTGGTGCTGTGCAGAGGGCCACCTGGTTCTCTGTTGTCACACCTGTGGCACTTATGCCTTTCCTGAGCCCACTCAGCACTGTAAGGTTGTTTTGCTCTGGAAACAAAGTAATTCTGTTTGCATTGGAGGAACCATATCTTCAAGCAGAGATATTTTCATTGGCCCCAGAGAGAGACGAGTTGAGAGTATGAAACCCTTTTGTTTTAAAAGCACTAGTGACAGCAGAAGCAATGTCTCGAGATGGCATTGGTCACAGGCAGGGCCAGGGGTTGATGGCCAGGCAGGGGCAGATGTGTCACCTTTCCCCATGGAACACAAGCTCTTGTGACATTGGTGTTGTGCTCAGCTCTGTAACAATGATAATCTGCCTCCTCCTTGGGCTGGAGCTCAGAGGTGGTCAAAGAGGATCCGGAGAATTAGGATCAAAGCCCTGGACGGTCCCTCATGCTCTCCTAGGTGACAAGTGTGTGAGCTCTACCTGGCAGCCCGTGGGAACATTGCCACGGTAAACCACATGTGTCTGCCACTTCCTGTGGAGGAGAAGGTGACCAGGGATCTGGGTTCATCAACAACTTCATCGAGGTGTTGGGGTAAAAATGGCACATATTGGGGACTTCCTGCTCCTGGTCCCATAGCCCACCCCACTTCCTGGATTGTTGCAAAGCTCAAGTGGTGTATGAGAGGAGAGGTCAGTGTCTGTGTGCTCAGGAACCACCACTCGCACCCATTAAATCCTGAGTCATGAAGGATGCATAAGGGCACAATGTCCAAGGTCAGGCTGAATGCTTGGGACCTGGGCATGCAGAAGAGGTGGGGATGCAGAACAAGACAGGTGTCTCTGTGATACAGGACAGACATCCACCCTTGGGAACCATCCTCAGATTCCCAAGTCAATTCTTTCCATCAGTATAATCACTCCTCTCCACACTCCCTCTGCTCCTTGCTGGATGAGGAGACTCTCTCCTTGGGGCACTGAGCTGCAGGCATCCATGACAGTCTTCATCCGACCCTCCGCACCTCTGCACCTCTACTGCGGACTCCGGAGCTGCACAGGGAGGCAGAGCTGCAGGCACTCTCAGCTCCTTCACTAAGGGGCTCATTATTGTGCTCCCAGCTCCCAGCCACTCCTCCTGTCAGGTCATGGGGACTGAGCTGTGAGGACCCAAGTGAGGCTCTGAGGGCCCTGGGGAGAATGCTGATGTTTCTGGGGCACAGACTCAGGCAGGGCCACACCCATTTCTTGCTAGACTGCAGCCTCATGACCACACTCAGCTCAGAAATCATTGCTGTGACCCCCTCAGCATGGACCATCTCCACTGTTGCCCTTGTCTTTTCCACTGGGGGGAGGGGTAGTGAGGGTCGAGTATCTACTGGCATCCTATGTATGGAACCCAAAGGATGCTTCTAAATGTCCCACAGACACAGAGAGCTCCCTCCACAAGCGATGACCCAAACCCACTGTCAGAAGTGCAGAGCTCAGACCCTGGTCTGCACTCAGTCACCTCCATGAAGTGACTGAGGAGGAAACAGGCAATCATCCATCAGGACAGGGGGACATTTTGAAAGAAAATAAAGGGAATCAGAAACCTACAATCTAAACACAAACTACCCAGCAAGAGACAGAAGAGAGCACCCCTTCTTGGTGGGGGCTAGAGGAAGGCAGACCCAGGACGGGGCCTGGGGAGTTTTGGTCTCACTTCCCCATGAGCCTGCAGCACTGTGTGATTACTGCTGCCATCATAAGACAGACAGTAGTAGTCGGCCTCATCCTCAGCCTGCAGCCCAGAGATGGTCAGGTGGGCGGCGTTGGAGGAGCTGTCGATGGAGCCAGAGAACCGATCCGGAACCCCGGAGGGTCTGTTGTTATATTCATAGATCACAGTGGTTGGGGCACTGCCCGGGCGCTGCTGGTACCAGGACACATAGTAGCTCCCAATGTTGCCACTGCTGCGGGTGCAGGAGATGGTGGCCTTCTGTCCTGGAGACCCCGACACAGAGGTGGGCTGAGTCAGCACAAACTGGGCCCAGGACCCTGCAAGGAGGGAGCAACACAGAGATCAGTGAGGACAGGAGAGACCCCTTTCCCAGGGAGGGAGGACGGTCATCCTCACAGGTGACAAACAGGTGCCCTCCCACAATTCCCTCAAGCACCACCTGTGCAGTGAGCCAGGAGGGTGAGGAGAAGGAGAGACCAATCCATAGTGGAGACGCACAGACTCTGCTCCCTGAGCCCCACAGCCAGGCCTGAGCCCTTAAACATCTTATATGTCCCCCTGACACTGAGGGTGGAAAGTCTATGCAAATCTTTCCCTTCTGGCGGCTGTGCAAGCCTCTCCTTCAGCCCCAGCCAGGGCTTCAGCTGAGGAGACAGTGTAGGAGGGAGAGGGTTTCAGCACAAAGGTGAACAGGAAACAGGCAAGAGGCAGGGAGAGGCCCCCACTGAGAAACTACAGGGCACGCGCGCCCCCTGGTGGACGCCTGAGACATGGCGGCCTCTGGCTGGAAGGGGCTGCTTGAGACTCCAGCTGGGCTCCTTGCCCTGGTTCTGCACCCCTCACAGTTCCAGTGTCAGATGGGCTCCTTTCACTTGGAAATATGCGTGTTAGGTTCCTCCTGTCCCTCTGTGGGCTGATACATCATTTATTTGTATTGGTAATCATATTCCGTTGTCTAAATGGACCAGTGGTTTATTCATTCATCTATTCAAGGACATAGCAGTTGCTTTTTAAGTTTTAACAAGCAGGAATGAAGGAGCTGTGAACTCCCTGTGCATACGCTGTTTGAACACAAGTGACTGGTTTAGGTAAACACCTAGGAGAGTGATTTCCATACTGTATCACATAAGCGTGTTTAGTTATTTTTAAGAAACTGTCAAATGAGTTAGAGTTCCTTCTGCCCCCATCCTGGTGTCACCTTCCTTAGCCAGATATTAGAATAAAGGAAGCAATCGGAGTTCGCCCACTGAGCCTGTTTGCTTCACCAGGAGGCTACAGCTTCACACCCCACCGGACACCCCCAACCCAGGCAGGTACTAGACTATATGTGTGTGAGGGGGAGCAGGGGCAGATAAGGACATGCTCAATAAAGTCAAATAGCCCAGGGGCAGGTAATTAATGAGATCAAAAGATCATGGACTAGGGTGAGGATTCCAATGTAATCTGAGGATTTTAGGAAGTTAAATGATTATCTTTTAAAAAGCTCTCCTTAAAACCACAGGAGAACAAGTCACTCTTGGGCTCCCTTACTCTCTCTCTCTCTCTCTCTCTCTTTCTCTCTCTCTCTCTCTCTCTCTCTCTCTCTCTCTCTCTCTCTCTCTGTGTGTGTGTGTGTGTGTGTGTGTGTGTGTGTGTGTGTGTGAATGGCACCCACCAGTATGTCCATGTTCTCTTCCCCCCCTCCCGGGGACACCCAAACATTCGGGATTCCTGGCTATCTGGGGCCTCAGTGAACTGCATCTGCTCCCGGGACTATGAAGCTGAATCTCGAATCTCTGGGCACCAGCCTTTGCCTGGCCCTGCTGGGGACAAGGTGGGACATTTTCCATTGTGGGACAGAGGGAGATGGTACATTGAGAGCCAAGGGCAGCCGTCACACAGAAGCATCTTGTCACATCCACATCACGATCTCCCTGTGTGTATCATTCAAGTGCTTCTCTCGTGATCCCATGGAAGAGCCTGTGACCTACCGACAACCCGGGAGCATCTGGAGGAGTCAGTGTGTGGAGCTTTAGACACTCTAACGAGAGCCTAGTGCTATCTCACTGTTTAAGTCTGTGACTCCCCAAGGACATGCTGTGTTGGGCATCTTGCACTTGTTTATCTCCCACTGTACAGATTCCTTAGGAATTAGACTGTTCAGACCTGGTGAGTGGGGAGCCATTTCCCGGGCCTGGAAATTCAGAGGCTCCACTGAGTCTAAAATCAGATAAAAAACAACACAGCCCTTTATGGTTTCAGAGCTCAGAGAACAGTTCGTGAATCCAAGCTGCTGCCAGGGGACATACAGATGCTGTGCAGAGGGCCACCTGGTTCTTGGGGTCACACCTGCAGCACTTACACCTGTCCTGAGTCCACTGAGCCCTGTGGGGTTGTTTTGTTCTAGAAACAAAGTAATTCTGTTCGCATTGGAGGAACCATATCTTCAAGCAGAAATCTTTTCATTGACTCCCGAGAAACAGAAGAATTGAGAGCATGAAACCATTTTGTTTTAATACCACAAGTGACAGCAGAAGCAAGGTCCCGAACTGTCATTGGTCACAGGCAGGGCCAGGGGAGTGATGGCCAGGCAGGGGCGTGGAGGGCAGAAGTGTCACCTTTCCCCTTGGCACAGAAGCTCCTGGTGGCATTGGGGTTGTGCTCAGCTCTGTAACAGTGATAATCTGCCTCTTCCTGGGGCTGGAGAACCATGCCCTCTTGGGAGGTCTCTGCCCAGGGTCCGAACATGAGGACAAGAGCCTCCTGTCCCTCTTACATACTCTCCATCCCAGAGGTTGGTTCTCCATGCAAACCTGTCTCTGGGGATGGTTCTCTGTAAGACCCTCAGGGTCCTGGAGCCTGGAGCTAAAAAGGCCAGTGTCTGGAAGATATTTCCCTGTGACTAGGATGAAATTTTGGCAGAAAAGAGAAATTTGTAGCCTGTTATCTCTGATAACATTTCCACTTACTCAGAGTCCAGGATGTGTGGAGTGAGAGAAATCTGTCCACCTTCATCCCTGCAGCACAGGACCCTCAGCTGTGGGTCAAGAAGCCCAGGGCGGGGTGAGCACATTGTCCCTCCTTTTGCCCTGACCCCTCACCCTGCCCACAGTGCCCTGTGTCCTCAGATGCCTCCCTGGGGTGACAAGGAGAGAGTGTTTGCGTTTCTTAGGAAAAGGGCTCAGGCCTGGGACTTGGCTAATCTACACACAATGTGTGTGGCTGAGTTGGTCCTGAGGTTCTTAGGAAACAAGTGTTCTCAGGAGCAAGGAAAAATTTGGATCCATCCAAAAGTTGGCATGTAGGACCTCCGTACTTTTGGAGGAGGAAAAATGAATAAAACAATAGCTCCCATGTGCAAATACTTAAAGGTTGAATGAACACATCTTTTGTTAAGAAAAATCAGTAACTCTAGTGTATTTAAGACTGACTGAGGATGGTGGGGAGTGGACGACTACAGCAGTTTGCAGTTGAAGTGAGAATAAGATGACAGAGGCATTTTATGCTGATTAATTTCTGTTACTCACCCTCCCTAGAGATGGAGCCTTGGGGAATGGAAACCCCAGCGAGACCCTGTCCCTGTCTCTGCAGCCCTCAGGTGGAGATGGAGCTAAGACAGCAGAGCCCAGGGAGCTGCGGGGCTGAGGGAGCAGCTGCAGGGGAGGAGGAGCTGCAGTGAGGGATTCTCCCTGGGAGTCTGCACTAGTTGTGAGCATCTTCCTGTAGGTCTGTTCAGACGAGATCATGGTGTCTCTGACCAGGGCAAATATTGACCATCAGATAGGCTGTATCCTTAGTAACACAAGACTCACACTTTTGACATGAATTTCTCGGTGAACATGACTGTCGGGGTCATCATTTGTAGTTGCACACACTGTATTGTGAAATGATAGAAAATATATGTTGGTCTCAGCCCCATGGTCTTGGCACAGGGCTCCTGACACCCTTGTAATTTCTTCGGTGACAGGTGCCTTTGTGTAAAGGGTGAATCTGGGTGGCTCCTGGATGAGGACGGTCACTGGAAAGACTGAGGCATGGTAAGAAGCTTGGAATTTTCTACCAGCCCTCAAATTAAGAGAGAGAAAGGCTCAGGGGGAGGGAGCTAATTCTTCAAGCAAATTACTCGAAACCAAGAGAGGGATTATGGGAACCTTTGATTTATAGCCAAAAAATTGTGTGAAACCTGGGGACCTCCTACTTGTGATTGACACCTCAGTGGGGCAGTCTTGTGGGACTGGCCCTTTACCTGTGGGTCTGACACAGTCTCCAGGCAGATAGAGTTAGAAGTGGGGCATGTTGTAGGACCAGCTGGTGTCACAGAGAAGTGCTGTAGGGAAGAAATGTCCCCACACATGTGGTAACCAAAGTGTCAGAAGGGAAGAGTCCTGTGTGAGAAGAAATAAGACACAACAGGAGGAAAGGATTCAGATTTTTACTTAGAAATAATTACTATTGTTAAAATGTCCAGGGGACACTGGGGATGGTCTGCACGTGTCCCTGGGAGGCCTGTGCTGTTGCTCATATTGTTTCTGGCTCTTTCCTCCTCTCGTGGACACATCCCACTGCAGAGGAGTCCACCTCACAGATGCTCCACAGAAGCTTCTCTCTGACACGAGGCTCAGAGCCACAATTTCGGGGCCCAGGGGTTTTTGTCTCACTTCCTCGTCATCTGAGACACTGTGAGTAACTATAGTTGCTCCCACTGCCATGAGCTGCACCACAGTAATAGTCAGCCTCGTCCTCAGGCTGCAGCCCAGAAATGAGCAGAAGCCCCGCATTGGCCGAGGCATCTTTGGATCCAGAGAAGCGGCTGGGGACTCCTGAGCCCTGGTGCTTATCTGAGTCTGATTTATAACTCAGGAGAAACCTGGGAGGGCTCCCTGGATTCTGCTGGAACCAGCGTATACGGTAGCCAGCAACATTGAAGCCACTGCTCAGGGTGCAGGTGAGTCTGGCTGAGGCTCCAGGAGAGGTAGAGAGGGAGGGCAGCTGAGTCAGCACAGGCTGGGAGAGGGAACCTGCAAACACAGACACTGTCAGGGATGGGACAGGGACCAGGGAAGTGTCTCAGGAGATGGAGCATGAGGGGAATCCACTTGGGCACTGAGCCTGGTCCCCAAACCTGTCCTACCTGTGCAGTGAGAGAGGAGCACGAGGAGGAGAGGAGTCCAGGCCATGGTCACAGCCCCTGAGCCCACAGTGGGCTGGGCTGCCCCAGGCCTCCTTTTCTTCCCCACCCTCTGCCAGAGGAGGGGCTTCCATGCAAATGTTTCCATCCAGTGACTGCCAGCCCCTCCCTGAGCCTGGGGCTGGAGCTCAGCTCACACCCAGACTGAGGAGGATGGAGTGTGGCTTCACTCCTTGGGAGACCCTGGGAGGAAGCAGCCACTGAGACAACAAATCATTGAATACAGTGTCCAGCCTCAGGCCCAGTCTCCTAGGAGTGAATGTTCCTCAATGAGCAGCTGTGTAGGGACCACAGGGCAATGCCATAGTGCCTTCTGGTGGTGACTGAGCAAACACCGCCCCATGGCCCAAAGCCCTGAGAGCCCAGCTGGTTTCTTCAGCTCAGTTGGTCACTGTCTCTATTCACCATCCATACTCTAGTTGCCAGATACCGTGATTCTGATACACTGTAGCCATGACTGTAACATCTCAATCCCAGGGGGTGACTCTATCTATGAGAGGTGTGAAAATATACATGAATGATGAATTAAATGTATTCCACCTGAAGTGAAGATGTTGCAAGAGTAAATGCACAGTGACCTCCATGTCCAATGTACACCCAGACTGATGAGATGGGATCAGAAGCACCTTCTAAGAAAGCAAAACGGTCCCGCTCAGGGCACTCTGCCAGGACAGAGAAAACAGAGCTGCTCAGTCTCCATCAGTGAGCACAGGGCCCAACCTTGAGGCCCAGGGATCTTTGAATGAATAGTCCTCACTGAGCAGCTGTGTAGGGATCACACAGCAGCCCAACAGATAACCTCTTAAAATAGAATAAACACATACTTTCTTTGGAAGACATAAAATTGGCTCTAGAAGAAATGAAGTAATAAAGAAAACCAATTTTAGTAGAAAAAGAAAAAATGTAATGAAATGAATCCACTGAATAGCATCAGATACAGACATTTTCACAGGGAAGCTCTACCAACCTTTCAGAGATCAGATGTTTCTAATTCCTTTGCTTTATACTTTTAAAATATTGAAAAGTAAGTAGAATATCATAGTTCTTGTTATATGGATAACATACCTTACATATAAATTATACATAAAGGGAAATTACAGACCAATAACATTAAATATTGCAACAAATATTTAAAATACTATATCAACAGATATTGCAGTATCAAATAAATGCCATTAGCCCAAAATTATCAATGTCCTTGGTTTATTTAGGTGTCCCGAATTTTTACGTAATGTCCTTTTACTGATCTAAGATCCCACCCGGGATACTTAATAACATTTATTAGTCATGTCCCCTTATGCATCTCTTACTGTGACTGTCTTAATCTGTCCCTGTTTTAGGTGTCTCTATCAACACTTAGTGAGTGGGAATTAAGCCTGATATTCTTCTGGGCCATATTTTTAAATATATGAATTGAAATTCTATAACATGGGAAGAGTGTCTCTTCTCCTCCATTTTTTGGTTTATTCAACTCTTTTATAGTGTGCATCATGACCAGTTGTTTTACACTTCGAGTTACAAACCAATACTATCATGGTTATTTGGATGCTCAAATCATTCCAGAGCTCTTAGTCACAATGTCGGGGTGTGTGTGTGTATGTACAGATGTTTGTGATGAATTTAAATGAGTGTTTATTTCTGGGGATGCCAGTGGCTCCATGCACATCTTATGTAATTACTGATGTTAGAATTAAACTTTCTCCACAGAAGTCTGCATTGTTTCATTTGAGCATGGTGTAGTAGCCAACATCAGGCACAGGGCAGACTCATCCCTGTGGGCGCCAACACTTGCAGTTCCACTCAGCATACAGAACAAGATAATCCATGAGTGAACTAAGCTGAAGTGCACATCCGTAAGAGTTTCTATGAGTCATGGTCTGTCTCCATGAGACCAGACAGGAGTCATACTGCTCCCTGCGACTCTAATGGGTCCCTGCAGGGATCAGTCAGGACTCCTCCCCTTGGTTAGAAAGCTCCATGTCCTCTCCTAAAGTGAGAAATCTGGGGCCCACCGGTGTCCATGCATTCACTTACTTGTGTCGTTCCAGCACTCAGCACAGACACACCACCATCATGCACCTGTTCCCATGGGAAACCCCGTCATCAAGGGGAGTGCCGTCGTCTGTACACTCTCTTTTGCTTTTAGTCTTACAGGCTCCTCTCATTGTCAAGGTCTTTACATCAGTACTTTCTTCCCCTCCTTCCAGTGAAGTGGCTCAGACTTTCATAGTGCAAATGGATGGGTACTTGTCATGATCTGCATTTCATCATGGGATCCCCAACTTCCAAAATTACGTTTAGTGTGAACACATTAAGGTTGTGTTATTATAAAATTTTCAATGACTTTGACTAATCCATAGTGTCATTGAGGTGCCTTTACTGTACATTGTAATGTCCTTTTACTGATCTAAGAAAAGGACATTTTTCTACATTGTAGAAAAATATCCTTATTCCTAAAGAAATACTTTATGATCCCATAGTCAACTCTTCTTTTCAAAACCCCAGTGTACAACAGACATTCGTACTCTCTCTAGAGGTGTGTCTCTTCCAAAATGTGACATAATTCAGGTCATACTAAATATAATATCCTGTTTTTAAAACTTGGAGGACATCGTCACGGCTTCCTGTTGGGGTGATTACACATATACTGTTATAATAAATGTCTATGCTCAGACTCTGGCTGCTGACAGTTTGGGGAGTTATTAATACAACAGCTATAAACATTCACATGAAGTTTTTCTGTAGACAAAAGTATTGGTTTTATTTTTATAATTTTATTTTATTTCTCTTATTTTTAATTGATGTATAATTGACAGATGTTCTATTAGTTTCACGTGCATAACATAATGAGTCTATATTGGTATATATTGTAAAATCATCTGCAGAAAAAGTCTAGTTGACATCTGATAACATAGTTACATTTTTATTGTTTCTCACGCTGAGAACTTTGAAGATGTACTTTTTTAGCAGAGTTCCAATGTCCAACATGACAGCATCTCTGCCATAGTCACCATGCTGCGCATTGTGTCCCAGATCATTTATTTCACAGCTGAGAGTTTGCACCCTTTACTCCTTTACCTGTGAACCCCCTTCATGCCCATCTCTGTAACTCACCAATCTGTTATAATTTTATAAATGTAAATCACCATACTTTGTACTAAAATTCAGAAAACAAAACAAAACTAGTCAGCACTGAATACAGTGAAGTAAATCACAATCTGAGACACAAACAGGGCGGAGTTGCCATCTGCACAGAACAAATAGCGCTGAGGCCCCAAAAGGATCTGGGACCCAGGAGAATGTTTTGTTTATTTTAACATCTCCAGAAGACAGGAATGCACACCAATCTGAAGTAAATTGTCCCAGCTGATGGGGACATGCACTTTCAGTGTTGTTTAGGACCCTTGGTCTGGGAGAGTGCTGCTGTGAATGACTTTGAGGACAGAAGGGAGAGGAGGATCCTTCACTCCCTGGCAGTGTTCCTGGATGAACCTGGGCCCAGGATATCAGACAGAGAATAAGGAGAAGTCACAGGTCACAGGCTGAGCCTGAGCAGGCAGCTGCTGGAGTGTTCACCCACCTCGCAGATGAGAGGGGTTCTCGTCTCACTTCCCCACAGGCCTGGAGCACTGTGTTACCACTGAGATTATTGTCCCATGATGAGCAGTAATAATCGGCCTCGTCCTCTGTCTGGAGCCCAGAGATGGTCAGGGTACCAGAGCTGCCAGACTTGGAGCCAGAGAATCGTTCAGGGACCCCTGAGGCTCTATTGTTATTAGCATAGATGATGGTTTTGGGGGCTGTTCCTGGGAGCTGTTGGTACCAGGCCACGCCATTACCACCACCAATGTTGGAGCTGCTTCCAGTGCAGGAGATAGTGACCCTCTGGCCTGGGGCCGCAGACACTGAGGGCGGCTGAGTCAGCACAGACTGGGCCCAGGATCCTAGAAGACAGAGGAACACAGAGATGGTGATGCTGGGTCTATCGACGAGAGCAGGAAGCAGAGCCCAACCTATCTTCCCTTGGTCCCTTCTTCAGTCCCCATTTCCAGTCACCTGTGCAGTGAGTGATGAGAGTGAGGAGGACAGGGGACCAGGCCATGTTCGAAAGCATCACTGAGTCCTGCTTTCCGTGACCTCAAGGCTGAAGCAGGGCTTCCCCAAATCTCTCCCTTCTCTTCTTTATACTTTTAGAGAGGGAGGGGGACCCATCATGCAAATCAGAATCCCCTGGTCTCCACAACAGGTGCCTCAGTCATAGGATGGCCATGGGTGTTTTCAGGGGTGGGGCTGTGTGAGGTCATGGGCTGGGGAAGTCACAGCTCTAAGCCCATGAACAAAGAGAACTAGGCAGTTCCAGAGATTGGTTCCAGGACATAACACTCAGGTCCCTCAGGAACAAGCCCCTGGCGCCCTCTAGTGTCCAGGCCCAGAGACGCACTGTGTGATCTGGTGAGCAGAACCCATGAGAGACAGACTCAGCTTTCCCACTGTTCTGCCCACTGCCCCTTCTCTTAGGGCCAGGCCAGGTGTCACCCCTTGAAGCCTCCCCATAACCTCAGGGTATTTCAATGCTCTACTCAGTGTCTTCAGGGTGAGTCTTTCCACACCTCCCTTTGCTGTTCAGTGGTCAGGACTCAGGTGGTGTCTCTCACATAAACTATTAAACTAGTGTCAGATCCAGAGCTGTGACCGGCCCCGAGGAGTTATGTCCCCTTCTGTGCAGGACAAGGAGTCTTTCCTCCCTGGTGGGCAGAGGTCTCCTTCCCTGTGGATTCCCAGCAGAACTCAGGAGAAAGGGGGCTCTTCTTTCTAGGGATGGGAAGCTGTGGGGAGAAAGTCCTCAATTGCATTCCTATGGGTGATGCTGTGTAAAACTTTATTGTCTGTCAATATATCCACCTGCAAGAAACCATAGTCCTCACATGCTGTGAGCAGAGGAGTCTATTCTCAAGTCCACAGTAGAAAGTTGGCTGGGGACCTGCCAAATGACGTTGTTGGTGAATTTTTTCTAAGAGTAATAGGCAAAATTTTAATGTGCATGATAGCATGCTGTGTGTGTGTGTGTGTGTGTGTGTGTGTGTGTGTGTGTGGCAGAGAAAGAGGGAGAGACTATGCCACATGTAACCTCACAAGGACTGTCCCTCAGAATCACGGTATGAGGTCCAGGGGCCTGCAGTCCCTAAGGGTGGCTCTTCATGCAAACTCATCCTGAGGGTTCACTCTATTTTAGTCCCTCCAGGGTCCTACGCCTGGAGCTAAATAAGGTGTCTGCAAAACCACTTCCCTTGGCCCAAGATGAATTTTAGGCAGGAAGGAAGAATTTGGTCCAGATAAGGTATGATAACAATTACACCTCATCTAAAGACAGGTCTTGTGCATGAGGATATCTGTCCAGGGCCTGAGAATCTGGTGGGACACCTGAGGGTCAACCTCTGCTACCACAAGTGAAGGGTTGGGTCCATGTCCTGAAGCTGCTGCTAAAGGGACACATCGGTCCCCAGGGTGGATGGTGCAGCAGTCAGTGTCCACCCACCCCACTTTCTCTGTTTCTGCACACTGCTGGGCAGGACACACTGGGGCTCGAAGTCTGCAGGTCAGGAGATACACAGAGAAGAGAGAGGGTCAGAGGACAAGACACACTCAGGGCTCCTGGGTTTTTTATCCCCAGCACAGGCACTGATCAGGGCATCTGGGCAGTAAGTAGAATAGTGAGAAGATTGCAACCCAGGCCATGGTGCAGAAACCCTCCCAGATCTACATCCAGAGTCTGCTCGTCTGATTCTGGGCTCCCCAGGTCTTCTTGGTCCTCTCCAGAATCCCAAGGTGTGGGAGGGATCCTCATGCAAACCAGCACCTTCCCCTGGCTGTCCCAGTGGCAACCAATTTTTTGAATCTGAACTATGACTGAAACCATTTTCCAGAATTGGTGGAGGTGGAGCAGGGGGCCTTGTCTGGGTCCCCCCCAACTTCCTGTGAGGACACATCTGCTGGGTTTCAATCAGCAAGGGGTAGAGTGAGCAGATGCAGGTCCATTGGTGGCTCCCAGCTCAGGTCACAATAAAGACCACTCAGGGACAGGCCACATCGCCCGGTGCTGCCTGAGGCCCAGACATAGATGCATGTTTGGTCTTCCCCACTGTCCACTTGATTGTCCCTTGAAAGATACAGCTGGACTTGTCTGTGCACCAGGCATTTCTCATTTCTCCACAGGGCTACTCTCCACCATTCCTCACCTGCCCAGTGGTCCGTGTTCATAGGACAGTGTTGGGAACTGGTCCACCCTGATGGAAATACACTGGTGGCAGCAGAGTTTTAAGCCTAGTGGGAAGTCAGAAGCCACCCTCCCTCCCTGGGCACCAGGATAAGCAAATTCCTCTTTCTCCCCTGGTCAGACGAAACTTCTCCCCAGACCCAGTCCTGCCTTCAGAGCCCCAGGTCTCTCTGTCTGATTATGCTCTATCCTAGGCCCTCCTGAGACTGCCTTAGAGACTCTGAGCACCCAACTTCTAGTAAATAATAATAAAAGTGCATGGCTTTCTTATGACTCACACATTTTACACACCTGATTCCAGAGTGAGTTCACATTCAGCAGCATCAGTGTAAGAGCCTTGTGGTGGAGGCCTTTCCTCAGCAGAAACCTACCTGTTTCGGTTAAGAATTTTACAGTTGAAAACCACCAAGGACCAATGTGGCAGACTGTCCAGGGAACGTTCACACCTTTTTCACTGCTGTGTTCTACACTTTCTTTGGGGGCCACCGAATGAACTGCAGTCCCTTGGTGTCACAGGAGATCCCCAGACCCGAGCCAAGAGCATACAGCAGAACCTCACCTAGTGTGTCCTTCCCTGTGATTGAGGGTAGTCTCAGAGTAAGGCTCCATGGTCCCTATTCTGGAATCACTCACTGGCTAAGGTAAATTGAGGTAATAAACAAGGTGGGTCTTTCTTGGTGGCTATGTGAGTTTTTTATTGTGAGGTGGGTGTCTTGTAAACAACATATAAATGAGTCATGCTTTCTTATCCAATCAGCTACCTTGTCCTTTGATCAGAGCATTTAATCCACTTATATTTAAGGTTATTATTGATATGTACTTATTTATTGCCATTTGTGTTAGTGTGGTTATATTTTTATTCCTATTTCTTCTACTAATGGCAGCAGTCCTTTTAACAGTTCTTGCAGTGCTGGTTTGGTGCTAATATATTCCCTTACCTATTTTTTTATTTTTATTGTTTTGCCTGGGAAGCTCTTTATTTCACCTTCTATTTTGAATGAGAGCCTTGTTGGGTAGAGTAATCGTGGATCCAGATCCTTGTTTTTCATGACCTTGATTACTTCTGGCCTGTAGTGTTTCTGTTGAGAAGTCAGCTGATAGCCTTATGGTAGTTCCCTTGTAGGTAACCGGTTGCTTATCTCTTGGTGCCTTTAGGATTCTTTGTCTTTAATTTTTTACATTTTAACTATTATGTGTCTTGCTATGGGTCTGTTTGGGTTCTTCTTACTTGGAGCTCTCCGTGCTTCTTGTATTTGTATGCCTTTGTCCTTCACCAAGTTAGGGAAGTTTTCTGTCACTATTTCTTCAAATATATCCTCTAATCCTTGCTCATTTTCTTCTTCATGTGGAACTCCTATGATGCACATGTTGTTACGCTTCATGTAGTCCCACAGTTCTCCTAAGATGTCTTTCTGTTTCTTTTTTTTTTTTTTTTGCCTTTGCAACCACATATCTGATTTCAATTGTTTTGCTTTTTTTTTATTAATTTATTTTTGTTACAGATGTTTCTCCTTTTTTCCCCATTGACACCCTCCTCCCCATCCCCCCACCCTGTCCCCAGCTTTGTTGTCCATGTCTATCACTTATGCATACATGTGCATAAGTTCTTTGGTTTATCTCTTCCCTCCCCCCCCCACCCCCTCTCCTGAGGGGTGTCAGTTTATACCCTACTTCCACGTCTCTGAGTGTACCCTGTTCCCCAGACTGCTATGTTCATTATATTCCACAAATAAGTGAGATCATGTGATATTTGTCTTTCTCTGCTTGGCTTGTTTCGCTTAGGATAATACTCTCGAGGTCCCTCCACGTCGTCTCAAAGGATAAGAGATCTTTCTTTCTTACAGCTGCATAGTACTCCATTGTGTACCACAGCTTTTTTATCCATTCATCCACTGATGGACACTTGGGCTGTTTCCAGATCTTAGCTATTGTAAATAGTGCTGCTATGAACATGGGGGTACATGTATTTTTTCTGATTGGTGTTTCAGGCTTCTTAGGGTATATTCCTAGAAGTGGGATCACTGGGTCAAATGGCAATTCAATTTTTAATTTTTTGAGGTAACACCATAGTGTTTTCCACAGTGGCTGCACCAGTCTGCATTCCCACCAGCAGTGTACTAGAGTCCCCTTTTCTCCACACCCTCGCCAACACTTGTTGTTTGATGATTTGTTGATGGCGGCCATTCTGACAGGTGTGAGGTGATACCTCATTGTTGTTTTAATTTGCATCTCTCTGATGATTAATGATGTTGAGCATTTCTTCATATGTCTCTTAGCCATTTGTATGTCCTTTTTGGAGAGGTGTCTATTTAGTTCCTCTGCCCATTTTTTAATTGGGTTCTTTGTCTTCCTTTTGTTGAGTTGTATGAGCACTCTGTATATTTTGGAAATTAACCCCTTATCTGATGTGTCATTGGCAATTATGCTCTCCCATAGAGTGGGTTCCCTGTCTGTTTTGATGGTTGTTTCTTTTGATGTGCAGAAGCTTTTGAGTTTGATGTAGTCCCATGTGTTCAATTTTCCCTTTGTTTCTGTTGCCTTAGGTGATGTATCAGTGAAGATTCTACTGCGTATGATGTCTGAAATTTTGTTGCCTACATTTTCTTCTAGGATTTTTATGGATTCACGAGTCACATTTAAGTCTTTTATCCATTTTGAGTTTATTCTTGTGTGTGGTGTAAGTTGATGGTCTAGTTTCATTTTTTTGCATGTAGCTGTCCAATTTTCCCAACACCATTTATTAAAGAGCCTATCTTTACTCCATTGTATGCTCTTGCCACCTTTGTCAAATATTAATTGAGCATAATGTCTTGGGTCAATTTCCGGATTCTCTGTTCTGTTCCACTGGTCTATATGCCTGTTCTTGTGCCAGTACCAGGCTGTTTTGATTACAGTGGCTTTGTAGTATAAGCTGATATCCGGTATTGTGATCCCACCTACTTTGTCCTTCTTTTTCAAGATTGCTGTGGCTATTCGGGGTCTTTTTTGGTTCCATATGAATTTTTGAAATATTTGTTCTAGTTCTGTGAAATATGTCACTGGTATTTTGATGGGGATTGCATTGAATCTATAGATTGCTTTGGGTAATATGGACATTTTAATGATGTTAATTCTTCCAATCCATGAACAAGGTATGTGCTTCCACTTTTTTATATCTTCGTCTATTTCTTTTTTCAATGTCCTGTAGTTTTCTGCAAATAGGTCCTTTACTTCTTTGGTTAAGTTTATTCCTAGGTATCTTAATTTTTTTGCCGCGATGGTAAATGGTATTGTTTTTTTAGTTTCTCTTTCCGTGAGTTCGTCATTGGTGTATAAGAATGCCATTGATTTCTTGACGTTAATTTTGTATCCTGCTACTTTGCCAAATTCATTTATTAAGTCTAGTAGATTTTTGATGGAGTCTTTAGGGTTTTCTATATATAATATCATATCGTCTGCAAATAATGACAGTTTCACTTCTTCCTTTCCAATTTGGATTCCTTTTATTTTTTCTTCACGTCTGATTGCTGTGGCTAAGACTTCCAGTACTATGTTAAGTAAGAGTGGCGAAAGTGGGCATCCCTGTCTTGTTCCTGTTCTTAAGGGAAATGTTTTTAGTTTTTGCCCATTGAGTATGATGTTGGCTCTAGGTCTTTCATATATGGCCTTTATTATATCAAGATATGATCCCTCTACTCCCAAATTGCTGAGCGTTTTTATCAGAAATGGGTGCTGGATTTTGTCGAATGCTTTTTCAGCATCTATTGATATGATCATGTGGTTTTTATCTTTCATTTTGTTTATGTGGTGTATCACATTTATTGATTTGCGAATGTTGAACCAGCCTTGCATCCCTGGGATGAATCCCACTTGGTCATGGTGAATAATTTTTTTGATGTATTGCTGGATCCGATTTGCTAGTATTTTGTTTAGGATTTTGGCATCTACGTTCATCAGGGATATTGGCCTGTAGTTTTCTTTCTTTGTAGTGTCTTTTTCTGGTTTTGGAATTAGGATTATGCTGGCCTCATAAAACGAGTTTGGAAGTCTTCCTTCTTCTTGAATTTTTTGAAATAGTTTGAGGAGAATGGGTGTTAGTTCTTCTTTGAATGTTCAGTAAAACTCCCCCGTGAAGCCATCTGGGCCTGGGCTTTTGTTTGCTGGGAGAGTCTTGATTACATCTTCAATTTCCTCAGCTGTTATTGGTCTGTTCAAGTTTTCTATCTCTTCCCGGTCCAGTTTTGGGAGATTATGTGTTTCTAGAAATTTGTCCATTTCACTTAGATTGTCGAATTTGTTGCCATATAAATGTTCATAGTATTTGCTAATGATCCTTTGTATTTCTGTGGTGTCAGTTGTTACTTCTTCTCTTTCATTTCTGATTTTGTGTATTTGTGTTCTCTCTCTTTGTTTCTTGGTGAGTCTAGCTAAGGGTCCATCAATCTTGTTTATCTTTTCAAAAAACCAACTCTTTGTTTAATTGATCCTTTGAATTGTTTCTCTGGTCTCTATGTCGTTTATTTCTGCTCTGATCTTTACTATTTCCTTCCTTCTATTTGCTCTGGGGTTTTCTTTTTGTTTGCTTTCTAGTTCTTTAAGTTGTGAGGTTAGATAGTCTATTAGAAATTTTTGTTGTTTCTTGAGGTAGGCCTGTAGTGCTATGAACTTCCCTCTCAGAACTGCTTTCGCCGCATCCCATAGATTTTGTGTTGTTGTGTGTTCATTTTCGTTGGTTTCCAGGAAGTTTTTAATTTCTTCCTTGATCTCCTCGGTAACCCATTCATTGTTTAATAACATGCTATTTAGCCTCCATGTATTCAAATGTCGTTGCATGTTCTTTTTCCAATTGATTTCTAGTTTCATGCCATTGTGATCTGAGAAGATGCTTGATATGATTTCAATCTTCTTGAACTTGTAGAGACTTCGTTTGTGTCCTATCATGTGGTCTATCTTTGAGAATGTCCCATGTGCACTTGAGAAGAATGTGAATTCTATAGTTTTGGGGTGTAATTCTCTGTAAATATCTATTAAATCCATTTGGTCTAGTGCTTCCTTTAGAGTCTCTGTGTCCTTGTTAATTTTTTGTCTAGAGGATCTATCCAGTGATGTCAGCGGGGTGTTGAAGTCCCCTGCTATGATTGTATTGCTGTCAATTTCTCCTTTGAAGTCCTCCAGAAGATTTTTAATATATTTTGGTGCTCCTATATTGGGTGCATATATGTTTACCAAGGTTATATCTTCCTGTTGTATAGTTCCTTTCAATATTATGTAGTGACCTTCTTTGTCTCTAGTAATGGCTTTCGTTTTGAAATCTATTTTATCAGATATGAGTATTGCTACCCCAGCTTTTTTTTCCTTTCCATTTGCTTGGAAGATTTTTTTCCCATCCCTTCACTTTCAGCCTATGTGAGTCTTTTGTTGTGAGGTGGGTCTCTTGTAAACAGCATATATATGGGTTATGCTTTCTTATCCAATCTGCTACTCTGTGTCTTTTTATCGGAGCATTCAATCCATTTACATTTAAGGTGATTATTGATATGTACTTATTTATTGCCATTTTTGTTCAGTGTGGTTCTACTTTCCTTCCTATTTCTTCTACTAATTACAGCAGTCCTTTTAACATTTCTTGCAGTGCTGGTTTGGTGCTAATGTATTCCCTTAGCCTTTTTTTGTCTGAGAAGCTCTTTATTTGACTTTCTATTTTGAATGACAGCCTTGCTGGGTAGAGTAGTCTTGGATTCAGATCTTTGTTTTTCAGGACCTTGATTACTTCATGCCATTCCCTTCTGGCCTGTAGTGTTTCTGTTGAAAAGTCAGCTGATAGCCTGATGGGGGTTCCTTTGTAGGTAACCTGTTGCTTTTCTCTTGCTGCCTTAAGGATTCTCTCTTTGTTTTTAATTTTTGGCATTTTAATTACTATGTGTCTTGGTGTGGGCCTGTTTGGGTTCTTCTTACTTGGGACTCTCTGTGCTTCTTGAACTTGAATGCCTTCTTTCTTCACCAAATTAGGGAAGTTTTCTGTCATTATTTCTTCAAATATATTCTCTAACCCTTGCTCATTTTCTTCTTCTTCAGGGACTCCAATGATGCGAATATTATTACGTTTCCAGTTGTCCCACAATTCTCTTAAGCTGTCTTCCTGTTTTTTCATTGTTTTTTCCTTTTGGTTTTCTGATTGGTTGATTTTTTCTACCCTGTCTTCTAATTCACTGATCCGGTCCTCAGCTTCCTCTACTCTGCTGTTTAATCCTTCCAATGTGTTCTTCATTTCTGCTATGTCATTCTTCATTTCTTCTTGCTGCTTCTTCATTTCTTCTTGCTGCTTCTTCATTTCCACTTGGTTGGTTTTCAGTGTTTCTATGTCTTTGCTCATGGTGTGGATGTCTTTACTCAAGGTGTTGATGTCCTTACTCATGCTGTTGAGCTTCCTCAAGATCATGGCTCTGAATTCTAGCTCTGTTAACTTGCTTAGCTCCGTTTCATTTATCTCATCTTCGGTGGAGGTCTCTTGTTCTTTCATTTGGGCTCTGTTTCTTTGTTTCCCCATTTTGGCTATCTCAGTGGTTTTTGGAGCCTGCCAAATTTTCCTGTGGGTGTTGGTGTTCTGTTGTTTGTGGCTCCCTCTACTGGGTTTGGATGAGCGTGGGAGGACCCTCGTTAAACAGCACCCTGGAGTCTTACTTTCCAGGGTATATTTGCAAGCCCAGCAAAGGTTAAGTTATCCTCTAGCTTTTTGCCTAGAGGCTATTAGTTGTGGTTGCTTGAAGAGTCTTGGGTTTTCAGTTGAATGAAAACCTCCCTCAGGTGTTCAGTGTGAGAGGATTTCCAGGGGGTAGGGCAGATGCTAGTAGTTAATGAGCCTCAGTTTGCATTTCAATGGCCCACTAGGGTGTGAATGGATCTCCGAGGGAGGGGCTGCCGCCTCTCCCCAGAGCCCTGGGATGGAGTAAGACGACCAGGCCACAGTCCTGGGTGGCCGCAACTCAGCAAAAACTCTGAGCGCCCTCCAAATCCCAGGTGTCCCCACACAGTTCCAGTCCAGTCCGCCCTCCCTCTGCCGGAGCCCAGGTGAGTGGCTGCGGCTATTTTAGCGCTCTGTCCCGGCCCCGCGCGGTGGAGCTGGCGCGGGCTTTAGCGCTCTGTCCCGGCCCCGCGCGGTGGAGCTGGCGCGGGGTTTAGCGCTCTGTCCCGGCCCTGCGCGGTGGAGCTGGCATGGGCTTTAACCCCAAGGGCGGGCACCGCTCCCGGCTAAGGCCGTTGCTGTCCGTGGGCTCCCAGCCCCCCTCTCGCGCCTTCGCAATCCTACCAGGATCGAGTCAGTGTCCCTGGTTGTATCGTCCTCGCAAGCTGCTTTTCTGTTGCTTTTTCCCGATGATTTGTCTTTATTTTAGTTGTAATTCCAGTTTGATCCTGGGAGATGGTCTGTGTAGCTTCCATTCACTCCGTCGCCATTTTTTTCCGATGTCTTTCTGTTTCTTAATTGTATTTTTTCTTTTTGGCTCTCTAATTGGGTGAGTTTTTCTACCCTGTCTTCTAATTTACTGATCCTGTCCTTGGCTTCCTCTACTCTGCTGGTTATTACTTACAATGTGTTCTTTGTCTCTGCTACATCATTCTTCATTTCTGCTCAGTAGTTTTTCATTTTCAATTGGTTGATTCTCAATGTTTCTATATCTTTACTCAGGCTGTTGCGCTCTTTACTCATACTGTTGAGCTTCCTCATTATCGTCACTCTGAACTCTACCTCTGATAACTGCATTTCATTTATCTCTTTTCAGTAGCATTCTCTTGATCTTTCGTTTGGGATTTTTTTTCACCATTTTGGCTATCTCAGTGGGTTTTGGCGCCTGCCAAATTTTCCCTGTGAGTGTTGGTGTTCTTCTGGTTGTAGCTCCCTCTACTGGGTTTGCATGAGTGTGGGAGAAGCCACGTTAAACACCACTGTCAAGTTTTACTTTCCTGTTCCCTCGGTGGCTCCCAGCTCAGGTCACAGAAACAACAACTCAGGGTCAGGCCACAGCACCCAGTGTCCCCTGAGGCCCAGACATAGCTGTATGTTTGGTCTTCACCATTGTCTAGTTTGTTGTCCCCAGAAGAACACTGCAGGACTTGTCTGTGCACCAAGCATTTCTCATTTCCCCACAGGGCTATGCTCCACCATGCCTCACCTGCCCAGTGGACTGTGTTCATAGGACAGGCTTGAGAACTGGCCCACCCCAGTGGAGATCCCCTGGTACAAGCAGTTTGAAGCCCTGTGGTAAGTACAAGGCACCCTTCCTCCCAGAGCACCAAGGTGAGCAACTTGCTCCTTGCCCCCTGGTCAGACAGAACTTCTCCCCAGATCCTGGCCTGCCCACAGAGCCCCAGGTCGCCCTCTCTGGTTACACTCTTTCCCCAGCCCTCCTGTAACTGCCTTAGAGACTCTGAGCACCGGACTCTTAACAAATAATAATAAACAGAGCACAGCTTTCTTTATGACCCGCACATTTAACACACCTGATTCAAGAGTGAGTTCACAGAGGGCAGCATCAGTGTAAGAGCCGTGGGGGGAAGGCTTTTCCTCAGAAGAAACCTTTCTGCTGCAGTTACAATTTTGAAATTGGCAACCACTGAGGGCCTAAGGAGCAGACTGTCCAGGGAACTCTCATGCTTTTTCACTGCTGTGTTCAACACTTCCTTCAGGGGTCATCAAATGAACTACAGTCCCTTGGCACCACAGGAGAACCCACGTCTTGGGGAGAATGCCAATGTTCCTGGGGCACAGACTCAGGCAGGGGTCACACCCAGGCTTTGCTAGACTGCAGCTTCATGACCACTCAGGTCAGAAATCACTGCTGTGACCCCCTCAGAATGGATAATCTCCACTGTCACCCCTGCCCATTTCACTGATGGAGTGGTTGTGTGTCAGAAGCCGTCTGCTGTGCAGGAAGCAAAAAGGCAAGGAGCCCATGAACTTGCATCCATGAGCTCTCAGCTCTCTCCCCCAGCTCCTCCTCTGTGGGCTGAGCCTCAGCCCTCACTCCAGGGGAAAGGGCTCCATGACCACAGAACTGGGGTGTGAAGGGAGGACCTCACTGCTCACCAGAGCGGGTGCTGCTCCTGCAGGTTCTGGACTCTGCGCTGGGGGCCCAGAAGCTGCCCTCCCAAGGGGCAGATAGGAGCCTAGTCCTGAGATCAGACCGGGGATGAAGGTGGGGTGGAGGCTTTTTGTGGGTTTGAGGTCTTCGACAAGCCATCCGATTGGAGGATAAAGAAGAGAGGGCACCTGAGAGAGTCCTTGTGCATGGCTCTGTCCTTCTTTCGAGGACATAACCCATTGCAGAGGAGTCCACCTCACAGATGCCAAAAGAAGCTTCTCCCTGACACTAGACTCAGAGCCATATCTCTGGCCCAAGGGGTTTTTGTCTCACTTCCTCGTCATCTGAGACACTGTGAGCAACGATAGCTGCTCCCACTGCCATGAGCTGTAGCACAGTAATAGTCAGCCTCATCCTCAGGCTGCAGCCCAGAGATCAGCAGAAGGCCTGCATTCGCCAAATTGTCTTTGGATCCAGAGAAGCGGCTGGGGACCCCCGAGCCCTGATGCTTTTCTGAATCTGATTTATACCACAAGAGATACCGAGGAGGGCTCCCTGGCTTCTGCTGGAACCAGCTTATGTAGTAGCTGTCAACACTGAAGCCACTGCTCAGGGTGCAGGTGAGTCTGGCTGAGGCTCCAGGAGAGGCAGAGAGGGAGGGCGGCTGAGTCACCTCAGGCTGGGAGAGAGAACCTGCAAACACAGACACTGTCAGGGATGGGACAGGGACCATGGAAGTTTCTCAGGCGATGGAGCATGAGGGGAATCCACTTGGGCACTGAGCCAGGACCCTAAGCCCTGTCCTACCTGTGCAGTGATACAGAAGCACGAGGAGGAGAGGAGTCCAGGCCATGGTCACAGTCCCGGAGCCCACAGTTGGCTGGGCTGCCCCAGGCCTCCTTTTCTTCCTCACCCTCTGCCAGAGGAGGGGCTTCCATGCAAATGTGCCCTTCTAGTGACTGCCAGCTCCTCTCTGAGCCTGGTGCTGGAGCTCAGCTCACACCCACACTGAGGAGGATGGAGGGTGGCTTTACCCCTTGGGAGACCCTGGGAGGAAGCACCTGCTGAGACAACACATCATTGAACACAGTGCCCAGCCTAAGCCCGGGCTCTTGACTGATAATGTTCCTCACCCAACATATGTGTAAGGACCCCAGAGCTGTGTCACAGCACCTCCTGCTGGTGACAGAAAAAACACCGCCCCATTGCCCAAAGCCCTGAGAGCACAGCTGGTTTCTGCAGTTCAGTTGGTCACTGTCTTTATTCACCATCCACTGTCTGCTTGTGAGAGACTGTGCTCCTGATACACTGTAGCCATGACTCTAACGTCTCACTCCCAGGGCACAACCCCATCTGTGGGAGGTGCAAAAATATACTTGAATGATAAATTAAGTTAATTTAACCCAAACTGAAGATGTTGCAAAAGTAATTGCACAGTGACCTTTATGTCCAATGTCTCAGACGAGGTGACCGTTCATCGGTTGGAAGGGTCCTAGGCTGTCAGAGGCTTTCCAGGAGCACACTCAGAGGCGTGGTCAGAGGACGACTATTCAGCAAACACTTCGAGTCCTGAGATGCACGGGCTGTTTTCACAGAGATCGGACTTGAGGGAGTGAATGGTAAAAACAACAAATATCTAAAATATAAACAAATTTTACGATACCTAAGGAAATCCTAACAAGGAAAACAACACAAAACTTTCCCTACCTATAATCTTTTACTCATTGTCCTGTTTTACTAGTAAGATAAATGTGAGATTCTGATGTGTTTGCAGATGTGGTGAACATCTGGGCAGTTGATTGCAGAATACATCACGTCCTCACTGTGCCCATGTGCAAGTCTGCTTTATCCATGCAGATGGTCCACTAGTCCTCACATGTCTAGAGTCCTGGCTCTCAGTAAATGACTATGACCAGGATCACTGGATCACCTTTGGCACTCTGTCCTCAAGGCGCAGCAGGGACCTTTCTCATTCAGCTCAGGCAGGTCACCTTCTGCTTCAAACCCTCAGAAACTCCTCACTGCTGTTTGTACAAAATCCCTAATCCTAGGGTCCTGTCAAGAGGATTCATTGTCCGGCCCTTCCCCCTCTACCCCACCATGGAGCCTCTGCCCTGGTCCTCTGACCTCCAGCTTCCCTCACTTCCCTGTAACTTCAAAACCCTGACTCCTGTGCCTTCATGGTGTCCCAGACAACTCTTCCTCTGTCTTTTGGGAGTAGGTGAAACTAAACTTAAAATCATGGAGAGAACACACATTTTGGCACCTCTGAGTGGCTCTCACTAGCAGAGCACACACACCTCATCCCAGACACAAATAGAGAAATAATATGACGGTGTTGAAGTTACACAAACTCTAGAGAATAGTTCAAGGAACCCCCTGCACCCATTACACCACCTCAACCACCATCAGTAGGGCTTCTCTCATTTAATCTTCCACCCCTGGCTCCTCATCCCACCCCCTCACTGACAATGAAAACATCCACACTCCATGTCCCTTCATCCGTATGTGCTTTCGCATGTATGAGCATTTTTCATGTCCCCTAACTCTTGCACATGAAATCAAAGGTTTCCAGGGTAATCTCACATAAATGTGTGTGTGTGGTCACCCTCAGAATGGTTAGGTAATAGATGTTTGTACTGACTGAAAGAGTTAAAGAGTTATGTTTGCAGCTGTGAAGTTCACAGTTGACATATTTGAGATGAAAGTGTCCAGGCCATCACATGTCTTCAGACAATTGTTTACTGGTTTCCTTCCCCCACTGTCCCCAGTACAGTGTTGTGTCTACTTACTCACAGAGATGTCAAACCCGTCATTCTTCCTCAGTGAGGTTCCACCAGGGTCCCTTGTGAGAGTTTGGTTTAAGGATTAACATTGATTTTCATTGATCACACGATGCATGCAGAGCTGGGTGTTAGTGTCACGTGACAATGGATGGTCCTACAGACTTAGTCAGTGACGTGTGAGCAGACACCCCAACCACTCCCTGCACTCGGCAGTCCCTTTGCTCATGCAGGTCGTCTTGTCCTCTGTCCTCAGGGTTTGCCCCGCATCCAACTGCTGCTCCTGTCTGTTCTCTGGGACCCAAAGAAAATGCAGAGGCCAAGAGTACAAGATCTCCACATGGGTTCATTCGTCTTTGTACCCACTTTTGAGACATACTCCCTAAGAGAATAAATGAAGATAGATATGTTATATATTCACATGCATTGAGTAATAATTTCAAATATTAACTGCACATATAGATCAGCCAAAAAGTCTACTCCACTCAAGAAGAAGTATTCCAGGTTCTCTGAGCTCATGTGAGCTCTGTACAAGCGTTTTCATTCACAGGTGGGAACCCAGCAGCAGAGAGACACCTGGTCTGCAAGCAGCTGGATGCCATGAGCAGGAGTGTGAGACCCAGGCTGCACAGCAGTGAAATCATGTCCCTTTAACTCACCTAACCCGGGAGCTGTGTTCCCTCAGGGGATATTTGGAAACTTCGGGAGTTGTTTTGTGTGTCATGATTTAGAGAGAAGTGGCTACTGCCTTGTGAGGTCTGGAGCCCCAAGGAAGCTTCCTAATGTCCCACAGGCACAGAACAGCACCCTTTTTAACCAGTGAACCCCGCCCCCTCATTCTTAGGAGTGCTTAGGCTCCTAAACCCTGTTCTGAATTAAATCATCTCCATGAGGTGATTGCAAAGGAAAGAGGCTATTATCCATGAAGACAGGGTGAAATTTGGGAAGAAAATGGACTGAAAGTCTCATAATCTCAACACAAAAAAATGCAGCTGGAGACAGAACAGAGAACCCCTCCCTGGTGGGGACAGTTGATGGGAGACCCAGGATGTGGTGGCTCTGGGGACCAATGATCCCTATCCCAGGTTAGAATGACAGGCCTCTGTGGTCAGGCACCTTCCCTGCTCCATATTGACTTCTACTGAGCATGTGCTTACTTCCCCATACTTCTCCCAAGCACCTGTCCCCAGACAACCCTGTTCCTGAGCGGGCAGTGTGGGGTTTTAATCCCCTTGGCGGGGAATGCTGTCCTCCCCTGGAATGTGTGTGAAGCTGCAGCTTCCTCCTGAACCCACAGGCTCAGGGGCTGATGCAGCTCAACACCCATTAAGCTCTACAGGTCTGATTCCCTTCGCTTCCTTTCTCGATCAACATCTACCTACCTACGGGGACACAGGTAGCAAGGCACATATCTGTCCCCAGTATTTCCACAGCTGCGGGTGCAGGACATGGTGGCCTTCTGTCCGGGAGACCCTGACACAGAGTGGGGCTGAGTCAGTAGAACCAGGACTCTGCAAGGAGGGAGCAACACAGAGATCAGTGAGGACAGGACAGACCTATCCCAGGGAAGTGGGACAGGTTATCCACTCAGGTGTCAAACAGGTGCCCTCCCAGGATTCCCTTCCAGCTCCACCTCTGCAGTGAGAAAGGAGGGTGAGGACGAGCAGGGCCCAGGCCCTGGTGAAGACACCCTGAGACTCTGCTTCCTCAGCCCACAGCCAGGCCTGAGACCCACCCTCTGTACATGTCACCCTGAGCATGAGAGTGGATGTCTCTATGCAAATCTTCCCTCTCCTGGAGGCTGTGCAGGACCCATCTGGGACACAAGCCAGGGCTGCAGTTGATGGAAACACAAGAGTACAGGAGTGGGGAGGGCTTCATGGCAAAGAGGCTGCAGGAAACCTGCAAGAGGCAGGGAGGGGACTCACAGCTGAGACACTGGGGGCACTGTCGCCCTCTGGTGGAAGCCTGAGACAGGGCGACCCTGGGCCAGAGCAGGTGTTCAGGGTTCTGCCCAGCCCTCCACCCTCTACCCATCACAGTTGCAGCCTTTTCAGATTGGCTGATTTCACTTCAAATTATCTCACTTAGGTTCCCCACTGAGTTTATTTCCATTGTTTAAATATGCAGTGTTTGTTTACATTCGCGTGTTGGAGGAACAGGATTTCAGTTTAGACAAACATGCATGAAGGAGCTGTAACACTGTGTGCAGATCCATGTGTGAACACAGTGACCTGATTTAGGTGAATAGCTAGGGGTGGGATTTCTTTCTTGAAGCACATAAAGTATGTTCAGCTGTGTAAGAAATGACAAGTACTTTTCAAAATGCCTTCTTGCTTTTTATTCCCAATGTTCAGATATTATTTCTAATACCTTCTCACCCTGATCATGTCCACACAGGCATAAATCAAGTTATAGGCTATGCACCTCTATTTGAGGATGATGAATGAGGAAGGAGGTGGATGAACCCACCCATGTGCAGCCCAACATCAAATTCTGACTCAGAGATGTGGGTGCTCTGAGTTCTTCTGGTCGGTCACTGGGTCCAGCTTACCCCTCACGCATCTCCCAGGGACCAGCACCAAGAGCCATGTCACCTTCCCTCCACATCAGCAGCTACAAGGAAAAAAGCTGTTGAATAGGTCACAACAGATGTTACGCTAAGATAGACTTGGTCCCAGGCAGAGAAAGTTTGACAGACTAAGGCAGGAAGAGCATTGCGAGGTTTTAGTCTCACTTCCCTGAGACGCTGGAGCACTGTGTAAGTGTTACTGTTTCCATCCCATGCACCACAGTGATAGTCAGCCTCGTCCTCAGGCTGCAGCCCAGAGATGAGCAGAAGCCCGGCATTGGCCGAGGTGTCTTTGGATCCAGAGAAGCGGCTGGGGACCCCCGTGGCCTGGTGCTTATCTGAGTCTGTGTGGTAGTACAGGAGATACCGGGGAGGGCTCCCTGGCTTCTGCTGATACCAGTATATGTAGTAATTTCCAACACTGAAGCCACTGCTCAGGGTGCAGGTGAGTCTGGCTGAGGCTCCAGGAGAGGCAGAGAGGGAGGGCGGCTGAGTCACCTCAGGCTGGGATAGAGAACCTGCAAACACAGACACTGTCAGGGATGGGACATGGATGCAGGACATGGAAGTTTCTCAGGAGATGCAGCATGAGGGGAATCCACTTGGGCACTGAGCCAGGACCCCAAGCCCTGTCCTACCTGTGCAGTGAGACAGAAGCACGAGGAGGAGAGGAGTCCAGGCCATGGTCACAGTCCCGGAGCCCACAGTTGGCTGGGCTGCCCCAGGCCTCCTTTTCTTCCTCACCCTCTGCCAGAGGAGGGGTTTCCATGCAAATGTGCCCTTCTAGTGACTGCCAGCTCCTCTCTGAGCCTGGTGCTGGAGCTCAGCTCACACCCACACTGAGGAGGATGGAGGGTGGCTTTACCCCTTGGGAGACCCTGGGAGGAAGCACCTGCTGAGACAACACATCATTGAACACAGTGCCCAGCCTAAGCCCGGGCTCTTGACTGATAATGTTCCTCACCCAGCATATGTGTAAGGACCCCAGAGCTGTGTCACAGCACCTCCTGCTGTTGACAGAAAGAACACTGCCCCATTGCCCAAAGCCCTGAGAGCCCAGCTGGTTTCTGCAGTTCAGTTGGTCACTGTCTTTATTCACCATCCACTGTCTGCTTGTGAGAGACTGTGCTTCTGATACACTGTAGCCATGACTCTAACGTCTCACTCCCAGGGCACAACCCCATCTGTTGGAGGTGCAAAAATATACTTGAATGATAAATTAAGTTAATTTAACCCAAACTGAAGATGTTGCAAAAG
Source organism: Tadarida brasiliensis (assembly GCA_030848825.1). NCBI lineage: Eukaryota > Metazoa > Chordata > Mammalia > Chiroptera > Molossidae > Tadarida > Tadarida brasiliensis. The sequence goes on along the minus strand of CM061277.1, from coordinate 18,936,635 downwards.
TAATTGCACAGTGACCTTTATGTCCAATGTCTCAGACGAGGTGACCGTTCATCGGTTGGAAGGGCTCCTAGGCTGTCAGAGGCTTTCCAGGAGCACACTCAGAGGCGTGGTCAGAGGACGACTATTTAGCAAACATTTCGAGTCCTGAGATGCACGGGCTGTTTTCACAGAGATCGGACTTGAGGGAGTGAATGGTAAAAACAACAAATATCTAAAATATAAACAAATTTTACGATACCTAAGGAAATCCTAACAAGGAAAACAACACAAAACTTTCCCTACCTATAATCTTTTACTCATTGTCCTGTTTTTCTAGTAAGATAAATGTGAGATTCTGATGTGTTTGCAGATGTGGTGAACATCTGGGCAGTTGATTGCAGAATCCATCACGTCCTCACTGTGCCCATGTGCAAGTCTGCTTTAACCATGCAGATGGTCCACTAGTCCTCACATGTCTAGACTCCGGGCTCTCAGTAAATGACTATGACCAGGATCACTGGATCACCTTGGGCACTCTGTCCTCAAGGCGTAGCAGGGACCTTTCTCATTCAGCTCAGGCAGGTCACCTTCTGATTCAAACCCTCAGAGACTCCTCACTGCTGTTTGTACAAAATCCCTAATCCTAGGGTCCTGTCAAGAGGATTCATAGTCCGGCCCTTCCCCCTCCACCCCACAATGGAGCCTCTGCCCTGGTCCTCTGACCTCCAGCTTCCCTCACTCCCCTGTTACTTCAAAGCCCTGACTCCTGTCCCTTCATGGTGTCCCAGACAACTCCTCCTCTGTCTTTTGGGAGTAGATGAAACTAAACTTAAAATCACGGAGAGAACACACATTTTGGCACCTCTGAGTGGCTCTCACTAGCAGAGCACACACACCTCATCCCAGACACAAATAGAGAATTAATATGACGATGTTGAAGTTACACAAACTCTAGAGAATAGTTCAAGGAACCCCCTGCACCCATTACACCACCTCAACCACCATCAGTAGGACCCTCTCGTTTAATCGTCCACCCCTGGCTCCTCATCCCATCCCCTCACTGACGATGAAAACATCCACACTCCATGTCCCTTCATCCTTATGTGCTTTCGCATGTATGAGCATTTTTAATGTCCCCTAACTCTTGCACATGAAATGAAAGGTTTCCAGGGTAATCTCACATAAATGTGTGTGTGATCATCCTCAGATGGTTAGGTAATTGATGTTTGTACTGACTGAAAGAGTTAAGGAGGAAGGCATTCTATGTTTGCAGCTGTGAAGTTCACAGTTGACATATTTGAGATGAAAGTGTCCAGGCCATCACATGTCTTCAGACAATTGTTTACTGGTTTCCTTCCCCCACTGTCCCCAGTACAGTGTTGTGTCTACTTACTCATAGAGATGTCAAACCCGTCATTCTTCCTCAGTGAGGTTCCCACCAGGGTCCCTTGTGGGAGTTTGGTTTAAGGATGAACATTGATTTTCATTGATCACACGATGCATGCGGAGCTGGGTGTTAGTGTCACATGACAATGGATGGTCCTACAGACTTAGTCAGTGACATGTGAGCAGACACCCCAACCACTCCCTGCACTCGGCAGTCCCTTTGCTCATGCAGGTCGTCTTGTCCTCTGTCCTCAGGGTTTGCCCCGCATCCACGTGCTGCTCCTGCCTGTTCTCTCGGACCCAAAGAAAACGCAGAGGCCAAGAGTACAAGATCTCCACATGGGTTCATTCATCTTTGTACCCACCTTTGAGACATACTCCCTAAGAGAATAAATGAAGATAGATATGTTATATATTCACATGCATTGAGTAATAATTTCAAATATTAACTGCACATATAGATCAGCCAAAAAGTTTACTCCACTCAAGAAGAAGTATTCCGGGTCCTCTGAGCTCATGTGAGCTCTGTACAAGCGTTTTCTTTCACAGGTGGGAACCCAGCAGCAGAGAGACACCTGGTCTGCAAGCAGCTGGATGCCATGAGCAGGAGTGTGAGACCCAGGCTGCACAGCAGTGAAATCATGCCCTTTAACTCACCTAACCCGGGAGCTGTGTTCCCTCAGGGGATATTTGGAAACTTCGGGAGTTGTTTTGTGTGTCATGATTTAGAAAGAAGTGGCTACTGCCTTGTGAGGTCTGGAGCCCCAAGGAAGCTTCCTAATGTCCCACAGGCACAGAACAGCCCCCTTTTTAACCAGTGACCCCGCCCTCATTCTTAGGAGTGCTTAGGCTCCTAAACCCTGTTCTGAATTAAATCATACCCATGAGGTGATTGCAAAGGAAAGAGGCAATTATCCATGAAGACAGGGTGAAATTTGGGAAGAAAATGGACTGAAAGTCTCATAATTTCAACACAAAAAAATACAGCTGGAGACAGAACAGAGCACCCCTCCCTGGTGAGGACAGTTGACGGCAGACCCAGGATGTGGTGGCTCTGGGGACCAATGATCCCTATCCCAGGTTAGAATGACAGGCCTCTGTAGTCAGGCACCTTCCCTGCTCCATATTGACTTCTACTGAGCATATGCTTACTTCCCCATACTTCTCCCAAGCACCTGTCCCCAGACAACCCTGTTCCTGAGCGGGCAGTGTGGGGTTTTAATCCCCTTGGCAGGGAATGCTCTACTCCCCTGGAGGGTGTGTGAAGCTGCAGCTTCCTCCTGAACCCACAGGCTCAGGGGCTGATGCAGCTCAACACCCATTAGGCTCTACAGGTCTGATTCCCTTCGCTTCCATTCTCGATGAACATCTACCTACCTACGGGGACACAGGTAGCAAGGCACATATCTGTCCCCAGTGTTTCCACAGCTGTGGGTGCAGGACATGGTGGCCTTCGGTCCGGGAGACCCCGACACAGAGTGGGGTTGAAACAGTAGAACCAGGACTCTGCAAGGCGGGAGCAACACAGAGATCAGTGAGGACAGGACAGACCTATCCCAGGGAAGTGGGACAGGTTATCCTCCCAGGTGGCAAACAGGTGCCCTCCCAGGATTCCCTTCCAGCTCCACCTCTGCAGTGAGAAAGGAGGGTGAGGACGAGCAGGGCCCAGGCCCTGGTGAAGACACCCTGAGACTCTGCTTCCTCAGCCCACAGCCAGGCCTGAGACCCAGCTCTGTACATGTCACCCTGAGCATGAGAGTGGCTGTCTCTATGCAAATCTTCCCTCTCCTGGAGGCTGTGCAGGACCCACCTGGGACACAAGCCAGGGCTGCAGTTGATGGAAACACAAGAGGACAGGAGTGGGGAGGGCTTCATGACAAAGAGGATGCAGGAAACCTGCAAGAGGCAGGGAGGGGACTCACAGCTGAGACACTGGGGGCACTGTCGCCCTCTGGTGGAAGCCTGAGACAGGGCGACCCTGGGCCAGAGCAGGTGTTCAGGGTTCCTGCCCAGCCCTCCACCCTCTACCCCTCACAGTTGCAGCCTTTTCAGATTGGCTGATTTCACTTCAAATTATCTCACTTAGGTTCCCCACTGAGTTTATTTCCATTGTTTAAATATGCAGTGTTTGTTTACATTCGCGTGTGGGAGGAACAGGATTTCAGTTTAGACAAACATGCATGAAGGAGCTGTAACACTGTGTGCAGATCCATGTGTGAACACAGTGACCTGATTTAGGTGAATAGCTAGGGGTGGGATTTCTTTCTTGAAGCACATAAAGTATGTTCAGCTGTGTAAGAAATGACAAGGACTTTTCAAAATGCCTTCTTATTTTTTATTCCCAATGTTCAGATATTATTTCTAATACCTTCTCACCCTGATCATGTCCACACAGGCATAAATCAAGTTATAGGCTATGCACCTCTCCTTTGGGGATGATGATGAGGAAGGAGGTGGATGAACCCACCCATGTGCAGCCCAACATCACATTCTGACTCAGAGATCTGGGTGCTCTGAGTTCTTCTGGATGGTCACTGGGTCCAGCTTACCCCTCGCGCATCTCCCAGGGACCAGCACCAAGAGCTATGTCACCTTCCCTCCACATCAGCAGCTACACGGAAAAAAGCTGTTGAATAGGTCACAACAGATGTTGCACTGAGATGGACGTGGTCCCAGGCAGAGAAAGTTTGACAGACTAAGGCAGGAAGAGCATTGCGAGGTTTTAGTCTCACTTCCCTGAGACACTGGAGCACTGTGTGTTACTGTTTCCATCCCATGTAGCACAGTAATAGTCAGCCTCATCCTCAGGCTGCAGCCCAGAGATGAGCAGAAGCCCCGCATTGGCCGAGGTCTCTTTGGATCCAGAGAAGCGGCTGGGGACCCCCGTGCCCTGGTGCTTATACGAGTCTCAGTGGTAGTACAGGAGATACCGAGGAGGGCTCCCTGGCTTCTGCTGGTACCAGTATATGTAGTAATTGTCAACACTGAAGCCACTGCTCAGGGTGCAGGTGAGTCTGGCTGAGGCTCCAGGAGAGGCAGAGAGGGAGGGCGGCTGAGTCAGCACAGGCTGGGAGAGGGATCCTGCAAACACAGACAATGTCAGGATGAGACAGGGACCAGGGAAGTTTGTCAGGAGATGGAGCATGAGGGGAATCCACTTGGGCACTGAGCCTGGTCCCCATGGCCTGTCCTACCTGTGCAGTGAGAGAGGAGCACGAGGAGGAGAGGAGTCTAGGCCATGGTCACAGCCCCTGAGCCCACAGTGGGCTGGGCTGCCCCAGGCCTCCTTTTCTTCCCCACCCTCTGCCAGAGGAGGGGCTTCCATGCAAATGTGCCCATCCATTGACTGCCAACCCCTCCCTGAGCCTGCTGCTGGAGCTCAGCTCAAACCCAGACTGAGGAGGATGGATGGTGGCTTCACCCCTTCTGAGACACAGGGAGGAGGCACCTGCTGAGACAACACATCATTGAACACAGTGCCCAGCCTCAGTCCCAGTCTCCTAGGAGTGAATGTTCCTCAATGATAGCTGTGTAGAGACCACTGGACACTGCCACAACGCCTCCTGCTGGTGACAGAGCAAACATCGCCCTGGTCCAAAACCCTAAGAGCCCAGCTGGTTTCTTCAGCTCAATTGGTCACTGTCTCTATTCACCATCCATGATCTGGTTGTCAGATACTGTGATTCTGATACACTGTAGCCATGACTGCTACATTTCAATCCCAGGGGTGACCCCTATCTGTGGGAGGTGCAAAAACATACATAAATGATAACTTAAATTTATTTCACCTGAAGTGGTGATGGTGCAATAGTAAATACACAGTGACTTCCATGTCTAATGTCACACCCAGAGTGATGAGACTGGACCAGAAGCACCTGCTGAGACAGCACACAGGTGTCGCTCAGGGCACTCTGCCAGGACAGAGAAAACATAGCTGCTCGGTCTCCACAAGTGAGCACAGGGCCCAACCTTGAGGCCCAGGGATCTTTGAATGAATCGTTCTCACTGAGCAGCTGTGTAGGGATCACACAGCAGCCCAATGGATATCCTCTTTAAAATAGATCAAATACATACTTCCTTTGGAAGACACCAAATTGGCCCTAGAAGAAATAAAGTAATTAAAAAGACCCATTATAGTAGATAAAGAAAGAATGTGATGAAATAAATTCACTGAATAGCATCAGATACAGACATTTTCACAGGGAACCTCCACCAACTTTTCAAAGATCAGATGGTTCCAATTTCATTGCTTTATATTTTTATAGTATTGAAAAGTAAGTAGAATATCATAGTTCTTATTATATTGATAACATACCTTACACATAAGTTATACATAAAGGGAAATTACAGGCCAATAACATTAAATATTGTGACAAATATTTAAAATACTACATTAACAGATAGCGTAGTATCAAATAAATACCATAAAGCTCAAAATTATTAATGTTCTTGGTTTATTTAGGTGTCCTGATTTTTACCTAATGTCCTTTCACTGATCTAAGATCCCACCCAGGAGACTTAGTTACGTTTATTACTCATGTCCCCTTAGGTTTCTCTTACTGTGACCGTCTCAGACTGTCCCACTTTAGGTGTCTCTATCGCCACTTAGTGAGTGCGAATTAAGCCTGACATTCTTCAGGGCCACGTTTCTCCATATATGACTTGAAATTCTTCTGCATGGGAAATGTGTCCCTTCTCCTTCATTTTCTGGTTTATTCAACTCTTGTATAGTGTGCATCATGACCATTTATTTTACACTTCGAGTTATAACCCAATACTATCGTGGTTATTTGGATGCTCAAATCAGTCCAGTGCTCTAGTCACAATGCCCGTGTGTGTGTGTGTGTGTGTGTGTGTGTGTGTGTGTGTGTGTGTGTTCAGATGTTTGTGAATGATATAAATCAGTGTTTATTTCTGGGGATGCCAGTGGCTCCATGCACATCTTATGTAATTACTGATGTTAGAATTAAACTTTCTCCAAAGAAGTCTGCATTGTTTCATTTGAGCATGGTGTAGTAGCCAACATCAGGCACAGGGCAGACTCATCCCTGTGGGACCCAACACTTGCAGTTCCACTCAGCATACAGAACAAGAAAATCCATGAGTGAACTAAGCCGAAGTGCACATCCGTAAGTGTTTCTATGAGCCATGGTCTGTCTCCATGAGAACAGGCAGGAGTCAAACTGCTACCTACGACTCTAACACATCCCTGCAGGGATCAATCAGGACTCCTCCCCTTGGTTAGAAAACTCCACGTCTTCTCCAAAAGTGAGAAATCTGGGGCCCACCGGTGTCCATGCATTCACTTACTTGATCGTTCCAGCACTCAGCACAGACACACCACCATCATGCACCTGTTCCCATGGGAAACCCCGTCATCAAGGGGAGCGCCGTCGTCTGTACACTCTCTTTTGCTTTTAGTCTTACAGGCTCCTCTCATTGTCAAGGTATTTAGGTCAGTAATTCCTCTCCCTCCCTCCAGTGAGGTGGCTCAGACTTTCATGGCGCAGATGGATCTCTTCTTCTCATTATCTGCATTTCATCATGGGATCCCCAACTTCCAAAATTACATTTAGTGTGCACACATTATCGGTCTGTTATTGTAAAATTTTCAAAGACTTTGACTAATCCATAGTGTCATTGAGGTGACTTTACTGTATCTTGTAGAAGGATTCCATTATTCCTAAAGAAATATTTAATGTTTCCATAGTCAACTCTTCTTTTTTTGAAACCCTGTGTACAACAGACGTTCATACTCTCTCTAGAGTTGTTTCTTCCAAAATGTGACATAATTCATGTCATCCCCTTTTTAAAACTTGGAGGATGTCCTCATGGCTTCCTGTTGGGGTGATTACACATATACAGTTGTAATAAATGTCCATGCTCAGACTCTGGCTGCTGAGAGTTTGGGGAGTTATTAATAAAACAGCAATAAACATTCACATGAAGGTTTTCCTGCAGACAAAAGTATTGGATTTATTTTTATAATTTTATTTTATTTATCTTATTTTTATTTGAGGTATAATTGACACATGTTATATTAGTTTCAGGTGTATAACATAATGATTCTATATTAGTATATATTGCAAAATCATCTCAGAAAAAGTCTAGTTGATATCTGATAACATAGTTACATTTTAATTATTTCTCATGCTGAGAACTTTGAAGATGTACTTTTTTAGCAGAGTTCCAATGTCCAACATGACAGCATCTCTGCCATAGTCACCATGCTGCGCATTGTGTCCCAGACCATTTATTTCACAGCTGGGAGTTTGCACCCTTCACCCCTTTACCCCTGGACCTTCTTCATGCCCATCTCTGTAACCCACCAATCTGTTATAATTTTATACATGAAAATTGCCATACTTTGCACTAAAATTCAGAAAACAAAACAAAACTAGTCAGCACTGGATACAGTGAAGTAAATCACAATATGAGATGCAAACAGGGCGGAGTCGTCATCTCCACAGAACAAATAGCGCAGAGGCCCCAATAGGTTCCGGGGCCCAGGACAATGTTTCGCTTATTTTAACATCACCAGAAGACAGGAATGGACACCAATCTGAGGTAAATTGTCCCAGCTGATGGGGACATGCACTTTCAGTGTTGTTTAGGACCCTTGGTCTGGGAAAGTGCTGCTGTGAATGACTCTGAGGACAGAAGGGAGAGGAGGATCCTTCACTCCCTGGCAGTGTTCCTGGATGAACCTGGGCCCAGGACATCGGACAGAGAGTAAGGAGAAGTCACAGGTCACAGGCTGAGCCTGAGCAGGCAGCTGCTGGAGTGTTCACCCACCTCCCAGATGAGAGGGGTTCTCGTCTCACTTCCCCTCAGCCTGGAGCACTGTGTAACCACTGAGACTCTTGTCCCATGATGAGCAGTAATAATCGGCCTCGTCCTCAGCCTGGAGCCCAGAGATGGTCAGCGTGGCCGAGTTGCCAGACTTGGAGCCAGAGAATCGATCAGGGACCCCTGAGGGTCTACTCCTACTACCATAGATGATGTGTTTTGGGGCTATTCCTGGGAGCTATTGGTACCAATGTACATGATTACCCCCAATGTTGGAGCTGCTGCCAGTGCAGGAGATGGTGACCCTCTGGTTCAGGGCCCAGGACATTGAGGGCAGCTGAGTCAGCACTGACTGGGCCCAGGATCCTGGAAGAGAGAGGGACACAGAGATGATGATGCTGGGTCTATCGACAATAGAAGGAAGCATAGCCCAACCAATATCCCAGAGTCCCTTCTTCAGTCCCCATTTCCAGTCACCTGTGCAGTGAGAGATGAGAGTGAGAAGGACAGGGGACCAGGCCATGCTGGAGAGCTTCACTGAGTCCTGCTTACCGTGGCCTCAAGGCTGAAGCAGATCTTCCCAAAATCTCTCCCTTCTCTTCTTTATACTTTTAGAGAGGGAGGGGGACACATTATGCAAATCAGAATCCCCAACTATTTGATCCCTCCTGGTCTCTAGACCAGGTGCCTCTGTCTTAGAATGGCCATGGGTGTTTGCAGGGGTGTTGCTGTGTGAGGTCGTGGATTGGGGAAGTCACAGCTCTGGGTGTTTCTATTACTGGGATGATCAATAGATGAGTCACAGCCCTGAGCAAAGAGAACTGGGCAGTTCCAGGGGCTAGTCCCAGGGCCAACACCCAGGTCCCTCAGGAACAAACCCCGAACGCTCTCTAGTGTCCAGGTCCAGACATGCCATTGTGTGACCTGGTGACCAGAACCCATGAGAGACAGACTCAGCTTTCCCACTGTTCTGTCCACTGCCCCTTGTCTTAGGGCCAGGCCAGGTGTCACCTCTTGTAGTGTCCCCATAACCTCAGGGCATTTCAATGCTCTACTCAGTGTCTTCAGGGTGAGTCTTTCCACACCTCCCTTTGCTGTTCAGTGGTCAGGACTCAGGTGGTGTCTCTCACATAAACTCTTAGACCACTATCAGATCCAGAGCCGTGACCAGCCCCTTGGGGGCATGTCCCCTTCTGTGCAGGACAAGGGTCTTTCTTCCCTAGTGGGCAGAGGTCTCCTTCCCTGTGGATTTCAAGCAGAACTGAGGAGAAAGGGAGCTTTTCTTTCTAGGGATGGGAGGCTGTGGGGAGAAACCCTCATTCACATTCCTTTGGGTGATGCTGTGTAAAACTTTATTATCTGTCAATATGTGCACCTGCAAGAAACCATAGTCCTCACATGCTGTGAGCAGAGGAGTCTATTCTCAAGCTCACAGTGGGAAGTTGGCTGAGTACCTGCCAAATGAGGTTGTTTGTGATATTTATCTAAGAGTAAAAAGGCAAAATTTTTAATATGCATTATAGTTTTACTTTAAAATTTTGTATATTAGTCACCACTTACCCAATTCAAAATGCATGTATGTTAGTATATATAAAATCACCTGAATAAGGTTGATTTCAAAATATCATATTGAGCCCTGGCCGGTTTGGCTCAGCGGTTAGAGCGTCGCCCTGCGGTACAGAGAGACCCGGGTTCGGTTCCCGCTAAGGGCATGTACCTCGGTTGCAATTTGTCCCCGGCCCTGGTTGGGTTGTGCGGGAGGCAGCCACTCGATGTGTCCCTTTCACGTCGATGTTTCTCTCTCTCTCTCTCTTCCTCTCTCTCCCTCCCACTCTATCTGAGCAAAAAATGAAAAAATGTCCTCAGGTGAGGATAAAAAAAATATATATATATATATATCATATTGATAAATAATGATTGAAAAGGTCATTAAAAATATGCACAGAATCGCACTGGAAATGCAATGCTTCTGTTCTTGGTTGAAAAGGTGTTTATAAATGTTCTACTAAAATCATTTTATTTTTTTAGTCAAGACTTTAGGACTTATATACTGTGGTCTGGTCCTGCAGATTGGAGAGCCCAAGTGGGTGTACAGTGAAACTCCATGAAGGGATTTTTAATAAAATCAGAGCCATCCCAGTAATAGAAACACCCAGCACAGAGGAGCTTCCAGGACAGAGTGCTGTTTGATTCTGACTTCTCTGTGGGGTGGGCACAGCTACAGTCCTTGCCACTTGTGTACAGCATTCTTAGGGCACAGAAACAGTTCACTCAGTCAATCAAGGCCAAATGGTCCCAGGAGTTTCTGTCAATGACCCCCATCTGAGTAATAGAAACCTTGGTGGACAAATGGGGTCTATGTCCCTTAAGTCACAAGCCATGTGGCTCTGGGTTGGGACAGAAAACCTTCTAGCAGATGTTCATCCTGGCTGGCAGTGCCACAGTGGTGACTGACTGAGTGACGACCCGGCCCCGAGAGCAGAGGGGAGGCTGTGTGGTCCCCATGGACTGTGAGCACCGTGTAGCAGCACTGAGCTGCTGTCCCAGAAGAAATGAAATGATCAGCCTCATGTGCTGCCTGGAGCCCAGAGATGATCGGGAGGCTGAGCTGCACACAGGGAGCAGAGTCTCAGCCGGGGTCCTGAGCAGGTCCTGGGTGTCCTAGTAACAGGACACCGGTCACACTCTTTTACTGGTGTTTTCTGCTGAGGGAGATTCTGTCTCCTGGAGATCCTGACACTGAGGAGGGAAGGAGAAGCCCGAAACTCACTGTCTAGTCCCGTAGACACTCAGAGAGAAGAGTGAGCTGTGGGTGTGTGTCTGTGCTGTCTCGTCTATGTCCTCTCTGTCCCCTGAGGGGGGCTCTTCATTCAAACTCATCCTGAGGGTTCACTCTCTGTAAGTCTCTACAGGGACCTAAGCCTGGAGCTAAATAAGGCTGTGTCTGCAAAACCACTTCCTTTGGACCAGGATGAATTTTAGGCAGGAAGAAAGAATTTGGTCCAGATTAGGTCTGATAACAATTCCACCTCATCTCAAGTCAGGTGTGGTGCATGAGGACATCTGCCCAGGACCTGAGAATCTGGCGGGACACCTGAGGGCCGACCTCTGCTACCCTAGGTCAGTGGCTGTGTCCATGTCCTGTAGCTGCTGATAACGAGACACATCCATCCTCAGGGTGATGCTGCAGTAGTTAGTGACACCCACCCACTTTCTCAGTCCCTGCACACCACTGGGCAGCCCACACTGGGACCCAGAGCCTGAAGGTTGGGAGATACTCAGGGAAGAGACAGGGTCAGAGGACAAGGACACACTCGAGGCTCCCGGGTCCTTTGTCCCCAGCACTGGCACTGGCCTCGAGGCACCTGTGCAGTAAGTAGAATGGTGAGGAGGGGAACCCAGGCCATAGTGCAGACCCCCACCCAGATCAGCATCCTGAGGCTCCTCATCTGACTCTGGGCTCCCCAGGTCTTCTTGGTCCTCCCAGCAGCCCAAGTGTGGGAGGGACCCTCCTGCATACCAGCACCCTCCCCTGACTGTCCCCGAAGCAACCTAGACTTTGAATCTGACCCCTGACTGAAACCTTTTCTCAGAATTGGTGGAGAGGGAGCAGGAAGCCTGGTCTGTGTCTCCCCAAGTTCCTATGAGGACACATCTGCTGGGTTTCAATCTGCGGAGGGCACAGTGATCTGACTCAGGTCCAGTGGTGGCTCCCAGCTCAGGTCACAGAAAACAGCCCTGAGGGACAGGACACAGCGCCCAGTGCTTCCTGAGGCCCAGCCATAGATGTATGATTTGTCTTCCCCACTGTCCAGTTCACTGTCCCTCGAAGGGCATGGCTGGACTTGTCTGTGCACCAGGCATTTCTCATTTCTCCACAGGGCTATTCTCCACCATTATTCACCCTTCCCTGTGGACCATGTTCATAGCACATCCATGGGAACTGGCCCACCCCGATGGAGATCCCCTGGTGGCAGCAGAGCTCGAAGCCCAGTGGGAACAGAAGCCACACTCCCTCCCAGGGCACCAGGATGAGCAACTTGCTCCTTCTCCCCTGGTCAGAGGGAACTTCTCCCCAGATCCTGGCCTGCCCTCAGAGCCCCAGGCCTCCCCGTCCGGTTACGTTCTTTCCCCAGCCCTCCTGAGACTGCCTTAGAGACTCCGAGCACCCAACTCCTACATATAATAATAAAAGAGCACAGCTTTCTTTATGACCCGCACATCTAACACACCTGATTCAAGAGTGAGTTCACAGATGGCAGCATCAGTGTAAGAGCCGTGTGGGGAGGCTTTTCCTCAGCAGAAACCTTCCTACTTCAGTTAAGAATATTGCAATTGGCAACCACCAAAGACCAATGTGGCAGACTGTCCAGGGAACGCTCATGCCTTTTCACTGCTGTGTTCTACACTTTCTTTGGGGGCCACCAAATGAACTACTGTCCCTTGGTGTCACAGAAGAACCCAGGACCTGAGCCAAGAGTATACAGCAGAACCTGACCTCAGTGTGTCCTTCCCTGTGATTGAGGGTGGTCTCCGAGTAAGCCACCATAGTCCCTATTCTGGAATCACTCACTTGCTGAGAAAAAATCGGGGTGATACGCAAGGTGGGGCTTTCTTGCTGGCTTTATTTTAATAAGCCACCTTGATATTATTATAGGTTGCTGTTGAGAATGAGGATTGGGATGGAGTGATGGAAACTAATTTTCAAAGTAAAGAATATAGCCTGGTTTCAACAGCAGGTTTGCTCCTTCAGGGCGGTGTGGGCTTGTATGCATGTGGACAGGGTTTCTGTGTGTGACCCTGTGGTGTGATCCCCAGTGTGCCTGTGCTGTGTTTCCCGAGATTCATGTCCCACTAATGGGACAACGGTCAGTGCACCCTCTAAAAGAAAGAAATCTCATAACTATGTTTTATGTGCATGTAAAATTTGCGATTAAAATTTACCAAATTTTACATACATATTGTGTGAACTACATTGCATTGTATGGAAACAACACCCCACTAGTTTATAAAAAATCCATCACCAGCTAGGAACTTGCTCCCAGGCTCTCCATAGACAAAACTGCATTTCAGAATCACCTTCTATTCAGTTAATAACAACGACATTTAGTCACAAGCCAAAGCTCAGTCCAGGCCTTTCTCCGCCATCCCCTTAGTCGGACTGATCATGGTGGAGAAAAAGCAGCATCACTGTCTCATTTCTCAAGTGACAAAGACCTGACAGTTGGGTGAGTCACGCAGGGTCACTCTTCCTGGGATGGGGAACTGGGTGTGTGATTTGGGTTCATGTTCCAAATCCAAGCATTCTCTCTCAACCTGCCCAGTGCCTGGACGGTAGGACACACGAAGGCCGTGTGCCCAGCATCTGGACAATCAGGAGCATTTTCCAGCTGAGCCTCCTGCCTGGGGGCAGTGACCAGGCTGGGACGTTTCATCAGAACAGTTCACTGTGAAGATTGGACTGGACAAAGTGCTCACGAATCCGTGGAAGGGACTCTGAACTTTGGTTCCTGAGGGACAAGTAACTGTAGGGCTTTCTCCCAAGTCTGGTGTTGGTCACATGAAGAGTATGTCTGTGGGCCAGGCTGGCGATCAGATGGAAAGCTTGTATCTCATTTTCCTCCCAGGCTGGTGTCCTGGGTTAGCACAGGGAACCTTTTAAATCTTAAATAGTCATAATCATCCTCATTCTCTTTGTTTTTCGACCTCAGAGAGAGGCTCAGATCATCAAGGAGAATGAGTGATCAGGTCTGGAGCCAAAGAACCAATAAGAGACACCGAGGTTTGAGAATCGCCAGACATCATGATTGGAGCTCCTGTGTGGGCACTGTTGGTACCAGGGCACAGCACACACCCAACTCTGCTGCTCTTTCTAGTACAGCCAGAGGGTGGCCAGCTGAGTCAGTCCAGACCAAGCACAGGACCACGTGTCACATCACTGCTGAAGAGCCCGACACTGAGAAGGCACCATGACCCTGTGCGGTGGCAGCAGCTGGTGTCTGCCACTCACCGATCCCTGGAACAAAGAGGAATCTGTATGGTCACTTCCGCTTACACCCACCCACACACCTCCTCAAGGCAAAGCATGTAAAAATAAATAAAATAAACAATAAAAGTGCTTATATAACCTATCTACTCAGTGCTAAATTTTTAATGTGCTTTCACGTAGAAAACACTACTTGTTCAAATTTTCTTTTTTTATTAATTGATGGATTTGTAATTGTTTTTTGTAGATATGTTCAAAGATTATATATTTTCATATTGGGACCAGAATGATATGGACTAAGAACTACTTTTAAAATTATATACCATTTTTATTCATTGTAGATAGATGATTTTTAAATCATCTAATGAATTTTTAATTCAATCTCCATTTCCCTACGTACATAATGGTAGTTTTCATCTCCAAATAGTGTCATTTTTTTACTTCTATTATTTATCTGAAACGTCCTTGGTTAAAATCTTTCACAGTAGCTATGTCAGCAGCCAGCATGAATGGTTCAAGATGAATGCTAGTATTTTCTTTTTAAGAATAATGTTTCTTTCTAGATTAAAGACACACAGTCATTAAGATATTAAGGGAGTATGCTTTATTTCTTCATTTCTATATTTATTTTTTATAAAACCAGGATTTGTAATTGTAATTGGCAGCTTCATAAGCATGTATTGAAAATGTCATGTGTGGTTTTCTACTTAAGTCTTTTGCAATTTAAAAAAAAAAACAGCCCAAAAAAGTTCATTTTGAAACAAATATACTCGTTTCATCCCCATGACCGATCCCCACTTGTATGTCTCTTTGGTTTATTATGAAGCTTTATATTCGCTAAATACTCGTGTTTGATTCCCAGCACATGCAGTGGAGACTTGATCTTCCATTTCCTGAATCTTCCAAAGAACTGGCAGACCTAAGGAAGGTGCCTTGAGTGATTAAATGATGAGGACCATGGGCTCCTTTCTGTCCTCATAAACTGTCACAGATTTCCCCTGCTTTGGGTAAAGAACCATCCATTGAAATCCTGACTCAGATGTAAGATGAGGGACAAACACAAACACTGGGTCCACAGGCAGCAAGGTCCTCCTTACCCACCAGCTGAGTTGATTCCTGTGACTCTCAGAGAAGCCTCCCCTGGTTTCCTGTTTCTGCAGGAATGCCCGTGCTTACAAGGGAGCCTGGTGTCTTCAGGCAGGAGCTTACAGGGAGCATGTTTGCACAGAACTGAGAGTCAGGCCCAGGAGATCCGGAGGGAAGGTGACTGCATGTGGCCTCAGGAAGAGAGAAAGTCACCAGACTGGGGTTGGGTGAAGATGGTGAAAAGTACTCACATCTTTGGGATCTCGACAAAGACCAGAGATTGGATTGCATGTGTTCCTTATGGTCAGATTCTGGTAGGTTCTTAACTCCTGAGCTGAAGACTTTGGCATCCATCTCCCACTGATTCTTCCATTGATTATCCAGAATGAAGCTGAGTCCTCTAGTATCTGCCTGTGGACAAGTTACCAGGCTGAGAACATGAAATTAGAAATATTTCAGTTATTCTCAAAGCCAGAGACCCTTGGAAAGTCTGCAGATCCTCAGAGGGAGGTCAGAGATTTGACAGCATAGTCACTTCTGATGTAGAGTTAGATGAACACTGTGACCACAGAGTGATGAAACCACAGAGGGAGAGGACGAGTTGTATCTTACTTCTTCACAGATCTGGATCACATTGTTGAAATCATTCTATATTGGGTCCTATTGATCAGCTTCTTCTTGGGACAGGATCTCAGACTTGTGTGAGAAGCATTCCTTGCCAGACCTGAAGCCAGAGGTTCCGTCTCAAAAGGCTCTGAGACAGAGCTCCCAGGTCTACAGTCCTAGGGCTGCTGCCTGGATGCATCTGTTGCCAGGACGTACTGTCCATCATTGCAGTGCTGCTGCTTCTGCTATAGATGATCTTGCTCTTGAGACCTGACCCCACATTGTGGATGGATGTGTCAGCACAGCCTGGAAGCAGAAACCTACAAGATATAAAAGATAGAGGGAGGTGAGGTTTGAGGATCCCTGATTACATTGTCCATAGCTTAATTCACTTGAGAACCAACTTTCCCAGAAGATGTAGTTGTTCAGTGGGTTCAGAGTTCTGATGAGATATAAGAAGTGTTTATATGTCAAAATGATGCCATGCTACCCAGTGCTGCTGCTTCTGCCAGGCAGTATGTCTTGGCTTTCGGTCCTGGGTCCCAATTCCTGAAGGAGGCTGGATGAACAGGGACAGATGCAGGGACCTGTGTGCACAAGGCAGGGTCCACACTGCAGGGAGTGGGGCAGAGCTGGGGTAGGGTGCCTGCATAAACACGAGCATCCGGGAGCCTTAACCTGGGAGCCTTAAAGTCAGCGAGGACAAGTTGAATCCAGGACATGATGGAGACAATCTGAAACCCTCCTCCTTAGGCCCTGGAACTAAACTCACATCCATTATTTCATTCCACAGCCAGAGGAAAGTGAGTGGCCTGTGGTGGTTAATGCTCTGTCAGCTTAGGTTGGTCATGATTCCAGATATCTTGTCAAATATTATTCTAGTATTTTCTGCAAATATATGTTTTAAATGAGTTAATAAAATCATTAGACTGATAAAAGAGGATTACCATCTATAATGTGATGGGCCTCATCCAATCAGTAAAAGGGCTTGATAGAGGAAAGACTGACTTCCCCCAGGAAGAAGGAATTCTGCCAGCAGCCTGCCTTCTGAATGAAGCTATAACATATATTCCTCCTCCCAGGTCTCTAACCTGCAAGCCCAAGGGGGTTCTGCTTCCTGTGGCAACAAAAGCCAAACTCATGAGACAGGGGCTGGTGTAAAAGGAAAGGGGTTTATTCAGGTGCTGTGAGACCTGAGAGAATGACAGACTCCCATCTCAAAGACCACCTCCTTTTCCTGCTCAAGCCTGTGGTTCTTACAGGGATAGGGAGGGGCAGGATTTTTTTCTATCCAATTATCTTGCTAGATTTCAGTGCACTCAGTTCATGTTCGTTCATCTTTCTAGCTTTTGGCGTGATCCATATCATAATCTCCCACAGAGCTGTCTTGGCCAATGGGGGATACTCCCCAGCACTCCCTGACTGTCTACAGCAGTGGGGAGGGGAGGGCTTCAGAACCCATCATCGGGAAGCCTGGAAATGCTGTAGCCCTCAGCCCACCTCCTGATGCAGGACACAGTGCCCACACATCCAGGGAGCTGGTTGGAGTCTGCTGGTCAGCCCAGGATCCCAACATGCCCATATCCCCTGTACATCCCTGGTGTGACCCACCCCTCTGAAGTGGCCAGTCAGGTCTGCACTCAGACTGTTGGCTGCCCCAGGTAATAATAGTACTGTTGTTATTCTTTAACTGTGGATAGTTCACTGCTAGTATATAGAATACAATTTATTTCCACATGATGGTTTGTATCACAAAATTTATATTTGAGCACTCAGACCAGAATCATATCTTAGTCACTCCTGGACCGTGAGCTGAGTTTGGCCTTAATCAACCTGATTTGACTTCCTCAAATGGCTCTAAAGGGAATTTTTTTTTTTTAATCTCGGAGCAAGAAGTTTTTTGTCTGTGAAAACATTAACACAGCAAGAATATATGAGCAATAAATCAATCTAAAAGTTGAAATGAAGAAAAAGATGTGACATTGTCAAAACTACTGGTCCAAAGAAAATCAAGTGCTGGATGAAGATCTGACAGCACAAGTCACCACTGAGCTAGACTTGGTCAGAGCCACCAGCAGGGGTGACTGCACCAGGACTGGAGAAGAAAGGAGGTTTTTGTTTCCCTTCTTGGTGGGTCTGGACTACTGTGTGAGTATTATAGTTGCCATCCCATGTATTACAATAATAATCAGCCTCGTCTTCAGGTAGCAGCCCAGTGCTGTGAAGAACACCTGAGTTAGTTGAGGCATCTTTAGATCCAGAAAAGCGGCTGAGCACACCAGAACCCTGGTGCTTATTTGAGTCTGTGTGGTAGGACAGCAGATATCGGGGAGGAGTCCCTGGCTTCTGCTGGTGCCCAACTATAGCATAGCTGCCAACACTGAATCCACTGCTTAGGGTGCAGGTGAGTCTGGCTGATGCTCCAGGAGAGGCAGAGAGGGAGGGCGGCTGAGTCAGCACAGGCTGGGAGAGGGAACCTGCAAACACAGACACTTGTCAGTGTTGAGACAGCAACCCCAGTAAACTTTCATTAGACTCAACACAAAGGGAATGAAGCTGAGAAATGAGGCCTGGTCCCTGAGGCCTGTTCTACCTGTGCAGTGAGAGAGGAGCACGAGGAGGAGAGGAGTCCAGGCCATGGTCACAGCCCCTGAGCCCACAGTGGGCTAGGCTGACCCAGGCCTCCTTTTCTTCTCCATCCTCTTACCAGAGAAGGGGCTTCCATGCAAATTTGAATTCATTCAGTGACTGCCAGCCCCTCTCTGAGCCTGGTGCTGGAGCTCAGCTTATATCAGAGACTGGGGAGGATGGAGGTTGGCTTCACCCCCTAGGAGAGTGCTGAGAAGAAGCCCCTTCTGAGAACACATGAGGGTCCCTGCTCAGGGGACTCTGCCAGGCCAGAGAGGACATAGCTGCTGCGTTCCCTTCAGAGACCACAAAGCATGGCCATCAAGCACAGGCTTCCTTGAGTAAATGGTCCTCACCGAGCAGCCTTGTATGGACCTCAGGGAAGTCCCACAGTGTCACCTGCTGGTCATTTGTGTTAAAAAAAATTTTTTTTTCATAATAATGCTAAGATGTGTAACCTTTATTTAAAAATAGATAAAATGTATGCTTTCCTAGGAAGACATGAATTTTGCTACATCAAAGATGAAATAAATACTAGACCAATTTTCTTATAAAATAGAAAATGTTGCAGAACTACTTCACAGAATGGCAAAAGATACAGATTGTTTCACAGGACCATCTAACAATCTTCAGAGATCAAATGGTTCTGATTTATTGTCATCCTAATTTTTCTATAACATTTAAAAAGATATAAAATGTCCTAGCTCTTTTTAAAGCAGTTATCATAGTGACAAATGCACCTGAAAAATGATAGAAAACAAAAGATGACAGACCAATAGTGTTAAATATTGACACAGATGTCCTAAATAAAATGTTAATAAAGAAGTTCCAGCCCTGGCTGGTTTTGCTCAGTGGTTAGAGCGTTGGCCTGCAGACCAATGAGTCACAGGTTTGATTCCAGTCAAGGGCATGTACCTCAGTTGTGATTCATCCCCAGCCCTGATTGGGGTCATGCAGGAGACAGCCACTCGATGTGTCCCTTTCACATTGATGTTTCTCTCTCTCTCTCTCTCGCTCTCTCTTCCTCTCTCTCCCTCCCATTCTATCTGAACAAAAGTGGAAAAATGTCCTCGGGTGAGGATAAAGAAAAAAGAAGTTCCAATGTCAAAATAAGTTGATGTATACTTACTAAGTGTCAATTAATCCAATGATACATGTTGAGTTTTATATTAGGAAATATATAATACAACATAATACATTAATAGATAATATTGTCTCACTTGTTCATGAAAGAGCATTTGACCAAATTCAACACCAAATTTTTATAAAAGCCACATCAAAATACACACACACACGCATGCACACAAATACTATCGCACACACATACACATAACTTCATCTGAGAAATGTTATTGTGAAGGGTGACATTTCCATAAATATCAGGAAGAGGTAAAGGTGATTTGTACCTTTATTATTATTCAAAATTATTCTGCAAGTGTCAGACAATTCAATAAAGAAGTGAAATCAATAATTAGGTCTCAGCATTGATGGGAACAGACAAGTAAAAATTCTTGAAGATCCAAATGCATGATATGGCCTTAGGCATTCTGGTGTAGAAGTGACAGTACAAACCTCCCCAGTGAGTGACCAGTTACTAACTGGAACTAGTCCTGGTAACAGTGACAGTGGAGCAATAGACAGAGTGAGAGGGGCAGAGAAAAGGTCTTAGTCCACTTGCCCAGGGGTAAAGAGGACCTTGTACTCTCTGAGCCATCCTCCCAAGTCTAAAGTTACAATCTGCCTCCCATTCAGGCTGCATCTTAAGTAACATCAATCATCACATTTATGAGGCTTCTGTCTCAGATTTAGAATAACCTCCAGTACAATAACTTCCAGTGCAGAAAGGGGTGACATTCTGCCCAAGTGACCAACACACTGAGACAGAAGGTCTGGGGTCACAGCACCTGCTCCTTGTGGAACTGAGGAGAAGCCAGGACCTTTGTGGCCTCAGGGGCTCCTTTCTAGAAAATGTGACAGAGGCTCATTATATAAGCACGGAGAGAGAAAGACTCCAGGACAGGATGGTGACACCTAAGAGCTCTGTCTCCTATGGTTCCGTGGTGGGGATTTGGCACACCAGCTGAGTCTTACCTTCTGGGCAGGTTTTCCAGAAGCCCACTTCCTCCTTGGAGATGTACTCTGGCTCCTCATTGTCTGCAAGCTCCAACCTGTCCCAGATTTGGTCAAAGACTCCACATTGAAAAAACAAAAACGAAACGAGATGACCCAAATTTGAAGTTCTGTGGTGTGGGACCCAGACTCAGGAGCTCACAGAGGGATGGGAGAGGGTCTCAGAGAGGGAGGAGGGTCACACATGAGTGAGGACACAGTTTGCCCAACTTCCCTAGAGTAAGGTGAGTAGTTTCCAAGCTCTGGCTCCGCACCCACACTCTGACACACGGCACTGCTCCCCCTGCTGGTCACAGAGCCCACATCCTCCAGCCACAGTGATGTCCCTAAACACACCAAACAGAGTGGTCTTTTTTTTTCTTTTTTTTTTTTAACTTATTTTTATTGTTGAATGTATTACAGATGTTCCTCATTTTCCCCCCATTGCCCCCCTCCTCCCCATTCCCGCCCCTCTCCTGCCTTTCCCCACACTGTTGTCTGTGTCCATTGGTTATGCATATGTACATATAAGTTCTTTGGTTTATTTCTTCTCACCCCCCAACCCCCTTTCCTTTGAGGTTTGTCAGTCTAACAACCAATTTGCACTTCTTAATCCCTTCACCTTTTTCACCCATCCCCCCAGCCCCCACCCATCTGGTAACCAACAAAAGTTCTCTGTATCTATGAGAATGTTTCTGTTCTGCTTGTTTATTTTGTTTGTAGATTCAATTGTTGATAGATATGTATTTATTGCCATTTTGTTTGTTCATATTTTTTTATCTTTTTCTTCAAGAAGACCCTTCAACATTTCATATAATAATGGTTTGGTGGTGATGAACTCCTTTAGCTTTTCCTTGTCTGGGAAACTCTTTATATGGTCATCGATTCTAAATGACAGCTTTGCAGGATAGAGTAATCTTGGTTATAGGTTCTTGCTTTTCATCACACTGAATATTTCTTGCCACTCCCTTCTGGCCTGCAAAGTTTCTTTTGAGAAATCAGCTGACAGTCTGATGGGAACTCCCTTGTAGGTAATTAACTGCTTTTCTCTTGCTGCTTTTAAGACTCTCTGTCTAGAACCTTTTGCATTTTGATGATGTGTCTTGGTGTGGGCCTCTTGGGGTTCATCTTGTTTGGGACTCTCTGTGCTTCCTAGACTTGTATGTCTGTTTCCTTCACCAAGTTAGGGAAGTTTTCTGTCATTATTGTTTCAAATAGGTTTTCAATTTCTTGTTCTCTCTCTTCTCCTTCTGGCACCCCCAAGATGCGAATGTTGGCACGCTTGAAGTTGTCCCAGAGACTCCTTACACTATCCTCATTTTTTGGATTCCTTTTTCTTTTTGCTGTTGTGATTGGGTGTTTTTTGCTTCCTTATATTCCAAATCAATGGTTTGCTTCTTGGCTTTACCTACTCTACTATTGAATCTGTGTAAACTATTCTTTATTTCAGTTAGTGCCTCCTTCATTTCTAACTGTGCATCCTTCATTTCTGACTGGTCCTTTTTTATGCTCTTGAGGCCCTCTTTAAGTTCACTGAGGTTCTCACTAAGTCCATTGAGCATCCTTATAAGCAGTGTTTTGAACTCAGCATCTGTTAGATTGCTTAACTCCATTTCACTTAGTTCTTTTCCTGGAGTTTTGTTCTGTTCTTTCATTTGGGACCTGTTTCTTTGTCTCCTCATTTTGGCTGCCTCCCTGTGTTTGTTTCTATGTATTACTTAGCGAGAGGTATGGGGCTAGCTGAGACCAGATGCTGCTTGATTGAAAGAATTTAGGAAAAGCTGAAGCAGGATCCAAGACAGGCCAATCCTAAGGTAAAGCAACTGGCAACAGCTTGGGTGTGTCTGAAAGTTGCGTGGGGTGGGGCCTCAGGGAATCACCAGCGGGGCAAACAGTGTGAGCCAGGTTGCTGGAGTCCCAGATATGGCGGCATCTGCCGGGAAGGGCTCACCAAAGGAACAAAAGCCTCTGATAGCACGTCTGTCCAGGAGAAAGCTGCCTCTCCAGCCCTCGCTCCAATGACAGACAGCTTAGTTCTTCCCCATATGACTGGCGCCTTTCAAGCTGCCTCCCCCATGCTGGAGCCTGGAGGGTGGGAGTCCGAATAAGTCCGTGCATGGGCCCTTTAAGAGGAGCTGCCAGGGGCTCCAGCCGCCTCAGCCTCAGTTCCCGCTGGTTTTTCCAGCCAGAAGTGATGGGGACTTCTCTTCCTGGCACTGGAACCCTGAGCTGGGCGCCTGGTGTGGGACAGGGACCCCTCAATCCTCAGGGAGGACCTTCCTAGCCGAGGTATCCTCCTGATTTTTATCCGCCACACGTGGGTGTGGGACCAGCCTGTCCGCCTCCGCCCTCCTACCAGTCTCCATGCGGCTTCTTCTTTAATTCCGTAGTTGTAGGACTTCCTTTCAGCTTGATTTCAGGCAGTTTTGAATGGTGGTTGTGCTGTAGTTTAGTTGTAACTTTGATGTGGTTGTGGGAGGACGCGATACCGCGTTTACCTACGCCGCCATCTTGACCGGAAGTCCTCAGTCCAGAGTGGTCTTTTTACGGTAGTCTTTCTTGATGCTACTCCCAATAGAATGAGGTTACCATGGGAACAGTGATGCACTCATATTTGGACATTTATCTCCATGGAAAACCGTATTTTTTCAAAATGTCCACTTTTGTCCATTGTCCCCATACAGCTCCAACTTTGTCTGCTGTGCCAGACATTGAACATATATGTAAAAGGACAGGTAACAGGTGCAACAGGAACAAAAATGGTGACATTTTCCTGCATGCATGTTGGGGTGGGCATCGGGGAGGCGGACCCAAGAAGCTTGAACAAAACGACGGAGGGGAAGCTGGATCTTTAGGATGAGTCAGGTGATCACCCTTCAGAGTGGGGAACAGCCCTTGAATCAGAGGTCACAGCCAGTGCCAAGGCCAGAAAAGGGGGAGGCTGCTTACTGGTGACCCTGGGGAACAACCACTGAAGGTCAGAGAGTGGGCCCTGAGCATGTGCACCCAGCAGCTCCAAATGGAATTTAAAAATCTGAAAAAATAAATAGTCCTTTACTTAAACCTTGAAATACATTTTTGCTACTTGCTAATTTATGTATTTGTTAATGTAGCCACCAATATAATCACCATACTGTCGCCTCTATAAATGTGTTAATTGAGCAGGTGTAGTGTTTTTTTTACTTACATTATCCTTAACAGTCCTGAGTAGTGCACACAATTGTTTGTTGGAACCCAGCCCTTGTCCTTTCCTGGGGCAGTTAAATGGTGCTCTTTGAGGTCCCCACATGCAGGGCGAGGACAGAGGAGCTCAGGGTCAGTGTCTCGCTTCCCCGCTGGCCTGGAGCCCGGTGTGATCACGGAGGATGCTGCCCCACGCTGAGCAGTAGTACTCAGCCTGGTCGTCAGGCTGGAGCCCAGGATGGTCAGGGAGACCATGCTGCCTCTCCTCGAGCAGAGAATCTCTTAGAGCTCCCGGGGGGCCTGTTTCTATTCCTGCGGGTCAGGAGTTTGGGGGTGCGGCCCTGGTGTTGCTTCGGTCAAGCTTCCCTCTGGTTGCCAACTTTGGTGCTCTTTCCAAGGCAGGGGAGGGTGGCCATCTGTCCTGAGAACTTGGTGAGGGTGACTCGGTTGGTCCTGCCTGGGCCACAGACACTGTGAGGAGGACAAAGGAAAGTGAGAGCAGGGTCACAGGTCACAGTGATTGAGAGCGGGAAGTGGAGCAGACCTGGGTGTGGATCCCACCCCCCCCCCCAGGTGAGGGCAGCCTCACTGTGCAGGGCATGAGCAAGGAGAGGAACCCAGGTCATGTCGGAGACTCAGATCAGAAGCTCTGTTGTGGAGACCGAGCTGCCCTGAGTCTCTATATCATCCCAACTACACATGGAGGCAAAGTTGGTTCACTCAGATAAGCCCTTGTCACCTGTCTGCTCCTAGCCTCCCAGCCTTGGGTCCTCACAAACCAGAAGGAGAAAGAGGAGGAGGAGATGAGCTGACCCAGAAAGCAGAGGTGCCGGCTTTTGCACCCCCTGGGTCCTGGCAGGTCAGAATAATCCAGTGAGCACACTAATGGCTGAAACACCCTGGGACCCGAGAGGTGTCCCAGCTTGGAGGGGCCATGTCAAGATTGTCCCACACTGTCCCTCACGGCCCTCAGACCACAGCCACACCTGTCCTCTGACACACCTACAGCTCCAGTTAGAGGGCCCGGTGCCCTGACCCTCTTTTCTGAGCCCTCACATCTCAGCCCCTAGGATAAGAAAATGCTGGGACCCAATGGGGTTGACTCTGTACGGTGTGGACACTACCAAGTGGGATGATGAAGGAAGGTTTTTGTTTTCCACGGATTACAAGTCAGCTCCTGCAAGCTACGGATCGGGGAAAGAACTGGGGTTTATGACATTTCAGACACTCAGGAGCAGAAAACCAGGCTCACGGGATGACAGAACGCGCCCGTCGCCGGACCCGAGATTGCGGCTCACGGTGAGAAAGCTCAGTGTTTGGGTCCCACATAAGGTCTTACTGTCGGAGCCCACTGGTCTTGCTGGCTCCTCTTTAAAATTGCTATGCAAAATTATTTCCAGAAAAACATTTTCACGGCGTGTAGTTGAAACAATATCGCAAACCCATTGCTCTCTCCCTCACTATGGTTGGAAGTCTGGCCAAGGCTACCTCAGGAGGGCATGTGCGGTCTCTCCTTCCTTTTCAGTCAGCAGCCCTTGAATCTGGCCTCACGATTGATGGGGACAGACTAGAACCTTCCACAGAGCCTGCACACAGAGATTTCTGGGTGTCTATAACTCACGGTTTAATAAGGCCAACTGAAATGATGAAGTAAAAATGCTCCAATAAACAAGGAGGCATTTGCCAACTTTACTTGTTATATGCAACACTGATCTACATTTATTGTAAATTTGTGAGTCACAGAAGTTAAAGTGTGGAATTCAGCATCAGTAAAGGATTAAGTCAAGATCTAGTTTAACCATTACTGTTGGGATAACCCTGAGTAACTCATCGTATCTTCCTACCTAACTCAAATGGCCAATCCTATAAAATGAAGTAAAAATGACCACAACCACTACAGTGAATGTAAAGGTTGCTGATTAGACCGGCCAGTGTGGCTCAGTGGTTGAGCATCGACCCATGCACCAAGAGGTCGCCGGTTTGATTCTCAGTCAGGGCACATGCCCAGGTTGTGGGCCAAATCCCCAGTGGGGGGCATGCAGGAGGCGTCCAATTGATGTTTTCTCTCATCGATGTTTCTATCTCTCTCTCCCTCTCCCTTCCTCTCTCTCTAAAATCAATAAAGGAAAACAATTTTTTTGTAAATAATATAAAGGTTGCTGATTAGACAGTGTGCCGAGCACTTTGTACAACACAGACACTCGGGCACGGTTAGATACTATTTTTCAAAGGAATTTACAGCAGAAACTTATAGTCAATAAAAACATATTGAAAATCTGATGTAAGCCTCTACTTCTAATAAGAAATGGAGTAAACCTGAACGAAACCTCCCTAATGTGATCCCAGAATGGTCCAGTTTCTTCAGAGTAAGAGCCAGGGCCCTTGACAGTGCCGGCCCTTCCTGTCCTCCCTCCTCCGCCTCCCCTTCCACAGGTCGGGGCCAAGCACCAGGGCACCGAGCTCACGCTGTGTGGTGGGCACAACACCATCCCTCTTTCTCACTGAGGCAGGACCTGCTGGTCATCATGTCTCCTGTCCAAGTTAGGATTTCTCTAGGAGCAGCTGAATGAGAGCACTTGGGAAGATGCTTGGATGCTTGACACCCCACCAATCCCATGGGTTGTGCATCTTCTCTGCAAGTGTTTTCTGTCTGTGCCCATGTCTCCTCCACACAGGTGGTCTAGGCTCTGCTCTGGTCATTGGCAAAGGCACAGATACAGTGAGGTAGGTAAGAGGACCAGGTGAGGACAGGAGTCAGGAAGAGATCCTTAGGATGGGCAGAGCAGGTTGTGGTCTAGGGCAGGGCACTTTCTGGGGCATTTGACAAAAGGGATGAGGGGTTCCTCATTTAATCTCTTCCTCATCCTCTCAGAATAAAAAATGCACTCGGTTGGGGGAAAATAGGTAGCCTACCCTAAAGGGCAGGGACTCAGTTTCTGGGGGGGTCTCCTAATGAGCTAGAGAAGGTGCCACAGGAAGAGCGGGGGAGGAAGGACTGTCTAAGACAGAGAGCAAGGACCCCTCTGCCTGCTTCATGATTGGGGCTCCGCACAGGGCCCCACCCCTCCACAGGGCAGCTGTCTGAAGACCCTGCATAATGTGGTGGGATGAACAGCTGAGGACAGGAGGAAGCTGAACAGGACAGAGAGCCTGCGAGAAGATTCATCCAGTCACAGTGCAGCCCAGGCTCAGCACAGAGAAGCTCCTGTGAGCTCAGACACTTGTCCCCTGTCACTGACTTTGTGCCTTCCCATTTGGGACATTCCCATCCTTTCTTGTCTCAGGTACCCACAGCTCCCCTTCCCGTCACAAGAGCCCTGTCCCCACCTGTCCTCCCTGACGTCTGGTCACTAAGACAGGGACCTTCCTCGTGCTGACTCCACTGTGGCAGTTGCTCGGGTCTTCACAGGGGGAGCGGGGGGCAGTCCTGGATTCCACATGGGGTCCGGGTGTCTGAGGTGGCCACCATTGCATCTGAGGGAAGGAACTCTTCTCTGAGCTGCTTTTGCATCGCAAGCAGTCTCCTTGCATGGATAATTTTACACGAACCTCGAGCCAGGTGCAAAACACAACACAGACTCCTGTGTTCCACATGGGAACTGGGGAAACCGAGCCTCTCCCACTATTCCCTGTTATTCTTGGGAATGGAATCAATTCGTGCAAATATATCCCTGCCATTCCCCGTGTCCTGTCCCTGAGTGACTTGGCTGTGTGCTGGTTCTAGTCTTCTGGAGAAGAAAGAGATGACCTGGGCTTTTCCCATGGGCTGAGGGAGACCAGCACCTCGTTTATCAATGGGGTTAGAGCAGTAACAACTGGAAGAGAGACACGAATGGGTGACATTCATTGCTCCCAGTTCCATTAGAGCAGGTTCAGCCTTTTCCACAAGAGGGTTTTGAGGGTAATGGCAGGGGTTGGTATCAGTCTCTGAAACTTTTAGCAGACCCACAGTGCCCCCTGGTGGCCACAGAATCACAACCCTGCATTTACATTATGTAGCAGACACTTGAAGGGAGCTAACCAGCTTCTGATAACTTTTCCTACACCTAGAGAGAAAGGAAGGGGTGGTTGGAAAGTTAGATCCTCAGGCGCCTTCCCTGTGGAGCCACCGCAGCCTGGAACACTTCCCAGTTGGCCTGCTTTATCCTGGCCTTATTCCTTGCCATATCCCGCAAGGACATCTGTCATCCCACTGCTACTAGGTCACGGTTTTCACTCTCCAACTGGGTTTCAGGATGTTCTGCTCACAAATTCATAAATTATCTCTGTGTTAAATATATACCAAATTACCCTGTTTTGAGTTTTGAGTAAGTCAGATATTTCCTACACAATCCCTGATTAATAATTATTATAACTGACCACAAATGGAATCCTTTTGGTGAATAAATCCCCTGTGCCATATGAGAGACAAAACTCTCCAGTGTTGTCATCCTAGAGAGATCCTATGTGCTGGACAAGGACTTGATGTCACATAGACTCGAAGAGGATCAGAATGTCCTTATTAGCAAGAGTGCAGACATTCCCCAAGTGACAGCCCCCATGGCAGGGCTGCGGAGTCTCAGCCGTGGGACACAAATGGTTGGCAGAGTCACCCCAATACAGAGGAGTCTGCCTCACTGCCCCAGTGACCTGGCACCGTGTAGTAACACTGTCACTCTGTGTATGACAGTGCGAGCAGCTGTATCCTCAGGGAGAAAACCACAATTCAGCAAATCACCTGAGTTCATTGAGGCATCTTTGGACCCACAGGATCAGCTGGGTCACCAGAGCCCTGGTTGTTACTCCAGACTGAGGAGAATTTCGGAAGATACAGGGAAGAGCCCCTGGCTTCTGGTGGTACCAACTGATGATTTTTGCCACCAACGTTGGGAAATCTATGCACCTTCTGTTCAAAATTTGCTATAAAGCAAAAACTTCTCTTAAAAATAAAGTCTAATTAAAGAAAAAAATAAAAGCTTTGTGAAAATTATATGGTAAAGGGAAAAACAAGAGGGAGATGCTGAGAGTTCTATCAGATACAAGAAAGTAAAAGAACAAAGAAGAAACATCTCAGAAAAAATGTAACAATAAATGAGAGAGCGAGTTGAAAAAAGTAGCTCTAATTGACACAACAAAACCATATTTTAAATAACAAAATGACAGCCTACTAACTTTTGAATAAAAATGCAGAAATACACAAAATAAGACCTTTGGAAAAATATTTTAGTAAAAAAATGTGTTAGCCTCTATTAAAAATAGAAGACATTTTGTCCTAATAAGAAAAAAAAATTGTTACCATTACAAAAAATGAATACAAAGTCCAATTTTTTTTTTTTTAGAAAAAAGTAGAAATATTATTATAGAACTATTTCACAAGCAGGCACAAGACACTTTCACAGGGAACACTGACAAACCTTCATGGAGTGGACAGGGGTGGGGTTGTGCAGGGGCCCAGGGAGGGGGAGGTCACAGCTCTGAGCCCTGAGCAGAGGGCACCAGGCAGTGCCAGGTGGCTGATCCCAGCTCCTATTACCCAAGACACTCGGAAATGAGCCCTGAGTGCCCTCTGTTGCCCAGGCATAGACACACTCTTGTGTGAGATGATGACTAGAGCCCATGAGACAGCTTCTGCCTCTCCTCTGCTCTGTCCATTGCCCCTTGCCAATGGACCAGTCTAGCTATCTATTTTTTTTTTTTTTTTTTTGTAGCCTCCCCATCACCTTAGGTCATCTTTATGCTTCACTCAGTCTCTTCAGGGTGAGTTTCCAAGTTTCCCTTGGCTGTTTGCAGCAACTAACTCCCCGTTTCTTTATTTGGGGCATTTTACATAAAGAATAATGTACTGGAGCCTTCCCACTGAGAATGGCAGGCTTCTACCCAGAAGCCTGGGTCAAGATCACATGGACTCAAGAGATTTAGCAGTGGGAGGGTCACGCAAAGGGCTGGCAGAGCACAAAGCTGAGTGCGCACAGGCTGCATCTGCTGTGGAATCAAGGGAAGTTTACTTTCTCTCATGCCTGTGTCCCAGACCCCCGAGAGGGGTGAAATCGTTATGGGAGAATTGCGTGGATTACCTTTCTCCGTCGCTAGTGAGAGTGGGGTTCTTTCAATATCCCAAGAAAAAGAATTTTCTGAGACTCGAATGGGAGAGATGGTAGTTTTTATTTGCATGGAGGTACATCCCTCGGTTTGCAAAGACCCATTTCCATTAAACCAGTCCTGGAAAGGGGGCAGCTGTGGTTTCAGCAGAGCTAGAAGTAGAGCCAGTGTCCAGAGTTTCTGTTCCATGGTAGAGCTGGGTCCCGTGAAGCATCAGACTAATTGCAGTCCTTCAGTCCATCGTGTGTGGGATCCACATGGCCATGAGCCATGTGGGCGAGTGCAGAGCAAGAGAGCCCCACAAGCCAGGAGCCAGGCATAGGCAGCAAGAGTGCCAAGAGGGGGAACTCCTTTGTTCAGGGGCTTAAATATCAAATCTTCCTGCACTTGCAATAGCCACATTTATTCTGGCCACCGACTTGTTCCCAGGTGTGATTGATAGGCAAGCACCTTTCCACATCACCCAGACCTTATTGGACAGGTGTCTATTGCCCAGTCCCTTCCCCCACCATTGATCTGCTGGGAACAGACCTGGAGAGTGTTAAACTGCAGCTTTCTGGCAAAGCTGTGCAAATGGCACGTCCATATTATCTGGCCTTCCCTTTGCTCCTTTTTATTTAATAACCAGGTTATTACAATGGTGTCACAATGACCTGAAATTCTGACATTGTCCTTTCTGGCATGCAACCTTCCAGGGTCCCATTATGGACAGATTCAGGGCCAAGTGGCCCGTCTCGGCCTATGTGGTGGGCAGCCCTGCAGTGGATGCCAGCTTTCCCACCTCTTAGCCCCACACCTCTGTGTGATAGCCCTCCCTCGAGGCTGCATGGACTTTGTCACTGGGTTCTAACAAAGTAGGACAAAATGATGAAGTGTCATTCTGAGATGCAGTTATGAAAAGGCTGACCTGCTGGTTTCCTCTCTTCTGTGTTCATTACCTGTCTCTCCCTGTCTATGTCTCTCCGTATGTATGTCTTTGTCTTTTCATATTTATCTGTCTCTCCGTATCTCATTGTCCCATGTCTGACTCTCTGAATCTGGGTTTTTGTTGTTGTTGTTGCTTGTCTCTTTCTCTCTTTTTGTTTTTCTCTATGGTTCTTTCTGTCTCTGTCTCTGTCTCCCTCTCTCTGATCCAATATTTTGAAGAAGCAAGATCAGACATAATGTGCAAAGAACCCATACAGGCTTCCAGCCCACAGACTGATAAAACCTGAGGCCCTTACTTCAAACTGAATCCTGTCAATGACTGGTGACTGATCACGAAGAGAGACCTTGCAAAGGTAGAGCCTCAGGTTGGACCAAAGCAGCAGCCTCCCAAAAAACTTTGAGACAGAGTCTACCATCTGGGCCTAAATGGATGCTGGTCACAGAGATGGAGAAGATCAACGTTTGGTCTGGTAAGCGCTAAGTGAGGGCAATGCTCTCACACAGCAGAGACAACCAGCATATCTCTCCATGCCTGGCCTGGCCCTGCCTCCCAATCCTTCCCTCACCCATCCCCAGCTCTCTCCAGAGAGCTGGCTGAGTTCACCGGCCACATCCTCTTCTGCCTCTGAGTGTCCGCAACCTTGAGCTTCCCCTGGCACGCTGGTCCCAGACGTGCGCAGGGATTGCTCCATTTGTCCTGCGCACGGTGTACGTTTCACCACGGAAGCCTCGGGGATCCCATCTAGCGCCCTGCCCTCCCTCTGGCACCTGCTTCATGTCCCTACAGCTGGCTCTTCTCTCCCACACGAACTTACTGCCATGTTTTTGTCCACTGGCTCCTCTGGGCTGTGAGCTCCTGGAGGGCAGGGACCATGTGGGTCCTGCCAGCACTACCCCCAGGCCTAACACAGCCCTGCTCAGGGTGGATGGTGGACGCAGCTGAATCAATAATGAGAGTGTCTCAGAGCCACTCCTGCCACCAAGCAACACACTGTGGAGAAGGGGCGTGATAATAAGTGTGCATGCTGGTTGGAGGTACGAGGATGCCCAGAAGGACCCAGACTGCCCCTTCCCTGCTCCAACTGCTCCACTGAGCACAGATTGCACCCTAGGAAGCAGATGTCAGAAAGACCCCAATGTGAAGTTGGCCACATTGGGGAAACCTTGAGAAGACATGCTTGTTTTGGGTCACATCACTGGCGAGGAGGAGCCAAGACTGGCCCCAGCTCTGTGTCTACAAAGCTGGGGCCCTGGTTGCACCAGACCTCCTCAGGGCTGGGGGTGGGGGGGCGTCAGTATAACTGTGTATGGACAGTAATGGTGTAACTGTGTACAGCGTGGGGTGCAGGGTGAGCAGTCAGCAGCCTAGATGGGCCCTTGGGGAGCTCCTTGTCTGAGGAGGAAGCCCAGGTAAGGGACCCCAGGCAGTGACCTCACTTCCTGGTGATATCGTTCAACAGAACTTGGAACCCTGGTAACCAGGCAGCCACATTCTAGAGAAGCCTCCACCCAGCTCACTTGTCTAGAGACATTTGACAGAGTAACATGTTTTCTTGCTGTGTCTCCAATTCACAAGGCTACGGACTCAGGAAATCCCACAGTGACAGCCTCTTCAGACGCTGCAGACGTTGGCTCAGGTCTCACCCTAGACACCTCCGGCCTTTTTCTCAGAGGGACCCAAATGTAATGCAGGGAGGCCCAAGGTGGTCCAGTTTCGGGCCAGGCCACCCCTGTCATCCCACCCGAGCAGCCCTATGTGTGTGTGGAAGGCGAGGGGTCCATGTGGTGGGGGACCACCCTGAGCAAGAGCAGGCTGAAGAAAGGTCAGAAGTCTGATGAGTCGAACATGTTCAAACCCCAGGTCAGGGTGAATGTGGTGTGAGGTGGTGCCCTCTGCCTTAGGTTTATCCTGAGCCCTAGAGGTGAATTTCATTTCCCCAGCTGGAAGTCTGCACAGACAGAGCTGGGCCTGATTTCAAATCAGAAGTTCAAAAGGACAGAAGCATCAATGATGGTCCGACAGGGCTCTGATGCTTTCATTGGGTCACTCTCATTGCAGAGCTTCACTCAGGAGGTCAGCGAGGAGATAGATGGTCCATGGGGACACCTACTCCATCTCCCTGAGTGAGGGGGCAGGTGCACTAGGCCACCAATAAGGGTCACTGCAGGCTCGAAGTGAGTGTGACCCTTAAGGAGTCTCCAGAGGCAGGGTCTAGGTTTGGCCGGGAATAGACCCCTGCACAGATCCCTCCCAGGCTTCTTCGCAGGGTTGCATCCAGTTTCTACAGACAGTTCAGCATATGTAGCCCTGACCTGCAGCAGCGTGTTCAACTCCTCCAGACTTGTCTTGAAAACCTGGAGCCCACAGAGGCAGAAATCAGCAGTGAGAAAGTGGGAGTGGGATAGGAAAGGCATGTAAGCCTAGGAAAAGGGTCAGGTGTGTACGTACAGGGAGGATCCCTGAAGGCTCTGGTGTTTGTGCCAAGAGCTAAGTCTGGCCTCGGACCACCCATGTGGTGGATGCAGGCAGGAAGATATCCTGTGGTGGATTCTGAGCTGTGTGTTCACTGGAAGGCCCTGGCTGGGTTCTGTCCCTGGGGAACACATGAAAAGGCAGGCACGTGGGTGATCTTTTCTCCTCTCGCAGCTCCAGCATCAGCCCAGAAAGCAGAGCCGGCTCCAGCCTGTGCTGTACATCCTGGGGAGCCAGGTGCAGGTGCAGAAGCCAGTGTAGAAGGAAAGGCCACTCCAGAAACAGAGGAAGGTCCACCTCCAGCAGCTACTCCAGAGCTGCAGGCAACACCAACATCCACGCTCTCAGCTGCTCTGGTTCGAGTGCCAGCATGTGGAGTAACATCTGCAAGGAAACAGGAGCTGGCACAGGACTCAACGCCACTCCTGGGAGAGCCATCACCAGCACCCACACTGGCTCCTGCAGGAAGCCAGGAGCTGGCATATTACCCACACCCCTGAAAGAAGAGCTGGTTTGAGAACCTCCCTCAATGCCAACTGTCAGCATCATGTGAGTCTCATTCATAGAGTCATCACAAAACAGGCAATGGTTCCATTGCATAAAATCCAGTTTCTGGCCACCTTGGGCTTCTAGTTGCCTGTGATTTTTCCCACATACATCTTGTAGTAAAGAGGCAGTAAATAAGTAAGTAAAAATTTTAAATCATTTTCCCAGACAGAGTGAGAAATGTCAATGTTTGTTTTACAAGGGTAGTAAATGCATCCTTTCTTACTCATAGAACAATCCATCTCAATTTTAGTCATGATCAGCCACAATTTCTGATTCTATTTAGTGGGTAAATATATAGAGCACTCATGTGATACCTATATTTGGTAGGAAATATGTTCATACAGGGTACCATGCTGAAGAACACAGGGTTTGGGTCAGTCTGCCAGGGTCCAATTCTGGCTCTGTTATCTAACAGCATCATGATGATTGTCTCTAGAATGAGAATAAAATGTGTTTTACTTTATGGGTTTGTTATAACGTTTAATCACATAAAATAAGTGAAATGTTTTGAAGGCCCAGCACACTTAGTAAGGACTCATAATCTGCTAATTACTATCGCAATATATGTATGTAACAATAATTATTGTGAAGCTTGTGCACTTAATTTTTAATTACTATTGGGCGTTTGCCTATTATGGATTTTATCAGTGGAAAACGTGTGGTGAATTTAATAGTTCTTTCCCTTTCACATGTTACTTAATATTTAAAGAATAATAGGGACTTAGACTCATCTTCCTCCACTTAAAGTCCATTTCGATTCCTCTGCAATACCGTTTTATTTCATTGAATATCTTTGAGGAAGAAATCTAGGGTACACATTTCCACTCACCCCAACTTCTCAGAAAGACTAACTTCTTTAACATTTTTTCAGAACCTTAATGTAACAGTAAAAATTACCAAATCTCACCCAGGCAATGTGGCTCAGTGGATTGAACGTCGTCCCATGGACTGAGAGGTCTGGGTTCGAATCCCAGTCAGGACACATGCCCGGGTTGCGGGCTTAATTCCTAGTAGGGGGCGTGCAGAAGGCAGCCGATAGATGTATCTCTTTCACATCAATGTTTCTATCTCTCTCCCCCTTCCTCTCTAAAAAAAATCAATAAAATACATTTTTTAAATTACCAAATCTCAGCCCTGTATATTGTATAACATAAGTAATAAGTCTATTTATTCCACAAAATTAAAGAACATGTTTAGAAATCTAGATTTAAAAAAAAACAAAAAACACTTCATGGAACAGGGCACCTGGGTCAGGACACACAGGAGTGTCCTGGAACTGGAAATCAACAGTGAAATAATGTGTCAGGACCATGGACAGCAGCCTCTTACTACAATCCTCTCCTGACAAACAGGCATCAGAAACTCGTGCGGCTTTTCTCATGTTGAGCTCAAGATTAGGGATTTATTTTTGTTCTTAACCAAGAAGCAGGAAGACTGATACTTATGTTTTCTCAAATGCCTCCTTTTTTTTTTTTTTTTTTCTTGTTTCTTTAGCAGGTCTTCTGGAGACGATTCATAGGATTTCAGGGCCCATAATTGCATCGTCTCTCTCCAGGAACAACAGAACCTGAACCAGCCTTGACACCGCCTCAAGCCCTGGCACAGACAGGGACCTTGGTGAATCTTGGGGTCGGGGGCGTCTCCGCACGGGAGGCCCCACGTGGACCAAGTCACAGCTGTGTCTCTGGCCCTGAGAGGTGAAGTAGGTGTGCACTCACCACATCATGTCATAAGTGCCCTCACTGATATAGGAGGGCCCCAACTCAACACCTGACCATGGACCATCTCCAAACCTACACCCTACACCATCTTCACTGTGCTGAGAGATTTACAAAATGAGAAGGACTTGGACTGCCATTGCTGGCTCTGAGAATGAAGGAAGAGGTCCATAAGGAAGGCCAGTGAGCTGAGCGCTGGGAGCAAAGGTGAATGAAGTGAAACACAGTTTAAAAAAAATTCAGCATAATAACAATGAGAAACCACAGGGAAGTCTTAGGCAGGAGAATAACATGATCTCATTAGGAAGATGAATAATATGATCTGATTTCCAGTTTTAGGAGCCCAGTGGATTGTAGGCAGAATGAGTGGAAAAGGGAGACTCCTTAGGGAGTCAGCGTCCAGTAGAGAGGTTGCCCCTGTGTCCAGGGGGAGGAGTGTGGACAAGGGTGTTAACAGGGGAGATGGGGAGAAATGGAGGAGGGAGCCTCAATAGAACCTACAGATGGATTGGATCTGGGGGAACAGGAAAGAATCGTCCAGAATGGCACCAGGAGTTTTGTGCTGAGTACCAGGCTGGATGGTGATGTTTCTAAGGGAGTTTAGAGGGAAGGAAACATGGATTCATCCAACAGCATTGAGTCTAGACACCTGCAGATAGCTCAGTGCTGCTGAAATGCAGCATCTGTGAACATATTGGGCAAGAGAAGAGACTGAAAATGCAGAAAAAAGCCTAAATTATGAAAAGCCTCCTTTTTCGGTGGGTTCTTTTCATACAAGCAAATGGATGTCCTCTGGCCACTGTTTTAAAAAAAACGGTGGCATGATGTTGAGAACGTTCTCTCTGGTGTAGTGGTAGAGTTTAGCTTATAGGACAAAATGCTGAAGGCATTTGAAGGAGACAGGTGAGACTGGAGCGAGAAGTCAGGACGACTAAACCCTCCTCCTGACCTACTTCTCTGCAATAGAATTACCCATTACTTGACATCAGCATTCTTTTTGCAAAATCTCTGCATTTGGAATGCAAATTCTAAGATGCATTCAACTAGGGATGCTTATCTAATCCTCTGTTCCCAGGGTACATGGCCTTCTCATTTTCTCTCCTTTCTCCCCTTTGGAGAGTGTGCGGCTGTTGGCTGGCTCAGGAAAGACATAACTCATTGACCATCAGCACAGCCTTAGTGGGGAGAAGACCCCATGGAAAAGGAGCCTCGCTGTTCCAAGAGCAAAGAGGTCATTGATTTCTAATTATTGAAACACTACATCTCAGCAAGGCACAACAGCCACTTTCCAAGGCTCCAGGTACTTAGCAAAGGGCTCTGAGACTCCATGGGATGGCCCGAGGAGGAGATGGCTGGGAAGAATGAGGATCTGCAACCACTGTGGAAGATTCAGTTATGGCTTTCACATGGTGAGCTTCTCACTCTGAAGCATGAAAGATGGCATTGAGGTCGGGACGGAAGGGCATCCCTCAACGTTGCCATCCTGAGAAAGATGTCTCAAGAGCCCCAGAGCTTCCCACATGGCAGGGCATGAAGGACAGCAAAGAACAAAAACAGGTAAACTGAGCCCTTCACTTGGTCAGAGGGTATGGACAATGATGGTGGAACTGTGTATGGTGTGGGGTGCAGGGTGAGCATCAGCATACCAGAGGGGCACTTGGGTAGATTTTTGTCCGGGGAGAAAGCCTGGTAACCAGGCAGCCACATTCTAAAGAAGCCCCTTTTCTCGGTTCACTTGGCTAGAAACCGTGGAACTGACAGGATGCTTATCAGTCTGGTCCCCACGTTGCCAGGCTGTGGCCTCAAGAAAGGTTACAGTGACAGCCCATTTAAAAAAATAGATCACCTGTCACCCCAAGCGCCCCTGGCCTTTTTCTCACAGGGACCCAAAGGAAACACAGGGAGACCCAGGTGGTTCCGTTCAAACCAGGCCACCACTCTGCTCCCACCTGGGCGTCACTGTCACCACCTCGTGTGTGTGCGTGCGTGTGTGTGTGTGAAGGGAGAGAAGTGCACAAGGGGAGAACCAACCATGAGCAAGAGCAGGCTGAGGAGGTCAGAAGCCTAGTGGGTCCATCATGTCCACAGCACAGATCAAGGCTGCCTGGGTGGATGGACGTGGGGTGTGGGGGCATCCTCTGCCTGAGGAGTATCCGGATCCCTGGAGATAAATCTCATTTCCCACAGGGGGAGGACTGTGCAGACACAGGGCTGGGCCTAATCTACGAGCAGAAGTTCAAATGGTCAGAAGAAGCAGCAAGAAGAGCTGGCAGGGCTCTGAAGCCTCCAGATCAGCTGCCGGTCACTGTCACTGCAGAGATCCACCCAAAAGATCGAGGAGGAGGCCAACGGGGACAACGACTCCATCTCCCCAAGTGAGGGGCAAGTGCGCCAAACCACCAACAAGGGCCAGTGCAGGCTCAGCGTGAGTGCAGCCACTGAGGGGTCACCAGACGCAGGGCCCAGGCGTGGCTGGTGAAGGCCCCTCCCAGCCGCCACCCAGGCCACTCCCCAGGGTCCGGTCCAGACTCCACATGCAGTTCAGCACAGTCAGCCCTGATCAGGAGAACCATGGTTAAGGCTCCTGGACTTGAGTTGAGGACCTGGAGCTCTTGGAGGCAGAGGCCAGTGGGGAGCAGAAAGTTGGGGTGATGAATGTGAGGGGCTGAGGCTAGACACACGGGGACAAACCCTGGATACTGGCTCTAAGCCAGGAGCAAAGTCTGGCCTCAGAGCACCCATCCAGTGGACCGCAGGCACTAAGGTGTCCTGTAGTGGGTCCTGGACCGTGGCTTCTATGGAAGGCTCAGGCTTTGGTCTGTCTTAAGAGGGGACAGGGAAAGACAGGCATGTGGGAGAACTCTTCCCCTCTGGCAGCTCCAGCATCAGCCCAGGAAGCAGAGCAGGCCACTGCTTTAACACCAGTACATCCTGAGGAGCCAGGTGCAGATGCAGAAACCAGTGCAGAAGGAAAAGCCGTTCCAGACCCGGCAGAATGTCCACCTCCAGCAGCCGCTCCAGAGCTGCAGGCAACACCATCCGTCCCCTCAGCCCGGAACCCACCAGCTCTGCCAGGAAAACCATCACCTGCACCTGTGCTGGATTCTGAAGAGGACCGTGAGCTGCCACATTACCCAGCACCCAGTCTGAACCCACCATCACCTGCGCCTGCACCCAAGACGTGACACACTACCCAGTTCCCGTGAGGAGACCCGTCACCCGCACCCCCGGTGGCTACCGCAGGTGGTGAAAAGCTGGCGCATTACTTGACACCCCTGAAAGCAGAGCTGGTTTTTCGAACCTTCCTCAATGGCAGTCCTGGAGCCTCTTCTTCCACTGCTCCCCCACGACCAGGACTCCCTTTACCCTCCCTTTCCAAGCTTTTGCTTTGGTGGCATGTTTTTTACATGTTATGTTTCCTTTTATCGTAAATTACATATAAAATGTTTTTGTCAAATTGTACACGTCATGAGCGTGTGCACATTTCCGAGGCTGTGCACGCTTCACCAAAAGATATTTGGAGAATGTTTCAACTCCCCAAATGAAAACCTTTCACCAAAAGACTCACTCGCCATTCTCTCCTTCCCCAGCCCCCGGCAGCCTTCAATCTGCATTCTGTGATCCTTTATCTATTCTGGATTCTTCCTATAAATGGTATCTTAACCACAGTTGCCTTTTTGTGGCTGCCTACATATATATTGTAAGAGGGGACTCATTCATTTCTTTTGTTTTTATTTGAACTAGCATTTTTGTCCTTTGAAAGGGCAATCCAGGATAAATGAAAGATTAGATATAAAGAAAGAAACCCTTTTCGTTAGCATGCGCATAATCCCAGGATAGAGACCCTGCGTGGGACACCAGAGCCACAAGCCAGACAGGAAAAGGCTGACTCTTTCTGTGCCTCCAAACAAAAACAAGAAAAATGCAGAAAGCTGGGAAGAAAAATCACAAACTGGAAAGCATTCCTTGCAACCCAAGGCCAGAGGAAGGTTTAACATCCCTGCGATGCAGAAAACTCTCAAAAGTCCGTGTTTTTAAAAGTACAAGGAGAAAACATATGCACTTAATGATGAGAGGCAATGCACATGCCAGTACATGTCAGAGATGCCTGAGCTCTCCGATGGGGACACACGCACTGTCGACACTGGAGAGCACCTTGTCACAATCAGACTGGCAGGCTTCAAGTCAGGAGGTGACCAGCCCTGGAGACAAAGTGAGGAAGCAGCGACCCCAGCAGATCTTTTGGAGAGAAGTGGAGAAGGCCCCTCCTCTGGGAGAACGGTGTGCAGAACCCTTCCAACTTCCACAGGAGCTCACCTTCCGGCAGGGCTCATCCCAGGAGGTTACCCCACAGAAATACTTGCACAATTTTTCAAAGATGTATTTTCCAGACTATCCATCAGAGTACCAGTGAAATAGACAAAAATTGAAAACAAAACCACTAATGTCTGTGGAGAGGGGTTGGTATCCATCCATGCTGTACCACCATAAAAGAATGAAGTTGAGCAGCTGCTAGGGTGGGTGCAGGGGGTCTGGACGTGCCAACAGATATAAAAACCTCAGGCATTTACTTAGATGAGACACTTGGACCAACCCTCTGCATCCAGGATCCCACCTATTAGGTTACTGACATACATGTGATTTCAGCAGGCAGGCACACCTATATATAAATGAGTCTGCATGTGACAGAAAAGGACAACCAGAGGTGAAGCTTGAAAGACACCCACCAAACTATTCATGATGGTCACCTCTGGGGGTGGGACTTGCAAATCTCTTCTCTTTTAGGTGGTGGTTAAATTTTTTATAAGGAGCATTACCTTTATAATTCCAAAAAGATTAAAATATGTTAATATCCATTTTTTACTCATCTGTGGAATAAAGTACATTCTTTAGTTATTATTTTTCAAGTTGTTGATTACAAGGACAATGGGATTTACGAAAGTAAAATAGTGAATTCTAAAAGAAATAAAAATGAACAGAAAAGGCCTTTCCCTCAGGAGGAGCACCCTCTCAGGTGGTTTCCAGCAAATTGCTAGTAAAAAAACAGATGCAGAACAGGGGTTGAGTCAAACACCAAAGACCCCAAAAGCAAGTCTTGCTGGTTAACAAGATTCCAGGTAGAACCAATGGATGAGATTTACCAAGAATAGTCAGAATATATCATCAGTGCCTTTGAAAAATGAATGCCCTGCCAAGGAACAGGGTACACCCAACTTACGCTTGGATTGAAGGTACTGTGAAAATTCAAATTTTATTTGGAATCATGATGAGTAGTTATAGGATTTTTAATTTCCCACATGTAAGACAAAACTGTATGAAGACCCTTTGTATCATTTCTTTCCTGCTCCTCTCTCCCTTGATATTTGTCTTCTGCTCAGTAGGATGGCCCAGCAGAGGCTCAGGTCCACCCGTGTTAACACCCTCCACCCCCTCCAGTGCCTGTCCACACCTATCAGAGCTGATTCATTTTACCATCTCTCTGATGGATTTTTCTCACAGGAAAATCAAAGGCCAAGGGTCAGAATTCTCCAAAACCAACCATCACTTCTAACAGAGTCATTCCATAAGAAGCTCAGAAGAACGTACTGTGGAAATCTAATGATCTGAACCTGCTTTGTTTTGTTTGTTTGTTTAGTTCATTAAGAGTTAAAAAAGAGCATCCCTGCACCACTGTGCAGGTGTGGGTGGGAGAGGGGTGGGTGCTGGGAAGGAACACTACTGGCAGGGACAGGGCCTCTTGTTCCCAGATTCAGCCACAACGTGGCAGCTGTTTTTATAAGGAAAAGGGTGGTTTCTGCTGTGAACACCATCCTACGTCTGAGTCATTGCTCAAGGACACCCCACATGCTCTCCACGCTCCTGCTGGGTCCCCTGCATGTTGCCTTCCCAGCAAGTGAGAAGTCCAGCGTAGCAGTGACCTCACCTTTCTTCTGCCTCTCCATGTCCTGCCTGCAGCCTTCTCTAGGGTTTAAGACCAAGGGCATCATCAAGAAGCATCTTGGGGACTGTTACCAGATGTTTGATCTACTGCAAAATGAACCCAAAGCACAAGCAGAGACAGATATACCTCCTTTGGATGTAAAATAACATGCAAGAAAGATTTTACCATTTCCTTGGAAAATGGTGTTACCTTATCAAAGAAAAATAAAATGGAAACATTCTGCTTTCTTTTCGAAAGACTTTTAAAAGTACACAGCTTTTTTTCTGACCCTCACGCTATTTTCTTTTCTACAATTGCAGATGCTTCAACATCAGGGATATTGGTATGTATTCTGGAGTCACTCACTGGTTGAATTTTTTTTTTAAGTTGACTTTTGTCAATATAGCCACTCTAATTCTGAGTCTTGAAGTAGGCCAGGCAATGTGGTTAAAGAAAATGGTCTTATGTGTGGATGGTTTATGGTGAGCGTGTCTCTAGAGAAGTGCTATGAATCCAGAAGGAAGAGCGTGGTGAACTGGTATTGTTATGTTTTTCTCCTCGAAGACAATAGGTAACGCAAACTCCATCAACAGTGCCTCAAGAGACTCTTTAAGGTGCCTACTCATCAACTGGCAAAAAGCTAACTCGGCTTTTCGAGGAAAGGACTGAGAGTCTTCCTTTAAAGTGTTACTACCTTGCCCTGGCCGGTTTGGCTCAGCGGTTAGTGCGCCGACCTGCGGTCCAGAGAGGCCCGGGTTCGGTTCCCGCTAAGGGCATGTATCTCAGTTGCAGTTTGTCCCCAGCCCTGGTTGGTCATGCAGGAGACAACCACTCAATGTGTCCCTTTCACGTCGATGTTTCTCTCTCTCTCTCTCTCTCTCTCTCTCTCTCTCTTCTCTCTCTCCCTCCCACTCTATCTGAACAAAAAATAGAAAAATGTCCTCGGGTGAGGATAAAAATAAATAAAGTGTTACTACCTCATCCTCCAAGAACTCTTATCTGAGCCATCTCTTGCAATGCAGATTTCTGGAAGAAGCTATCTAAGCCAATTAGTTTAGCTTAGTTCACCTGTGATTTGCTAAATCAATGAGTTTTGCTATATGATACCTGTTCTCCATGAAAGTATGTCTCATAAAGTGTAAGTGTGTTTGCCAGTAAAGAAGCCTATGTTTCTAGAAGTTATGGAATGTGTTTGCCAATCTAGGGAATGCTGATTGCTTATTTTTAGCTGCTTCTCCCCACCCGATCCCTCCAGAATTAGGCAGTTCTTAATGAGTGAATCATAGCAATACATTTCTTTCCATAAATTCAATATGACCAATTTAAACTGTGTGGTCTTATTAACCAAGACTTTGACTGGAATGCTACCTCTAAGAGACATGCCTTGACTCTGGATGTCACCAGAAGCCTTAAGGGATTGATATTGACTTCCAAAACCAATCAAAGCCACTGCAAGAATGGCCTGATACGTTGTTTGGTCACATGGTCCATGGCAGCCTTTCCATGTAAGGACTGAAGGTTGCTTTCCTGACAGATGACAAGGAAGGAACCTCAAGACATTTGGGGGAACCTCAGGATTTGAGAAATTCACCCAAACCTACAGGTATTTCAGGCAAAGCTGGATGGAAACTGTGGCTTGGCGTCTCTGCCCTGAGGGGCTGATTAAAAGCTCAATCTAAAAAGTCCTTGTGAAAATTCCAGCAAAGCAGATTTGAAAAGACCTGTGTATAATCAATTTGATCAATTGCTATTCTTGTTGTGTTTATGCAAATAATCAGGCCACATTAAAAATAGACTTAATGCAGTCTCTTTGAAAATGAGGGTAATTTTAGGGAGAAAAATTGTGTTTCAATGGAAACCACAATGCCCAATTGTGAATTTTGGACTCCATCCAGTAGAGTTAACTGTCTTCAAAGTTTTGTTTTTAAGGCTGTGTCTGTGTATGCCATACAGACCTCAGCACCTGATAACATCACCAAAGATATTCAAACTGTAGACAAAGAGCATCTAAGACTGTAAGTTCAGAGGACCCATCAGATTGTCATTGCTTGCTTTTCATTCCAGCAAAAACCTTACATCTGAAAGTCTTCTCAACTGGTTGATGATTTGCTATGTGCATTAACCTTGTGTTTTGTGTCCTTCCCTCTGTTTTTATAGAATGTATGTTATGTCCTTATTTGCTTAATTGCTTGTTCACACAATATAGGCCTCACTTTAGAAGTCATCTGCATCACTATCTCCTGATATGAGACTCAAAGGTTTGGACTAAATAATCGAGTCGGTGAAGTATGAGATGGTCTATGAGCTTCATTTGAAATTGTTTTTCCTTTTCTGCCCAACTGGTTCAGACAGAAAAGGTCCACAGTTCTTCACCGGGGAAATCTTAGAATATTTCCTTTAGCTTAATTTGGGTTAAGTATGAGGGACAAGAGGGCTTCAGACAGGTGTGACACACCTTCCTCCAGGGAAGCCGTTCCTTCAGCCTAATATGGGACTCTCTAAAGTTAGCCCTTCCCTTTATCACATGGGTTTTCACCTCTTACCAGACCTTTAATTGCTATAATTCTTCCCACTTTTGAATTATGCCTTTTAACCTTCTTGTCAAGTTTGTCACTTCTAGTATACAGCCAGCTTGTCCAGCCTGTCATCCTCTAGACATTGCCTATGCCACCTCCCAGGGACACAAGACTGACCTGGACTTTGCAAAATCCCTCTTCCCTGCATGAAGACTCCCCTTCCCTTTTGCTCCCTTCTTCCTCTGGCAGAAAGGGAAACCTCTGAGCCTTGGGCTAGGCAGGACTGTGCCCCAGTGACAGCACAGAGCAATGATAAGAAGATGGAGACCTTCATCCCTTTACCCTTTGTAAGATTACAAAAAGCTCATCTTCTCTAAGGGGGAGATTTTTACCATTGTAACTAGCTAGTTATTAATGTTAATAATAGGAAAGGAACAAAGGGGAAGCCAGACATTGTAAGCATGGTCATCTGGACAGCTTCACCAGGAAACTGCAACTTTACACTCCCAATGGAACAACCGATTTATTCTCTGCAAAGCATTGGGGGAAGGGGTCCAACAAATGGGGAGATGGATGCATGCACAGTGAAG
Organism: Tadarida brasiliensis; assembly: GCA_030848825.1. Taxonomy (NCBI): domain Eukaryota; kingdom Metazoa; phylum Chordata; class Mammalia; order Chiroptera; family Molossidae; genus Tadarida; species Tadarida brasiliensis. Next base: position 18,892,112 of record CM061277.1, on the reverse strand, counting down.
TTGGGGTGATGTAGGGAAAGTGCTTGCCTGTCAGTCTAACCTGGGAACAAAGGTCATTGGCTAGGAGGGTGAACCCCAATGCAAGCTCACAGAAATTTGAGAATACAGAATCTCAAGACAAAGGAATTCTCACTTTCCTTTTTCTCTTGCTTCACTCCTGCCCCCTCCATCACCAGGTGGCCCTATAAGGACTGCAGCTGGGAACACAAGCTTACCTAGCCTGATGCTAAACTGGATTGTGCAAGTATGGCACAGAGTCTCTGGGCAGTGGCTTTGATTCTAGCTCTGCTGAAGACAAAATGGGACATTTTTCATGGCAGAACGAAGGGAGATGGGACCTTGGAAACTCAGGGGTTTAATTCCACAGAAATAAAGCTTTCCATGATACCCCATCCTCCTGTGGTAACCTCAGGAAATTCTTATTCCCACAGCACCCCAAGACCTCCACTGCCACCAGTAACATGTGAGGACACAGAGAGCACCCCACTGACAATAGGATCAGCCAGCACAGTTTCACAGGTGTGCAGAGGAAGGGGTGAGACTTTCTCACTAACAAATTTAGTCAGGATATATTGGTTTCACAGAGAACATTTTAGAGTGTTAGTAATGAAGAAATCTGTCCTTCTCAATACCAACATTCTAGGAAAATCCAATGGTGATGGCTTCTAGATTTCTCCTCTATCAAGTTATTTTTTGCATTAGAAATTAATAAGCACCTATGTGGAGGTACTCTGAGAATATTTATGTATCCTACACCTCCTAAAATTTTTGCCAACTAGTTTTCATCTCTTGATGATTCTTGCCCAAATCAATTATGACTACCATGTCCTTTCTCTCTATCCTGAGCTGGAATTGCACTCAGTGGGCTGAGTCAATGGTCAAGGGTGTGGGGAGGTCACTGCAGAACAAGGCCTGGACTGGGACATCAGCTCACAGAGGCCACCCAGAAGCTAGGCACCTCCCCCTTCCTGCTTGGCCAGTCTCAGCAGTGGCTGTTCTACCTCCTCCAAGAAGTGGGTGAGAAGATGCTTTTCCTGGAGAAAAGTCCTGTTGAAGTATTCCATGGGGCCAACAGGTTTTGGGTTTGCTTTAAAACATAGTTCGCTTTGCGAAACTGACTTTTGCATAGGCGGGGTCTCCTGCTCGGCAGATTGAAAAGGTGCAGACCCAGCTGGAGAGAGAAAAGAAGAGCTTCGAGGATTTGGAGACCTTCAGTGAAGAGCTGATCGAAGAGTAAGAGCAGTTGCAATCTGAGATGCAGACCCTGAAAGCTGACAGCACCATGCAGATAGGCCCTCCAGAGCCAGTGCCTCCCCTGGAAGCCCTGCCCACAAGAGGAGAGTCCAGAGCCATACCCATGTCCTGGTCATTGATCAGTAGGGATGCATGGGTTACGAGTTTCCTCGCTCAGCTGCAGCTCGGGCCAGCAATTCTCAACCACAGTAGGGGGACGGGGACAGATTTCACCTCTAGAAATGTGGTTTTAATAGTATTTTTTTCTTTTTAATCAAATTCAGATATAAAAATCTGATAATGCGCAATTAGCAGGACACTCACAGTGCCCTTGATGTGTTAATGTTCACGTGTCTTACAATTTGATAGCTGACTGCAGAGAATATTTTGAAATGACAGAATCTATTATAAACTAAGTAGTGAGTTCTTTTTCTCAAGACCAATATCCCACCTCGGATCAAGTATTTTATAATTGGCATCCCAATGAACTTGAGTGATCATCGTTCCCAAAAAAGCTTTCAACAGAGGTCTTCTCTACTTGCTTTTGTGGTCTTTGACCCTTGATTTTTCAAACCCTTTTCCACTTATTTTTTTAACTCATCAAGAAAAAAATACAACTGCTAGATTCTACACTCAGTGTTTTCTACAGCTGCAATTAAGAATTGCAGCATCAGGGATATTGGTATGTATCCTAAGTTATTCACTGACTGAATTTAAAACGGAGTTGGCCTTTGTCTATATAGCCACCTTCACTCGGTACTGAAATTGAAATGGGCATGGGCGTGCCGTGAGAGAAATTGGCCTCACATGTATAGTTCTATGACCAGTGAGTCTCTAAGAAATTGCTATGAATCCAGAGGAATGAGCAGGGGGATCTGTTGGGCCAGCCCACCCTCCATGTCTGGAGGAAGTAGTGATCCCCTTTCGTAACTTTCTGATGTCTGTGTTTCAACAGAGTAGATATTTTGGTGAGCATTAGTGATGATGAAATCTTTCTGGGTACAATCATGCCAGGTAGGACCAATGGGGAAGGATTCCCAGCAATAGGTTTGAGAAATGTGTGCCCTGCCAACCAAAAGGTTTTCCCCTGCCTGTGTTTAGATTGAAGTTACTGTGAAAATTTATTAATTTGATTCACGTTGTAAAACTGTAGGTTATTCAGTTTCCCATATGGAAGAAGAAACTGTACAAAGACTCTTTGTATCTTTTATTTCCTGCTGCTCTCCTTTGCCATGTTTAATTCACCCCGTAGGATTGTCCAGCAACAGCACAGTCCAAACTCTTTCAACTATTTCTATACCCTCCTAGGTCATGACCACACCCTGCAAATCTTGCTGAGTAATTCATAATTAGCAACCACTAAGGTTCTGACAATTTTTTTCTGTGTTCCCCTAGCTTCATCTGAGACCCTGTTAAAGGCAACTTCTGAAAAATACTACTGTTCACGTTAAGGTTCCCTTTCTTTATTTCATATAGAAATTTTATTTTCCTGTGGGTTTTTTTTTTCTTCTGTATCCAATTCAGATATTACAAAGTGACAGTGTACTGTATGCCTGACACACACAGCACGGCAATGTGCTGACTGGGTATTCACTGTGCATCTTTCACCGTTTGTAGCTGATAGACGAGAACGTCTTGAAATGACAGCATCCACTCACTATAAACTGGATATTGAGTTCTTTTCAAGACCAATTCTCTTCTTGGATTAAGTGTTTTATAATTGGAAGCCCAATGTACTTGACAAGTACGGGCTCCAGGGAAAGCTCCTGCCTTTCACTAGTTTCCTCTGCACTTGCTTTTGGAATCTTTGATCTTTGAATCAACGCCTGACTCCCATCTTTTTAAAAAACAAAAAGTCATATAGAGTAAAACAACAACAAAAACAGACCCTTGTAAATTGCCACAGCTAGAGCTAACCGTCGTGGTGTTTTCTTTTCTACAACTGCAGGTACTGGAAGCCTCAGGGAGAGCCTCTGGTAAGTATCCTGGAATTACTGAGTAAAAATATGTGTTGGCTATTATCTCTACAGACACCCGGATTCTGGCTCCTAAAATGAGAATGGGAGTGTGGTGAGAGAAAATGTTCTCCCATGTCTAGATCTATGGCCAAAAAGTCTCTAGGGACGTCCTCTAAACCCAGAGAAAAGAGCAAGGTGATCTGATGTCAGCCTTCATGACCTCCCTGCTGTCCAGAAAAAGGGTGAGTGAGCCCTTCTCCTTAATTTCCTCTGGATCTCTCTGCTTTTATGGAGTTGATTGTGGGGAGAGTTAGTGATAAAATCCATCCTGCTGTATAATAAGTTTCTAGGAAGGTCTGATGAAGCAGGATCAATCAGAACACACTTGCAGTGGGTTTTAGAAAAGTACATCCTGCCAAATACAGGACGCACCTTACAAATTACTCAAATGAAGGTACTGCGGCAATTACATCTTTCAGTCGAATCAAAAAGTAATAATAGTAGTTATTCAATTCCTCAAATGTGAGAGAAATCCGAACAAAGGCAAAGCCATATTCTTTTCATTTACAGGTGGAAAATAATTTTACTTAAGTCAACCATTATGGCTGCCACCACAGATTGAAAGATTCATTAGAAAGTCAAGTGTGAATGCAGACCCTTCCAGGCTCATCAGGTCTCAGTCAAGGCTACAGGGGAAAATAGCTCGGATCAAAGTCATCCCTGAATCGGGGCCTACGGACTTCATACACGAACCCAGCAGAGCTCCTGCCCCTGGCCCCTTTCCCAGTTCGCTGCAGTAACTGCTCTTCCAGGACTGGTCAGTTGAAGTAACTGCCGATTCTTGGCAGAGCCGTCATGTGACAGTTGGTTTAGAATGTTCTGGGTTCTGAGACAGTTTGAGAGCCAAACCGCTGCTCACTAGTGTGGACCCCTGATCATGACAAGGGCTCAGGGCAATCTATCCGACCCTGAATATACACGTGGTTTTCCCAAGGGACCTCAGAGGGGCTCCGGTTGGAGGGAAATGAGCAGGCAGCTGGTCAGAATTTGGGTTCTTTCCCTAACTCAGGTCTTTGCCTGCATTTCCTTTCCCAGTATTAGGTGGGTGGCCATGATTGTCCCAGGAAGCATAAACCAGTAACAAGGATGACAGATTACTGGCGTTTAGGTAGAGAAAGCGAAAATACAGGAGAGTATATGGGAGCATGGTTTTATATAAATAAACCAAAGATGCCCAGATCATTGGCTCAGTGTTTGTTTTTGTTTTCTACTGCACAGAATGCTGGATCATTTCTTTAAAAATCCCCACAACCAACTCCAATTTTTACACATGCAATTATTTAAATTATAGCCGGAAAAAAAGCACATTCTGGCCATTTAGAGCCTGCCTGCTTTGCATAGTGTGAAACCTGCCCTGTCATCTCCTCACTACAGATAAGACAGACCCGGGGCTATGAGCAAACTCACCCACCGCTGCCCTCTGAGTTCTGTGACCCAGAGCCTCCTCACTGTGCTGCTAAGCAAAATGGCCACATAGTTCAGCCCCCCGATTCTCTTGTCCCCCTGGAGCTCCCTGCCTTCTTTGCCTTCTGGTTAGGGACCCAACGAGGGACTCCCCCTGCAAACAAACCTGTCAAAGTGCTCTAAAATAGAGCCTGTGGCATGCTACTGCCATCTTTGGTCATATGCTTTCCCTTGAGCGGCCTGAAATCCCTGAACTCAAAACACAGAAGACATGAAGCCAATAATCGGGTGGTGTATATTGTGGACAGCAGTGATGGGTGAAGTTCCCACCTGCTCCTTATCCACCCAGGCTGAGTCCTGAGCGGGTCCAGGAGAAGAGGCCATTGCCCCACTTCTTTATCATTGTCAGTCCAGTGGGTGTGGCAGCAGGTCTTTTTCTGGAACTGGGAAAAAAGCCTGTGGGACAGATGGGTGGGGCCATGTTCACAGACATTCAAATTGTGATTGGTACATTAATTTCTACCTGTGAACATTTTCTTGGCATTGAAATGTGATGGGATGATGGATCACCTGCACGAGCAGAGGGGTCATCCACGTGGCAGTCAGTTACCTGTCTGTGCAGGCTGCGGCTCGGCCAGCTGTCGCGTTATGCAGTGGAGGGTTTGGCCGGGCTACCTGGTTCGTATGTGCTGCCCTGGGTGTGTCCAGCAGGTGTCCAGGCCTGGGACCCAGACCCAGTTTATCCCTGGAGATGCTTTCAGCAGAAGCCACTACCTTGGTGGCAGCCTCAGGTGTAAGAGGGATACAGCGTGGGAGAGTATGACCTGTCCCTGGATCCAGTCGCTGTTGTCGCACGCACACTGCCTGTGCAGCCTGAGTGTGGGGGCAGGAACGGTGGCGCTCAGGTAGTAAACTTGGTCAGCACGTTTTTCCACAATAAAGGTAGACAACTAGGCATTGTAATCAAGTATACAAGGAAGTGATTAGATTTGAACAAAGATTTTGGAAGTTTTGGTTTTGAAAACTGCTACAGCCTTGCAAAGCAAATATCCACACACTTATAAATAGTAAATTTAATAGAAAGATTATTGCAGTAAGCAGACAAGAACATTTATTTTAATATGAAGATTTAGCAGGACCAACAAGTCCCTAAGGAAGTCCTCTAAATCCGGAGGATCTCCTGGCCATGGATAAGACAGACCCCAGGGCTATGAACAAACTCAACCCCCTGCTGCCCTTCTGGGTTCTGGGACCTAGAGCGCCCTCACCACGCTGCTGAGCAAAACTGTTGTCAGGGGAAATCGGGATCTTCCACAGGATCGCAAGAAAAGCATTTCAGAAACCCACACATGGGAGATTGTGATGTGGCAAGATGATTTATTTGTGATGCAAAATCAAAGGAGTTCCCTTTCTGTGTTCCCAATGTCCCATCTACATCCATCCTGCCATGGAAAAAGTCCAACCGTGTCTTCAGCACGGCCACAACGAAGGCCAACGTCCAGAGTCTCTGCTTCAGATTAAAGCGTGGTCCTTTGGAGCCTGCGGTCTGTGGCCCCAGTTGCTGCCAGACCTGCATGGTCTCGTGCTCCAGGGCAAGACCTCAAACAAACAGGACAAGTGTGGGTCACAGTGGAGAGAGAGAGAGAGACTCGGCCCCATGCACCCTCAGGAAGCCATTTCCTCAGCATAAGGGCATGTGGTCCCCAACCCTCTTACCTTCTCTCCATCCCCTGCGGGGTGCTCTCTATGCAAACCCATTCCTGGGGCTGGTTCTCTGTAAGACCCTCCAGGGTCCTGGAGCTCGAGCTAAAGAAGGTCAGTGTCTGGAAGGCCACTTAATGTGGACCCAGATAAATCTGACACAGGAAGGAAGACTTTGGTGCAGATTAGCTCTGATGACAATTCCACTTACTCAGAAGACCAGGTCTTGCAGAGTGAGAGAATCCTGTGCACTTTTACCCGCAGGCACAAGAACCACAGCTGTATGGGCTTCAGGTTCAGGAAGTACAGGGCACGTGGTGGGCACACACCACCGCCGTCTTCCTACAACTCACACCACTGCCATTATCCACAGTGGTCCGTGGTCCTGACGTTTCCCTGGGGGTGAGCAGGAGAGTGTTTATTTTTATTTTATATAAGGGCTAATGCGTGGGACTAATCTGAACAAAATGTGCATGTGGCTAAATTAGTCCTGATGTTTTTAGTAAACAAATATTATTGGGAACAAGAGAAAATATTTGGCGTGTGTTAAATACGCAGCCAGTCCTCTGTCTCTGACATCAGAGCTGACCTTGTGAAGAGGCTCAGCAATTCTGAAAGAGGAATCATAAAATTATCAATAGCTCCTATGTGCACATACTCACAGGCTGGTCCAAAACAACATTTTTAAGGGAACACCAATCATTGTATTGTCATGTTTAAGAGATTGGCTGTGGGTGGTGGGGAGTGGACAACTCCAATTTAGAGAGGAAGAGGGAATAAGATTATGAAGGAATTTTATTCTGGTCCTAATATCTGTTATCAGCCTCCCTAGAGGTGGAGCCCTGGGGAAAGGAAGCTACAGCAAGAACTTGTCACTTTTCTCTGAAATCCTAACAGGAAGGTGGACTTAAGGACGTGAAGAGCCCGAGGGGAGCTGAGGAGGTGAGGGTGCAGCTGCAGGGGAGAGAATGGGGGGGGGTAAGGGGTGATAGTCTGTAGAATCTAGGTCCAGTTAGATGTGTAGGCTGATCCAGAGAGAAAGGAAAGTATGTCTATGACCAGGGTGAGTATTGGCATATCACTGTGGATGTCTTATTAGTAACACAATATTCACATTTTATGGCATAAATGTGGAGAGAAACGTGGTTGTCTTGGCGATCATTTGTGGTTGCAGACAACAGTGTTTATTCTTGAAAACTTACTCCTACCCTGTGGCCGTAGACAGTTGGATGCCACTGCCTCAGGTGTGTGTGTTTCTGGGACCCCTGTGTGGCTCAGGCAACAGACATAACGACAGACAGGTCTGACCACAGAGGAGTCTCCCCTACAGAGGCCGCCACAGAAGTTTCTCAATTAAAAAGACTCAGAGTCCAGGTCAGTGGGCCCAGGGTTTTTGTCTCACTTCCTCATCATCCAAGACACTGTGAGTGTCACTGTTCCCAGTGCCATGAATTGTATGTAGCACAGTAATAATCAGCCTCGTCTTCAGGCTGGAGCCCAGAGATGAGCAGAAGTCCTGCACTGGCCAAAGCGTCTTTAGATCCAGAGAAGCGTCTTGAGACTCCGGAGCCCTGTTGCTTAAGTAAGTTTGACTTAAAACTCGGGAGATACTGGGGAAGGCTCCCTGGCTTCTGCTGGTACCAGGCTATGCCATAGCTTCCAACACCGTAACCACTGCTCAGTGTGCAGGTGAGTCTGGCTGAGGCTCCAGGAGAGGCAGAGAGAAAGGGCGGCTGAGTCAGCACAGGCTGGGAGAGGGAACCTGCAAACACAGACACTCTCAGGGGTGAGACACGGACCAGGGAAGTTTTTCAGGAGATGGAGCAGGAGAGGAATCCACTTGGGCACTGAGCCTGGTCCCCAAGGCCTGTCCTACCTGTGCAGTGAGAGAGGAGCACGAGGAGGAGGAGAGGAGTCCAGGCCATGGTCACAGCCCCTGAGCCCACAGTGGGCTGGGCTGCCCCAGGCCTCCTTTTCTTCCCCACCCTCTGCCAGAGGAGGGGCTTCCATGCAAATGTGTGTCCATCCACCCCCTTTCTGAGGCCTGGTGCTAGAGCTCATCTCAAACCCCAGACTGAGAAGGATGTGGGTTGGCTTTGTTGCTGCTGAAAATGGGCTCCTTTCACGGAGTTGCAAGAAAAGCATTTCAGGGACCACCTGGGAGGATGAGGTGTGATGGTAAGATTTACTGGAATAGAAATGGAAGGCTGCCCCCAGGTTCCTGGCATCCCGTCTCCTCCCTCTGTCACACTGTAGGGAAAGTCCTGTCTTGTCTTCATCAAGCCCAGAGGAAAGGCCAGTGTCCAGAGATTCTGTGCTATGAAAAGTTTAGTCCAGTTCGGCCTCTGGCCCAGCCCGGCGAGCACAGTCTGTATCCCCAGCTGCACTCCCGCTGGGGCCGCACTGCCGTACTCAGGCTCCAGCTTGGAGTCCGCACTGCTGCGGGTCACGGGTGGCTGCTGGCCTCGCGTGGCTGCTACAGCGAGAGAACGTGCGCGTGCACGAATGCGCAAAGGACCACGTGTACCCAGCGCATGTCACCCAGTGAGAGGCCTTTGTTAGGCTTAGATTATATTACCTGGGTTGGGAAGGACCAGGTGCCCTTCAAAGTAACCAACTTCCAATCTTTCCCAGCTGGCACTGGGCCCTCCCCCTTACCAATCCATTTCCTAGATCTTCTGCGGTATGTTCCTTATCCAATCCGATCCTTTTCCCAGGCTGGGCCCACACCACACCCTAGATTGTTGGAAGGCTCCAGTGGGGTATGGGAGGAGAAAGGACACAGTCAGTGCCTATGGACTCAGGGAAAAACCCACTCACAGAAGTCCCATGGTCCTGAGTGGTGTCAGCTATAAGAGCATCTCATTAATGAACCTGACTTCACCTTCCCTGGGCCAAGCTCTGCATTTTCTGAGCAGCTGTGAAGTATTCATCCACCCTCTCATGACCCCTAAAGAGGTTTCCAGCCCTGTGCCTGGAATTCTTCCGGGGCCCCATACTTCACACAGCATCTCACGTCTTAGTGTTTCATCCCCGGGGCACAGTGCTCCTCGGAAAGCCCTGAGCACAGGAGCCAGGACAGATGGGAAGGTATCTGCTCTGACCCCTGGAAGAACAGAGTCCGTGATGTGGAGCCCAGTCCACCTTCTGGGATGGCCCTTGGGCTCTGATGAAGATGAAGGCTACGAAAGGCTCCTTTTTTAATTTCAAGAAAAAAAGTGCAGCTCCACCGGTTCTGGTTTTATTGCCTATGAATACACAGGCAATATTTCAGCATCATGATTTATTTCTGTTTTATTTGTCCTTAGGCTTCAGAAACTTAAATGGAAAAATGGCAGTTGACCCATTATAAACCATAGCATACTTTCAAATATAGTGTGTATATATGCAAGTTATTTTTAAATGTTTAAATTGTCATGAAACAAGACTCTGAGCAGGCTGATGTTTATGTCCCACTTCCCCATCTGTGTGTGTCACAGTGAGAAGCACCATCATGTGAGATCACACAGTAATAGTCAGCCTCGTCCTCAGGCTGCAGCCCCGAGATGAGCAGAAGCCCCACATTGGCCGAGGTGTCTTTGGATCCAGAGAAGCGGCTGGGGACCCCTGAACCCTGGTGCTTCTCTGAGTCTGTCTTGAAGTTCAGGAGAAACCGGGGAGGGCTCCCTGGCTTCTGCTGGAACCAGTACATATATTTGCTGTCAACACTGATGTCATTTCTTAGGGTGCAGGTGACTCTGGCTGAGGCTCCAGGAGAGGCAGAGAGGGAGGGCGGCTGAGTCAGCACAGGCTGGGAGAGGGAACCTGCGAACACAGACACATCGGAGTGAAAAGAAGGGTCAGGGTGCAGGTGCTCTGGGTCCCTGAGGCCTGTCCCTACCTGTGCAGTGAGAGAGAAGCAAAAGGATCACGGGGGTCCAAGCCATGGTGAGCACAGCCCCTTCCTAGGACACAGAGCTGAGGCTGGGCTCCCCAGACTTCTCTTATCCCCTTCCAGGTGGCCACACAGAGGCAGGGCTGCTCATGCAAATGTGCCCTAGAGCCTGCCCCTCTCCCAGGTGCTATGACAGGCTCAGGGGCCCTTACAGTTTGAGACAGGGACGGCCTGGCCTGTGTTTTCCTGCCAAGATCCCAGTGTCCACAGTATATCTTCCAACCTGAACTAACAGTGAAGACGGAGGAAAGAGTGAAGAACATGATAGAAATATATTTGGTAAAATCTTTATCATTTTCTTATCCTATTCGGACCCCAAATCTCCCAGCAATGTGGTTAAATTGTGATTAACCCCAGTTCCAACTGGACAGGCCCTGTTACCTAACCCAGTTTGACAATATCCTTCCTTATCACCATGCCGATGTCAGGGAGTTGGTGTGAGTCGGGTCCAGTCACCTTGAAAGCAGAGGTTCCTGATCAGTGGGTCAGGGAAGGAAAGCCTGTCTCTTTCTGGGGTTGGCTCTGTATATGCCTGTGACTGCAGACATTTTGTCCTCAGGCAGAAAACCAGAGTGTACAAACAAGATCTTAGTTTATCTTCTCTCTTCCCCTGACAGTGTCATCTCTATCAGCATGGGGACCTTTCCTGCCTTGTCCACTTGGTATCTTCGGCCCCTGGCCCCAAGTGAGGCATGTGGTAGGTGTTCAGCAAACGATGCGGATGCACACCATCTGGACAGGTTACTATCTGCGCTACCTGTCCCTGGCCTTGCTGAAGACATAGTTGGACTTCTTCCATGGCTGGATGGATGGACGGAGATGAGACATTGTAAAGGGGCGTCTCTTCCTCGAGCTGTTGCTCACACTCAGCACCCTAAGCTAGCCCCTCCAGAGCAGGGAGCAGAGGACTGCACACTCCTGCAACTGTTGCAGGGTGTGAGGACGAAGCAGGGGTCTGTTTCCATCTGGATAAATCTTACAACACCGTCTCCCATGGCATGCTTTCCTCCTGATCCCCTGAAAGAACACAATTTCCACCAGCAACTGTTGGCGAGCCAGCAGGAGAGGGAGGCGCCCTGTCTTGTGGGAAGAAAACTCAGATCTTCACTTTCCGTGTCCCCTCTCACCACACCCCACTGCTACTACCTGCGTTTCTCCGGTTCATTCTCTCTGTTCCGGCCTGCTCGGCTCGCGTGCAAAACGGCCCCAGCGCTGTGGGTCCCGCAGGGCAATGGACAGATGGGTGCCAGGGGAACGCAGAATGCGAGGAGCTGTGCGCACCCGCGGATGCCTTGCATTTTACTCCTAGCCTCGAAACCCAAAGCGCACCCCGCTGCTCCATCCCCATTGTCTGCAACGCCCATAACCCCGGAGTGGGGACTTCCCGGGAGTTTGGACTTCCCACTGCCGCTGTGCCGAGTCCAGCCCGGCTGTGCGGAGTCCAGCCCGGCTGTGCGCAACGTGAGCACACAACTCCGTTCCTCTTTTGCGCCCCGCCCCCCACCGCTCAGCCCTCAGGAGCCTCCCGGGACTCAGACCACTAGGGTTGCCGCCCAGAACGTGGCTTGGGGAGCTGCGCTGCAAGGACCCCGGGTCCCACCCCTAGCAACAGCGCTTTGCTAAGGAGGAGGGAGCCGCTGCCCCTCCAGAGTGCCCACCTGGGGCTCGGCCACTACCACGCAGCCTGGATCCCAGTAAATCCCAACATCTGCTGCACAAGCAACTGCTTGTCTGTGCCTCCAGGGCAACCAAACCCTTCGTTTTCATTAATGCTCCTATTGGTAAATAATAAATAAAAAGCCTCAGATGCAAATACTCACAGAAATGAAAGAAATGGCGTGTTCATCTCTGTCTGGCCGGTGTAACAGGAATGCTTCCTCGTCTCCTAGGGGAGACTGTCTTACTAGGCCTGCTGAAGGACCCAGGCTATTGGAAATATAAAAGACAGGGAAATAGATTACTTGCCCAACTATTCGAGTCCAGAGTTATAGGACAAATTTTTCTACCCAAGGCAGTAGAATTACTAGGCACCCCTCGCACAGACAGACATGAGGGTAGGAACCTCCAATAAGACTAGTTAAGGCCAGAGGCCATCAGAATCACCCGTGTGGAGTTCAATACACCCAATTAGCAATGCCTGATCAACACTGATTGTTGGCAAGCCTCCACACCTGAATACATTGTAGTGCCATCTTCAGGACAGTCTCTGGCCCTGGCAGGGGAGGGTCATGTGCCAACCTAGGCCCTGGCGACATGACAGAGGAGCTAGGGAAAATTGGGGACGCCCATCGTTTTCCTCAGCTACCCAATATCTCCCTCTTTTATGAGGACAAAAGTTTTTCTCCCTCCTTTACAAGGATAAATTTTTCTTTCACCAGAGACAATAGGCAATGCAATCTACATCCACAGTGCTTCCAGAAACCCTTTTATGGTACATACTCCCCAACTGGCAGAAATTTACCTCTGTATTCCTGAAGGAAGGGGCTTACAGAAAATTGGCTTCATGAAGCCAAAGTCTGCCTTTCAAATCCAAATACCTGGTCTCCAAGAACTCTTATCTGGACCATCTTTTAAAATGAAAATTTCTGATAAATCATATCAGTAGAGAAAGCAACTTTGCCATCTGAACATATCAATTTTACTTATTTCAGCTATTCCTTTTCTAGATCAGTGAGTTTTATTGTATAATACCTGTCTCATACAAATATGTCTCTCAAAATTGTAAATGTGTTTGCCAACAGAGAAACCTATGTTTCTAAAAGGTATGGAATGTGTTTGCCAATCCAGAAAATGTGAATTGCCTACTTTTAGCTGTCTAATACATAGTTGGAGTTTGGTCCTTTTCACTCTGTCAAAAGAACAGGTCCTTTTGCTTTACAATTTCCTCCCTACCCGATCCCTCCAGAATTTGGCAATTCTTATGGGTAAGTCATGGCAATACATTTCTTTGCATGAATCCAATAAGACCAGTTTTCCATTGTGGTTTTATTAATCAAGACTTTGACTGGAATACTATGTCTAAGAGAGATATGCCTGGACTCTGGATGTCACTAGCTTTAAAAAATTTAGATTGACTTCTAAAGCTAATAAAAACCCACTGCAGAAATGGCCTGATACCTTGCTTGGTCACGTGATTTTTGGCAGTCTATCTAGGTAATAACTGAAGGTTGCTTTCCTTTAAGATGGCAAGGAAGGACCCTCAAGATATTTTTGGAGACCTCAAGAACCTGAGAAATTTCCCCAAACCTATAAATAGTACAGGCAAACCCTGATGCTGTGTGGCTTGGCTTCTGCGCCCTGAGGGGCTGGCTAAAGCTCAATCCGAAGATTCTTTGTGAAATTTCAGCAAAGCAGATTTAAAAGAACCTATGTGATCAATTACTATTCTTGTTGTGTTTATGCAGATAATCAATCCAAATGAAAACTGGTCTCAATGCAGTGTCTTTGATGATAGTGAGGGTAAATTTAGGGAGAAAAATTGTGTTTCAGTAGAAATCAGAATGCCCGGTGGATACTAGATCTAGCATAGTCAAGCCTTGGCTGGTGTGGCTCACTTTGAAGTTAATTGTCTTCAAAGTTTTGTTTTCACCTGTAAACTGAACTGATTTCTGAACTCTTCTAGTTTTCTTCGACCCTCCAAACTAATGTTTCATTTTTTCTTCCCATCTTTGGACTAGAAATTACTGGGAACTAAAACCTTTTTTCTAAGGCTGTGTCTGTATATGCCATACAGAACTTACCTCAGCACCTGATGACATCACCAAAGATGTTCAAACTGCAAAGAGAATCTATCCGATTGCCACTGCTTCATTTTATTCCATCAACAGCCTTGCATTTGGAAGTCTTCTCAATTGGCAGTCTTACAGACTCAGAAACTGGTTAATGATTTACTGTATTCATTAATCTTTGTGTTTTCTTCCTTCTGTGTTCATAGGGTATTTGCCTATAACCGTATTTACCTAATTGCTTGTTTACACAGTATAGGCCTCACTTTGGAAGCCCATCTGCATCACTGCCTCTTGAAATAAGACTCGGCGGTTTGGCTGGACTGACTTGTTGTCAGGACTAGATGGTGAGTCAGTGAAGCATCAAGCACTCTACCAGCTTCGTTTGAAACTGCTTTCCTTTTTCTGCCTAAATGATTCATGTAGAAAAGGCCCACAGTTCAGCATGGGGGGAGTCTTAGAGTATTCCCCCCAGTCTAATTTAATTTAAATATGATAAACAAGAGCACTTCAGACAGGTGACACACCTTCCTCCAGGGAAGCCACTCCTCCAACTTAATCTGTGACACTGTAACATTAGCTCCTCCCTCTATAACCTGGTTTTTACCTCTCACCAGAATTTTAGTTTCTATAATTTTCCTTATTTTTGGACTATGTCATATATAGATATTTGTAATTGATTTTCAGAGAGAGAGGAAGGGAGAGGGAGAGAGAGAGAGAAACATCAATGTGAGAGTGAGAGTGGGCTGCCTCCTGCACGCCCACTACCAGGCATTTGCCTGATTGAAAATCGAACTGGCAACCATTCGGTGCATGGCACAATGCCCAACCAACTGAGCCACACCAGCCAAGGCTTGACTATGCCTTTTAACCTACTTGTCCATTCCATGTGCATGATAATTGTTTCTGATCCTCAAACTCTCTAGTAATAATATGGAAAGTCATGCATTTGTCTGATTGATGGATAAATACCACATAACTGAGGCTGTGTTGATCTGCAAATGTCCTACATCTAGGACAGCAGCTTCAGTCAGGTAGTACTTGTTTGAGTTTATAATAGTCCACATTCACCTGGCAGGATGCATCTGAGTATTACTGTTGTTGTTGTTGAACCAAACTAATAAATTAAATAAAGATACATTAGGAGCTAATTTCACTGCATGACTACTTTCCCTGTCAAAGTTTCTTTTTTGTTTATGAGTGCAATTGTCTTCCCTTCTCATTTTTCACCAATCTTATGAGTTTGTTGGTATTAGAATATGTATGTAGATTACTTGGCAGAAAGGAGTTTTAGCAATGGAGAATTTCAGACCCATTGAATCAGAATCCACATTCTACAAGGTCTCCACAAGGTACTACTGCAGATCAAATTTTGAGAATCTCTGGTCTCACACAGACATGAAGGCCCTTGCTGGGGTTTTGGTTATGAAGGGTCTCTCACCCCTCAATCTGTTCTCTTGCAATTGCCCTGTCCAGCAAATTCACTTCCTGTTTCCTCTTGTGAGTATCTTGCATCCAGAATGATGTTCTCTAACATCCCCATTGAGAAAGGCAGGCATCACCATCTCACCACACGAAACTCAAATAAATGACCAGACATTTTTTATAATAGCAAGATGATCTTTGCAGTTTGATACTAGCGAACAATTAGAATTAGCTAATAGCCATAATTTGCGTTAGTCCCCACAATCAAAATCATCCACAGCAATCATATCCTTATATACATTTTAAGAAAGAGAAAACATTTTAGATTAAACTTAAATAAAAATTACAGCCCAAATAGGGAGGAATATAAACACAAATATGAATAATTTGGGGGGAAATTGAAAACCAAGTTGAAGGAAATGCACGGAGATGTAAAAATATGGTTATGGTGACTGATCGGTGTTTTAGTTCCTTCGGGAAGCCACAGCAACGAACAATAGACTGGGTGGATTACAATAATGGAAATGTGTTGTCTCATTTTCCTGGATGATACAAGTCCACAATCAAATGACAGGGCCTTGTTTCCTCTGATATCTGAAGGGAGATCCTTCCTCGACCTTCCAGAGGTAATGGAGGTTTTCCTGAAATGTCTCGGGTTCTTTGGGTTGTAGCTGCAGAACTCCAATCTCAGTCTTCTCCTTCACATGGTGGTCTCCTTCTGTTTTCCTGTCTCCACATGGCTGTCTTCTTATATTGACACCAGTCATGTTAGATTAGGAGGTCACCCTACTCTACAGTGGCTTCATCTTTGCTAAGAAAATATTTTTAAATGAAACAACACTCTGAGTACCACATGTTGAAAGGGTTAGTAACGTTTTAAAGGGTAAAGGTAAAAGCTTGCAAACGCAGAAACTGTGAAAAATGTGTTGCCTGCATGACCTCTGCTCAGCCTTCTGCTGAGTATGGATAAGGATTATCTGGATTATCTGCAAGACAACGAATCACCCAGCAGATGCAGGACGACACACCAGATCAGTCCAACTGCAAAGTGGACAATGGGCCAAGCAGAGTAGGTCAGCAGGAACTGCCGGAAGCTAGAAGTAGAGTATATAACCTACACCCCAACTGTTATTCAAGGCTGACTCCCTTTGTTGGGCTCAGCCCGCCTGCACCCTGGCGCATGCAAGAAAGCCGTTTTGCTCTACATTGACCTTGTAATGTGGATGTGACGTCCCGCCAGCTTAGACCTTTTACATGTTAGGATCTCAGCATATCTTATTCAGGACACAATTTATCAGCCAACATTTGGGAAGAAGTATCCTCCCCCAAACTTTATATTTTTAAAAATATTTGAAATGCAATCCATACAGTTCCATTTCACTAAAATGCTTCCTGATAAAATAAACTCGACTATTATAATAATAATAATAATAAAAAGAGTGTTTCTTCCCTTTACACGGTACATTGTTGGACGTGATCCTTCTGGAGGAAATAGATTTTACTTCAGTCCTCAGTTCTAATTCAGCAGTTATTCTTCCTTCTGAATATAAAATAATTGCACTCTATTGTCCTGAGGAAATTTCTCCTAAGTTATTTATACATGTTTTCCACATTGGGACTCAAAGAGTAATGAGATCAATTCACACCCTTTCTTCACATTCTCTCTACCAGGAGTTAGCATTTAGGTGGAGCTGGGGCTCAGATGTCTGGTCATGTGATCCCCTTATCAAGTGAAAATATTTGTACCCACACCCTGTGAAGCAAGGTGTATGTATGTCCTGGTTCTCTCTCTGGGTCTCAGACTGTACCGAGCACCACTGGAGAGCAGTCAGCAGCAGCACTCAGCCTCGCCGTCCAGTTGGGCCCCCGAGAGAGTCAGGGCAGCTTTACCCCCAAAGGTAAAGCCTGAGAACCAGGCAGAAGTGCAGGAATGTTTATTGTTTGTATCATAAACCAGTGTCCTGAGGGCTTGTCGAGACCCCTGCTGAATCCAGTGTGGAAAGTGACCTTTGGTGACCACTCCAGTGCTGGAGCCACGGTTGAGAGTGACTGTCCCTTCTGGGAATAGGGTCAGTTAGTGCTTCTGACACCACAGCCTGACAACTAGACCCTGAAATAAAAACAGACACAGGTCAGAAATGAAGAATAAAGGCAGAGGGATCCCTCCAAAGCCTGAAACATCCATGAACCTGGGCAGAGAGTGAGGAGACGGAGGAGAAGTAGAGGAGTCCAGGTCATGGTGAAAACTTGACAAGGTCCCCTGGCCCCAGGCTGGTGGTTTCTGGAGTGTCCCTTTGTCTCCTCCTCAGCTCCTGGGTGAAGTGTATGTTTGGTGAAGCATCATGCAAATATGAGCCCACAGGATCACCTGATTCAGGGTCCACAATCAAGTTTGAAATTTCACTCTGAAGAGGAGTCTGTGAGCTCAGAGTCTGTCCCTTGAGAGGAAGCACCTGCTGTCACCTCTAATTCAGGCCATGAGCATGAGCACAGGGCCCATTCAATTAGATCCATTTGAGTTGGTTTCAGGCCTCAGAGCTCTGACAAGATCCACAGCGCCCCCTGGTGACGTCCTCAGGAAAATATTCAGAGTGGTGGTGGAAAATATGCAGAAGTTACTGTATAGGCCTTTATTTTCTGAAATAAACAAACAAATAATGAGTGTTACCTGTTTCTGAGTCCCTGCAGAGAATTTTCTTTTTAAATTTCAACTGTTGTATTTTTCCAGTTCTAAAATTTCCATTTGGTTTGTTTTCATGACTTCTATTTAATTCTGACTTTGTCTCATTTCCCATGTATAATAAAATGCTTGTAGTTTCTCATGAAATGGGTATTATAACTGTTGCGTAAAAATATCTGTCATGTACTTTTGTCATCTGCATCATTAATGTCAGTAGATTCTCTTTTCTTATTCAAGTTTTGATTTTTCTGATTCTTGGTATGACAAGTGGAGTTTTGTACTGGATTCCGGACATTTGGGAGATCACGTTAGAAGCCCTTGGGTCCCACTTATTCTTTCTTTAGTCAGGCGACCCTCCTGCTGAGCTGCAGCGGAAGGTCAGGGTGTAAGCTCAGCTCCCACTGGCCCCAGAGAATGCGGAGCACTGACTGCCCTGCTCTGTGCTGCTGACACCTTCCTGGGACAGTGGGGCAGTGACTGTCACCAGCTGATTCCCTTCCAGTGGGTGTGAGA
This sequence comes from Tadarida brasiliensis, assembly GCA_030848825.1. Lineage (NCBI taxonomy): Eukaryota > Metazoa > Chordata > Mammalia > Chiroptera > Molossidae > Tadarida > Tadarida brasiliensis. The sequence continues at coordinate 18,873,479 of CM061277.1, read as the reverse complement.
CAAGTCCCTTTCTTTGGCACTGCTGACCTCAGGGAGGGAAGCCCAGGTCTGAGTGGAGGTGCTGGGCCATTGGGGGTGAGTGCTCACCTCTCCAGTGGGATCCTTTGGTCTCACTGTCACCAGAAAGCGGAGGATGCACCTGCAGATCCAACTCCCTTGCCTCTCACCCCTTTTCATTGCTGTTAATGCAGGTGAGGGTCAGGGCTATCTCTCCCTGGTCCCCAGAGTCACCAGCAGGGGGCGCAGGTGTGCAGACTGGCTCTTCCTGCCACTGCTCTTTAGGTCTGTGGCTGAGGGATGGGATGAAGAGCAGCTCCCCGCCGGGTGCCAGCCTCACAGGTGGGACCACGGGTATTTACTTTTAGCCATTTTGTCTGGTAATATGAACAGAGAATACTTGGATTCACGAAATATGTGGGAAACAGTTCATTTCCCTCTATTTTCTTTAAAATTTGGTGCAGAATATTTAGTTCCTACTTAAATCTTTGATAAAATTAACCAACATGGTAACCTGAGCCTGGAGGTCCGAAACTGCACTGTGAAACTACTTAAAACAAGTAATTGCAAACATGGGATTAAACAGAACCGATTTCTCATTCCATTAGACGATATTGACAGTGTACCAAAGGGCAAATTTTCAATAGGTTGTAACTTGACTCAATATTAATATCATTGTGGGTTTAAAATAAACTGCATTTCTATTTTTGAAGAAAACTGGTTCAGTGATTTTAATAACGGCATTGTGTTTCGAAATAAAAATAGTAGGAACTGACCAAATCCAATTTCAAATATTGTGTAAAGTTTATTTCGTGTGTGGCACCGACAGAGAATATAGGGTCCTCTAATACCTGTGGTCTCCTGGTGCTGACTGGGGGCTGATGGCCCTGGGAAACCAAGTCACAGACGCTGGACCTCTGCTTTGCTTGTCGTTCTCACCGGCATCTCTGAGGGATATTTTTTAAACTGTTTACATGGGGATTCTGTTTGCATTAGGGAGACCAGTAAGAAAATAAGATATTTTTGTTGACCCCCTAAAATAGACCCAGGTGAGAGGACAGGAGGTCTCCTGGTTACGGCACAAGGGACAGCAGAAGTTAGACCTCGTCTGGTGTTGTTCAGTCAAGAACAGGGTGGTGACAGGTCCCCTGGGAGAGCTGGGCAGATGTTACCTCACTTCCCCATGGAATGGGGCTTCTTGGTGGCAGTAGGTTGTATTGAGTCATGGGACAGTGATCATCAGCCTCCTGATGGGGCTGGAGCCCAGAGGTGGTCAAGCAGGTCGTGTGCACAAACAAGGGGCCAGAAAACAGGGCTGCACCCCTGAGGGTCAGTCACCTGTGTCCTAGCTCACAAGGTGACAGGTCTGCCTGGGAGCCCTTAGGACCAACAGGGCTGCTGCTCCCTGTGCAGGAGAGGGGACCTTGGATCTGGGCTCGTCAAGGGCCTCACGGGGGGATGACGCAGGAACGCACTGGGGTCCCGCTCCTGATGGCCCACAGCCCCCCACCTGGATTGTTGGAGGCTTAGACTGAACCTGAGAGGACAGGGGCCACTGCCAGTGCCTGTGGGCTCGGGAATCCCACTACAGCGTCCCCATGGCCTGAGTGGTGTCAGCGGTAAGAGCCCCTCATCCATAGACCCATTTTGCCTACTTCCCCCAGAGCAGGTCGGCATTTTCCCAGCCACCATGGAGCATCCCCCACCATCCTGTTTCCCAAAGAGAGATGTCCTGGCCTCAGGCCCACATTTCCCCTCTGAGAACCTCCCCCTCTCCCTGACTTCACAGGTGAAGACTCAGGTCCCCTGCAGGTATACAGGTGAGCTCTGGTCCTGGAATTCCTCCTGGTCCTGAGTCTTCTCCCAGCTTCTCACATCTTAGTGGCTGACCCTGAGACACAGTGCTCCTGGGTCAGCCCTGAGCTCCGGAGCTTGGACAGAGGGGGGCGTCTCTGCTCTGACCCCTCAATGGGCAGAGTCCCTGCCGTGAAAAATCATCCACCTGCTGGGATGGTCCCTGGGCTCTGACCTGGAAAAAAATAGGAAAGGCTGTTTCCTTATTTCAAGGGAAAAAGGCACTTCCAAAGGCTATTACACACGGATAACAGGGAACATTTCAGTGTCAAAAATATTTTATAGCCCTGGCCAGTTTGGCTCAGCGGTTAGAGCGTCGGCCTGCGGTCCAGAGAGACCTGGGTTCAGTTCCCGCTAAGGGCATGTACCTCAGTTGCAGTTTGTCACCCGCCCTGGTTGGGTCGTGCGAGAGGCAGCCACTCGATGTGTCCCTTTCATGTCGATGTTTCTCTCTTTCTCTCTCTTCCTCTCTCTCCCTCCCACTTTATCTGAACAAAAAATGGAAAAATGTCCTCAGGTGAGAATGAAAAAAAAATTGTATTTGATTTTGTCTGTTTTCCTGAGATTCAGAAATATAGGAGAAAAAACTAAGAGTAGACCCAAAACATATGCAAAGGTAAATCCAAGTACAATTTGTATATATACAAGTGATTTTAAAATGTTCACTTGTCATAAACTAAAACACTGGGAGGTGGAGGTTTTTGTCCCACTTCCCCATCTGTGTGTGTCACTGTGAGCAGCATTATTGTGCCCAGTTGCACAATAATAGTCAGCCTCGTCCTCAGGCTGCAGCCCAGAGATGAGCAGGAGCCCCGCATTGGCCGAGGTGTCTTTGGATCCAGAGAAGCGGCTGGGGACCCCCGAGCCCTGGTGCTTACTTGACTCTGAGTAGTAGGACAGGAGATACCGAGGAGGGCTCCCTGGCTTCTGCTGGTACCAGAATATAGCATAGCCACCAACACTGAAGCCACTGCTCAGGGTGCAGGTGAGTTTGGCTGAGGCTCCAGGAGAGGCAGAGAGGGAGGGCGGCTGAGTCAGCACAGGCTGCGAGAAGGAACCTGCAAACACAGACACTGTCAGGGATGGGACAGGGACCAGGGAAGTTTCTCAAGAGATGGAACATGAAGGGAATCCACTTGGGCACTGAGCCTGGTCCCCAAGGCCTGTCCTACCTGTGCAGTGAGAGAAGAGCACGAGGAGGAGAGGAGTCCAGGCCATGGTCACAGCCCCTGAGCCCACAGTGGGCTGGGCTGCCCCAGGCCTCCTTTTCTTCCCCACCCTCTGCCAGAGGAGGGGCTTCATGCAAATGTGCCCATCCAGTGACTGCCAGCCCCTCCCTGAGCCTGCTGCTGGAGCTCAGCTCAAACCCAGACTGAGGAGGGTGGAAGGTGGCTTCACCCCTTGGGAGAACCTGGGAGGAAGCACCTGCTGAGACCACACAAAGGTGGGCTCAGGGGACTCTACAGGACACAGAGGGCACAGCTGCTCTGTCCCCATCATTGAGCACAGAGCCCAGCCACCAGGCCCAGGGTCCTTTTTGTCAAAAGTCCTGACTGAGTAGCTGCAGGGAGACCACAGGGAAGTCCCACAGCGTCCCCTGCTGAGCACAGGGCACACACCTGCCCATGGCACAGAGCCCTGAGAGCCCAGCTGGTTTCTGCAGCTCAGCAGGTCACTGTCTCTATTTACACAACTATGGTCTCATTTCTAGAAGCTAGTTTTGATACATGGGAGGGATTACTGTAGTACCTCACTCCCAGGAGAGGTCCTATTCAGGAGATTTGTAAATATATACATGCATAAATACTTACGTTGTGAATCCCCCTCGCCCAGTAAATTCTGGAAAAAATGAAATGCCCACCTGTGCATCAGGTCAGGAGTCACAGAGCAGCTGGGGGCAATTAACCTGTTTTTAAGGCCATTCAAGGGCTCTTCAGCTAGAACAGTGTCCAATTCTTGTGCTTTAGGAAATAAAAATCCTCCACAGTATGTTCAAAAAATAGGCGTACAGCAAAAATTCCAAAAGATGTGTAATTGTAAGTTTTGTACATGCTTAATGGGAATTAATTTACGTTGGGAAAATTATTAGATTTTGTAGGCTTAACTTTCTCAGCGAATTGTGTAAAAATTTCTCCTGTAATATGAATTTAATTTGATCACTGTAAGTAAAATCTACAGTTTTAGGCACAATTATGTCATAGATTTCTTATGAGATATTGTCCTGGGTATTATACAATTTTTATATTGTTATTTTGTCTCCTTATATTTCTCGCTAGTTACTTTCCGCTTATTGGGAGTATCTGTATACTGTCATGTGCTGATGGCTGCAGAGACAAAGGTATGAACCCTTATTTCCTCCTGGGCCCGGTATGTACACTTGCAGCAGCTGTGCAAATGCTCACTGACCTCTCGAATCTTTAGTAGGTAATCTGGGGTCTTTAGTAAATAATCTAGGACGGGGATCACTGCGCCCTAAGGCACTCTACCTGCACAGCATTCAGAGGGATCTTTCTGTCCTTATTTACAGGGTCACCTGATGGCTTAAAATCCTTCCGTTGTTCCTAATTCTTCTTGCATATTATCCAACCCATTAGCCCACTACTATGCCCTTTGTGGTCTGGCCCTGTCCCTCCACACCCTCCTGGCAGCCCCTCCCCTGTCTCAATGCTCCAGCCTTATCGTCCTCTGTCCTCAGAAACCCTGAGCTCTGTCCCTTCCACTACCTTCATGTCAGCTCTTCCCTCCTCTGTCTGCTGGAAGGAGATGGCCTTCAACTTGAGCTCATGGTGGAAGCACACTTGCTGCCAACTTTGGGCACCTGTTAAAACAAGGGCAGTCACAGAATCATAGATACAAGTATAAGTTTTTTCTTTATTGATTTTATTTATATATTTATTATTTTTAATCCTCACCCGAGGATATGTTTTCCATTTATCTTTAGATAGAGTGGAAAGAAGGGAGATGGGGGGAGGAGAGAAAGAGAGAGAGACATCAATGTGAGAGAGACACATCGATTGGTTGCCTTCCGCAGAACCTCCACCAGGGCCGGGGATGAAGGGCACCCAAGGTATGTGCCCTTGGTTGGAATCAAACCCGCAACTCTTTGGTCCACGGTCCGACGCTCTAACTGCTGAGCCATACTGGCCAGGGCTTCTTTATTGATTTTAGAGAGAGAGGGTGGGAGATGGAGGGAGAGATAGAAATATTGATGAGAGGGAACATCGATTTGCTGACTCCTGCACGTCCCCCAAGGGAATCTGACCCACAACCTGAGCATGTGCCCTGACCTAGAATCAAACTGGCGACTTCTTGGTACATGAGTCAACGCTCAACCACTGAGCCACACCGGCCAGCCACAAATATAATTTTTACACACACTTTTATTTGGGACTTTCTTCATATAACACAAAATACAGAGAACAGCCCAGTGTTCTCCCTGCAGCTGTCATCCAACCTCAACCATGGTCATGTGACTCCTCTGGTCTAACCCTCTGGCCATCTTCACGTCTTTCCTACTTTCTCAATGCATGATGTTAACACAAATCCCAACACCATGTCCCTCCATTCAGGTATGAGTTACATATATGTACACTTTACTGTTCCACAACTCTTGTACATTGAAGAAATGGATTCCAATTGCTCTCATGTAAATTGATTTGTGTTTTAATTTTCCTGATGATTAGCGAAAGGAACTGTTCTGATGGAAAAAGTGAAGAAAGCACAAGGGATCTCCAATGTTGTAGTAGTGGGGTTCACGGAGGGACACATCTGTCTAGAACAAAGGCTACACCAGCACACACATTTGAGGTCATTCTCTCAGCATCCTTCATAACCTTTCTCCAGGGCAGAATCGTCTCTGTTACCACAGAGCTCACAAGCCCATGACTCTTCCTTCTGAGATTTCCCCCAGGGTCCTTGGAGGGATTTTGAGTTGTGGAGTTGAATATTAAACTCAGTGATCCCATGGTGGATTCTTGAGATCTGTTTTTCACATCTGATTAACAACTGCTTATCTCACAGACTCTTACTTTATTGAAAAGTGAGTAAATGTTTTCACAACTAAGTTGCACTCACAGTTGATTCACTCGCGAAAGTAGTCTTTTGTCCTCAGAATGTATTCCACCAGCTTTCTGCTTCCTGTGGTTCCTTTTGTAACTACCTGGAGGACAACTACCTCCTTTTTCTCTTTCCCTCCTGGACCCATGGAACCCAGTCTGCATCAGTCACTTTCCAGTCCTACAACCAGCACTGTGTAGACAGATCATTAAGCCATCTAGAGCTCCAGTTTACCCCCTTCTCCTGCTCCCTGGACCCTGAGGTCAGAGCTCTTTCTTCACAAGTCTTCCAGAATGGATTCAAACTCAAAATGTTCAGAAAGAAAAAATGTTCTTTTTCTCAACCATTTCCTCACTCTACTTTATTCTTTACACCATAGTCACTAGGATATTTCAAGCACAAAGGCCCTTTCAGGAACCTCTGTGTTTAAAAATCTCCCAAGAAATGTCTCCCCTTGAAGAATAAACATTTTCGTATCTCACTAACGGACTCTCATGGGCATGACCATCATTTCCTCCTCAGCCTCTGTTCTCCCCTCTCCCTACTGTGGTCTGTAAAAAGCAGATTCAGGTCCCCACTGCAAAAGGATGCTTAACCCTGAGCCAGTGTTCACTTCTCTTTAAGCCACGGCCCTCCTGCCCTAAGCTGGTCCCTCTTCCTGCAGGACCAGGCATACACAGCACCTGCTGCAAACCTTCTGACCACCAACAGATGGGGGAATATTTATTTTTATTAACATAATTTGAACGACAAATGACAAACATAAAACTATAACCATCTGTGTGGATGGTTCAAAACTGAAAATTTGTCCTAGGGGAAAAAATATATATATGCCCAGAAAAACTTGTATCTGGTCTTTCATAGTAACTTTTTCACAAATAAGCCATACCTGGAAACAACCAAAATGTCCTTCAGCTGTGAATACACAACAGAGTTTATTCTTGCATTATTATTTATTAATTATTGTATTTTTCATGTGAACAACTGTAAACCTCCTTTGGCCCCTCCCTGTATTTACATTTTCAGGAAACTGCCAGACTGCTTACAGACTGCCTGTGTGTCCTCTTCAGGGAACTCTTTTGGTTTTTGCCCACTCACTCAAAGGTTGGTTTTGTTTGTTTTCTAACTCCAGCTTTGAAAGGTTCTTTACATATTCTGGATATCATTCCTTTGTCATTATATGGTTAGCAAATATTTTCATTGAGTCTGCAGCTTGTCTTTTCAATCTCCTCACAGGGTTTTCCACAAGCAAATTAAAAAATATGTTCTGATAAAGTCTGATTTATTGCTCATGTTTGTTATGTTATGGATGTTGATTTTGCTTTCATGTGTAAAAACTCTTAATAAAGGCAATTCCCCAGAGATTTTATCTGTATCATTTCTAAAGTTGTATAGTTTTACATTACAGGTGTCGTTACAAATTTATTTTGAAGTTTTGGGGTTGGGTTTGGGGTTTTATTGCCTGTGGATAAATCGCTTTACTGCCATTGGCTAAAAAGACCATCCTTTTCCCACTGAATTCTTTTTGCAACTTTGTCAAAAACCAGTGGCTGTACCTGTGTGGATGTTTCTAGATTCTTTGTTGTTCCCACTAACTTATGTCTATCCCTCCACAAATATCACACACATATGATTATGGTGGTTTTATAATGTATCTGGAAATCAGGCACATAGATTGATTTCTCAGTTCACTTAACATAAATAATTCAAAATTACCCGATGAAAATGGAGATTTACAAATTAAAAATAGCCATTCCTCAGTGATACTACTAGGAGACTCTATCTCTGTGCAATTGCTGTACCAGAGTGTCGGCCCGCAGACCAAAGAGTTGGAGGTTCAATTCTGGTCAAAGGCACATACCTTAGTTATGGTTCAGTCCCCAGCACTGGTTGGGGTCGTGAAAGAGGTGACCAGTCAATGTGTCTCTCTCACATCGGTGTTTCTCTATATATATATAACTCCCTCCCACTCTGTCTGAAAATAAATGGGAAAATATCGTCGGGTGAGGATTAAAAAAACAAAGAAGAAGAAGAAAGATCTCAAATCCAATAACTAATTTTACACCTTAAGAAACTAGAAATATAACAAACTAAACCCAAGGCCATTAGAAGGAAGGGAATAAAGATTAGAGCAGAGATCAACAAAATAGGGAATAGATAAAATCAACTTAAAGCAAGAGTTCTTTCTTCAAAAAGACCAACAAAATTTACATCCAGTCTGCTAGATTGACTCAGAAAAAAGAAAGAGAGAGAGAGAGAAAGAGAGAGAGAGAGAGAGAGAGAGAGAGAGAGAAGGCCCAAATTACTTAAATTGGGAGTGAATTTGAGGACATTGCTACTGATTTTTCAGAAATTAAAAGAATTGGACTTGGATAAAATGGCGGCGGAGTGAATGGAAGCTACACAGACCATCTCCCAGGACCAAACTGGAAATACAACTAAAATAAAGACAAATCGTTGGTGAAAAAGCAACAGAAAAGCAGCTTGCAAGGACCATACAACCAGGGACACTGAATCGATCCTGGTAGGATTGCGGAGGCACGAGAGGGGGGCTGGGAGCCCACGGACAGCATCGGTCTTAGCTGTGAGCAGCGACCTCGGGGTTAAAGCCCAAGCTGGCTCCACAGCACAGAGGGCCAGGACAGAGAGCTAAAATAGCCACAGCCACTCACCTTGGGCTCCGGCAGAGGGAGAGCAGACTGGACTGGAACTGTGTGGGGACAAACGGGATTTGGAGGGCCCTCAGAGTTTTTGCTGAGTTTCGGCCATGCAGGATGGTGGCCATCTTATTCCTTCCCAGGGCTCTGGGGAGAGGCAGCAGCCCCTCCCTCGGAGATTCAGCCACACCCAGGTGGGCCATTGAAATGCAAATTGAGGCTCATTAACTACCAACATCTGCCCCACCCTCGGGAAATCCTCTCATGCTGAACACCTGAGGGAGGTTTTCATTCAACTGAGAACCCAAGGCTCTTCAAGTAACCAGGGCTAATAGCCTCTAGGCAAAAAGCTAGAGGATAACTTAACCTTTTCTGGGCTTGCAAATCTACCCAGGAAAGTAAGACTCAACAGTGGTGTATAACGTAGGTCCTCCCACACTCATCCAAATCCAGTAGAGGGAGCCACAAACAGCAGAACACCAACATCCACAGGGAAAATTTGGCAGGCTCCAAAACCCACTGAGATAGTCAAAAGGTGAAACAAAGAAACAGATGCCAAATGAAAGAACAAGAGACCTCTACCAAAGATGAGATAAATGAAATGGAGTTAAGCAAGTTAACAGAGCTAGAATTCAGAGCCATGATCTTGAGGAAGCTCAACAGCATGAGTAAGGACATCAACACCTTGAGTAAAGACATCAACACCATGAGCAAAGACATAGAAACACTGAAAACCAACCAAGTGGAAATGAAGAAGTACCAAGAAGAAATGAAGAATGACATAGCAGAAATGAAGAACACATTGGAAGGACTAAACAGCAGAGTAGAGGAAGCTGAGGACCGGATGAGTGAATTAGAAGACAGGGTAGAAAAAATCAACCAATCAGAAAACCAAAAGGAAAAAACAATGAAAAAACAGGAAGACAGCTTAAGAAAACTGTGGGACAACTGGAAACGTAATAATATTCGCATCATTGGAGTCCCTGAAGAAGAAGAAAATGAGCAAGAGTTAGAGAATATATTTGAAGAAATAGTGACAGAAAACTTCCCTAATTTGGTGAAGAAAGAAGGCATTCAAGTTCAAGAAGCACAGAGAGTCCCAAGTAAGAAGAACCCAAACAGGCCCACACCAAGACACATAGTAATTAAAATGCCAAAAATTAAAGACAAAGAGAGAATCCTAAAGGCAGCAAGAGCTAAGCAACATGTTACCTACAAAGGAACCCCAATAAGGCTATCAGCTGACTTCTCAATAGAAACACTACAGGCCAGAAGGGAATGGCATGAAGTAATCAAGGTCATGAAAAACAAGGATCTGAACCCAAGACTACTCTATCCAGCAAGGCTATCATTCAAAATAGAAGGTCAAATAAAGAGCTTCCCAGACCAAAAAAAAGGCTAAGGGAATACATTAGCACCAAACCAGCACTGGAAGAAATGTTAAAAAGACTGCTGTAATTAGTAGAAGAAATAGGAAAATAGAACCACACTAAAAAAAAATGGCAATAAATAAGTACATATCAATAATCACCTTAAATGTAAATGGATTGAATGCTCCGATAAAAAGACACAGAGTAGCAGATTGGATAAGAAAGCATGACCCATATATATGTTGTTTACAAGAGACCCACCTCACAACAAAAGACTCACATAGGTTGAAAGTAAAGGGATAGAAAAAAATCTTCCAAGCAAACAGACAGGGAAAAAAAAGCTGGGGTAGCAATACTCATATCTGATAAAATAGATTTCAAAATGAAGGCCATAACTATAGACAAAGAAGGTCACTACATAATATTGAAAGGATCTATCCAACAGGAAGATATAACCTTGGTAAACATATATGCACCCAATATAGGAGCACCAAAATATATTAAAAATCTTCTGGAGGACTTCAAAGGAGAAATCGACAGCAATACAATCATAGCAGGGGCCTTCAACACCCCGCTGACATCACTGGATAGATCCTCTAGACAAAAAACTAACAAGGAAACAGAGACACTAAATGAAGCACTAGACCAAATGGATTTAATAGATATATACAGAGAATTACACCCCAAAACTACAGAATTCATGTTCTTCTCAAGCGCACATGGGACATTCTCAAAGATAGACCACACGTTAGGACACAAACTAAGTCTCTACAAGTTCAAGAAGATTAAAATCATATCAAGCATCTTCTCAGATCACAATGGCATGAAACTAGAAATCAATTGCAACAAGAACATGCAAAGACATTTGAACACATGGAGGCTAAATAGCATGTTATTAAACAATGAATGGGTTACCGAGGAGATCAAGGAAGAAATTAAAAACTTCCTGGAAACCAATGAAAATGAACACACAACAACACAAAATCTATGGAATGCAGCGAAAGCAGTTCTGAGAGGGAAGTTCATAGCACTACAGGCCTACCTCAAGAAACAAGAAAAATTTCTAATAGACTATCTAACCTCACAACTTAAAGAACTAGAAAGCAAACAAAAAGAAAACCCCAGAGCAAGTAGAAGGAAGGAAATAGTAAAGATCAGAGCAGAAATAAATGACATAGAGACTAGAAAAACAATTCAAAGGATCAATGAAACAAAGAGCTGGTTTTTTGAAAAGATAAACAAGATTGATGGACCCTTAGCTAGACTCACCAAGAAACAAAGAGAGAGAACCCAAATACACAAAATCAGAAATGAAAGAGGAGAAGTAACAACTGACACCACAGAAATACAAAGGATCGTTAACAAATACTATGAACATTTATATGGCAACAAATTCGACAATCTAAGCGAAATGGACAAATTTCTAGAAACACATAGTCTCCCAAAACTGGACCGGGAAGAGATAGAAAACTTGAACAGACCAATAACAACTAAGGAAATTGAAGATGTAATCAAGACTCTCCCAGCAAACAAAAGCCCAGGCCCGGACAGCTTCACGGGGGAGTTTTATGGAACATTCAAAGAAGAACTAACACCCATTCTCCTCAAACTATTTCAAAAAATTCAAGAAGAAGGAAGACTTCCAAATTCGTTTTATGAGGCCAGCATAATTCTAATTCCAAAACCAGAAAAAGACACTACAAAGAAAGAAAACTACAGGCCATTATCCCTGATGAACATAGATGCCAAAATCCTTAACAAAATACTAGCAAATCAGATCCAGCAATACATCAAAAAAATTATTCACCATGACCAAGTGGGATTCATCCCAAGGATGCAAGGCTGGTTCAATATTTGCAAATCAATAAATGTGATACACCACATAAACAAATGAAAGATAAAAACCACATGATCATATCAATAGATGCTGAAAAGGCATTTGACAAAATCCAGCACCCATTTCTGATAAAAACGCTCAGCAATGTGGGAATAGAGGGATCATATCTTGACATAATAAAGGCCATATATGAAAGACCTACAGCCAACATCAGACTCAATGGACAAAAACTAAAAACATTTCCCTTAAGAACAGGAACAAGACAGGGATGCTCACTTTCGCCACTCTTATTTAACATAGTACTGGAAGTCTTAGCCACAGCAATCAGTCATGAAGAAAAAATAAAAGGGATCCAAATTGGTAAGGAGGAAGTGAAACTGTCATTATTCACAGATGACATGATATTATACATAGAAAACCCTAAAGACTCCATCAAAAATCTACTAGACCTAATAAATGAATTTGGCAAAGTAGCAGGATACAAAATTAATGTCAAGAAATCGATGGCATTCTTATACACCAATGATGAACTCACAGAAACAGAAACTAAAAAAAAAAATCCCATTTACCATCGCGGCAAAAAAATTTAGATATCTAGGAATAAACTTAACCAAAGAAGTAAAGGACCTATTTGCAGAAAACTACAGGACATTTTAAAAAGAAATAGAGGAAGATATAAAAAAGTGGAAGCACATACCTTGTTCATGGATTGGAAGAATTAACATCATTAAAATGTCCATATTACCCAAAGCAATGTATAGATTCAATGCAATCCCCATCAAAATACCAGTGACATATTTCACAGAACTAGAATAAATACTTCAAAAGTTCATATGGAACCAATAAAGACCCCGAATAGCCACAGCAATCTTGAAAAAGAAGGACAAAGTAGGTGGGATCACAATACTGGATATCAGGTTATACTACAAAGCTACTGTAATCAAAAGAGCCTGGTACTGGCACAAGAACAGGCATATAGACCAGTGGAACAGAACAGAGAATCCGGAAATTGACCCAAGACATTATGCTCAATTAATATTTGACAAAGGTGGCAAGAGCATACAATGGAGTAAAGACAGCCTCTTTAATAAATGATGTTGGGAAAATTGGACAGCTACGTGCAAAAAAATGAAACTAGACCATCAACTTACACCATACACAAGAATAAACTCAAAATGGATGAAAGACTTAAATGTGACTCGTGAATCCATAAAAATCCTAGAAGAAAATATAGGCAACAAAATTTCGGACATCATACGCAGCAGAATCTTCACTGATACATCACCTAAGGCAACAGAAACGAAGGAAAAAATGAACACATGGGACTACATCAAACTCAAAAGCTTCTGCACAGCAAAAGAAACAACCATCAAAACGGAAAGGGAATCCATTGTATGGGAGAGCATAATTGCCAATGATACATCAGATAAGGGGTTAATCTCCAAAATATATAGAGTGCTCATACAACTCAACAAAAGGAAGACAAAGAACCCAATTTAAAAAATGGGCAGAGGAACTAAATAGACACCTCTCCAAAGAGGACATACAAATGGCCAAGGGACATATGAAGAAATGCACAACATCACTAATCATCAGAGAGATGCAAATTAAAACAACAATGAGGTATCACCTCACACCTGTCAGAATGGCTGCCATCAACAAATCATCAAACAAGTGTTAGCGAGGGTGTAGAGAAAAGGGGACTCTAGTACACTGCTGGTGGGAATGCAGACTGGTGCAGCCACTGTGGAAAACACTATGGTGTTACCTCAAAAAATTAAAAATTAAATTGCCATTTGACCCAGTGATCCCACTTCTAAGAATATACCCTAAGAAGCCTGAAACACCAATCAGAAAGAATACATGTACCCCCATGTTCATAGCTGCACTATTTACAATAGCTAAGATCTGGAAACAGCCCAAGTGTCCATCAGTGGACGAATGGATAAAAAAGCTGTGGTACATATACACAATGGAGTACAATGCAGCTTTAAGAAAGAAAGATCTCTTATCATTTGAGACGACATGGAGGGACCTCAAGAGTATTATCCTAAGCGAAACAAGCCAAGCAGAGAAAGACAAATATCACATGATCTCACTTATTTGTGGAATATAATAAACATAACAGTCTGAGGAACAGGGTTGACCCAGAGATGTGGAAGTAGGGTACAGACTGACAACCCTCGGCGGGGGGAGGGGGGGATAAACCACAGAACTTATATGCATGTATGCATAACTGATGGACATGGACAACAAAGCTGGGGATGGGGTGGGGGGATGGGGAGGAGGGTGTCAATGGGGAAAAAAGGAGAAACACCTGTAACAAAAATAAATTAATTAAAAATAAAAATAAATAAATAAATAATTTCAGTGATCCCATGGAGGATTCTTGAGATCTGTATTAACATCTGGTTGACCATTGCTTATCTCACAGACTCTTACTTACTGAAAAGTGAGTAAATGTTCCCACAACTAAGATGCACTCCACAGTTGATTTACTCATGAAAGTTGTGTTTTGTTCTCAGAATTTGTTCCACCAACTGCCTGCTTCCTGTGGTTCCTCTTGTAACTACCTGTAGGGCAATTACCTCCTTCTTCTCTTTCCCACCTGGACCCATGGAACCCAGTCTGCACCAGTCACCTTCCATTCCTATAACTAGTACCTTTTAGGCAGATCATTAAACCATCTAGAGCTCCAGTTTTCCCCCTTCTCCTGCTCCCCGGACCCTGAAGTCAAAGCTCTTTCTTCACAAGTCTTCTAGAATGGATTCAAACTCAAAATGTTCAGAAAGCAAAAAGTGTTCTTTTTCTCAACCATTTGCCCTCCCTCTATTTTATTCTTCCAACCATTGTCCAAAATATATTTCAAGCACAAAGACCCTATCAGGAACCTCTGTGTTTAAAAATCTCCCGTGAATACTCTCCCCTTGAAGAGAAAACATTTTCGTATCTCACTCAAGGACTCTCATGGGCATGACCGTCATTTCCTCCTCAGCCTCTGTTGTCCCCTCTCCCTACTGTGGTCTGTAAAAAGCCAGTTCAGGTCCCCACTGCAAAAGGATGCTTAACCCTGAGCCAGTGTTCACTCCTCTTTAAGCCTCAGTCCTCCTGCCCTAAGCTGGTCCCTCTTCCTGCAGGACCAGGCTTACACAGCACCTGCTGCAGACCTTCTGACCACCAGCAGGTGGGGGAATCGTTATTTTTATTAACATGATTTGAACGACAGATGACACATAAAACTAACCATCTGTGTGGATGGTTCAATACTGAAAATTTATCCTAAGGGAAGAAAAATATATGTGCCCACCAAAACTTGTGTCCGATCCTTCATAGCAACTTTTTAAAACATAGGCCATAACTGAAAACAACCTAAATGTCTTCCAGTTGTGAGTACACAGAGTTTATTCTTGTATCGTTGTTTATTAACTATTGTATTTTCCGTGTGAACAACTGTACACCTACTTTGGCCCCTCCCTGTATTTACATTTTTAGGAAACTGCCAGACTGCTTACAGACTGCCCGTGCGTCCCCTTCAGGGAACTGATTTCTGGGAGCACATGACTGTCGGGTCATCTTTTGTAGATGCGGACACTGTGTTGTGAGATAATAGAAAATATATATTAGTCTCCGCCCTGTGGTCTTGGCTCAGGGCTCCTGAAATTCTTGTAATTTCCTGGGTGACAGGCGTGCCTTTTGTGCTAATGGGGTGACTCTGGGTGGGTTGCTGGATAAGGAAGGGGGGGGGTCACTGGAAAGGCCGAGGCATGAATAGAAGCTTGGAATTTTCAGACCTGCTCCCATCTGCAAGAGGGAAACAAGTTTAGGTGGAGTAAGCAAATTAGTAGAAACCAAGGGAGGGATCATTGGAAACTTCTGTTTATAACCAAAAACTTGTGTGGAACCTGGGGACCTCCTGCTTGTGATTGGCACCTGAGTGGGGCAGTCTTCTGGGACTGGCCCTTTAACTGTGGGTCTGACACTCTCTCCAGGAAGACAGTGTTAGAACTGCGTTATATGTACGACCAGCTGGTGTCACAGAGAATTGCTGTTGGGATGAAAACTCTGCACACATTTGGTGACAAAAGTGTCAGAAAGGAAGAGTTCTGTGTGAGTAGAACACAAGCCACAACAAGAGGAAAGAAATTAGATTATTACTTAGAAATAATTACTCTTCTTAAATTTTACTGCAGACACTGGGGATAAACAGGAGGCTTTATTACCCCATAAGCCTGTGTCCCTAGGACGACTGTGCTGTTGCTCATATTGTGTGTCGCTCCTTCCTCCTTCGTGGACATAACCTACTGCACACGAGTCCACCTCAGAGATGCTCAACAAGAGCTTCTCCCTGACATGTAGCTCAGAGCCACTATGTCTGGACCCAGGGGTTTTTGTCTCACTTCGTCGTCATCTGAGACACTGTGAGTAACTAAAGCTGCTCTCACTGCCATGAACTGTAGCACAGTGATAGTCAGCCTCGTCCTCAGGCTGCAGCCCAGAGATGAGCAGAAGCCCCGCATTGGCCGAGGTGTCTTTGGATCCAGAGAAGCGGCTGGGGACCCCCGAGCCCTGGAGCTTATCTGAGTCTGTGTGGTAGGACAGGAGATATCGGGGAGGGCTCCCTGGCTTCTGCTGGAACCAGCGTATACGGTAGTTGCCAACACTGAAGCCACTGCTCAGGGTGCAGGTGAGTCTGGCTGAGGCTCCAAGAGAGGCAGAGAGGGAGGGCGGCTGAGTCAGCACAGGCTGCGAGAAGGAACCTGCAAACACAGACACTGTCAGGGATGGGACAGGGACCAAGGAAGTTTCTCAGGAGATGGAGCATGAGGGGAATCCACTTGGGCACTGAGCCTGGTCCCCAAGCCCTGTCCTACCTGTGCAGTGAGAGAGGAGCACAAGGAGGAGAGGAGTCCAGGCCATGGTCACAGCCCCTGAGCCCACAGTGGGCTGGGCTGCCCCAGGCCTCCTTTTCTTCCCCACACTCTGCCAGAGGAGGGGCTTCCATGCAAATGTGCCCATCCAGTGACTGCCAGCCCCTCCCTGAGCCTGATGCAGGAGCTCAGCTCACACCCAGACTGAGGAGGATGGATGGTGGCTTCACCCCTTGGGAGAAACTGGGAAGAAGGAGCTGCGGAGACAACACAAAGATGGGCTCAGGGGACTCTACAGGACACAGAGAGCACAGCTGCTGGGTCCCCATCATTGAGCACAGCGCCCAGCCACCAAGCCCAGGGTCCTTTTAGTGAATGGTCCTCACTGAGCAGCTGCTGGGAGACCACAGGGAAGTCCCACGGCATCCCCTGCTGAGCACAGGGCACACACCTGCCCATGGCACAGAGCCCTGAGAGCCCAGCTGGTGTCTGCAGCTCAGCAGGTCACTGTCTCTGTTCACACATCCACGGTCTGATTTCCAGAAACTGTGATTTTGATACATGGGAGAGATTATTTTAGTACCTCACTCCCAGGAGGGATCCTGTTCAGTGAGATTTGTAAAAATATACATGTATAAATACTTAAGTTGTGAATCCCCCTCACCCAGTAGATTCTAGAATAAGCGGAATGGCCCACCTGTGCATCGAGCCAGGTGTCACAGAGCAGCCCGGGGGCAGTTGACCTGTTTCTAAGGCCATGCACAGGCTCGTCAGGCAGAACAGCATTCAATGCTTATGTTTCAGGAAATAAAAATCCTCTGTGGTATGTTCAAAAACCAGCCGTTCAGCACTAATTCCAGAAGATATATAATTGTTTGTAAGTTTTGTAGATGCTCTATTTGGATTCATTTACGTTGGGAAAATTAATAGATATTGTAGGCTTAAGCTTTGCCAGTGAATGGTGTAAAAGTTTCTCCTGTAATATGAATTTTATTTGATGGTTGTAGGTAAATCTGCAGTTTCAGGCATAATTATGTCATAGATTTCTTAAGGGATTTTCTCCTTGATATTATACAATTGTCATATTGTTATTTTGTCTCCTTATATTTCCCGCTGGTTATTTTCAGTTTAGTGGGAGCATCTGTATCTACTTTAAGGTCATACTGTCATGTGCTGATGGCTGCAGAGACAATGGTATGAACCCTTATTTCCTCCTGGGCCCGGTATGTACACTTGCAGCAGCTGTGCAAATGCTCACTGACCTCTCGAATCTTTAGTAGGTAATCTGGGGTCTTTAGTAAATAATCTAGGACGGGGATCATTGCTCCCTAAGGCACTCTACCCGCACAGCTTTTAGAGGGATCTTTCTCATCCTTATTTACGGGGTCACCTGATGGCTTAAAATCCTTCGGTTGTTCCTAATTCTTCTTGCGTATTATCCACCCCATTAGCCACTGCTATGCACTTTCGTGGTCTGGCCCTGTCCCTCCATACCCTCCTGACAACCCCTCCCCGGTCTCAATGCTCCAGCCTTATCGTCCTCTGTTCTCAGAAACCCTGAGCTCTGTCCCTTCCACCACCTTCACGTCACTCTTCCCTCCTCTGTCTGCTGGAAGGAGATGGCCTTCAACTTGAACTCCTGGTGGAAGCTCACTTGCTGCCAACTTTGAGCGCCTGTTAAAAAGAGGGCAGACACAACATCATAGATACAAGTTTAATTTTTTGTTGTTGTTGTTAATCCTCACCCGAGGACATTTTTCCATCTTTTGTTCAGACAGAGTGGGAGAGAGAGAGAGGAAGAGAGAAAGAGAGAGAAACATCGATGTGAAAGGGACCCATTGAGTGGCTGCCTCCCACACAACCCAACCAGGGTCCAGGGACAAACTGCAACCGAGGTACATGCCCTTAGCGGGAACCGAACCTGGGTCTCTCTGGACCGCAGGCCGACGCTCTAACCACCTAGCCAAACCGGCCTGGACACAAGTATAATTTTTTAATACACTTTTCATTTGGGAATTTCTTGAGGATAGAGAAACTACAGAGAACAGCCCAATGTTCTCCATGCAGCCATCATCCAAACTCAACCATGGTCATGTGACTCCTCTTGTCTAACCCTCCAGCCATCTTCACCTCATTCCTTCTTTATCAATGCATGATGTTAACACAAATCCCAACACTGTGTCCCTCCATTCAGGTATAAGTTAGCATATATGTAGCTTCTACTGTTCTACAACTCTTGTACATTGAAGAAATGGATTCCAACTGCTCTCATGTAAATTGATTTCTGTTTTAATTTTCCTAATGATTGGTGAAAGAAATTGTTCTGATGGAAAAAAATGAAGGAAGGGCAAGAGGTCTCCAATGTTGCAGTAGTGAAATTCACGAAGGGACATATGTGTTTAGAATGATGCCACAGCAGCACAGACATTTGAGGCCATTCTCTCAGCATCCTTCATGACCTTTCCCCAGGGCGGAATCATCTCCGTTACCAAAGACCTCACAAGCCCATGGCTCTTCCTTCATGTGATTTCCCCCAGGGTCCTTGGAGGGATTTAGGTTCAGGAGATGAATATTAAATTTCAGTGATCCAATGGTGGATTCTTGAGATCTGTATTTCACATCTGGTTGACAATTGCATATCTCACAGACTCTTACTTACTCAAAAGTGAGTAAATGTTTCCACAACTAACTTGCACTCTCAGTTGATTTACTCATTGAAAATTGTCTTTTGTCCTCAAAATTTGTTCCATCAGCTTTCTACTTCCTGTGGTTCCTCTTGCAACCATATTGAAGTCAATTACATCCTTCTTCTCTTTTCCACATGGACCCTTGGAATCCAGTCTGTACCAGTCACCTTTCAGTCCTGTAACCATTACCTTGTAGACAGATCATTAAAACATTGAGGGATCCATTGAGGGATCCAGTTGAACACCTTCTGGACCCTGAGGTCAGAGCTCTTTCTTCACAAGTCTTCGAGAATGGATTCAAATTCGTAATGTTCAGAATGCAAAAAAATGTTCTTTTTCTCAATCATTTTCTCACTCTATTTTATTCTTACACCATAGTCAGAAAGATATTTCAAGCACAAAGATCTTATTAAGGCACCTCTGTGTTTAAAAATCTGCCATTGATTCTCTCCCCTTGAAGAGTAAATATGCTAGTATCTCACTCTAGGACTCTTATGGGCATGACCATCATTTCCTCCTCAGCCTCCGTCCTAGCCCTCTCCCTACTGTGGTCTGTAAAAAGCATGTTCAAGCCCTGGTCGATTTGGCTCAGAGGTTAGAGTGTCGGCCCTTGGACCAAGCACTCCTGGGTTCGATTCCGGTCAAGGGCAGGTAACTCAGTTGCAGTTCTTCCCCGGCCCTGGTCGGGGTCTTGCGGGAGGCAACCATTCGAAGTGTCTTTCTCACATCAATGTTTCTCTCCCTCTCTCTGTCTCCCCCTCCCTCTGCCTCTATCTGAAGATAAATTTAAAAATAATCCTCAGTGAGGATTTTTTAAAAAGTCAGGTTCAGGTCCCAACTGCAAAAGGATGCTTAACCCTGAGCCAGTGTTCACTCCTCTTTAAGCCTCAGTCCTCCTGCCCTAAGCTGGTCCCTCTTCCTGCAGGACCAGGCTTACACAGCACCTGCTGCAGACCTTCTGACCACCAGCAGGTGGGTGAATATTTATTTTTATTAGCATGATATGAACAACAAATGACAAACATTAAACTATAACCACATGTGAGGATAGTTCATTCCTGAAAATTAATCCTAGAGAAAGAAAAAATATATGTGCCCAGCAAAACATGTATATGATCTTTCATGGCAACTTTTTCAAAAATGGGCCATATCTAGAAACAACCAAAATGTCCTTCAGTTGTGAGTACACCAAGCAGAGTTTATTCTTGTATCATTGTTTATTACTTAAGGTATTTTCCATGTGAACAATTTTAACCTACTTTGGCCACACCCTGTATTTACATTTTTAGGAAACTGCCAGACTGCTTACAGACTGCCTGTGCGTCCCCTTCAGGGAACTGATTTCTGGGAGAACATGACTGTTGGGTCATCATTTGTAGTTGTGGACACTGTGTTGTAAAATAATAGAAAATATATATTGGTCTCAGCCCCGTGGTCTTGGCTCAGGGCTCCTGAAATTCCTGTCATTTCCTGAGTGACAGGCATGGCTTTGTTGTAATATGATGACTCTGGGTGGCTGCTGGATGAGGAGGGGTCACTGGAAAGACCAAGGCATGATTGGAAGCCTGGAATGTTCAGACCTGCCCCCATTGGCAAGAGGGAGAAGAACACAGGGGGAGTGAGCAAGGTAACCTATCAAGTTCATCGAAGCCAAGGGAGGGATCTTGGGAACCTTTGATTTATAGCCAAAAACTTGAGTGAAACCTGGGGACCTGCTACTTGTCAGGGCACCTGAGTGGGGCAGTCTTGTGGGACTGGCCTTTAACTGTGGGGCTGACACTGTCTCCAGACAGATAGTATGAGAGGTGAGTTATGCTGTAGGACCAGCTGGTGTCGCAGAGAATCACTTTAAGGAAATTAAAATTCCCACAGTTTAGTAACCAAAGTGTCAGAAGGGAAGTGATCTGTGTGAGCAGAAAACAGGACACAACACTAGG
The DNA here is from genome assembly GCA_030848825.1 of Tadarida brasiliensis. Taxonomy (NCBI): domain Eukaryota; kingdom Metazoa; phylum Chordata; class Mammalia; order Chiroptera; family Molossidae; genus Tadarida; species Tadarida brasiliensis. The sequence continues at coordinate 18,852,216 of CM061277.1, read as the reverse complement.
AAATAATTGAGTTTTTTTTACTTAGAAATATTCATTCTTATTAAAATTGCACCAGACATTAGGGATGGTCGGGAGTCTTTATTACCCCATCAGCGTGTGTTCCTGGGACACCTGTGCTGTTGCTCATATTGTGTGTGGCTCTTCCCTCCTTTCGTGGACATAACCCACTGCAGAGGAGTCCACCTCACAGATGCTCCACAGGAGCTTCTCCCTGACATGAGGTTCAAGCTACAATCTCTGGGCCCAGGGGTTTTGTCTCACTTCCATGTCATCTGAGACACTGTGAGTAGCTATAGCTGCTCCCACTGCTACAATAGTACCATAGTCCTAGTCAGCCTGGTCTTCAGGCTGAAGCCTACAGATGGTCAGGTGGGTGGCATTGGAGGACCTGTCGATGCAGCCAGACAACAGATCAGGAACCCCGAAGGGTCTTTCGTTATCAGCATAGATGACAGTGGTTGGGGCACTGCTGGTACCAGTGCACATATCTGTCCCCAGTGTTGCCACTGCTGCAGGTGCAGGAGATGGTGGCCTTCTGTCCTGGAGACCCTGACACAGAGGGGGGCTGAGTCAGCACAACCTCGGGCCAGGACCCTGCAAGGAGGGAGCAACACAGAGATCAGTGAGGACAGGACAGACCCCTTTCCCAGGGAAGGAGGAGGGTCATCCTCCCAGGTGACAAACAGGTGCCCTCCCACAATTCCCTCAGGCACCACCTGGGCAGTGAGCCAGGAGGGTGAGGAGAAGGGGAGCCCAGCCATGTTGCAGACACCCCAGACTCTGCTCCCTGAACCCCGCAGCCAGGCCTGAGCCTACAAACATTTTATATGTCCCCCTCACACTGAGGGTGGGAAGTCTATGCAAATCATTCCCGTCTGGCGGCTGTGCAAGCCTCTCCTTCAGCCCTAGCCAGGGCTCCAGCTAAGGAGACAGAGTGTAGGAGGGAGAAGGCTTCAGCCCAAAAGTGAACCAGGAAACAGGAAAGAGGCAGGAAGAGGCCCCGCTGAGGAAATGCAGAGCACGCGCGCCCCCTGGTGCAGCCCGGAGGCATGGCGGCCTCGGGCTGGAGCTGGGGTTCAGGGCTCCAGCTGGGCTCCTTGCCCTGGTCCTGCACCCTTCACAGTTGCAGTGATCAGATGGGCTCCATTTACTTAGACATAAGCGTGTTAGGTTCCTCCTGTTCCTCTGTGGTCTGAAACATCATTTATTAGCACTGATAATCATATTCCATTGTATAGATGGATCCAGTTGTTTATTCTCCCTCTACTGGTGCTAGGGGCCCCGCAGCCCTCCTGTTCAGTGGATGAGTTGTCTGACCTCTCTGAATCCAGCTACATTAATTATATCTATTATTGTGTAATATTGCCAGAAACTTAGCATCTGAAGACAAACACACTTGATTTCACAGTCTATTTATCTATGGACATAGCAATTGCTTTTTATGTTTTATAAGCATGAATAAAGGACAGTGAACTTCCTGTGCATATGCTGTTTGAACACAAGTGACTTGTTTTGGTAAACACTTAGGAGAGTGATTTCCGTACTGTATCATATAAGAGGTGTGTTATCATATAAGAGTTTAGTTCTTTTAAAAACTACCAAAGTGTCTTCAAAAGTGGCCAGGACATTTTGCATTCCCAGCAGTACGAGTTAGAGTTCCTTCTGCCCCCATCCTGGTGTCACCTTCCTTAGCCAGTTATTAGAATAAAGGAAGCAAAGGGGAGTTCGCACATGAGCCTGTTTGCTTCACCAGGAAGCTACAGCTTCACACCCCACCAGACACCCCCAAGCCAGGCAGGTACCAGATTGTGTGTGTGGGAGGGGGAGCAGGGGCAGATAGGACATGTGCAATAAACTCCAAGTGTCACATGGGGAGATACTTAACGAAAGAGGAAAAATCTTTGGCTATGAATTGGACCCCAAGATAAGGCCAAGAAATCTTGGGAAGTTAATTTGTTATTTTTCAAAAAGCTTCTAGTTAAAACCCCAGGAAAACGAAGTATTCTCTCTCTCTCTCTCTCTCTCTCTCTCTCTCTCTCTCTCTCTCTCTCTCCTGCACTTGACAATTTGTTCTCCCTCTCCCCTACCCTGGGACACCCGACCATTTAGGTCTCCTGGCCATCTGGGCACCTGACCCCAGGAATATGAAGCCAAAATTCTGAGGACCAACTTTGACCAAAGGGTGGTTCTCCATGCAAACCTGTTCCTGGGGCTGATTCTCTGTAAGACACTCAGGGTCCTGCAGCCTGGAGCTAAAGAGGCCAGACTCTGGAAGGTACATTCCTCTGACCAGAATGAAATTTACCCAAAAGAAAAGGAATTTGGTGCCAATTAATTCTGATAACAATTTCACTCAGAATACTGGACTGTAGGGAATTTCTGGGTGAACATGACTGTCTGGGTCATCACTTGTCGGTAAGGACACAGGGAGATAATAGAAAATATATATTGGTCTCGGCCCTGTGATCTTGGCACAGGTCTCCTGAAACTCTCATAATTTCCTAGTTGACCAGCATGCCTTTTGTACTAATGTGTGACTCTGGGTGGCTCCTGGATGAGGACGGTCACTGGGAAGACCGAGGCTGATTAGATGCCTGGAATTTTCATCCTCCCCCATTTGCAAGAGGGAGAAGGATCAGGTAAATGAGCAAATGATTCAAGCTAATTAATGCAAACCAACGGAGGTTCGTGGGAACCTTCGATTTATAGCCAAAAACTTGAGTGAAACCTGAGGACCTCCTATTTGTGATTTGCACCTGAGTGGGGCAGTCTTGTGGGACTGGCCCTTTAACTGTGGGTCTGACTCTGTCTCCAGGCAGACAGGTTTGGAACTGAGTTATGTTGTAGGACCAACTGGAGTCTTAGAGAATTGCGGTTGCGAAGACAATAATCTCCAAATATTTGGTGACCAAAGTGTCAGAAGGGAAGATTTCGGTGTTAGTAGAAAGCAAGACACAACAGGAGGGAAGAAATTATATTTTTACTTAGAAATAATAACTGTTCTTAAAATCTACTGCAACACTGTGGAATGACAGGAGGCTTAATTACCCCATCAGCCTATGTCTCTGGGACGCCTGCTGTTGCCCATATTGTGTGTGGCTCTCTCCTCCTTTCGTGGACTAACCCACTGCAGAGGAGTCCACCTCACAGATGCTCCATGGAACTTCTCCCTGACACGAGGCTCAGAGCCACTATGACTGGGCCCAGGGGTTTTTGTCTCACTTCCTCGTCATCTGAGACACTGTGAGTAATTAAAGCTGCTCCCACTGCCATGAGATGTAGCACAGTAATAGTCAGCCTCGTCCTCAGGCTGCAGCCCAGAGATGAGCAGAAGCCCCGCATTGGCCCAGGTGTCTTTGGATCCAGAGAAGCGGCTGGGGATCCCCGAGCCCAAATCCGTACTTGTGTCGTACTTCAGGAGATACCGGGTAGGGCTCCCTGGCTTCTGTTGGAACCAGCGTATAATGTAGTTGCCAACACTGAAGCCACTGCTCAGGGTGCAGGTGAGTCTGGCTGAGGCTCCAGGAGAGGCAGAGAGGGAGGGCGGCTGAGTCAGCACAGGCTGCGAGAGGGAACCTGCAAATACAGACACTGTCAGGGTTGGGACAGGGACCAGGGAACTTTTTCAGGTGATGAAGCATGACGGGGGTCCACTTGGGCACTGAGGCTGGTCCCCAAACCTGTCCTACCTGTGCAGTGAGAGAGGAGCACGAGGAGGAGAGGAGTCCAGGCCATGGTCACAGCCCCTGAGCCCACAGTAGGCTGGGCTGCCCCAGGCCTCCTTTTCTTCCCCACCCTCTGCCAGAGGAGGGGCTTCCATGCAAATGTGCCCATCCAGTGACTGCCAGCTCCTCCCTGAGCCCTGGTGCTTGTGCTCCGCCCACTCTCAGACTGAGGAGGATGGAAGGTGGCTTCACCCCTTGGAAGAAACTGAGAGGAAACAGCTGCTGAGACCACACAAAGGTGGGCTCAGGGAACCTACAGGACACCTCTCCTGGAGCCTCACTCAGGTTCCTCAGTGAGCACAGCGCCCAGCCACCATGTCCAGGGTCCTAGGAGTGACTGTGCCTCAATAAGCAGCTGTGTAGAGACCTCAGGGCAGTTCTCCAGCGCCTCCTGTTGGTGGCAGAGCGCACACCTGCCCATGGCACAGAGCCCTGAGAGCCCAGCTGGTTTCTGCAGCTCAGCAGGTCACTGTCTCTATTCACACATCCAGGGTCTCATTTCTAAAAGTTAGTTTTGATACATGGGAGTGATTACTGTAGTATCTCACCACCAGGAAGAGTCCTGTTCAGTGAGATTTGTAAATATATACATATATAAATACTTAAGTTGTGAATCCCCCTCACCCAGTAGATTCTAAGAAAAGTGAAATGGCCCACCTGTGCATCAGGCCAGGTGTCACAGAGCAGCCCGGGGGCACCTGATGTGTTTCTCAGGCCATGCAAGGGCTCCTCAGGCAGAACAGTGTCCAATGCCCATGTTTTAGGACATAAAATTCCTCTGTGGTGTGTTCCAAAAATAGGCGTTCAGTGAAAATTTCAAAAGATGTGTAATTGTAAGTTTTGTAGATGCTCAGTGTGAATTAATTTACTTTGGGAAAATTATTAGATTTTGTAGGCTTAACTTTTTCAGTGAATTGCGTAAAAATTTCTCCTATAATATGAATTTAATTTGATCACTGTAAGTAAAATCTACAGCTTTAGGCATAATTATGCCATAGATTTCTTATGGGAATTTGTCCTGGGTAATATATGATTTTTATATTGTTATTTTGTCTCCTTATATTTCTCGCTAGTTACTTTCCGTTTATTGGGAGCATCTGTATCTACTTTAAGGTCATACTGTCATGTGCTGATGGCTGCAGAGACAAGGGTGTGAACCCTTATTTCCTCCTGAGCCCGGTATGTACACTTGCAGCAGCTGTGCAAATGCCCACTGACCTCTCCAATCTTTAGTAGGTAATCTGGGGTCTTTAGTAAATAATCTAGGACGGGGACCACTGCTCCCTAAGGCACTGAACCCGCACAGCATTCAGAGGGATCTTTCTGTCCTTATTTACAGGGTCACCTGATGGCTTAAAATCCTTCCGTTGTTCCTAATTCTTCTTGCATATAATCCACCCCATGAGCCCACTGCTATGCCCTTTCGTGGTCTGGCCCTGTTCCTCCACACCCTCCTGGCAGCCTCTCCCCTGTTCTCAATGCTCCAGCCTTATCGTCCTCTGTCCTCAGAAACCCTGAGCTCTGTCCCTTCCACCATCTTCACTTCAGCTCTTCCCTCTCCGTCTGCTGGAAGGAGATAGCCTTCAACTTGAGCTCATGGTGAAGCCCACTTGCTGCCAACTTTGAGCGCCTGTTAAAAGAAGGGCAGATACAACATCATAGATACAAGTATAATTTTTAAATACACTTTTTTGGGGGGACTTTCTTGAGGATAGAAAAACTACAGAGAACAGCCCAATGTTCTCCCTTCAGCCCTCATCCAACCTCAACTATGGTCATGTGACTCCTCTTGTCTAACCCTCCAGCCATCTTCACCTCTTTCCTGCTTTCTCAATGCATGATGTTAACACAAATCCCAACACCGTGTCCCTACACCAGGTATGAGTTAGCATATATGTAGCTTCTACTGTTCCACAACTTCTTTACATTGAAGAAATGGATTTCAACTGCTCTAATGTAAATTGATTTGTGTTTTAATTTTACTAATGATTGGCGAAAGAAATTGTTCTGATGGATAAAGTGAAGGAAGGGCAAGGGATCTCCAATTTTGCAGCAGTGGGGTTCACAGAGGGACATATTTGTCTAGAACGAAGGCCACACCAGCACAGACATTTGAGGTCATTCTCTCTCAGCATCTTTCATGACATTTCCCCAGGGCCGAGTCATGTCTGCTACCACAGAGCTCACAAGCCCATGACTCTTCCTTCATGAGATTTCCCCCCAGGTCCTTGGAGGGATTTTGAGTTGAGGAGTTGAATATTAAATTTCAGTGATCCCATGGTGGATTCTTGAGACCTGTATTTCACCTCTAGATGACAATTGCTTATCTCACAGACTCTTACTTACTGAAAAGTGAGTAAATGTTTCTACAACGAACTTGAATTCACAGTAGATTTACTCATGAAAGTTGTCTTTTGTCCTCAGAATTTGTTTCATCAGCTCCCTGCTTCCTGTGGTTCCTCTTGTAACCAACTGCAGGTCAATTACATCCTTCTATTCTTTTCCACATGGACCCTTGGAATCCAGTCTGTACCAGTCACCTTCCAATCCTATAACCAGTACCTTGTGTACAGATCATTAAGACATCTAGGGATCCTGTTTAACACCTTCTTCTGCTCCCTGGACCCTGAGGTCAGAGCTCTTTGATCACAAGTCCTCTAGAATGGATTCAAACTCAGAATGTTCAGAAAGCAAAAAATGTTCTTTTTCTCAACCATTTTCTCACTCTATTTTATTCTTACACCATAGTCAGAAGGATATTTCAAGCACAAAGATCTTATTAAGGCACCTCTGTGTTTAAAAATATCCTACTGATTCTCTCCCCTTGAAGAGTAAATATGTTAGTATCTCACTCAAGGACTCTTATGGGCATGATCATCATTTCCTCCTCAGCCTCCGTCCTTCCCTCTCCTTCCTGTGGTCTGTAAAAAGAATGTTCAGGCCCTGGCCGGTTTGGCTCAGCGGTTAGAGTGTCGGCCCTTGGACCAAGCACTCCTGGGTTCGATTCCTGTCAAGTGCAGGTAACTCAGTTGCAGTTCGTCCCTGGCCCTGGTTGGGGTCATGCAGGAGGCAACCAGTCGATGTGTCTCTCTCACATCAATGTTTCTCTCACTCTGCCTCTCTCTCTCTCTCTCTCTCCCTCCCTCCCTCTGACTCTATCTGAAGATAAATAAAAAATAATCCTCGGTGAGGATTTTATAAAAAAGACAGTTTCAGATCCCCACTGCAAAAGGATGCTTAACCCTGAGCCAGTGTTCACTCCTCTTTAAGCCTCGGTCCTCCTGCCCTAAGCTGGTCCCTCTTCCTGCAGGACCAGGCTTACACAGCACCTACTGCAGACCTTCTGACCACCAGCAGGTGGGTGAATATTTATTTTTATTAGCATGATATGAACAACAAATGACAAACATTAAACTATAACCATATGTGAGGATAGTTCATTCCTGAAAATTAATCCTAGAGAAAGAAAAATATATGTGCCCAGCAAAACATGTATATGATCTTTCATGGCAACTTTTTCAAAAATGGGCCATATCTAGAAACAACCAAAATGTCCTTCAGTTGTGAGTACACTAAGCAGAGTTTATTCTTGCATTATTGTTTATTAATTATTGTATTTTCAATAGGAACAACTGGAAACCTACATTGCCCCCAACATGTACCTAAATTTTTAAAAAACTAGCAGACTACTTTACAGACTGCCTGTGTGTCCTCTTCAGGGAACTGATTTCTGGGTGAACATGACTGTCGGGTCATCATTTGTAGTTGTGGACACTGTGAGATACTAGAAAATATATGTTGGTCTCGTCCCTGTGGTCTTGGCTCAGGCTTCTTAAATTCTTGTCATTTCCTGAAAGACAGGCCTGCCTTTTCTTTTAATATGATGACTCTGGAGGGCTGCTGGATAAGGAGGGGTCATTGGAAAGAGCGAGGCATGATTGGAAGCCTGGAATGTTCAGACCTGCCCCCATTGGCAATAGGGAGAAGAACACAGGTGAAGTAAAGTAACCTATCAAGTTAATCGAAGCCAAGGGAGGGATCTGGGGAACCTTCGATTTATAGCCAAAAAGGTGAGTGAAACCTGGGGACCTCCTACTTGTCATGGCACCTGAGTGGGTCAGTCTTGTGGGACTGGCCCTTTAACTGTGGAGCTGACACCGTCTCCAGACAGATAGTATGAGAGGTGAGTTATGCTGTAGGACCAGCTGGTGTCAGAGAGAATTACTTTGGGGAAGTGAAATCCCCACTCTTTGGTAACCAAAGTGTCAGAAGGGAAGTGATCAGTGTGAGTAGAAAACAAGACACAATACCAGGAAATAACTGAGATTTTTTTTTTTAACTTAAATATACTCATTCTTATTAAAATTACACCAGACATTAGGGATGGTCAGGAGTCTTTATTACCCCATCAGCGTGTTTCCTGGGACGCCTGTGCTGTTGCTCATATTGTGTGTGGCTCTTTCCTCCTTTCATGAACATAACACACTGCAGAGGAGTCCACCTCACAGATGCTCCACAGAAGCTTCTCCCTGACACGAGGCTCAAGCTACAGTCTTGGGGACCAGGAGTTTTGTCTCACTTCCATGTCATCTGAGACACTGTGAGTAACTATAGCTGCTACGACTGCTATAATAGTACCATAGTCCTAGTCAGCCTGGTCTTCAGGCTGAAGCCTACAGATGGTCAGGTGGGTGGCGTTGGAGGACCTGAGATGCAGCCAGAGAACCGATCAGGAACCCTGAAGGGTCTTTCGTTATCAGCATAGATGACAGTGGTTGGGGCACTGCTGGTACCAGTGCACATATCTGTCCCCAATGTTGCCACTGCTTCAGGTGCAGGAGATGGTGGCCTTCTGTCCTGGAGACCCCAACACAGAGGGGGGCAGAGTCAGCACAACCTCGGGCCAGGACCCTGCAAGGAGGGAGCAACACAGAGATCAGTGAGGACAGGACAGACCCATTTCCCAGGGAGGGCAGAGAGGTCATTCTCCCAGGTGACAAACAGGTGCCCTCCCACAATTCCCTCAGGCACCACCTGTGCAGTGAGCCAAGAGGGTGAGGAGAAGGGAAACTCAGGCCCTGGTGGACATGCCCCAAACTCTGCTCCCTGAGCCCTGCAGCCAGGCCTGAGCCTACAAACATTTTATATGTCCCCCTCACACTGAGGGTGGGAAGTCTATGCAAATCATTCCCATCTGGCGGCTGTGCAAGCCTCTCCTTCAGCCCCACCAGGGCTCCAGCTGAGGAGACAGAGTGTAGGAGGGAGAAGGCTTCAGCCCAAAGGTGAACCAGGAAACAGGAAAGAGGCAGGGAGAGGCCCCGCTGAGGAAATGCAGAGCACGCGCGCCCCCTGGTGCAGCCCGGAGGCATGGCGGCCTCGGGCTGGAGCTGGGGTTCAGGGCTCCAGCTGGGCTCCTTGCCCTGGTCCTGCACCCTTCACAGTTGCAGTGATCAGATGGGCTCCTTTCACTTAGAAATAAGCGTGTTAGGTTCCTCCTGTTCCTCTGTGGTCTGAAACATCATTTATTAGCACTGATAATCATATTCCATTGTATAGATGGATCCAGTTGTTTATTCTCCCTCTACTGGTGCTAGGGGCCCCGCAGCCCTCCTGTTCAGTGGATGAGTTGTCTGACCTCTCTGAATCCAGCTACATTAATTATATCTATTATTGTGTAATATTGCCAGAAACTTAGCATCTGAAGACAAACACACTTGATTTCACAGTCTATTTATCTATGGACATAGCAGTTGCTTTTTATGTTTTATAAGCATGAATAAAGGACAGTGAACTTCCTGTGCATATGCTGTTTGAACACAAGTGACTTGTTTTGGTAAACACTTAGGAGAGTGATTTCCATACTGTATCATATAAGAGTGTGTTTAGTTTTTTTAAAAACTGCCCAAGTGTCTTCAAAAGTGGCCAGGACATTTTGCATTCCCAGCAGCACAAGTTAGAGTTCCTTCTGCCCTCATCCTGGTGTGTCACCTTCCTTAGCCAGTTATTAGAATAAAGGAAGCAAAGGGGAGTTCGCACATGAGCCTGTTTGCTTCACCAGGAAGCTACAGCTTCACACCCCACCAGACACCCCCAAGCCAGGCAGGTACCAGATTGTGTGTGTGGGAGGGGGAGCAGGGGCAGATAGGACATGTGCAATAAACTCCAAGTGTCACATGGGGAGATACTTAATGAAAGAGGAAAAATCTTTGGCTAACTGGACCCCACGATAAGGCCAAGAAATCTTGGGAAGTTAATTTGTTATTTTTCAAAAAGCTTCAGGTTAAAACCCCAGGAAAACGAAGTATTCTCTCTCTCTCTTTCTCTCTCTCTCTCTCTCTCTCTCTCTCTCTCTCTCTCTCTCTCACCTGCACTTGACAGTTTGTTCTCCCTCTCCCCCACCCTGGGACACCTGACCATTCGGGTCTCCTGGCCATCTGGACACCTGACCCCAGGAATATGAAGCTGAAATGCTGAGCACCAGCCTTTGACCAAAGGGTGGTTCTCCATGCAAACCTGTTCCTGGGGCTGATTCTCTGTAAGACCCTCAGGGTCCTGCAGCCGGGAGCTAAAGAGGCCAGACACTAGAAGGTACATTCCTGTGACCAGAATGAAATTTACCCAAAAGAAGGGGAACTTGGTGCAAATTAACTCTGATAATAATTTTACTCAGTAAGAAGCTGGGACTATAGGGAATTTCTGGGTGAACGTAACTGTCCGGGTCACCACTTCTTGTTAAGGACACAGGGAGATAATAGAAAATATATATTGGTCTCGGCCCTGTGATCTTGGCACAGGTCTCCTGAAACTCTGATAATGTCCTGGGTGACAGGCGTGCCTTTTGTGCTAATGGGTGACTCTGGGTGGCTCCTGGATGAGGACGGTCACTGGGAAGACCGAGGCTGATTAAATGCCTGGAAATTTCATCCTCCCCCATTTGCAAGAAGGACAAGGGCTCAGGTAAATGAGCAAATGATTCAAGCCAATATTTGGAAACCAACGAAGGTTTGGTGGGAACCTTGGATTTATAGCCAAAAACTTGAGTGAAACCTGGGGACCTCCTACTTGTGATTGGCACCTGAGCAGGGCAGTCTTGTGGGACTGGTCCTTAAACTGTGGGTCTGACTCTGTCTCCAAGCAGATAGTGTTAGAACTGAGTTATGTTGTAGGACCAGCTGGAGTCTAAGAGAATTACGGTTGCGAAGAAAAAAATACCCAAATTTGGTGACCAAAGTGTCAGAAGGGAAGAGTTCGGTGTTAGTAGAAAGCAAGACACAACAGGAGGAAATAAATTAGATTTTTACTTAGAAATAATAAATGTTCTTAAAATTTACTGCAGACACTGAGGAATGACAAAAGGCTTGATTACCCCATCAGCGTGTGTCCCTGGGACGCCTGCTGTTGCTCATATTGTGTGTGGCTCTTTCCTCCTTCATGGACATAACCCACTGCAGAGAAGTCCACTCACAGATGCTCCACAGGAGCTTCTCCCTGATACGAAGCTCAGAGCCACAATCTCGGGGCCAGGGGTTTTTGTCTCACTTCCTCGTCATCTGAGACTCTGTGAGTAACTATAGCTGCTCCCACTGCCACGAGCTGTAGCACAGTAATAGTCAGCCTCGTCCTCAGGCTGCAGCCCAGAGATAAGCAGAAGCCCTGCATTGGCCGAGGTGTCTTTGAATCCAGAGAAGCGGCTGGGGACCCCCGAGCCCTGGTGCTTACTTGAGTCTGTGTGGTAGTTCAGCAGATACTGGGGAGGGCTCCTTGGCTTCTGTTGAAACCAGTATATGCGAGAGCCACCAACACTGAAGCCACTGCTCAGGGTGCAGGTGAGTCTGGCTGAGGCTCCAGAAGAGGCAGAGACGGAGGGCGGCTGAGTCACCACAAGCTGGGAGAGGGAACCTGCAAACACAGACACTGTCAGGGATGGGACAGGGACCAGGGAAGTGTCTCAGGAGACGGAGCATGAGGGGAATCCCCTTGGGCACTGAGCCTGGTCCCCAAACCTGTCCTACCTGTGCAGTGATACAGGAGCACGAGGAGGAGAGGAGTCCAGGCCATGGTCACAGCCCCTGAGCCCACAGTGGGCTGGGCTGCCCCAGGCCTCCTTTTCTTCACCACCCTCTGCCAGAGGAGGGGCTTCATGCAAATGTGCCCATCCAGTGACTGCCAGCCCCTCCCTGAGCCTGATGCTGGAGCTCAGTTCACACCCAGACTGAGGTGGATGGAGGGTGGCTTCACCCCTTGGGAGAGCCTGGGAGGAAGCACCTGCTGAGACAGCACAACGGTGGGCTTAGGGGACTCTACAGGACACAGAGGACACAGCTGCTGTGTCCCCATCTTTGAGCACACAGCCCAACCAAACAGCCCAGGCTCCTGTTAGTGAATGGCCCTCACTGAGCAGCTGGGGAGAGACCACAGGAAAGTCCCACAGCATCCCCTGCTGAGCACAGGGCACACACCTGCCCATGGCACAGAGCCCTGAGAGCACAGCTGGTGTCTGCAGCTCAGCAGGTCACTGTCTCTGTTCACACATCCATGGTCTGATTTCCAGAAACTGTGATTTTGATACATGGGAGAAATTACTGTAATATCTCACTCCCAGGAGGGGTCCTGTTCAGTGAGATTTGTAAATATATACAAATATAAATACTTAAGTTGTGAATCCTCCTCACCCAGTAGATACTAGAAAAAGCAGAATGGCCCACCTGTGCATCAGGCCAGGTGTCACAGAGCAGCCCTGGAGCAGTTGACCTGTTTTTAACACCATGCAAGCGCTCTTCAAGAGGAAAAGTGACCAATGCTTATATTTCAGGAAATAAAAATCCTCTGTTTAATGTTCAAAAAACAGCCATTCAGCACTAATTCCAGAAGGTATGTACTTGTTTGTAAGTTTTGGAGATGTTCCATTTGAATTAGTTTACATTGGGAAAATTAATACATTTTGTAGGCTTAAGCTTTGCCAGTGAATGGTGTAACAATTTCTCCTTTAATATGAATTTAAGTTGATGGCTGTGAGTAAAATCGGCAGTTTTAGGCATAATTATGACATAGATTTCTATGAGATATTGTCCTGGGTATTATACAATTTTCATATTGTTATTTTGTCTCCTTATATTTCTCACTAGTTATTTTCAGTTTAGTGGGAGCATCTGTATCTACTTTAAGGTCATACTGTCACGTGCTGATGGCTGCAGAGACAAGGGTGTGAACCCTTATTTCCTCCTGGGCCCGGTATGTACACTTGCAGCAGCTGTGCAAATGCCCACTGACCTCTCGAATCTTTAGTAGGTAATCTGGGGTCTTTAGTAAATAATCTAGGACGGGGATCACTGCTCCCTAAGGCACTGAACCCGCACAGCATTCAGAGGGATCTTTCTGTCCTTATTTACAGGGTCACCTGATGGCTTAAAATCCTTCAGTTGTTCCTAATTCTTCTTGCATATTATCCACCCCATGAGCCCACTGCTATGCCCTTTCGTGGTCTGGTCCTGTCCCTCCATACCCTCCTGGAAGCCCCTCCCCGGCCTCAATGCTCCTACTTTATCGTCCTCTGTCCTCAGAAACCCTGAGCTCTGTCCCTTCCACCACCTTCACCTCATCACTTCCCTCCTCTGTCTGCTGGAAGGAGATGGCCTTCAACTTGAATTCATGGTGGAAGCTCACTTGCTGCCAACTTTGAGCACCTTTTAAAACACAGACAGACACAGCATCACAGATGCAAATATATTTTTTCTTTATTGATTTTATTTATTTATTTTAATCCTCACCCGAGGATATTTTTTTCATTTATGTTTAGATAGAGTGGAAGGAGTGGGGGGGCAGAGAGAGAGAGAGAGAAACATTGACGAGAGAGAGACACATGGATTGGTTGCCTCTGCACGACCCTGACAAGAGCCGGGGTCAAACCAAAACCTAGGTAGGTGCCTTGGTCAGAATCAAACCCGCACCGACATTTGAGGTCATTCTCTCAGCATCCTTCATAACCTTTCTCCAGGGCAGAATCGTCTCTGATACCACAGAACTCACAAGCCCATGACTCTTCCTTCATGAGATTTCCCCCAGGGTCCTTGGAGGCATTTTGAGTTGAGGAGTTGAATATTAAATTTCAGTGATCCCATGGTGGATACTTGAGATCTGATTTTCACATCTGGTTGACAATTGCTTATCTCACAGACTCTTACTTCACTGAAAAGTGAGTCAATGTTCCCACAACTAAGTTGCACTCCACAGTTGATTTACTCATGAAAGTTGTCTTATGTTCTCAGAATTTGTTCCACCAGCACCCTGCTTCCTGTGGTTCCTTTTGTAACTACCTGGAGGGCAATTACCTCCTTCTTCTCTTTCCTACCTGGACCCATGGAACCCAGTGTGCACCAGTCACCTTCCAATCCTATAACCAGTACCATGTAGACAGATCATTAAACCATCTAGACCTCCACTTTACCTCTTTCTCCTGCTCCCTTGACCCTGAGGTCAGACCTCTTTCTTCACAAGTCTTCCAGAATGGATTCAAATTCAAAATGTTCAGAAAGCAAAAAATGTTCTTTTTCTCAACCATTTGCCCTCCCTCTATTTTATTCTTACACCATAGTCTGAGGATATTTCAAGCACAAAGGCCCTATTTAGGCACTTCTGTGTTTTAAAATCCCCCATGCATTGTCACCCCTTCAAGAGTAAACAGTTTCATATTCACTCAAGACTCTCATGGGCATGACCATCATGTTCTCCTCAGCCTCCAGTTGCCCGTCTCCCTACTATGGTCTGTAAAAAGCAGGTTCAGATCCCCACTGCAAAAGGATGCTTAACCCTGAGCCAGTGTTCACTCCTCTTTAAGCCTCAGTCCTCCTACCCTAAGTTGGTCCCTCTTCCTGCAGGACCAGGCTTACACAGCACCTGCTGCAGACCTTCTGACCACCAGCAGGTGGATGAATCGTTATTTTTATTAACATGATTTGAACGACAATTGACAAATATAAAACTATAACCATCAGTATTGATAGTTCATTCCCAAAAATTAATCCTAGAGGAAGAAAAATATATCTGCCCACCAGAACTTGTATATGATCTTTCATAACAACTTTTTCAAAAATGGGTCATATAGAAACAATCAAAATGTCCTTCAGTTGTGAGTACACAGAGTTTATTCTTGTATCGTTGTTTATTAATTATTGTATTTTCTGTGTGAACAACTGTAAACCTACTGTGGCCCCTCCCTGTATTTACATTTTTAGGAAACTGCCAGACTGCTTACAGACTGCCTGTGTGTCCACTACAGGGAACTGATTTCTTGAAGAACGTGACTGTCGGGTCCTCATTTGCAGTTGCAGACACTGTCTTGTGAGATAATAGAAAATATATATTGGCCACGGCCCCATGGTCTTGGCTCAGGGCTCCTGAAATTCCTGTCATTTCCTGAGTGACAGGCATGGCTTTGTTGTAATATGATGACTCTGGGTGGCTGCTGGATGAGGAGGGGTCACTGGAAAGACCGAGGCATGATTGGAAGCCTGGAATGTTCAGACCTGCCCCCATTGGCAGAGGGAGAAGAACACAGGGGGAGTGAGCAAGGTAACCTGTCAAGTTCATCAAAGCCAAGAGAGGGATCATGGGAACCTTTGATTTATAAGCAAACACTGCATGAAACCTGGGACCCTCCTCCTTGAGATTGGCACCTGAGTGGGGCAATCTTGCGGAACTGGCCCTTTACTGTGGGTTTCACACTCCCTCCAGGAAGATAGTGTTACAACTGTGTTATGCTATGACACCAGCTGGTGTCTAAGAGAACTGGTGTTGGGAAGAAAAAATCTGCACAATTTGGTGACCGAAGTATCAGAAGGGATGTGCTTTGTGTGCGTAGGAACCAAGACACAAAAAGAGGAAAGAAATTAGATTATTACTTAAAAATAATTACTTTTCTTAAAATTTACTGCTCTCATTGGGGTTGGTCAGGAGACTTTATTACCCCATCAGTCTATGTCCCTGGGACACCTGTTGCTCATATTGTGTGTGGCTCTTTCCTCCACTCCTGGACATAACCCACTGCAGAGGAGTCCACCTCACAGATGCCCACAAAAGCTTCTCTCGTGAACAAGGCTCAGAGCCACAGTGTCTGGGCCCAGGGGTTTTTGTCTCACTTCCTCCTCATCTGAGACACTGTGAGTAACTCCAGCTGCCCCCACTGCCATGAGGTGTGGCACAGTAATAGTCAGCCTCGTCCTCAGGCTGCAGCCCAGAGATGAGCAGAAGCCCCGCATTGGCCGAGGTGTCTTTGGATCCAGAGAAGCGGCTGGGAACTCCTGAGCCCTGGTGCTTATCTGAGTCAGACATATACCACAAGAGATACCGGGGAGGGCTCCCTGGCTTCTGCTGGAACCAGTGTATGTAGTAGCTGTCAACACTGAAGCCACTGCTCAGGGTGCAGGTGAGTCTGGCTGAGGCTCCAGGAGAGGCAGAGAGGGAGGGCGGCTGAGTCACCACAGGCTGGGAGAGGGAACCTGCAAACACAGACACTGTCAGGGTTGGGACAGGGACCAAGAAAGTGTCTCAGGAGATGGAGCATGAGGGGAATCCCCTTGAGCACTGAGCCTGGTCCCCAAACCTGTCCTACCTGTGCAGTGAGAGAGGAGCACGAGGAGGAGAGGAGTCCAGGCCATGGTCACAGCCCCTGAGCCCACAGTGGGCTGGGCTGCCCCAGGCCTCCTTTTCTTCACCACCCTCTGCCAGAGGAGGGGCTTCATGCAAATGTGCCCATCCAGTGACAGCCAGCCCCTCCCTGAGCGAGGTGCTGGAGCTCATCTCACAGGTAGACTGAGGAGGATGGAAGGTGGCTTCACTCCTTGGGAGAGCCTGGGAGGAAGCACCTGCTGAGACAACACAGAGGTGGGCTTAGGGGACTCTACAGGTCACAGAGGAAACAGCTGCTGGGTCCCCATCTTTGAGCACACAGCCCAACCAAACAGCCCAGGCTCCTGTTAGTTAATGGCCCTACTGAGCAGCTGGGGAGAGACCACAGGGAAGTCCCACAGCATCCCCTGCTGAGCACAGGGCACACACCTGCCCATGGCACAGAGCCCTGAGAGCACAGCTGGTGTCTGCAGCTCAGCAGGTCACTGTCTGTTCACACATCCATGGTCTGATTTCCAGAAACTGTGATTTTGATACATGGGAGAAATTACTGTAATATCTCACTCCCAGGAGGGGTCCTGTTCAGTGAGATTTGTAAATATATACAAATATAAATACTTAAGTTGTGAATCCTCCTCACCCAGTAGATACTAGAAAAAGCAGAATGGCCCACCTGTGCATCAGGCCAGGTGTCACAGAGCAGCCCTGGAGCAGTTGACCTGTTTTTAACACCATGCAAGCGCTCTTCAAGAGGAAAAGTGACCAATGCTTATATTTCAGGAAATAAAAATCCTCTGTTTAATGTTCAAAAAACAGCCATTCAGCACTAATTCCAGAAGGTATGTACTTGTTTGTAAGTTTTGGAGACGTTCCATTTGAATTAGTTTACATTGGGAAAATTAATACATTTTGTAGGCTTAAGCTTTGCCAGTGAATGGTGTAACAATTTCTCCTTTAATATGAATTTAAGTTGATGGCTGTGAGTAAAATCGGCAGTTTTAGGCATAATTATGTCATAGATTTCTGTAAGATATTGTCCTGGGTATTATACAATTTTCACATTGTTATTTTGTCTCCTTATATTTCTCACTAATTATTTTCAGTTTAGTGGGAGCATCTGTATCTACTTTAAGGTCATACTGTCATGTGCTGATGGCTGCAGAGACAAGGAGGTGAACCCTTACTTCCTCCTGGGCCCGGTATGTACACTTGCAGCAGCTGTGCAAATGCCCACTGACCTCTCAAATCTTTAATAGGTAATCTGGGGTCTTTAGTAATTAATCTAGGACGGGGATCACTGCTCCCTAAGGCACTGAACCCGCACAGCATTCAGAGGGATCTTTCTGTCCTTATTTACAGGGTCCCCTGATGGCTTAAAATCCTTCAGTTGTTCCTAATTCTTCTTGCATATTATCCAACCCATTAGCCCAGTACTATGCACTTTCGTGGTCTGGTCCTGTCCCTCCATACCCTCCTGGAAGCCCCTCCCCGGCCTCAATGCTCCTACTTTATCGTCCTCTGTCCTCAGAAACCCTGAGCTCTGTCCCTTCCACCACCTTCACCTCATCACTTCCCTCCTCTGTCTGCTGGAAGGAGATGGCCTTCAACTTGAATTCATGGTGGAAGCTCACTTGCTGCCAACTTTGAGCACCTTTTAAAACACAGACAGACACAGCGTCACAGATGCAAATATATTTTTTCTTTATTGATTTTATTTATTTATTTTAATCCTCACCCGAGGATATTTTTTTCATTTATGTTTAGATAGAGTGGAAGGAGTGGGGGCGGCAGAGAGAGAGAGAGAGAGAGAAACATTGACGTGAGAGAGACACATGGATTGGTTGCCTCTGCACGACCCTGACAAGGGCCGGGGTCAAACCAAAACCTAGGTAGGTGCCTTGGTCAGAATCAAACCCGCACCGACATTTGAGGTCATTCTCTCAGCATCCTTCATAACCTTTCTCCAGGGCAGAATCGTCTCTGATACCACAGAACTCACAAGCCCATGACTCTTCCTTCATGAGATTTCCCCCAGGGTCCTTGGAGGCATTTTGAGTTGAGGAGTTGAATATTAAATTTCAGTGATCCCATGGTGGATACTTGAGATCTGATTTTCACATCTGGTTGACAATTGCTTATCTCACAGACTCTTACTTCACTGAAAAGTGAGTCAATGTTCCCACAACTAAGTTGCACTCCACAGTTGATTTACTCATGAAAGTTGTCTTATGTTCTCAGAATTTGTTCCACCAGCACCCTGCTTCCTGTGGTTCCTTTTGTAACTACCTGGAGGGCAATTACCTCCTTCTTCTCTTTCCCACCTGGACCCATGGAACCCAGTGTGCACCAGTCACCTTCCAGTCCTGTAACCAGGACCTTGTAGACAGATCATTAAACCATCTAGACCTCCACTTTACCCCCTTCACCTGCTCCCTTGACCCTGAGGTCAGACCTCTTTCTTCACAAGTCTTCCAGAATGGATTCAAATTCAAAATGTTCAGAAAGCAAAAAATGTTCTTTTTCTCAACCATTTGCCCTCCCTCTATTTTATTCTTACACCATAGTCTGAGGATATTTCAAGCACAAAGACCCTATTTAGGCACCTCTGTGTTTTAAAATCCCCCATGCATTGTCTCCCCTTGAAGAGTAAACAGTTTCATATTCACTCAAGACTCTCATGGGCATGACCATCATGTTCTCCTCAGCCTCCAGTTGCCCGTCTCCCTACTGTGGTCTGTAAAAAGCAGGTTCAGGTCCCCACTGCAAAAGGATGCTTAACCCTGAGCCACTGCTCACTCCTCTTTAAGCCTCAGTCCTCCTGCCCTAAGTTGGTCCTTCTTCCTGCAGGACCAGGCTTACACAGCACCTGCTGCAGACCTTCTGACCACCAGCAGGTGGGTGAATCGTTATTTTTATTAACATGATTTGAACGACAAATGACAAATATAAAACTATAACCATCAGTATTGATAGTTCATTCCCAAAAATTAATCCTAGAGGAAGAAAAATATATGTGCCCACCAGAACTTGTATATGATCTTTCATAACAACTTTTTCAAAAATGGGTCATAACTAGAAACAACCAAAATGTCCTTTAGTTGTGAGTACACCGAGTTTATTCTTGTATCGTTGTTTATTAATTATTGTATTTTCTGTGTGAACAACTGTCAACCTACTGTGGCCCCTCCCTGTATTTACATTTTTAGTAATCTGCCAGACTGCTTACAGACTGCCTGTGCATCCCCTTCAGGGAACTGATTTCTGGAAGAACGTGACTGTCGGGTCCTCATTTGCAGTTGCGGACACTGTCTTGTGAGATAATAGAAAATATATATTGGTCTCGGCCCCGTGGTCTTGACTCAGGGCTCCTGAAATTCCTGTCATTTCCTGAGTGACAGGCATGGCTTTGTTGTAATATGATGACTCTGGGTGGCTGCTGGATGAGGAGGGGTCACTGGAAAGACCGAGGCATGATTGGAAGCCTGGAATGTTCAGACCTGCCCCCATTGGCAGAGGGAGAAGAACACAGGGGGAGTGAGCAAGGTAACCTGTCAAGTTCATCAAAGCCAAGAGAGGGATCATGGGAACCTTTGATTTATAAGCAAACACTGCATGAAGCCTGGGACCCTCCTACTTGAGATTGGCACCTGAGTGGGGCAATCTTGCGGAACTGGCCCTTTACTGTGGGTTTGACACTCCCTCCAGGAAGATAGTGTTACAACTGTGTTATGCTGTGACACCAGCTGGTGTCTAAGAGAACTGGTGTTGGGAAGAAAAAATCTGCACAATTTGGTGACCGAAGTATCAGAAGGGATGTGTTTTGTGTGCGTAGGAACCAAGACACAAAAAGAGGAAAGAAATTAGATTATTACTTAAAAATAATTACTTTTCTTAAAATTTACTGCTGACATTGGGGTTGGTCAGGAGGCTTTATTACCCCATCAGCCTATGTCCCTGGTACACCTGTTGCTCATATTGTGTGTGGCTCTTTCCTCCACTCCTGGACATAACCCACTGCAGAGGAGTCCACCTCAGAGATGCCCACAAAAGCTTCTCTCGTGAACAAGGCTCAGAGCCACAGTGTCTGGGCCCAGGGGTTTTTGTCTCACTTCCTCGTCATCTGAGACACTGTGAGTAACTCAGGCTGCTCCCACTGCCATGAGCTGTGGCACAGTAATAGTCAGCCTCGTCCTCAGGCTGCAGCCCAGAGATGAGCAGAAGCCCCGCATTGGCCGAGGTGTCTTTGGATCCAGAGAAGCGGCTGGGGACTCCTGAGCCCTGGTGCTTATCTGAGTCTGACTTATACCACAAGAGATACTGGGGAGGGCTCCCTGGCTTCTGCTGGATCCAGTATATGTAGTTGCTGTCAACACTGAAGCCACTGCTCAGGGTGCAGGTGAGTCTGGCTGAGGCTCCAGGAGAGGCAGAGAGGGAGGGCGGCTGAGTCACCACAGGCTGGGAGAGGGAACCTGCAAACACAGACACTGTCAGGGTTGGGACAGGGACCAAGAAAGTGTCTCAGGAGATGGAGCATGAGGGGAATCCCCTTGAGCACTGAGCCTGGTCCCCAAACCTGTCCTACCTGTGCAGTGAGAGAGGAGCACGAGGAGGAGAGGAGTCCAGGCCATGGTCACAGCCCCTGAGCCCACAGTGGGCTGGGCTGCCCCAGGCCTCCTTTTCTTCACCACCCTCTGCCAGAGGAGGGGCTTCATGCAAATGTGCCCATCCAGTGACTGCCAGCCCCTCCCTGAGCCTGATGCTGGAGCTCAGCTCACACCCAGATTGAGGAGGATGGAGGGTGGCTTCACCCCTTGGGAGAGCCTGGGAGGAAGCACCTGCCGAGACAGCACAGAGGTGGGCTTAGGGGACTCTACAGGACACAGTGGACACAGCTGCTGGGTCCCCATTTTTGAGCACAGGGCCCAGCCAAACAGCCTAGGCTCCTGTTAGTGAATGGCCCTAAATGAGCAGCTGGGGAGAGACCACAGGGAAGTCCCTCAGCGTCCCCTGTGAGCACAGGGCACACACCTGCCCATGGCACAGAGCCCTGAGAGCCCAACTGGTTTCTGCAGCTCAGCAGGTCACTGTCTCTGTTCACACATCCACGGTCTGCTTTCCAGAAACTGTGATTTTGATACATGGGAGAAATTACTGTAATATCTCACTCCCAGGAGGGGTCCTGTTCAGTGAGATTTGTAAATATATACAAATATAAATACTTAAGTTGTGAATCCTCCTCACCCAGTAAATACTAGAAAAAGCAGAATGGCCCACCTGTGCATCAGGCCAGGTGTCACAGAGCAGCCCTGGAGCAGTTGACCTGTTTTTAACACCATGCAAGCGCTCTTCAAGAGGAAAAGTGACCAATGCTTATATTTCAGGAAATAAAAATCCTCTGTTTAATGTTCAAAAAACAGCCATTCAGCACTAATTCCAGAAGGTATGTACTTGTTTGTAAGTTTTGGAGACGTTCCATTTGAATTAGTTTACATTGGGAAAATTAATACATTTTGTAGGCTTAAGCTTTGCCAGTGAATGGTGTAACAATTTCTCCTTTAATATGAATTTAAGTTGATGGCTGTAAGTAAAATTGGCAGTTTTAGGCATAATTATGTCATAGATTTCTATGAGATATTGTCCTGGGTATTATACAATTTTTATATTGTTATTTTGTCTCCTTATATTTCTCGCTAGTTACTTTCCGTTTATTGGAAGCATCTGTATCTACTTTAAGGTCATACTGTCATGTGCTGATGGCTGCAGAGACAAGGGTGTGAACCCTTATTTCCTCCTGGGCCCGGTATATACACTTGCAGCAGCTGTGCAAATGCCCACTGACCTCTCGAATCTTTACTAGGTAATCTGGGGTCTTTAGTAAATAATCTAGGACGGGGATCACTGCTCCCTAAGGCACTGAACCCGCACAGCATTCAGAGGGATCTTTCTGTCCTTATTTACAGGGTCACCTGATGGCTTAAAATCCTTCAGTTGTTCCTAATTCTTCTTGCATATTATCCACCCCATGAGCCCACTGCTATGCCCTTTCGTGGTCTGGTCCTGTCCCTCCATACCCTCCTGGAAGCCCCTCCCCGGCCTCAATGCTCCTACTTTATCGTCCTCTGTCCTCAGAAACCCTGAGCTCTGTCCCTTCCACCACCTTCACCTCATCACTTCCCTCCTCTGTCTGCTGGAAGGAGATGGCCTTCAACTTGAACTCATGGTGGAAGCTCACTTGCTGCCAACTTTGAGCACCTTTTAAAACACAGACAGACACAGCATCACAGATGCAAATATATTTTTTCTTTATTGATTTTATTTATTTATTTTAATCCTCACCCGAGGATATTTTTTTCATTTATGTTTAGATAGAGTGGAAGGAGTGGGGGGGCAGAGAGAGAGAGAGAGAAACATTGACGAGAGAGAGACACATGGATTGGTTGCCTCTGCACGACCCTGACAAGAGCCGGGGTCAAACCAAAACCTAGGTAGGTGCCTTTGGTCAGAATCAAACCCGCACCGACATTTGAGGTCATTCTCTCAGCATCCTTCATAACCTTTCTCCAGGGCAGAATCGTCTCTGATACCACAGAACTCACAAGCCCATGACTCTTCCTTCATGAGATTTCCCCCAGGGTCCTTGGAGGCATTTTGAGTTGAGGAGTTGAATATTAAATTTCAGTGATCCCATGGTGGATACTTGAGATCTGATTTTCACATCTGGTTGACAATTGCTTATCTCACAGACTCTTACTTCACTGAAAAGTGAGTCAATGTTCCCACAACTAAGTTGCACTCCACAGTTGATTTACTCATGAAAGTTGTCTTATGTTCTCAGAATTTGTTCCACCAGCACCTTGCTTCCTGTGGTTCCTTTTGTAACTACCTGGAGGGCAATTACCTCCTTCTTCTCTTTCCCACCTGGACCCATGGAACCCAGTGTGCACCAGTCACCTTCCAGTCCTATAACCAGTACCTTGTAGACAGATCATTAAACCATCTAGAGCTCCACTTTACCCCTTTCTCCTGCTCCCTTGACCCTGAGGTCAGACCTCTTTCTTCACAAGTCTTCCAGAATGGATTCAAATTCAAAATGTTCAGAAAGCAAAAAATGTTCTTTTTCTCAACCATTTGCCCTCCCTCTATTTTATTCTTACACCATAGTCTGAGGATATTTCAAGCACAAAGACCCTATTTAGGCACCTCTGTGTTTTAAAATCCCCCATGCATTGTCTCCCCTTCAAGAGTAAACAGTTTCATATTCACTCAAGACTCTCATGGGCATGACCATCATTTTCTCCTCAGCCTCCAGTTGCCCGTCTCCCTACTATGGTCTGTAAAAAGCAGGTTCAGGTCCCACTGCAAAAGGATGCTTAACCCTGAGCCAGTGTTCACTCCTCTATAAGCCTCGGCCCTCCTGCCCTAAGCTGGTCCCTCTTCCTGCAGGACCAGACTTACACAGCACCTGCTACAGACCTTCTGACCACCAGCAGGTGGGTGAATCGTTATTTTTATTAACATGATTTGAACGACAAATGACAAATATAAAACTATAACCATCAGTATTGATAGTTCATTCCCAAAAATTAATCCTAGAGGAAGAAAAATATATGTGCCCACCAGAACTTGTATATGATCTTTCATAACAACTTTTTCAAAAATGGGTCATAACTAGAAACAACCAAAATGTCCTTCAGTTGTGAGTACACCGAGTTTATTCTTGTATCGTTGTTTATTAATTATTGTATTTTCTGTGTGAACAACTGTAAACCTACTGTGGCCCCTCCCTGTATTTACATTTTTAGGAATCTGCCAGACTGCTTACAGACTGCCTGTGCGTCCCCTTCAAGGAACTGATTTCTGGAAGAACATGACTGTCGGTCCTCATTTGTAGTTGCGGACACTGTCTTGTGAGATAATAGAAAATATATATTGGCCTCGGCCCCATGGTCTTGGCTCAGGGCTCCTGAAATTCCTGTCATTTCCTGAGTGACAGGCATGGCTTTGTTGTAATATGATGACTCTGGGTGGCTGCTGGATGAGGAGGGGTCACTGGAAAGACCGAGGCATGATTGGAAGCCTGGAATGTTCAGACCTGCCCCCATTGGCAGAGGGAGAAGAACACAGGGGGAGTGAGCAAGGTAACCTGTCAAGTTCATCAAAGCCAAGAGAGGGATCATGGGAACCTTTGATTTATAAGCAAACACTGCATGAAACCTGGGACCCTCCTACTTGAGATTGGCACCTGAGTGGGGCAATCTTGCGGAACTGGCCCTTCACTGTGGGTTTGACTCTCCCTCCAGGAAGATAGTGTTACAACTGTGTTATGCTATGACACCAGCTGGTGTCTAAGAGAACTGGTGTTGGGAAGAAAAATTCTGCACAATTTGGTGACCAAAGTATCAGAAGGGATGTGCTTTGTGTGCGTAGGAACCAAGACACAAAAAGAGGAAAGAAATTAGATTATTACTTAAAAATAATTACTTTTCTTAAAATTTACTGCAGACACTGGGGTTGGTCAGAAGGCTTTATTACCCCATCAGCCTATGTCCCTGGTACACCTGTGCTGTTGCTCATATTGTGTGTGGCTCTTTCCTCCTTTCGTGGACATAACCCAATGCAGGGGAGTCCACCTCACAGATACCCACAAAAGCTTCTCTCGTGAACAAGGCTTAGAGCCACAATGTCTGGGCCCAGGAGTTTTTGTCTCACTTCCTCCTCATCTGAGACACTGTGAGTAACTCCAGCTGCTCTCACTGCCATGAGCTGTAGCACAGTAATAATCAGCCTCGTCCTCAGGCTGCAGCCCAGAGATGAGCAGAAGCCCCGCATTGGCCGAGGTGTCTTTGGATCCAGAGAAGCGGCTGGGGACCCCTGAGCCCTGATGCTTATCTGAGTCTGAATTATACCACAAGAGATACCGGGGAGGGCTCCCTGGCTTCTGCTGGAACCAGTTTATATAGTAGCTGTCAACACTGAAGCCACTGCTCAGGGTGCAGGTGAGTCTGGCTGAGGCTCCAGGAGAGGCAGAGAGGGAGGGCGGCTGAGTCAGCACAGGCTGGGAGAGGGAACCTGCAAACACAGACACTGTCAGGGATGGGACAGGGACCAGGGAAGTGTCTCAGGAGATGGAGCATGAGGGGAATCCCCTTGGGCACTGAGCCTGGTCCCCAAACCCGTCCTACCTGTGCAGTGATACAGGAGCACAAGGAGCAGAGGAGTCCAGGCCATGGTCACAGCCCCTGAGCCCACAGTGGGCTGGGCTGCCCCAGGCCTCCTTTTCTTCCCCACCCTCTGCCAGAGGAGGGGCTTCCATGCAAATGTGCCCATCCAGTGACTGCCAGCCCCTCCCTGAGCCTGGAGCTGGAGCTCAGCTCACACCTAGACTGAGGAGGGTGGAGGGTGGCTTCACCCCTTGGGAGAGCCTGGGAGGAAGCAGCTGCTGAGACAACACAGAGGTGGGCTCAGGGGACTCTACAGGACACAGAGGACACAGCTGCTGGGTCCCCATCTTTGAGCACAGAGCCCAGCCAAACAGCCCAGGTTCCTGTTAGTGAATGGCCCTCACTGAGCAGCTGGGGAGAGAACACAAGGAAGTCCCACAGCGTCCCCTGCTGAGCACAGGGCACACACCTGCCCATGGTACAGAGCCCTGAGAGCCCAGATGGTGTCTGCAGCTCAGCAGGTCACTGTCTCTGTTCACACATCCATGGTCTGATTTCCAAAAGAAACTGTGATTTTGATACATGGGAGAAATTACTGTAATATCTCACTCCCAGGAGGGGTCCTGTTCAGTGAGAATTGTAAATATATACAAATATAAATACTTAAGTTGTGAATCCCTCTCACCCAGTAGATTCTAGAGAAAGCGGAATGGCCCACCTGTGCATCAGGCCAGGTGTCTCAGAGCATCACGGGGGCAGTTACCTGTTTCTAAGGCCATGCTGGGCTCTTCAGGAGGAACAGTGTCCAATGCTTATGTTTCAGGAAATAAAAATCCTCTGTGGTATTTTTAAAAAATAGCCGTTCAGCCACAATTCCAGAAGATATGTACTTGTTTGTAGGTTTTGTAGACGTTCCATTTGAATTAGTTTACATTGGGAAAATTAATACATTTTGTAGGCTTAAGCTTTGCCAGTGAATAACGATTTCTCCTGTAATATGAATTTAAGTTGATGGCTGTAAGTAAAATCGGCAGTTTTAGACATAATTATGTCATAGATTTCTTATGGGAATTTGTCCTGGGTAATATACAATTTTTATATTGTTATTTTGTCTCCTTATATTTCTCGCTAGTTACTTTCCGTTTATTGGAAGCATCTGTATCTACTTTAAGGTCATACTGTCATGTGCTGATGGCTGCAGAGACAAGGGTGTGAACCCTTATTTCCTCCTGGGCCCGGTATGTACACTTGCAGCAGCTGCGCAAATGCCCACTGACCTCTGGAATCTTTAGTAGGTAATCTGGGGTCTATAGTAAATAATCTAGGACCGGGATCACTGCGCCCTAAGGCACTCTACCCGCACAGCATTCAGAGGGATCTTTCTGTCCTTATTTACAGGGTCACCTGATGGCTTAAAATCCTTCTGTTGTTCCTAATTCTTCTTGCATATTATCCAACCCATTAGCCCAGTACTATGCACTTTCGTGGTCTGGCCCTGTCCCTCCACACCCTCCTGGCAGCTCCTCCCCGATCTCAATGCTCCAACCTTATCGTCCTCTGTCCTCAGAAACCCTGAGCTCTGTCCCTTCCACCACCTTCATGTCACTCTTCCCTCCTCTGTCTGCTGGAAGTAGATGGCCTTCAACTTGAATTCATGGTGGAAGCGCACTTGCTGCCAACTTGGAGCACCTGTTACAAGGGTAGACACAGAATCATAGATACAAGTGTAAGTTTTTTTCTTTATTGCTTTTATTTTTTATTTTAATCCTCACCCCAGGATATTTTTTCCATTTATCTTTAGATAGAGTGGAAGGGGAGGGAGAGAGAAAGAAACATCGACGTAAGAGAGACACATGGATTGGTTGCCTCCCGCACAACCCCAACCAGGGCCGGGGACATACCACAACCGAGGTGCGTGTCCTTGGTTGGAATCAAACCCGGGAATCTTTAGTCTGCAGGCCGACACTCTAACCATTGAGCCAAACCGGCCAGGGCTTCTTTATTGATTTTAGAGAGAGAAGATAGGAGAAGGAGGGAGAGATAGAAACATCGATGAGAGGGAACATCGATTAGCCACCTCCTGGACAACCCCCATAGGGGATCAGGCCTACAACCTGGGCATGTGCCCTGACCGGGATTCAAACTGGTGACCTCTTGGTACATGGATCAATGCTCAACCATTGAGCCACACCAGCCAGGCACTAGTATAATTTTTATACACACTTTTATTTTGAACTTTCTTTATGTTACACAAAATACAGAGAACAGCCCAGTGTTCTCCCTGCAGCTGTCATCCAACCTCAACCATGGTCATGTGGCTCCTCTCGTCTAACCCTCCAGCCATCTTCACCTCTTTCCTGCTTTCTCAATGCATGATGTTAACACAAATCCCAAACACCGTGTCCCTCCATTCATGTATGAGTTACATATATGTAGCTTTTACTGTTCCACAAGTCCTATACATTGAAAAAATGGATTCCAATTGTTCTCATGTAAATTGATTTGTATTTTAATTTTCCTAATGATTAGCGAAAGGAATTGTTCTGATGAAAAAAGTGAAGGAAGGTCAAGGGATCTCCAATGTTGCAGTAGTGGGGTTCATGGGGGGAGATATGTGTTTAGAACGAAGGCCACACCAGCAGCACAGACATTTGAGGTCATTCTCTCAGCATCCTTCATGACCTTTCCCCAGGGCAGAATCATCTCTGTTACCACAGAGCTCACAAGCCCATGACTCTTCCTTCATGAGATTTCCCCCAGGGTCCTTGGTGGGATTTGAGGTTGAGGAGTTCAATATTCAATTTCAGTGATCCTTTGGTGGATTCCTGAGATCTGTATTAACATCTGGTTGACAGTTGCTTATCTCACAGACTCTTACTTCACTGAAAAGTGAGTAAATGTTCCCACAACTAAGTTGCACTCACAGTTGATTTACTCATGAAAGTTGTCTTTTGTCCTAAGAGTTTGTTCCACCAGCACCCTGCTTCCTGTGGTTCCTTTTGTAACTACCTGGAGGGCAATTACCTCCTTCTCTCTCCCACTTGGAGCCATGGAATCCAGTCTATAACAGTCATGATCTAGTCCTATAACCAGTACTTTATAGACAGATCATTAAACCGTCTAAAGCTCCAATTTACCCCTTTCTCCTGCTCCCTGGAACCTGAGGTCAGAGCTCTTTCTTCACAAGTCTTCCAGAATGGATTCAAACTCAAAATGTTCAGAAAACAAAAAATGTTATTTTTCTCAACCATTTTCTCACTCAACTTTATTCTTTATACCATAGTCACAAGGATATTTCAAGCACAAAGACCCTATTCAGGCATCTCTGTGTTTAAAAATCTCCCATGGATTATCTCCCCTTGAAGATTAAATATGTTAGCATCTCACTCATGAACTCTTATGGGCATGACCATCATTCCCTCCCCAGCCTCTGTTCTCCCCTCTTCCTACTGTGGTCTGTAAAAAGCAAGTTCAGGTCCCAATTGCAAAAGGATGCTTAACCCTGAGCCAGTGCTCACTCCTCTTTAAGCCTCAGTCCTCCTGCCCTAAGCTGGTCCCTCTTCCTGCAGGACCAGGCTTACACACCACCTGCTTACTTCTGACCACCAGCTGGGCGAATTCAGATGGGTGAATATTTATTTTTATTAACATAATTTTAATGACAAGTGACACATAAAACTATAACCATCTGTGTGGATGCTTCAATACTGAAAATTTATCCTGGGGAAAGAAAAATATATATGCCCACCAAAACTTATATCTGATCTTTCATAGCAACTTTTTAAAAAATAAGCCATAACTGGAAACAACCAAAATGTCCTTCAGTTGTCAGTACACAAAGCAGAGTTTATTCTTGCATTATTGTTTATTAATTATTATATTTTCCATGTGAACAACTGTAAACCTACTTTGGCCCCTCCCTGTATTTACATTTTCAGGAAACTGCCAGACTGCTTACAGACTGTCTGTGCGTCCTCTTCAGGGAACTGTTTTGGTTTTTGCCCACTCACTCAAAGGTTGTTTTTTTTTTTTTTCTAACTCCAGCTTTGAAAGGTTCTTTACATATTCTGGATATCAGTCCTTTGTCATATGTGGTTAGCAAATATTTTCATCGAGTCTGTAGCTTGTCTTTTCAATCTCTTCACAGAAAGCAGCAGAAAACATTTGAAAACAGATGTCCTGAAAAATAAAATGTATGTTCAAGATAATTAGGGACTTCCAGGATGCTAACCAAATACAGAAGCACAGAAATGCACGTCAGAGTCAAACTGTTGAAAGTCAAGTTTAAGAGAAGATGATTCAAGAGGAAAAACAAACTGTATTTCACATTACGTAGAGGGAAGTAGTACTATTTAAATGATGGCTAATGTTTCATCAGCAATAATAGAAGCAAAGAAATTACAGGTCTGTCCTTATTTATTTGAAGATTGAGACAGGCTAATAAGCCAAGACCAGCGGAATAGGGAAATTGAGACAGATAGTTAAACAGCCAAGCAGTTTACAGCCATCTAGTAAATTGCAAAATCCTATCTTCCTTAAACCAAGGACACTTAAGGGTAAATGGTTTGTGCTTCTCCCCAACCAAGAGGGTAAATAGCTAATTCACCCTACTCAGGGAGACAGACAACAGAAATCCAATCAGTGCCATTTGCCAACCACACCCAAGCACAGATGAAGTTAAGTTAAATCTCATTTTGGCACATCAGCATAAAACTGATGAATATTCTCTTGAGATGCTGCCCTAAGATCTTCCTAAACTCCCAGGCTCTAAAACCTCTGAAAATGAAGGTCTCAGTGCATACTCTCCCTGCCAGGAACATGCTCGAGACTTTCCCTTCCCCTTTTTCTTCCTCCACAGACATGCATCTCCTAAACTCTAAGGGACCCCACGAGACTTGCAACCAGGGGAGCAATGGGCAGAAGCAGCTCATCCTGAGCTATAACCCCCTGAACCTGTCCTAAGGCCTCCTTTTCATGAGCCAAAGTAGACCAACCTAGGCTCATGTCCCTACCTAGTCTTCTGTTGCTTCTTCTGTCCTAGGCCCTTCCTTGGTTCACTGTCCCCAGCTTTAACAAACGTCTTCTAAAATTAATCACCCGGACTTGTGTTGCGAAATGTTTCCTGCATGAAGTCAGGAAGCCACACGCTCTGGCCGGCCCTCGGCAGACCCGCAGTGGGCCAGGTCCCCTTTCCAGTAACAAAGACTACAGGACTTTATAAGAAAAACAAATTTAAAATATTGAATAAGGTTGTTTATTATGTATGTAGACGATACAGGTGTGTGTGTGTGCCCATGAGGTAATTTCTTTAAACCGGTGATACGTGGAAGTAGCACAGCGATTTAATACTAGTGGATTTTTTAAAGTCAGGATGTATGTGGGCTGTTATGTGACTGATTCCGTTAAGATATGGGCTGAGATAACAGCTGGGAGGAAAAAAAATAAACTATAGCAAAATTAATTCATCCACTGCTACTGGTCACAGATTATTACAAAGTCAACCACCCAGGAAAAGCAGACAGAAGCAAACTTCCTGTCTCACTTCCCCACAGCCCTGGAGCACTGTGTGAGCACTGATGCATTTGTCCCACGAAGACAGTAATAATCAGCCTCATCCTCAGGCCGGAGCCCAGAGATGGTCAGGGAAGCCTTGGAGCCTGAATGAGAGCCAGAGAACCAAGCTGGGATCCCTGAGGGTCAACTGCTGCTACCATAAATGAGTCATTTGCGGACAGCATCAGGGAGCTGTTGGTAACCGCTTGAACCCCTGTATCCAATGTTGTTTCCAGCGCAGGTTATGGTGACCGTCTGACCCAGAGACCCTGATACCGAGGCTTCCTGGGTTAGCTGAGACTGCGCCCAGGTCTCTGGAATGAAGGAAAGAAAGACAGGGATGATGAGTAGGGTTCCAACAACTCTGCCTGGACTCCAGGGGAAAGGACACAGCCTGTGTGTCCTCCTGGGGCCACATTCCCAGACTGGGGATCCAGGCACCTGTGTAATGAGTGAGGAGGATGAGGATGAGAGGGGTTAGTTTGATGAAACTCAGTCCCCTTGATCAACAGACCTGCGGCTTTATTCTTATGACAGCCATCATCTCATTGACATTATTTTTCCTCTCTCATGTTTCGCAGGTGATAACAATTAACTATTTGCCAATGAATAAAATAGAAACCACATTTTTAACCTCCAAAAATATCTACTCAATTTTCACTGTCCACCACAAAAGACAATGTTATCTATTATATCATTTTTGTTACTGCAGCACCCCATTTCTGATTCTCATTCCTACACTAGTCAGGATAGGCTACACTATGCTGCTGTAACAACTTGCACCAAATCTCAGTGACATACAAAAACAAAACTCTAGGACTTCCGGTCAAGATGGCAGCGTAGGTAAACGCGGTATCGCGTCCTCCCACAACCACATCAAAGTTACAACTAAACGACAGAACAACCATCATTCAAAACTGCCTGAAATCAAGCTGAATGGAAGTCCTACAACTACAAAATTAAAGAAGCAGCCACATCAAGACTGGTAGGAGGGGTGGAGGCACAGACGGGCTGGTCCCACACCCACGTGTGGCAGATAAAAATTAGGAGGATACCTTGGCTGGGAAGGTCCTCCCTGAGGACTGAGGGGTCCCGGTCCCACACCAGGCACCCAGCTCAGGGTTCAGTGCCAGAAAGAGAAGTCCCCATAACTTCTGGCTGGAAAAACCAGTGGGAACTGAGGCTGCGGGAGGCTGAGGCTGCTGGAGCCCCAGGCAGCTCCTCTTAAAGGGCCCGCACACAGACTTACTCAGACTCGCACCCTCCAGGTGCCAGCGTAGGGGAGGCAGCTTGAAAGGCACCAGAGTCATATGGGGAAGAACTGAGTTGTTTGGCATTGGAGCAAGGGCTGGAGAGGCAGCTTTCTCCTGGACAGACATGCTGTCAGAGGCCTTTGTTCCTTTGGTGAGCTCTTCCCTGGGCTGGCGGATGCCGCCATATCTGGGACTCCAGCAACCTAGCTCACACTGTTTGTCCCACCCTGGTGATTCCCTGAGGCCCTGCCCCACCGAACTTTCAGGCCCACCCAAGCTGATGCCAGTTGCTTTACCATATTATTGGCCTTTCTTGGATCCTGCTTCAGATTTTCCTAAATTCTTTCAAAAAGCAGCATCTGGTCTCAGCTAGCCCCATACCTCTCGCTAAGTAATACATAGAAACAAACACAGGGAGGCAGCCAAAATGAGGAACAGGTCCCAAATGAAAGACCAGAACAAAACTCCAGGAAAAGAACTAAGAGAAATGGAGATAAGCAACCTAACAGATGCTGAGTTCAAAACACTGCTTATAAGGATGCTCAATGGACTTAGTGAGAACCTCAGTGAACTTAGTGAGGGCCTCAAGAGCATAAAAAAGGACCAGTCAGAAATGAAAGCGGCACTAACTGAAATAAAGAATAATTTACACAGATTCAATAGTAGAGTAGGTAAAGCCAAGAAGCAAACCATCGATTTGGAATATGAGGAAGCAAAAAACACCCAATCAGAACAGCAAAAAGAAAAAAGAATCCAAAAAAATGAAGATAGTGTAAGGAGCCTCTGGGACAACTTCAAGCATGCCAACATTCGTATCTTGGGGGTGCCAGAAGGAGAAGAGAGAGAACAAGAAATCAAAAACCTATTTGAAATAATTGTGGCAGAAAACTTCCCTAACTTGGTGAAGGAAACAGACATACAAGTCCAGGAAGCACAGAGAGTCCCAAACAAGATGAACCCTAAGAGGCCCACACCAAGACACATCATCATCAAAATGCAAAAGGTTCAAGACAAAGAGAGAATCTTAAAAACAGCAAGAGAAAAGCAGTTAGTTACCTACAAGGGAGTTCCCATAAGATTGTCAGCTAATTTCTCAAAAGAAACTTTGCAGGCCAGAAGGGAGTGGCAAGAAATATTCAGAGTGATGAAATGCAAGAACCTACAACCAAGATTATTCTATCCTGCAAAGCTGTCATTTAGAATCGATGACCATATGAAGAACTCTTCATATGACAAGGAACTCTTCCCAGACAAGGAAAAGCTAAAGGAGTTCATCACCACCAAACTATTATTATATGAAATGTTGAAGGGTCTTCTTAAAGAAAAAGATAAAAAATATGAACAAACAAAATGGCAATGAATACATATCTATCAACAATTGAATCTACAAACAAAATGAACAAGCAGAACAGAAACATTCTCATAGATACAGAGAAATTTTGTTGGTTGCCAGATGGGAAGGGGTTGGGGGAATGGGTGAAAAAAGTGAAGAAATTAAGGAATACAAATTGGTTGTTAGACTGACAAACCTCAAAGGGAAGGTGGGTTGGAGGGTGGGAAGAAATAAACCAAAGAACTTATATGTATATATATGTATATAACCAATGGACACACACAACAGTGTGGGGAAAGGCAGGAGGGGGGCGAGAATGGGGAGGAGGGGGTCAATGGCGGAAAAATGAGGAACATCTGTAATACATCCAACAATAAAGATAAGTTAAAAAAAAAACCTCTATTTCTCACATTACACCATTTCCAGCCCTGACTGGTTGTGGCTCTCTCCACTTCATCTTCACCCCAGCATGGGGCTGACAGAGAAGATTCTATTGAAACACTGCTGGATCCCATAGCAGAGAGAAGAGAGACCTTGGCAAAGCCCATGCTAGTTCTTCATCTCCTGCTCAGAAATTACATTTGTCACTTCTACTCGTTTCATTGGCCAAAGCTAGTCACATGACCAACCTGAGTTCAGTAAGGATGGAAGGTTCAATAGAATACTCCCACAGAGAGATGTGTTGGAGACTGTGAAGAGGGGTAGAGTTTTAGATGCTTGCGTTTTACAGGTGGGAAAGCAGTTAAGGAAATGGTAAGTGGATCGTCCACATCAGCACTGTCTGGTAGTTTCCTGCCAGAAATTTGGTGGTGGAAATGCTCTGCCACGAGGCACATGAAGCCATTAGGCATTTGAAGCGCAAATAATGTGAGTGAGAAATAGAATTGCAAATTTTACTTCATTTAAATTAACTTACATTTAAATTTAAATGTAAATATCCACATTCTGCTAGTGGAGACTATACTGGACATTGAAGGTCCAAGGACCAATATTTAACTGAGCCAAATAGAGGCAGAGCCAAAATTTGAACCCAACATCCTGGTGAAGGAAAGGACATTGTTATGCACTTGTCTATGCTGCTGCTCTCGTCTATGCCCC
Source organism: Tadarida brasiliensis (assembly GCA_030848825.1). Classification (NCBI taxonomy): domain Eukaryota; kingdom Metazoa; phylum Chordata; class Mammalia; order Chiroptera; family Molossidae; genus Tadarida; species Tadarida brasiliensis. The sequence continues at coordinate 18,817,469 of CM061277.1, read as the reverse complement.
AACCCATCTTAAATGTAACCTTAGAGAGAACAGAACTTTGTCATGTCTTTCTTCATCTTGGAATCCCATGTTTGAAAAATACTCGCTGAGAGGATAAATGAAGAGAGCTATTATATTTTCATGTGCTTTGTATAAAGGTTAAAAATAGTAATCACACACCTAGTCTGGCCTCAAATTGTACTCCACACTGGTTGAGAGGAGATTCCATGTAGTTGGGTCACAGGTTCTCTGACCTCAGTGAGTTCAATGTAACGGTTTTGTCTAACAGATGGGAATGCACAGAGAGATGACACATGAGTCCCCTTTGTCCAGCTCAACAGCATAAACAAGAGTCAAAGCCAACGGACTCCTAATAGCTGAGAACATTTTCTTTTAACTTAGTGGTTCTCAAACTGGGGTGATACTCCTCCCCCAGGGAGGTATATTTGTTGGTCATGACTTAGAGAGCAGGCTGCTACTGGCTTGTGATGTGCGGAACCCAAAGGATGTTTCAAAACGTTAGACATGCACAGAATAGCCCCCTCCACAAGCAATGACCCCACCCCCATAGTCAGTAATGTCCAGGCTCAGAAATCCTGTTCTGAACTAAAATCGCCTCTGTAAAGTGATTGCAAAGAGATTAGAAGATTGTTCATCAAGACATGGAAGGAAATTTTCACATTTTGGAAATAAAATAGAGGAACTCGTGAAAATTCAAACTCTGGCATTGGAGCAGAAGACAGGAAAGAGCACTTTCCCAGGTGGGTACGGGATGAGTACAGACCCAGAACAGGGAGGCTCTGGGGAGTTTTAGTCTCACTTCCCCAGAGGTCTCAATCACTGTGCTTATAATAGTTGTCATAACCAGACAGACAGTGGTAGTCTGCCTCGTCCTCAGGCTGCAGCCCAGAGATGGTCAGGTAGGCGGTGTTGGAGGACCTGTCCACAGAGCCAGAGAACCGATCCGGAACCCCGGAGGGTCTTTCGTTATATTTGTAGATCACATTGGTTGGAGCACTGCCCGGGCGCTGCTGGTACCAATACACATAGTTGTCCCCAATGTTGCCATTGCTGCGGGTGCAGGAGATGGTGACCTTCTGTCCTGGAGACCCCGACACAGAGGGGGGCTGAGTCATCACAACCTTGGCCCAGGACCCTGCAAGAAGGGAGCAACACAGAGATCAGTGAGGACAGGACAGACCCCTTTACCAGGGAGGGAGGAGAGGTCATCTTCCCCAGTGACAAACAGGTGCCCTCCCAGAATTCCCTCAAGCACCACCTGGGCAGTGAGCCAGGAGGGTGAGGAGAAGGGGAGCCCAGGCCATGGTGGAGACAACCCAGACTCTACTTCCTGAGCCCTACAGCCAGGTCTGAGCCCACCAATTCTTGTTATATGTCCCCCTGATCCTGAGGGTGGGAGGGCACCATGCAAATCTTCCCCTATCTGGAGACTGTGCAAGTACCTCCTTCAAACTTAGCCTTGGAGACTGAAGGAGGGAGGGTGTCATTTAGCACTGTGAGCATACAGAAGACCTGCAGGAAGTGAGGAAACAGCTGGGAAACTTGGCAGCACCAAGCAGGTACTTATGTCACAGCATCCCCTGGTGGATACAGTATACATGTCAGAACTTGAGCAGGTGATGGTGCTCAGGACTTCAACCCTCCCCAACCTGCACCACTCACAATTTCACCCACGAGTCCAGGGAGTTTCCATGCAGCATCCTATGATCACAGTACATATCTCTCTAGGTGGAGGAAGAGTCACTACTCTGGTCCAGACATTCAGAGTCACTTTGTGTCATTGGTGGTGAGAAATATCACAGTGAAAATGGGCTCTGTTTAGAAGGAAATGGAGACAAATGCTCTGTCTTCTCTAGGAGGGACCACAGGGGATGAGTTTCTCAGCCATTCACTAAAATGAAGCCCAAGTGTTCAGGCAGGAAGAGGGAGAAAGCCTGAGATCAGAACCAGATTTCACCATCAGAAGACACTAGGAGGGCAGAAAGGACCTGGGGAGTCAGGAACGGGTCAGATGATAATCAGGAATCAATTCAATCATAGCCATAATCGATGAGTGCCATGAAGGTTTAAAATAAGATGTTGTAATGGACAGTCAACAAGACCAGATGCATTTGAAAGAGGTTTAGAAAGAATCTATATGGTCAGTGATCAGTTGGATGTTTAGGAAGAGTTGAGAAAAAAGTCTATATAAGTTTGACATTTCTTATTTTGTGGACCAGTTGAGTATGATTACTTTTATTTTTACATTGAATAGTTTAAGCCCAACTTTGAGCCTCTTTATTAAGGCAGTTTTAGGATTAGAGTTAGTGATTCTGAAGCAATTAAAAGGTGTATGGAAACTGTAGACACAGTGATGCCCTATGAAAACATCTGCGACTTCCACTGATGGCACGGTCACAGCCAATGACACCACAGCTGTGGTTTGTGGCTAATATGCTGAGTGGAAGGACGTGCTATTCCACAGCAAAAGGTGAGGGAAAAGGTAAGTAGTATTTCCTCCTCTCAGTGTTCACACACTCTCATTTCCGTCCATGCCTGTACTGCAACAGTTCCCTCAGCTCTAGCCCAGCTTCTTTTCTTAAATCTTGCTAACAACACCTCATATAATATTTAGTATCTTAACCATTTTTTTTTTATCCTCACCCGAGGACATTTTTTCATTTTTTGTTCAGATAGAGTGGGAGGGAGAGAGAGGAAGAGAGAGAGAGAGAAACATCGACGTGAAAGGGACACATCGAGTGGCTGCCACCTGCACGACCAACCAGGGCCGGGGACAAACTGCAACCGAGGTACATGCCCTTAGCGGGAACCGAACCCGGGTCTCTCTGAACCGCAGGCCGACGCTCTAACCGCTGAACCAAACCAGCCCGGGCCTATCTTAACCATTTTTAAGTGTGCTGTTCAGTAGTGTGAAGGACATTGATATTGTTGTGCAACGGACCTCCAGAATTTTTTCATATTGAAAAACTGAAACGCATTATCCATTAAACAACGACTCTCCATTTTCCTCTACCCCAGTCCTTGACAACTACCATTCTACTTTCTGTTTCTGTGAATTGGATTGCTTTAAATACCTCATATAAGTGCAATCATATAATATTTGTTTTTTTTTGGAACTGGTCTAAATCACATAATGTCTCAGTTGCCTATTTTTTGTTTTGTTGCTAATGCTTTGGTGTCCTATCCAAGAAATCACTGGCAAGTACGATGTCATGAAGTTTTTCCTCTAGACCTTTCTGAGTTCATTTTTAAATGATGTAAGAGTCCAACTACGTTCTTTCGCAATATCCAATTTTCCCAACACCATTTGTTAAAGAGACCGTCCTTTCTCTCATTAAATGGTCTTGGCATGCTTGTTGAAGATCATTTCACCATATAAGTGAGAGTATGCTCTGTTATATTTGTCTATATCATAGTGTTATATTATAGATTATAGATTATATTATATTATATTATATTATATTATATTATATTATATTAATGCATTTGGGGATCTAAAGAAAGAGAATTCTGAATCACCGAAAACCTTAGAACCAAGTTGCTTATTTCAGAACCAGTAAAAGTTCTTCAGGATGAATAAATGCTAGGGTCTGATGACGTATTAACATGGTGACTTTGTTAATAATACTGTATTGTGTACTTGAAATTTGCTAAGAGATAAGACCTTAACTGTTCACACTCACACATACACACACACAAAGATATGATGACTATGTGAAGTGATGGATATGTTAATTAGTTTGATTGTGGTAATCATTTCACAATGTGTATACATATCGATACATCGCCTGTACACTTGAATTATATAAAATTTTCAATTATATCTCAATTAAGCTAGGAAAAATAACAAGACAAATGAAAAGATCATAGTATACCAAAATTTATGGGATGCAAAGAAAACTATATACTAAGATAGAAATTTATAGCTGAAAAGATTTTTCTTTAAAAAGGAGAAAGAGCCCTGGCCGGTTTGGCTCAGCGGTTAGAGCGTCGGCCTGCGGTCCAGAGAGATCCAGGTTCGGTTCCCGCTTAGGGCATATACTTCGATTGCAGTTTGTCCCCGGCCCTGGTTGGTCGTGCGGGTGGCAGCCACTCGATGTGTCCCTTTCACGTCGATGTTTCTCTCTCTCTCTCTTCCTCTCTCTCCCTCCCACTCTATCTGAACAAAAAATGAAAAAATGTCCTCGGGTGAGGATAAAAAAATAAATAAATAAAATAAAAAGGAGAAAGATCTCCGCCCTGGCCAGTTTGGATCAGTGGTTAGAGCATCGGCCCCCAGACCAAAGAGTTGGAGGTTCAATTCTGGTCAAAGACATATACCTTAGTTGCAGTTCGGTCCCCAGCCCTGGTTGGGGTCGTGAAAGAGGTGACCAGTCAATGTGTCTCTCTCACATCAGTGTTTCTCTCTCTCTCTCTATCTCTCCTTCCCACTGTCTGAAAAAAAAATGGGAAAATATCCTCAGGTAAGGATTAAAAAACAAAGAAGAAGAAGAAAGATCTCAAATCCAGTAACTAATTTTACACCTTAAGCAACTAGAAATATAACAAACTAAACCCAAGGCCATTAGAAGGAAGGGAATAAAGATTAGAGCAGAGATCAATAAAATAGTGAATAAATAAAATCAACTAAAGCAAGAGTTCTTTCTTCAAAAAGACTAACAAAATTAACATCCTATCTGCTAGATTGACTCAGAAAAAAGAAAGAGAGAGAGAGAGAGAGAGAGAGAGAGAGAGAGAGAGAGAGAAGGCCCAAATTACTTAAATTGGGAGTGAATTTGAGGACATTGCTACTAATTTTTCAGAAATTACAAAAATTATAAGAGAATCCTGTGAGCATTTGTATACCAATAAATTGGTTAAACTAGATCAAATAGACATATTTCTAGAAACACATAATCTACCAAAAGTACATACTAGAGAATAGAAAATCTGAATAGACTTAAAACTGGTAATAAGATTGAATCAATAATGAAAAACATCTCAATAAAAAATAAACCTAGGGCTCTGGTCGGTTACGCTCCGTGGTAGAGCACCGGCCCGCAGACCAATGAGTTACAGGTTCAATTCTGGCCAAGGCCACGTACCTCAGTTGCAGTTCATCCCCGGCCCTGGCCGGGGTCTTGTGGGAGGCAACCAGTCAATGTATCCCTCTCACGTCGATGTTTCTCTCTCCCTCTCCCTCTCCTTCCCACCCCGGGTGGGGATTAAAAAAAAAAAAAAAAAACCTTAAAAATTCTATCAAACATTTAAAAAGTAATTAAAATGAGTTCTTCTCAAACTCTTCCCAAAAAATGAAGAAAATGCTTCCTAACTCATTCTATGAAGCCAGTGTTACCCTGATACCAAAGCCAGAGAAGCAAGAAAACAACAGACCACTATTCATTATGAATATCAATGCAAAAATCCTCAATAAAATGTTAGCAAAGTGAATCCAGTAGCATATTAAAAAGATTAGAAGAAAACTTTCTCAATATGCTCAAGGGCGTAAATGAAAAACTCACAGCTAACATCATACCCAATGGTCAAAGGCTGGAAGCTCTTCCCCTGAGATAAGAAAACAAGGTAAGAATGGCTGCTTTCATTTCTTCTATTCAAAATAGTAAGAGAAGTCCTAGCCAGAGAAAATAAATAAAAGATATCTAAATTAGAAAAGAAGAAATAAAATGATCTGTTTGCCAATAACCTGATCATATATGAAGAAACCCCTTAAAATTATACAAAAAAATACTGTTTGCGCTAATAAATTAATTCAATAAATTTGAAGAATATAAAACTGACACATATTACCAATAACATGATCATATATGGAGAAAATACTTAAAATTACACAAAAGTATACAGTTTGAGCTAATACATTACTTCAACAAATTTGAAGGATATAAAACCAACACATAAAGTCAACTGCATTTCTATATACTAACAATGAACAATCTCAAAAGGAATTGTGTAAATAATTCCATTACAATAGCATCAGTGAGAATAAAATACTTCAGTATAAATTTAACCAAGGAGGTGAAAGACCTGTACAATGAGATGAAAAAAAAAATTACTGAAAAAAATTAACAAAGACATAAATAAATGAAAAGACATACTGTGATCATGTATGACAAGACTTGATGTTGTTAAGATTACCGTACTACCCAAAATAAACTGTAGATGCAATGCAATCTCTATTAAAATCTCAATTTTTTTCAGAAATAGAAACTTCATATGAAATCTCAAGGGACCCTGAAAGGCCAAAACAATCTTACAAAAGAAAAAACTTGGAGGTTTCATACTTTCTGATTTCAAAACCTACTACAAAGCTACAGTAATCAAAACAGTGAGGTACTAGCATAAGGACAGACATATAGAGGAATGGAATAGAAATAAATCCTTGCATGTAGGGCTAAATGATTTATGACAGGCATACAATGACTATTTAATGAGGGAAAGAACAGTCTTCAATAAATGATGAGTAGCATGAAAATGACTGAAGTTGAACCCTTACCTTACACCATATACAAAAATTAACTCAAAATGAATCAAAGGCTTAAACATAAGAGCTAAATCTATAAAATATCAAATAAAATCTCAATGACATTGGATTTGGTGGTGAATATTTGAATATGACATTAATAAAAACAAGCAACAAAAGAAAAAATAAATTGAACTCCATCAAAATTAAAAATTGTATGCATCAAAGGACACTATCAAGAGAATAAAAACACAACCTACAGAATGGGGGAGAAATATTTTCAAGCTATATCTCTGGTAAGACATGAACATCCAGAATAGCTAAAGAACTACAGATCAACAACAAAAACAAACAAACAAAACCATCTTAAATGTGCAAAGGACATGAATAGACATTTCTCCAAAAATGTATACAAATAGCAATAAACATGAGATGCCATAATTAATCATTGCATTATAAAAAACACAATGAAATACCACTTTACACCTATGAGGGTGACTATAATTTTAAAAACTAAAAATAATAATTGTCGTTGAATATATGGAGAAATTGGAACCATTGTGCATTGCTGGTGGGAAGTAAGATGGTGCAGCTGCTAGGAAAGCAGTTTGGTGGGTTTTTGTAATATTAAACATGTTATCATATGACCCAGCAATTCTATTTCCAGGTGTATACCCAATAGAATTGAAAGCAGGCACTCACTCAAACAGATATTTGTACACCAAGGTTTATAGCAGCATTATTCACAATAGCCAAAAGGTGGAAACAACTCCAGTGTCCATCAACAGATAAACTGATAAACAAAAGGTGGTATATACATGCAATGGAATATTACTCAGCCTTGAAAAGGAATGTAATTCTGATACATTCCACAACATGGATGAACCTTGAAAACATTATGCTAAGTGAAATAAACCCAACACATAAGGACAAATACTGTATGATTCCACTTATATGAGGTACATAGAATAGGCTAATTCAGAGAAACGGAGAATGGAATAGAGGTTACAAAAGGCTGGGAAGAGGGAGGAATGGGGAGTTACTGTTTATTGGGTGCAAATTTTCTGTTAGGAATAATGACAAGGTTCTGAAAATAGACAGTGGTGATGGTTGCACAATGTTGAGAATGTACTTAATGCCACTGAATTGCACACTTAAAATGGTACAATAGTAAATGTTATAATATGTATATTTTACCACAATAAAAATGTGGGTCGCGAGAGTGTGGAGGCTTTACTTTTGTTTAACTTTGGGTGGTCACGAGGAGTCATGGACGTTGAGTTCTGAGATAACTATCACATGCCTTTAGGTTGATTTACTCATTGTCAGAACCTGTGGCCCAGCCACAGCCCAGCCCTCCCCCTCCACAGGTAGCGCTTATACAGTCACTTCCCGTTCCCGCATGGGCCACCAAGGTCCTGATGCGTCATATAAAGCCAACTTAGACTACCTGTTGCAGAAATTCATGGGGCTTTGGAACCCATGGATTGCACAATTATCTTTCAAAGAATGTAGAATTCCTTGGTCAGAAATCTTTTTTTTATATCAAATTTTCTTTTAATTTTTTTTTCTTTATTGATTTTTTATAGAAAGAGGAAGGGAGAGGGAGTGAGAGATAGAAACATCGACAAGAGAGAACATCGATTGACCACCTCCTGGACGCCCTCCACTGGGATTGGACCCACAACCTGGGCATGTGCCCTGACGGGGAATCGAACAGGCGACCTCCTGGTGCATGGGTCAACGCTCAACCACTGAGCCACACAGGCCAGGCCAGAAATCTTATCTGATCTGTAAGGGACTGTTACCCCCTGTCCCCCCTGATTCTTCTCTGGCCTTTTCACCTCTGTTTTACTCCTTTCCTTGTCCCCTGTCATCCCTCCCTAATCCTCACCCAACCTGGTCAAATCTTCTTAAAGACCCTGTCTTTCCGCACAGTGAACACCCCACTCTCCACCTCCAATTCTCACCCACCTCCTGTCTCAAACCCCTCATTCTCACACTCCACTTAGACCAACACTGACAGCTGGAGGGCCAGGGTCTCAGAGCATCAGAGAAAAGGTTTAAAGGTCCCATGCCTGGGAGCTGGTTCTGAGAGCGGGCCCCACCTGCTCAAGGCTGATCATTAACCCAGAGCTTATATAAGGAAAGGGCCGTTCCTGGGGAGACAACATCGCCTGCAGCCATGGCCAGCACATTAAGCCCCAGCACCATGACTGGGACCCCAAGCCCTCCTGAGATGTCAGAGCGCATCCGGAATGCTGCTGACATCTCTGTCATTGTCATCTACTTCGTGGTGGTGATGGCTGTCGGGCTGTGGGTATGTAGGAGCCCAGTGGGGATTTAGGATGGGCACATGGCTTGGGGGTAAAACATCTAAGGGAGGGAAAGGTGTGATGTGATGGAGCTGAGAGAACATTAATAGCTGCCACAGATTTCACTGTCCTTCTCTCAGAATCATTTTCTTGTATGTAACATCAATGATGTTTACACAGGAACTTCAGACATAATCTGTTCAGCATAATGAATAAAGACAGTATTTATCTTATCTCACTTCTTTTCTTTTCCTTTTTTATTTGCTCAATTTCTAACTTAGTTGAGTTGGGTACTTAATTCACTGATGCTCATTCTTTCTTTTAGTAATAAATTTGAGGCTACAGATTTTCTTCCAAACACAGCTTCAGCGATACCTCACATTGTTTTCATAAATGAAAATAAACAGAGCAATTAGGACAAAAGTTGAGAAATATAATTTCCTAAATTCCCTGGGTCTCTATGAAACTATGATTCAGAGGCCCTTTAAAAATTGATGCTATATCACAGTTTCCAGGAAAATATTTCTCTCTTCTGAAGAGCTGGATTAAGTCAGTTTCATCAGCACCATGAGCCCAGCATCTGGGGCAACTTGGGTACCTTGGCTGTGGTTTGACCGTCCATGTCCTCCTTTCTGCTCAGGCAATGCTGAAGACCAACCGGGGCACTGTTGGAGGCTTCTTCCTGGCTGGTCGAGATGTGGCCTGGTGGCCGGTGAGTGGTCAGAGTGTCCGGGAGATGAATTGCCTGTGTGTGTGTTTAAGAGTAAATAGAGAAAACGTCGGGTATGCTGACCATTTCTGATGTGCCTTGGTTGCCTACTTGCTGGTGTCTCTTTTCCTAAGTCCCTAACCTCAGGGCTTTGCCCCATCATTTCAGTAGATGGCAGTGTGTCACCATCTATGACAGCAGGTGTGGTGTGGCCTTGGAGAAGACCCAGTTCAGCTAGGCTTCATATTCTTGTTCTCCGGTCCTCATCAAGAATCTTCTGCCTTTGCTCCTTATGAACATCCACAGCCCATTCCTTCTCTGTTCCCAACCCTGAACTAATGCTGACCCTCTTGTTCGGATGAGCGTGCCCTTTCTTCACTGCTCCTTCAACACCTAGCTTCACCCCTGCTTCATCTGAGAAGCCTCGCCCTACACTCTTGCCCAAAGGCCCAGTCCTGTGTTCTGTGCAGTTGTGACACTGCATGTGCATTCCCTGTCAGGTCAAATGGTGATACCTCTTTGACTCTTGGCCAGTTACTTGCTAGGTTCTGATATCTGGACTCCTTGGCGAGAGTCCCATTGCAGCAGAGGGTGCGTCTTCTCTGAAACCGTGCAGTGTCAGCAGTGGGTTGGGTATACCCTGGGTGCTCAGTACATGCTTCCTTCACAGATCTGCTGACTCAATAGTATGAAGGGAAGTGGAGAAGGGAAAATGCCCTGGCCTGGGTGGTGGAAACAGACCAACTGCAAGCTCAAAGTGGGTTTCTATGGGGGTGTCCTATCCAGCACTGCCTTGGGATTGTTTTTATGAAACATCCCACAGCTATAAATGAGCTTAATCCCATCCCCTGGCCCCAAATGCCTGAATAGAAAAGGTAACTTTACAGAGGGGTGAAAAATGGGTACAGAAGAATGGGCACTGCTGGGGCCTCCAACCCCAATTCTGTTCTGTCAGGACTAGTGCTCACCTGTGCCCACCTTGACCTTTGAGTCTTCAGAACAGTGGACAGTGTGATGGGGCGTGTTAAAAGAGGGTCTTGAGGTTCAGAAGGGTGAAGAGGAACTCCCTCCTACACAATTTTGGGGTCCTTGAGGCTGATTGAAGGGGCTGACGGGAGATCTGACAGTTCTTGGCCAAGAACAGGCTGCACTCAGAGCATTAGGTAGGTAGATTGATGTCCCTCTACAGCAGGAGTCAGCAAGCTTTTCTGTACATTGCCAGACTGCAAGTATCGTAGAGTCCACAGGCCAATACCGTCTATGTAACCACAACACGCTGCCACTGTAGCTCAGAGGCAACCAGCGTCAGTAGGTAAAACCTATGGGCGTGGCTGTTCTCCAATAAAACTATTCATGCACACTGAAATTTGAATGTCATATAATTTTACATTTCACAAAATAGTGTTCTTCTTTAGATGTGTTTTAACCATTCAAAAATGTAAAAAATATTTTGGGCTTACCAACCATATAAAAACTGGATTCAGCCCACGGGTTGTAGTTTGCTGATTCCTGCCCTAAGTATGGGTGATGGAAACATCTCAACATTTGCTTGCTTTTAAGAAATCTGATTTGAGCCCAGCGGGTGTGGCTCAGTGGTTGAGCATTGACCCATGCACCAAGAGGTCACTGGTTCAATTCCCAGTCAAGGCACCTGCCCAGGTTGTGGGCCAAATCCCCAGTTAGGGGGCATGCAAGAGACAGCTGATCGATGTTTCTCTCTCTCCTTCTCCCTTCCTCTCTCTCTAAAAATCAATAGAGAAAAAACATTTTTTAATAAAAAATATATAATAAGAAGTCTGATTTGAGTGTTTTAACTCTGATCTTAGTCTGTTCTCTTGGATTCCAGATGGGTGCCTCTCTCTTTGCCAGTAACATTGGCAGTGGCCATTTCGTGGGCCTGGCTGGGACCGGAGCAGCTTCAGGAATTGCCACTGCAGCATTTGAATGGAATGTAAGTGACATCGTAGGCTTTTTTCTTTAAATTAAAAAAACAAACACCTCTATCCAGGTATGTTTTTCTGGGAGCCTGCATAGGATAAACTCCTCTTTGGTGTGATTTCTGTATTTTCCTCTTTTAACGCATTCCTTGTTTGAACTTCAGGGCCTTCCCTGTGTAGCCCCTTTCTGCCTGGGCCACTCCAGTCACATTCCCCTCCTCTGAGATTTTACTCAAGCAACTAGTCCCACCGGGAATGTCACTTCTATATGAGTCAGTCCTCATTCCCTTGACCTCCTTGATCACTTTAGTTCTCACTTGGGTCTATTCTCCCTGAGCTATCATGCTATGTGTCCAGCTCTGAATTCGAAGCAGGCAATAAAAAAAGGTGAAAGCAACGGTCCCTTCTGTTGGGATGCTCACATCCCAGCAGGAGAGACAGAGAGGTACTCACTGCAGTGTAGAAAGTACGCGGAGAGGAGCACACGTGGAGTCTTGAGAGATCTCACACAGGACAGGCACCCATCCAAGATGATGGCTGGGGCTCGGCACATGGAGGGAGCTTCCTGGTGTTGATGCCAGGTGGTCACACAGACACTGACCAAGGGTGGCCTGACTAAGGGAGTGGCAGTAACAGTAGATATAATCTACAAGGCTCTGTCATTGAGTTTAGTCCTTCTACTGCCATTTCCTCAGTAGGAGCTGTGTCCCCTTAGTTAGAGCCCAAGTGTCTTAAGGACAGGGACCATCTCCTCTCATGTCACTCACACCACCCTCATCTAACACTTGACTGAGCACGTACCATAATGTTTCTTGAGCTGCCAGAGTTTTTCTGTTCTTCTCTCTTATCCTCTCCAGTGTTCGCATGTCCGTGGGTCTGCATATCAGTCAGAGGGGGATGCTTACAGGGAAGAAAGTTGGACCATGGTGATGGCGTGGACAGACCATCTCTGGATGGACACAGGAAGTGACCTTGAGTCATTACAAATACCTTTGTTGCAGATTTTGCCCCTAGTTTTACTTCAGCAGTATCAGCGACTCCAGAATGGACCCAGCCTCCAGAGGCATGGACAAAATGCCCTATGGCCCTAGTGGGTGTGATGATAAGGCTGCCAAGAGCCTGGCTCTTTTGTGACCTTGGACTTTTTGTATCTCTATGAGGCTCTGGTTTCCCCTCCCTGCGACAGGAATCACTGTGCCGATCATATCTGCCTCACCGGGTTGTTGTAAGAGCAGCATGAGTGATACATGTGAAGACTTGGCAAACATTAATATGGATGCAAGATTATGCTATTACCATTATTATAAGTGACAAAACTTGGGGAGCACTGGGAATATCCTGTATCTCTGAATTTCTTTCTCATTGCTTTGTCACTCTGTATATAATCCCTGCCATTCAAGAATGATTCCTTTTGGCAAAGACGGTATGACCTTCCAGTAGTCCAGCTGTGCTCAGGTCTCTTCTCTCCTGTTCATTCTTCACCACGTATTTCTCTTCACAGGCTGGGCCCCAGGAGATGGCGGCCTCTGAGGCATAGAAACAGAGGCAAGAAATCGACAGCTGTGTTGGATGGGTCCTAATTGGATGAGAGGGAGAGGATCCAAGCAAACCTCCAGCAGGTCCTTGGATAACATCATTCTGTTCAATGTCATTTCATTATAACATTAATGAGGAAAAGCTTGATTCCTGACAGGGGCCATTGTCTGTGTGGAGTTTGCACATTCTCCCCGTGTCTGTGTGGGTTTTCTTGGGGTGCTCCTGTTTCCTCCCACATCCCAAAGATTTGAGGTGAATTAGCGTGTCTACCTCGTCCCCTTCTGAGTGAGGGTGCGTGGGTGGGAGTGAGTGAGCGCACCCCGGGATGGAAGGGCATCCTGTCCAGGGTGGAGTCCCACCCTGTGCCCTGAGCTGCTGGGATAAGCTCTGGCCACCTGTGACCCTGAACTGGAATAAGCAGTTTGTAAAACAATGATCTTACTTATTATTTTTTATTCATCTTTCTTAAATGTACGCATAGCTCACATTTATTTCAATATTTAATATTAGAAGCTTTCAGGATCTTCATTTAGAAGCCCGGTGATGTTTTTTGACCAGAAATATGCCAGAAGAACTTAACTCTTGTTTATCAATTAGCCCATGGGAAAACGGGTTTTGTTATACATCATTGCGCTGAAGGTCGCAGTTTCCAAGAACCTATCACCGAGGACATTGAGGACTTGCCGCCTGTTATTTTCCGACTCAGAGGTCATCAAGTGACAAGGCCCACAAGCCAGGCCTCTCTAACTTGACACTCTTCTTGGTTTCCTGTAGGCCCTGCTACTGTTGCTGGTTCTAGGCTGGTTCTTCGTCCCCATATACATCAAGGCAGGGGTGAGTATCTGCAGGTGTTCTTGGCACATCTGGCAGGCATTCATTTCCTTGCTCATTCTTTCTGCCCAGTCATGGAACCTGGGTAATAAATACCATTTGTCCCAGGATTTCTGAGTTTACACTCTCAGAAACCCACCAAGTGCTGCCAAGCTGCTCTTGCAAAGGGCTCAGTCAGTTGTTCCCTGGCTTCCCTGCTGAGGGTTCCCATGTCCCACCTCCTCACCAACACAAGGCATTTTCCTTCATTCTGACTTTTGCTATTCTGACATTTATAAAGGGTTTCTTTTTTAAATGAGAGGTAGGATGTACCACAGCTTTGGCGGCTCCCCTTCAACCTGGGTGTTGCCAACTAACAGAGGCCCTGCTCTGTCTCTTTGAGCCTTGCTCCCACGTTGATCCCTTCTGCTGCTGCCGCCAGACCATGGGTGCTATATCCTGAAACGATTCCTGAGAGGAGGGTGCTCAGGGGGCAAGCCTTCTGGCTGATGTCTCTGCAGGTCCCATATATTCCCCATTTGCTCATCCTGGGTCCCCTCTAGCTCCAGGCTTGAGTAAGCTTTGTTGGATGATGCTGCCCTTGGTGCAAGGAATTGTAAAAAATCATAGTAACTGGAGCCACTTCAAAATGGAGTGGAAGCTGCCGTCCCAGAGGAACTGCCTTGCCCACCTTATGCCTCAAACCTTTGGAATGTTAAAACAGGGCACAAGAACCTTTAGACTGGGCCTAAAGCAACCTTGTAGCCCAAAGACCTGTTTGCAAAGATAACAAGAAAGCAGATATTATCACTACTGGATTGATGGCTACGGGACTGAAAATTAAAACCATTGCTTATAATTAGCATCACTCGGGTAACTTCTCTGCACCAACAGAAATGCCTTCTTTCTATTGGTGTGATTGTTCCATTCCCTTTATCATAAATACCTACTGCCTTTGTCTCCTAAGCAGAACATTATTATTGGGTTTCTGCCTGAATCACTGCTTCCCACACAGCTATTCTTTGATCTCAAATAAATGCTTGTTGTCTCTCACTCTGAAAGGCCTTTTATTGTTGGGTTAGCAGACCCATGCCACAGAGCTCATGTATGTGTTCTTGGATGTGACCGACCACGTATCAGGGGATCCTCATGGTTTCTGAGCCACCAAGAATTCCCCTTCTTTTTTTTGTTTTTTGTTTTTGTGTGTGTGTTTTTTATATTGTATAAATATTTCTTTAACAGTTCTTTTATACTGGGGGAGATTAACTCATGAGCTCAATCTGCTATGATGCAACCGGAAAGCTGCCCTTTTCATGACATCACAGGCTAGCTCGTATTTCAGCACTGACAGCCACGGGTGTTCCTCTAAGTGGGGATTGCATGTAAACCCCTCTTTCCAATAAAGAGAATCACACAAATATATTCCCAAATGCATATTTCCAATGTATTCCATTATCAATTTATTATGTACCCATAATTGTGGTTCATGATTTACAAGTACTGTTTTTACTGGACTGTCACATTATTGATGAAAATAATAAAAGTTATTTGTTGTGTTTACCGTGCATTTGGCAGCGGTCTAGGTATTCAGCATCTACTGTCACATGAAAACGCTACTTCACAGATGAGAAAATCAAAGTCCAGAGAGATGGTCATTTGCCAAAGGTTACACGTCCAGTAAATGTCGGCGCTGGGAACACGTCCCCACGTCTGTGTTCCTCCAGCCTTGCTACTCTCAGGAGACTGTGCCTCTCTCAGCTCTGAGTCCCCAAGGTGCCGCACACAGGCTTACCTGCCCGTGGGTGCTTAGTAAATGTTGAGTAACCTGAATGTGCTGGGTCCGCAGGTGAATCCCTGATGATGTCTGTCTCTGCAGGTGATGACCATGCCGGAATATCTCAGGAAGCGGTTTGGTGGGAAGCGACTTCAGATCTACCTCTCTGTCCTCTCCCTCTTCGTCTGTGTGGCTTTGAGAATCTCAGTGAGTTCAGTGCTCCTGGCATTTCAGCTTCGTGAGATTGCTTTGATGGGGCTAGAGTGCTAAGATCAGAGAGCTGGGTGTGCGTAGGGTCTTTCAAATACAGACAGGGTCAAGCAATGAGGATGTCTTAAACTACCTGGGGTGTCTCTACCAGGTTTTTATGGGGTGGGGGGACCAGCTGCAGAGACCCTGCATACATAGAGTAAAGACTTACAGGTCGTGAGAGCCTGCAGACTGCAAACCCACCCTTTTATTAAGGACATGAAAAAAATGGATTTACAGAAAGAACACTTGTCTCATTCAAGCAGCACAGCTCTCTAGTAGTAGAAAAGAGGGGCTTCTCTGGTCTCCTGATCTTCCACTGCACAATAACCTCTTTGTTCTCTTTGTCTGTATTTTCACTTTCATCTTGATTATCTGACCTGTGAACTGGAGGACAGTGCTTTGTATTATTACGCTGACTTTCCTTCATTTATTTTTATCTAAGACTGCCCCTACAGAACATGTCACAAATAAGTGTTAAAAAAATTCTAAAGTTTTTTTTTTTAATTAAATTCCTTGGAGATAATCACTGAGGAAAGAAAAAAGGAATTTGAAGTTTCAGCAGCATGTGTAGAAAACAAAGAAAGAGTAACTCAGCTGCTTCTCCTATATCCGTGACTAGCGAAATAGTCTCCTCAAGTTCATGAGAGAAGAAGCTGACCCCCACTATTGCTTTTCTGTTGAGCTGAGTCATTGTTGGAAGTGACCCAGCTGCTTAGATCAGATGACACGAGCCTCCTAATGCAGCGTGAGCATTTCCCAGCACCTTTTGTATATAGTTGAGCTCCGTGCCAGGGGTCATGAAGATTCCTGTGCACTAGGAGTTCACCATAAGGTTAAGAGATAAGAATTTACCCATAAAACTGTTAACACATTCTGACAATGTCTGCAAATGTATTAAATGGGAGCATGAATAGACTGTGAACAAGCATAGGAGATGTGCTATGGACACCCAGGAAAGGGGGTTTTTTCAGCTGGCTAGAAATGGAAGTCATCCTTATGGGGTGCTGGGGGGAATGACGCAATCCCCCAGGACAGGAGAGAGGAGAGGCCGAGGTTAAGCAGAGAAGCTTGCGATGTTCCACAGGTGGGTGGGACTCAGTGATCTCCCAGTTCTCCTCTGGCTCTGACCTCTACAGCTTTGTGGTCCTAAAGGGCATGAACAAAGAGCTAGAGCAGAATGAGAGTGGCCCAAGGGGCCCCACGAGACACAGCCTCCTGTGGTGGAGGATCCCAGGGGTGGGAGGGGATGGAAGGATGGAGAGGTGAATGGAGGAGGGAGGAAAGCCAAAGGCATACATGTGACTGACTGTGCAGGGTCTGTGGTCAGCTAAACAGATACAGTAGCAGGAGTCCATCCTTATCTACAAGGTTATATTTTAAGTGATATTAATAATGATTAATCTTATGCACAACCTTTTGTGCACTATTACACTCTGATAACAGGTGTGTCCTGGCTACTTATTAAACAGGTCCTTATGAGGAGTTAGGACAGGACAGCTTTCACAATCCTCCCCCGTCCCAGGCTCGAGAAACATCTTGTTCACTGGTTCTCAGCCTCCAATGATACATATATTGAGAACCACTGCAGATATGAAGCACATTTACTCCCACATTTTTCAGTCTGTATGCCTGAAAGATGGATGTTCTTTTAGGAAACCACACTGCACATTTTAAAAGCCAGGAATTAACTTTGATACAAACTAATATGCAACCTACAAACCTTGTTCAGATATTGACAATTGTCCCAATGTCCTTTAAAAGCAAAAGAAAATCCTGGATCATGAAATGCTTCTTTTTAATTAGAAATATTTTATAATCACTGTGAATGTAATTGATTCCATTGAATTGCACATGATGCAATGGCTAAAATGGCAAGTTATATATATTTTTTATGGAATATAATACATATATTGTATGTAAGCTACCTACATATCATCTCAAAACCATCAATTGAATGCCTTAATTGTACTAGATAAAGAAACAAAAAATCACTGAATTCATATTAAGATAATGTGTGTCTTAAAATGTAAATGATTAGACTTGAATACACAAGACCTAATGCTATGGTTACATAACTGCCCCCACCACCCTCTAGATCAGTATGACTGTCACAGCTGTAAATGCACATACATGCAGCTGTTTCACGGCAACTCTAATACAATGAGTGGCATCTCAGCAGGTGATACCTTTTCTGAAAAGGTAAGTAATTTTTTGGTAAATATCCAATTTTGTAAAAATGTAGTCTTACCTCAATGTACACAGTAGTGACATCCTTTGAAAACCCAGTGATAACAAAGTTGCAGGAAGTACGCTGTGTATGTAACACAGAGTTAGGTTCTAGGCTCAGGTCATCAAGAACAGGCTTTTCACCATCACGAATGTCTGGTGAGATGATAAAGCGACAGGTTTTATTTCAAATCTTAGTGAGGAAGAAATCCACCGTCTTCTGTGACACCTCTTCCAGACAAGTTCTACAAAGAAACCTGCCCTCATGCTTCTGTCTGAGTCCTTCCCTCACCCCACTCCTGCTTTCCTGGCCTTGCATTCCATGGTCCATCAGCACATAGCCTCAGTCCCTTTGCCTGTCTCTCCTTCCACTGAACTCCCCCAGCAAACTCCGACCCTGGCTTAATCCCGTTTCCCACCTATTCTGCCTGCACCCAGGCATGTCACTTCTGTGTTTCTGACGAACATGCTTAATACTATTTCTCAGGTTTTTGTTTTGGTTTGGTTTAGTTTTCGGGTTTTGATACGGAGTCTGTGGGGATCAGAGTTGAAGGGGCAGATCCAGCACAAGTTATATTGAAGAAAGATCAAGGAGACTGGGAAGCACACTCTGGGGACCCAGGGTGCCAGGCAAAGCTGGGTGGACATGACCTTGCAGGTTAGGGTCCTTCTGCAGAACTCCCTGCTGGCCTCTGAACCTTGCCCACTAATTCCTTGGTCTGTATATTTGTATGATATTTTCCCCCTGATCCTCTCAATGACTATTTCAAACTCGCCACACCTTTTTAGCTCCTGGACCTTTGCCTCTTATCAGAAAGCCTCATCTCCCGCTTTATCTAAAGAACTTAGGCACATGCCACTCACCCCCCAGTCCATTTAAATAACCTACATTTGCTTCACTCTTCTTCGGAAGATGAGGAGTCAAAGGCCAACCCCTCAACCTGTGCCTACTCTTGATCCCATCTCTTCTCAATGCCTCTGGCTAGTGGTTTTAGAACTACTCCCCCTGTCCCACCTGCCATCATGTCTTACCTCTTTCTTCTACCCTGAACACACTCAAGTATTTTCCTAACAACAACCATGCTTTACTCTGTGACTCTTCCATCTACGACGCTAGTTCTTATGGTTGTTTCTCTGCTGACAATCATGAAGCTGGAGTGAGGGCATTTCTCACTTTCTGTTCACTCACTCGGCATTCCTCCCTGTGGTCAGTCCAATAATGATCCTCTGAGCATGAGATCTGGCTTCCAAGGAGTTCAGTAACTGTGAGGGGGAAGCCATCAGTGCAGAGCTAAGGGGCCCAGTGCACGTCTCTTTTCCACCCTGCCTGTTCCCTTTATAGTCAGACATATTTTCTGGAGCCATATTCATCAAGCTGGCCCTGGGATTGGACCTCTACCTGGCAATCTTCATCCTCTTGGCTATCACCGCTATCTACACGATCACTGGTGAGTCCTGCATGTTTAGCTCAGTCGGGCGGTCTTCTGCTCATGTCACCCCAACCTGCAACTGGCAACCTCATTGTTAGTCTTGTCGCCACCAAGGTAAGGAGATCCCTTTATTCCCACTCTGAGAGTCAGGCACAGCCTAGAAACACAACTAGAGCAAAGGAGACCGAATCCGCAGTGTTAGGTGTGAACACCTTGATCGAGATCAATGACGGGGTGGGTGGGGCAGAGAAACACTAATATGGCTCAACTGTGTGTTCAGTACCCAGACTGGCATTTGGAATCCAGTGTATTGCACCAAAAACTCACACAAAGGTAGAGATCCACCGTCATTCATAGAAACTTATGAGGCAAGGCAAGGAAGACAGAAGGATCAATGAGAGACATGCCCTCTAAGGAGATAATGATGACAAGAGTGGCTCGTGGCCCAGCCAGGAGCTTTCGATGTGTTGTCTGCTGAGTCATTTCCAGGGTTTGGGTAGAAGAGAACCTAGAGGTGAAGGCAAGAAGGTGAGGGCACATGAGTGAATATCCTGATTCTTTTTCTTCTCTCCACAGGGGGCTTGGCCTCGGTTATTTACACAGACACCCTCCAGACCGTCATCATGCTGATAGGTTCTTTTATTCTCATGGGGTTTGGTAAGTGATGGCAGCATGAGCAGAGCCCTGGGGGGGAAAATCATGGGACTTGTGTCTGTTCAGTCTTTCTGCTCTTTACTGCCGCCTCCCAGGAAATTATCTTGTTTAATCCTAATATCTTTGTGCTTAGAATGGATAAAATTAGTATCATTGAGTTGATAATTTGACAAAATATTGGTGCATTGAAGTCAATGCACAGAAACCCTTCATTTACATAAAACCTTCATAAAATGAAGGATTAAATATTCAAAAAAACTTAGATACTTGAATATGAACTTCATTATGACTGTTTTGTTTTGGGTGGAAATTTCTAAAGTCCGTTGCTCACTATTGTTAGAGTCTATAAACTCAGATTGGGTTTTCCTTTGTGACTCTCACTTTTTGAGTTTCATCAGTTTATTCTCTTGAGTAAGTCATATCAGCAAACACCACGGATGAATCTCATTTACAGCTTGCTAGCTCTTCTTCTGTTTTATTACGGTATTTGTTTATCTTTGCACAGGAAATACATGTACACTGTAAAAATGTACATGTACACTATGGGGTAAAACATGCCTTTCCTCCCTCCCCTGCCTGGCAGCCACCATGCTCTACCCACTCAAGCTGCTCTGTGTACAATTTTGAACACACATGTACCCAGTCACAGAGCCTCAAAATACATGAAGCAAAAGCTGATAGAACTGCAAAAACACCAAATTCACAGTGATAGTTGGTGATTTCAACATAGCATGGATGCCACTGGTCACATATGGCTACTTACAGTTAAATGAATTAAAATTAAAAATTTAGTTTTTCATTGGCCTAGCCATATTTCAAGTGCTCAGTCTATGGCTAGTGTTTCCATATCGGAGGACACGGATATAGATCATTGCGGAAAGTTCTGTTACCCAGAACTGCTCCAGAGGCAACTGCTGGTCCCAGTTCCTTGTGAACTTTCTCTATAGTTACCCAGAACCTCTGTGCTATTGCTCATAGTTCTCTGGCTTCTGGTCTCAGTGATACAATGCCTGGCACCAGCCTCTCTAAGTCTCACTTCTTTCATCCTTAGGATGAGAAGGGGGAGTCTCTCACACCCTAGGGTCCCTCACGTGTTACAAACCATATTCCCCTAATCAGAACAATTTCCTTGTATCATCTGGATCCTCCCTAGACTGAGTTCCTGCCTTGCACACTCATTTTGCACATAATCCCAGCACCATGTTTGGCACATACAAACATATTGGTGCTCAGTTACATAAATAATGAAGAAGTAAACTAATGTCAACCTTATCTCTACAGCTGTATGATACTCCGATGAATTTTGCATCATTTGAACCTATACTAAGTGGCCCCAGGTGCCTGGGCTCATCTTTCTAGGGTTTCCATCATTATGGTTCTTTCTGTACCTGTCCAGACCCCCACTGGCCGGGTCTCACTATTTCCCTCACTACATGTAATCTGCTGCCTCCCATTTCTGCTCCTTCTCTTTCCAATTTTTTATTGTAATATAGGTAGAACACAGTATTTCTCCAGAAAATCTGACTATGCATAAAGTCAGACCAGCCAGGTTCTGTGTCACAAAGAGAGGCCATTTCCTCCTGGCCCTTTCAGATGAGCTGGGACTTTCTGAGGGCTGATTTTGTTGGGCTCACTCTAGTTCACCTGCAGGTCTGCTTCTGGTCTGATCGTTACGAGACATCAATGTCAGTCTATTGGGTTACAACTTTATTTTTACCCTAGGGTTAGATACTAAATCAAATTTTTCAAAAGCACTATAACAAGAAAAGATAAAGGGTGATTTGCTTTGTGAACTTTGTGACAGTAAACCTGGCAGCATAGTCAATGCCAGCGGAGGTGCTGGAAAGACACGGATCCCGAGAGAAGGGCACTGAGAATGTGACCAGGCTGACTGGGGTGCTGGAGTGCCTCCACCACAAAGGAATAATTATGAAAACTGGATGTCTTACATTTCTGTGAAACATTTTATTTTATCCACTGCCTTTTCAGCATTTGCCGAAGTTGGAGGGTATGAGAGTTTTACAGAGAAGTATATGAATGCCATCCCATCCATAGTTGAAGGGGACAACCTGACAATTAGCCCCAAGTGCTACACTCCTCAGGCAGACTCCTTCCACATTTTCCGAGATGCTGTCACCGGAGATATTCCATGGCCAGGAATGATAGTAGGAATGACCATCGTAGCTGTGTGGTACTGGTG
The DNA here is from genome assembly GCA_030848825.1 of Tadarida brasiliensis. Classification (NCBI taxonomy): domain Eukaryota; kingdom Metazoa; phylum Chordata; class Mammalia; order Chiroptera; family Molossidae; genus Tadarida; species Tadarida brasiliensis. Next base: position 18,795,169 of record CM061277.1, on the reverse strand, counting down.
CACAGATCAGGTAGAGTGTGTGCACGTGTGTGTGTGTGTGTGTGTGTGTGTGTGTGTGTGTGTGTATGTGTGTGTGTATGTGTGTGTGTGAATATGTTTATGTTGTTCTTTTTCTCCTCCTAGCAAATCATATAGTTTCATCATTTAAAAAGTCAAACACTTCACTCTGGCCGGTTTGACTCAGCAGTTAAAGCAAAGAGTCACAGGTTCAATTCCAGTCAAGGACACATACCTCGGTTGTGGTTCGGTCCTCGGCCCTGGTCGGGGTCATGTGGGAGGGAACCAGTCAAGGTGTCTCTCTCACGTCGATATTTCTCTCTCTCTCTCCCTCCCTCCCTCCCTCCCACTCTATCTGAAGATAAGTGGAAAAGTATCCTCGGGTGAGGATTAAAAAAAAGAAGTCAAACTCTTCTACAAAGCTTGTCATGCGAAATAGCTGTCTGGTGTCCCTCTCTTTACCCCATTTCTTGTCCCTCAAAGGTGAATACCTTTGGCTCCTTCAGTTACTTATTTTGGTGCATATGTCTATTCCCTAAACCCTGGCACTCAATGTGTGGTCTGTGAACCACTGGCGTGAATGATACCTTAGAGCTCCTTAGAAATACCCATTAGATCAGAATTTGCCCATAAACTTGATCACCAGGTTATTCAAATAAATGCTTATCTTGCTTACCTCTTGGTTTTCTAATTTTAGAATTTTTCTGTTGGCTTCCCATAATGAGAGCTGAGGGTTTGTCTCTTTCAACTCTCCATCCTTAGTCCCACACGAGCATAACTCCTGTCCGCCCACCCTCCCAATAAATCTAATTCATAATTTCGGTGAGATCGGCATTGAGTGCTACCATTTTTGTGACTATATGAATATAATTCACAGCCAAGCCACATGATATTCTCTAACTGAGTTTTCTTTAGCTTTTTTAAATCTCTACATAAATAATTTTTCTAACAAATAATTCTTAATTTGTTTTAAATTGTCTTAGAATTATTACTCAAACACCAAACCCTCTGCAAATTGCCTAAATCACTTCTCAGTACTTGCAAACACATCAAGTATTCCACCAACTCTTTTCCTCCTTTTCTCCCAGAGCCTTTTGCCTCTCACAAACTGCTGGGTTGCTCTCTGCTTGGTGCCCATCCCAATCCAGGACCCTTGGCCTTATTCTTGGGTTATAGCGCCTATTTCCAGTATTCCGTATCATCTTCTTTCTTGGTTTACTCCTTCTTCCATAGCAATTGAATTCTCCAGTGAGTTCCTGAGAAACATGTTTCTATCTCTCTCTCCCTTCCTCTCTCTCTAAAAAAATCAGTAAAAACATATTAAAAAATAAAAATAAAAAAATCACCTGCTCCCCCAGCACTAAATGACACTGCTGCTATCCCTACTAGATTTGTCTCTCAAAGAGAACTAAACAGAAGAAGACATCCCAGTTTTCTAACATTTCTTGAGAAGAAAAATGTCTAGAAGTTATGGCTTTATGGGTGGAAATCCTGCTTTGCTAGAAAATTCTTAGTCAAGAGATTGCACCACTTAAGTACAAATTATGAAATGATATTAATTGATTTTCCCAGGACCATTATATCTGATTCGTGACTGAAAGAGGTCCTCAGAACATTTTGGAGATATCTACCGATGAATGTCTCAGGGTTCTTTCTATTCTGGTGGATGTGTGACTCTGGTGTTTCTATGACAATGGTCTTGATTTCCCAAAGGGACAACTTCTCCTTCACAAAAGAGACTTACTGATGAGTAGTCGCTTATTTAGTGCCTACAATATTAATGACAAAACTCACACAACTTGTTGCCAGAATCAGTAGTGACAGTTTGTACCTGGAGGAACACACAGCCATTGTTGCAATGCAGCCTGGGAGATATAAACATACTTTAATAATAATTATGTGTATTGAAGTCTATGTACCAACAGTCTTACAAACATTATACCAAATATACAGGATGCCCTACAAGAAATAACCCTATTTATACCACCCCCAAGGCTTCTTTTGCTCATCACAATTTTTTATTCAATTTTTAAAAATTATTTTTATTTTTATTTTATTTTATTATTTTTTTTTATCCTCACCTGAGGACATTTTTTCATTTTTTGTTCAGATAGAGTGGGAGGGAGAGAGAGGAAGAGAGAAAGAGAAACATCGACGTGAAAGGGACACATCAAGTGGCTGCCACCCGCACGACCAACCAGGGCCGAGGACAAACTGCAACCGAGGTACATGCCCTTAGCGGAACCGAACCTGGGTCTCTCTGTACCGCAGGTCAATGCTCTAACCGCTGAGCCAAACCGGCCAGGGCTAAAAATTATTTTTATTAATTTGTTTTTGTTACAGATGTTTCTCCTTTTTCCCCCATTGACAACCTCCTCCCTCTCCCCCTCCCCCCATCCCCAGCTTTGTTGTCTATGCCCATTGGTTATGCATACATGTATATAAGTTCTATGGTTTATCTCTTCCCCCACCCAGCACCCCCTCTTCTGAGGTTTGTCAGTCTGTACCCTACTTCTATGTCTCTGGGTCAATTTTGTTCATCAGTTTGTTTAGTTCATTATATTCCACAAATAAGTGAGATCATGTGATATTTGTCTTTCTCTGCTTAGCTTGTTGTGGATAAAAAAGCTGTGGTACATGTACACAGTGGAATACTGTGCAGCTGTAAGAAAGAAAGATCTCTTATCCTTTGAGATGGCATGGAGGGACCTGGAGAGTATTATGAGATAGCCCTATTTAGAGATGAGAAGCCTGAAACTCACAGAAGTCAAATACTGATGTAAGAGGAGCAGGGATTCAAGTCTGATTTTACTCCAAAGCTCATTATTCTCTAATCATCATCCCATTTTTTATTGTAACACTAATCCCTGAAGAGGCACTCCCCTTCTTTGGGAGCATCCTCTGGTTGTTTCATGATGAGGCCGTGTTTTCCTGGCAGGTCATTGTGCAGCGCTGCCTGTCAGGCAAGAACATGTCTCACGTGAAGGCTGCCTGCATCATGTGTGGGTACCTGAAGCTGCTGCCCATGTTCCTCATGGTGATGCCGGGAATGATCAGCCGCATCCTGTACACAGGCAAGTCCTGGATCCATAAATTCTCATTGTTTATCCTTGAATTACGAATAGTGGTTTTAAGATGTATCAAAACCTTCATAACTAGAAAAGCGCATTATGCATGGGAGTAAAAACAAGAAATATAGCAGAATATTTCTCTGGTTTTTATTGGGGCAGTCCATCAGGTAACACTGAATTCACCTCATGTTTTCTGAACTGGACATCAGTTTATTTAGCTGAAAACTTGTCAAATTGACATCAAGGGACTGATATCCTTCTTATTGACTTATTAGTGTTGTCTATAACAAAGAATACATAGATATCAAACAAGTAGGGAGCGGTCAAAGATATTATTGTACATTACCTCAAAACTTGAGGAAATGCTAAAGTCATTATGTTAGATGTAAAAAGCAGACTAGTATAAAATATTATCTCAACAATTACCATAGTTATGCAATAAAGACATTTCTCCCCAGAAAAGAATTAGAAAGGAATAAAAAACTAAAAGAAGCTAATGTGCTAAGGTATTAGTTTTCTGGGTGATTTTTTATACCAATTTTTGCTATCTGTTTTCATAATGTCATTTTAGCAAAAATATCACCAAGGTATAGCCGTCCCTCGTCTATCGTGGTTAATCTGTTCCAGACTCTAGTGGTTGCACCTGGCGTTGAAGGCCTGGGGTGCTTGAATACATAGGCCTACAGTCCATACATACAGTAATTTTAATTTTAATGGTAATACAGGGGTGTATAATTGACTCAGGCAACCAAGCGCGCACTGTATCATTTTCACTGTCTCGATCAACTTTTTAATGAATATATTTGAAAAAACCGCGATAGAGTGAAGCCGCGGAAGTCTAAGCGCAAAGTGGCAAGGGACAACTGTATTGTGCAACTGCCACAATGAATGAGACATCATCTCACGTGGGGCAGTCGCTCCAACATCACAAGTGACACCTCTTCTTAGATGTGGAAGAAAGACACCAGGCTAGATGATTGGACACGGGACTAACTTCCTGAATATTGTTGTTGTTGTTTTATCTCTGGAGTTCGGTGCTCCTAGGAGGATTTACGCCCTTGCACATTTCCTGGGGGATGGAATCAGCTCCCTCTGTTGGCTCGAATGCCACATCCCAAGGCAGAGCCCACAGGGCAGTGCAAGGGGAGCTACAGCTGTGAGACACCTAGAAAGCTGTATTCTGGGCAAAGAGGAACCAGATCGATTGTATGAAGTTCAAAGTTGAACCTTTAATTTCCAGACGAACGTCTTTCCTCTAACTCATGATCTTACAGCTTGTCTCCGTGTCCAGTGGTTGTAGATCTTCCCTGTCTGGGCCCCACTCACTGAACCCATTAATCTGAATTCCTCTTCAGAGAAGGTGGCCTGTATTGTGCCTTCCGAATGTGTGAAACACTGTGGTACTGAAGTCGGCTGCACTAACTATGCCTACCCAATGCTGGTGATGGAACTGATGCCTGACGGTAAGAAAATGTCACACCCGGGTAAATGATAAAGAACGGGCAGTGCCTGGCCGGTGTGGCTCAGTGGTTGAGCATCAACCCATGCACCAAGAGGTCGCCAGTTTGATTCCTGGTCAGGACACATGCCCAGGTTGTGGGCCCAATCCCCAGTGGGGGGCATGCAGGAGGCAGCCAATTGATGTTCTCTCTCATCGATGTTTCTATCTCTCTCTCCCTCTCCTTTCCACTCTCTCTAAAGTCAATAAAGAAAATAAATAAATAAAAAAAGAACACATGATGATGATAGATAGATGATAGAACCTTCTTCACCCTTAAAAAAGAAGGAAATCCGGCAATCTGGAACAGTATAGATGAACCTGGAGGGCATTATGCTAAGTGAAATAAGCCAGACACAGAAAGACAAGTACTGTATGGTCTCACTTATATATAGACTCTAAAGAAATAGAGAAGTAGAATAGTGGTTGCCAGGGGGTGAGGGATAGAGAAATAGGAAGCTGTTGGTCAAAGGGTACAAACTTTCAGTTATAATATTGGTCAGTTCTGGAGACCTACTCTACAGCATGGAGACTATAGTTAATAATAACATATGCTTGAAATTGGTAAAAGAATAGATCTCAAGTATTCTCACAACAAAACAAGATAATAGTAACTATGTGAGGTGATGAATATGTTAATTAGCTTGATTGTGGTAATCATTTTACAGTATATATATATATATATATATATATACACACACACATATGCATATATATATAAACATCATGGCATAAACTTTACTTGCAATTGTTATTTGTCAATAATTATTTCTTCCATTAATTCAACCGTTTTCATCAGACATTTCTTGAGCTTCCATAGGTTGCCAGCCCTGTGCTGGGCCTGGGGAATACAGAGATGAACCAGATATAATTCCTATTAAAATAAGCCTTACTCTTTGAGATTCAAGATTCTCTTGCAAGGCCATCAAGATCATTTAAATTATGGATTTGTCAATAGAAGAGCATTATAGCCCAAAATAAACAACCAAATAAAATAGAAACAGACTCATAGATACAGACAACAGACTGATAGTTGCCAGAGGGGATGGAGGTTGAGGGACTAGGAGAAAAGGTGAAGGGATTAAGAAGTACACATTATGAACCCATCACAGGAGTGTCTAGTACAGCACAGGGAATGTAGTCACTAATATTGTACTGACTGAATGGTGCCAGCATATCAGGGGAGCACTTTGTGAAGTGTGCTAAACAACTGAAATTAATACAAAATAATATTAAATACAAATTGTAATTTAAACATTTTTAAAAGAGTTGCATAGCCATAAGCTTATAAACTCAGAGGACTAGAGGTTAACTATTTTTCTTTTTTTAATCCTCACCCGAGGATATTTTGCCACTGATTTTTTATTTTTATTTTTTTTAGATAGAGTAGGAAGGAGGGAGAGAGAGAGAGAAACATCGACGAGAGAAAGACATATCAATTGGTTGCCTCCCGCACAACCCCAACCGGGGCCAGGGATAGAACCCACAACCAAAATACGTGCCCTTGACCAGGAATGGAATCCAAGACTCTTTGGTCCGAGGGCCAATGCTCCAACCACTGAGCAAAACCAGCCAGGGCAGAGGTTAACTATCTATCCTTGCTTTCTTTAGACTAGTGATACCCAAATAACAGACCTCAATCTATTTGACTTACAACTACTAATTGAGTGCCTATTATGTGCCATAAACTGCCCTGGTGCTTAGAAAACATTAGTGAAGTAATCACAAGGTCCCCTATCCCTTGGAACTCACATTCTAGTTTCATGAAATGGAAAATAAACCACACATATGAAATAAGTAAATTATCAGGATTCAGAAGGTGATCTGCCATGATCAGAAACAGAGCAGATCATGGGGTTCAGGAATGACCAGGTGATCTTGTACCTTGGGCTCATCAAAGGGTGGCTAACCCTTCTGTGACCTTTCTTCTCCCTGATACACATGGGCACTGTCAGGAGGAAGGGAGCACAACCCACAAGTAACATCACCCACCCATCAGGATGGTTAGTGACCTTACTCATAGGCAGAGGAAACTGGAGGATGAAGTCGCCATAACATCTCAAAACCCTTTGCCTGTCCCACCAAAGACTTCTTCAACAGAACCACCTGCTAGGCTTTTTCCCTTCAATTCCCTAAGTCTCCAGGAAGCAAACAGCTCCTCCAAAAAAAAAAAAAAAAGAAAAAGAAAAAGAAAAAAGATGGTACAACACTGTTTCCTGTCTTCCAAATTTAGATTCCAGCAAATGATCTCTAAATTTATATTTAGAACTAAAATTCTATACTGGATTATTATCACATCACCAGGAAATATGCAGAAAGTGCTACATGATGGCATGTATTGATAGGCACATCAGTTACTAAATGTTCCAGGTGGCACTTTTATCTTTGAATGACTATCTGCTTTGGCAAGATAATCATAGGTCATGGCATCCAATTCCTAACTAGTGACTGCATCCTCTTCTGGCCCCAGGACTGCGGGGCCTGATGCTGTCAGTCATGTTGGCCTCTCTCATGAGCTCCCTGACCTCCATCTTCAACAGCGCCAGCACCCTCTTCACCATGGACCTCTACACCAAGATGCGGAAGCAGGCATCAGAGAGAGAGCTCCTTATAGCTGGACGGTGAGAGAATCCTAGCTCCTGTCTAAAATTTCTCTGGAAGAGTAGAGATATAAAAGTGAGATAGAGCCTCCTCATTTTGGGCTCTAGAGTGGGAAAGGAACATTAGAAAACATTTAATCCAACTTTATCTCTTTCCAGATACAAAATTTGGGGCCATACTTTCAAATGAAATAGTTGTTTTTTCAGACTTCCAAATGCCTCTGGTTGTCTTTTATTCCTCCCCTCACACCCTCTCCCCACCACATCTTCATGAAACTCCATCAATGTTTTTCATGGGGTATAAAGTTTCCACCTACTCTCATAGGTTAACACACCATCTCTAGAAGTTTCCATGCACATCACATTAAGGAAGTAACAGATTAGTGACATCCACACACTACTACAGAGGAGTTTACCGATTGCATTCATTAAAACATGGGGTGTCAAGAGAAACTAAGCACCTCTTTAAAAGATCATGCTTTGGCCCAGCCGGTGTGGCTCAGTAGACTGAGGTCTCAGTTCGATTCCCGGTCAGAGCTTATGCCTGGGTTGCGGGCTCAGTCCCCAGTGGGGGGCGTGCAGGAGGCATCCAATCAATGTATCAATGTTTCTCTTTCATATCGATGTTTCTCTCTCTCTCTCTCTCTCTCTCTCTCTCTCTCTCTCTCTCTCTCTCTCTCAAAATAATCAATAAAACATATTTAAAAGACCGTGTTTTGTTGAAGATAGTAACAATTGTGTTGATAAATTAAGCACTTGGAGAAATTCCAAGGGCTCAGTTGGTCCAGATCTTGACTCTGGATAAAGGCTACAGGAGAGGAAGACCAGTAAGGCATCTGTGTTTCTGTGGTAGAGAAAGTGTTGGACTAGAAATCAGTAGGTCCAAGATGCAGTAGTCCTCTCACTAATAAGTATACGATCTTGGTTATGAATTCCTTCTAAGTCTCAATGATCAGTTAATGAGTTTTTATTTTCCTCTTTTTCTTATTAAATGCCTACTATCTCCCAGAATACAAATATGAAAAAATGACATATCTATGAAAAATAATTTCATGTGGGTAAGACAGACAATAAATATATTCTATATCTGGTGACCAAAGAAATTTTCAGAAGAAAATTAAAGCAGGATTAAAGGATGAGGACTACTTAAAACAGGTGCTCAGGGAATCCTCACTGAAGAGGTGGCATTTGAGCAGAGCCCTGGGGAGAGGATGGGCGGAGCCCCAGGGCTCAGAGGGGAGGAGCAGTAGGTGCTGCCTTCCTCTACACTCACGTGTGTGTGTGAGGACAGGAGGTGAGGTTGGCCCAGGAGGAGAAGTGGGAGAGTGATAAGAAACAAGGCCAGAAAGGTAGTGGGAGAGGAGATCATGCAGGGTCATTTCAGCCGTAACAGGACTTTGGATTTTATTCTACATGTGACAGAAAACAACTGAAGATAAGGGAGCAAAGGAGACACATACTTTCCAATGATGATGACAATAACGATAGTAGGTGTTGTTTATTGAATCTTTACTGTGCTCTAGGCACTGTGCTTGGACTTCCCATGGTTTATCACACTTAGTTATTGCAAGGTTGCAGAAGTTTTGTAAAGCTTGAATGAGACATGTGTGCCTCAGTCTGCTGCCCAAATCCTTGTCCTTCGTTTCTCTTAATGCCCACCTCTGTGTTTCAGGTGAGCACAGACAAGTGATGACCTTTTACAGAGAGTCCAGTAAATTATTATTATTTGTTTATTCACATAACAAGCACAGAAAAATATTGTGAAGTTTTAGAAAGTGAAACTGTCATGCTCCCTGATCCCCAGGAGCCTCTAATAGATGTTTACTGCTTATCAGTATTTTAACTAATTCTTTCTACCTGCCAAAGTACTCAAGTAGCAAAATGCACAGATTTGCATTTCCGGCCAATTCACTCATCATTCTGGAAGAGAGGGTATTTTTATTCTAAAGTGTGCAAACTGACTCAGTTTCTCTCAAGCTAGAAAAAAAGACCAAAATAGGAACCTGCGTTCCTTATCATACAAATAATCACTTAGAAATAGTGTTGTGTTTTTTCTAATTAATATAGTGCATAAACTGCACTAGGGAATTATTAACCAAATGCTGATATTTGAACTGTTTGTATAAACAGATACTTAATCTCAAAGTTGAAGCTATTATGATTAATTATAGGCAAGGAATTGCTTGAGTAACATTTTACTAACAGATAATCACAGGCATGGCATGACATGAGATCAAGGAGCTTGATTTTCTTTGAAAAGTCAATGAACAGCCATAAGAATGAATTCAAGAACTAAAGCACAATGGAAATACTAGTGATGCTTTTGTCTAATATTTAAATAATTTTGTTTTCTTCCCAGGCTATTTATCATTGTGCTAATTGTCATCAGCATTTTGTGGGTCCCATTAGTACAGGTATCTCAAAATGGACAACTGTTTCATTACATAGAATCAATTTCTAGCTACCTCGGGCCTCCAATTGCTGCTGTCTTCCTGCTCGCCATCTTCTGTAAAAGAGTCAATGAACAGGTAAGTGAAAATCGAGAAATTTGTTTTCCTGCTAGAGTGAGAAAAAAAAAATCATTTCTTTCATTGGTAGAAAAATGCATTCTTTCCACCCAATGTATACAACTCAAGGCCCATCTCAATTTCAAATTAGCCACAGTTGCTGATTCCCACCAAAGTGTGCAAATATGTGGTGCACACTCATAACACAGTCTTTATAATTCCTACAAAATATGTACATACATGGCACAGTGCCAAGGAACACAGGGTTAGGGTTAAGACTGCCAGGTTCCATCCTGGCTCTAACACTTAATATCATCGTGATCTTAAACAAAACACTCGGCTGTGAAATGAAGATAATCACAGTGCTTATCTTATAGAATTACTGTGAGGATTTGAAAAGATCTTGTTTTAATATGAAGTGCTTAGAAGAAAACCTACCTCACTAGTAATGGTTCAAAACATGTTAATTTCTTTTGTGATATATATATATATATATAATTAATTTATTATTACAGACCATGGACATTTAATCCCTTCATTATTCCCAGGTATGAGCCTTATTATTATAATTTTCCGATGAGGAACAGGTGCAGAGGGTTATCTATGTGCTTTGCACATATTACTTAATATTAGTAAGTGAGATCTTGAGATTCAGACTCACTTCTTCCTCCATCCAAAGCGCATCCTTTAATCTCTCTGCGAGACTGTTTTCACTAAACATAACATCCTAATAGGGGAGCAGGGGACATATCTCTCCATCCCCACCACTTCTCAGAGAAAATACATGTTTTTAATTGTCAAAAGCTTAATAGAAGTATCATAATTATCTAATATCAACTTCGCAAATTGTGTAAGATAAGTCATAGTTCTGTTTATTCTACAAAATAAGTCACAAGTGTTTTAATCTATATATAAAATAAAAGGCAAGGTAAACTGAAGCTTGGGTCAGAGCAGACAGTGCAGGTTTCCCCAGCTATACAAAAGTAGAGCGTCTCTGTGAGACCTAAGCCGAAATGGTATAAAGTGAACAAGCCTTTGCCATTAATTTATATGGAAAAAATTGTGAGCGTGTCTGGACCCCCAAAAAATAACCTCTCTCAGGCTTTTCTGATACATTAGGACACATCTTGCTAATGGACACACAAAACAAATCAAGATAAAGCCCAGATGCTCACAGACATAGTTCAAAGCCAGGGCAGCCTGGTGCAGAGAAGTTGAGTGTGGTTCCGGGAAGGAGCTTGGTGGGGTCACCCTCATTGCTCCTGTGCACGCTACCTCTTAAGGGCTCACTGAAAAACAAACGCTGAAAGCTATTTTCGCTTTTTCTTCGTAAAAGTAAAAATTCTCTTCAAATTTCCTTCAGTTAGCGGAAACAGAACTAATGTAGGTCTTTAGTAAAAGCGAAGTGATGCATAACGCAAACTTCTGGAAAACGGGGAGAACTGTAGTGTCGTGGAGTTGGAGAATTAACAGCGCAATGATGCTTCAAGGCCACGGTGAGCTGTGGTCCCCTAGCAAACACCTGCGTTGGCATCTTTCTCCTGTTTTGGTGACCTTGTGCTCAAAGTTAGCCATGTGTTGGTTCTTAGTGGAGAAAGCAGGTAGGATGATAATTATGACCTATTAGAATGAGCTTCTCCTCTTTTCTAAACCCCTTGATTTTGTTCTTGCTTCTTTTGCAGGGAGCCTTCTGGGGTCTGATCATTGGACTTGTGATCGGCCTGTTTCGTATGATTGCAGAGTTTGCTTTTGGAACAGGGAGCTGCTTGGCTGCCAGCGACTGTCCCAAATTCATCTGCGGAGTGCACTACCTGTACTTTGCCATGATTCTCTTTCTCATTTCCGTACTGGTCATCCTGGGAATTTCCCTGTTAACAAAACCCATTCCCGATATACATGTGAGTAATGAGTAACAGATATATGTTCGTTTAAAATAAGAGGTTTTGCCTTCTAGAGCTTCAGCTGGAGTGCGAATCCCAGGCAACAGAATCACAGGACCATCAGAGCTAGAAGGAACCTAAGAGGTTATCATGCAGTTACTCAACTGGACAATTTGCTCTGAATCTGTGCAGAGCACCAGGGAATTAAGAACTATAAAACTAGGCTAGGGGCTTCGTTCTCAAATAACTCCATAGTGCATTTGGGAGGTAAATCTGAACATTTGCTGTAAGATTATCAGGAAGAGAGTAATTAATGTTGCCTAATCAACTGGAAAATACTTCACCGCAGAGCCGCCATCTGGGCAGGCCTGTTTCGGGGCAAATAGAATTGCCTCTACAGTACAAATGCTGTTATGGGTTTTTTTTTTAAAGCACATGGTACCAGGGGGCGGGAAAAAGGAAAATAGAACAATGATACATTATTTGCCTTTCAAAATTGGCAAAAAGGTTTAATGTGGCTATGTCCAATGTTGATGAGGATGTTGGGAAAAGCTCACTCTCCAAAACTGCTGGTGACTGTATGAATTTTATAATTTGTAGGAGAGTAATTGAGCAATATTTATCAATTTTAAAATTCTTATACCCTGGGAGTCAATGATTCCATTTCTAGGAGCTTATTAAGTAGAAATACTTGTGCACGTAGGAAAAATACAGAAATAAAAATTTTCTCCGCCAAAGGTCTCTAATAGAAAAAATGGAGACAACCCAAATTTCCTTTGCTAGAGGAATAGGTACAGAGAAATAGCACATTATCATGTAGCCATTTAAAAACCTGAGGAGCTCTATTTTTGCTTTTTTATTTTTTTTTTATTTTTTTTTTATTAATTTATTTTTGTTACAGAGGTTTCTCCTTTTTTTCCCCATTGACACCCTCCTCCCCATCCCCCCACCCTGTCCCCAGCTTTGTTGTCCATGTCCATCACTTATGCATACATGTGCATAAGTTCTGTGGTTTATCTCTTCCCTCCCCCCCACCCCCTCTTTTGAGGGGTGTCAGTTTATACCCTACTTCCACGTCTCTGGGTCTGCCCTGTTCCTCAGACTGCTATGTTCATTATATTCCACAAATAAGTGAGATCATGTGATATTTGTCTTTCTCTGCTTGGCTTGTTTCGCTTAGGATAATACTCTCGAGGTCCCTCCACGTCGTCTCAAAGAAAAAAGGCTATTTTTGCTTTTTTAAATGTCTATGACATGGTTAAGTGGGAAAAAAAACTTGCAGAATAATACAGTATTGTATAACACAACTTTTTCAAATTAAATTCATGCAAATGTATTTTTTCTATCTGCATAGAAAAAAATCTTAAAGCACATACACCAGAAACTTTTAATAAGAGGTATCTGTGAGAGAGGCACTATGAAGAATCAGCAAATATTAGTCATTTTTTAAATTTATTTTTCTAACTTATCTTTATTGTTGAATGTATTACAGATGTTCCTCATTTTTCCCCCATTGCCTCCCTCCTCCCCATTCCTGCCCCCCTCCTGCTTTTCCCCACACTGTTGTCTGTGTCCATTAGTTATGCATATATACATATAAGTTCTTTGGTTTATTTCTTCCCACCCCCCAACCCCCTTCCCTTTGAGGTTTGTCAGTCTAACAACAAATTTGTTCTTCTTAATCCCTTCACCTTTTTCACCCCTCCCCCCGAACCCCCACCCATCTGGTACCCAACAAAAGTTCTCTGTATCTATGAGAATGTTTCTGTTCTGCTTGTTCATTTTGTTTGTAGATTCAGTTGTTGATAGATATGAATTTATTGCCATTTTGTTTGTTCATATTTTTTTATCTTTTTTTTTCAAGAAGACCCTTCAACATTTCATACAATAATGGTTTGGTGGTGATGAACTCCTTTAGCTTTTCCTTGTCTGGGAAACTCTTTGTATGGCCATTGATTCTAAATGACAGCTTTGCAGGATAGAGTAATCTTGGTTGCAGGTTCTTGCTTTTCATCACTCTGAATATTTCTTGCCACTCCCTTCTGGCCTGCAAAGTTTCTTTTGAGAAATCAGCTGACAGTCTGATGGGAACTCCCTTGTAGGTAACTAACTTCTTTTCTCTTGCTGCTTTTAAGATTCTCTCTTTGTCTTGAACCTTTTGCATTTTGATGATGATGTGTCTTGGTGTGGGCCTCTTGGGGTTCATTTTGTTTGGGACTCTCTGTGCTTCCTGGACTTCTATGTCTGTTTCCTTCACCAAGTTAGGGAAGTTTTCTGCCATAATTGTTTCAAATAGATTTTCGATTTCTTGTTCTCTCTCTTCTCCTTCTGGCACCCCTAAGATGCGAATGTTGGCATGCTTGAAGTTGTCCCAGAGGCTCCTTACACTATCCTCATTTCTTTGGATTCTTTTTTCTTTTTGCTGTTCTGATTGGGTGTTTTTTGCTTCCTTATATTCCAAATCGATGGTTTGCTTCTTGGATTTACCTACTCTACTATTGAATCTGTGTAAATTATTCTTTATTTCAGTTAGTGCATCCTTCATTTCAGACTGGTCCTTTTTTATGCCCTTGATGCCCTCTCTAAGTTCACTGAGGTTCTCACTAAGTCCATTGAGCATCCTTATAAGCAGTGTTTTGAACTCAGCGTCTGTTAGGCTGCTTAACTCTATTTCACTTAATTCTTTTCCTGGAGTTCTTTTCTGTTCTTTCATTTGGGACCTGTTTCTTTGTCTCCTCATTTCGGCTGCCTCCCTGTGTTTGTTTCTATGTATTACTTAGCGAGAGGTATGGGGCTAGCTGAGACCAGATGCTGCTTGTTTGAAAGAATTTAGGAAAATCTGTAGCAGGATCCAAGACAGGCCAATCCTATGGTAAAGCAACTGGCAACAGCTTGGGTAGGCCTGGAAGTTGGGTGGGGCGGGGCCTCAGGGAATCACCAGGGCGGGGCAAACAGTGTGAGCCAGGTTGCTGGAGTCCCAGATATGGCGGCGTCTGCCGGCCCAGGGGAGGGTTCACCAAAGGAACAAAAGCCTCTGATAGCACATCTGTCCAGAAGAAAACTGCCTCTCCAGCACTTGCTCCAATGCCAAATAGCTCAGTTCTTCCCCATATGACTCTGGTGCCTTTCAGGCTGCCTCCCCCACGCTGGAGCCTGGAGGGTGCGAGTCCGAGTAAGTCCGTGAGCGGGCCCTTTAAGAGGAGCTGCTGGGGGCTCCAGCCACCTCAGCCTCAGTTCCCGCTGATTTTTCCAGCCAGAAGTTATGGGGACTTCTCTTCCTGGCACTGGAACCCTGAGCTGGGCGCCTGGTGTGGGACGGGGACCCCTCAGTCCTCAGGGAGGACCTTCCCAGCCGAGTGTCCTCTTAATTTTTATCCGCCACACGTGGGTGTGGGACCAGCCCGTCAGCCTCCGCCCTCCTACCAGTCTCCATGCGGCTTCTTCTTTAATTTCGTAGTTGTAGGACTTCCATTCAGCTCGATTTCAGGCGGTTTTGAATGATGGTTGTTCTGTAGTTTAGTTGTAACTTTGATGTGGTTGTGGGAGGACGCGATACCGCGTTTACCTGCGCCGCCATCTTGACCGGAAGTTCTAACTCATTTTTTAAATTTAAATATTGCTTATTTACTAATATTGTTTGAATGTATTACTAACATGTATAACTTTTATTTATTTTGCATTTGTCACTTATAATTTTTAAATAAATACTAATTTGCATATTTCTGCAAATGGATTTTTTTTTTTTTTTAATCCTCACCCGAGGATATTCTTCCATTTTTTTGTTCCGATAGAGTGGAAGGGAAAGAGAAAGAGAGAGAAACATCAATGTGAAAGGTACACATCGAGTGGCTGCCTCCCGCATGACCCCAACCAGGGCCGGGGACAAACCACAACTGAGGTCCATGCCCTTGACCAAAATTGAATCCGTGACTCGTTGGTCCGCGGGCCGATGCTCTAACCGCTGAGCCGAACTGGCCAGGGCCCTGCAAGATGGATTTTCTGCAGATGAGGAAACGTGAAGCACAGAGTGGTTCAAATTACTTACCCAAAAATTCATCACTAGAATTTATAACTAAATGTTTACACTGAATATTGGGAGTTGGATAAGACTGGAAAACATAGCCCAGCTTTCAAAGAAATAAATATAAATGTTAAACTCTGTTATGCCAATCAAAATAACCATAATTTATTATTAATTTTTAGAATCACAGGAGGACCAACGAGACCATTTATCTAATTTATGTTTATGTTTCATTAATATGCTGTGAGGTTTGAACTTTCCAAATGGACTGATAAAAATCAATACGTAGTCATTTCGGAGAAAGTCATGACATGTTGTAGACCTAACTGAATAGTACAGTAGAAAGAAATCTCGGGATGATTGTTTTTTAGCGAGACTGGAAAATACTTGGAGTCCCAATAACAGAGCTTCAACAAAGAAAGTGGATTCAGTATAAGAAATTCTATGAGAAGAAACTTATGAAGCTACAATTAGGAATCTTAGTGACCAGGTGAAGCATATGCTTGTTATGTCATCAACAAGTAAGAAGGCCAGTGACAAATTCTAGTAAATGTGCACAAGGAAATCATGAGTTAAATGTGAGACCAGTTAAAATGAAGCATGACTTTAAGCATATAATGGATTACAATTTTAAAAACCCATTTGACACTAGAAACAATTTGCTTAAAATGACCTAGAGTTGGATGGTATTTATTCACTGTGTCCAATTACAGGTCTTGAATTGATGGCACACAAAAACATTGTATAATAACATAAATGCTATCTATTTTCAAATTTTTTATTCAACATATAGACGAAACAGGGAAATCTTAGTTATAGTTGCAGAAAACAATTAAAATTCTACAAAGCTCGACAGTTTTAAAGTAATGATAAAGTTGACAGCAGTTTGGATGTGGTCTGGAAAACAGATGTGTAAGGGTATAAATTCCTATCAGAGCTCAATAACAGTATCTTGATACTATCTAACCATGATGGATCCAGGAATGGAACTTAAGGAGAACTTTAAAAGTTCTAAAAGTAACCACTAGACAAACTAACAAAAGTTGAGTGATACAACAGTGAGTGAAGCCAGGGTGTAGTGTATAAAGGTAGATAAATCTTTTGACTTATGAAATGATAAATCCAGAAGTAGGAGTTTTAAACGTATTAGCTAAGAGAGTTTAATAAGTACCAGAAGAATTAAAAACAGAAATAATTTAAAATAGTATGTTTTTGTGAATGAGTGTAGTAGAAGGCATTTTCGTTGTTATCTATATTTTCCTGCGCCGTTTGACTTTTTTGCACCGTACAATAAATGTACCATTGTATCGGCGTTGTAAACATCTGCTCATCACTGATGTGTTTGTCTGTGCCTCTGGGCAGCTGTATCGCCTGTGCTGGGCTCTTCGGAACAGGACAGAGGAACGAATCGATTTAGATGAAGAAGAGAAGAGACAGGAAGAAGCTGATGATGATGTTGATGAAGGTAATATCTGGTTTACATTTGGTTTAAGAACTACCTTTTCTTCTTTGAACTGTTTATTCATGTCTCTAGTAGGTTTATATGGAGTTGTTTGTGGGATTTTCTCTATTTCAAGAAACTCATTAATACTAAGGATAGCAGCCCCTGTGTGATATAAGATGCAAGTGTTTTCCCCCAGCTTGTCCCTTATTTTCCTTTGTTTGTTGGACTCTATGCTATGCAAAAGTTTTCTATTTTTATATAACCAAAGTTATCTGTGTTTTCTCAGGGATATTCCTCTACCACAGAGAAGGAGTTGTAACTCCTTGCTGTCACTGTACGACCTTGACAGGAGTTCGATTTCCCGTGTTTTGTGATCATTTGTTTATCTTTCTTTGATTCAGATAATTCTGAGGAAACTCGTGGATGTTTCAGGAAAGCTTATGATGCATTTTGCGGTTTGCAGAAGAAAGGCCCCAAGCTGAGCAAAGAGGAGGAAGAAGCCCAAAGGAAGAAGCTGACAGACACGTCCGAGAAGCCCTTTTGGAGGACTGTAGTGAACATCAATGCCATCCTGCTCCTGACGGTGGCAGTCTTTGTCCATGGTTATTTTGCCTGAACTCCACCTGAGTCGCTAGAATATTTATTAAGCAGAGGATGGTACTGATTTTTCATCGTTAGAGTTTGTTGTGTTGCAAAAGGGAGATAAGCAGTTGGTAATTTTATCCAACGGGTGACTATAGACCTGGCTTTTAGCTTTTGCTGTTCCTTTGTGTCAATAAATAAAGAGAAAGAGAAAGAGTTGATAATTCAGAAAGCCAGTGAGCTGCCTCCATATGTGTGTGTAAACTAGGAGAGTTTGGGTCTAAATACTTTTTGTTGTTATTGTTAACTCTCACTCCGAGGATACTTTCCCACTGAGTTTTTACACAGAGTGAAAGGGAGAGAGAGAGAAGCATCGATGTGAGAGAGACACATCGATTGGTTGCCTCCCACACGACCCCGACTGGGGCTGGGGATTGAACTGCAATCCAAGTACGTGCCCTTGACCAGAATCGAACCCGAGACTCTTTGGTACACAGGCCAATACTCTAACCGCTGAGCCAAACCGGCCAGGGCATAAATTCTTTTTTTTTTTTTTTTTTTTTTTTTATAGCTCACCAGATAGATTGCTCTGTGTTAAACTTGCTTGCTTCTATTTCCAGAGATTTCCACTTAGAAGGAATGCCTCTCCCTACTCTGCATCACCTCCTAACCCCTCATCGAAAAAAAATAGCCACATTTTCCTCCCATCTTCACCTCACTAATCTAAAGGATTTGAAAATATAAATATTTCTTAACAGTTGAGAGGAGGTGAGCTGGAAATGCCTGCTGTGAATACTTTTATGAACTTATTAGAAATTATTAGCTTCTGCCTTAAAGAAAGTCACCCCCCACTAAAAGTTAGAATATCAAGCCGTTGATTTTCTCAAGCCACTTTATTAAAATATAATTCACATATCATAAAATCATCTATTTAAATTTTTAAAATATGTTTTATTGATATTTTAGAGAGAGAGGAAGGGAGAGAGCGATACAAACATCGATGTGAGAGAGAAACATCAATCAGCTGCCTCCTGCACGTCCCCCACAACCTGGGCAAGTGCCCTGACCAGGCATCAAACCAGGACCTCTCAGTCTATGGGACAACACTCAATCCACTGAGTCACACCGGCTGGGCAAAATGCACCTATTTAAAGTGTGCACTTCAAACAGACTCATAGACACATCGAACAGACTGACCACAGTCAGAGGGGAGGGAGTTGGGGGCTGGATGAAAAAAGGTGAACAGGTCAAGCAAAAACAATATATATAGACACAGACAACAGTAGGGTGATAGCCAGAGGGAAAGGGGGATGGCGGAGGTGGAAGTGGGCAAAGGGGGATAAATGGGGACAGAAGGAGACTTTACTTTGGGGGATGGGCGCATGATGCAGTGTGGTACAAATGATATTTTATTGAGTTGTACACATGAAACATGTATGGTTGTATTAACTGATGTCACGCCAATAAATTAAATAAAATAAATAAATAAAAAATAATAAAGTGTACAGTTTAGTATATTTTAGAATAGTCACAGCTATGCAACATTACCATGATCTAATTTTAGATATTAACAATTTATTTATTGGCATTGTCACTTGAATATATATCTGTCTATTTCTGTGTTGCTTTGACATTCTAGATGACATCTTTATATAGGATTATATATAGGTTTAAAATACACTGCTTTAGAAGTAAATCAACAAATTAAAATGTTTTTAATAAATGACATAAGAAACTCCTACCTATGGTATTGTTTTGAAAATTCAAACAATGCTTTGTTCTATAGAATTAAATATAATACTCTCCACTGACAATCCCTCTCTCCCATCTACTCCCACTGACTTTCAGGATAACTGTTAGTTTAAAACTCATGTTAAAGGAATGTTTCTAGTCATCTGTATATGAACATACACATATTTCTACACAATGGAATCTTAGTTTATGTGTTGTTCCATGACTGGCTTTTTCATATAAAATTGATCTTGGTGATCTGTGCCTGTTAGCACATATAAGTAACCCTCTTTCCTTTTAATAGTCACACATTATTCCATAAAATCTCTTATCACAATTTGACCATTTTCCACTGAAAAACTTTCATGTTGTTTTCAACTATTTGCTATTTTATCAATAATACTTGACTGAAATAATGTATATTCACCTTTTGGCCTATTAGTTTTATTTTCTTTAATGATTGATTCCTATAAATGAAATACTGGGTCAGGAGGTAAGAACATGTACTTTTTTAAATAAAATTTAAAAATTTATGTTCCAAAAAGGATTCACCAATTTACCTTCTCACCCCCATCAATGTATGAACGTTCCTATTTACTCACATCCTTAATTACAGAGTATATTATAAATCTAAATTAATACTAGTTGCTTTCAAAGTGTGGCCCCCAGACCAGCAGCATCAAAATGGTCTGGGAATGTGTTTGACATGCAAATTCTCAGGCCCTACTCCAGACCTGGACACTCTAAGGGTGAATCCCTACCACCTGTGTTCCAATAGTGCTGTCTGTAGTCTGCAGACCGCTGCTCTGAGCCCTTTGAGTCTGAGACGCGTGTGTATGTGCTGCCAGCACTCGTGTGCAAAGAAGGTCCCTTCATCAGGTCCCTCTGCCACCAGTTCTCAAGCATGGGATGAATTGCATCAAACCACTTGCTCTTTGAGTTGTTCTTAAGACAACAAAAATTGGCTGGGTCAGGGAGGCGAGGTCGGGCGTTCGGGCTGAACAACACTCACCTGCATCTCCAGACCAGTCAAACAACGCTGCCCACCTCAGCCACCTCTCCCTCATCCCACCCCACCAGCCCAAAAGGCAATGCTACCTCAAACAGTTCCATTTACCTGTATCCAAGAAGGTTAGAAGGAGTTTCCTTGGAAGGGGGTGATGTTAAGAAACCTCTCTCCTCCAACTAAGCACATATGTGTTTTTCTCCCGAGGTTTGCTTTTGTGACACAGGACAGGCCGCGGTGCATCTTCTGGGAAATGGTGACCTCAGCACTAGCAAAGAGTAGGTTCCAGTGAGCTCCAAAGGCAGAAGTTTCTCTAAGGAAACACCAATGCCTGGCTCAGCTACACAAGTAATCCATGCTCCCAAGTAGGTCAAAGGCCCCAAGGCCAACTTTACTTTGCAGGGTAGGAGGTCTGTCTTTTCATTTTGTGTGTCATCCCATATTTAAAGAAGCTTGTTTTGCTTGATAGGGCATGACTTTTTCAGACTGAGCATGAATAAGCCATCACTCTGCCCCATAACACCCCTCTTCCATTTGAAGAAAAGAATACTCTTTCCACCCAGACGGTGTAGCTCAGTGGTTGAGCATCGACCCATGCACCGAGAAGTCGCCAGTTTGATTCCCAGTCAGGGCACATGCCTAATCCCCAGTGGGGGGCATGCAAGAGGCAGCCAATCGATGTTTTCTCTCATCGATGTTTCTATCTCTCTCTCCCTCTCCCTTCCTCTCTCTGTAAAAATTAATAAAGAAAAAATAAAAATAGCTCTTCCGTATACCCTGAAAGTATTCTATTAATATATTCTATTTTCAACTGTCTTGGCCTGCTTCCTAATCCATATCTTACACCAACTATAGCTCACCACAGACAAGGTCAGTATTTGTCTAGAGTCTCTAAAGAACAGGAAATCTGGATGGTATGGTTTTTAATGTGTTTATTTTTATCAAAGTAATACATTTTAATTACAGGACTAAATGCAGTTTAATATAACATCTATATGGCATCTCTTCATGTATGTATCCCCCACCCCCTTTTCCAAGTGACCTCATCACACCCAGAGGAGGTAGGTAGATACTATAAGCACCAAGATTCCCATTTTTCAAAGAGAAAAATACATAGTTGAAACAATATAATTTACCACAATACACACGATGAATCACTGGCAAAGCCAGACACAGAATCCAGGACAATCCAGATACTTTGTGCCCACTCCATCCACCAGCTACCAATCTTCTCCCCTTAACCTCAGAAAACTCAGAAATATCACAAACTCCATACGAAACTCAGTACGCTGAGCAGTACTAGCCGTGTGACGTTCTCCACTTTTCCCTCTTCTCTTCCTAGCTTAAGGGGAATGTGCGGGCACATCAAATAGAGACCTCTGGGGTTCATTCCACAAGAACAAGCCACTCCTTCGCCTGTGGAACCATTTTACACCCAGGAACCACTCTCAGCTCCATGGAACCTCAGATCCCAGCTCTTATCTAAGCTAGCCTAAAATCAGTCAATACTAACATCGTGACTTTTTCTTCACTTTAATGAGATTATATTACAATATAATTAAGATTAAACTGGTGGAACTGAAAGAATTATATTTAATTTGTTAAATTTTAAAAATTTCTCCCTAGGAAACAAACAAGTTCAACAAGAAATACACTCCACTCAGCTAAAAGTGTTGAGCACTACCACCCAGAACAGAGACCACTTCCCCTACCCTTGGTCAATGAATGACCACCAGTCTAGACAAATGGAAAGAGTAAGGCTGTGGCCACGTGAACTCACAGGGAGGAGGATCTCAGGCTAACTGTTTCAATATTCAGGAGAGCATAGCTGCTTGGAGATGACAGATTCCCCCAAGAGGCACATTTGCTCTGTGATGTGACACAGAGTCAACTTCTAAGCCCATGTGTCAACATCCACGCCGTGAGGAAGGTGGTCTCTGGGAAATGCATTCCAGGCCATGATAGTCTCTACAGTTTGTGCTTTGTGCTGTCATAGACAAGGTTAACCAAAAATAAAGCATGTGTTTATAAATAATGCCCATATTATTCATTCAGTCCACAAACATTGCTGCATGGCTAAAACATTCCAGGCACAGCGAATGCCAAAAAGTGAAATCACAAACACAAGGACCTCCTCCCCCAACCCACCCCTACCCCTACCCCCCGACAATGGACATTTTTAAGAAGATCAGAAAATCCTCTTGACTGAGATTATCTTTTTTCCCACACTGGCCTTGAGATTCGTTGATGGTTTGCTCAGTACCATTATTCTTGACTAACTACTTTTGAAAGATTGCCTTGTTGGTGGTAGTTGGTTTGCTATCTTTTCTCTGACCCTCCAAAATTATAAAAATGCCTATCTTGTGATAGCAATATCTCCATCTGGCTTTGTGCTGCTTTGGGACAAGTACTATTCTCAGGCTCCAGTTCCCGCCTCCAAAGAGCAAACACCCAGGATAGCGACCATGAAGCTCCCATCCTCGGCTTCAGTGCATTCATTCATCAGTTTATCAGGTTAATATTTCTTGTGCAAAAAAAAAAAAACACTTGACAGAAATATGATGAGGAGTGAAATTTTTCTTTAAAATAAAACAGATGAGGGGGATCAGATAGGGAAAGTGGCAGGAACCAGGGAGGTCACAACTCTGGAAAATAATATTCAAGGGTCACAAACAACGTTGACACCTTGAATCTACCTGAGACGAACCTGCATCAGACGTCCTGGGGCTTCTGTGTCTCAGCCTGCGTTTTCATGAATGAGTGGACTTTTCTTCTGCTGCTCTAATACGTACAGCTGACTGTACCACACTGGCCTCAAATACATAGGTTAACAGCAAATTCGTTATTTTTATCCAGCTAGCCTATAATCACACATGTACACATTTATCATCAACTGGGCAAAATTTACAACTGGCTGGTCTCCCTTCAACACCGCAGAATGGGACTAAAGGGAGACAGAGTAAATAGTCTGGCCTTTTGGAGAGCAGTCTGCAGCAAAAGGCAGGACTCAGGCAAAAAATGCGTGGCAGAAGACGGCCACGGCCAGCAGGATGATGCCGTTGATGTTCACTACCGTCCTCCACAAAGGCTTCTCCGAGGTGTCTGTCAGCTTTAGCTTCATGGCTGCCTCCTCTTCCTTTGTCATCTTGGGGCCCTTCTGCTGGTCCAGACCACAGAACAGGTCGTAGGCCTTCCTGCAGCATCCTTTTTTCTCCTCAGGAACTTCTGTGTTGGGGAAAAGGAATAAAAGGTTTGTTGGATACTGAAGCAAGAGGAACTAAGAAAGGTTTCCAAGGGGGGATGCCGTACCATGGAGCAGCTGCCATTCTGCAGACACCTCCTAACTTTCTTATTCATAGGAATGGAAATGGTACAGAATGTTCACTTGAACTTAATTAACTACAAGATCATGTTAATAGATGGATTCTACGTCCTTATGATAAGTTTGTATACATTTTATCTCTGTCGGACCAAATGCAAATCCATTTTGATTCCGAACCATCAGAAGCACACAGGGAATAATAGTTTATGGGAGAGAAATGTTGAAATGAGCTGGGGAGCTGTGACACCTCTGAAACATATAAACATATCTGTTTGTTACACCACTGAAAAGCAATGAGAATTTCATGACTCAGTAGTTCATTGGTTACACCTGGAAATTACCAGGCTTCATACAGATTCAGCCATGTAGTTAATTGGTCTGAACAGGGCAGCAGCAATCAACACTTCCAGGGCTTAAAATCTGATGTTGTGTATCAACACTGCTGAATCAAACCATCCAGCTGGCCTGCCATTCAAAGAGGATGCCCACCAAGGGAGCCAATTCTCTCCTCTGAGCCCAGGTATGGCATTGGAGATACACAGACCAGAGTTAGAATGTCAGGTCTGTAACTCACTACATATGAAATGAAGCCCACTGTGTTTTCAGCACCATGGTTGGGGACAGCTGCTCTCTACTCTCCTTAGTAGTGGTCAAGCACGTATGTGTGTCAGAACAGGGACCAAAACCCAGTTTTATGACCTTGTTAATTCACCTCTCATCTTCTTATCTGTAAAACTGGATAAATAATGCCTTCTTGGTTATAAGATTAAATGAGAGAGCACCCAGTACATAGTAGCTCTCCTTCTAGTTTCCCTTCTCACTATTACCAATGTAAGAAAGACAAGCCTCCTTGTACCCCTATACTTTGGTCCACTTCACCAAACTAGGAGAATGGGGAAGGCTCACTGATCAGCCCAGGTGAGAAACTCATGGTTGTTTGGGCCATTAAAAAGTTGGGTGGCCTTGAGAAAGTCTCTACGTCTCATTTTACTCATCTGTAAAATTGGAAGAATTATACTTGCATTATCTGTTTTAAAAGGATGATGTGGTGCCAAAATGAAACACTACACTAGAGTAAGGTACTCATAATTAAAATACATTATCAGATCACATCAGATCATTATCTGCCATGACAATGGTGGTGGTGATAACTACGATATAGGGGGAAATTATCACACTGCTGTTTCTTGGAGAATAATGAGGGTGACACCCATTGTCTATAAAAGCCCTGAAGAGTCTGGCTGGTGTGGCTCAGTGGTTGAGCATCGACCCATGCACCAAGAGGTCACTGGTTCGATTCCCAGTCAGGACACATGCCCAGGTTGTGGGCCTGATCCCCGGTGGGGGGCATGCAGGAGGCGGCCAATTGATGGTCTCTCTCATTAATGTTTCTATCTCTCTCTCCCTCTCCCTTTCTCTCTCTCTAAAAATTAATAAAGAAAAAAAATTTTAATAAATAAATAAAAGCCCTATAGAGATCTTAGTTTGTTGTACCTTAAGGGCAGGGTATTCAGTATGATTTCACCATGAGTTCATCAAGAAACAACAAAATGCAAGTACTGCCACGAACCTCAGAAGTCACTAAACCAATTCTCTAGCCAGGAGTCCCCTCTAAGCATCCCTGATAAATGCATGCTTGCTGCTCACCCCTTTCCAGACAAACTCAGAAAAATTTTTCTTAGCTGCAGTCATAATGGTGTAATTATAGCCAATTCTATTGTGGAGCATTATTATATTCAATGTTTCCAACAGTGCTATGAAGTATAGGCTATCATTTAGAATATTTTTATGTGATGAGCCTGAGCTTTAGAAAAATGGAATCACTTGCCAGGATAGTAGGTAGAGAAGTCAGGATTCAATCTCAGTTCTTCCTGAATCCAAATCTCATACTCTGTCTCTATCTATCTTGCCCTTTACTAGAGAGAGAGAGAGAGAGAGAGAGAGAGAGAGAGAGAGAGAGAGAGAGAGAGAGAGAGAGAGAGAGAGAAGGAGAAGAAGAGGAAGAGGAAGAGGAAGAGGAAGAGGAAGAAGAAGAAGGAGGAGGAGGAGGAGGAGGAGGAGGAGAAAAGAGAAGAAAAGAAAAGAAAAACGAATCTCTTCTCCACATTAAAACATTCAAAATACTCCTCATACATGTCCCTTTAAAATATATGATATTCTCACACGATGTGGGGACATTTTTGGAGGCATGCCTGCTCTAGGGAAGCAGGAAAAGGCTGCCTTTTTTAGCACCAGGGTCAGCTGCCTATGTCTCCAGGCTCCTTCAGCACTTGAGGAGGCACAGGTTTCCAGAACTGAAAGGTCTTAAGGGATCAAAAGCAGATTGTATCAGAGCTGGGACCATAGACAAAACCTCTCCATCCCAGGGTCTCAATTTACATGTTTTTAAAATGAGGTGATAAGACCCAGTGATCTTAGGGCCCTTTCTGGAACTGGGATTCTGAGATATTCCTGACAGCCAGATTCAGAACTTGTTCTGCTGTACCTGTGCTCCCTTCGGATGGAATGATGAGACCTTATGCCCTACACCAGGTAAAGAACATATGACCTTGAGCTCCCACACCCCTGTACACCACACATCTCCACAACCATCCTCCATGTAAGGAAGAAAAGTTTGCCACATACAAATTGAGGAAGGCATTTCTACATGATCAGGATGAGTCTCTGGACACAGACTAAGGATTATCTCACCAGACTTCCTGAGAAATCTGATTTTCTAAATATTATATGGTAAACCAGTAAGACATAAGATCCCTGAGCCTCGATCCCATTCCCCTGTTGTCATTAGGACTAACCATAGCTTTGATTCCATCTGCTTTCAGTTCACAGGCTATGTCAGAAGAGCTCTGCTCTTCCCTTGTCCCTGGCCATGCCCCAAATCCAGTCAGGATGGCAAATTACTCACCTACTCTTAATCACTGAGCACTGTAAGCCATGAGGGCTGAGGGAATTGGGATGATTCTGTGCATTGTTCCTCCCTTGACCAAGCTTTGAGTGAATATCCCAAAACCTACTTATTCATCTCATACCTCCCCACTCCCCTCTAGAAGAGAGATCTGAAGCTTTGATGACGGCATTTAGTGAAGGTTTCAGTAAAATGGTCTTGCTGTTGCAGGAGTAACTTTATAGGGCTTGGGAATAGCCTCTGAATCATGAGTCACCTATTTCAATGGTCTCCTCTGGGGCTTCGTGGAGGTCCTCCTCCCCTGCGTCCAGGTCAATACGCTCCTCTTTGCTGTTGCGAAGGCTCCAACACAGGCGGTAGAGCTGTGGGGAAAGCAGAACAGGTTAGCAGAAAGATCCAAACGGTGTCTTGGGCCAAAAAGTTGGGAGAACAAAGAGATATGCATCAAGACAGAAAAAGGAATATGTCCTCTCAGTACCAATAAGAACATAGATAACAGTTCCTATCCATAGCATTATACCTAAATATGTCAGGAACTTAGATATAAATCATATTCATATAAACACTAACCCCTATGATATATGCATATTCTGAGGCTAAAGGAATGTGTTCCTTTGAGCACTGGTTCTGGGACACAAGACTAGAACCCCAACTAGTATAAGATCATATGTTTGTCATATTACGGGGAGAGAATCTACAGAATCATGAGCCATTTAGAATAGGGAAGAACTGGAGGCATAGTCTCTGCTGATATGAAACCAGAAACTTGAAGAAGTCTGAAAATCAATGCCGTGTGTTCATCCCAACCACGCCCTCTTTGGTGACTACCTTACCTTTCTGTACTGCAAGAGGAAGCATGAGGCCTAAATGTGTTTGGGCTGCAATACTTCCAAAGACTGAGATGTCAGGAAGAATTAATACCACAGAATGCTGGTGACAGATTCAGCAAATAAATACGGTGGTTCTGCTGCTATTAAAGCAGTTTTTGTTTGACATCAAGGTTGCTCACAGCTTTGAGAATTTGGCAATGAGGCTGAAAGCCTCTTATGGGTGTTTCAAGTCCCTGCACTTATGTATGTGTAATGGGTTAACAAAACCCTTTGTCTTTCTCTGTGGACAAATATGATCTTGCTCTGTTCCCTGGAAACTTGAAAAAGGTAGGATGCCAGCTGTATTGGGTTACCAGACCATATTGATTATGGTGAAAATGGCCTATAATTGGTTATCTTCACCTGCATTGGGAGGGCTGTGAATATACCCTAAACTAAGGGCAACATCTAGAGATAAGAAGAGAACTTG
Organism: Tadarida brasiliensis; assembly: GCA_030848825.1. Taxonomy (NCBI): domain Eukaryota; kingdom Metazoa; phylum Chordata; class Mammalia; order Chiroptera; family Molossidae; genus Tadarida; species Tadarida brasiliensis. The sequence goes on along the minus strand of CM061277.1, from coordinate 18,767,306 downwards.
CCATTTCTGAAGGCTTGAATCTATTGGACTTTGGTATTGTTTGAAATTTCTTGAATTCTATGGGCAGCTGTTGAGAGACTTAATTGGGAAAAAATAAAGGGTAAATCATACTTCAGAGTTCCCTGAGTGTGGTGATTTTTGTAACTAGGTATGTCCCTTGCTGGGACGAACCCCTGGAAGTTCTGACCATGGAAGTGTTACAAGAACTATAAGTTCCTATCTAGAACGTGAGCATCTAAGTCCCTGAACCTGCCCCTGTGACCACATACCCCTGCACCTGAGCTGTCACTTGGGGAGCATGATACAGAGAATATCCCCTAGATGGAAATGTAGAGTGCTTGAGCACTCCTGCTGAAGACACACGCTTGACACTGCCCAGCTGGCACACTGGGCTTCCTATCCTGTCTTCTTCCACAGGGCTCCAAGGGCAAGGGTACACTATTTAGTCATGTGAGTGTGAGATGTCTAACTGAGCGGAGGGCAGCCAAGATGAGTATTGCAGCCTGCACATGAAACAAGGACAGGACGGGTTTCCCAACTGGATACTCACATGCACGTCTGGAATGGGCTTGGTGATGAGGGAGACGATCAAGATGATGATGATAGAAACGACAAACAGGATGATGGCAAAGTACAGGTAATGTACACCACAGATAATCGTGGGACACTGGCTAGGCTCCATGCAGCTCCCAGTTCCATAAGCAAACTCAGCAATCATTCGGGACACCCCAATCAGAAATCCTATGATCAATCCCCAAAAGGCTCCCTGTGAAAGAAAACCTTGGGTTACCAAATGCTGAACACAATTCCTAGCCTTATGTTTTGAAAGCCCTGGTTCATTGCTGAACTGAATCTGCGTGTGGCCCACCACAATACCCAGCTGAGCTTCAAGCCACATGTTCCCACCTTGTATTTCAGAAATCGCCCAGTTTACCAGCCCCTGCCAATCCCTACTGAGACTCATCCCATTGCGTGCCCACTTCTCTAACTTGCCAAGATCACTGTCAGGTCCAATTCTGATTTCTCAGGGGTCTTTATCTATGTACTCGGTTTTGTGTCACAGGCAAATCTGGACTATCTCCCTAATGGCAAATGTCGAATGAAGAGACACACGTGGTGTCTGATACACCTCAAAGCTGGGTGAGTCCAGTGAGGTATTTCCCTGGTATGCGTTAGTTTCTGTCCTACTGAGAGAAAGGGGTTGTCTCCAACCCAACATGAGCCATCATTTACATTGTTACAGACAATGCGCTACTCAGTCAGCACCCCCAAGGCTTCCCAACCCTCCCCAAACATGTAGATGGTTAGACACAGAGACAGCTGAAAAACACCCCAGTCAGAAGATGTATCCAAAGGAATCCTTTCCATGGTGCTTCAAAACCTGCAAAGGCACCCCTGGCCGGTTTGGCTCAGTGGTTAGAGCGTCAGCCCTCAGACCAATGAGCTGTGGGTTCGATCCCGGTCAAGGGCACGTACCTAGGTTGCGATTCATCCCTGGCCCTGATTGGGGTCGTGAGGGAGGCAACCACTTTATGCATCCCTCTAACTTCGATGTTTCTCTCTATCTATCTCTCTCTCTCTTCCTCTCTCTCCTCCCACTCTATCTGAACAAAAATGGAAAAATATCCTCGGGTGAGGATTTTTTAAAAACCTGCAAAGGCACCCCACTGGTAACTCAAACTCTTTGATCTGGCTTTCAAAGAGACCATGCCTAATCTAACCCTAACCTGCCTCTCCAACCGTGTCTTCTATTATCCAAACACACACTCCCTCTCGAGCCAGGTGAGATTCCTGACAAGTTGCTCACGCTCCGCCCTGTCCTCCCCCTTCCACCTCCACGTTCTGGGCGTACCTTGAATGCCCTCTCTTCCCTCTCCGTTTCAGCCCATGCTGACGCAGCCTTTCTAGGAATCCCTCTCTACTGATATTTTGTGCCACGTTTTACCCCTCAGTTGTTATCTACCTTATATTGTTTTACATATAAACTGCTTGAACACCCTCGCTGGCCTCTGATAAGTGCTGGCTGAAAAGTGAAGCTCACTGCAGAACCACGGAGGGGGCCTGTGCTAGGACTTCCTTCAGAGCTGCTCACCCAGGGGTTACAAACTGCCCAGGGAGTGCCAAGCAGTTGGAGGAAAATCATCAAGACTGGATGGAAAATGTATATCATTTGCTAGGAATTAGTTTGGAACCTGCGGTAAGGAAGAGAGGGGAGTCCAAGAGAAGGTGAACCCATGAGAGCCCCATGGTCCCTGGAAGCATTCCCATACAAAGCCTCAGCAACACATCCATTCCAGCTTGAGAACTCTGGGAAACAGAATCCCTCCCACAGAGATCAGGCAAATCCAGGTGGCGATTTCCATGCCAGGTGGCCTTTCCTGGCTGTATGTGAATGATACCTACCTGCTCGTTGACTCTCTTGCAGAAAATAGCAAGCAGGAAGACAGCTGCGATGGGTGGTCCCAAGTAACTGGTGATGGACTGGATGTAATCGAAGAGCTGCCCACTTTGTGCTGACTGTACAATGGGCACCCAGGCGATGCTGATGCCAATCAGCACCAGGATGAACACTCTGAAATCAAAGCCCCCACAAGAGAGTGTCAATAATTGGCTCTAGCCCAGCTGGTGCGGCTCAGTGGTTGAGCGTCAACCCATGCACCAAGAGGTCGTCAGTTCAATTCCCGGTCAGGGCACATGCCCAGGTTGTGGGCCAAATCCCCAGTGGGGGGCATACAGGAGGTGGCCAATCGATGTTCTCTCTCATCGATGTTTCTATCTCTTTCTCCCTCTCCCTTCCTCTCTCTAAAAGTCAATAAAGAAAAAAAATTTCTTTAATAATTGGCTCTACATAAATATGTATACATAATATGACCACAGCAAGGAAACATAATTAGCCAATTCATTCTTGAGGCTGTTTTCTCCCATGTTCTGCCTCCTGGGGAAAGTCATCAGTACCTATGAGTAAGTGGAACGCACCTGACTTTCAATAGCGACCTAAACCAGCCACTACCATAAGAGAATCCCACTTTGAGAGGCAGTAGAGTGTAGGAACAAGGGTATGAACTTTGAATCCAGGCAGTCCTGACTCAAGTTTTTATTCTCTCTGTGTGACATAGGACACCTTGCTTTACCTCTCAGAGTCTCAATTTCTCCATCTGTAAACTGGGAACAATATAACTGATCTTGCAAGGTTGAAATAAGATTAGCTATAGTAAAACAATTAGTAGGCAAATAGATCAGCAAATAGTAAGCACTCCATAAATAGTAAAGACTACAATTATGATTTTCTTTTCCTTCTCTTTCCTCTCCTCCTTCTTCTTCATAATAAAGTTAAAACCATAAGCCAAGAAGAGTTTATAAAGGAATGGTCTAGATAGAAAGGGACACTACCAGATATTTCTTCCTCTCCTCCAACTGAGTTTCACTTCAAATCCTGAAAGATTGGAGGATTCCCTTGTAAGTCCTCTTACTTGTGTTCTTGATTTAATTAGAAAGAGGCTGTGATTCCCTTGCCCCACTTACCTGAATTTAAGGCAAAAACGTCTGAAACTAACCTTCACAAAGCAGTGTTTTCACTCACATGTTTCTCCCTCTAGAACGCCCTTCCCACCACCCCACCACTTACCCAAATCCTACCCACCATTGTGGATTCACTAAGGGTCCCCCTCCCCTAGGAGCCCTCCCCAACTGCTGCATGCCACACACACTTCTCCTTTCTCTGAGCCCGTGATTGTTCTTACAGTCCCCACAGCAAAGTGTAGGATTGTTTCATGTAACTGTAAACTCATCTGGACAAGGACAAGCCCAGGGCAGCAGTCATGGGATGCATAAAAACACAAACCCGAACATAATCTCAGGGCCAAGAGTCCAGCCCTGAGCAAAGCAACAAAATGGCTCTCTTCCCATGTTGCATCTTGAGCTTTATAAATAACATAAAAAGCTCGTAAATTCCTTTCTAAGGAAAAAATAGTCAGAGTGATGGTGTTGCTTCCTGTGAATATTCTCAGTCACAGGAAGTAGACTCTCGCCTGGTCAGACCTCTCCTGAACGCCAGATGCCTTGTCACCTGAGAGTGACCTGTCAGTTTTCCTTTCCTTCCTTTGCCCTAATCTTGACCATGAGACATATGAGGTGGAGCCCTTACCTTTCCTGCACTCACTGGGAACATTTCTTTTGACTGACATGCAGGGACTTGTTCCACCTGCCCTGAGGAGGTTGGCCTGCCATAGCCCCATGGAGAGACATAGCAGAGCTCCTGTTAGCCTTCTATTCAGACCATCTGATCCATGGATAATCCTGATAGTGAGCACACCTGACCCACGTGTCAACGCTTACTGCTTTCCGTATCCTGTTGTGTCCATTAGTCCATTGACAATAACAAATAGGTGTTTCAGATTTTAAGGAATATGTTCCCAAGCACAATACCACCTGACCCACACAATGGTCCTGCAAAATGTTGCAGCAAAGGGTCAAGGCACTGGAGGCATCTGGACCTCAAAGATGGCCAGTAAGGAGAGGGGCAGTGTGGAGGGCTGAGGAGGACAACATGGAGTGGTATAAAAGACCTTGGACAAGGATTCAGTTGGCCATGAGTTCCAGTCCTGGTTCTGCTATTGTCCAGGCTGCCTAGATGTAGACAGGATGAGCCTCATGTTGCTCATTGATAAATTAAGGGTTAGGTTAGATGATCCATTATGTCACTTCTCACTCCAGATGGGAATTGTTGGATGATCTCCAATTTAAAGCTGATGCCACTGGAAGGCAAATATAACTAGCCACTGAGGTCACTCCCAATCTACCCAAGCATCTACCAGTCTTCCCAGGGAACCTCTGTAATTTTTCAAGCTTCCCTGGTGCATGGCAAGTGGAAGCTACATTTACCTTCCTGCAATCATGAGCTCTTTCTCAGTTGCTCTCTTCCGGACCTTGGTGTAGATGTCCATGGTGAAGAGGGTGCTGGCGCTGTTGAAGATGGACGTCAGGGAGCTCATGAGAGAGGCCAACATGACTGACAGCATCAGGCCTCGCAGTCCTGGAAGAGAAGGGGGTTCTGAGTGGTACACACAGCACCTCAGCTCTTTTGCACCTGGAATGTGTGAGTACTTGTTTGTTTGCCTTCTGAAATCATGCCATGGTTGGCCTTTGATTTATCTCTCCAGAAAGACTAAACATTTTAAGGAACAGACTGTGGCTTTACATTATATTGTAAACCCACAGCAGTCAACAAAGAAGTAGGGACAAAATATATATGAGGTCAATACTTTCCAGTTGGATGATGATGATGGTGATGGTGGTGATGGGGTGTGGGTGTGTGTGGGGGTGGGAGTGGGGGTGTCTGTTTCCATCTGAGGGGACTTTTATAAGATCTCTCACCCAAAAGATTCATGACATAACATAAATATTTAAATGAGGATTCAAGAAAGTGAAAAGACAACCCATAGAATGGAAGAAAATATTTGCAAATAACATATCAAGGAAGGCTCTAGTATACAGAATATATAAAAAACTCCTACAATTCAATAATAAAAAGACAATTCATTTACAAATAGCCAAAGGATCTGAAGAGACACTTCTCCCAAAAGATAAACAAGTGGTTAATAATCACATGAAAAAATGCTCAACATCAAGAAAATTCAAATCAAAACCACAGTGAGATACCACTTTGCACCCACTAGGGTAGCTACAGTTTTTTTATTTTTTTTTTCTTTATTGATTTTTTTTTTTTTTTTTTTTTTTAGAGAGAGAGAGAGGAGAAAGAGAGAGAGAGAGAAACATCGATGAGCAAGAACATCGACTAGCCACCTCCCGCATGCCCCCAACTAGTCGCTGGTTCGATTCCCGGTCAGGACACATGCCCAGATTGTGGGCCCAATCCCCAGTGGGGGGCATGCAGGAGGCGGCCAATCGATGTTCCTTCTCATCGATGTTTCTAACTCTCTCTCCTTCTCCTTTCCTCTCTCTCTAAAAATCAATAAAGAAAAAAAAAACCTGACATGAATATTCATACCGGTATCATTTATAATAGCCAAAAAGTAGAAATAATAAAATGTCCATCAACTGATAAATGGATAAACAAAATGTAGTATATCCGTGCAATGGAATATTATTCATCAATAGAAAGGAATGAAGTACTGATACCTGCTGCTACATCTGGATGAACCTTGAAAACATTATGCTAAGTAGAAGAAGTCAGTCACAAAAGGACAAATATTACATGATCCCATTTATATGAAATGTCCAGAATAAGCAAACTCATAGGGATAGAAAGGAAATTAGTGGCTGTCGAAGGCTGGGGGGCTGGGATCAAACATGGAGTGACTGCCAAGGGACACAGGATGGTGACAAAAAAAATTTTAATTGATTATGATGATGGTTACTTAATTCTGTGAATATACTAAAAACCATTTATTGTATACCTTAAGCAAATCATATGGTATGTGAATTATAACTCAGTAAAGTTGTCTGGAAAATGAAAAAACAAGGCTCTATTTCCAACTGACCCTAGGCAAGTCATGCCAACCTGCAAGCCTCATTTCTTCCTGTGTTAAATCAGGGTAATGCTATACCTGCCCAAGTCAGAATAAGGGATTGCTGTTTTAAAATTTTTCCTAGTCATGAAAAGCATGGTTGACTATAATCGCTACTACTCTTTTCATACCAAGGAGAGCCCAAGGTTGTCCCTGATGAGGCTGGAAGACCAGGCTGTGCTGAGGTCCCACCATTAAGAGTACAGTCTCAGAATTAAAAGTAAATTTAGGGCTCACCTAGTCCTACCATCCCTCTGATACATGAATCCCTGCTACATTTTCTCTGCCCAAACCCTTCAGCAACAGGAAATCCACTACCCCACAAGGAGTCTGCTAGTCCTCACTAGTCTGATAATTGCCTCTACATAGCCTCAGACAGAGTCCTGGGCGTCACCCTCCTTCTGTCGTGCACGGTCCATGCCAGCCCGATGTGCAGAGCCAGTCCTCACCCACGGTCTGTCTGCTAATCTGAGAAGTGGCATAAACACCGTACAGAGGCCAGTGTAATTCAAGCCAGAACTCTAAAAGGGTCACGTGACTCTTACTAATTGCAACCTTAATTAATAAGCAGCCCAGCTAAATGGAATAGTTAACTATTACTCCCATGTTTATAGAATTTGAATCCAAATGGTTTGCCCAAGGTCATGCATCCAGTCTGTGGTTTAAAAAAAAAATTTTTTTATGACCATCTCAAATTCCTCAATCCCAGCCTTGAGCAGAGTTACACAAGCCAGACGCTGAATTACTATGTGGCTTGGGAAAGTCACTTTCCTTCTGTAGGCCTCAGTTTCCCCAACTGTAAATAAAGATGTTTGATTAGATGATCTCTAGATTTTCTTTCAGTAATAAAATGTTATGGAAGTTTATTTAAATTTTTTGATCTCCTGAGACCCCCTAACCTAACTAAATTTGCATCTCTTGAGCCAGAATTCAATTTTTCTTCAATATGAAATATGATAAGTAACCCACAGGTCTACCCCAAAACTCTAATCTGGACTCTATGTCCTCAATTTTCTAGGATAACACATCTATAATCAGAAGCCCCCTTGGATTCCATCCATCAACTGACTCAAACGTCCTCATTCTAGAGCTAAAAGCACTCCTGGCTTTTCTCTCCATCTTTTTCCTTGGAACAGTCTAGAAGTCAATTCATTCTCCAGGTAAAACTCCACTTAGTTCAAGCCATCATGTCAATGTCTGTTGGAGAGCTTCGAAAGACCTTCTGGATGAGCATGGAAAGGCCGTTTTTCCCTAACATGTTTTCAGAGCATCTCCTTTCCAAGCCTGACCGGCAGACACATGCCAGGTCCGAGAGCCCACCGAGTCCTATTCCACCAAGGGAAGACATGTTCAAAAACTGAGGACACCTGGAACAAGGCTTTCCCTACTGACCTCCAGGCTTGGGAATGGCTTTGCCCAGAAGGTCCACAGAATCCACGGAAAGCCCAAGCCCAATGGGCCTCCCAAGAAAGACCCTGCCAGGGGCGACGAGTCTCACCATTGGGCATGAGCTCCACCACCAGGGTCGGGTAGGCGATGTTGGTACAGCCAACCTTGGTGCCGCAGTATTTCTCGCATTCTGAGGGGAGGGCGCAGGCAACTTTATCTGGAGAGAGATGAAGAGCCATGTCAGCAAGCAGACATCGGGAAAATACTTTCAAGATTCACTTTCTTAAGTGAAGGCTTCAAACAAGACATGCCTGCCCAAGGCCCTGAAATGAGCCATTCGCTGCCATGCCCCTGCCCTGCTGGTCCTGACCATCTCCAAGCTCTGACCGGGGAGGAAAGACAGTCCCTAGGCAGAGGAGGAGAAAGCAAAGAAATGCACAGAGTGGGAAGGGACGGGCACACTCCTTAGACTGCAGCTAGCTACCCTGCAGCTCTGGAGTAACCATTGTCTTCCTCGCCCGAAGATCACAGTGACCCGTGGCTCCTGATTTTGAAGCTTATTTTAAGTGGCTCTCGAAAGTAGGGTTGAATGCCCAGACAACTGAGAGAATTCCACAGTGGGAGGGCTGTCGGCTCATACTTGCAAGATGTGGAAAATCTAGGTAGAGATAGAAAGGAAGTGGCCTGGGAGGGGAAAGGAACACGATCTAAAGACTTGGAGAACACTCTAGAAACTTTTCTAGAATTCAGATCAACAAACATTTATTAGGCACCTACTACAGATGTATCATTTAGGGCTGCCCCTTATAGAGCTGATTTATCTGAAATGTTTTTGTGTTGTGTCCATTATAACGTAAACCACTCAGAGAGTATGTTTCTCTCGGGACAGGCGGGCCAGTGTGGCGCGTGAGAGCACCGCAGACGGCGTGGCAGCCGGTGGAAGCGACTGCCCGGCTGTCTGGCCCTCGTGTCGGAGGCTGCTCACCAAACTTTCGCTCCATGGTACTCTCTCTTTTCTTTTCTTTTCTCTTTTTTTTTTTTTTTGCCATTATGTCATTCCAGGAAAGTTTGAACCTATGATGGATGACCAAAGGGAGGAAAAAAGCAATGGCAATGCTGGCGAGGCCCCAAAAGGACCACGAAAGAATCTGTCACCCTAGAAAACAAAGTGTAGGACTCAGGGCTCCTTCAAGGAAACGGTCCTGGAAACAGGGCCCAGAGCAGCAGGTAATGAGAGACTTGCTGGTGTCCCCAGACATTAAGGACATGATGCACACTACGACAGCCTGCGTGGGACTGAGCAAGAAGTGAGCAAATATGAGCTGGACAAAGCTACAGCTGGAGGCCTGTTATGACTTCAGAGAATTTGTGAAAACCAGGGAAGGCAACTCCATGGGTTCTGTGACTTCAAGTTGCTCTGTGTCTAGAGGGAGATCAATAATGCTTGGTAATGCATGGCAAGAAAAGGAGGAGGAGGAGGAGGAGGAGGAGGAGGAGGAGGAGGAGGAGGAGGAGGAGGAGGAGCGGGGGGCAAGAAAGGAAGGAGCAGGGAGCTACAGGGCTTTAGAACTGACTTGAAGCCAGGAATGGGAGAGTGGCCACTGAGCCCAGCAGAAGGTATCACCTGTGTACAGGATGCGGCTGATCATTCCTGGCATCACCATGAGGAACATGGGCAGCAGCTTCAGGTACCCACACATCACGCAGCCGGCCTTCACGTGAGACATGTTTTTGGCTGAGAGGCAGCGCTGCACAATGACCTGCCAGGGAAAGCCTGGTGAGGTGCAGGTCATGACACCTTCTGGCCAACCCAGCTCCCCTCCCCCACATCCTGGGTCCTTGGCCTGGCCTTCCCATGTTACCAAGGCTCAGTGACCCCCAGACCACATGAGCCCTGCCCTACCTTTCCAAACCCCACAAGCCACAGACACACACGAGTCCCTATAGCACCCTTGGGAAGATCTTGTCTACCCTGCACACCCAGCATGGGTACCTGATCTGTGCACCAGTACCACAGGGCAAGGATGGACAGCCCAAAGATGAGCCCAGGCCATGGCAGGTCTCCCTTGAGGGGATCTCGGAAGATGTGGAAGGAGTCGTTTCTTGGGGTGTAGCATTCCTCTTTGATGGTGATGTTTGGATCAGAAACCACGGTTGGAATGGCTTTCATGTACTTTTCCATGAAGGCTTCATACCCTCCCACTTCATGAAAAGCTGAAAAACATCAGTAATAAAAATCAACATCCCCAAACTCTCAACTCTTCACAGCACTTTCCTCCTGTGGATGCCTGAGAAGTGGAGAGGACCTGACCCACAGCCACAGCCCTCCCTGTGTGGTCTTGAGCAAGCCACTTTCTGGGCCTCAGCTTTCTCATCCATAACCCTGTCCAGCCTCCTCAGGGACTACTGTGAGGATCCAAAGCAATAAGCTGCGAAAGGACTCCAACCATAAACATCTTTACAAAGGGAAGGTGTTAGAATTACTAAAAGAAAGACCTTGGTTTTGAACTGAGTTCAAAAACTATTTCTCCCTTTACCCCCTACTGTCAGCAGTGGCCTTTGGGACCGCAGACACAGACCTAGAGACACACACAACAGGCCCTACCAGCCCCGGTCCCAGCCATGTGGAGGGATGGACAGAGAATGGGTGAGGAGTCTGGAGCCCTGCCACTTTTGACTGTGTCCTTGAATAAGGCATTCCAGTCCCTGCCCTGCCCACCCCCGGTGATGGCTGGGGAAAACCAGCTCTTGGAAAACAGAGTATAGAAAGCAGAAAAGAGGCTTATCAGGACACACAGAGAACCTGGGCCCTCTTCAAAACAAAATGCATTTTGTATCCTCCCATAGCAAGTACCTCTAGAGGCAGGGTTTCTAGCCTTATCTTTAGAATTTCACAGACAGATAAAATTTTACATAATTTGGGGGTGGAGGGGCCAATACAGGGTGGCCGAGTCTTAAATTTTTGTCAAATTAGGACATAAACAAGAAAATGATTACTTACTGTCATCAATTCATAAAAGAAAGGACATTTAACACTAAAATATAGATAAAATATAATCTGAGATTTAAGACACAACAGTTGAATATATTTAGCCTGATGGGTATTTAGTCTTATCCTTTTTTTTTTTTTTTGGTCTAGTTTCTCTGTGGAGAGAAGATCACATCATCACAGGCCCACAGTGGGGACCACTGGCCCAGACTGTCTAGAGAAGGCAACAGGGAATACAGGTGTTGTCTGGGCCAGGCCCACCCTGAGACCTCCAGGGCTGAGGAAGGTGCCGCCTGCACACCCACAGTGATGGCCAATCTGGGCTGGACCACTCCCCTGGGGAAGGCAGGCAGAGCGGCTGGACTTGATGTTCTCTCCCTGGGCCTCTACCTCTGCTTCCCCGCCTCCTCAGCCTGCCCCAGCCCCACTTACCAAACCCGGTCAGGATAAAAGACCCCACAAGCATGATCGCCGTCTGCAAGGTGTCCGTGTAAATCACAGCCGCCAAGCCCCCTAAGCAGACAAGGAAACAACACATCAGACCTCACGTAAAATAGCAACCAGTCAGCCTGCCTCCTGTCCACACTGCTACCCCTCTCCCTCTGCACACCTTCTGAGCATGCCCCTCAGCCAGCCGCCCGCCCTTCCTTCCTTCTCCTGTCCTGTTACAGCAGTCTGCTACCCAGCATGATCCAACATCTCCACTCTTAACAGAAACCCTGGGAAGACCTTGAGGAGAGGAGAAACGTGTCTCCCTGTTTGAAGAGGAAGAGCTCCATGTGATCCTTTCAAGCCAGGAGATGGCTCCTCTGTGGTAAGAAAAAGCATCTTCCGCAAATGAAGGCAGGGAAGAGCAAAGAGCTGACATCTCTACAAGATGTCTGGGGACGTTACCAAGTCGACACATTTAAATGGCTCCTTGTATGCTGACTATCTTCTCAGACCATCTAAGTACTTCTCGTCCCCGAAGCTCCCATAAGGCTCCAGCTGAGAGGCACGCCGGCACTGACCCTGGCCCCTTGGCCGGGGCAGAGGTATGCCTCCTCAGAGGTGCTCCCAAGTGCTACTTGTGTCATCAGCTTCTCCAATCACCTCTTGAGTCTTCCTCTAGAATCTCTTTGTACGTGTTACTCCCTCCTTTCTTCCCCACAGTGTCTCCCAGTCCCTGTCACATCAAATCCAAGGCCTCTGTCTGGCTTCTACGGCCCCTGCCCTGTGACTTCACTTGAATTATCAGGCCTTATCACCCATACACACACACACACACACACTCAACTACCTCCCACTGATCACCTTCCACCAGCTAAAGGCATCTGCTGCTCACCCTGCCTCTGCCCCATGCCATGCCCATTCCTGCCTCCATTCCTTGCTCTCACCTGTCCCTGCACCTGGCACTCCCTCCCAGATTCTCCCAACTTAGCCAAGTTCTCTCCACAACCTGCAAGGCCATGCCCTGCCCCGCCTCCTGGAAGTAGCTGTCTTGACTATTCCAGCCAACAATGGAGTTTTTTTTAGGCAACCTACATAACTTGGTAGGGTCTGTGATTTGGAGCCAAGCCAATACCCCAACCTCAAACTGTTTCCGGGGTGTATCTCTTCCTCCAGAGGAGAAGCCTTGTTTCCTACTTCCTTTCACCCTTCCCAAGTGCCTAACCCTGGACAGGGCTTGAGCCAAGTCATCTGAATGACTCACCTGTGATTGTGTAAAGGCCCGTGATTGCCAATAAGAGAAAGATGGCCAGGTACAGATCCAGGCCCAAGGCTAAGTTGATGAATATGGCCCCAGAGAAGATGTCTGCCTGGAAGGAAAGGAGAGATGAGTTAGGGGTGAGAGAGACCAGCTGGCTGCAGGGCAGGAGGTGAACTTGAAGAGCTGAGCAGAAGCTTTCTTCTGTGTAGTGTCAATGCCTGTGATTTCTAGGGTCCAATGTTGACCCACACCCCCTTGCACTTTGGCTGAAATATCACAATTAAAGATTCATATTTTTAACCCCAATTAAGAATATGAAAGACACCCTGACCAGTTTTGCTCAGTGGTTAGAGCGTCAGCTTGCAGACCAATGAGTTGCGGGTTCAATTCTGGTCAAGGGCACGTACCTCAGTTGCGGTTCATCCCCAGCCCTGGTTGGGGTTGTGCGGAAGGCAACCAGTCGATGTGTCTCTCTCACATCGATGTTTCTCTCTCTCCTCCTCTCCCTCTCTCCCACTCTTTCTGAACAAAAATGGAAAAATATCAGGTGAGGATTTAAAAAAAAAAAAAAAGAATATGAAAGACAAGTACTGCACAATTCCATATATATAAGTATCTAAAATAGCCACATTCATAAAATCAAAGACTGGAATGATGATTACCAGGTACTGGGGTGAGGGAGAAATGGAGGGTTATTAATCAATAGACATAGAGTTTCAGTTAGGATGAACAAGCTCTAGGCATCTGCTGCACAACACTGTCCCCAGAAGTCAACAATGATGTATGACACACTTAAAATCTGTCAGGAGGATAGCTCACATGCAAAGTGTTCCTCCCACAATAAAAAAAAAAAAAAAAAAAGAAAGGATACAATGCCCGAGAGTCATGCTCTATTCCTAAGTTTTCCAACAAGCTTTATTTAAGATGATAATAGATATTCCATGAAAAGAAAAGGATTCTATGGTCAAAGAGGTCTTTGAAATGCTGGATTAAACAAAGTTAAGGCAGTTTCTTTACCACACAACTTCTCTGAACCTTGAATGTACAGCATGTACTGTGAATCCCCAGGAGGAGAACATGGTAAATGACCCTTCACAAACCTATTTAACTATGGAACTCTGTTTGCCAAGGAACAACTATTAATATCTTGAAGTCCCTCCCAATGCACCTGTGGACTGCTGTTCTAAGCTATTATCCACTGTTTACACCTTAGTGTGCAAAGGTTTATCATTATCAGATCTATTTCCAAAAGCAAGTTTGAGTGCTGGAGAGTCCCATGGGAGGGAAACCCCAGCCCCACCTTGGAGTGGAGAGAAAGTTTAGCAACATCATAATTTTATCTCTCCGGCCCAGAGTCTATCTTGACCCCAACACAACCAGAACATCACCAAGAGTCTCTTGCATGGCAGGATTGGTGCTAGGAAGTTTTATCTAGATTAGCTCATATAACTTGAGAGAGAAGTGTTCCCTTTTCACCCCTGAATTCATCAGTTCTTTTCTTTTAATATGTTTTTATCGATTTTTTTTTTGAGAGAGAGAGAGAGGAAGGGAGAGAGATAGAGATAGAAACATTGATGTGTGAGAGAAACTTCAATTGGCCACCTCCTGCATGCCCCCCTCTGGGGATCATCGAGCCTGCAACCTGGGCATGTGCCCTGACTGGGGATCGAACTGGGACCTCTCAGTCCATGGGACGATGCTCAATCCACTGAGTCACACAGGCCAGGCTTCACCAGTTCTTGATACAGTTCTTTTTCTCCTCCCTGCTTCATTTAGCCCCATAAAGACACTTCTACCTCGTGGAATGGTGCAATTTCTAATTTACACCAATAGAGAGTGCCAGAGTCACACAAAATGAATTTTCATGGCATCTCCAAAATACTACCGGGAATGATAGGATTAAGGGATAAAGGTGAATCTTGTTTTCAAATCTCTAGGTAGGAAAGAAACTAAGACTTCCCCTAGATGCAAGGGACAAGATGTTTTATTGCATAAAACCTAACACATTTCAGGGCATGTAAAGGGCCACCCATTAAGAGCCCTGGGAAATTGTACCCTTGCTCCTCCTCTCTAGTCTTTCTTTTTTTAATCCTCACCTGAGGATAGTTTTCCATTTATCTTCAGATAGAGTGAGAGGGAGGGAGAAAGAGAGAGAGAAACATCGATGTGAGACAGACACATTGACTGGCTGTCTTCCACACCAACTTGACCAGGGGTGGGGACCAAACTACAACCAAGGTTACCTGCCCTTGACTGGAATCTAACCCATGACTCTTTGGTCCGCAGACCGATGCTCCAACCACTGAGCCAAACTGCTCAGGGCATTCTCCTCTCTATTCTTATCTTCCCCTCTCTGCCCTCTTGCAGCTCCTCAGGGCCCTCCAGCGACTCAGGTCCCCACCAACCAAATCTCCTGCCTTTTCGTTGTCTGAGAGCTTGTCTCACACCAACTCCAAGCCTGTGTAATGCATGACCTCCTCCCCCAGAAGGACCTTCTGAGGACCCCATGACTTGGGTCCCCTACAGATTCTCTAGCCCCAAGGGACCTAATGTCATTGTACTACCTGGTGGAGAGGAGGCAGAAGCAGGAGGTAGGGAGACACATGGTGACTTAGAAAGAGAACACCCCCCCCCCCAACCTCAGGGCTGGCGGTGAAAGGACCTGGACTTGAACCCCAGCGCTGCCACTGTAGGCCTGCGTGACTGGATAAAACATGGCGCCTCTCCATGTCCGTGTTCTCATCTTTAACATGGGACTTGTGACCCTCTTTGTGGCTGGAAGTGGGGAAGTCCTGCCACTGAGGAAAGTATTTCCTTCCCAGGTCCTGGGCCTGTTCCACCCCGCCCTCTGCAGCAGCCGAAAGAGTCCCCAGCTGCACCTTACCCCTGCTAAGGGTGAAATGGCCACTCCTTCTTGAGTCTATGCACTGGGCCACTTGAAATCATGATGAGCAATCCTAATGCCCGTCCCTCCCCTCCTGTCCATGCCTCTGTATTCTCTCATAAAGTTACTTCAATTGAAGGGCCCCATTCATGAATTACAATGGAATGCTATTGAGTATGATTCAGTAGATAAGCTAATAAACAAAGTCTCTAAACACTTATGAGAAATCTTGTTTTTATAATACATACTCTATTCCCTAGTGCTAACAGGGCAGATAAAGAATTCTAAGAAAAACTCCCTCGTGAACAGAAAAAAAAACCTAAGACAAATTCTTCCTCCCATAAGTCACTCCTAACTTCAGGGAGGAATTCTTTCTGCCCTTGGACCCCGAGAGCACCAGGAGTGCCTGGGGTTACCACGCCCAAGCTCGTGTTGGCCTGGGTGCTCTGACATTAGTCCTTGGATCTCTTAGGTGCCTACACGTTATCCTGCTTCATAGGGTACTTTTTCCTCCATATCCAGGTGCTTTTACAGTTTACCAAGAGTTCTTAGACACATGCAATTTGTTTAGGTCCTCAAAATAAGTTGATAGAACAGGTAAACTGACTCTACTTTTCAGATGAGAGAAATGAAGTCCGTGACGTGTTCAAGGGCTAAAATCCAGATTTTCTGTCTCCAAGTCCAATGACCTTCTCACAACATTGAAAGGTAAGGGTTCTCCTTTCTGGAATATTTTTTGCAGAGGGCAAGGTCTTTTTTATTTATTTATTTTTTCTTTGTTGATTTTTAGAGAGAGAGGAAGGGAGAGGGAAAGAGAGATAGAAACGTCGATGAGAGAGAACATCGATTGGTCGCCTCCTGCATGCCCCCAACTGGGGATGGGGCCCACAACCTGGGCATGTGCCCTGACTGGGAATCAAACTGGCAACCTCTTGGTGCATGGGTTGATGCTCAACCACTGAGCCACACAGGCCGGGCGCAAGGTCTTTTTTAATCCAAAAATGTTACTTGCTTTTCAAATAAAATCATGTATGTATATGGTCTAAAACCAAAACAGTAAAAGGGGCCCCACTTCCATCACGTGGAAACCGCCACTGAGAGCTTTTTGTCCACTAGAGAATTTTTAAACGACTTGCTGAAAATGACAGATCAATGATTATATTCCACAGCCTCTAAAGGTAATCATTCTGAAGGTGGAAACATGGAAAAACATTACAGCTTAATGCTAAAAGGAGGGAGAAAGACCACGGAATGATGTGGATGTTGTCTGCAACTCTGAAGGAATGCACACACCGGCAAGGCCAAGTACGAAAACATATTCGAGTGACAGAGTGATGGGTGCTTCCCCTCCAGATGTTCTTAAATACTGTTTTTATTTCTTTTTGACAGTTTTAAAAGTAGAGGGAGCAGAAATTGTAAAACACAATATATTCCTTATGGATCTATAGATATACATATACGTAGAAGAATATAAAATCATTTTTGAGATGGAGAGCCCCACTGCTCAAATTTCTCTTTCCAGTTGTGAAAGTAAATGGCCCAAGTGAAGAGTATTCAAACCTTAAGCAAAAGCAAAAGCTCTTATTTTCACCCAGCGATGCAAATGTAAAAGTTTACTGCGGTCATGATCTGTGATAACAGCCCCAGGAAACACAAACAGGAGCATCGGTCATCACGTGTGATTCATAAAATCCGAGACTTATCTTAAGTGATTGCGCACATTTGAATAAGATATATGATGTCAGGAAATTTTACAGAACAGAATGTGTCTCAGGGCTCAGGAGGGCAGAGTGCTCAGACAGAACCAATAAAATTCAGAGAACTACGTGGAGGAATAATCAAGTCTGGGCCTCAGAGCCCAAAAGGAAGTGACCACAAGCTCGCAGCCATAGCCACGACCCCACAGCACCACAGCTCGGTGACCTGGGGAACATCTGGGCCGTGCACCTGAAATACATCTCGTTTTCTCTCCCACCAGTTTCATACCCACTGGATCCCTACATCCTCCCCAGCCTTCCTAGCAGGTCCCGGGTTGTTCCCTGTCTGGACATGGCCCTCACAAGGCCACTCTCCTCATCTGTCACAAATTACCCGTGCCTCCACACACACACCAAACGTGATTAATATTTGTGTGCAGTGTAAATACCTGACTTCCTTACTTTGCTAACTAATCACTCTTTTCTTTTGTCCGTGAACCCCAAACTCGTGTGCATCTTAATGTGAGTGCCTGGAAGGCACATTCGACATCAGTGTATCCTTTTAAAGATGTCATGCTCTGTGGCCCATGGTGAGCCTAAAGCCAGCCAACTTTATAAAAACAAAGCCTCACCTGTCTGGCCCCCTCTTCTCTTCCCTTCCCCACTGCTCAAATCCCACTCTCAGAAACTCATTTATGTTGTAAGGTCATCCAGCTGGCTATCTTCATTTTTCCCAAGGTCTTGAATGTTGACCCACTAAGTACTAAAAGACTGAAAGACTTAGAAGGCAGTGGGTGGGGGGTTACATACTGTCAAAAGGTTTGGATTCCGTTTCAGGGACCCTGCTTCTCATGCCAGTACTGCTACTGTTTAACCCCACAATGTCCCTTCCCCAACCGGACCTCAGTTTCTCTATCTGTAAAATGAAAGCAGAGGACGTAGGACTAGATGATCTATCCCATTCTGTCATCCTCTGCCTTCATTCCATCCAAGCACAGAGCAGAAATGAGCAGAGGACACAGATTTTGGAACTAGAAATACCGGAGATTCAATCCTGGCTTTGCCATACTCCAGCTGCGTGATTTGGGACAAATTACCTAACTTCTCTGAGACTCAGTTTTCTCTTCCAGGAAATGGAAAATAAAATTAAAATCCCTACCCATGCAATACTCTTAAGAGAACTGGAAGCAGAATAAGTCAAGTCCCTATTAGAGAATAAGTAGAGACTGACACTGAATAAAAGTCAGCTATCATCCTTCCTGTGCACTATTCAAGGGCTTGTTGGCTCTGGGAAGCAGGTAGAGGAGGTAGGACACTAGGTAAGGCCTCCAATAGGAGCCCCAGAAATCACACAGACAGGGAGCATTCTACACCAAGCACTATTTAAAAGCAGAATTCAGCCCTGGCCTATTTGGCTCAGCGGTTAGAGCATCAGCCTTCAGACCAGAGAGTCTGGGTTCGGTTCCTTTAGCATAACTCGGTTGCAGTTTGTTCCCGGCCCCGATTGGGGCCGTGTGGGTGGCAACCAGTCGATGTGTCTCTCTCACATTGATGTTTCTCTCTCTCTCTTCCCCCCTCTCTCCCTCCCACTCTGTCTGAAGATAAATGCAAAAATGCCCTCGGGTGAGGATAAAAAAATAATAATAAAATAAAAAATAAAAGCAGAATTAAAAAAAAAAAAAAAAAAGCTGACTGCTAGGGGATGAGTTCCATCAGGACCTGAGCTGGGGGAGGCTGCCCCTCAGCTACCTGGGAGCTCCCATGTCCAGGGAGGTTTAATCAGTAACTTGAGCAATAGGTGAGGTGATTGGGAAGGCAGGCAGTGAGGTTGGGCACTTCGTGTATTTATATGACCACCCCTATACTAGCTTTGAGGGCAAAAAGTGCCCTTTCCATGGCAACTGTAGTCAACAGACCTTCACCTACTTGGACTGTGGACTTGGAGAAGTCTTGCTCCAAGAAGGGGAGTCCATTAATCAGGTGCCAGCTCACAAGCTGGACCCAGGAACTGTTCCTTTACCAACTGCCCGCAAGTTCAGGGTGACCTCCCCACCCTCCCCACCTACATTTCTTTTTCTCCTCTTACATGGCTGCCCTTCCCTTTCAGGAAGTCTGATTTCTTTACCCTCCCAGTACTTCCCAGTCTCTGCACACTGATCTCTAACAAAATAGGACTGTAACTAAAAACTAATCCTGAAGGAGCGAAGGAGAAGTGAAGGAGGGGGAATCGTCACATGGCAGGGAAGGCACAAGGACACCAATCAGGGGAGTCGCCGTCTGAAGCAGGAAGCTGGGCAGGGAGGGAGCAGTAGTCCTGGGTGTCAGTCCCAACTCCAAGACAAAGCCTTGTTGGCCCTAAGGGTAAGTGTAGGTTTTCACTGAATTGTATAAAAAACATATGTGCAAGACTGTTCAATGGGGAAATGATAGTCTCTTCAAAAAATGGTACTGGTAGAACCGGATATCCACATGCAAAAAAATAAACTTTGACCCCTACCTCACATCATACACAAAAATTAACTCAAAATAGATCAAAGACCTAAATGGAAGAGCTAAGACTACAAAACTCTAAGGAACAAACATAGGCATCAATCTTCATGACCTTGGCTTTGTCAATGGATTTTTTGGGGTGTCACAGAATTAGTGAATTCAATGACGACATAAGCATGAGCAACAAAAGTAAAAGCAGAGAAAATGAACTTCATCGAGATTTAAAACTTCTGTGCATCAAAAGACACTATCAAGAAAGTGAAAAGGCAACCCACAGAATGGGAGAAAATATTTGCAAATCATACATCTGATAGAGGTCTACTACCCAGAATATATTAAAACTCTTTCAACTCAACAGCAAAAAAGACAACCAACCTGTGAAGAAAAGGGAACCCTTGTGCACTGCTGGTGGGAATGCAGACTGGTGCAGCCACTGTGAAAAACAGTATGGAGTTTCCTCAAAAAATTAAAAATAGAACTGACTTATGACCCAGCCATTCCACTTCTGGGTATATATTCGAAGAAACCCAGAATACTAATTCAAAAGAATATATGCACCCCTATGTTCATTGCAGCATTATTTACAATAGCCAACAGATGGAAGCAACCCAAATGTCCATCAGTAGACGATTGGATAAAGAAGATGTGGTGCATATACACAATGGAATATTACTCGGCCAAAAAAAATAATGAAATCTTACCATTTGTTGTCTCAGCTTTAAGTATTCAGGAAAATAGAAACACTGGCAGTTATTTTTTTCAGCACCTTACCTAGCAAGAATGGACGGCTCAATTCAGATTCGACCTGACCCAGAATTCAGCCAGGAAAGATCTTTTACAAAACACTGAAATTGGTCCAATCTCCCCTTTGGTGCTGGATGGAGAAAGACAATAAAGAGGAGGAAAACTGACCATAGCAGTGGGCACTGTGCAACTGCTGGCTGAGGGGGAAAACTGGAGCCACTCCCTATGACATCTCAGAAAATCTCCCTTCTCTCTGTGCCCTTGGATTTGGCGATGGAATCTTAGAAATTACAACAAAAGCATCAGCAACAAAAGAAAAGAAGATAAATTGAATTTCATCACAATTTAAAACTTTCTGTGCATCGAAAGACATTACCAAGAAAGTGAAAAAACAACCTACCGAATGAGAGAGCGTATTTGCAACTCATATATCTGACAAGGGTCTAGTATTCAAAATATATAGCCTTCTTCTCTAGCCAGGCTAAGGTACTGAAGCAACCCAGGGAGCAAGGGTTCTCATGTTCACCATCATCTTGTCTTACATTCCAATGACACATCATGTTTTCAAACAAATCCATTTGAACTTCACCACTACTCAGTGGGGTAGGCAAGGCAGCACCTGTTACCCTACCTTACCCAGGTGAAACTGAGCTCTGGAGAGGTAAAGCAACAGGTCACCTGTTGGTGAGCAGTGGAGCAGACCAGGAGCCCAGGCTCCACCACAACCTCCTGCTTCCTCCAATTATTCTCCTTGGTAGTTTTCTTACCGAGGTCCTATTTTCCTTCTGTTATCCCTTATCATTCACGTTGTCTTTTTTTTTTTTTTCTTTTCACTGTTGTTTTAACCTTTATGAGACTGACAATCACCTTGGGGATTAAAAACAAAGGCCAGGCAAAACCTATAAGCACACTTTTTTCTCTTCCCATCATCGTTTGGGCTATCATGGGGAATATCTCAGAAGTTCAGTGGTTTTGTTTTACCATCAGAAGAAGTTGATTCGCACACTTTTAAGGAAGGAAACATGAAGGGAAGAAGGAATACGAGCTCTGCGTGGTTCTTAAGTACACTCCCATGGCCAGCCAATCCCTGAGGAATCTCAGCTGTGCACACTGGGGCCAGGTTGGTAGGGAGACAGGCTAAATGATAGGGGCAGCAGCCCCAGTGGTTGAGTTCAGGGCGAGTAGAAAATAGGGCCTAGAGGGTTAGTGACTAAAGTCCCAGGGAGCTGACCCCAAGCAAATATAAGAAGTCTTGTGCAGAGGAAAGGACAGGGATCTGGAGTCAGAGGTCTGGTTCTATTCCTGATTCAGGATCCTGAGCGAGTACCTTCCATCCCCAGAGTTTTCATTTCTTCATCCACAAAGGAAAAGGGAGAATCTCTGAGATCCCTTCAAGAGCTGACTGCTCCTGTTTAAGTGCATCAGAAATGTCACCTGGAGCCAGCTTCTGACTCTGAGAGGGCACAAAGGCCACGGCTACATCAAAGTTTGGGGCCGGCCCTCACACATCCCCAACTCACTTTCAATTTTCTATAAAGAACTGCTTTCACTGAACTTCTTGAACCTGTTTATGTTTTCAACCTTCCCCACCGTGGAGGGTAAGGAGTTCCAGGTGTTGGCTCCTTGATGCATGAAATAGGACTTCACCCTAAGGAGCAAGGAGGCTTAAGGGACTGAGTTCATAGAAACATGTAGCGCTGCCCCTTGGTGGGCCAGCATGTGCTGAGGAGTGAGAGTGGACAGGTTCTGAGACAGCCGGTGCCCAGCCTCGCCGGGCAGTGGACTCACCGAAATCTTGGTGAAAATGTAGAGCAACAGGGACAGAATGGAGAGGTATATCTGGATCCGCTTGCCTCCAAATCGCTTCCTCAGGTACTCCGGCATCGTCACCACCTGCATGGGGTGTAAGGGAGGTCACGGCCAGCCAGAGTGACCAGAAGGCCCAGAGCAGGCAGAACAGTGGCATCCACCATGGTGGCAGAGGTGTGATCAAGGCTTCAACCTTGTTGGTCAGAGAAGTCTGTGATGTGGCCAAAGGCTGTCCTCCAGCCATTTGCTCATTTCAATCCCACAGGCCTTACTGCAGAGGTAACTACGTATTATCCCAGGACATAGAAGGTGCCTAATAAACACATTTTTAATGAATACATGACTGCACATAATGAAGAAGGCAGATCTTTGCCCTGGAGGAGGCGGGGGGAGGTAGATAGATAGATATTCCTATACAAAGCACCTGCCGTGAACAAGACATCACAACAACAGTAGCATCTTTTCGATGCATCAAACAAGGTGGCCAGGCTGGGCGTGTGCTTCACCCTGCTCTGCACACAGGCCTTAACAAGGATTGTGGCTGTGGGCCTGCTCAACTGTTCTCCTAGATTCTTTCTGCAAATTCCAACCACGCTCTGTCTTGTTCCCCTAACTGTGGGCCTGCTCTCTCCTGGGATCAGACACATGTCACCAACAGCCTCTAGAAGTTGCACAGTCTGCCCTGTGTTTCTTCCCTGTTGCTGTCAGTAGACTCACATAGGTACTCATCACAGCTCACTGAAGAGATGACACTAATGCTGCATTAGGTAAAATGTCAGAGAGCTTTCTCCAAGAGTAGGAGCATGGATTTGATAGTTGGGTACCATTGCACACTCAGAGAATGAACCTGCAGATGTATGTAAGTGAAGGGGAATTATGAACCTTTGTTCATGCTGCTTCCCTTCCAGGGGCAGAGGCGCACAATGCCGTATCGTGAGCAAATGCAGGGCAGTGCCTTGCATACCCACCCAGCCTAAGAGGACAGGATGCCTCAGAGGACTCTGAACGGAGTGAGACTGCTTAGGAGGACTTCCTAGAGGGACACATTGTGGCTTAGTGGGTCTAATTAATGTTCCTAAGAGAAATCAGGAACTTGATAGCCTGGGAAAGAAAGCCAAAAACACAGGCTTTCTCTGCCATTTTTCCTGAAAAGTCTCCTCTGCCTTCCAGGAGGACCGAGCTTGTGTGTGTGTGTGTGTGTGTGTGTGTGTGTGTGTGTGTGTGTGTGTGTGTGTGTGTGTGTGTGTGCAGTAGATGGAATAAGTTACTTACCCCAGCCTTGATGTAAATAGGCACAAACACCCAGCCCAGCACAACCACCAAAATCAGGGCCTAAAACCGAAAAAGAAATGGAATCAGATTATGCTGCCTGGAGGCCCCCCAGCTACTGCAGAACCAATGACCCAGAGGTCTCTCTTTGGGCTCTGAGGACAACTCCCTATGTGGCCCTCAGAGCTGGAGGGGTCTTGCTGCCTGACTGGCCAATGGGAATGGCAGTTGAGCAACAGTGGAGAGGACCCTTGGTGACTGCCCAGTGACAGCACAACTTCCTTTTCCTTTTTCTGGTTTACCAGGAGTAAAATACCATTTAGAGATCTTTTAAAAAATTAATAATAATAATCATGGAAATCTGGTGGTAAGTATTTCCAACCTCCAATGTGGCTGAAAGGGTAGAGGAGTGCTTGGCCTTTTTTTTTTTTTTAATCTTTATTGTTGAAGGTATTACAGATGTCGCTCCTTTTTTCTCCCCATTGACACCCTCCTCCCTGCTCCCGCCCCACCCTGCCTTCACCGCATGTTGTCTGTGTCCATTGGTTATGCATATATGCATGTAAGTTCTTTCGTTTGTCTCTTCCCACCCCCCAATCCCTTCCCTCTGAGGTTTGTCAGTCTGTTCCCTACTTCCATGTCTCTGGATCTATTTTGTTCATCAGTTTATTTTGTTCATTATGTAGCGCTTGGCTTTTTAAGAGAAGAAAGAAGCACTATTGCCATCATATCAGTGGTTTTCTCATGCTATTCTGATGGAAGGGAAGTGGGACCCTGGGGATCCTGAACCTGGGCTCCTCCTTCACCTCAGGGTGGCCGGGAGAGGTTCTCGAACATCTACAGCATCTACCTCTGAGCAAAGATTGAACTGCCTGATTGCTAAAGCTCCTTCCAGCGCCAGGACAGGTGTCTCTGATGGTACTCACATTCCATTCAAAGCCCCCAGTGGCAATGCCTGCAGCTGCTCCTGTCCCGGCCAGCCCCACAAAGTGGCCACTTCCGATGTTACTGGCGAAGAGAGAAGCTCCAATCTGGAAACACAAAGATAAAGTAGGGTGAGGGCTCCATGCTCCATCAGGACACTCGGGGGTGAGCCAAGGAGAGAAGAGACATGTCAGCCAAGAGAAGGACAGGAAAGAGCAGAGCCAGGCCAGGAACTTGACTGTGCTGGAGTCTGTCAGGGCTGCTGGTTCTGAAGGTGGTTGTGAGGACAGTGAAGAGGAAAAGGAGAAGTGACAGTAGGCTGTTTCCCCAAATCAGATCGTCTGTGAGTCCTTTGTGAGCCCCGAGCACAATAGCGAAGAAGACATGGCAAGCCCCACAGCCCACCAGGCCTCCCCTAGAAGTCTCCCAAGAGACTGTGGGCTCGGGAGCAGGGCCTATACCAGTCATCTCTGTGCCCTCCAGCACTCCTGGCTTGGGACCTTGACCAATATAGGCTCTCAGTAGATGGGGACAGTTTGATAAAGGAACCATTCTAAAGGAAGCCTCTTGGCCTCAGTCCCCTCACCTGTGAGAGAAGAGAGGCAGCGGAGCCTGTGATTTCCAAGTGACTCCTAGCTGTCAAATTCTGTGGTTCCATGTACTCCCAAGTAATAACAGGTGATAATAATAATAATAATTCTCTAAATTGATATCACATTTTTATTTTTACAAAGATCCCAGAGACCCCACAGACACATGCACAAAACAGTGCATTTTTCAATATGTCTCATATGTCTCAATACACAGGTCAGAAGACAGATTGGAAGAATCAATATTAAATACCCGAGAGTGAAAACCTAGAAGGGGAAAATACCCGGTGAAACAAGGTAGGAATCCTACACTGACCAGTCACGATACTGTGCCATCAACTCACCTGCATCAGAGACCCAAGAGAACTCCAGGAAGTTCTAGAGTCCCTTAATACCCAGGGGGAAAGGGGATAACAGTATTTAATAAATACCAAACTAGTATAATTATCCTCATCCTTGCTAAGCAAATGAGAGGCTTGTAGTTCTTTGTCTATCCCTAAGAGGGTCCAAATCTGGAACAAAACACATATTCCCTGAAACACAGACAGATCAGTTAAAAAAACTATCCTAACTGTATCAGACCCTGCGCCCAATATAAGGCTGTGGGTACTTAGTGCCAAGTCAGAGGAGAGGGAGATCCCTGAAGGCTGAGCTGAAAGAAGATCTCTGAAATCATGAGGAGATAATGGTATAAGTGCCTTCATTCATTCATTCAACAAATATTAATTTAGCATTTGCTCAATGTGCCAAGAACTGTTCTAGACACTCGGGATTCTGCTATGAGTACCAGAGGCAAAATCCCTCCTCTCCATACACTTATATTCTAACAGAGAAAACATAAATAAATAAACTAAAAAAAAAAAAAAAAAAAGATCAGAGAGTGGTAAGCGCTGAGAAGAAGGAAGAGAAGGTGTGATAGATTATTTTCAATTGAAGGGTGGAGCAAGTTCCCTCTGTGGGGGTCAACCTCTAACCTGAGATCAGAATGATAAAAGAAGTCAACCATTCTGACATCAGAGGGAAAGCATTCCAGCAAAGCCAAGACCTCCTGAGTGGGAAGGTCATCGTGGCTGAGAAGCAGGACGAAGGTCAGAGTGGCTGGAGTGTGGTGGGCAAGGAGGAAGGTGGTATGAGATGAGGCTGGAAAGCTGGGTGGGGGATACATTCCACAGGTCCTAGGAAGCCAGGATAGGAAATGTAGATTTTATTGCAAGTGGGATGGGAAGCCACTGGAGGGTTTTAAGCAGTATAGGGACAGAATCCAATTTCCTTTTATTTTGTTCGCAAGTGTAGCGTTGGGGACAAGAGAGAAAAGAGAAACCATGTGGGAGGCCACTGTTGCATCTGGACACGGATTTGGTCTTGAGTGGTAGCAGTAGAGACAAACACAATCGTAGAGATTAGGGTCTGTTTTAGAAACAAAGTTGAGGGGCTTGTTGATGGATCAAATATGGGAAGTGATGGAAAGAATAATGAAGGGTAACTTCCTGATTCGGGACTTGAATAACTGGGTAGACACCAGTCAGTGAAGGGAAACTGGGTACTTTGATTATTGCCACTTCACAGTTTTAATTTTGGGCCGTCTATACTTTAAAGTGTGTTGTACACCGTAGGCCTGCTTGCCTTTTAAAAGAATAGGCCCCGTAAACTTTGCAAAAGAAGTAAGTTACTATTGCCTCTGCCTGTAAGTGGAATTCTCAGGGTGTGAGAAGTTCTACTGGCCCAGACTGCATCTTGTCCTCCTTATAACATAAATATTAAAATGCTTTGTGTGTTTGAAGAAAAAAAAGAAAGGGGAGGAGGGAAGGAAGGAAAAAAAGGAGGAGGAGGAGGAGAAGTAGGAGAAACTGGGAAGAAAGCAGGCTGTTTAGAGATCCACCTTTTTCTCCTCAAAGCTTGATGGGGATAACAGTCCACTTTTAATCAAAATTCCCTTATGCACGCAGCCTGCCTGTCCTGATCCATTATCTTTTCATTTATCATCTCTCACTTCATAAATTATTAAGCCTAATGTACTATTAAGGGCATAATTACCAGTAATGATTAACTGCATTAGATTAACCTAAGTTCAAGTCCTCTCCAACATCCCCCCAAAGGGATACATTGGACTCTAAGCAGTTGCAGGCTTTCTTGAGGTATCGCTTCACCACCTGATGGAATGGGGGCCAGGAGAGCTTTGGGGTACCAGATGAACTGGGCCCAGATTCAGGTCACTTCTGTCAGGGACACTGCTGTCCTCCCACT
The DNA here is from genome assembly GCA_030848825.1 of Tadarida brasiliensis. NCBI lineage: Eukaryota > Metazoa > Chordata > Mammalia > Chiroptera > Molossidae > Tadarida > Tadarida brasiliensis. The sequence continues at coordinate 18,740,060 of CM061277.1, read as the reverse complement.
TGCTCACCTCGGCATCATCCTCCACTCCCTCCCTTTGCCCCGTGGCCTGCACTCAGTCATTTACCAAAACCTGACCCTGCCCTCACAATGTCATGGGAATCAAGCACTTTTTATATTGCCCTTGCTGACTGTCATCTCTCTCAACAGGACCATAGCAATAGGCTTCTAGATGATCTCTAGTCACCCCCATCCACATAGCCAGTTACCTCCCCAAAGCACAACTCTGATCAGGTTACATTCCTATTCAGAGACCCTCCCAAACACCTCCCAAGCAGCCTTCTTGGCAGCTCCAAGTTTAAAGGCATACTCCCTAGGAATTCAGCAAGGTTTCAATGAAAGTCCCCTCTGTGATATGGTAGCATTGCCTTATACATTAGGGTTTGAATGCTTTCTTGACCTCACTATCTGGGTGATCATAACGTCTGCAAGCTTCAATCTTCTCTCATGACAGGGTTGTGCAGGAGCCAAATAAGAGCATGAATCAGTAATGACTGTCACTCAGCTGGCCCTCAATCCTTTTTATCCTCCAAGAGGACAATCACTTCACCCTCAAAGGCAACTTACAAGAACTACAATGAACACTATTATGGTCTGAATTATGTTCCTCCAAAATTTATATGTGGGAGCCCTAATCTCCAATGTGACTGTATTTGAAGATAGGGTCTTTAGGGAGGTAATTAGGGTTAAATTAAGTCATGAGGGTGGGTCTCTAATCTCATAGGACAGGTCACATGAGAGAAGAGGCCATGTGAGTACCCAGAGAGACAGCAGCCATCTACAAGCCAGGAAGAGAGGTCTCACCAGAAACTCACCCTAACAGTACCTTGATCTTAGCTTTATAGCCTCCAGAACTGTGAAAAAATACATTTCTGTTATTTAGGCCACCCGGTCTGTGATATTATCTTATGGCAGCCCTTGCAAGCTAATACAGACACCATTGCATTATCATCTACACTCCCATGCCAGGTTTTCACACTGCCCTTCTTCTCGCTGGAGCTCATTAACATGATTTCATCACTCTGATTTCCCAAACATTCTCCCTGTCCACTCCTCACCCACATTCGTGCCCATATGGGAATCATGCCCCATCCAGGGAGTCACTCAGTGACGTGTTCTTCTCTATAATTTCCTCCCACGTTCCTTCTGAGCACAGTATTGTAGACTTTATCTAAAATTTCCCCAGCTCGACCTTGCTTCTAACTTCTTTCCAAACCTTCTTCATCCCCTATGGGAGTCAAGAAACCATTACAACTATAGTATGAAGATGGTTTTGCCATCTCTATGCAAGATGAGCTGGGTCTAACTAAACCGGACAGGTTTGATAGCATGGTAAATGGGAAATAACATAATGTCACATCACAAAAGACAAAAAGATTGTTTTCCTCTGACATTACGGAATTTACAATCACGTTTTACTGCTTCCATTTCCTATCTTAGAAAGTTGGCAGGAAAGGAAACATATGGAGAAATTATAGAAGCATAGAATCTTCCAGAGTTGGATGGACCCACAGATGTCACAGCTTGAATCCCCTCTGCAAACTCCCCCCAAAGTGATGATCAGCTTCTGGATGCATACCTCTAGGGACAGAGAACCCCCCACCTTAAAAGGCAACTGAAACCATAATGGAACAACTCTAATGGTTAAAATGTCCATCTTTACCTTGAGCTGAAATTTGCCAATTAGTCCTACTTATGTCCTCTGGAGTGATACAGAACAAGTTAAATCTCTCTTCCACAAGCTAGTCCTTCCAATATCTGAGGACAGGGGTCATGCCCACCCTCAAACTCTCTTCCTGTTCTAATGTGTCTGCTCTTCACTGTCCATGAACTTAGATCTCACCATCCTTGTTGCTCTCTGCTTGCCCTCAGTCCCAGCTGTCCCCAAGTGGGCCTCAGACCCAAATGGACCACTCCAGACACGGGCTGTCTAGAACAAAGCAGGCTGCCCTTCTTGACTTCCCATCTGGTTTTAGCATCAAGTGGCTTCAAATCCTCTTTTAAACCTGCCCACTCAGCCACGGGGCTTTGGCAGAGGTGAGGACTAAGCCAGTCTCTCCCATTTCCATCGCTATCAGAGAATGTGCCTCTAAATTACTGGACCATTTACCAAGAACAGATTTCCTCTCATTGCCGTTTAGATTCCTGATAACACTAACTTGGTTTGCCTTAACAATACAGTGACTCTATCACTGAAAGGTTTTTCACTTCAATCATTCCAGGGTTTGGCACAAATCCGATGTTTTCCTATGAGCCTTCTCTGAAGGGAAGCTACTAAACCACCAAGGAAAATAGCTGACCAAATTCATTTCTCTCTACCAACTAATGTCAGAAGTTAGAAGGTAGCAGAGACTACAACTATCTCTTGGACCAAAAGCAGGCATTAGTCTATGTAATGATCACTCCTTCGGTGCTTACCTCAGCCCTAGAAGTGGGCTCTGAACCAAAGCTACTCACAGAGTGTTCTGCAGGCATCAGCTTCACCTGGGAGCTTATGAGAAATGCACATCCTCAGCCCCCATCCAAGACCTACTGACTCAGTCATCAGCTCTCCAGGTGATTCTTGTGCACAATAAAGTTTGAGATGCTGGCCTAGACTGCATTGAAAGTTACTGTTCCAGACATATAGATCAATGGAACAGAATAGAGAACCCAGAAATTGACCCAAGACATTTTGCTCAACAAATATTTGACAAAGGTGGCAAGAGCATACAATGGAATAAAGATGGCCTCTTTAATAAATGGTGATGGGAAAATTATATAGCTACATGCAAAAAAAAATGAAACTAGACTGACAACTTATACCATACACAAGAATAAACTCAAAATAAATAAAAGACTTAAATATGACTCGTGAATCCATAAAAATCCTAGAAGAAAATGTAGGCAACAAAATTACAGACATCACACACAGCAGAATTTTCACTGATACAATGCCTAAGGCAAAAGAAACAAAGGAAAAAAATTAATACATGGGACTACATCAAACTAAAAAGCTTCTGCACAGCAAAAGAAACAACCATCAAAATGGAAAGGGAACCTACTATATGGGAGAGCATAATTGCCAATGATACTTGAGATAAGGGATTAATTTCCAAAATGCATAGAGTACTCATACAACTCAACAAAAGGAAGACAAAGAACCCAATTAAAAAATGGGCAGAAGACCTAAATATACACCTCTCCAAACAGGACATACAAATGGCCAAGAGATATATGAAAAAATGCTTAATGTCACTAATCAGCAGAGAGATGCAAATTAAAACTACTATGAGGTAAGACCTCACACCTGCCAGAATGGCTGCCATCAACAAATCATCACACAGCAAGTGCTAGTGAAGGTGTGGAGAAAAGAGGACCCTAGTACACTGCTGGTAGGAATGCAGACTGGTACAACCACTATGGAAAACAATATGATGTTTCCTCAAAAAATTAAAAATTGATCTGCCATTTGACCTAGTGATCCCACTTCTAGGAATATATCCTAAGAAGCCTGAAACACCAACCAGAAAGAATGTATGTACCTCTATGTTCATAGCAGCACTATTTACAATTGGTAAGATCTGGAAACAGCCCAAGTGTCCATCAATAGATGAGTGGATAAAAAAGCTGTGGTACATATACACAATGGAACACTATGCAGCTGTAAGAAAGAGAGATCTCTTATCCTTTGAGACGACATGGAGAGACCTGGAGAGTATTATGCTAAGTGAAATAAGCCAATCAAAGAAAAACAAATACCACATGATCTCACTTATTTGTGGACTATAATGAAAAAAATAAGCTGATGAACAAAATAGATGCAGAGACATAGAAAGGAGTACAGTTCAGACTGACAAACCTCAGAGGAGGGGGGTGGGGGGAGGGATGACATAAACCAAAGAACTTATATGCACGTATGTGTAACCAATAGGCATAGACAACAATGCTGGGGGGGGGATCAGGAGGAGGGTGTCTAGGGGGGGGAAAGGAGAAACATCTGTAACAAAAATAAATTAATAAAATTTACAAAAAAAAAAAAAAAAAGAAGTTACTTCTCCCTCTTTACACTTGTTTTGACCTCTCTTGCAGAGCAGGAGCACAATGACTAACTACAAAATTGGGAGGCTAGGACCTGGGGGACAAAATGTTTGAGGTGAAAGAGGCTCTCTCTCCAAAGCCCCCTACTTAATCTCCAGAGTTTTAAAGGTCTGTTACTGTCCTAGCCAGGTAGCTCAGTTGGTTAGAGTATTGTCCCAATTCCCCAAAGCTGTGGGTTTGATCTCCAGTCAGGGCACATGCAAGAATCAACCAATGAATGCATAAGTAAGTAGAACAAATTGATGTTTCTCTCTCTCTCTCTCTCTCTCTCTCTCGCTCTCGCTCTCGCTCTCGCTCTCGCTCTCACTCTCAAATAAATGAAGGTGTGTTACCATGGCACTCATGCTACCCATTTTCCCACAATGGGTTTGTATAATTATCTAATCAGAACACAATTTTTAAAAACTTTTAAAAATAAAGGGCAACACCATAAAAATTCTAGAAGAAAATGCAGGCAACAAAATTTCAGACATCATACGCAGCAAAATTTTCACTGATACAACACCTAAGGCAAGAGAAACAAAGGAAAAAATGAACACATGTGATTACATCAAACTAAAAAGCTTCTGCACAGCAAAAGAAACAACCATCAAAACGGAAAGGGATCCCACTATATGGGAGACCATAATCACCAATGATGTATCAGATAAGGGGTTAATTCCCAAAATATATAGAGTGCTCATACAAGTCAACAAAAGGAAGACAAAGAACCCAATTAAAAAATGGGCAGAGGACCTAAGTAGACACCTCTCCAAACAGGACATACAAATGGCCAAGAGACATATGAAAAAAATGCGCAATGTCACTAATCATCAGAGAGATATAAATTAAAACAACTATGAGGTATCACCTCACACCTGTCAGAATGGCCACCATCAACAAAGCATCAAACAACAAGTGTTGGCGAGGGTGTGGAGAAAAAGGGACTCTAGTACACTACTGGTGGGAATGCAGACTGGTGCAGCCACTGTGGAAAACACTATGGTGTTACCTCAAAAAGTTAAAAATCGGCCCTGGCCGGTTTGGCTCAGCGGTTAGAGCATTGGCCTGTGGTCCGGAGAGACCCAGGTTCGGTTCCCGCTAGGGACACGGCCCTGGTTGGTCGTGCGGGAGGCAGCCACTCGATGTGTCCCTCTTGCATTGATGTTTCTCTCTCTCTCTCTCTTCCCCTCTCCCTCCCACTCTATCTGAACAAAAAGTGGAAAAGTGTCCTCGGGTAAGGATAAAAAAAAAAAAAGAAAGAAAGAAAAATGTCCTCAGGTGAGGATAAAAAAAAGTTAAAAATTGAACTGCTATTTGACCCAGTGATCCCCCTTCTAGGAATATACCCTAAGAAACCTGAAACACCAACCAGAAAGAATACATGTACCCCTATGTTCATAGCAGCACTATTTACAATAGCTAAGATCTGGACACAACCCAAGTGTCCATCAGTAGATGAGTGGATAAAAAAGCTGTGGTACATATACACAATGGAATACTATGCAGCTGTAAGAAAGATCTCTTACCCTTTGAGATGACATGGAAGGACCTGGAGAGTATTATGCTAAGCGAAACAAGCCAAGCAGAGAAAGAGAAATATCACATGATCTCACTTATTTGTGGAATATAATGAACTAAACAAACTGGTGAACAGAATTGACCCAGAGACATAGAGGTGGGGTACAGACTGACAAGCCTCAGAGGAGAGGGGTTGGGGGGGAGAGATAAACCACAGAACTTATATGCATGTATGCATGACCAATGGACATAGACAACAATGCTGGGGATGGGGTGAGGGGAATGGGGAGGAGGGTGTCAATGGGGGAAAAAGGAGAAACATCTGTAACAAAAACAAATTAATAAAAAAAATTTTTTTTAATAAAAGAATAAAATAAAAATAAAATGATCAAAGAAAAAATAAATAAATAAATAAATAAATAAATAAATAAATAAATAAATAAATGGCAACAATTCCAGAGCTGTCTCAGATTCACTCACACAGCCTGAGGCCTGAGAATAAAACATGCAGGAAAGTTATCTGTTTGTTTGGGGGGGAGGGTAGAAAAGATATGAAAATGTCATTGAGCACCAACTAAAAGTTTGTCTTGTATAAGAGAAAATAGAAAATAGACATCTTAGCCCAGCATCTGATGTTAGAATTATCTTGGAAATGATTAAGGTCAACCCTTCATTTTCAAATGAAAACAAAACAATAGCCCAGGAAGAAAGTAATTCAAGAGTATGCATTGCCCTGGCCTGTTTGGCTCAGTGGTTGGAGCATCAGCCCAGGGACCAAGGGGTCACGGGTTCAATTCCCAGTCAAAGGTATATACCCCAGTTTGGGGTCATGCAGGAGGCAACCAATCTATTATCTCACTCACATGGATGTTTCTCTCTCTCTACCCACCCCCTCCCTTCCACTCTATCTAAAAATTAATGAAAAAATTTCCTCAGGTGAGGATTAACCCAAAAAATTAATAAAAAGTACACATTAATTTTATTTTTATTTCTATATCCTCAGGAAAGTAATATAGCATGTATACACTGAAGACTACTAACCCAGAAGTCAAGAATTGCCTAAGTCATGACAGCTGACTTTGGCCTGCACCTCCCAGGAGGCCCCAGGGCCAGTGCACTCAGTGGACAGCTTCCAACCACATCGAAGCACCACCCAACCACCTCCACAAGTGACACACTCAAGAGGCGAACTCAGCAGGCACCAGAGTCCTGCTGAAGTAAGTCCTGTTCCATGGAGTGGGCCCTTGCACAGCTTATCCTCCACAGTGGTTACAGCCAGTCCTTGCAGCCAATGGGCCTGGGTGGTAAATCCCTCCCACTGACATGCTAACAGCAATCACAGCTCAACTACAACAAGAGGATGTACATAGCCCACATGGAGGTCAGCAGGGTGTGGGGTGCACCTGGAATGCCCAGCTTAGGTGAACAGGAAGGCTGTGCCACTGGACCCCACAAGACACCTACTATATAGGGCCACTCTAACAAGCCCAGAAGACATAGCAGTTCTACCTAGTACATAGAAACAAACACAGGGAGGCTGCCAAAATGAGGAGACCAAAAAACATGTCCCAAATGAAAGAACAGAACAAAATTCTAGAAAAAGACCTAAACAAAATGGAGACAAACAATCTACTAGATGCAGAGTTCAAAACACTAGTTATATGGATGCTCAATGAACTTAGGGGAAGAGTAGTTGAACTTAGTGAGAACGTCAACAAAGAGATAGGAAACATAAAAATAGAACTAGAAACCATAAAAAAGAACCAGTCAGAAATGAATAATAATACATTAACTGAAATGAAGACTACATTACAGGGAATCAACAGTGGAGTATATGAAGCAGAGGATCAAATCAAAGATTTGGAAAATAAGGAAAAAGAAACTCAATCAGAACAGCAAAAAGAAAATGAATCCAAAAAAATGAGGTTAGTATAAGGAGCCTCTGGGACAACTTCAAGCATACCAACATTCACATCATGGTGGTGCCAGAAGGAGAAGAGAGAGAGCAAGGAATTGAAAACCTGTGTAAAAAAATAATGATGGAGAGCTTACTTAACCTAGTGAAGGAAATAGACATACAATTCTAGGAAGCACAGAGAGTTCCAAAAAGATGAACCCAAAGAGACCCACACCAAGACACATCATAATTAAAATGCCAAAGGTTAAAGACAAAGAGATAATCTTAAAAGCAGCAAGAAAAGAAGCAGTTAGTTACCTACAAAGGGGCTCCCATAAGACTCAGCTGATTTCTCAACAGAAACTTTTCAGGCCAGAAGGGATTGGCAAGAAACATTCAAAGTGATGAAAAGCAAGGACCTACAATCAAAATTACTCTACCTGGCAAAGCTATCATTAGAATCTAAGGACATATAAAGAACTTCCCAGACAAGAAAGAGCCAAAGGAATTCATCACCACCAAATCAGTATTACATTAAATGTTAAAGAGTCTTCTTGAAAAAGAAGGAGGAGGAGGAGGAGGAGAAAAAAGATGACTAATAAAATGGCAATAAATACATATCTATCAACAATTGAATCTAAAAAACAAAATAAACGAGTAAGCAGAATAGAAACAGACTCATAGGTACAGAGAACATTTAAACAATTGTGGGAGGGCAGCCAGGGGGATGGGTGAAAAGGGTGAAGGGATTAAGAGGTATAAACTGGTAGTTACGGAAGTCATGGGGATGTAAAGTACAGCATCGGGAATATAGTCAATATTGTAATAACTATACGTGTTGTCAGATGGATGCAAGATTTATTGGGATGATCACTTAGTAAGTTGTATAAAGTCTAATCACTGGGTTGTACACCTGAAACTAATATAATATTGTATGTCAACTGTAATTGAAAAATGAAAATTATTTAAAGTAAAAAAAAAAAGAATTGCCTAAGTCAATGGACAACGGCTGCGTGTATCTTCGTAGCTTCACAATCAGAGGCTGCCAATGAATTTGAAAAAAGCACCCTGTATCATACTTGAAAGTATAATTAATAGTGTGGACCCCCTCTTTTTCCCCTCCTTTGAAGTACACTGGGAGACTTCTGACCTGGTTCTAATCTTGATTCTACCAGAGCAAATTATGTGACCGTGAGCCAATCACTTCACTGCCTTGACCCTCAGTTTCCTCCACTATAAACCCAGGATAAGAATCCTTCTTAACCTACTTCACAAGGGCATTCCCAGGCTTAAATAAAGTGACAAAATGAGACACTTTTAAGAACGTTTTGCCCCACATATGTATGTGATGCTGAAGAAACATTGGTGATGCTTTTACACAGCTCGTGTTTTTATGGAGTGCCCTGAATTTCCTGAAAGAGTCAGAATGGTCATTTTCTCTCAGAGGGAGCAAGATTTCACAGTTCAGATGGCAGATGCACTCAGCTAATTTCAGAAAACTGCTTTCTTTGATCATGGGCCATGTAATACCCAGAATGTCCAGAGCTCTGGAGATGACTTCTGCTCCCAGCTTCTGTCTTCCCTTCTAAGAAAGGGAAAGAGGGTGACTACTACAGAGCCTCCTTTAAGCAAAGTGTGGGGCCAGACACTTCCTTCACTTTATCTTATTTCAATCTCACAACAGCCTGTGAGGTAGGTATTATTTTCATCTTAATTTTACAGGTGAGAAGACTGAGGACCAAATCAGTGACATGAATTTCACAAGGTCTTAGAGCCCAATATGATGGACATCCAAGGGACAGAAGGGGAGGTCAAAAGACCATGTTGACTTTCATCCTTCCCCAGGCATTCTCCTCTGAACCTCTATGAAGAGGCACAGTGGAGTCAGGCCCCTAACCCTCTCACTGAGAACTCAGGAACAGCGTATGCATGTCTGCATCATGGGTGTATTTCAGATTTCTCCCTTCTCCTCTGGGAAACTGGTCTTTAATCTGAATTAACATTTTTCATTCCCTTCCTATGTTTTTATTGATTTTTGAGAGAGAGAGAAAGAGAGAGAGAGAGAGAAACATCGATCGGCTGCCTCCTGCATGCCCCCTTCTGGGGATCGAGCCTGCAACCCTGGCATGTGCCCTGATCAGTAATCAAACCAGGACCTCTCAGCCCATGGGACAATGCTCAATCCATTGAGCCACACCAGCCAGGCCTAAGATTTCTCTTTACGGGGGATGTTTGGCCCTTGCCATTTCTCAGGGAATTACACTTCCTGGATTGGGGCACAGGAGAATGTAGGGCTTGTATAGTCAGACTATTTTATTTCTGGGACTCTGGTAAATATTTAGACATGGGCCTTGCTCCAGACTCATCATAATTTCTGTTTACTCTACATCAGCTCACATCCCCCCATGGACAATGGGTGCCTTTCACTCATTATCTTCACCAACACCTCTCCTTGCTCCAAAAACCAAAGAGATAGGGAACCAGGAAAACACTGCCAAAATTGGAATTTTCCCACACTTGGTTTATTTGTTGTGGGGTGACTATTACAGAGCCTCCTTTAAGCGAAGTGTGGGGCCAGGCACTTCCTTCACTTTATCTTATTTCAATCTCACAACAGCCTGTGAGGGAGAGGGAGAGAGAGAGATAGAAACCAATGAGCAAGAACATCGATTGGCCACCTCCTGCATGTCCCCCACTGGGGACCTGGCCCACAACCTGGGCATGTGCCCTGACTGGGAATCGAACCAGCGACCTCTTGGTGCATGGGTTGACACTGAACCACTGAGCCACACCATCTGGGCATTACTGCATCTCTTGATTGTATCATTTCTCTTACGCTTGATTTAAATCTTGCATTGTTTTATAAATTTAGTATAGCTTAATTATACAGTGTTTATGGTGGATGATCATGCCCTAGGCCTTCACATTCACTCCTCACTCACTCACTGACACCCTGAGCAACTTCCAGTCCTGCAGCTCCATTCATGGTCAGTGCCCTATACAGGTGCACCATTTTTTATCTTTTATACTGTATTTCCAATTGCCTACAGTATTTATCACAGTGACATGCTGTGCAGGCGTGCAGCCTAGGAGCCGCAGGCTGGACCATACGGCTCAGGTATGCAGTTGGCTGAGTTATCCAGGTGTGTGTGTGTGTGTGCTCTTCGATGTTCCCACAATGACGACATCACCTAATGACGCCTTTCTCAGAACACGACCTCATCAAGTGGTGCGTGACTGTGATTTACTTTTTCCTTTCTCTGTCAGTGGAAGTGCTAATGTGTCAGATGGGGAGGGCAGCCAGAGGGAAAGGAGAAGGCAGGAGCTTAGTACTGACTGGATGACTGGAACTTGGCGACACACCAGTCAGCTGATGCCCAGGAACACAAAGAGTACATGGGCTGGTTGAGTGGCTGTGTATTAATCCAAGAAACCCAGAGGAAGAGACTAAGCCGTAAAGAATGAAAGGAAAGTAGTCTCATCATACAGAGAGAGAAGGAGGGAGGGAGGGAGGGAGAGGAAGTGAGGGAGGAAGAGAGAAAGAAAGGATGAGGGGGAGAAGAGGAGAAAAAGGAGGAGGCCGGAGGGAACAGGTCATTTAAGAGCAAGGTGGCAACTGGCACACTAAGCAAAACCCTCACACGGGAGAAATAAAATCCATATCTATGGGAACTGCCAAGCTTTGTAAAAGTTTGAGTCAAACTGAAAAAAGTCAAGTGTTTCAGACAGTGAAGAAGTATGACCACCCCATTCTTTACCAAGGGGTTCAATGTGGGCTGAAATTGGGCACTCTGATTTGGGCCAGGCTTGCATTTCCAGTTTTACTACCATGAGACTAAAAAAAAGAAGAAAAAAAAGCCTAAATAAATAAATAAGAACTTTCTCTGTTTGCAGGAACAGAGATGTGGAACGCTGTTGGAGGCAGGCTTTGACTTGGACCCAGAACCTTCCTAACCTCCTGAATTCTTACCACTGCCTATGCAGTGTGGCCACTGCGCCAGAGAACAGAATGTGGGCTGGGATGTCAGGTGATATCAACAAGGGGGTCCAGCATGAGGGTCTGGGGACAAGTCTGTCTCCTCCCTCCCATTTATTTAATTCAGAACATATTTGTCAAGTGCCTACTAGAGGCAAGGCCCTGGACTAGGTGTTGGAAGAGATTTGATAAAAGAGAGAGAGAGATGAAGAAAAACGTGGGCTTGGCCCTGGGGGAAAGGAAAGAACACTTAGCTATATGCAAATGGGAAGCAAGCAGAACAGGAAGAAAGGGCCACCTGGACTTGGCAGTCACCTCCACCCAGGCTCATGAATGCCAAGCACTTGTCTGTCTTCTGTCTATGTCTTCCTCAGCCTTGCTCCCTTGGTGAGCTCTCTGCCTCTTCTGTGTCCATTTGCCTTATCCCCGTTCTTCCTCTCTCTTTCGTGAGTTCCCACCCAGGTCTCAGGCCTGCCAGGCTCTTTCAGGATGCCCAGTGGCCACTCTGGTAGCATTCTATGTGGCTGAACTTTAATTGGATCATTAGGTTTTAGAGACTTAAGATACAATCGGATACATTTTACTCAAGAGAGTTTAAGACGTGTGAGAAGCTGTCCTCTTTCCTCAGAGAACATTTCCATCAGGGTTTCTGGTCAGCCCTAAATGAAAGAACGTATTGGTTTTCAGGCAAACCTTTAGACCATACCTGCTGGTCTCATAAATTGTCATCTCAAAGGACAAGGAGACAGAGACCTGAATAACCAGAAGAACAGAAAGAGTACTCGCTCTGGCATTCTCTTGGGTGAACTTGGGCAACCCATGTGGTTACTCATCATTCACACTGGATCGCTGCAATTCAATCAGATGGTGATGTGGCAGACCTTCAAAAACTTCTGGTTGAACAAAGACAAGAGGTAAACCTGAGCATTTACTGTGTGCCAGCCACTGTTCTGAGACTGTGCGTGTGTCCTCACAACTTCAAGTAGGTACTAATATCCCTGTCATCCAGATAACAAATGTAAGGCACAAAGATGTTTAGTAACTTATCCAGGGCCACACAGCTAGTAAGGGGCAAGAGGCTGGATTCGAACCTAAGAAGCCTGACTCCAGAGCCCAGGACTAAACAAATGAGGGTCTACAGGCCGAATCTGGCCCCCACCTGTTTTTGTAAATAAAGTTTTATTGGAACATAGCCCCGCCTATTCATTTATGCATTATCATGGCTGCTTTCATGCCAGCAGCAGAACTGACTAGTTGTGATAGAAATCACATAGTCTCCAAAAATATTTACAATCTGGCCTTTACAGAGAAAGTTTTCAATTCTTACCCTAAATCACTTTGATACAGTCCTCTAGGATGATTGTTTAATGATAAAGGAAGGAAAGAAACTATAGCTATTGGGAGACACAGGCATTCCATTTTCAAGACCCTCACCGGTGACGGACTGACGAGCATGCCCACACCCACTTCCCTTGTGCTTGTTCCCTCCTCTGTGGTGTGGAATCTTAGAATTTTATTCCTGGGAGAGTCTTTGAGACCCTCAATCTGACTGTCTCATTACAGAGGAGACTCTCTGAGGTTCAGAGTGGTTAATGATTTGCCTGATGTCACAAAGCTGGGAGGAGCCAAGTCCTTTGGTTTCTGTGAGGTTCTCCACTCCCTTTGGAGTGCTTACTTATGTGCTGAAAGGGGTTGTGGAAGTGTTGGCTCGGCCCCAATGTGCCCACACCCATGGAGTTGCCTCTGGTATGTGTGACCGAACTCTCCTCCAAAGCAAGAGTCCTCCACTGGGCTGTGTACCTGGGGCCCTGCCTCTCAGTAATTTCTGGTACCACTAGCCAGGGAGCGGGAAATTTCCCCTTCTGAGCTCACATTCTGTTCACATCTCTCATATCCCCAAATAATCGTTACAACACAGCACACAAATAAAACTTTATTTACAAAAACAGGTAGGGGGCAAGATTTAGCCTGTAGACTCTCATTTGTTTAGTCCTGGGCTCTGGGTTCAAATCCGGCTTCTTGGGTTCAAATCCAGCCTCTGCCCCTTACTAGCTGTGTGACCCTGGATAAGTTGCTAAATATCTCTGTGCCTTACATTTGTTATTTGTATAACAGGGATATTAATACCTACTTGAAGTTGTGAGGACACACGCACAGTCTCAGGACACATGCTGGCCTCATGTGTGACTCAGGCTGCCGAGGGCCTACCTGGCTGGCTCCCTCCGTGAGCTGATTCTGGTAGTAACCCAGCCCTGGAGGTCTTGCTCCTCCTCTCTGATTGTTCCTCACTCCTATCTCCGGGCCAAGGCGCAAGCCATTTCTCTCTCCCGGCCTTATTAACTTTTTAGGAACAGGGTCTTTTTCCAAAGCTCCTGGATCTTCACCTGTTATAGGTTATAACCACTCCTTTCAAAGTCCCAAAGCCCTCACGAATGCCCCCTACTGGCCTCTCCTCTGTCCAATCTCTTTTCAGACTTTACAAGCAGTGATTTCCTCCTGCTTTTTTTCATGGGTGACTACCCAAGCCCTCCCGGCCTGGGATGTATCAACTCAAGGTCAACTCAAGTCCTCTCTTTCTAAAATCCCCTAGGACTCTCTTTCCAAGGCTCCTCTGGTTGCTCACTCCCCCTATAGCAGAAAGCAGGGGAAAAGACAGATAAAGGGGGCAAAGTGTCCCACGGGAGGGTTTCTGCCTCAGCCAACAGTCTGAAAGAGATGTCAGACTGGAGGCCCCGTAGCCCTGTGCTGTTCTCCTTGGGCCAGTACGTTTGAGAACTGATATCCCAGCTATAAACTTCCAGGCCAACACACAGGCTTGAACTGACTTTGTATTTTGATACCAAGGGAAATTTAGAAGTATAGGTTTAACACAGTTTAAACTACTTTTCAATTACGGAGACAAAGTACTTAGATTTGTATTTTCTCGCATAACATGTGTTCCTTTCAAGCTTGTATCACAATAATGTTTCTAAACCATTTTAAATTTTAGAATAGAAATCACCATGCTTATTGTACTTCTACACTAGCAGTTTTTAAAACGTTGTGAGTCAGCAGGACCTGGTCCTCAAACAAAATCCTAGCAGATTCCCCTTTTATAAAACATAAACGTTGGTTTGCTGGGAAAGAGGGGAGGACAGCCGGGGAGGACAGCCCCAAGGCATTTCCGCAGCACTTGAAGGTCATATTTTTAAAAACCACTACTTGAGAATATAACCATACTTCACTGAATTGAAAACACCAACGATTGTGAGGCATACCGTGTAGAATGAAGAAAGAAACGTGGCATGCCAGTGACTGATTATAACACAAGCCAATTTCAAAGATGTTAAAGTGTGGTCAGTGGGTAGGTGGAATTGATGATTTGTAGCAGCATAAATAAATATATGCATAAATCACGTTCATTTAGTCACACGGTGAATCTGAAAGTTAGATGTCAGTGACGCGACGACAATCACTTCACATAAACGCTAACTTCCATCTGCAGGACTAAGTGCTGCCTGCGTACCCGACAAATGCCAGCTGGGGGGTCACCTTGGCACTCCTGGCCTTTCCTCCATATCGTAGTGTTCCCACTTATTGAGCACTTGCCAAGCAGAGTGCTGAGTGCTGCAGGTGCAGCGTCTCATTTAAACCTTACAAGAACCCTCCACGGCAGGTATTACCCTCCTCTTTTATAGAGATAGAGATTGAAGCTCAGGGACGCTCTGCAACTTGTCCTAAGTCACACAACTAGTAAATGTGGCAGGTCAGATGTGCTGACTTCAAAGCCCATATTGTTCTATTTTCTCAAATATTCTAGAAAATTCTAGAGTTGGGAGAGACGTGGAGGTCACTGCTTCCCCATTTAAGAATCTCTCTTCTCGCCCTGGTCGGTTTGGCTCAGCAGTTAGAGCATCAGCCTGTGGTCCGGAGAGACCCAGGTTCGGTTCCCGCTAAAGGCACATACCTCGGTTGCAGTTTGTCCCCAGCCCCAGTTGGGGTTGTGTGGGTGGCAGCCAGTCGATGTGTCTCTCTCGCATCAATGTTTCTCTCTCTCTTCCTCCCTCTCTCCCTCTCACTCTATGAATGCAAAAGTGTCCTCAGGTGAGGATTAACAAAAAAAAAAAACAAAAAAATCTCCCTTCTCACCCTGGCTGGATTGGCTCAGCGGTTGGAGTGTCGGCCCACAGACCAAAGAGTCACAAGTTCGATTCCAGTCAAGGGCACGTACCCCGGTTGCAGTTCATCCCTGGCCTTGGTCAAGGTCGTGCAGGAGGCAACCAATCAATGTGTCTCTGCCTCATTGATGTCTCTCTCACATCTCTCTGTCTCTCTCTCCCTCCCACTCTATCTGAAGATAAATGGAAAAATATCCTCAGGTGAGGATTTAAAAAAAAAAAAAGGAATCTCCCTTCTGAGCATCCTTAACAGATGGTGATATTTCAGCAAGTCTGACCAGATAGAGAAGAGCCTACCCAAAGAAGTGATTATCAAACCTGCCCAATCATCAAAAGCACCTAGGAAGCTTTCAAAAATGCAGATTCCTGGGGCCTTCTTGTAAGGTCTGCCCCACCCCCAAATAGGTCTGGAACACAGCCCAGGAATCTGCATCTTTAGAAAGCACATCCAGGTGATTCTGATACATGGGCAGGTTTAGAAACCATTAATGCAACCTCATGATGGCTTAAAAGCAAATTATTGTTAGGGGAAGAAAAGCTGAGTTTCAGCCTCATCAAGGAAGCACAAAGAAAGAATGACGTGATGTTCTGTTGGTTAGAATAATTCAATACTGAGACATGAGAAAGAAAAACACCACTCACAGGAAATCGCACATGAACCATTGAACCCTGCCTGCTTTGGGTGGGGCTAATTCCTCTTACCAAACAACTCTCAGCCCAGACCCACACCTGGGCACTGTCAGGAAGAGAGACATTGCTGGTTCCAGTGGAAGGTGGTCCCAGGCCTAACTCAAAATGCCATGTCTCCTACAGTGGTTCTGCCCCATGCTTCCCCCGTCATTGGCTTCCCCAAGACCCGGAGACTGAAAGCTAAGATCTTAATCCCAATAAATCAACGCTAGGATTTTTACATGTAGAGACGTAAGTTTTCTGTCATCATGGGGGAGGGGGTCAGGAGAAGAAAAGGGGGCAAACTGAGGTTGGATGAGCCCTGGCAAGTTTATTATAGTGAGGACACTGAAGCATTAGATGGGGTGCCGGTACACTATTTTCAAAAGAATTAAAGTGAACTTCAAGGTTCTATTTAGCTCTCTAATTCAGCAAATATCAAGTCCACTAAGATTTCATTTCCAGCTTGGGCTCTGAAACCTGTAGAGCGGCACTGTTCAATAGAACATTCTACCATGATGGAAATGTCCTAGGTCTGCCACCATCCAGTATGGTAGCCACTACCCACATGTACCTATTAAGTACTAGAAATATGGCTAGTGTGATTCAGGAAAAAAAATGTTTAATTTTATCTCATTGTAATTTCAATTTAAAGAGCCAATATGATTAGTGGCTACCATATTGGACAGTGCAGTTCTAGAGGGACTATCCCAGCCTTGTCCTGAACTCGGTGGTCTGAGCTGCCTATTCAACAACAGTGTTTAGGAAATCACCAAAGTCCAAAGCATGAGAACACAAAAGCCCTGACAAAAAACAGGAAGGAGGCATCAGAATATGTATGCCTCTACCCCACTGTGGTGTCAAGAGAGACCACCATGAGGGACCCACCACAGAAATCAGTCTCTGCCCAGTATTCTTGGTCACCTTAAGGATAAAGCAAAAATGGCTTCAGGGGTAATTGAAGCAATAGTGATAATGCCAATGATTAAAATCCGTCTCAAAACAACCAATCAAAGGCCAAATGTGGTGTGATTTCCTCATAACTTCTGTCTGTGCTATGCATGACAGTGACTTTACTTTCTTGTTTCTCTTCCTCCAATCAACTCATTGCTGCCCCTCTCTTCTCACTGTGTGTATGCTTCATTACCCCCTCTTTCACCAGCCACTCTTGCTTGTATCTTAAGCCCAAGGAATTGCACAATTTGGTCAACCAGTCGTTTTGGTGAGAACTCTGGATCGAAATGGTCACTGGGCTAAACTGATGAACCAGCCAGAGCCCTGTGTTGATAGGATGGAAGGGACCTCCCCATTTCTCTTCAGTCCACTCACATGTCCTTTGGTTGGGATAGTTCTGCCCATGTGTACGTGTCAGGGAAAGCACCTCTTAACTATACAAAACGCACTAACTTGGGAACAGTAGGGGCTCCTCTTCCATCCATTCAACAAGTATGTCCCGAGGGCCTCCCTGTATCAGGCACTGCATTGGGCTCCTATAGTTGGACAGATAAAGTCTTTCTTCCATGGGACTTATAGTAGCAAAAAGGTAGCAAAAGAGCTACTACTTAGTAAGTCTCCACCTCATAAGAGGTGTCCACTTGTCATAACACTCCTAGAAGGTAAATGTAGATACAGAAGTGGAAGCTCAGATTTGTCGCCCATCTCCTCAGTCTGTGTGCTTTTTGCTTCTCTTCATTGCCTGCTTGTGCATTCTCTTCCTCTAAGTCTTCAAGGATTCCAAACATCCTCTTAAAGGCTGTCCCCTTACCACAAAAGAGTAAGGGTGTCCAGAAAACCTGGTGAGCCAGAAGCCCATTATCAGGAGTCTAAGGCAGAAAGGAGGAATTACCGCCACCCCAACCCGAGAAGAATATGGCCTCCTACCGGGAATATCATAGTTAAACAGTATTTCAGAGAAAACTTACCGGCCACCACACCATACTTCGTCCTGCCAGGAAGAAGCCTCCAACGGTCCCACGATTAGTGGAAAACATAGCCTGAAGAGGAAAGGGTCAAAATTTTAACAGAAAACTAGAACAGAGGGCTTGTCAGCCAAAAGAACACGCCTCCCCTTATACTCCAGCTTTCTTCCACCCACTTCACGTTCTGAAGCACTTCCCCGGTCCTCAGACCCCTGGGGCTCCAGGGAGGAGGCAGGGACCTCCACTTGACAGACAAGGACCCTGAGCTCAGCTCGCAAGGTTAAAGCAGCTTGCCCTGGCGCTAACTCTGCAGTGAGCCTATGGTGTGGCATCGAGCAATTCACTCCACCTGGATCTGTTTGCTTCTCTGCTAAGTAAGGGGAAATTAAAAAGTTTATGGTTTTTTTACAAGCATACTCAAGGTGGGTGATGAAGTATCATAGCTTTTAAAAGCACCATTTGGTATGTGAATTATATCTAAATAATGCTGAAGAAAGAAAGAAAGGAAGGGAGGGAGGGAGGGAGGGAGGAAGAAGGAGAAAAGAGAGGTGGGGAGGGAGGGAAAAGAAGCTATAGGAATGCATGGCACTCATATTTAATATTACATAAAAGACTAAACATTCAAACTCAACTCAAAACTTTCTTCTTTGAGTCCTGCTGGTGTGGCTCAGTGGTTGAGCGTTGACCCATGCACCAAGAGGTCACCGGTTCAATCCCCAGTCAGGGCATATGCCCAGATTGTGGGCCAAATCCCCAGTAGGGGCATGCAGGAGGTGCCCAATCGATGTTTCTCTCTCTCTCTCTCTCTCTCTCTCTCTCTCTCTCTCTCTCTCTCTCTCTCCCTCTCATTTCCTCTCTTTCTCTCTAAAATCAATAAAGGAAAAAAAACTTTTTTTTTATTTTAAACTTCCTTCTTTGAGGCTGTAGGTAGGAGCGTACTGCAGAATGATTATTATTATGAATCCGGAGGAAGGAGGAGGTTCCTTCTGTCTAGGGTGTCAGGAAAGGCTTCACAGAGAGGGCAGCATTTCAGCAAGTCTTGAAAAAGGAGGGGGATTTACTAGTCAGAGAAAAGAAGGAAAGACATTTCAAACTCCAGGAACAGCAGGAGTGAGGATCCAGAGGTGGAACCTCACCGATGTGGGGAGCAGGGAAAGGCGAATAATGTTGTCTGATAGGCCTGGTTAAGGCATAGGAATGGGGAGAGTGCTGAGAAGTGGGAACAGACCACAGGCCCTCAGATGCCAGGCTAAGAAGTGTAGGGTTTATTCCCTAGGCTGTGGGAGCCACTGAAGGTTTATGAGAGAAGAATGACATGCATTTTCAATAAATGACCACCAGCCCCTCTCACAGCTCCTTGGAATGTTGCCTCTGAACCTTCAGCTCATTCCTAGTGCAGCTCAGTCCCCCAGAACAAAGGGAGGACTATGTCTTCCCTGGCCTTCCTTCCCCTTGCTCTCTCTATGTCAAAGGCCTTCCCTTAGCTGAAGCTTGCTAATGTCCCTGAAAATGACTTAGCCCTGTCAGAGGTATCTATGTTTTCACAGGTGACCTCTGAGGTTAGAGAGTATCGCTGGACCAAATGAATTAACCTCTGATGGTGACATTTCAGGCACTTAGAAATCCACCAATTATTCAGCAAAGTGTCTGCTCCAGATCGCACATTGCTGCGCTCAGACTGCAGAGATGTACTGGACTTCGTCCTTCAGGGAGCAGGGCCATTCATGCATCCAAACAATTCACATAGACTTGGTGCACAGCCCTGTGTCCTAGGCAGTGCCAGAGAGAGCACAGCTCAGATCTTTCTGGACTCCCGGCAGGGTCCTCCCTCCCATAGGACATACTCTTAGGGCCTCTGTTGTGGTTTTTCTGGGAATTGGAAGAACCAATATACCCAAGGAGCAGAGGAGGTAGCTAGGGCCGAAACAGAAATAAGTCCCAAGAACTCAGGCTCCAGCAGTTGGCCAGGGAAAAAACATTCCGAATGTCATTATGAAGCTGAAGAAAGTTGATACCCCCAGACAAGGTTGGAGGGATAGGAAAAGTGGGTTTGGAGCCCAGACACAACATTTCCAAGCTGGTCTTAGAAATGAAGAGCTTAGAGGAAGAATATGAGGACTAGAGTGGGAAGCTGGAATAATTCAGGAATCATGTTGGGGATGGGGGAAAAAAGGTGAGGAGAGGTATCTACACTCAGCCTTTTCCTCTCTGAAATATTCATCCCTCATCTCCAAAAGCCCAGGCCCTGAATACCTATCTATCAAGGATCCTCTATATGCCACCTTCCCCATGAAGCCTCATCTGACACTCTCCCAGAGATGTCTCCTCCTCCTCTCCCTGAACAAAAATAATGTCTCTCCCCTGTGAACATCTAGAGAACTCCAGCTATACCTCGTACACACCTCTTATAATCTTTTTTACTTTATATTACAAATTTTCTTTCCAGCTTTATTGAGGCATCTAAACAAATAAAAATTGAATATATTTAAGGTGTACAACGTGATGTTTTGACTTCCATATTCATTGCCAGAAACAGGGGAGTGGGGGAAATGGAGAGATGTTGGTCAAAGGTACAACGTTTCGGTTATAAAATTACTAAATTCTGGAGATTTAATGTACAGCATGGGGAGTATAGTTCATAATACTGTACGGTATTGTTAAATTCACTGAGAGTAAATCTTAACTGTTCTCACCAGAAAAAAATATTGCAACCATGAGAGGTGATGGATGTGTTAATTAGCTTGACTGTGGTCATCGTTTTACAAATATTTAATCCCCCATAGTGCTTAATATAATGCCTTGTGTATGGTGCACATTCAGTAAAAAGTTACATGGATGGGATTCTCAGTTCCTTCAGGGTCCACTCCTCCCCCTTCCCCCACCCTTAACACTCTTTATGGAAGTGAGCAACACCCCTACCCCAGGCAGGGGTTCTGCAAAGAGTGTCAGCAGCATCCAGTAGGGGCTTCCTGGGTTGTGCATGGCGGCTCCTGTACTCTGCCTCCTTTCTCCCCGCTGTTCACTACCTACAAATAGGAAGACACTGTCTCCATGAGCACAGGTTGCTCTAAGGTTCAACCATGCATTAAATTGGCCTTTGCAACTAGAAGAGAATGATTTCACTATTGCAGGTCTCAGGAGCCAAAGCAGCACGATTACTGACCCGCATGTTTTTTCCTCAATGGAATAAAAATATCATTGAGCAAAGGTAGGTACTTCAGACCTTCGGAGTTTATGAAAGTGGGGATGTTGGGCTGGAGAAGAGAAGACTCAGTGGGCCTGTCATCTTCTGAGATGTAAAGTGGGAGAGACTCACTGAGTGTGGCCTGCAGAAGGCACAACCAGACACGATGGAGAAGCTCCGGGACATCAGATCTGAGCTTGGAACAAGGAGGAATCTCCTCACTGTCAGAGGTGTCCAGAGATGGAAATGGGGCCACTGGGAGAGCTTTGGCTACAAGTGTCCTAGTGAAGTGCTGACAAGTTGTCAAGATGATTCTGTCAAGTGGTTTAAAGAGACTCAGCATAGGATGAGGATAAACTGTAGACCCTCACTTTACAAAAATATGTGAGGAAAGAAGGAATTCAGCACCCCCAGGACACTGCCACAGCAATGCAAGTGGTGGTAAGGACCCTGGAGAGGAAATTCCCAGAGAAAAATAGTGTCTTAGGAAGGGGGAAAGGTGAGATAGTACAAAGAGCATTGCCTTTGGAATCTTAAGACCTGAGTTCTAGTCCCAGCTCTGGTGCTGATTTATCTGAGTGACTTCCAGTCACCTTCACTGACCCTCATCTGAAAATGGAAATGTCACCACCCCCACCCCCAAGAAGCCATTGCTACTTAGGCATCCAATGACACTATTAGTACAAATGATCACATAAGGCAGGGATCAGTAAGTGTTTTCTGTTAATAAAAAGGGCCAGATAATAAATAGGTTTTGTGGGATACATATGATCTCCACCACATATTCTTGTTGTTTTGCTTTTTTACAACCTCTTAAAAGTGTAAAAACCATTCTTAACTTGTGGGCCACACAAAACAGGCTGTGAGCCAGATTTGGCCCATGGTCATAGTCAACAACACTTGGCATAAAGGGTTTAAGGATAGCTTAATAAAATCTCCCAAAAGAATAAGGTAAGAGGTTCAGCCTAAAAGTATACAAAATCCCCCAAGAAACAAACTGAGAGGCAGTGAAAGGAAAATGGAAATATACAGTTGACCCTTGAGCAATGTGGGGGTTAGGGGTGCCAAACCTCACAAAATTGAAAATCCACATATAAATTTTGATTCCTCAAACACTTAACTACAGTTGTCTCTCAGTATCCATGGCTTGGTCCCAGGACCCCCTGTGGATACCAAATCCACCGATGCTCATGTCCCTTATACAAACTGATAGAGAAAATGCATACAATCAGCCCTCTGTATTTGCAAATTCCCAACCGAGGATTGAAATAGTTTTCTATCCGCAGTCAGGTGAGTCCACAGATGTGCAACCCCAGGATACAGAGTGTCGACCAAATATTTATTGAAAAAATCTGTGTATAAGTGGACCCACGGAGTTCACACACGTGTTGTTCAAGGGTCAACTGTACACTGAAAAATAAGCTTGAGCCCCAATATGATTGAATGAAGTAGCATTGGAAAAGGATAAAACAGAACCAAATAGTGTTGGAAGAGATGGGGATGGGGACAGAGGGACAGTAGCTGCATCTTTTCTAAGTTGAGAAAGCACAGCAGGGCTGGCTCACTCTGTCCCTGCAGCCCAGAGATCATACAGGAATCAGGATGCCTGTCCTTGAACCAAGCCACTCTTGAAGCTCCAAGAGAAAAAAGAGGAATGTAAACTGGAAGAAAGCCAGCCTGTTCAATGATCAGGGTCCAGAGACACTGGCTAATGGGGAAAGAGCAAGCATGGACAAATACTAGCAGGCTGTTAGATAGCATTTAACAGGACAAGTGCTTCTGATTCGAAGATATTTGAAGAGTGTCAACACCATAATCAGCAGGACTGGCAGGGCTAAATAAAATGAGATTGCTGAAAGGGATGGAGATTATCCGTGATTGCCTGGGAAACAGGCACTACGACACAGCTAGCAAATGATGGAGTCACATCTTGGCTCCAGCACTTATAAGCTGTGGAGGGGTGGGAGGAGGAAGGCAGGCACAGGAGCAAAGTACCTGGTGTCATATAAAAGATACATGACTTCCAGGAATAATTCCATGTATTGCAACCGCAAACAAATCACAACCACTTGGGGTTTCGATGTCCTCTTCTGTGAAATGGGGACTAACATTCCTGCCCTTTCTGTCTCGTGGCTTTTTGTCAAGATGTCCTACCCAGCTGACCACTTTTGTCCACTTTACTTAAAAGAACAAAAATAATTCAGGGCCTGGGTCATACCCTCGAGGGCAAATAATAACAGTGTTTTTAAAGATTTCTAGCATCCATCATGCACTTTCAGATTCATCTCTGCAGATCCTCTCAACAGCCTGGGGGAGTCATAGGATAGGTAAGATTGTGTCCATTTTACAATTAAGTAAACTGAGGCTGAGGCGGGTTACCCAAGGTCACATGTCTGAAACCATGCCAAAGCCGTTACTAAACTTGAGAATCCTAGCTCCTAGTTGGACACTTATGAGAAGCGGAGGGATTAGAGAAAGAGTCAGCCACACCAACCCCTTGTGACACCTAGGGAGGCTTTTAGTCATATCTAGTTTCTACAATGACTTTAAAAAAAAAAAAAAAAAAAAAAAAAAACTTTCTTTTATCCCTAAAAATAAACTCTGTGGCCATGGAAGGGTTAATGTCCACCTTCATCTCCTCCTGGCCTGCCACCCTCCATGAAAGCCTTTGAGAGTGGCTGGAATTCTTGCACATTTAAAACACCTCCTCTTCTGGTTGATGGGTGTGCCAGAGTCTGTCACAAGTGAAATTTCCATGTTCCAGGCTTCTAAGAACAAGTTTCTCTGGTTTGGTGTGTCCCCGGAGTCCCAAAGGGGAGCCAGACGCATTTCCCTCTTCCCCTTGCCAGGATCCCCTCCAGTCTTCCTCCTCCTCCTCCTCCTCAACCCAGAATTCCCACCTCTCACTCACTCCAGCCCTGGGATCCCATGGCACAAGGCCTCAGGTCAGCCTATCCCAGGAGGGGGACCCCAGGCAGCACCCCTCCTTAGGCTGCCCCACGGCACCTGCAGCTGGCAGAGGCTTGTGTCCTTCCCCATCCACAGTTTCTTTTCCATCCGAACTGGATGACTAAGAGGCAGCACAAGCCTGAGGACCCTCCCTGCAGCTCCAGGCTGGCACTGTCCTGCCCCTCCCACCCTCGTTCTCTGCTCACAGCTCCCAGTGTCCATCTCCGTGTGCTGGCCAGCGCCCCTCTCACTTCCGCTCGCTGCTTTCCCTCCGCACCTGACACTGTGCCCCCTGACTTCTCTTAAGCGCTTCCAAGTCATTTCCTTTCTGCTCCACACACTCTTAAGGCCGTCCTCCCTCCCCTCCTCACAGCTCCCCCAGACCCTTGCTCCTCCGTGCGCCTCCCCCTTGCCCTCCCGTTGGCCCTCGCTCCGTCGCGAGTGTCCCCCACATACCCACAGCCCGACAGCCATGACCACCACGAAGTAGATGACGATGACAGAGATGTCGGCAGCATTGCGGATGCGCTCGTGGGGCGCGAGGGGTGCAGGAGTCACGGTGGTCACGGGGCTCCAGGTGGTACTGTCCATGGCAGCGGTGGCGACGAGATGTCCCTCTCGCCGAGGCCACTCGCTCCTTATAAGGCCTCCGGGTTAATGATCAGCCCCGGAGGAGGGCAGGAGGGCACCCGAGAAGTCGTGCAGCCCGGGGAGGTGGTGCAGGACCTCTGCGGTGGCGCAGGACCTCTGCGCGGCACCTGCCGTCGGGGAGCAGCTCCGCACGCAGAGCAGGGAATGAGGAGCGAGCAGAGCTGCTGGAGGGGTGGCAGCTGACAGGTAAAGGTTTACCTGCCGGGAGGGGCCGGCCAAGGGGTGGTGCCTGGCACAAAGGCCGGCTGTGCTCCCGCAGCGGGCACCCTGCTGGGCCACCTGGACTGCCTCCCGGCCACTCCCCAGCAGAGGAGCGGCTCCATTGCGAACCAGAATGCCTGAGGTCAAGAGCCAAAAGTCTTCAGTCACCTGCCACCTGCCCTTTTACCAGTCCCACGCCCTCTGTGGACATGGTTTCTCCAGGTGTAAAATGGATGCAGGACTGTTTCCCAGAATCAGCCAAGCTCTTGTTCTCCGTGGAGAACCTTACCAGGAGGACCGGAAGTTGTTGAATGATGCTGGTAAAACGTTCAGGGCAATTGCAACCTCTTGGCCACTGGATGGCCACCCACCTACCCACATTTCTGACTCCCCTTCCACAGCCTGCAGTCCTCAGGGGCACTGTTACCCCACCGTAAGGAGGAAGAAACTGAGACTAGGAAAGGGAATCCCTCTTTCCTTGCCCTGTGCTTCACTCAATAATGTGATTGGGGGCCCTTCCCAGTCAGGCAGGAGGAAAAATAATAGAGAATCCTTTCCAGGGAGCTCATCAAACCCTGACCCTTCCTGGGGACTCAGCCCATCTGGAAACACGTGTCTAAGCCGAAAATTGGGGCTCAAAACAGAGATGGCTGAGAGGACGCATGACTCACCCAAGGTCACACAGTGAGCCAGTGATAAATGTGGCCCTGCGGCCCAGGCAAGGGCAGGCCTAGTTCAGAAGACGGTTGGGGGATGCTCTCAGAGGCTGATGCTGGAGGCACAGAGCAACCCTTTTGGACAGGGGCCCGGGGAGGGGGAGAGCCTTGCTGGGGCGATGAGGTACAGGGAGGAGGAAGACCACACAAACCCTGCCAGGATGCTGTTCTGCCTCAGGCTCTCCCTGCCTACCAGCTGACAACCATCCAGGGCCCAAATGCCAGCAGTCTGTTCCTTTGTACCTTGCTACCTCGGAGGTCCACTGCCTTCCTCCCTCATCAGTGCTCGATCTTCCTACTGAGGCTGCAGTCTTCCCCATTTCCCCCATCCACCCCCAAGACTGTAAACTTTATGGGGCAATGTCCAGGGCCCATGATAATGCTTGACCAAGGGGAGCAGGAATTCTCCTTCCAGGGAACCTGGCAGCAGGGGCTCTTCTCCGTGGATGCCTTCTAAGCTCCTCCACCATGGATGCCCCCATAGCTTGGAGCAATTTGCCTTGAGTCATGTCCTTGCGTTCTTGCATTCAGCAAAGCTTTTTTACCTGAGAAGGGTCAGAAGAGGGAACCAGTGAGTTGGCCTCAAGCTGCCTCCTCACCCCCAACCCCCAGCCCTAAGCTGGTGTCTGGGCATGGAGGGAGTCAGGGGAAGACAAGTGCTCCTGACCCTCCCTCTAAAGCTGAAGTCAACAGGGGGCTGACCCCTGGTGGGCTCCATCTAAGCATCTGAGCCCTGGCTAGACTTCTGTCATCCTGGGTGACCTTGTACAAGCCTCCTATGTTCTCTGAGAATCACTGCTACAGTGAGATCCAATCTGACCTAACAGAGGCTTGCTGAGTGCTCACCATGCATGTTAGTTTCCGGCTGGAACTAGAACCCAGGGTACTTGGTGGTGAGCTATAGCTCTTTCCTCTACATCCCAAATCCCAGACAAACTTCAGGGAGGAGCTGCAAGGCAAGATGCTATAAGACACCCCAGGCTACCTTCCCCAGAGCTCTTCACAGGGCACTGCCTCAACCCTGGTCCTCAACCTGAAGCAGCAGGTTCAGCACATGGCCTACAGTCAAGAGGCCTGGGTTCAGGTGCCAGTACCTCTACCCAATGGCCTTAGGCAAATCACTTCCCTCTCTAAGATAGTTTCCTCACCTGTCAAACTGGCAGAATTTGATCAATTTTTCTCTTAAGAAGGATCCTGATGCCAATTCTACAACTCTAGCATGGGCTCTGAAAATCCCTGAACCTCCATCTTTCATTTATATACTGGGGACAGTAAGCCCTGGACAGTTGAATGTCAGAAGCATGTCAATGACACGTCATCCTAAGTCTCATCCCTCCACATACATCTGCTGGCCCCAGGGGTGGCATTTTCTTTTGCTCATTCACCACCATTTCTAAAAGCAGCCGGGGCAGGGTGAGATGTTTTATGGCCATTGCTCCTAAAGCATCTCGCCCCTCCCTGGACGCTCCTCCAAAGCAGAGTGGGAAGCATACCTGGATGGAATGCTGGCCCCTCCTATTATTAGCTAAGTAACCTCAGAACAAGTTGTCTAACTTTGGGGGCCTCGGTGGCCTCACTTACAAACTGAGGATGGTAATAGCTAACATAAATGAGAGAACATACAGAAAACATTTCAGTGCACTTCCAAGCACATGTTCAATGCTAAATAAAATGTTAACTTTTATCTTTATCATCATCACCTTAACCTTGACCTTGAGATGTGGAGCCCCGAGCTGGGGCCCTGACCTCACAGAGCAGGAGACAAATCCAAAAAAGAAAACATATACTGTGTGTTGGACAAGTGGGACAACTTTAGTCTTCACA
Source organism: Tadarida brasiliensis (assembly GCA_030848825.1). Classification (NCBI taxonomy): domain Eukaryota; kingdom Metazoa; phylum Chordata; class Mammalia; order Chiroptera; family Molossidae; genus Tadarida; species Tadarida brasiliensis. The sequence continues at coordinate 18,712,340 of CM061277.1, read as the reverse complement.
ATGACCCTATTGTTATCCCCATTTTATGGATGAGAGCACTGAGACTCACAGGGGTTAAGTAACTGGCCAAGGTGGTTAAAGGCCAGGCTGGCACTCAACCCCATGTTGGTCTAATACCAAAGCCTATATTTTAACCCCTGGTGCAGAGAGCAGGGAGAGAATGGGACAAAGAAAGGGTAAGTGAACACTTAGCCCTGATTCCAAGCCTACCCTCCAGTCAGCCCCCCTCTATTCCTCCTCCCACCTCACCCCTGGCTTGACGCTCGGCTGCCTAAAGGTGTGAGGGATTTCAGTGAGTCATTAATTATATTGTAACAGGTGAAGGCAAAAGTCAGCAGCGTTACAGACACTGTCTTCTGCCAAATGTCCTGGTTTTCTGAAAACCCAGAGTCCAGGATGGGAGCCGGTGGAGTAGAAGAATTAACTGTCACTCAGGTCCTGAAGAAGTCAGCCCTCTGGCAGCCACCCCTCAATGTGACTGTCACCCCATGTGTTCCAACTCCCTCTGTGAGATGAGACATAGAAGAAGCTTGTGGAGAAGGGGAGAGAGGTTGGGGGGGGAGGGGAGTGGAAGAGAGTATAGGGGAGATAAATGGTGATCCAAGGAGGCTTGACTTGGGGTGGTAAACACACAATACAGTGTACAGATGATGTGTTATGGAATTATGCACCTGAAACCTGTATAATTTTGTTAACCAGTGTCACCTCAATAAATTCAATAAAAAGGAAAAAAAGGGAAGCAGCTCCTGGCAGGAAGTAGCCAGAGGCCTGCAGGCATTGGCTAAAGAACTCACCAGAGCTCTCACCTGTGAGCCTTACCCCCAGCGTAGCCAATTACCACCAGTCCATCAACTGCCACTGAGGCTGGGATTCCAGGAACATGAAAACCAGGCTCAAAAATCCTTGGCCAAACAAAAGACCCACAAAAAGTAACAGTGGGCATGGAAAGTCATTTATGTATTCAACAAACACTGATTTGTCAAGGCATCAGGGCTATGAAGTAAACAAGACAAATGTAGTCCCTGCCTTTCAGAAGCTCTGAATCCATGCACATGCTTACTGGGTATGCAGTTTCCTTTTGGGGTGATGAAAATGTTTCTGAACCAGATAGATGTGGCAGTTTCATGCACTAGATGCCCTGGATTCTTCACTTTAAACTGGTTAGTTGTTTGTTTGTTTTTTAATCCTCACCTGAGGATATTTTTCCACTGATTTTTCAGATAGAGTGGGAGGGAGAAAGGGAGAGAGAGAGAGAGAAACATTGATGTGAGAGAGACAAATCAACTGGTGGCCTCCCACATGACCCTGAATGGGACCAGCAATTAAACCTGAAACCGAGGTACATGCCCTTGACCAGAAATTGAACCCGCAACTCTTTGGGCCAAAGCTGTAACTGCTGAGCCAAACCGGCCAGGGCTAAATGGTTAATTTTATGTTATGTGAATTTCACCTCAATTTTCTTTAAAAATGCACAAGGCAACAGGCCAGAGATAATAAAAATGTAATTCCCCACCCAGATACTTTGTCCCCAACCTACTGGCTGGTCCTAAAGTTTTCATGAGTTTCATTCATTTACTCAACAAGTCACTTGAGGAGAATAAAAAGGTGAGTTTATTTCACCATCAAAAGAATAATTTCTCCCATCTAATGACTAGTCCTGATAACTTTTCATTGAGAACTTCATTTATTCATTCATTCATTCATTCATTCAGAGTATGCACTCTACACAAGGCATTGGGGTTACACTTGAATGAGACATAATGTCTGCAGTGAACAAGGGGGTGCAGCTTTCACTTCAAGATACTGACTTCATTGCCTTTAAATATAAACTCAGAAGTGAGATTGCTGGATTATATAGTAGTTCTATTTTTAATTTTTTGAGCACTCTCCACATTGCTTTCCACAGCGGCTGCCACCAACAGTGCAAACGTTCCCTTTTCTCCTCATCGTGGTCAGCACTTGTTATCTTTTGTCTTTTTAATAATAGCCATTCTAACAGGTATAAGCTGATATTTCATTGTGGTTTTGATTTGCATTTCCCTGAGGATGAATAATCTTGAGAAACTCTTTATGTACCCATTAGTTCCTCATATATTGTATGAGTTCCTTATATTTTTTGGATATTAAAAAATGGTAACCAGCCCTGGCTGATTTGGCTCAGTGGTTAGCAGATTTGATTCACAGTTAAGGGCACATACTTGGGTTGCAGGTTTGATCCCCAACCTCTGTTAGGGTTTTTCAGGAGGCAACCAATCATTGTGTCTCTTTCACATCAATGTTTCTCTCTCTCTCCCTCCCTCCCTCCCTTCCACTCTATCTAAAAAAATTAATGGAGACTTACAGTCAAGATGGTGGCGTAGGTAACCATGGTACTTGCCTCCTCCCACAACATCAAAATTACAACTAAACTACAGAACAACCATCCTTCAGAACCACCTGAAATTGAGCTTAATGAAAGTCCTACAACTATAAAATTAAAGAATAAGCTCTCGTCTGGCCAGTGTGGCTCAGTGGTTGAGCATCAACCCATGCACCAAGAGGTCGCCGGTTCGATTCCCAGTCAGAACACATGCCCAGGTTGTGGGTCCGATCCCCGGTGGGGGGCATGCAGGAGGCGGCCAATCGATGTTCTCTCTCATCAATGTTTCTATCTCTCTCTCCCTCTCCCTTCCTCTCTCTCTAAAATCAATAAAGGAAAAAAAAATTTTTTTTAAAGAAGAAGCCGCATCAAGACTGGTAGGAGGGGAGGAGGCGCGGATGGGCTGGTCCCAAATCCACGTGTGGCGGATAAAAATCAGGAGGGACACCTTGGCTGTGAAGGTCCTCTCTGAGGAGCAAGGGGTCCACATCCCACACCAGGAGCCCAGCTCAAGGTTCCAGTGCCAGGAAGGGAAGTCCCCATGACTTCTGGCTGTAAACACCAGCAAGAATTGAGGCTGAGGGAGGCTGAGGTTTCTGAAGCCCCAAGCAGTTCCTCTTAAAGGGTCTGCACACAGACTTACTCTGATTCACTCCCTCCAGGCTCCAGCATGGGGGAGACAGCTTGAAAGGCACCAGAGACAAATGGGGAAGAACTGAGTTGTTTGGCATCAGGGCAAGAGCCAGAGGGGCAGCTTTCTCCTGGACAGACGTGCTGGTAAAGACCATTGTTCCTTTGGTGAGCCCTTCCCATGGGGCAGGCAGACGGCCACCATATCTGGGACTCCAGCAACCTGGCTCACAGTGTTTGCCCTGCCCTGGTGATTCCCTGAGGCCCTGCCCCACCCAACTTTCGGGCCCACCCAAGCTGTTGCCAGTGGCTTTACCATAGGATTGGCCTGTCTTGGCTCCTGTTTCAGATTTTCCTAAATTCTCCCAAACAAGCAGCATCTGGTCTCAGCGAGCCCCATACCTCTCGTTAAGTGGCCTCAGGCCTGGCACTAGAAGCAGCCAGCCTTGGTTCACAGCTTGACTTTGCCCGGGTACCTCCAAGCCCAGCACAAGAAGCAGCCATCTACAGATCACTTTGTAGCTTATGTCAGGTGGCCCTGGTTAGAACACAGGCAGTGGCTGACCTTGTCCCAGAGCCAGCACACCCAGTGGACAGCTTCAGACAATGTTGAAGCACCACCACTCAACCACTTCCACAAGTGACACACACAAGCGGTGGACTCAGTGAGTACCAGAGCTCTTGCTCTGTGTGGTGGGCACCTGCACAGCTGATTCTGCAAGGTGGTCAGAGGTTGGTGGTCAGTGGGCACAGCCAGTCCTTGCAGCTGATCAGCCTGAGTAAATCCCTCCCACAGATTCACCAACAGTAATCAAGACTCAATTACAGCAGAAGGGTGAACAGTCCACACGAGGGGTGCACCTCGAGGGCCCAGCTGGGATGATCAGGGAGGCTGTGCCCCTGGACCCTACAGGACACCTATTACAATAGGCCACCCTATGAAGCCTAGGAGACATAGCAACTCTATACATAGAAATAAACACGGGGGGTGGGGGTGGCAGCCAAAATGAGGAGACAAAGAAACATGTCCCAAATGAAAGAACAGAACAAGACTCCAGGAAAAGAACTAAACAAAATGGAGATAAGCAATCTAACAGATGCAGAGTTCAAAACACTGGTTATAAGGATGCTCGAGGACTTCAAGAGCATAATAAAAGACCAGTCAGAAAAGAAGGATGCACTAACTGAAATAAAGAATAATTTACAGGGAACCAATAGTAGAGTAGGTGAAGCCAAGAATCAAACCATTGATTTGGAATATAAAGAAGCAAAAAACACCCAATCAGATCAGAAAAAAAAAGAAAAGAATCCAAAAAAATGAGGATAGTGTAAGGAACCTCTGGGACAACTTCAAGTTTGCCAACATTCGCATCAGAGGGGTACCAGGAGGAGAAGAGAGAGAACAAGAAATTGAAAACCTATATGAAAAAATAATGACAGAAAACTTCCCTAACTTGGTGAAGGAAACAGGCATGCAAGTCCAGGAAGCACAGAGTATCCCAAACAAGATGAACCCAAAGAGGCCCACACCAAGACACATCATCATCAAAATGCAAAAGGTTAAAGACAGAGAAAGAATCTTAAAAGCAGTAAGAGAAAAGCGGTTAGTTATCTACAAGGGAGTTCCCATAAGACTGTCAGCTGATTTCTCAAAAGAAATTTTGCAGGCCAGAAGGGAGTGGCAAGAAATATTCAAAGTGATGAAAAGCAACAACCTACAACCAAGATTACTCTATCCTGCAAAGCTATCATTTAGAATCGATGGACATATCAAGAGTATCCCAGACAAGAAAAATCTAAAGTTACTCATCACCACCAAACTAGTTTTATATGAAATGGTGAAAGGTCTTCTTGAAGAAGACGATCAAAAATATGAACAATAAAATGGCAATGAATACATATCTATCAACAATTGAATCTACAAACAAAATGAGCAAGCAGAACAGAAAGACTCATAGATACAAAGAATTTTTTGTTGGTTGCTAGATAGGAGGGGGTTTGGAGGGATAGTTGAAAAGTGAAGAGATTAAGAAGTACAGCCCTGGCCAGTTTGGCTCAACATTTAGAGTGTCAGCCTGCGGTCCAGAGAGACCCGGGTTCGGTTCCTGCTAAAGGCACATATCTCGGTTGCAGTTTGTCCCCAGCCCTGGTTGGGTCGTACAGGAGGCAGCCACTCAATGTGTACCTTTCACATCGATGTTTCTCTCTCTCTCTCTCTTCCTCTCTCTCCCTCCCACTCTATCTGAACAAAAAAAATGGAAAAATGTCCTCAGGTGAGGATGATAAAAAAAAAGTACAAATTGGTTGTTAGACTGATGAACCTCAAAGGGAAGGGGGGAGGGGAGTCGGGAAGAGATAAACCAAAGAACTTATATGCATATATGCATAACCAATAGACACAGATAATAGTATGGGGAAGGCAGTAGAGGAGGCGGGATTGGGGAGGAGGGGGTCAGTGGGGAAAATCTGTAATACTTTCAACAATAAAGATAAGTTTTTTAAAAGTTAATGGAAAAATATCCTCAGGTGAGGATTAACAAAAAATAAAAAATGGTAACCATGAGTTGGTCAATGTATTGATTGATTGATTGTGGTAGTCATTTTACAATGTATATGTATATCAAATCATCACATTGTATACCTTAAATATATATAATTTTATCAATTACACCTCACAAAAGTAAGAGGGAAAGAAGAAAATATATACTAGCAAAAAAAAAAAAAAAGACACATGTGTACCTTGGGCCCTGCCAGTCCATCAAGGAGAGTATACATCTGAGATGCACATGGTGTTCCCTATGCAAGAACATTTTCTCCCCTGTTCTTCACCTGACTAACTCTCATAAGCCTTACATCGCAGCTTAAATTTATTCCAAGAGGTCTCCTGGACTACACTTCACCTCTTAGCCTAAAAGCTCTCTGAGAACCCTGTTCTCAAGCCCTATTCTCATCCTCCCTACACTTTTCTCAATTTTTAATGCACATTTAGTCATATAACTATATATTTAATGCCTATAGCCCCCACTAGACTATAAGCATGAGGGTGGTGCCAGTGTCTCTTGGCCATCAGTGTACCTAGGACTGGGGTAGGCATATAGTAGATGTTCAGTAAATACTAGCTGGGTGAATAAATGAATTAAAATAATTAACATAAATAATTATAGCGTGATAGATGCTCTGATGGTGAGACAAGGTGAGGCAGAACATGCCCAACTTTGTCTCACCAAAGGAGAGAGGCAAAAGAAATAATCATTGCAAGGGGATATTTGGTCATGTATACTTCAATTTTAAAAAAGAAAGAGAGCCCTGGCCGGTTTTGCTCAGCGGTTAGAGCGCCGGCCTGCGGACCAGAGAGTCCTAGGTTCGGTTCCCTAGGGCATGTACCTTGGTTGCAGTTTGTCCCCGACTTCGGTTGGGGTCGTGTGGGAGCAACCAGTCGATGTGTCTCTCTCATATCGATGTTTCTCTCTCTCTCTCTTCCCCCCTCTCTCCCTCCCACTCTATCTGAAGATAAATGCAAAAATGTCCTCTGGTGAGGATAAAAAAATAATAATAATAATAATAAATAAAAATTTAAAAAGAAAGAGAGAAAATGTTTGCACTGAATCTGAAGGATGCGTAGGAGTTCCTGAGGCAACGCAGTCGGGGAAAGTATTTGAGATGTGAGAGCACACATTCAGGGACTGCTAAGTGCTTGTGCTCTGCATGGCTAGGCAGAACAGCAGGATATAAGGTCAGAGATGTGGGCAGGAACTAGACCTCAGGGAACCTTGTGTGTCATACTAAATATCCTGGAATTCACCCCAGAGAACACCAGGGAGCCAATAAAACATGGATCCCTGACCTCAGGCTGCTAGAACCCTCAGAGGTAGGTTTCAAACATCCACAGACTCCATAAAACTGTATGCACAATTATGGTTAGATTTGTGTTTTCTTAGAGAGAGGAGTCACGGCTTTCATCAGATTCTCAGAAAGATCGATGACTCAAACAGAAGTTAAGATCCACCACCTTCCTGACCACCCTAACTAAAACAGTCTCACCCCACCCCAGTTCATGACTTTCATAGTACTCATAACAAAATTTAAATATGTTGTTCATTTATTTGCTTACTTGTTTATTCGCAGTCTTCCCTTCTGTAAGGGTGGGAATTTTGTCTTCCTGGAGGGTCTATCTCCAGCGCCTAGCCCACATGCCCTGGAACATATATATGGAGCTCAATAAATATTTGTTGACTAAATAAATCTTACTGTCGGTATTCTTTTTCATTGTGGTAAAATACACATAACATAAAAATTTACCACCTGAGCCATTTTCAAGTGTTACAGCTCAGTGGCGTTAAGTACATTCACATTGCTGTGCAACCATCACCACCATCCATTCACAGAACTTCCTTGTCTTGCAACACTGAGACTGTGTACCCACTGAACAATAACTCCACATCTTCCCACCCTGACCCAGCCCATGGCAACTATCATTCTACTTTCTGTCTTTATGACTTTGACTACTCTAGGCACCTCATGTAAGTGGAATCATATAGTCTTGGTCCTTTTGTGACTGGCTTAGTTCACTTAGCATAATGTTCTCAAAGTTCATCCATGTTGTAGCACATGTCAGAATTTCCTTCTTTTTTAAAGATGAGTCATTCCATTGTATGTACATGCCACATTTTATTTATCCATGCATTCACTGATGGACACTTGGATGGTTTCCACATTTAGCCATTGTGAATAATGCTGCTATGGACATGAGTGTGTATTTTTCAACCCATTTTGAAATACAAGTAGTCAAAAATTGGATGGCTGGGTGGATGGATGGATGGTGGATGGGAGGATGATAGATGGATGAATAAATGAAAGAGCTCTAACTGGGAGTTAGATCTGTTTCCTGTGCTGGCTGTAACACTTTTCATCTACATGACACACCAAACATCACAGATACTATGAAGTAACAAGTGATGACAGTAGTACTGAGTTAAAGGCAATTTCAAAATATTTATAAGGGTGAGTAACTCTGTGCCATTTCATGATCACAGCTGGCATGTGTCAGTGAAAGGATTATGAACAACACCATAAGATGTTGCTGACTAAGAAGAATGGGGTTTCCCGGAGTAGTAACCCTGGGAAGGAAGGGAGTGATTCACATTGGGAAAACCACATTCAGTGTCAAATATGAAAAAAAAACAAATCATCTGTCAAAACAGCAGAAACAGACTCACTCAAATTTCAGGACCTTGAGCCGTAGAGGCTGCCAGCAGTGAATGGTTCCAAATGTCAAAGAAGCATGTGTAAATGAAAAGCACAGAGTGAGGAGATTTTGAGGATATTGAGCTCTGTTCTGAACCAGCCCACAGGATTTGCTCATCCATAGTCTCACCATCAATAGCCAACCCCAACAGAAAATAAATACATACATACATACATACATACATACATACATACATACATAGTTCATATAAAAGGAAATACAAATGTCACATAAACATATTAAAAGACACCCCAATCTCTGTCTAATAAGAAAAGTGCAAATTAAAACTACAGTGAGATACTATGTTTTAACTCCCAGACTGCAAAAGATCATAAACAAATTGATAACACATTATGTTGTAAGAGAAATGTACTCCCACACAACACTGGTGGGAGCATAAATCAGCACCACCTCTTACAGAGTAGTAATTTGACAACAACTATCAAAATTATATCAAGAGAGCCCTGGCTGGTGTGGCTCGGTTGGAGCGTCATCCAGTACACCAAAAGGTGGTGGGTTCGATTCCTGGTCAGGGCATATACCCAGGTATGGGTTTGTGGGTTTGATCCCTGGTTGGGGTACATGTGGGAGGCAAACGATCAATGTTTCTCTTTCACATGGATGTTTCTCTCTCTCACTCTCGCTCTCTTGTGCTCTCTCTCTCTCTCTCTCTCTCTCTCTCTCTCTCTCTCTCAGGGGTGGTAGGATTGCAAAGGACACATCTGATAGAGGACTGTTAACTAAAATATACAAAGAACTCTTAAAATTCAATAAGAAAATAAACACCTAATTTAAAAATGGACAAAAGATCTGAACAGACACCTCATCAAAGAAGACATACAGATATCTTCTGATATGCAAATAAGCATATGAAAAGATGCTCAGCGTCTGTATCACTAGGGAATTGCAAATTAAAATGAGACATCACTACACACCTATTACAATGGCCAAAATCCAGAACACTGACAACACCAAATGCTGGCAAGGATGTGGAACAACAGGAACTCTCATTTATTGCCAGTGGGAATAAAAATAGTACAACCACTTTAGAAGACAGTATGGTAGTTTCTTACAAAACTAAAAATACTTCTACTATATGATCCAGTAATTGTGCTCCTTAGTATTTACACAAAGGAGTTAAAAACATTGTACAAAAACCTGCTCACAGATGTTTATAGCAGCTTTATTCATAATTGCCAAAACTTGGAAGCAACCAAGATGTCCTTCAGTAGATGAATGGATAAATAAAATGTAGTACATTCAGACAATGAAATATTATTCAGTAATAAAAAGAAATAAGCAACCAAGCCATAAAAAGACATGAAAGAATGTGAAGTGTATATTAATAAGTGAAAGAATGTAATCTGAAAAGGCTATATATTCATAATTTCAACTATATGACATTTGGGAAAAGGCAAAACTATAGAGAGAGTAAAAAGATCAGTGGTTGCCAGGAGTTAGAGAGAAAAGGGGGATGAATAGGTAAGCACAGAGAATGTGAAATTTTAGAGCAGTGAAATGATTCTGTATGATACTATAATAGAGGATACATGTCATTTACATTTATCAAAACTCATAGAGCCCAGCCAGTGTGGTTCAGTGGTTTAGCATCAACCCATGCACCAAGAGGTCACCAGTTCAATTCCCAGCCAGGGCACATGCCTAGGTTGTGGGCCTGATCCCCAGTGGGGGGCATACAGGAGGCAGCCAATCTATGTTCTCTCTCATCGATGTTTCTATCTCTCTCTTCCTCTCCCTCTCCCTTCATCTCTCTCTCTCTCTAATATCAATAAAGGAAAAAAAAAACCATAGAATATGCAATGTCAAGAATGAGCCTAATGATGGAGGGGGATATATGGGAACTCTCTGTACTTTCAGCTCAATTTTGCTGTGAACCTAAAACTGCTCTAAAAAATAGTCTACTTAAAACTTAAACATGTTCATACCCTTTGACCCAACAATTTTAGAATTTAAGCTCCAGATAGGCTTACGTAAGGACAAAAATGACCTTTGTTCAAAGTTATTTATTGCCGCACTATTTATAATGGGAAAAGATTAGGAACAACCTAAATGCTCATCCATAAAGGACTGGTTAAATATGTTTAACTTAATTGAATTATACTATGCAGCCATAAAAAAAGATGAAAGCTCTAGCATATTGATATGGATTGGTCTCAAAGGTATTTTGTTAGGTTAAAAAAGCAAAGTGTGCGAAACAAGATACAGTATGCTAAAATTAGTGTAAAATATCAGGAGGTGAGGAAGAATATAGGTACATATTTGCTTACATGTACATTTAAAAATCTCTTGGGTACACAAGAAACTGGTAAGTTGATTGCCTTCAGGGAGAAAATTTAGAAGACTGGGAAGCTTCCTCTATGTATGCATATGTACTTTATGAACCATGAGAATGTATTATTTACTAGATCAGTAAATAGGAGCAAGGGAGGGAGAGAGATAAAGAGACAGAGAAGGAGAATAAATACTACACTAGGATCACTGAATATGCAAGCAATCAGGGACCTCAGAGATCTTCAAACTTGACTTCATGATGTATTCACTGACTCAACAAATTTAACCTGTGTGTCTTGTATATGCCTGGCACTGTTCCAGGTGCTGTAGATAGCAAGATGCAAAGACGTGGGAGTACACAATTGAATGGGGAAAGACCTTACAGTTTACCAGTGCGAAACTGAGGCCCAGGAATGAATGGACCTTGGTCAAGATCACCCAGGTTGCTAGTGGGAGAGCTAGGGCTGAAATCCAGGACTTCGGGCTCCTGTTTGGCTTTATTATCTACCCTGGGCTTAAAGTACAGTGAAGGAAATGGACTTGATTACACACCCAATGAACCACAAAACTGGCTTTCCAGAAAGAGCTTTCCTTTCCTACATGATTTCCAATATTTATCGTCCCTGCTGAGACACCAAAAATGCTAAGACAAAGCAATAAGGCAGAGACTCAGCCAAAGAATGAACTTCCGTCTGAGCAAAAGGAAAAATCCTAATTCACGATCAAATGTCCCTGATCCCTTGGATTTTCTAAGGGTCTTAGGCAAACTCCTCAATGAGTTTTTACGCAAAGGAGTTAAAAATAAGTTTTTTCCAAGTTTGGGCAATCCTACCAGAAAGCAAGAAAAGAGGAGTGTCATTCCCACTACCTTGAATGACAGAGATGCAACAATCTGCAGCCTGGGGCTTAGCCTAATGTTTTAGGTTGACTTTGGTTCAAGTATTACATAGCATGTGCAAAAATGAAACCATAGGTACTCAAATACATAGAAACATCCCCTCAAATATATACCCACATAGACATACACACAAATGTCAACCCCAAAGCCTAGAATAAAAGTCTAAGATGAAGAACCATCCATTCTAAATTGGCTACACTTAGTGAGGGAACCACCACGATGCTCCAAAATGCAACATCCTAAAATCACTGTTTTTCTTTGGAGTGATTCTATGATTGGAGGAAGGCCTGCTGGTTGACCTTCCAGCTTCTACTTGGCTCTGACAAGTAGACAAAACAAGGAATTGATCTTTGCAGTTGCTGATGGGTGAGAGATGGTTCAGGATTCATTTGAAAAGAGTGGAGAAGCCAAAGCGAGATTTTCTTGTGTGGGCTTAGACCGTGGATCTTACCATAGGGCCCCACTTTAAATGGAGGGCCACTGCAATGCCCATTTGCTCTGCTCTCCCGCCAACAGTCATCCCAGGTCCCAGTTTAATTTCTTGTTTGAATCATCCTAAGTCACTCACTCTCCTTTTGTTTCCCAATTCTACTCCTTGAGAAAGTACCTGGGCAGGGAGAGCTTCCTTCAGTATCTCCAAAGTCATTCATTGTTCATGTGAAAGAGCTGTGAGCTCTTTGGGGCAAAGGCCTCTTTAGACTACAACAGTTATTAACATCATTACTATGTCCACGTAGCCCTAATATGTGAGGGCTGCTTGTGCCTTCTTGAGCCCTGAGAGCTGTTGGTGAGTGACCTTGAGGGATCATTCTTATAATGCCTAAAGCAGGCAGGTATCAGGTTGTTTCCACAACCTCTAAGACAGTGGTTCTCAACCTTCCTAATGCCGCGACCCTTTAATACAGTTCATATTGTGGTGACCCCCATCCATAAAATTATTTTAGTTGCTACTTCATAACTGTAATTTTGCTAGTGTTGTCTTAGGCGACCCCTGTGAAAGGGTCGTTCGACCCCCAAAGGGGTCACGACCCACAGGTTGAGAACCGCTGCTCTAAAAGGGGCCAAAAACAGTTAAGACATTCAACTCACCTCCTCATTTTGTAGTGGAAATTGAGACCCAACGAGGAAGGGTGATTTGTCCAAGATCATGGCCAGGTACCTGAGCTCCTAGTCCAATGCTCTGCCTTCTCCAAAATTATTGTTCAAAATAAACTCATGCAATTTCTTATAAAGTTAAACCTATATTTATCCTATGACCACACAATTCCATTTCTAAGTATTTACTTGAGAGAAATAAAAACATAAGCTATGGTCTGAATGTGCCCCCCTAAAATTCATATGCTCAATCCTAATCCAAAGGTGATGGTATTATGACGGGGGGCTTTTGGGAAATAATTATGTCACGAGGACAGAGCCCTCATGAATGGCATTGGTGCCTTATCAAAGAGGCTCCATAGAGATCCCTAGCACTTCCCACCAGGTCAGAACACAGCGACAAGGTGCCAGCTATGAACCAAGAAGAGAGCCCACACCAAAACTTGATCATGCAGGCTCTTTGATCTTGGATGTTTCAGCATCTGAAACTGAGAAATAAATATCTGGTTTTTATAAGCTACCAAGTCTGTGGTATTCTGTTATAGCAGCTCAGTTGAACTAAAACAACATACAGGGGTGGACAAAGTAGGTTTACAGTGGTGAGTACACGAAACAGAGTGTATTTTTGTATTATTATTCATTAATTATTGTATTATTTTCCATAAGAACAACTGTAAACCTACTTTTGCCCATGTCTGTATATCCACAAAAAGAATTGTACATGAATGTTCACAGCAGCTTTTTTTGTTTTTAGCCAGAAACTAGATACAACCCAAATGTCCATTAACAGGTAAATGGATTAACAACTTATGGTATATTCATTCATTGGAATACTACTCATCAATAAAAAGGAGCATATTACTGGTACGCAGAGCAACATGGCTGAATCTCATAAACATTGAATTGAGAAAAGAGGGTAAACATAAAAAAGTACATATTGCAGCCCTGGCTGGTTTGGCTCAGTGGTTAGAGCGTTGGCCCTCAGACAAAAGAGTCTCAGGTTCGATCCCCAGCCGGAGGAGTCGTGTGGAAGGCAACTAGTTGATGTGTCTCTCTCACATCGATGTTTCTCTTTCTCTCTCCCTCCTTCCCTTGCACTCTATCTAAAAATCAATGGAAAGGTATCCTTGGGTGAGGATTAACAACAACAAAAAGTACATATTGCATTATTCCATTTGTATGTATTCTAGAAAAGGCAAAACTAATTAGTCTATGGTGATAGAAAACAGAACATAATTGTCTGAAGAGGGGTGATTGGCTGCACAGGGTATGAGAGAACTTTCTGGGGTGTTGGCAATGCTCAATATCCTGATTGAGATGGTGGTTACATGGGTTTAAACATTTGTCAAAACTCACCAAGCTGTACACCCCAGAAAGAGAAAGACAAGCCCTCACATTTGCATTTCTCTTCCCTGTTCACAGAGCACTTTCCCACCTCTCTTCTCACAACCTTCTCACAACAACCTTGTGAAGTCAGTGTGGCAAGGCAGGGGACACTACAGAAGAGAAAACTGAGGCTGAGAGACAGCAACCTCAGCCAACTGTAACAGGTACTAGGAGTGTGTCTCTGTGGTCACAGGACCTGGAAGGCATACAGTCCATCCTTCACTTTTCAGACAAACTGTGGCTCAGAGGGGCAGGGACTTGGAGGTCCTACTGTGAATCAGTGGCAGGATTGGGACTCAAACCCTGGACCCTTGGCTCCTGGTTCAATGCCCTCCCTCACCCACAGGGCTGCTGAGCCTTCCCACTGCACTTTTGCTCCTCTCTCTCCTCTCTTAGCCCGAAGCTTGCTCTTGCTGTTGGGCTGCCCTCAGATCCCTCCGAGGGCTCCAACCTGACCTCCTCAAGAGCTGCCAATTCCACTTCTCCACTCTTCCTTTCCCACGTAAATTCCAGGCTCCTCGGGCCCTGCTCTCAGCTAGCTGTCAGGAACTCCAGGGTTCTAATGAATTCACCCAGAGGATGGTTTCTCATGAAACAATTCAAGAGCATCTGTCAGCACTCAAAGAGTAACACCTTAGCAATCCAAAAAAGAATTAAAATAAGACATCTTCAACCTACGAGATTATCAGATGTCTAGATTACTAATATCTAGGGTTGATGAGGGTAAGAGAAAATGGGTACCCTCATACACTGTCAGTGGGAGTGTAAATTTGTATGGTAATTTAGCAATATTTATTAAATTTTAAATGTGTACTCTCTGACCCAGCACTTCCAACTTGAAGGTGTCCATCCTCTAGAAATATTCACACCGGTGAGCAAAAATATTTACCCAGTCGAGTGAAAAACTAGAAATAATCTAAGTGTCCACTCTAGGTGATCCTGTGGAGCTTTTGTTATATAATATATTGAGGAAAACTTTGTTGTATACTGATTAACTGCCTCATTTTTTTTAATGGTCCCTAGTCTTCTGCTGTATGTATGTGCAATACAATTGGTTGAACTATTCCCCTACAGATGGGCTTCAAGGCTGTCTCCACAAATTTTCTTTGATTCCCAAGAGTGACAGCGCTCCAGGCAAGGGCATGTACCTACATGTGAATTTAATGGCAGTGACTGAACCAAACCAAACTGAAATGTAGACAGTACCTGACTGACAAATATTAAAAACAATTGTAATAATCATATGAAAACATGGTAGCATCACTCCTTGTTAGGGAAATGTGAGTCATAACCACAACCAGATACCTCTTCATACCCATTAGAATGACTACTATCAAAAAATAAAGAAGGAAAAGAAAGAAAACATTTGGTGAGGATATGGAGAAATTATAACCCTTCTGCACTGCTGGTGGGAATGTAAAATTGTTCAGCCACTGTGGAAAATAGTATGGCAGTTCCTCAAAAACTTACAAATAGAACTACCATATGATCCAGCAATTCCACTTCTGGAATGAAAGCAAGGATTCGAACAGACATCTGTACAGCCATGTTCATAGTAGCATTATTCACAATGGCCAAAAGATGGAAGCAGCCCAAGTGTCCAGACAGACAGATGGATAAACAAAATATGGTATTCCATACAGTGCAATAGTATTAAGCCTTAAAAAGGAAGGAAATCCTGACACATGCTACAACATAAAAATAAATCTTGAGGACATTATGCTAAATAAAATAAGCCAGTCACAAAAATAAAAGATGATTCCACTTTTATGAGGTATTTAGAGGAATCAAAATCAGAGACACATAGTAGAATGGTGGTTACCAGGGCAGTCATGGTTGCTCAATAATGTAAATGTATTTAATGCCACTGAACTTAAAAATAGTTATCCACAATAAAAAAGAAAAAAAAGAAAAATTCCATTAAAAAACACGATAAATTCCATTATAGTGAGGATATGGGTAAACCCACAGTTTCACACACCTCTGAGGGGAGTGTCATCCTGCAGGGCAGTTTGGCGACACATATTAAAGTCTTAAATATAGTCAAGTCCTTTGACCAGCATGTCCTGCCCTAGGAATTTATCCTAACAATATAATCAGACAAGCGTGTGAAGGGCATTCATCTCAGTGATGTCTACAATGATAATAACACTAAATGACTTAAATATCCAAAAACGGGGATTCCTTAAATAAGCATAAATATATACAATATGCTAGAATAATTTGCGGTCATTAAAAAAGATGTTGTAGATCTACAGAGTGTTATTCATAGTACAGTCCCATTTTATAAATATGTGATGTTAATTTATAAATAGATAAATATGAATGTATTTAATACATATTTTAAACTCTGAAAAGATATATACACCAAATGTTAAAATTGATAATTTATAGAATATGGGCTTAAGAACAAGATTTTTTTTCTTTTGACCTATCTATTTTGCCTTTTTTAAATTTTTTTAATTTATTTATTCTAGAGAAAGAGAGAAAAGGAGAGGGAGAGAGAGATAGAAACATTGATGAGAGAGAACATTAATTAGCTGCCTCCTGCATGCTCCCCACTGAGAGTTTAGCCCACAACCTGGGCATGTGCCCTGACGGGGAATCGAACTGGTGACCTCTTATGTATGGGTTGACGCTCAACCACTGAGCCACACCGGCCAGGCTATCTTGCCTTTTTTTAAATAAAATAATGTATTGCAGGCACAAGTATCAAAAAAACGAATGTATGTAGGACGTACACCTAACCTGTCCTTGTACTGCTGGATGTCAAAGGTGCTACTGTGGAACAGGAAGTGAATCTGCTGCCAAGATTTGTTTTGTTTCATGTTTTGTTTAGTTGCCATCAAGGGGATAACCTGACATTTGAGCCTATGCGTTTAAGGCTGCAATATTTTCAGTGCCTTATATAGAGACAGGTGTACATAAGTGTATACCTACATAAGTACAGGTGTAGGCAGAAGACAATCCCAGCAGGTGATTTCTGTTCACTTTAACACAGATTTATTCTTGGGAACCAAAAAAGGCTTTATAGAGGAGACGATATCTATGTAATGTATAAAGCTTTCCCAGCATGACAGGTAAAGGGAACTGCATGGGCAAAGTCCATGGAACATGAATAGTTCAGTGTGGATAGAGATTTACTGTATCTGCTCATATAATTCAACAGATTGTGAATGAACATTTTCTGTGTGTCTCACACACACTGCTCTAGGCATTAGAGTTACAGCAGTGAAGAAGACTCAATCATTCACATTCTAGTTGTGAAAGATACATTTTTAAAAGATAAGCAAATAGTGTATATAATATATCAGGCAATGATAGGTGCTAGAAAGGAAAACAAAGCAGAATAAGGAGTTAAGAGGGCTAGGAAAGGGCGCTGTGATCAATGAGGGCCACTCCTGAATGGTGTGGAAGGAAAGAGGGACTAAGCCACATATGTGTCTGGAGGAAGGACATTCCAGGCAGAGAGACTGAGCTAGGGCAAAGGCCCCCAAGAGGCAGGGGTGGTGCGAGCATAAAGAGCATGGAAGCAGATTGGAGAGACAGACTCAGGACTTTGTTATTAAAGGCCTTAGATGCCACTTAATCCAGTGGCAGGAATTATTCCAGGAATTTAATAGGAAGGCAAGAGCACTGGACTAGGAATCAGGATTCCTGGATTGGAGTCCTGACTCTGCTACTAACTTGATTTTTGACCTTGGGCTAGTCACTTCTACTCTCTGGGACTCAGTTTCCCCATGCATCAAATGCAAGCAATAATCTTGAGCCATCCAACTTCAAGTGAGTCTCAAAGGAAAGTGGAAGGTGTGGAAGCGTTTAGAACAAGCACGGTTCTCTTCGAAGGAGGAAGGGGTGCGACCGTTATGCTCCTGGAAGGGCTGGGAGAATGAGGGGCCTCTCAGCATTTGGAAGGAATCTCTCTAAACGGGAAGTCAATTGTCATTAAAAAGAAATTGGAGAGAAGAGGTAGCATGGGTTATACTAAAAAATCACTTTGGAGCCCCTCCTACCTCCACCCCTACCCAAGGCCAGGATGCAGGAAACAAGGAATATGAGGGGGGTCTGTCTTAGGAAACCACCTGCAAAAATAATGCCTACATGACCTGGAGGTGGCCTGAAGCCCTTTAGATTTCTGATAGTGTGTGTGTGTGTGTGTGTGTGTGTGTGTGTGCGTGTGTGTGCACGCGCATTAGGAGATGGTCACAGCCAGGACAAGTTCTAAGCTGTAGGAGAAAGGAGAGAAAGTATACAGGACATGGGAGCAGTGATAGAAAAGAGGGTGAAGTTCAAAGCCTTGCACCAAATCCCCAGTCACTCTTAGACCCAGGAAATGATTCTCCATAGACCATTGTTATAATAACAGCAAAAAAAGCTATCATTAAGCAAAGGTTTGCTATCATTTATTGAGCACTATAGGAAGTGCTTTACAAACATTAGCTCTTTTCATCCCCCACAACATCCCTATGCTATTAGCCTCAATCTGCAGATAAGAAAACTGAGACTTAGTGACATTCAAGGACTCATGAAGGACAGAACTAGAATTTGAACCCACTTCTCTTATCCACATTTTAAAAATATGTGCCTACAAATTATACATATACCAAACCATCGAATTGCACACTTTAAATATATACAATTATATTTGTTGGTTGTACCTACATAAAGCTGAAAAGAAAAGGGGGAAAATGTGCCCAGAGCGAAAAACATAAACAAAAAACCTTGGGAGGGAACTCAAAATGCAGGCTTCTAGGCCCTGCTCCACCCCTGACTCACCCTGTCACCCTGACAAATCCCTTCCCCTTTCTGACTTGCTGCTTCTCTGGGAAACCATGAGATCTAGCAACACATCTCCTCCAACACCTCCCTGATCCCTCAGTCCACTGGCCTCCTTCATCCTTTCGGGGATCCTAGCATCATGCTACTGATCCCTCTTCCCACATTTCCAGCTGTCCCAGACTCAGGTTCTGACCTGGGCCCAAGTCTTGATCGCCTGTGGGTGGAGGGATGGAGAGGAGATTCCAGGGAGCTCTGCTGGCTCAGCTCCTTGGCTCTTTCTCCACGACCTTTAGCAAGGCCCATAACTGAGCCTTATCGCATTGTAAGTCTGGTACTTTCAGAGGCCAATAAACCACACACTCCCCTTTCAGAAGGCACACACTTTAGGCGATAACCTAAGTCATGCCACCATACCCCATCGCAAAAATGTTTAAGGGGGCAGTATCTAATACTGTTATCCCAGCTCCCTGATGACACACATATAACAAAGCCATCATAGCTCCTCAGCTACCCCACCCAGGAGCCCAGAGCTGCAGTCTTGCCATAGCCAGCTCACTGCCCCCAGGAAGCCAACTGGTCTGCTTTTCCAAATCTGCCCACCTCAGTCACAACTAACTCAGTTTCTTCTGAAAACCTGGAAAGTACATGGCTTGAATGTGAGCTCTGGAAAGTCCACTAGAGATGATATCACTCATCTCCCACCTTTCGCAAATGGGACACTGAGGCCCAGTGAGGCTGTGTGGTTCAACTGGAACCAGAACTCAGGCCTTCTGCCCCAACACCACCTCCTTGATATCTGCCCCCATTTCACCATCAGCTAGTTTCTAGGTCCCATGGTGTCTTCCTCTGTCCCCATGAAGCCTCCTCATACTCCACTTTCAATAGAAGTCATTGCTCCCTCCTCTCAACCCTATGATGGGTGGATTCACCTCAGACCTTAGGTATTTTTGTACCTGTTTTCTCTCCTAGCAGGATACAAACCTTTTTAAAAGCAGAATACATATTAATTTGTCTGTATGTTCCTCACAGGCCCAGCATGGTACCTTTTACTCATTGATTTTTTTTTTCATTACTAATTTATTGAACAGAGTTTTGGAGTCTAAGAGACCTGAGGATAAAACCAAGCTCTGGAGGAATAAGATAAACCAAAGAACTTATAGGCATGTATGCGTAACCAGTGGACATAGACAACAATGCTTGGGGAGGGGGTGGATAGGGAGGAGGGTGTCTGCAGGGAAAAAGGAGAAACATCTGTAACAAAAATAAATTAATTTAAAAAAAAGAATTCAAAAAATAAAACCAAGCTCTGCCACTTGCTAGTGGTATGACCTTGAGCAAAGTACTTAATCATTCTGAGCCACAGTTTTCTCCTCTGCAAAATGGGGATGATAATACCTAGTTCACAAAGGATCAATGAGCTAACATAGGGCATATACTTAGCACAATGCCTGGCACATAGTAAGTGTTCAATTAATAGAGGTGATACTACTGACATTAAAAATAACTATAGCTCTTGGTGTGTACCTGGAATTGTGAAGAATGCTGGGGATAGAGATAAGGAAAACTAGGCCTATAGCCCTGGCCGGTTTGGCTCAGTGGTTAGAGCGTCGGCCTACGGACCAAAGAGTCCCGGGTTCGATTTCAGCCAAGGGCACATACCTCGGTTGCAGTTAGTCCCCAGCCCCAGTTAGGGTCGTGTGGGTGGCAGCCAATCAATGTGTCTCTCTCACATCGATGTTTTTCTCTCTCTCTCTCTCTCTCTCTCTCCCTCTCTCTCTCTCTCCCCCTCCCACTCTGTCTGAAGATAAATGTAAAAATATCCTCGGGTGAGGATTAAAACAAAAAACTAGGCCTATGGTTCTGAAGATTCAGAGACCAGAGGGGATGCAGACAACGAGGAAACAGCTGACCTCCACATCATACAGGTGACAAGTGCTATGACACACAGTGCTCTGGAGCTCCCAGAAAGGCCACTACAGGGGCTGTGTCCTGGGAAACAGGGTTCAGGGAAAGCTCCCCAGGAGAGTGATGTGAGTGGTGTCTGCAAAGACCAATAATAATGATCCAGGAGAAAGGGGCAAACTGGGCAAGCTGCACAGAAAGCACAACATGAGACAAGGAGCACAGAGACAACTTGGAGCCCCACTGCACCCTGCACACAGCTGGTGCTTAATAAGAATTTGCCACACAAGAGGTAGCCTGGGGTGGAGGGCAGAGCCCTGGGATTCTCTGCCACAGTCATGGCATGTGACATTGGGTAAGCCTCACCCCTGCCCTGAGCTCAGGTCCTCAGGTGATCCCCGAGGACAGCCCCATTCCACGATGCCAAGATTTGGAAAGGAACACTGGGCCTTTGGATAGTACTCCTCCACTCCTCCAGCCGAGGCAGGCAGGGGCATGTTTTCACCTGCTCGATTCAAGAAGACTTTGGTCTAAGAAGCTGGTGCCACCCTCTTCAGGTCACACCAGTCTCTGAAGCAAGAAACACTAATCACTTTACGTGCCTTGTCACACCCTCTCTCTGGGAAATTTTCTTTTTCACAGCTGGAGTGGGGAGCACAGACGCTCCGGGGAGCTACCTGGCTCCAAAGCCTATCTGGGGTGGACCAGGGTCAATCACAGAATTCAGGGCAAAAATAAACAACTTCAGTGAGGGTGAACTTGATTAACTTGGTGAGAAATCAATTATGTTTTAAAACAATCATTTTGTGGGGAAAAATGCTAAATTATATAAAACTAATCAATTTTGTCAATTCAGTATTTTTTCCTGCTTTGTTGAGGTATAATTGACATATTACAATGTGTGAGTTTAAGCTGTACAACATGATGATTCAGTACATGTATATATTGCAAAATGATTACCACAATAAGGTTAAACGCTTCCATCACCCACAATTTAATTAACATTTTTTGTGGGTGGTGAGAACATTTAAGATCTACTCTCTTAGTGCCCTTTCCGGTGTAGCTCAGTTGGTTGGAGTGTTGACCCACACAATGAAAGATGGAGGGTTGATTCCCAGTCAGGGCACATTCAGGAGGCAACTGATCCATGTTTCTCTTTCTCTCTCTCTCTCTCTCTCTCTCTCTCTCTCTCTCTCTCTCTCTCTCTCCCCCTTCCTCTCTCTAAAATCAACTTTTAAAAAATAAATAAAAAAATTTTTTTAAATCTACTCTTACCAACTTTCCAAGTATATAATAATACAGTATTGTTAACTATAGTTCAATTGGGTGTTAAATTAACTGCTTGGGTTTGGGTGGGGTTTTTTTGTTGTTTTTTGTTTTGTCATTGCATTTAATGAAAAAATGTATTGGAATCATTTGCATCATGTAACCCAAAACATCTGGCTCATTCTGGAAAACACAAAACTATAGTAATGGAGAACAAACCAGTGGTTGCCAGGGGTTAAGGGTTGGGGGGAGGGTTTACTACAAATGGACAGCATGAGGGAATTTTACAGGATGATGGAAGTTTTCTTGATTATGGTGGTAGTTACATGACTTCATTTGTCAATACTCATAGAATTAAACACCAAAAAAAGAATGAATTTTATATAAATTAAAAATAATTTTTTAACTGCCATGAAGATCTGTGATTTACAACAAAATGTGAATTAATAAACTACCATTTCTTCACAGCTTAATAGAGAACTCTCCAGGTGGTTCTAACATGAATCAAGGTTAAGAACCAGAGCCCAAGCTATGTTTCCACAGATGTATATAGGTCCCCTAGGGCTACCTTCTCTTCCCAGGCTCCTCAAGAGAAGCCATCTCCCCTCCCACTCCAATGCTCAGTAACAAACTCTTATGGAGTTGGAAAAGGTGATCTGGGAACGGGAATGCCTGAGAATGACAGGGAGGTTGACTGGACTAGCAATGATTCATCTGGAGAAAAGGAGACTCAAAACACACAATGTTACGTCGTTAGGTATCTGAAGGGCAATCAGGTAGAATGAACAGATGGGTTTTTTGTTGTTGTTGTTGTTGTTCCAGGAAACAATGGATGGAAAGGGCACTGAGCCCAATATAAGGAGAGATTTCTAACAACCCGCTAATCTGCAAATAGACAGGATGCTTCATGAAGGACTGAGCTTCTCAGCCTCGGGGACCCAACAGTAAAAGCAAGTTAACCACCTACCTAAGATTTTATACAAGAGATTCCAGATTTCTGGGTGCAAGATTAGCGTCAGTGCCCTCATAGGTCTAGTTCAATTCTAAAATTCATTAAATCCCAGGCACTACACAGAGGAAGCTGAATTCCCCTAGACTCTTCAACTGAGTAAAATTTGAGAGATACTACAGTACTACCAGCTCCAAATCTCTCCTCTGCCTGAAATTCCATTTCACTTCCACAAATACTAAATAATGTTCAATACATAAAAGATATTGTGCAGAAAAAGCACATTGTTGGGGAGATAAAAAGAAGAAAAGTCTCAGTTCCCCAACTGGCTACCTTGTCCGGATCTCAGATTAAATGTCACTTTCAGGAAGCTGCCCACTCCCTCTAAATCTGGTTGAAGAACCCTGCCCATGCCCCTTCAGCCCTGTGTACTTCTCATAGCACTGATTGTATTCCATGGCCTGGTCTCTTCATTCGACTATGAAGTCTGTGAGGACAGGTAATAAACATATGCACAAAAATAAACACCTGGAATATATAAAGAGGTTCTTCTAACTCAATAAGGGGGGGAAATGACCTAATAGGGTAGAAAAGGTGGTAAAGGGTATGAACAGGCCATCATGGTATGAGGAAACCAGCCCTAGCCAGGTAGCTCAGTTGAGTAGAGCATCATTCCGATACACCAAGGTTGCAGGTTTGATCCCCAGTCAGGGCACATACAAGAAACAAACAATAAATGCATAAATAAGTAGAACAACAAATCAATATTTCTCTCTCTCTCTCTCAAATCAATAAATAAAACATACAGAAAGAGAAAAGGATGAGTTGGGTATTTTTTAATGAGGAAAGCCAAAGGGCCAATATCATATAAAAAGATATTCGGCTTCAAAAGTAATAAAATATACAACTAAAAATTGTATTATTATCAGGCTGGTCAATATGAAAAGAGGTTAAAAACAGCAGCTATTAGAAAGGATATGAGGAAGTGTAAATTTTTTTATATTACCAGTGGGAATATAAATTAGTACAAATCTTTTGGAAAGGTAGCAATATGCTTACAGCTTTAAGCGCTTCCACTTCTAGGTACCTACCCAAAAGAAACTCTTACCCATAAGCACAAAGGGACAGAGATAAGACTGTTCGTTACAGCACTGTTTGCATTTTTTTAAATAAAGTTCATAATGTAACTGTATATCAGGTAAGAACTTATTTTTAGAAGGGAATATTGTATAGCCATAATAGGTGTCAACATGGATAAATCTCAAAGACACAACATTGAGTGAGAAAAACAAGTTGCAAAGAATTTTACAGTATGCTTCCATTTATGTGCATTTTATTATTTTTTACTTATTGTTGACACTATTACAGATGTCCCCCATTCCACTCCCTTTACCCATCTCCACCCAGGCCCCAGCCTTTAGCCATCACCACACTGCTGTCTGTGTCCATGGGCTATGTTATTGTATGCATTTCTAAAGTACCTAAAACTATACATGTGTGTGTGTAGAGAGAGACCAAGAGAAAGAGACAGAAGGTTTATGGGTACACACATATGTAGAAATAAAGTATAAAAATAAACACTGGAATGGCAAATGGCAACTTCAAGATAGCAGTTACCTCTGGAGAGGAAGGAAGAAAAGTTGATGGGCAAAGCTTTAATTGAACTTATATAATTTAATGATTTTTTTAAAAAGACAAAGATCTAAACCAAAAAACACACACAAATAAGTACAATACAAAGAGAGTGTGATAATATCAGAACAAGCAAAGACTATGAGAAAAGAGAGAGATTCATGACCCTGGGAAGCTCCAGAAAGCCGTCCTGGAGGGAGCAGCTTAGAGCTGGGTCTTGAAGGGTGGGTAGGATTTCACAGCCTGAAATAGGATGAGGGAGAGAATGAGCAGAAGCATAGTGATGTGAACAGGGGAGGAGACTGGGGGAACTCAGGTCATCCCAAGAGCTGAGGTGAAGGAGTAGAGGGGTAATAGGGTTCCTCCAATAGGTATGGGGAGTGTTTATACTCTTTTGTGCTGGAAAGCTCTCCAGAAGGCTTTATGAACAACCTGAAGGCCAAGCCCTGCCTTTTCATGGCCTCACTGCATATATGATTGTATCTTGCATATATCAATCCCTTACTCAGCCAATAAACAGATAGAATGAAAGCAACATCATCTAAGGGGCAAGAGGGACGGACCTAGGGTCCTAGACTTTTGCGAGAGGAAGGAAAAAACAGGTTATCGATTCCATGTTGCCTCTTTTTCATAGAACTTATAGGGAGAAACCTAGGGTATGGCAGACAGTTCTGGAAAATCCGTATGTGTAAGGTTAGGGTTAGAGTTTAGAACCCCAGTCCACTACCAGCACACTACCATTATTTCAAAGGCACAACAGGGAAACAAAACTATTTGTAACTGTCTGAAACCTGGTAAATTGAAACAGGATAGTCTATTAAGTCATCCATTTAAATTGGGAAGCCACATATTAGTCACAGTTTTATTTGTTGACTTACAGTGTGCAAGTTCAGACACTTTTCATCAAGACAGAAACTAGAAGCAAAGGAAGGTACAGCGCCACCTTGTGGTGAGACCCAGCGCTGCACTGAGATAGTACCCACCAAAACCATTCAGTCACCTGGGTCTGAAGTCACTGGATGCCGGTGAGGGTCAACAGAAGCTAAAAACTAGAGTAAACAACAGACATGACCAGGAGTCAGGAGGCCCATTCTGTGACTCCCTTGAGGTACAGGAGGCCTCTCTTCTTCCCAACATACTTCAGGCAAGATCAGGACAGCCATGATCAGAAAGCCTAAAAGTTGAATGAAATGGGAGGGTGACAGAAGGAGCAGTATCATACCACTGAGGTTCTCAGGTGGTGGAGCAAGCTGGTATTGATTATCTATGAGCCTCAGACCTTCTTGAAAAATAAAGTAACTTTTTTTTCTATAAAAAGTGCCTGATAGCAGAAGCAAGGATCATCAGCTACAGATGGCCAATAGTCTTCATCTCAAGTGTCAGCTGTCAGCTAATTATTGCTAACTAGAACATTGTGTTAAGTAGGATTCTGAGGCCGAGTTGGAGCTCAGTGGAAAGAAGGCCATTAATGATTAACATGTGTCTCCGGTATGATGGGGAGGACTCACAAGGCACACATCCTAATGAAGGTTCTGTTGATGAAGATCTCTTTGTAGCTCTAATTTCTCTGAGTCTCAGCTTTTCTCATTATAAAATGAGGATAATTATGCCTTCTGGGCCTATTTTACAAAAAGGGAGGCCATGGATTTGAAGGGTCTTGAAAAGATCTAAGGATATATGTGTGAGATGGTACAAGTGTTTCTGTTGACTTCCCTGGATGAACAAAAGAGCAGATGAATCCAAAACTGCCAGTTGCCTTTCCCAAACTGAACACCACTGAAAGAGCCGAAGGGCATTGTTTGAAAAATGTTAGGGGCTTGACCAGATCATAACACTGAGTCAAACACATTGGGTAAACTGGGGTCTGAAGAACTTAAATCATTAGATGTGAGTCTGGGGCTGTAATTTTTCAGGGCCAGAGAATGGAATAAAATGAAATCAAACAGCATCATTGAAGGATCCTTAGGTTAATTCACTCAACAATTACTTATTACTCATCCACTCATTTGCTGATTTTATAGATATTTACCGAGCACCTACTATGTACCAGTTCTGTGATAAGGTTAGGAATAGAGTTGAGGATAAAACAGTTAGGTACCTGCCCAAATGGATTTACAGCCTAGTGGGAAAGTCTGTAATAAACAAATCATTACCATAAAATGATGTGTTCTGAAAAGAGGAATGTGAGGTGCCAGGAGAGCCTCCTTCCAGAGAGGGGGCTCCACATGTCTGTAGGCAAGAGGTTGCAAATTCCTGGTGCCGGGGACAAATTCAACCACAGACAACTTTTTTTGGCTAGCACCATGTTTCTAAAGCATCTGAATGGCTTCAGTGGGACATGAACTCTACAGTTTTCCACAGTCCTCACCACTCCATACTGTATTCTACTCAGTGCTCTCTCACACTGAGGAAGCCTGGTCCCTGAAAGACACACCATGAAGAGCGCCAGGCGAGTGAGGTAGGAAATGGGGTGAGAAAGTGTCCCAGATAGGCAAATGCCCAGAACAGACAGAGATGGTGGTGCATCTGAGGGACTAGAAGGTCCAGGTAGCCAAAGCATGGAAGAGACCAGAGGGCTCAACTCCCTTATGATGTTATATATGAAGAAACGGATGCTCAGAAAGAAGGGACTTGCTCAAGTCACACAACTAGCAAAGCCAGCAACGGACTCAGGACTAACCCCCAATTCTCTTGTTCTCCAATGACAAATTCCTTCCATGCATCCCTCTTACCCATTAGGCCCACTAATCCCTAGTACAATCCCAGGGAGTATCCAGGAATCCAGGCTCATTCACACCAGCTGCCCACAGGGATTCAGACCAATCAGGCACGAGGCCCTGTTCCCAGGGATTGCTCCACAGCCTCCTCCACCACATTCTTGAGTGTGAGTCAAGGCTGAACTTAGGAGCTGGCAAGTTTCTGGGGCTGGGTTCAGGACCTGCCTTATCTGTACTTTCCTAGGTGGTGTGATGACAAGGAAATACCTCTCCCAGGCTCTTAGGGAAGCCTGGCAATCCACCATCAGCTCTTCCTTCCTCTGGCCTAAGGCTCTGTCCCATGTTTAAATGCAAATACCCTCAGAAGAAGTAACACTTCCACCTTAGTGTGAGTGTACATCAAAGCCAGAAAGCCAAAACTGGAACAAAACCTAAAGATTAGCCAAGCCAACCCTCTTATGAAACTAATGGGGAACATGAGCCCAAAGATAAGCGACTGGCCCACGATCATCCAGTGTCAAAACCAGTGTGAAACCCTGGTTTCCTGGCTCCTGATCCACGGCTCTTTCTACTGCTCCACGCTGCTTCTCATTAGGTTTTGCCCTGAGAATATTTTCCTGGAGGAACAGAGGAGGGAAAGAAAGGGGGCATCACAGAGGTGAGGAAAGGCACTGGGAGCAGATGAAGGAGGAGGAGGAGGAGAAAAATTAACTGATTCTAGAATGCTCATCTATATATTGAATTATAGTGTTGTACACCTGAAACCTATATAATTTTATGTACCAATTTTACCTTTAAAAATACTCATCTAGCCCTGGTCGGTTTGGCTCAGCGGTTAGAGCGTCGGCCCGCGGACCAGAGAGTCCTGAGTTCAGTTCCCACTAAGGGCACGCACCTCGGTTGCAGTTTGTCCCCGGCCCCGAATGGGGTCGTGTGGGTGGCGACCACTCAATGTGTCTCTCTCACATCGATGTTTCTCTCTCTCTCTCTCTCTCTTCCACCCTCTCTCCCTCCCACTCTATCTGAAGATAAATGCAAAAATGTCCTCGGGTGAGGATAAAAAAATTAAAAATGCTCATCTAGACTATGTGTAAACCCATACTGAATCTCTTTGGTTTTCTGACTATAGCACCACTTTGAGATAATATTCTCCATGTGAACTCTTTGCCAGGTAAAAGAAAACATCTTTCTGGCTTTTTGTTCATCTAATTCTGATACATGCTGCAGCATGGGTGAATCTTAAAAACATTCAACATTGTATGAGGTACCTAGTACCTAGAACAGGCAAATTTATAGAGACAAAAGGTAAATAGTGGTTACCAAGGGGTTGGAGAGGAGGAGTAAAGGGGGACTTAATTGTTTAATAGGTACAGAGTTTCTGTTTGGGATGATGAAAAAGTTCTGGAAATAGTGGGAATGATTGCACAACATCATGAATGTACTTAATGCCATTGAATTACACACTTTAAATTGATTTAATATGTAAATGGTATGTTGTGCATATTTTACCACTTTTTTTTTAATTGCTGCTCCTTCTAAGCCTGTGGTTCTCAACCTTCCTAATGCCGCGACTCTTTAATACAGTTCCTCATGTTGTGATGACCCCCCCAACCATAAAATTATTTTCGTTGCTACTTCATAACTGTAATTTTGCTACTGTTATGTCTTAGGTTGAGAACCGCTGTAAGCTGAGGGTAGTGGCTATGGGAGATGTCTCTTGCTGCTGTTCAGTAAAAATTAAATCCGTGTTTCTTCTCTCTGTCCCTGTCATGGAAATACAGACATATAAGATCTTAGCGGTTAAGAACAAATCTTTTCTAGTCAGAACACAGGTGCATTCAATGTTTGCTTCTGTGATTTACTAGTTGGGTGACCTCAGGCAAGCTACAAACAAGGCTTCCAAACTGTGACATGCATACAAGCCCCTGGGGCACCTGGACTTCACCACAGCCTCAGTCTCCCTGTGGGAAACAAGATGCTAATGTCTACTTGATAGAATTGCTATGATGATTAGGTGAGACAGTATATGTAAAGTGCTTAATGCTCAATGAATGGAAATTAATATTCTTTTTTTTTCCACTTAGTTTCTGTCCTTCCAAACTTAAGAATCATCTAAGGGTGCGTGTGTGTGTGTGTATGTGTTTTGCTAAGTGTTCACAGTTGGGTAAATAAGCTCTCTTACACATGGGACAAGTTCCTTGTAAGGGTGTTTGTATTCCTGGGAGCATGTGAGTTAGTGTAGACAGATGCCCTGGGAGGCATGTGTGTGTGTGTGTGCGCAGCGTGAGCAGCGTGTGCATGTATATCTGTATATATGTAAAACACTGTTTCCTTAGAAGACTTTGTTATCAATGAAATAATTCAAAAGTCATTTCCTCTTACTGAAGATATCAACCAAGGTTAGTGAGTGGGAAGATAACTAAAAATTGATTGGTCAAAGGGGAAGATTATGTTTTCATTGACGTCTCTTATCCTACCCAAAGGTTCTAGATATTGAAGAGAATTGTGATGACTGGCTATAAACATTCTGTTCTATAGTTGGTGTGGGCCACCAGGCTGTAAATGCCACAAGGGCTCTCAGATCCCCTGCCCAGCCTTCTCAGTCAGAGGTAGAAAGTCCAATCTTAGGGTCTCAGGATACCCTGTCCGCTGCCCTTCCACAGGGGCCCTCTGCAGGCTCAGAAAGGCTAATGTCTAGAGGCAGGGTCCCTGAGTTCTGATCAGCCTCTGCGTTAAGTTCCCTTGGCCACACCAGGACTCTAGGGTCACCCCTGCAGAGGGGTTGCAGTGTGGTGCAATGGTTAAGTGCACTGGCATTAAAGTCAGACAAACCTAAGCTTCACTCCCAGTGCCTCCACCTCCAAGCTAGTAAATGTGTGACTCAGTGACTTTCTCTTGCTGAGATTCCATTTCCTCAATTATGAAACATGGATTTTTTTTAATTTCCCTAGAAGAAAACATAGGCAGCAAAATCCCAACGTCTCATATAGCAGAATTTTCACCAATACATCTCCTAGGGCAAGAGAAACAAAGGAAAAAATAAACAAATGGGACTATATCAAACTGAAAGCACAGCAAAAGAAACCATCATTAAAATGAAAAGGGAACTCACTATATGAGAGAACATATTTGCCAATGATCCATCTGATAAGGAGTTAATTTCCAAAATATATAAAGAACTCATACAGCTCAACAAAAGCAAGACAAACAATCCAATTTTAAAAATGGGTAAAGGACCTGAATAGATACTTCTCCAAAGAGGACATACAGATGGCCAATAGATATATGAAAACATGTTCAACATTACTAATTATCAGAGAAATACACATTAAAACCACAATGAGATACCACCTCACACATGTCAGAATGGCTATTATCAATAAATCAACAAACAAGTGCTGACAAGGATGTGGAGAAAAGGGAGCTCTAGTGCACTGCTGGTGGGAATGCAGACTGGTGCAGCCACTGTGGAAAATAGTATGGAGTTTCCTCAAAAAATTAAAAATGGAACTGCCATTTGACCCAACAACCCCACTTCTAGGAATATATCCTAAAAACCCCAAAACACCGATCAGAAAGAATATATACACCCCTATGTTCATAGTAGCATTATTTACAATAGCTAAGATTTGGCCCTGGCTGGTTTGGCTCAGCGGTTAGAGTGTCGGCTTGTGGACCAAAGAGTCCCGGGTTTGATTCCAGCCAAGGGCACATACCTCGGTTGCGGTTCATCCCCAGCCCTGGTTGGGGTTGTGAGGGTGGCAGCCAATCGATGTGTCTCTCTCACATCGATGTTTCTCTCTCTCTCTCCCTCCCTCCTGCTCTATCTGAAGATAAATGGAAAAATATCCTCGGGTGAGGATTAAAAAAAAAAATAGCCAAGATTTGGAAACAACCCAAGCACCCATCAGTAGATGAATGGATTAAAAAGCTGTGGTACATTTATACAATGGAATACTATGCAGCTATTAAAAAAATAATGATCTCTTACCCTTTGAGACAGCATGGATGGACCTGGAGATTATTATGCTGAGTGAATTAAGCAAGTCAGAAAAAGACAAATATCACATGATCTCACTCATTTGTAGAATCTAATGAATGAAATTAATTGACCAACAAAATAAGTCCAGAGGCATGGAGGCATGGAACAGACTGTCATATCTCAGGGTGGGGGGTGATGGGAAGAGATAAACCAAAGAACTTATATACTTATATGCATAGCCCATGGATACAGACAATAGTGTGGTGAAGGCCTGGGGGGAGGTAGGGGCTGGATGAAGGGGGGCAAAAGGGGATGGGGGAATGGAGGACATCTGTAATACTGTCAACAACAAAAAATTTAAAAAAATTTTTTACTTTCTATTTCACCACGTTATTGGGAAAATTAATTAAGAATTTGCATTGAAAGTCCTTAGTATAATGTCTGGCATAAGTTAATGTTCAAATAATAATAGCTATTATTTGTATTCTGTGCCTATCTACATAAGCATCATCTCATTTAATCTTCACAACGGCCCAAAGTGGTAGAAACCATTATTATCCCCATTTTTCAGATAAGGAAACTGAGATGCTGGCCCAAGGACACACAGCTAGTAAGAGGGGGATTTGAACTGAGGCACTCTGACTCTTACGCTGTCATTTTTAATAGTATTGTTATCAACAAAAATAACAGACAGGATTCCAGCGCCTCCACTCCAACTGTGGAGGGAATTGCTCTACCGTCTGATTCCCCTCCG
This sequence comes from Tadarida brasiliensis, assembly GCA_030848825.1. Taxonomy (NCBI): domain Eukaryota; kingdom Metazoa; phylum Chordata; class Mammalia; order Chiroptera; family Molossidae; genus Tadarida; species Tadarida brasiliensis. The sequence continues at coordinate 18,680,454 of CM061277.1, read as the reverse complement.
ATTCTCCTTAATGGTAATATGCATCCTTTCCTATGCTTCATTACCAGACTTTAGCTACCCTTCACTCATTCATTCAACATTCACTGAGCAGCTACTATGTACCAGGCACTGTGCTTGGCCCCGAGGATTCAGCACTGAGCAAAACAATCAAGGTCCCTGCCTCATGGAGCTGAGAACTAAAAAATGAGAGGAGTTAGCCATGCAGAAAACCAGAGGCCTGAAGGTGGAAGTGAGCTTGGCTGGCACAATCTTAAAGTGACAGAGGGCAGTGTGGTTGGAACAATGAGCAAGAGAAGATGATGTGTGGTGGCCCCTGCCCCTCTCTGGAGCTCCAGATCTGTAGTTCACAAGATGAGTGCACACACCTCCCTGGGGTGCCCAGATCCCTTAAGTACAATATGTCCAAAACCAGAGTCATTATTTTCTCTAGCCAAACCCCTTCCTCTTCCCTGACCAGTCACTACACAGTGGCCCAAGTTAATGACCTGTTAAGTGTCTCCTGAATTTGTCCTCCCTCTATCACTATGACCCCTGCCTTGGTTCAGACCTCATCATCATTGGTCTGAGCTGTTGGAATGACCCTAACTGCTCACCCTGCCTCCAGCCTCTTCACCTCCAGCACCTCCCTTGGGCTGCTGCCAGAGAGATCTTCCCAAAACAAACATGTGAACATATAATTCTCCTCCCCACCTCCCACCATGTAAAACCCTCTTGGCTCCTTTTTGTTCCAGGATGAAGTCTAAACTCTTTGGCCTAGCAAATAACATCTTCCTAATGAGGTCTGAAGTCATGTTTCCAGCCTTATATCCCACTAGTCATCTGCATGTCTCAGAGCACCAGCCATATCTAATTACTCTTTCATACCAGCAGTAACAGCTGTTCCCTCTTAGAATTCCTCTTCTGGCCCTGTTCCCCTGTAGAACTACTATTCAACATTTAAGATATAGGTCATTACCTCACTAAAACCTTCCCTAACACCTCTAGACAGAATCATCCACTTAACCTTCCCAGGACCCATAGCACATGATATTGACAATACAGCTACAGCACTCACCAAATGTGTTTCTGATTATTTGGTTATATATCTATTCTCCCACTAGACTGAGCTCAGAAAGGCTGGGACCTTGTTCTGTTGAGTGCAATGCCTAGTACACAACAGATTCTCTGTTTGATGGATGGATGAATGAATGAGTGAATGAATAATTGATAGTGCACATTCACACTCACACATAAAACTCTTGATGGACTTTAATTATTTGGGTCCTCTCTCTTTGTTTCTTGGTGAGCCTGGCTAAAAGTTGATTATCTTTTCAAAGAACCAGCTCTTGGTTTCATTGATCGTTTGTATTGTTTTTTTAGTCTCTATGTCATTTATTTCTGCTATGATCTTTATTATTTCCTTCCTTCTGCTTACTCTGGGTTTTTATTTTTGTTTTCTTTCTAATTCTTTAAGTTGTATGGTTAGATAGTTTATTAGAAATGTTTCTTGTTTCTTGAGGTAGGCCTGTAATGCTATGAACTTCCCTCTCAGGACTGCTTTCACTGTATCTCATAGATTTTGTGTTGTATGTTCATTTTCATCAGTTTCCAGGAAGTTTTTTTTATTTCTTCCTTGATCTCTTTGGTAACCCATTCATTGTTTAGTAGCATGCTATTTAGGCTCCATGTGTTTGAATGTTTTTTAGTATTTTTATTGTAATTGATTTCTAGTTTCATGCCACTGTGATCTGAGAAAATACTTGATATGATTTCAATCTTCTTGAACTTGTAGAGACTTCGTTTGTGTCCTAACATGTGGTTTATCTTTGAGAATGTCCCATGTGCACTTGAGAAGAATGTATATTCTGCAGCTTTGGAGTGAAATGTTCTGTAAATATCAATTAAGTCCATCTGATCTAGTGCATCATTTAGGATCTCTGTTTCCTTGTTAATTTTTTGTCTAGAAGATCTATCCAGTGATGTCAGTGGTGTGTTAAAGTCCCCTACTATGACTGTATTGCTATCGATATCTCCCTTAAAGTCCATCAAGAGTTTTTTATATACTTAGGTGTTCCTGTACTGGATGCATATATGTTAGCAAGGGTTATATCCTCTTGATTGATCCTTTTAGTATTATGCAATGCCTTTCTTTATCTCTTGTTATGGCCTTCATTTTGAAGTCTATTTTGTCAGATATAAGTATTGCTAACCCAGACTTTTTTCAGTTCCATTTGCTTCAAATATTTTTTCCATCCCTTCACTTTCAGTCTGTGTAAGGCTTTTGTTCTAAGGTGGGTCTCTTGTAGACAGATTATATATATGGGTCTTGTTTTCTTATTCATTCAGCTACCCTATGTCTTTTGATTGGAGCATTTAGTCCATTTACATTTAAGGTTATTATTGATAGGTACTTACTTACTGCCATTTTTTTCCTTTATTACTATGTTCTTCTCTCTCTCTTGATTTCTTCTTCTTAAAACACTCATTTTAACATTTCTTGCAATACTGGTTTAATGTTTATGTACTCCTTTTGCCATTTTTTGTCTGGGAAGCTCTTTATTTCACCTTTAATTGTAAATGGTAGTCATGTTGGGTAGAGTAGTCTTGGGTTTAGGTCCCTGCTTTTCATTACTTTGAATACTTCATGCCACTCCCTTCTGGCCTGAAGTGTTTGTTGAGAAATCAGTTGACATGCTAATGGGTACTCCCTTGTAGGTAACTTTCTGTCTCTCTCTTGCTGCCTTTAAGATTATTTCTTTGTCTTTAATGTTTGTCATTTTTATTATGATGTGCCTTGGAGTGGGTCTCTTTGGGTTTATCTTGATTGGAACTCTCTGTGCTTCCTGAACTTATGTGATTTCTTCCTTCACTAGATTGGGGGAGTTTTCTGTCATTATTTCTTTAAACAGGTTCTCTATTCCTTGCTCACTTTCTTCTTCTTATGGTACCCCTATGATGTGGATGTTGTTATGTTTCATATTGTCCCAAAGTGCCCTTAAAGTATCTTCTTGCTTTTTAATTCTTTTTTCTTTTTGCTGCTCTAACTGGGTGCTTTTTTCTACCTTGTCTTCCAAATCACTGATTTGGTCTTCTGCCTCATTCAGTCTACTTTTGAATCCTCCCAGTGTGTTTTTGATGTCAGATATGTTATTCTTCATTTCTGCCTGATTCTTATTTATGTTTTCTATTTCTTGTATCATGATGTTGTAGTTTCCACTAAGTTTCTTGAAATTCTCACTAAGTTTCTTGAGCATCCGTATAACCACTACTTTGAACTCTATATCTGATAAGTTGCTTGCCTCCATTTCATTTAGCTCTTTTTCTGGAGTTTCCTCCTTTTCTTTCATTTGGGGGTTGTTTCTTTGTCTCATCATTTTTGCTGACTCTTTGTATTTGTTTCTAAAAAATATGGGATGCTTCATGAATTTATGTGTCATCTTTGCACAGGGGCCATGCTAATCTTCTCTGAATCATTCCAATTTTAGTATATGTACTGCCAAAGCAGCACCCCAGTCCATTTTTAAGACCCAGAAAAGGCACTAGACTCAGGAGACCTGAGTTCCAATTCTGGCTCTGCCACTAACTACCTGGGAAACCTCGGTGCCTCTATTTGGTGTCTCCTGGCCTCAGCTTTGCCTCTGGAAAAGGATCAGGCTTGGACAGGATGACTTCCAAGTTCCCCCTCAGCTCTGCTCTAGGCCGCCCCCACATCCTCTGGTTGTGTGTGTATGTATGCCTGGGATAGGGCCCAAGTAATTCCTAAAGGGTCAAACGATTAACCATTGGGCTGGGTCAGTTCCAGAAAGGACTCAAAAATTAACCTTGTTACTCCTGTTTTCCCTTTTAATCTTTACCATGTGCAACTCTAGTGAGGCATCATTTCTCTCCTGCCTCCATGGTCCAACTGCCATTCCCTGACCCTCTTCCCAGAGCACTCCACCCCACCCAACTCCCCCTCCCCACAACTAAGCTTAGCCAATCCTCACTTCCTCCATGAAACCTTTTCTGACTCCCCAAGGCCCTACAACCACAGCCCTCTGACCACCTCATTATACTGTACTATATCCCAGGGTAAGGTGCTTAGCACTGACTGTGGGGGTTGTAGTGACCTCTCCCATGGGTACTTCTTCCTACTTGGATACTCCCCCTAGGAGTTAAAACTGTGCTATGTTCAACTTTTTATCCTGTGTATATATTCATTGTTCAGGATGCTTGAATACTTGAAATGCCTTTCACCGAGCTAAGAAACAAGCCCTGGCCACTAGGAAAAGTTCTTAACTCTTCAAAGCACCTGTAAGTTCTCTTTGCTCCCTTATCCTCACAGGAACCCTGTGGCACAGGCCAACCACTTAACTAGTGTAAAGCACTTAACATAGACATGAAGCAATTTCCTTAAGGCCATGTGACAAGCTGGTGGTAGAGCCCAAACTATGCCAGAGTTCTTGCCTCCAGATCCTGGGCTTTGGCATGTGCAGCACACAGTGAAATCACAGACTTGCCCCCTTTTTAAGAAACTGCAGCCTGGGGCCACCCCTATAACAACATGTGAACATACACACACACACTTTATAAATACCTTCACACTGGCTCCACCCTGCTTGGGACTTCATCCCTTTAGACTAGGTTTGTTTTTCTCCCCTCTTTTATCATCACTCTCTAAGAGAATAAAAGCCTAGAGCAGTTTCCAGATCAATACATTTTCTCCAAGAGATTATAAGGGGCCAGGAGATGCTGAAGTTGATCCTACTTGCTCTGGTGTGCTCCCCTAAACCCCTGCCCTTCTCCCCCTGTGCACCACCTTGCTTAGCATGGAGAACAGAGGGGTGAAAGCATTGCAGTGTGGGCAAGCATCCCAGCTCACAACTGGGAGATGGGCTTCTCAGCCCAAATATTATCTTTGCCCTGTCCTACATCCATGGAGCCAAATTCTCTCATCATAGCCACCACCTTTGCTGTTCAGTAGGGTCAATCAGGAATCTGTAAATATATACACATATTTATATGCATATGACTAGCAGGTGCATTTATGTTAATTGTGTTTAGTTTGAGTGTGTGTGTGTGTGTGTGTGTGTGTGTGTGTGTGTGTGTGTGTTGTAGGCATACTATAAGCATCCATGGGTATCTACAGGTACCCTCCTCAAAATGTATACACATGTGGATGAATATGTGGGAGAACATAAACATTTTTCACTCACTATTCACCCATCAGTCCAAGGAAGATGTACCGGTGTTGCAGGCACTGTGCAAGGTGCTGGGAGTGAATAAGAGACAGCATATGGATGGAGTTACTCCAGGGTACATGAGTGGTAGGTGTGTTTTCCAGTACTATGTAGGTATCTATGAAATCACTGTACATATGTATGTATACATCAAGGCCCACAGCAAACTAGGGAAGTTTCTGATTGCATAAGTATGGGCACATCTGTGGTTGATGCTGAAAGATGTGGCTGTGTTCTCTCTCTAAACAGTCCTTAGGCAATAGAGGCATGCCCTGCTCACCGCTCTGCCAGGGTGGAAGCCTAGGGTGCTGGGTCCCCCTCATCATTCCAGCCACTCCACCCTCCCCACCCTTAGGAAGCAGAGCCAGCATTTCCTGATAACAGGGCACCAAGAGTCCAGGCCACTGGGAACCACCTGAGCTTCACGTGGTTTTATGGTTTCACAGTTAATGTTTGGCCCTGGGTTATTTCTACTCTAAGAGGTAAGCCAGAAGAGGCAGGGAAGAGATGGGGGCAGGGGAGATAAGGTGCTAGGTCACCTGCAGGAGGCACCTGCCCCGGCAGCTGCCTTTGGCACCACAATGCCAGCAGGATTCCAGGTCCTACTGAAGGAAGGAACCAGCCAAACAAAAGAGGGCAAGGGCTCCTGGGTACAGGGATGGAAATGAGAGCCCTCCCAAAATGTCCCTCAGAAGCCCAGCATCCTTTCTGCAGCCTTCTAAGGGGTCCAGGAAGTTCTCTACCAACATATCAGCCCGTCTCTGCTTGGTCACCTTCAACGACACAAGGAGCTCGCCAGCTCCAAATGCTCTCAAATTTCTGCTTTTTACTGTAACAAAAATCTACCTCCTAGCAACTTCTATTTATTGGTCCTACTTTCCCTCTCAAACAAAATTAATCTTCCTAGAAATAACCACCCTTTGGTTAATGTCTCCAAAAAGTCCCTATTTCAAATGCTAATATATAACCTGGGCAAAATACAGTATTACTTTATAGCTTATTTGAGTACTTTTCTTTCCCATTTGAAGTCTTTAAATTCCTTAAGAGTAGGGAGATTATATATACAGTTGACCCTTGAACAACACAGGTTTGAACTGCATGGGTTCACTTATACATGGACTTTTTTTTCAATAAATACTGTAAATGTATTTTCCTTATGATTTTCTTAATAACATTTTCTTTTCTTTAGTTTACTTTACTGTAAGAATACAGTATATAATACATGTAACATACAAAGTATGTATTAATCAGCTGTTTGTTATTGGTAAGGTTTTGAGTCATCAGTAGGCTATTAGTAGTTAAGTTTTACGGGAGGCAGCCCATCGTTATGTTTCTCTCTCCATGTTTCTCTCTCTCCTTCTCCCTTCCTCTCTCTAAAATCAATAAAAACATTTTTTTAAATAAATAAAGTTATACATGAATTTTTTACTGTGTTGGGGGTCAGTGTCCCTAATTCTCAAGTTGTTCAAGGGCCAACTATATATATAATGTATATATTATATGTATATACTATGTATATATTTTATGTATATATATACTATGTATACACTTTGTACATTTTTATATGCATGTATTATGTGTGTATATAATACATTTTATGTGTATGTACTATTTTTTATGTATTATGTGTATGTATATATTTTATACATATACTATCTACATGTTTGTGTGTATTTTTGTATATACTGTATATACCACATTTATACTGTATATAAACATTTAATTAATGTTACCATATCAGTCACCATGTTCAGAGTTCAGACTATCTTATTTAATCTCCACAACACTATAGAGTATTATCATTATTTCCATTTTTCAGAGAAGAAAACTGAGAAGTTAAATACCTTGAGTGAAGTCTCCCCACCAATGAGTAGAATTCAAACCCAGGTTATTCTGCCCTGGCCGGTTTTGCTCAGCGGTTAGAGTGTCAGCCTACGGACCAAAGAGTCTCGAGTTTGATTCCAGTCAAGAGCACATACCTCAGTTGCGGTTCAGTCCCCTGCCCTAGTCGGGGTCATGCGGGAGGCAACCAATCCATATGTCTCTCTCACATCGATGTCTCTCTCTCTCTCTCTCTCTCTCTCTCTCTCTCTTTCCCTCCCACTCTATCTGAAGATAAATAGAAAAATATCCTCAGGTGAGGATTAAAAAAAAAAAAACTAGATTATTCTGATTTTAGGCCTATCCTATTAAGCACCACACTGTAATATTTCATATGCTTTGGATAGAGTAAACTGAAATAAATGCTAGATGAGTTCTTTATTTAATTAATCAATTAACCTATCCATTCCCAATAACACTTCAGTATGGGCGAATTTTCACATCAGTTGGCTGCATCTGGAGTGCATGGAATGTAGGGAAAATAGAATTACATGGGAGGACCAGAGATAGTCTGGGGCCTGGGCCACATCCCTGGAACACAGGGTCTCTTGACTTCAAGGTCTCCCCAGCATAGTTGGGGAGGGAACACAGGAAAGGAAACGTGATGGGCATCTGCACGTTCCCCAGAATCACTCTTCATCTGAGTCCATGCAAAGAATCTGAGTCCTTTATCTAGAATGCCTTTCTCCCCCACGTCAGCTTCTCCTCCTTCAAGACCCAGCTCAAATGTCACCTTTTCCTGGAAGCTCAAGCTACCCGTTCTTTCTCTTGAGGCAGAATCATTCCTCCTTCAGCTGCGTTTCACTGCACTTCACACTCAGTTATAACACACAGCACATCATACTGCAACTACAAGTCTATCTCTCTAGACTATGAGTTCCTCAAAGGCTGAGCTTTATAGTCTCAGGGCCTAGCACAGAACCTTGCAGAGACAACACTCGGAAACATATATTAGAAGTGAGTCAGTGAGTGAGGGAGGGATTGGAGAAAGTGAGAGCCATCTTACAGAAAGAAGAACTCCTGAGCCCAAACCAGACCAGGGGTTGGTACCCCACAAATGGCATGCAGTGCATCATCACTATCCTGCTCCTACCACAAGGGTTAGGATAGCAACCGCCTCCTCCACAGCCAGGGTCCACAGACCTCCCCACCATTCCTGGTGAGAACTGAAGTGTGAATCATCTGCCACCCAACACCCTTTGCCTTGGGGAGACCAGCCAGCCAGTCTCTCGCCCTTCCTCTAGCTGTGATAGAACAGGAGGGGCCAACCCAGTCTATCCAGGACTCAGAGGGAGAGTCTAGGAAACTTTGGAGGCTGAGAAATGTAAGGTAACTGGGAATGATTAGGCAGTGGAGAGAAGAATTCAGTGAGGCCAAAGTGGACAGATGTTACAGTGGGTAAGCTCCAGATAAACAAACAATAAGGAATCTGTCAGGGAAAAGAAGAGTTACCTAAGACACAGTTGTTATCCTTGGGAATGATGTAGCCAGCAGACAAGGCCCAAAGCCTGAGGCAAGGACTGGGATGAGGTGGGTAGAAAAGGGGTCACCAGGACACATGAGACGAAAAGGGCTCTTAGACTGCATGTTAAACATGTAAGTCTACCTGTTTCCAAGAGCCCTTTAGTGGACTCCCAGAGGGCAAGCTTTTCATATAGCACCTGGGGGGAAATTCAGCAACTCATATCAAGAGAATCTCAGAATATACCACAGGCCCATCTAAGAAACTCCCCTGGGTGATACAGTTCTTCCCATTAGGGCTTGATTCTATCCAAACAGAGCTTGATTCAGCTCAAGAAAAGAGTGGAATGCATGACAAACACATGAAAAAAAGCTCAGCATCACTAGCCATTAGGGAAATGCAAATCAAAACCACAATGATATACCACTTCATACCCACTAGGATGACTGTAATCAATCAGTCAATCAATAACAAGTGTTATTGAGGATGTGGAGAAATCAGAACTCTCATACATTGCTGGTGGGAATGTAAAATGGTGCAGCCAGTGTTTGGTGGTTCCTCAAGGGGTCAAATATACAATTACCATATGATCCAGCAATTCTACTCGTAGGTATATGCCCCGAAGAGTTGAAAACACATCAACACGAAAACTTGTACATGAATGTTCAAGTTGCACAATAGCCAAAAGGTGAAAACACCCAAATGTCCATCAAGTGATGAAAGGATAAACTAAATGTGGTCTATCCACACAATGAATTGTGATTCAGCTATAAAAAGAAATAAAGTACTGCAACACACTGCAACATGGATTATGCAAACATTATGCTGAGTGAAAGAAGAGAGATACAAAGGCCGCATATTATGATCCTGTACATATGAAATGTCCAGAATAGGTAAACCCACAGAGACAGAGAGCAGATTAGTGGTTGTCAGGGACTGAGGGGGGAAGAAATAGGGCATGACCACTAATGGGTGCATGTTTCCCTTTCAGGTGATAAAAACATTTTGGAACTAGATAGAAGTGATGATTGTACAACAATGTGAATGTATTAAATGCCACTAAACTGCCCTGGCCAGTTTGGCTCAGCAGTTAGAGCATCAGCCCGCGGACCAAAGAGTCATGGGTTTGATTCTGATCGGTTTCTGTTTGATCCCGGGGCCCTGGTCAGGGTCATGTGGGAGGCAACCAAGTGAGTGTCTCTCTCACATTGATGTTTCTCTCTCTCTCTCTCTCCCTTCCTCCCACTCTATCTGAGGATAGATGGGAAGATATCCTTGGGTGAGGATTAAAAATAATAATAATAAAATAAATGCCACTAAATTATATACCTTAAATAGTTAATTTTATGTTGTGTGAATTTCACTTCAATTTTAAAAAAAGAAGACTTGGACTATCAGGGCCTCTTATATAACTCTTCATAGGCATTGCCTTCTCCATCAAGGTGGACACCAGACCTTTGCCTGACAAAGTCAGGGAGTCATCACTAGGGACCTTTACCAAATGAGTCAAGCAATGATGCAGAGCGCCCCTCCTGACTCCCCTCCTTTCCACCTCAGCAACTCTCTCTTGGCTTAATAAGGCCACAGGTGCCCCCAGAGCCCTCAGAGGTGTCAGAGCAGGAAATCAGTAATGGGCAGCTCCTTAGTGCTGACCTTCCTTTGAACTCCCTGGGTGGCTCTTTCACAGGTTTGCACATTCAATAATTTACCAGCCTGCCAAGGCACCAGTCCTATTAAAGGGGCCTGAGCTGGTGAGGGAAACTCTCTGCTCTCCCACAAATAATGACCATTTACTGATTGTCTACTATGGGCCAGCACAGTACATGGTATCTGACTTAATTATCATTTTTAATTCTCACAATAACCCTATAAGGTAGATATTATCAGGACCACAGTAGGACTTTTGTGGATGCAAAGTACTGTTGCCTCATGAGTCCCTTCCTCAACAAAAAATGTTAAACATTAGCCCTAGCCAGTGTGGCTCTGTTGGGTGGAGCATTGTCCCATATACCAAAAGGTTGCCAGTTCGATTCTGGGTCAGGACACATACCTAGGTTGCAGGTTAGATCCCCAGTGGGTCACATACAGGAGGCAACTGATCAATGTTTCTCTCTCTCTGTCTCTCCCTTCCCCTCTCTCTAAAATCAGTAAAAAACATATCCTCAAGGGAGGATTTTTTAAAATGTTAAACATTATATTTCATGACTGCATTTGTATAAAGATATTATTATTGTCTTAATATTGTATATTAAGACATTTTCCTTGACCTAAACATTCACTTTTGTTCTAATTTGAAAAGAAACAACATTTTCATGGGCCTCTAAAAAGATCATGACCCCTAGACATTGAGCCTCCAATGCCTGATGAATAAGTTTATCTGGATATTATCGTTACCATTTCACAGATGACAAAACTGAGGCTTAAATTACAGAGTAAAAAAGTGGTAGGAATACATGCCTAGTCAACTGACTTCTGACAAGGGTGCCAAGACAACTCAATGAAGAAAGAACAGTGTCTTCCTCAAATGGTTCTGAGAAAACTGGATATCCACATACAAAAGAATGAAGTGGACCCCGTACCTCACACCTTATACAAACATTAACTCAAAATGGATCAAAGGACCGATTGTAAGAGCTACAACTATAAAACTCGTAGAAGAAAACATAGATGTAAATCTTCATGACCTTACAGTTCTTAGATATGAAAACTAAAATACAAGCAACCAAACCAAAAAAAAAAAAAAAAAATAGGTAAATTAGACTTCATCAAAAGAATTTTTAATTTTGTTCTTCAAAGGATACTTTCAAGAAAGTAAAAAGACAAATCCACAGAATGAGAGAAAAAGTATATTTTAAGAACTCTTAATAACTCAACAATAAAAAGACAAATAACCCAATTTAAAATTGGCCATAGGACTTGAATAGAAATTTCTCCACAAAAGTTATACAAGTGGCCAACAAACACATGAAATGATGCATAATATTAGTTATTAGGAAAATGCGGATCAAAACCACAATGAAATACCACTTTGCACACACTAGGATAGCTTTTTATTTTTTAAATTGAAGTAACAAGTGTTAGTAAGGATGTGGCAAAATAAGAAAGCTCATTCATTACTGGTGGGACTGTAAAATGGTGCAGTCTCTGGAAAACAGCCTAGCAGTTCTTTGAAAAGTTAAACATTGAATATGATCCAGAAATTCTACTCTTAGGTATATGCTTAAGAGAAATGAAAGTCTATATCCACACAAAACTTGTACATGAATGTTCACAGCAGCATTCTTCATAATAGCCAAAAGGTGGAAACAAATGTCCATCAACAATGAATGGATAAACAAAATTCATACAATGAAATATTATGCAGCCATAAAAAGGAATGAGTATTAACACCTACTGCAACATGGATGCACCATGTAAACATTATACTTAGTAAAAGAAGCCAGACACAAAAGGCCACATTGTATATGATTCCGTGTATATTAAATGTCCAGAATAGGCAAATCCATAGAGATAGAAAATAGATTAGCTGTTGTCAAGGACTGGGGGGAGGGGAGAATGGGAGTGACTGCTGACAGGTACTGGGTTTCTTTCTGGGGTAATGAAAATACTCTGGAATTAGACAGTGGTGCTCTTTGCACAACTTTGTGAATTTACTAAAAAAAAAATGAAATTTACATTTCAAAATGGTCACCTTTATGGTATATGAATCATATCTCAATTTTTAAAAAGAAAAATTAGGGACTTCTGGTCAAGATGGCGGCATAGGTAAACACGGTACTCGTCTCCTCCCACAACCACATCAAAATTACAACTAAACTACAGAACAACCATCATTCAGAACCGCCTGAAATTGAGCTGAATGGAAGTCCTACAACTACAAAATTAAAGAAAAAGTCACATCAAGACTAGTAGGAGGGGCAAAGGCACAGATGGGCTGGTCCCATACCCACGTGTGGCAGATAAAAATTAGGAGGGACACCTCAACTGGGAAGGTCCTCCCTGAGGGGCGAGGGGTCCCCCTCCCACACCAGGGGCCCCGCTCAGAGTTCCAGTGCCAGGAAGAGAAGCCTCCATCACTTATAGCTGTAAAAACCAGTGGGAACTGAGGCTGAAGGAGGTTGAGGTTGCTGGAGCCCCAAGTAGTCCCTCTTAAAGGGCCCACACACAGATTTACTTGGACTTGCTCCCCTTGAGCTCCAGCAAAAAAACACCCAATCAGTTCAGCAAAAAGAAAAAAGAATCCAAAAAAATGAGGATAGTGTAAAGAGCCTCTGGGACAACATGAAGCATGCCAATGTTCGCATCATGGGGGTGCCAGAAGGAGAAGAGAGAGAGCAAGAAATTGAAAACCTATTTGAAAAAATAATGACAGAAAACTTCCCTAACTTGGTGAAGGAAATAGACATACAAGTCCAGGAAGCACAGAGCATCCCAAACAAGATGAACCCAAAGAGGCCCACACCAAGACACATCACATCAAAATGCAAAAGGTTAAATAAAGACAGAGAGAATCTTTAAAGCAGCAAGAGAAAAACAGTTCATTACCTACAAAGGAGCTCCCATAAGACTGTCAGCTGATTTCTCAAAAGAAACTTTGTAGGCCAGAAAGGAGTGGCAAGAGATATTCAAGGTGATGAAAAGCAACGACCTACAACCAAGACTACTTTATCCTGCAAAGCTATCATTTAGAACAGATGGACATATCAAGAGTTTCCCAGACAAGAAAAAGCTAAAGGAGTTCATCACCACCAAACCAGTATTATATGAAATGTTGAAAGGTCTTCTTGAAGGAGAAGAAGAACAAAAATATGAACAATAAAATGGCAATTAATACATATCTATCAACAAGTGAGTCTACAAACAAAATGAGAAAGCAGAACAGAAACAGACTCATAGATACAGAGAACTTTTTGTTGCTTGCCAGATGGGCAGGGGCTGAGGGGAAGGGTGAAAAAGATGAAGGAATTAAGAAGTACAGATCAGTTGTTAGACTGATGAACCTCAAAGGGAAGTGGGGAGGGGGGGCAGGATGAGATAAACCAAAGAACTTCTATGCATATATGCATAACTAATGGGCACAGACAATAGTGTTTGTCGGAAGACAGGAGGGGGGCGGGATTGGGGAGGAGGGGGTCAATGGGGGGAAAAGAGGGGACATCTGTAATACATTCAACAATAAAGATAAGTTTAAAAATTAAAAAATAATAAAAAACTTTTTTAAAGAAAAATTAATTGTGGCTATGGTTGTATAACTCTGTGAACATACTAAATGCTGTTGAATTGTACACTTTATATGAATGAATTGTATGGTATATGAATTATATCTCAATAAAGCTATTGCCAAAAAAAATGGTAAGGCTACAGTTCAATTCCAGGTTTTTCAGCTTCCAAAACTAATGCTTTTAACCCCTACACCACACTGCGGGGTGATCCCAGAAGGGCTCTTTACCTCCCTCCTCTCCTCATACAGGTTCCTTTTCCTCTCCCTACTTTGTGCAGTCCTCTGAGCACCAAAATCTCCAGGCAAGTGGTTGCTTTTTCCTAAGCACACGTTGTCCAGATCAATTCCTCCTCAATCGCTCCCAAGAGCCTACAACCTAAAGCCAAATCTCCCTAACCTGGAAATCCAGGCCTCTCAAGATCTGTTACCAACTTTCTTTTCCTGGGACTTTGTTCCACATGCCCAGCATTCTAGCCAAACAGTTCTCTCTGCACTTAACCTGAATCATGTCTTTTCCTGCTGTCCCATGTGCCTGGAAAAACCTTTCTCCACACCCTCCACTGCAAGGCCAAATCCTGATACCACATTCTCTGAGTTCAAACTTATACACACACACACACACACACACACACACACACACACAGGCATTTATTTTGCTTTCTCTGTGCTCGCATGGGTCTCTATTTATACCTCCATGCATTTGTCCCTGTGTTAAGATATTTGAACATACTTTACTTGAGCACAGCTCAGTAAACAACTCAAAGCACCAGGAGAGTGTCTGGTACACAGTGGTGCTCACAAGTCACACCAAACTAACTGAAGTCAATTCAATCTCACCCCCAGTCATCTCACTGCTGTTTTTCTACTAATGGCAGTTTCCCTGCCAACTAGAAACACTACAGGCAGTTTGAACAAGGTGTTTAGAATGTTAATGGATGAAAATGGGTTACAGCCACATCTATTTCATGTAAATTATGAGTTTTATGGCCTCGGTTGCCTTGACTACCCAGCTGTTTGTTGGCACACCCTGCTCAGTCCAAGGGGTGGAAATGTTCCCCTGGCAGGGTGATGTCAGCCAGGGGTGATATGAAGGAGATGAGAATTTAGCATCTAAGGTACCAGCACCTTCTGAGTCCTTCATACTATCACCATATTGGGACCCTTCCTGACCCTTCCTCAATTCCAACTGAGACAGCCAATGGGTTAGGAAGTCCAGAAGGGTGGGCTAGGGTTCTTCTGTGAGAAGGTCTCAGGAAGGAGAACAAGAGAGAGCCAGGCCAACAACCCCCACTCTGGGTGTAACCTAGGATTGCCCTCTTTGGAAGTGCCCTTCAAATTCCTAGCCACTGCTGCCCTCTGGTGTCCCAAGTGGTCACATCTTACAATGTTCCGGGAGCCCTACACACTAGGACAGCACCTCCAATAGAAATACTACAATGCAAGCCACAGACGTAATTTAAAATTTTTTAGTAGCCACACTTTTTCTTCTTTTGTTGTTAGTAGTAGCCACAATTTAAAAGGTAAAAAATAAAGATGAAATTGATTTTAATAATAATATTTTATTTAACCCAATATAGCCAAAATATTAACACTTCAACATGTAATCATTATAAAACATTATTAATGAGATAATCTGTATTCTTTTCTCCATGCTAAATCTTCTAAACCTGGTGTATATTTTACACTTGCAGGACACCTCAGTTCAGACAAGCCATATATCAACTGCCCAACAGCCACATGTGGCTAGTGGCTATGAGGGACAGCTTAGCTCTGGTGCCTTGAAGAGCACTGGCCCTGCTGGCCTAACCAGCACTGTCCCCTGTCCCAAGACAAATATTATCTCTATACAACCTTCTCCCTGAACTTCAGCCTCTTGCCAGCTGTCTGCTTATCATCTCCACTTGCCTAACAGAAATCTCTGTAAGTTCTCCAAAATTGCATTCTCATTTTCCACTGTGAAATCTATCTCCACGACTCAATCAAGGGCATCACCATCCATCTGTTTGCTGGAATTAAAAATCCAGAGTCATCCTTTTCCTTCATTCCTACCCTACATCCAAACAGGCATCAAGTCCTTTCGATTCAGTCCATAGTTACATCTGTTAACCTGCCTCCATCATCTTGCCTGGACTATTACAGTAGTCTTCTAACTGCCTCCACTCCTACCCTCCCACCATCTCACTCCACACCCACACCGAGCAGCAGCCAGAGGGATCAGACCTATCTCCTGCCCACATCCCTTCCTCAGCTTCCCAATGTCTTCTAATAAAATCCAAACTCTGCACCTAACTTTGCCACACCCTTCATTACCTGCTCCCTGGACTTCACTGCCCACCACTCTCCCACCAACCATATGGCTCAAACCTGCTAAACTCATTCCCACTTCCTGCTCCCTCCATCTGAAATGTTCCTCCTCCAGAGCTTTGCATGGCTGGTTCCTTCTCATCATTCAGCTTACTAACCATCCTATCTGGCATAGTCCCCTCATTCTTAATTATTTTCTATCCCATTATCTTGTTTCTATTTTCTTCACAGCATTCATTACTCCTGGAAATTTATTTGTTTGTTTTGTTTTGTGTCTCCTTCCACTAAAATATAAGTTCCACGAGAGAAAGGATTACCCTCCTATAGTTCATTGCTGTTCTTTTAGCAACTAGAATAGCACCTGACACATAGTAACATCTGAGTGAGTGCATGCTATTACCTCACTCTGCAACAGTCTTTCCAGTCCATGGTTGGCTCCTTCTTCTTCGAGTCTTAGGCTGTGTCACCTGCCCAGAGAGCCTTCCCAGACTTCCCTCCATTATTTTCTACCTCAGCACCCTTCATAGCACAATTCTGACTCAAACCAATTTGTTGACTTTCTTTTGTGTCTTTTTTTGTCTTCCTTTGACTGCTCCGACCACCACTCAATATTCTACACTCCATAAACAGGGGCAACATCTGTACAGTTCATTCCTGTCACCCACTGCCTAGCACAAAGCCTGGCATGTGGTGGATGTCCAATAAATACTTGTGGAATGAATAACCATCTCTTCCTGGTACCTTCCAGCTCCTTCAAGGAGCCTGCCTTGCCTTGGTCCCCTCTAGCCTCCAGGAACTGCAGCTCCTACCTCACTGGACCACTGAGGGGACCTGGGCATGATGTGAACTGGGTATCCAACTTCAAAAAAGGGGGAGAAACTGAGGCAAAAAGAGAGAAGGCCATTGTCCCCAGGGTATGTCTGAGGCTTGTCCATTTCCTTCCCTCCCTCCCTCAGGATCAGCAGAGCCTTCTTCTCAGCCAGGGTCCCAAGAGCCCACCCAAGTTGGGCTGAGGGAGAATTTCTGATTCCAGAGACCCAGCACCATCCTCCCTCCCCAGTCCCTGCTCCCACTCCCACTGGGCTGGGCACAAGGCCAGGCACTTCAGCCCTGTTGCCAGTCCCCATACTGTGGCTGGTCAGAGTTCCACAATGTCCTTGGAAGGATTTCTCCACTTGGAATTTTCCTTCCAGTCAAGTCTCAGGCCCTGGAGATCATGGAGCCCAAATTCCTCGCTGTTCCAGAAGCCTAGAGAGGAGCAGGGACTTGCTGAGGGTCACCAGCCAAGGCCAGACCCCAGGCTCCTGTGGGTGGAGGTAACAGGCCATGGTCTCCCCTGGGCCATTTCTGCCTCTTCTGCCTTCCATGCTCCCCACCTCACATCAGGAAAACCACAAGAAGTCTGGCTATACCCTCCTCACACCTGGGCCCTCAGCTCTGTAGTCTCATTTTCAACCCAGGTATGAGGCAGGGTATGGGAGTAGGTGGTGGGTTACAGAGATTGTTCCCCCACCTGAGAGAGGGGAAGGCTAACGGTGAGGCCCAGAAAAGCTACGTGGCTCCCATAAGGTCACACGGGAGGCAGAAGCAACACCAAGAACAGGACCCAGGAGCCCCATCTCCAGCTCAGGGCCAGGATGCACTGCGCCCTGAGCCTCGGGAAGGCCAGGATCTAGGCCCCGCTGTGCCTGCCCTGCCCTTGGAGGAGGGGAGCAGATTAGGCCAAATCCACAGCCTCTCTCAGGTCAGGTTCCCATCTGTGCAGCAAAGGGTTGAACTCCCAGCTCTCCTGGCTCAGGGGCCTGCGAGCCCGGGCCTGGCCCCCTCCCCGCAGCTCTACCAGCTTCTGGGACACCTGGGCTGGCCCCAAGAGCGCCATGGCACTCAGGGTCCTTTCCGTGTCGTTGTCACTTTTCCCCAAGTGCCTGGAAGATCCCAAGTGGGCAGGTCCCTTGGGAGGGAAAACCAAGGCCTGGGTACCATGTTCCCTCCCGTCACCAACCCTCCGCCCTGGCCGTGTGCAGGCCCGGCACACCAGGACACAGTGACAAGGGCACCTGGATGGCCCGCCGAGAGGCCCACAAGACACCGAACGACTGAGGGACTGATGGAGAAGCTGTGACGGGCGGCCGTGCGACTTGACGGCCTGCTGATGGACTGACAGGCTGGCTGTCGGGGTGGACAGGCTGCGGGGACTGGCTGGCTGGCTGCACTGACTGGTCTGCTGATTAGCGGGTTGGCTGCTGAGGGTGTTGCCGCCGGCCGCCAGCCTCTCCGCCTCCCCGTCGGTCACTTCACATCCACTCACGGCGCCGCCTCTCACATCACCAACAGGTTTCTGAACCAAAGCGCCCGGAGCTGAGTGGTGGCCACTACTCCTTCCAAGGGCGGAGTTGGAGCCCCTACGCCGCTCGCGGCGCCACCTGGTGGCGGCGCTCGGAAGGGAGGGGCGCGGGCAGGGCGGGGGAGGCGGGGCGCGGCGGGCGGAGGCGGGGCAAGGGCGGGCGGGGGCGGGGCGCGGCGGGCGGGGGCGGGGCGCGGGCGGGGCCAGTGTTGGTGGGCGGGGGGTGGAGAGCCTGGAGCAGCGGGAAGGGGTGGGGAGAGGCTCTCCAGCACCCTGTTTTCCCGACTTCGCCTCTCTCCCCTCCTGTTTTGTTCGCCTCTAGGGCCTCCGCCTCCTCCTCCTCTGTAGTCGGAGAGGACGGGTCCCTTCCGGAGCCTGAGTCGCGCTGCGGACCTGAGGGCGGGAGAGAAGTTCCCGCTTCCCTTAGATTAGACCCCTTGGCATCCTGGCGTCCTGACGGTTCCGAGGCCCGGCTGGGGCGGGGTACGGCGGGGCCCTCCCGGATCAGGTTGGCGGCAGAGCTCCACAGGGGTGGAGGGCCCCAGAAATCCTTGATGACTCTGAAGGGGCCTGGGGAGCCTGAGTGAGCAAGGTGGAGGCAAGGGCCTCTGCAATTTAAATTGTTTCTGTTCCTGGGCCCAGAATTGCCCCTCATACTGTTTACTTCTCCCCTGCCCCCTCCCTCCTCCCTCCCTCTGGACCTCAGCAGCTCACCTGCAAACTCACCTGCCTTCTGAAGGGTCTGGAGCGTGGTGAATATCGGCGAGCCCCCTAGGTGGCAGTAAAGGCCCGAGAAAGTGATCGCAGAATGGTCTTCCTTCTGCCCAGAAAGGCTGGGAAGGATAGAAACACTTCACAAAGGAGAGAACTGGGGTCCAGGCGCAGGACTTCCTGCCACAGGAGGGGAGGAGGCGAGGCGGAGAGAGGAGATGCTAACAAGGAGAAGCCGTAGAAAGTGATGGTTCATAGCACAGAAGCACTCAGATTTGTCCTCCAGATAGTGTGACCCTGGGAGTCTCCTCACCTCTCTGATGCTATCTCCTTACCTGTAGAATTAGGGACAAGCAGGACACCTATTCACAGGATATTTTGAAGATTAACTAAGATGTTGTGTGGAAGTCACTTAGTGAAGTGTGTGGCACGTAGTAAGTGCTCAGTAAATAGCCACATTAATAAATGTAAAGCAGCACTCACAGGCCACCAAAACCATGTCTGGTTGGTATCTGGGTGTGATGGTCTCTTGTCAAATTGGCTGTTACAGTCCCCAGTTATTCAATCAAACACTAATTTAGATGTTGCTGGTGATGGTATTTTACAGATGCGATTAAAGTCCATTATCATTGACTTTAAGGGAGATTATCCTAGATAATGTGTGTGGGCCTAATTCAATCAGTTGAAAGGCTTTAAGATCAGAGCTGAGGCTTCCCTGATGAAGAAGAAATTCTGCCTGTAGACAGCAGCTTCAGCCCTTGGCAAGAGTTCCAGCATGCACCTCATGATTTCAGACTTACCTAGTCACCCCCACAATCGCATAAGTCAACTCCCTGCAAAAAAAAGAGAGAAAAATCTCTTGATATTCATCTCCTACTGGTACTATTTCTCTGCTTAAAGACTGACTGATACATAGAGGAAATGAGAGGGGAGGGAGGGGGGAGAGGTGGGTGCACACATGCATGACCTGAAATCACAGGGCCCAATCCTTGTGTTTATTCACTCCTTTTTAAGCTCAGAATCCTGTAGTTGGAGGCTGTAGCAAAACCATGGTTGATTAATGGTAGGGCTGAGGGTAGAGCTAGGATGGACCAAGCACAGGCCTCTCAGTCGTTTCCACAACCCCTGTCCCCAGGCTTAGGCCTCAGAGATGCAACCTCCTTGTTTCCAGACTTTCTCTACAGCCCTCTTTTCCCAAGGGAGGCCATGCTCATCCTCCTCCCCCTGCAGCAGGTGTAGGATTGGAAATGAGGGGTACAAACCATGCTGTCTCCTGGGGAATCAGCTGGTGAGGAGGAGGCTTCTCCCTCAGCCAGTTGGTCCATATGTCGCTGTACCCAGCCTCTCCCGCCCCCATCCCACAGGCTGTGTCCTGTGCACACCCACATCTGTTGCACTCCCGCCCTAATTCTAACAGTCACTAAAATTCATCAATTACATTTCATTTCACTTCAGCACCAACCTATGGGGCAGAAGTTGATACTGTCCTTATCCCCATTTTACAGAGGAGAAAACTGAGGCACAGAGGTGTGTTCTCAGCCTCCCACCTGTTCCTCCTCCTGGGGAAACAGGCTTGGGCAGAACCTTAAAGGTCAGTCAAGAACACCTGTGGTGGAGAGGAAGCAGCTATGATGGGGCTGAGGGGTCTCATCCCTTCTCAGACCCTCTGGTTACTCCTCAGCACAAACAGTGGTGGTGAAGATCAAGGAAGTGACTGGCCTGAAAGCACTTGGCTTCCCTTCCTTCCTCCCTTTCACTAGGAAACTGGGGAGGCTGTTAAAATGTGGTCTGTAGGAAAGAGGGTGGGCTCAGGGGTCAGCAAGTCCTTGTCTGAGGCCTGTGTGGCCACTTGCAAACTGTGAGGACTTCAGTAAGTTCTGGAACCGGTCTGAGCCTGTTTCCTCATCTGTGGGATGGGCTCCTGTGGGGACAAGAAAGCAGCTGGTACTCTTTGGCACTCAGGCCTCAAGTCTGCCACCTGTTCTCTCCACTTTTATTAGGGGACTGTGAAAGTGAAGATGCCATGCCTCCCTTAGTCCCAGTCCTGCCCTGCTTCCTCATCTGAGAGAAGAGCAGTCACCCCCCACCCAAGTCACTCATGTCATCCTGAGTCCTTCCTTACCCTCACCCCACATCTAGTCCTTCAGCAAATCCTATCAGCTGCACCTACCAAATATATCCACCGTGTCCCTCCATTTCATTGCCACCACCCAGGTCCCCGCCACCCAATCTCCCTCCTGGGCAAATTGCTCTTCCACTCTGCCTCATGCAACAGCAAGGATGAGATTTTTAACATACAAACAGGATCATGTCTCCTGTGCTCAGTACATTTCCCTGGGGCTCTGGCCTCCAAGGCCCTGGATGGCCTGGTCCCTGCCTGGTCCCTGCTACCGTCCCCACCCTCATTTCACACCTGGCTCCCTCCTGCTATCTACTTGGCCTCATTTCAGCTCCTGGTACTCTGCACGCTCCCTTAGCACATGCTGTTCCCTCTGCCAAAACAGACTTCTCCCTCACTCCACCCCACCCTCTTTAGTTAACTCTTCTCCTGCCCAGGCTGCTTCTGGTACTTTTGTTGAACACATGTCTGGCATTCTGTGTCTTCCCTTCCAAGCACTGCACTCAGTCTGCACCGCAGCATTCATTGGATGGCTGCAGGATTACCCTCAGCCCCACCACACACATGACTGAGCTCCATTAGGACAGGGACCCAGGCTGGTTTTGCTTATTGTGGCATCCTGGTGATCATGCACAGGAAGAGCTGAATCAATGCTTATTGAGGTGAGGGAATGAGGCAAGGCACCTTCCTGATTATGGGCGGAGCCCACATGCCCTGGTTTACTTGAGAAGGCCCAGTTTTCACCTGTCATCCAGCATAATAATGATGATGCCCTGGTTCACTCTCAAGTGTCCCAGTTTGGTGATATATTATATGGTCAGCCTAGTTATTGGAAAGAAAGGGATAGTGGGTTCACCCGAGGGCTTCCGCTCTTTCCCATCCCCATGCTGGCGTCTACCTTTCCCCCTTATAAGCCCAAAGTTTTTTCTTCTTGCTCCTGAGATATTTTTCTTTTTTTAATATTCTCCATGCCTCCAACTCTCAGAAATATGTAAGCATTCTGTTTGCCCATTTCACTGTAGAAATGTCCTCCTGGAGGGTTGCCATGGTGATCAAATGATGTCACTGCCCTGGAAACAGTTGCCTAGGAGATGAGTGATGTCACTTCCAGGAGATGATTGCCATGGTAACCATCTCAGTGGAACTAGGGGGTGGCCAGGGAAGTGAAGAGGGTGGAGGGCGGATGCAGAAGGGACAAATGTGAAGGGCGGAAGGAAAAGGGGGGCACTCTAGGGGGGGAAAAGGCCAGGAAGAGGATGAGGACCATTCCAGAGCAGTTGAAAATAACACAGGATCACAGAATCTCAGAAATGGAAAGGTGACAGAGACCACTAAAAGCACTTGCCTCCGTTTTAGAGGCTGCTGAGAGGCCAGAACGTGCTCAAGGTCATACCACCAATTTACAGATGGCGTTAGAACCAACCCTGAGGCCTCATGACCCTCGGTTTCTTATATGGCTCATTGGTAGTAGACTTGGATGGGAGTATAAAGGATTTCCTTTGGTCATTTCATTTTTTTTAATTTTTTTTACCTCAAATCAATCAATTATTCATGAATTTAACAAATTCTTATTGTGAGCTGAGTGCTAGGCCCTCAAGAAGAACCTAAGCCCTGGCCAGTTTGGCTCAGTGGTTAGAGCATCAGACTGCGGTCCAGAGAGACGCGGGTTCGGTTCCCACTAAGGGCATGTACCTCGGTTGCAGTTTGTCCCCGGTCCCCGTTGGTCGTGCGGGTGGCAGCCACTCGATGTGAACCTTTCACGTCGATGTTTCTCTCTCTCTCTCTTCCCCTCTCTCCCTCCCACTCTATCTGAACAAAAAATGAAAAAATGTCCTCTGGTGAGGATGAAAATAATAATAAATAATAATAATAATAATAATAATAATAAAAAGAAGAACCTAAGTGACATTTTCATAGTTACTTTATTATTTTATATTTTTAGTGTTAGCCCCAGGAGGACAGGTTATTCACCAAGGTCTCCCTAGCACTCTGCCCAGTGTCTACCATATAGTGTTTGTTAAATGAGTGAAGACGAAGTGGTAAATGCCATTGTGTGGTACAGACCCACAGAACAGGAGCCCAGAGAGGGGCTCACCATAGCTGGCAGGGAGAACGTGGGATTTCATAAACAGGATTTGAGTAGGCCAAGAGAAGCAAGCCTTTCCAGAAGGGAGAGTAATGGCTTGAGCCAAAGTGAGAGAGCAGACTGAACAAGTTGGGTCCAGCTGGGGAAAGAATTCAACGGGTGGTATTTGAGTTCACGTCTTAAATCATACTGTAGCTGTAGCACCTACAGTTACCTCCTCTCCTGGTAGAAGGAGCTCCAGGGATTAGGAAGAAGAAAAGCCTTAGGATCCATGTCCTGGATATGACTGGTGGTGGGAGTAGGGCAGCAAAAAAGACTGACCTGGCTGAAGAAGCAAATGTGAGGGAGAAGGTAACTGAGAGAAGTCTGGTTGGTGAGAAAGGACAAGGTCCCATCAAGGAAGACCTGGAGGGTCAGACTTCCAGCCTCTGCCTGAAGGCAACATATTCATGAAAAGAACAAGGGCCTTGGGGCCCTGCACAGAGACATGTTCTGCCACTTACCAGCTGTGTGACCATATGAAAGTCACTTTTCCTCTCTGAGCCTCTCAATTGGAGCTACAACCTTCTTCATGGATTGTCAGCTTTGAATTTTAAACTGTATGTAAAGCCCCACTTAGTATGATGACTGCTACATCAGAAGGCAGTCAGCAAATGTTGGTTCCCCTCCCCTTCTTTGTACAGTCCCTGCCCTCCAGAGTGGCATGGGAGTTGTACTTTGGGAAAATAAACTTGACAGTGGATTCCTTAACTATTTAGCTCACCCAACCTTTCGAAGCCCTTGTTTTGCTAGGCACCATAGAGACCTATGGTCCAGAGGAGAGATGTGCACAGTAACTTAGAATAATAATGCAAAGACTGACCCAAAGTCACCCGGCAGAAGGCTTTCAGCCAGATCAGAGTTTTCATAAGAGACAGCATTTCATTAGGCTTTGAAGGATTTGATTTGGGTAGGATGTCCTATAGATGGGAGAAGAAAGGATAGAGACCAGAGAGGTAGAGGGGCTATTTTCTAGGACTCCTTTTCTCCAGGTGGAAATTTTAAAAACACATGGTGTGATGGAAAAAGCCTTGAAGTGGGACAGCCCCAGTTTTGGTCTCAGCGTTTCCTTTTACTGGCTATGTACCTCATACCACCTGACACCTGGTGTCCTCATCAGTTAAAAAGATTATCATTCCTACCTTCCAGAGTTGCTGTAAAGATTCAAGCCATGCACTTAAAGTGCCCAGAACATGGTAGGTATTTGAAATGGTTTTCATCAGCTTAATGACTAGATTTTATCACGGAAGACGATCTGTTAGGTCCCACCCAGCTAGGAGTCAGTGTTTGTGCTTGCCTTAGGGTTGGAGGGTCTCCTAAGAACTGAGGACCCTGCCAGTCTCTGAATGGCAGGCATCCTGTAAGGGTGTATGGGAGTGTATGGAGGGCCTAACCATTGGAACAAAGCCTTGTTTATGTTACAGAGCCAAGAGGCATCCTGGGCTCCCAATCCCAAGTGACTTAAAATGGCCAAGTATTTACCCGACAATAGCTCCATTATCAAAACTCCTTCCCTACCCTCCAACTCAAACAAATGGACTTTTGAGCAGTGTTTGAGAAGTTAATGGAAATCTGAAGCAGTGATACCAATAAATTTAAACATCCCTTTCCAAGTACAATTCTTTCAATTCTAAGTGAAAACATTAAAAGCACTGAGTATACCCAGAATGGGATGTCACATTCCCCACCTCACCCCCATTTTGTTGTTGTTGTTGTTGTTTGTGTGTTTTTCATCTCAGTCCCAAGAGCGTGGCATGAAAAAGGGGATCTGAATGCTAGTATAGGTTCTGTCGCCGATTTTGCTGTGACTCTGGAAAAAGCTATTTCATTTCCCTGGGCTTGTTTTCCCTGCAGTAATACTGAGGTGACCCCATCTTATTTCATAAATTTATCTTGACACATTTTATAACCAGAGTGTGCTGAACTAGAAGGAAACTTGAAATCACACAGTAGAGAAGCCTTCAGGGTTTATGCCACATGTAATTGATAGCTCCCTAGTAGTTCCTTTCAATCAGAACCCCATTTATAACTTAGGGAACTAATTGTAACTGTGTGTCCATACTTCCCCACACCCTATTCCCAGACTTAAGAGAATGTCTTATACACATTGAGTACTTTGAGTTGAATTAAAACTTATATTCCAAATCCTACACTTAAAAATGAGGGGCCTGAGCCTTGAAGGCTGTGCGGCTTGTCAAGGCTGCCTGGAGCACAGAAAGCAAGGCACCGCTAGAGCCCACGAGGGCAGGTGGAACTCTGAATTAGTAGCCTTGGACAGAAGCCATCCTCTGTGACTTTACAGCTGTGTGAATTCCAGAGGTCCACAACCCTCTGCTCCTCAGCTTCTTCATCCGTAGGATGGGAACAAAACCTTTCATAAGACAGTTGTGAGATGAAAGTGTTTTTCCAAAAGCCTTTCCTCTGAAGAGCACTCCAAATGTAAAAACAGATTTTGGGTGGTGTTTTTGTTTGTTTGATTTCAGAGAAAGGAAGAAACATCGATCGATTGCCTCCCACATGTGTTCCAACCAGGATCAAACCTGCGACCTGGGCATGCGCCCTGAGAATCAAACTTCCACCTCTTGGCGTACAATTTGACACTCCAAAGAGCCACACTGGCCAGGGCATAAAAACAGTTTTAATGTCTACATGTTTATCAAAGCTAAGTGTCTTGGCCACATAAAGCTTGTAGCTTTAAAATACCTGACCTAATTTAAGTAAAACTCAGTAACTATTTTAGCTAGAAATTAGGCCAACTTGAAACAGGCTTCCCAAGAAGTATTTATTAATACCTGGGTCATACCTTTACTTCAGAATGAGAAAACAGGTTAAACTTTCATGCTTAAAAGTTAAGCTCAAGGACAGAAATTGGGTCATGACCATTTCTTGTTAATCCTCACCCGAAGGTAATTTTTCCATTGATTTTTTTTTTTTTTTTTAGAGTGTAAGGGAGGGAGGGGGACAGAGAGAAACATCGATGTGAGACACATCGATTCGCTGCCTCCTGCGTGACCCTGATTGGGGCTGGGGATTGACATGCCCTTGATCAGGAATCGAACCCGAGACACTTCAGTGCAGGGGCCGACACTCTAACCACTGAGTAACACCACCAGCCAGGGCGGGTCATGGCCATTTTCACCGGTCTAACATCAAGCTTCAGTCAAGAATTAGGTATTTAAGCTCTGGTTGGGTGGCTCAGTTCATTGGAGCATCGTCCTGTACACCAATAGGTTTCAGGTTCAATTCCCAGTCAGGGCACATATCTAGGATGCAGGGTCAGGGTGCCTATGGGAGGCAATCAATGTTTCTCTCTCTCTAAAAATCAATAAAAACATATCCTCAGGTGAGGATAAAAAAATAATAAGGTATTTAAGACCTTTGTGTAACCGAGCCAATCCACTTAAAAAGCACGTTCGGTCCTGGGCACCGCACTGGAGGTGGTAACAATGTGAGGGGCTGGAGTCATCACCTGAGGAAGAGTCCAACTGGTGATGCTGAGCCTCAAGGGAAACCTTGGGATACAGGCAAACAGGGAGCGTGCTTAAGGGGTTAGGCCTTTTTTTCTTTTGAACTCAGTTTTTCTGTTTTAAAGAATACTCAAAGCTTTTTTTCTTTATTGTTTTTTGTTTGTTTGTTTTTTGAGAGAAAGAGAAGGGAGAGGGAGAGAAAGATAGAAACATAAATGAGGGAGAGCATAGTTTGGCCGCCTCCTGCATGCTCCCCATTGGGGACCGGGCCCACAACTTGGGCATGTGTCCTGTCCAGGAATCGAACCGGTGACCTCTTGGTGCACGGGTTGACGCTGAACCACCAAGCCACACGGGCCAGGCAAACTTTTTTTTAATCCTCACTTGAGGATACTT
The DNA here is from genome assembly GCA_030848825.1 of Tadarida brasiliensis. Classification (NCBI taxonomy): domain Eukaryota; kingdom Metazoa; phylum Chordata; class Mammalia; order Chiroptera; family Molossidae; genus Tadarida; species Tadarida brasiliensis. Next base: position 18,653,226 of record CM061277.1, on the reverse strand, counting down.
TTTTCCATTTATCTTCAGAGAGTTGGAGAAAGAAACATCAACATGAGAGAGACACATCGATCGGTCACCTCCCACACAACCCCGACCAGGGCTGGGGACCGAACCATAATCAAGGTACATGCCCTTGACCAGAATCAAACCTGCGACTCTTTTGGTCCGTAGGCCGACACTCTACCGCTGAGCCAAACCAACCAGGGCTCAAAGTTTTCTTTATATTAATCAGTAAAGATTATTTCAGGGATCCAGGTTATAGCCCAAATTAACATTTTGTTTTATTACACACCCTCCCTTCCCAGGTTAAACACAGACCTGACCTTTCAGAGGTGCTGTACCTCAGAATGCAGCATTTTGGTCTGCTCAGTCCTGTATAAGCACCAGTTACCACGAAGAGTGGATAAGAGGCTATTTTGGATGGGTTCACAGAAAACTATTTAAAATGCATGAGTCTTGCCCTGGCCGGTTTGGCTCAGCGGTTAGAGCGTCGGCCTGCGGTACAGAGAGACCAGGGTTCGGTTCCCGCTAAGGGCATGTACGTACCTTGGTTGCAGTTTGTCCCCAGCCCTGGTTGGTCGTGCAGGTGGCAGCCACTCGATGTGTCCCTTTCACGTCGATGTTTCTCTCTCTCTCTCTCCCTCCCACTCTATCTGAACAAAAAAAAAAAAAAAGAAAGAAAAAATGTCCTCAGGTGAGGATAAAAAAAAAAAAAAAAACAATTAAAATGCATGAGTCTTATGTGTATATTACAAAATATGTAATGGAATCAAGAGAGCAAGAAAACTTACTGTATGAAAAATGATTCAATGTTATATAGCTCCTTAAGGAGGGGAAATGAAGACCATACATCTAGAGATATCCCCAAAGCAGCATTTATTTACCCACTGAACTCCAAAACATTTAATTTAGAAGTCTGGCATTTCAATAATTATCCATCTTGATTGACATGGGCTGACACACATGGCGCTGTCAGGATACACAAGGACAATAGCCAAAGAGTTACAAAAAATAAATCCATGATTCTTAAACAATTGCAACCAAAAAAAAAAGTTACAGGTATCAAAACTTTAGATGCATTGCATTTAAAAGGTTTGTGCACATCATAATTTAAAGAGGCAAAACAAGGCGCTACCGAAACCTCACGTTAATAGTTTATTATAAAGCTGATGGAAAGGAGCAAGTGTTCTCTTTGTATCAGCTTCCCTTAACAGTTTCCATTAGCTGAAGAAAGAGGTGGGAGGGATGAATTCATTTTTGCATGCACAAGATGTACTGCTTATTAACAAAACACTATAAGCTCATTTTAAATGGATCATTTAAATATCATTGTAGCCTGTTTTGGCTAATTCTCCTTTCTAAACTTCCTCATTGCTTTCACCTGGATTTCACAACTACAAACAGGCATACTAAAATGCCTCATTCAGATCGCACTTGTCTGCACAATTCGAAAAGAAAGCTCCTGTGGGCTCAAAGCAACCATCAGTCCAGCAATGCCCATGAAGATTTATCTGAAACTGCTTCCCAGGGGGCAGGGGAGCAGATCTGAGTAGCTGTGCTGCCAATACAGATAGGTTTAGCACTAGATATTTAGTGATTGTGGCAAGGAAGAATTGGTGATGATGGGGGTGGTGGGTGAAGGAAGAGCCAGGGACCCAAAGGCTGTTCAGTTGCCTTCTCCTGCTTCTTCATCCTGCTGGTCGCTCGTCCAGAGGGTGAGGTTGTCTCGCAGCAACTGCATGATGAGCGTGGAGTCCTTATAGGAATCCTCGTTTAGTGTGTCCAGCTCAGCTATGGCATCATCAAAGGCTTGTTTGGCTAAGAGGCAGGCCTGCTCGGGTGCATTCTGGATCTCATAGTAGAACACGGAGAAATTGAGGGCCAGGCCCAGCCGGATGGGGTGCGTCGGCTGCATGTGCTCTTTGCTGATTTCAAAGGCTTCCTTGTAGGCTGCCTCAGACGCTTCGACCACACTGTTTTTCTTCTCCCCAGAAGCTACTTCTGCCAAATAACGGTAGTAATCGCCTTTCATTTTCAGGTAAAATACCTTGCTCTCATACTGGAAATCATTGCAGTTCTTGATGAGAAACTTGTCAAGCAGAGCCAGGACATCATTGCATACTGTTTCCAGCTCCTTCTCAATCTTCTCCCGGTAAGCTTTGACTTTCTCCAACTTCTTTTCATTTCCATCAGCCATGGTTTTCTGCTCAATGCTGCTGATGACCCTCCAGGAAGATCGCCTGGCACCAACCACATTCTTGTAGGCCACAGAGAGGAGGTTTCGATCTTCATTGGAGAGAGGTTCATTGAGCTCTGTAACCTGCAAAATGCCAAGAATAAACACTGAGATCCAAGTCTAAAAATCTTGGAAAGAAATCTTCCCTTCAACCTAATCAACAACCCTTCTCAAAAACAAGATTATAGATAAGCCACTCTAGAGAAAAAACAATTGGATATGGATACTATCTGAAGGAAGATTATAGTCTAACCAAAGAAATAAATACTTAAAACTCAAAATATTAAATGATAAGGGCTTTGAGAAATTTATAATTCTGGCCTTATAAGACACTGCCTCCATCTTGGCAGAGGTATGCGGAGGGGAATAATCATGGAAAGGTTGTGAGGTGATGGTCATAACTGGGTGAAAAAGCACCAAGGTTCAGATATTCTGCAAAAGATATTCTCGACAATAAGATGTGATACCCCTGTCAAATGTTCAAAAATTACAGACTAAGAAGTCTGTTCCAGATTCTACTTCCAGTTTTACAGTCTAGAAAGAACCAATTAAACCTCCCTCAAGTACATATTAATAGGTAAGAGCTTCCCAGATGAGCTCAACCACCACACAGATCTAATGGCCAGAGTTTCAGTCTGTGTGATTACACATGGAATCACACAAGTACACCCAGCCCTCCCCTAAGCCAAAACGGATACATTAGTGATAGTAAAGTGTCCCAGCCTCTGCTGAAAGAATATGTAGCTTCTCAGCAGCAAGCTTTACTCTCACCTACCTGACAGGAAACCCTGACTGGCCATCAAGGCTGGAAGTACCAATTATTTTAAATGGAAATGTGAAATGCCACAAGTTGTAACTTCCATTACTTAGTTCTCCCTGATGCCACCTCCAAGCGAGCCAGCTATGTCATTGGTAGAAAGAACACTGGACTTTGTTGTTGTTAAACTGTGTCCCCCAAAAAGTTATGTTGAAGTCCTAACCCCTAGTACCTGGTTATATGACCTTATTTAGAAATAGGGCCTTTGCAGATGTAATCAGTTAAGATGAAGTCATACTGCATTAGGGTGGATCCTACATCCAATGACTGATGTCCTTATAAGGAAAAAGAGATTTGGAGACACACAAACAAACACATAGACAGAACACCTTGTGATGACGGAAGCAGAGATAAGAGTGATGTGTCTTCAAGCCAAGAAACACCAATGATTACCAGAAGCTAGGACAGACGCAAGGAAGGATTCTTCCCTAAAGCCTTCAAAGGGAGCATAGTTCTGCAACACCTTGAACTTGGACTTCTAGCCTTCCAAATTGTGATAAAACAAATTTCTGTTGTTTTAAGCCACCCAAATTGTGGGACTTCTGGGGCAGCCCAAGGAAACTAATACAGACTTGGAATCAGAAAACCATCATCTGGGCCCCAGGAAAGCTACTTAACTTGTTAAATTGGCCTGTATCTTCTACAAAGTGGGGGGGGGGGGGTTCCTTAATTATATGGCCTACTAGAAGAGAAGCATAAAACACTGAACAAAAAAAGGTATTACTATAAATCAAATCAAATAAGGACCAAACCTCCTTCAGTGGAGGGGAAAAGCCATGTTCAATGGAGAAAGTTATTAACAGCATATTAAAAACAGACATGCTTAACATGGATTGAGAAGACTAAGCAGAGGAGAATCAGAAATTTTTAAAAACAAAAGTATGTTGATAGGTTTATTTGAAAAATTAGTAGTTCAAGAACATAAGCAACAAATTTAATAATTTTGTGTAAAATTAGTAAGCTTGTGCCAAGTTCTTAAAAAGTGAAACAAGCAACTCTCTACCATCACCCAACTCTTCAACAAAGCCCAGGTAAAATAAAAATACCAGCTCCTCCTTCTAATTTATTCATTTCCCTGTCCCCAGTCTCCTTCTTTTGCCACAAATCCTTAGCCTGGGATTCTCTCCTCCTTTGCCTACTCAATCAATCCAACCTCACTTCTTTCTTCATTGTGGTCTTTGCCTGTAAGCTGGCCCCTATGCATTCCTCAGGATGACAGCCTGCATGCCAGGTTCCTCATTCTTCCTCACAGAGACAGGAGTGGTCTCTCATAGCCACAGAGATATAGTCTCTCTGATCTGCCAAATTTCTCTCTACTAATCCACAATCCGTGACCTGTAACCCCACTAGTTTTCTCCCAGTTAGTGCCTTTAAACACTCTTTTTATTTTTTTTATTGGAAACATAAAGAGTCTTTGTAGATATTTGTTTAATAACTTGGTCTTTTAAGGAAGAAACCTTTATAAATCAAAATTCTATCTCAAATACTCTAACAAGTCTCAGAATAACTCTTTTCTAAGGTAATAGTCATAAAACATAACATGAAGCAAGAGCAGAATTTGGAGAGCCCCTTAGATCTTGCATTTAGTAAATTTGACTAAGGCCATTTGACATTAAAATGCAAATGTATTCATAAGGAGTCACTATATACTTAATCCTTGACTAATAAAGCTGCTTGTGTTAGATGGCTACAAAGATATACAAAGGTAACTCTCCAGAGCACATATTAAAACTAAGTGCACATCTGAAATATAAATATATATCACATAGGATGTCTGTACTGGGGGCAGTATCATTACTAAAACAACAAAACCCTAAGATATCTGGAGTTTAGCCTGAGCTAGCTGTGTGACCTTGAATAAATCACAACCTTTCATCAAAAGTAAAATAAAGGGCCCTGGCCGGTTTGGCTCAGCGGTTAGAGCATCGGCCTGCGGTCCAGAGAGACCCGGGTTCGGTTCCCGCTAGGGGCATGTACTTCGGTTGCAGTTTGTCCCCGGCCCTGGTTGGTCGTGCGGGTGGCAGCCACTCGATGTGTCTCTTTCACATCGATGTTTCTCTCTCTCTCTCTTCCTCCCACTCTATCTGAACAAAAAATGAGAAAAATGTCCTCGGGTGAGGATAAAAAAAAAAAAAAAAAAAAAAAAGTAAAATAAAGGGAATCAACCCGAATGATCTCCAAGGACTTCTTTAGCTCCAAAATCCTAGGATTCCATTTTTCCTGAGCAACAATAAAAGGTGTGGTTAAGGCATGAGATTGATACTATTAACGAAAATGAAATTTGGGTGTATCTATGTTTTTCAGGAATTCACATAGCACTCCCTTTCTCCATCAGAATAAACTGCCAAAAAAGGCTACTGGGCAATATCTGTAATGACACCCCCACAAGAAAAATAATTTACTAGGAGTATTAGTGTTTATGTAACAATCATCTGGTTGCCTGCCAGTCTGAATGAATCACTGTCAGCATCAGCTGAGGGTGACTAACATCACTAAGCAAGCATTGTTCTTCAAACCCCAGCCAGGGCCTAACTAACTGGATACATTTAAATCTAGTTACAACTCAGTTAACAAAGGGAAGCTTATGGAATAAAGATAGTTTTACTACTTGATCAAATAACTAAAGAAAAATGGTAGTTTTCCCCAATTGGAAGGAAAATTATAGGTCAAAGGGAAATCATTAAAACAAAACAGATTCATAGCCAGTGTTGACTGGTGATACTTTTTGTAAATAACCTTCATTAAAATTAGTTAGGCCCAGTTCCCAACACTTCCATACTCTAAAAACCTGGACCCAGGCCCGGCCGGTGTGGCTCAATGGTTGAGCATTGACCCATGCACCAAGAGGTCACCGGTTCGATTCCCAGAGTCAGGGCACATGCCCAGGTTGTGGGCCAAATCCCCAGTGGGGGGCATGCAGGAGGTGGCCAATCAATGTTCTCTCTCATCAATGTTTCTCTCTTTCCCTCTTCACTCTTCCTCTCTCTCTAAAATCCATAAAGAAAAAAAAATTTTTAATAAAATACTGGACCCAGGAGATCTAAACAAAAGTCTGGCCCTGGCCGGTTTGGCTCAGTGGTTAGAGCGTCGGCCTGCGGTCCAGAGAGACCCGGGTTCGGTTCCCGCTAAGGGCGTGCGCGTACCTCAGTTGCAGTTTGTCCCCGGCCCCTGGTTGGGTCGTGAGGGAGGCAGCCACTCGATGTGTCCCTTTCACATCGATGTTTCTCTCTCTCTCTCTCTCTCCCTCCCACTCTATCTGAACAAAAAATGGAAAAATGTCCTCCGGTGAGGATAAATAAAAATAAAAATAAAAATAAAGAAAAGTCTGGTCCTACACTAAGAGAAGCAGACACTGGGAGGCAATGTAGAGTAATGGAAAGAAAGGAAAGCACTAACTACTAGTCCCAACCACACTAATACTAAACCAACAAGATGATCATCTGAAGATTCTATGGAGATGATTTACTGCATCTCTACAACCACAGGTTTCCAAATGGTTCCCAATTAGGAACATGAAGACAAGACAAAGAATTTTCAAGATAGAAGAGACCTAGACAATGGTCCTCAACCTTCTCTTCACTCTAACGCCAGAATTTCAACACTCATTTCCGCCACACGCCAGCTACCCTGGTGCAGTCACTCAAGGCATTAGTCTTCATGTGGCAATTCCATCTGTAAGGGGCTCCCCCACCTATGCTCAGCCTCTCTGCCTTCTTTTCCTGCCCTTCTCCCCACCTCAATCCTGCCTCTTCCTGAAAACCTTAAAATGATGGAACCTTCCCATTTATAAAGGCCCTCCTCTCCATTTGCTTTAAGGACTGGGCTCCTTTTCAGCCATTGGACTGGTATCCTTACCACACAGTCTTGGGCTACACCAACTCCCAACCCTGGGGCACTCGCTTCCCCCTTCTCTCTTGCTTCAACACTACACAGCATTACTAAAAGTCACGAATAACCTGGTCTACTATGAATTCATTTATCTTCCTATGACACTACTTACTTACTCAGAAATCCCGAAGGGCCTCCTCCCACTAACTCACAAGGCAATAAACTATTCGTTTGTGAGTAAAAATAGATCCAGTGTCAAAAATAGCACAGAGACTATTTGGGAAAACTTACAAAGTTCTTATTCTGGGAAATATCCAGCCTCAAAAGTAATACTGAGCAAACAAAAATGCCACCCCTGAGCTGCCAGGCCACAGTTGGGGTTGTTACTTTTCCTGAACAGCACTCCCATCCTTCATAGCTACACCACACACTACCATCCCATCTTTTATAGTTACCCACACCCACACACTACCAACAAGTTTGCTTTGGATACTAGAGCTTACAACAGAAGAAAATGATTTTCATAAACAATTAGGTAAACATAATCACATCATCAAATCTTTAAGCTTCTTTGGCAGAATCCTATACATCTGTACATGTTCTGTTTTTTAAAGTGAGCTATAGATGAAAACTTTCTTGGCTGATTCTTTCCCAAGTCAAAGCCCTGAAAGGGAGGATTCTGCCCATGTCCCAAGCGGGCAAATCACCATCAGTAACCACTTGCCCAAGCCTGGAAAGACCACGCCCTGAGGATAGGGCAGGGCTGCAGGTCTACAAGGCCACCAGAGAGGGCTTAATTGCAAACTCAGAAAAGATGAGTTCAGGTAATTAATATCGACTCAAGCTTAGTATTACTTAAAACAACTAGCCTTGTATCAAGAGACTGCATGTGTTTTGCTTGACATAACTGGACATTTCTGTAGGCATTGGCAGGAGTTAAATACAACCCTGAATGGCATTACTGCATGCTACTGTCCCTGGAAGCACTAGGACTGAAGCTTTCAGAAGCTGTGCCAGGTTCTGATCACAGGGAAGTGCCAACATCCACCACCAAAGAGGGGAAATGCTATGGCAGCAAGGAGGAGGGAAGGGGGGCAGGAAACAGGTGGTCTCAACTTGGACACTAGCAATTTTACCAACAACCTAAAGACTGAAATTTTGGGACTTATGGGCTTATAAAATATACTAAAGGTAATACAGAAAAACAACTGATGCCAAGGATATCAAACAGTTTCTTGAAATACCATAACTGTAATTTAACATAGTCTTGCACTTAATTCATAGCAGGAATTCACAGTCCATTAATATTTTGCTTAACCTAAAAAAATCTTGGTCTTCAAGAGAATTAAGCAAAATCCAGAAGTATGATTTTGCCTTTTATGCTCTTCTGCTACAGCTAAGATCTGTAAAGTAGTAGGTTATGGTGTGTTCTTTTTTTCAAAATTGATTTGAGAAAGGATGGGAGGGAGAGAGGAACATGAATTTGTTGTTCCACTTACTTATGAATTCATTGGTTGATTCTTGTGTGTGCCCTGACTGGGGATCAAACCCTTAATATACTGGGACAATACTCTAACTAACTGAACTACCCAGCCAGGGCCAATAAATTTTGTTCCTAATCAAACTTGGCAAAAATAACTTACATCTAATAGATGAACTTATGTGTTCAGTAAGCCCACTAGTGTAAAAGGCCTGGAATTTCATCACCAATGATGACAACAGCTAATATACCAGAATGTATACTAGAAATATCATCCCTTAGCCTCATGGGGCACTATCACATGGTGGTTCAAGTGAGTTCTCTAAATTTAAGAGTTCAAATCCTGGCTTTACAACTTGACCATGAGAAATTAAACTCTAAATTTCACTTGTAAAATAAAGTTAGTAACAATATATATCGAGTGGTTATAAAGATTAAATGAGAATGTACACATGGAATAACAGCTATCATTTACTGAGTGCCTAATAAGTCAAATGATAAACAAATTCCACAAACTTGATGAATTGTAACATGGAAAACACATTTGGGGTACCCCCTTTCAAACCATATTACTGGAAAACTGCAGTCTACCACTAATATAAAATTGCAGACAAAAAGGAGAAAACACATTTTTGGTTCCTTTAAGGCAGTGCTGGGTTCCTTGACTATGGGAGCTCTTCTGGGGATAATTCAGGAACCCCAAATCCAGACAGGGGTCACAACTCTCACTTAGTGCAGCAAAGCTTGTGAACTGTTCACTATCTGAAGTGCCTTTTAATTCAGACTATTGCAAGAATCTACAGCCTTCTTCCTTCCTCAGACAATAGATGACAAAGCAATAATTACATTTCAAATGACTGGTTAGTGAGAAACAGGATTCACTAGTACATATATTTCAGACTGTAGTGCCTGTGGCTTTAAGGTTTCACATGAACCACAATTTTGGTACACCTCAAAATCATCTTTAGTTTTACACCCTGCAACACGGGTTATGTCTCACCCCGGGCCACTCAGCCATGCTCTCCTTTTATCCTTTTATGCACCACCTGCTCATTTCCCCACTTCCCATAATCACAGCTGTTGGAATAAAAGCCCTTTGCCACTGGTTGGGCCAAGTGCCTCTTCTTCTCTGACTCCCATTTCCTTAAACTGCAGCTTTGTTTCCTGCACTTAAGATTTCTATAGTTCAAGTCCTTCAGATATAATTCTGCCCATTCTTTGTCAGTGTTGAGAAAGGCCTGGGGTTCTAGAATCTTTCAGTTTCTTCCCACCATTATACTCCATGTCAGCTACTAGGTATGAGATTAGGAGAGCTTGAAGGCACTCCTTTATTTCACCTCAGAAACATTTCTTGCCTCTTCAAATTATGGAGTGAGGCAGGGAATTCCAATTCTCAACTGATGTGAGACACCACCACGGATTCCGATACACATGATTTTTCTGAGATCTTACCGACACCATCCTCCAGGTGACGCTGGTAGCATAAAAAACACCATTACAAGCAGGCAATATTACTAGGTGACCATTTAAATTATAAAGGAAAAAGAAAACAAGTTAGAAGAATGAAGACTGAAAACCAACTTCATAGCAACATCAAGATTACTAGTTTTACACTGCAGAGGACCCAAAGCCAACATGTAAGTTTCAAGGTCACAGAGTGGTGACATCAGAACACTCTTTCACTCAGGTGTGCTGCTCTGTCCTCTTTACAGCAGTCTACTTACCTGCCCTGAAGAAAACCCACATAAACCCAGAGGGTTACTAGAATCCACTCTTTCCAAATGCTGTTCTTAAGGTCTGTAATATTAATAAAATGTAGACTGTGTCTTCTCAATAACATTAAGAACTTAACGTACAAACATCAACTTAGGTTTCCTACTGACTCCTGCCAAGTCCTTTCCAATAAGCATATTCCATTAATTCAGATGACAAAAAAAAATTTAATAGAATAGGCATAATGACCAAAAAAAGTTCTTATTTAACAGAGTTACCTTGAGGAAGTGGTTTATCACAATTCTGAGATGGCGTGATTTAGAGCTTGGACTGAATTTTTGATGCTGGATGGCTTATCCAACCTACCAATCATTTCAGTTCAGCTATTAGATTCCCAACACATGGAGGGATTCATTAGTTTGCAAAATACTACCTTAAAAGCCTCAGAGAAAAACTAGACACAATTAGCTGCAGGAAAGCATTTTTTTCAAGCCTATATATGAAGAACAGAAAGCCAATTTTTTCTCTCCCCAAACTGTATTTTATTCTGGTTACCTCTCTCCATTCTTCCCCTACTTCCCATTTTAGGTTGCCTCAGGTTTCCTATAGCTCCAGAACATACTTTCTAGTCATTTTCCCTTAATCTCAATTCACCTTCATTCCCCAAAGGGCTCCTAACACTCACAGGGTGATCCAGGGCCTCAGTAAAATGTTCAAAGAGGACTTATCCTGCCTAATCCCAGTACCACTCAATTACTGGGAAGAAGAGGCTCACTTAAGTATGACTTGCTGTGTGGACAGAAGTGGCTTTATCACAAAGAAATGAAAGCTTAAGACCTCTTCCAGGGAAATGAGTTTGTACAGACAGTCCTGTTTCTGACAAACTTCCAAAATTAATATATTTTACTTTTTTTTTTTTTTTTCCTTAAACAGAGCCTCCAGAATTGCATAGACTTCAGTTCCAAACCTAGATCATCTTTGGTTTGGATGAAAAGCTCTTATCTAATCCACATTATGCCGTGTCACCAGTGAATCAACAAATGGGCTGTGGTGGTGGTTCCAAACACACCTCCTTAAGTGTAATAAGGAAACCACAGGAAACACAACTCTTCAAGTATGTTTCTTATCTGGATAATCGTAAATAGTGGCCTCAACAACATACTTCATATATTTAATATCAAAAGCCTTAAAAGGAGCTTTTCAAATGATTCTGAAATTTTACAGCACTTCTAGATTATAGTTTTTTTTTCTCTAAGAAATACCCTCACAAGGCTAGCAAAAGGGCAAATGAGCTATGACCCAGGGAAGTAATTCTCAAACTTAAGCCCACTAAAATTTGTCATGAGAGCTGGTTAAAGTGCAGATTTCGGGTCCCACCCCCAGTGTTTCAGAATCTTTAGGTCTAAGGTGGGGTCCAGGTGGATCCTCCCAGGTCTCAGGAGGTTGTACACGGGATAAACATAGACAGGTTGGTGGCCGCAGTTGTAGCTCTACTACTGTGTGACCTTGAGGCAGAGAGAAGTAATGTGCATTTAGAGAAAACGTAAAATCAGGTTAAAGGGCAGGGACAGTAACAGGATAACTGGAACGCAGGTGGCGTCTAATCCAAGGCATTTGCTAGGGTGTGGCTGGCCCGGACTCTTTCACCGGAAATCAGGCTGCAGAATCGATCTGTAAGGGTCTCAGGAATGCAAAGGCACACTGGCTCGTCAAGCTTAGAAGTCACGCCTCATTTTAATCCCCAGGCAGATGGACGCAGCATCAAACCTGGGAGTGGGGCCCCACGCCCGCCGTCCTCCCGCCCCAGTCCACGCCTAGACTGCAGGATGGGGGTCTTGGCGCACAAAGCCGGACCCTGGGCGTGGGAGATAGGACGAGCACGATTCGGGCGAGCAGAGCAAAACAGACAGGAATTACAGGCTTCAGGTCGTGGCAGCAAAAACCAGGAGAGACAGGGCGCCACAAACTAGGTGATTCTTTATTACAAGTTAGGGTACACCCCCTCCCCCTATGCAGGGCTCCGAGCTAGGACAAGGCGACCCTCGCCCGCCCGCTGGGACACCATCACCCGCCCGTCCCAGCAGGGCTGCATGGGCGACCCCGAGCGGCTCCCTCCCCGGAGACCCCACCCGGGTCCAGCCGCAGGAAATGGCGGGGCGCCCGGCGGGCGCGGGAAGCACGGGCTGCGGGCGGGCGGCCGCGCCCAGCGGGGTCGCGGGGTCGCCCCGAGAACGGAGGGAGAAGTGGCCAGACCGCCCATCCCTCCCCCACGTCGGGCCCCCAGGCCGGCCGCCCGGGTTCCCGGCGCGCTCACCGCCTTCATGGCGGAGGCCATGTCGTCGTAGCGCTCCGCCTGCTCGGCCAGCCGCGCCCGCTGCAGCAGCTGCTCCCGGTCACCCATGTCGCTCGTGGCTCGGCCTCGCCTCACGCCCTGCACCGCTTGCTTGCTCGCTCGCTCGCCCGCCCGCTCGCTCCCCTGCCGCCGAGGAGGCCGCCGCCGCGCACGCGCACTGGCTCGCCGGCCGGCCCGAGGCTCAGGCTGCAGACAGCGCCACCGCTCGCGCCCTCTCGCTGGCTCGCCCCGCGCGCAGTGGCTCGCGCCGCGGAGCCGCTGAGGGATGAGAGGCGGCCGCGCAGGGGGGGATGGGAGGACTGGAGGACGCCTGCGCAGTGGGAGCAGTGGAGCGGGGCGGCGGGGAGCGGCGGGAGTGGGAGGGGGGAAGGGCGGGCGGGCCCTAACGGTCTATTTCAAGGTGACGTCACCTACTATAAATAGCTGCCTCCGCGGCCCCGCCCCAGAGCCGCGCAGGCGCCCTGCGGGTGCTGCATTTTTACCGCCGCATAGGTGGAGGTGGGAGAGGGATGGCGGTTTCGGCACTGCGGGCTAGAGGAGGGGGCGCGGTGATGGCTAGTGCAGGCAGCGCTTCGACACCCCACCCGGAAAAGCGCCTCTGAATCCAGGGTAGAGGTCTCGCCTAAGAAGGGCCTAAAAAGCAAATAAACCTAGCGCTTGAGAACCCGGGAGGCCGCGTGCTCCGTGGGGCGTGCCGAACCCGCCCAGCCGACTCCCCCGCCCCGAGCCCCCCTCCCGGCCAAGGGCTCCGCAGGACCACACCCTGCACTGGCCCGGGGGACCGCGTCCGGCCTTGGGGGACAGCATCCCACACACATTCGCTCCCTGCCCCACCCCGATAAGTGGCGTGGGGCATTCTGTGCCTTTCTTGAGAGGAGAGACACACCCACTAGGAGCCGGCCCAGTGCTGTACCAGGGCTCTCAACCTGTGGGTTGCGACCCCTTTGGGGGTCCAACGACCTTTCACAGGGGTCGCCTAAGACCATCGGAAAACACATATTTCCAATGGCGATTCATAACAGTAGCAAAATTATAGTTATGAAGTAGCAATGAAAATAATTTTATGGTTGGGGGGGTCCACCACAACATGGGGAACTGTATTAAAGGGTCACAGCATTAGGAAGGTTGAGAACCTGCTATGCCTTTACAGGTGTATCCTATTTAATCCTCCCAAGCCACCCCGTAGGTGGGCACAGCTGGGCTCTCCATTTTTTCAAAGCCAGGTTAGTGGCTTGCTCAAGGTTACACAGCCTGTGAGTGGTGGGACCAGGATCTGAGTTCAAACCCAGGCTGGACTTCCTCCTGTGGCAAAGAGAGTGGTGGAAGGCTGGCTGGTCACTAACTCATCCCAGGCCTGGCATTCGATGTGAGGGTACCTCGTGCCAGGCCCTGGGCTGGCCCCGGGACACGCTACAAATATCCCAATGACTAAAACAGGCCCTAACCTGAGGACAGTTATTGGAAGGGCTGCACAGGACAAGGGGCCTTAGGCTCACAAATTTTACTGAGCACTTACTGCATGCTCAGCACTGCGGGAAGGAGTAGCTACAGAATATGTAAGATCCAGCCCTGCCCCGGAAGCTGGGATCTAACTAGATACACAAGAGCGCAGGTAAGCTGGACCTTGACGGAGATGACAGTCAGGGGAAAGTATTAGGGATTGGGGTTAGCATGGGCGAAGTCTTGCCAGGGAAGACAGAAATAAAATGGTGAGAAGAGAGGCCTGGCAGTGAGAAATGAGTTTGGGTAAAACAAGATATTGGAGTGTTTTAAATGACAGGCTGAAAATGTGAGGCATTGTCCTTAGGTAATGGAGAACCATAGTCCAGGCCAGGAATCTTGCCCTGGAGAATAAGATGCACGAGAAGGGAGAAGAGGGTTACTGGAGAGTGGGTCTTTTCTGGACCTTAGTTTTACCATCTGGAAATTGGACTTGAAGGAAGGACTGTTAAAAGCACTGTAGAAGACAAATCTTGGAATGTCAGAGAAATGCTGGCAGGGCACTTAAAAGTCAGCGCTGTCCAGGTCTTTGTCCTGCATAAGAGGAGACTGAGATCTGAGGCGGGGAGGAGAGGATGGCCCCAGTTTGCACAGTGAGTGAGCAGAGCTGAGGCTTCCATACCAGGTCTCCTGCCTCCCAGGCTTTCTTCTTGCTGTGATGCTAAAATGAGCACCTCAGTACCCATGAAATAGGATTTGAGTGTGCGTCTGGGAGGAGGCCCCCACCCCAGACTTCACCATGCTTTGAAGAGTCTCCTTTGCTAACTACAAATGGAATCGGGGTTAACAAACCAAGCTTATGTTTCCCCTAGTGACTATCTTTAAAGAGCCTGCTCCATACATAATAACTGTGCCCCACCCACCCTGCCCTCCAGGAGGATAGGGTTCCAGTGAGAAGTAGGAGGAGGACAGCGCTGGGGGCACCTTCCATAGTTCCTTCCAACTCTTAGAGAGGTTAGAGCCTTTCTAGCTTTTCTAATCATGTTGGACTGAGATTGATTTCAAAACAGTGAAAATTAGGAAGACAGGAGCATTTAATCAAATTCAGTTCTAATTCATTTTGACATTCATAAATGTCCAATAGGGGACACTTCGGTTCTCCCATAAAGCTTTCTTTCCTTCTCACCAAACTTCACTGTCTTCTCTTCCTCACCTTCCACCCAGCCGTCAGCCTAAGTACCCTGGCTCTGACCCCACTCCTCTGCTGTGGCCACCAGTGGCTCCTGTTGTCAATCCAAGGTTGCTTCATAGTCCTCACCTTCTTGGCCCTTTTAGCTTTCATGACCCTGTACTCTCCTGGCTTCCCTCTGCTGCTCTGGCCACTCCTCTTCTGTCTCCTGTGTGGGCTTATCTTCTCAGCCTACCCTAAAATACTGGTGTTCCTCAGGGCTCTTCCCCAGGCCCTCTTCTCACCCTCCCCTATCCTGGGTGACCTCATCCACACCCTCTCTTGAGGGGAAAGGAACGTCTACCACATTCCCAGCACTGGGCAAGAAGATTTGCAGAAATGGGTATGCTTATTTCTTCAAGGTACAGTTTCCATTCCCATTTTACAGATGAGGAAACTGACTCAAAGATGTTTCATGACTTGAATATAAGTCACAGCTGGTAATCAGCAGAGCCAGGATTCAGACTCAGGTCTATCAGACTCCCAAGTCTGCTGGCCCCACACTGCCCTGTGACATTAGCTGAGAAGGGGTCAAGGTGTGACTCCCTTTTGGGGGTCATTCAGATTATAAAAAGCACACACAAGCCTCCCCTCTTACATCCTACACACTCCTAGCAGCACCCATCTTCTTCACCCTCAGGAGAGAGCTGCTAATATCACCATACCTCACAAATAGAGACCGGGACAACCATCTCAGACAGGTCACCTATTCCCACGGTTCTAAGTCTCATCAAGAAACATGGCCTTGCCCTGGCTGGTTTGGCTCAGCAGTTAGAGCGTTAGCCTGCGGTCCAGAGATACCCAGGTTCGGTTCCCGCTAAGGGCACGTACCTCGGTTGCAGTTTGTCCCCAGCCCTGGTTTGGTCGTGCGGGAGGCAGCCACTCGATATGTCCCTTTCACGTCGATGTCTCTCTCTCTCTCTCTCTCTCTCTCTCTCTCTCTCTCTCTCCCTCCATCCCTCCCTCCCTCTCTCTCCTTCCCACTCTATCTGAACAAAATATGAAAAAATGTCCTCGGGTGAGGATAAAAAAAAAAAAGAAAGAAACATGGCCTTGCCCTGGCTGTTGTGGCTCAGTTGGGTGTCCTCCTGTGCACCGAAGGCTTGTCTGTTGATTCCCAGTTCAGGGCACATGCCCAGATTGCAGGCTTGATTCCCAGTAGGAGGTATGCAGGAGGCAGCCAATCGATATTTTGCTCTCACATTGATGTTTCTCTCTCTCTCTCTCTCTCTCTCTCTCTCTCTCTCTCTCTCTCTCTCTCCCTCCCTTTCCCTCTCTTTAAAAATCAATTTAAAAAAAAGAAAAAAAGAAACGTGGCCTTTGCCCCGGCCAGGTAACAGGTAACTCAGTTGGTTAGCGCATTGTCCCAATACACCAAGGTTGTGGATTTGATCTCCAGTCAGGACACATACAAGAATCAATGAATGCATAAATAAGTGGAACAACAAATCTCTCTCTCTCTCTCTCTCTCTCTCTCTCTCTCTCTCTCTCTCTCCCCTTCCTCTCTCTTTCTCAAATCAATAAATTTTTTTAAAAAGAAAAAAAATGTGGCCTTTGAACAACTCCAAAGAGCACTCCTGAGCCAGGTAGGGGGCTGATGAAGGTCAAACATGCTATGTTGCCACAGAGCTCAGAGCAGGTCCCCAGTGCCAGGGCCAGGGCTGCTGCTTCTTCACCTGGTACAGGTCTCACTCAGGGAACAGAGCAAACCCTGCTGGCTAACTGAGGATATGTGTGTGTGGTGTGATGGGGAAGAAGGATCTGGACTTGGGTTTGAATCCTGCTCAGCCTGTTACCAGCTGAGTACCCTTGGGCAAGCCACTTGTAAAGTGGGACTAACCACACATGTTTCTTAGGGTTGGGGATCAGGAAGAACATGTTTGTACCGTGCCTGCTTGGTGCTGGCACATGAGTGGCACCAGCCATCACAGCTATATAATAATTCCTTGCTGTGTCCTGCCCTGAGCCAGTAGTAATGACAGCTCCTCACGCGGGACTGGATTTCCAAAGCATTGTCAGAACCCTCTGCCGGAGCCCAGTGAATGGGTGACCCAGAAAAGGCACATCCTGTTTTTTCTCTCGGGTCCTCTGGGACACTCTGAGCTCCTGAGAAGTCTGGACACCAAGGGATATGTTACAAAGAAGACCTGATATTGTTCTGGAAGAGATGGCCCTCACATTGTTGGTATGGTTACCATCTTGAGCAGGAGGGGCCACCTACCCACAGATTGATGTCATTCAGATAGGATTTTAATTTTTCCTCCCCAAATACAGGTCTCCTGCTGCCCCGGTGACCTTGTTGATCCTGAGCCAGTGATACCACCATCAGTAGCATCTTAGTTGATTAATCACTGGCTCTCTGCCTGGCTTCAGGGTACTTTACCCCCATATATTATCTCAGCAAATGCTCGCAACTCTTGGATGGAAATTGTTGTCCCCATGATATGGATGAGGAAAACGAGACCTAGAAGGGTCAGGCACTGGCTCAGTGGTCAAGGGAGTCACCTGCAGCCCCCAGTTATGCCCACTTCCTGCAATTTGCTTTGGCCCCTGTGTCCTTTTGCTGATGCTAAATTCCACCCTCTGTGTCTAAGATCAGCCTGAGCACACAGATTTCAGGATCATCGAGAACCTTCCACCACTCTTTCAAGGCCCACTTTGGGAGCAGATTGGTTCCCAAGGCAGCTTTTGGCATTAAGAAGTGTGAAAATGTCTTGGTAGCTGCAATCTGTGAGCTGGTGGAGCTCAGAGCCCCATTCTCAGCACCAGCCCCCCTCAAGCTCATTCAGAGGAGCTTAGCTCTGGGGAAGAAGGTGACGCTGTGGGATAAAGATAAAATAAGGGCAAAAAGGCTTTTGCTTCAGTTATGCAGATGTTTAAGGAGCTTGTATTTCTTAGCCAGAATTTTCTAGATTCTTTGGCTGCAACCATGTGTATATTGCCTCAGGCTTCTGTATACTCCCACAAGGTGGGCCCAGGTGGGAGGGGCCGTGTAGTCCTTGAAAGCTGGAGGACAGGGCCTGAGAATGCTGTGACTTCCCCTCTCTGAGCCTTGGATTTCTTACCCATGAAATGGGAAGCTGCACTGGTGGATGGCAGAGTTCTTTCTCTTTTCCAGCTCTGAAGGTATTTCACCATTGGCACTTCAGCAAACTCAAGAGGATGAACAGGGGTGCATCATTGGACCCATGTTTGGACCACATCAGTACACAGAGTGGAGGAAGGTAACAAGCACCTACCCCACAGCAGGCCTTGGGGCAGCAGTTTGCCAGTGAGCTCCCTCTTAGTTAAGGTAAAGTCAGTATTGTTCGAATTTTATAGATGAGGAAACTGAGACCAAGGGAGGTTAAGTGTCTTGCCCAACTGCAGCACAGAGAGCAGGGGACAGGAAGCAGAATCCAGGCCCGCTCCACCATCACCATTCTTTCCACTGCTGCCCCTGACCTTCTGAGAGCCTAGGAACATTCTTTTGGTGGCTGAGCTATGAGCATAACTGTCATCACCTGCTGCTTAAACAGTAGTACCCTGGGAAGTAAGGGGGAGGGTCGCTGAATTTTCACCAAGATTCCCTGCCAGGCATCTGTGCTAAAAAAACATCCTTTTCCTCCCAGTATGTTAGTAGGAGGCGAGCAGATTGCCATAGCCTTCTGCCTTTTGCCAGAAAACAGTGGCAGGCTGGCCCCAATTCTGGAAACAAAGGGATCTAGGAGGACCAAAGCCACAGGAGAAGGCTGACTGCAGGGGGCTGGCCTCTCCAGATAGCTCTGAGCCACTGCTGGGGTCATAGGTGGTAGGATGCTTAAAGATACAAGGTCCTCCCCCTGGCCCTTCATAACCTGACCTGGCCCACCTTTCCAATCCCATTACCACCTCTGGACATCCTAGGCCCACCAGGTTCCCAGACACTGCCCATGAGTTTCTACCAATGAAGAAATGTAGAATGTTCTTTCTGATTCCTCCACCTCTCTGTTTCTTAAGTCCTTTAAGGCCCAGCTGAAAGCTTACCTTCTCTAAGGAACCTTCCCAGTTCTCCATCAAGAAGCACTCTCCCTTTCTGCCCACTCCCACCCTGACTCTGTTATCCATCATCTGCATAGAGTTCTTTTGGTAGAATTGGTGTTTACTGGCCAGCTACTAGGCATCAAGCACTATGATATGCAATTTATGATATTTAATCTAATATGTGGTCTCTCTCAGTCTTCATGACAACCATCAGGTAGGGATTCCTCTCATACCCATTAACAGATGGGAAAACTGAAACCCACGTACCTAGAAGGTACAGAGTCAGGATTTGAACCCAGGTCTTTCTGACTATAAAGTTCACACTCTCACTTATACTGCCTTAGGAAGTTGGCATTTCCCTTGTAGAATGTAAACTGAGCCTCCAGGGCGCACCTCTCCATGGATGCTAAATTGAATCTGATCACACCTTGTGTATATTGCAGAAATGCCATCACCATAGCCCTCTGTGAGTGGCCAAGGTCTTTCAGGAGGGGGAACACTTTGTTGTTATTAATCCTCACCCAAGGATATTTTTCCATTGATTTTTAGATAGAGTGGAAGGGAGGGAGGGAGGGAGAGAGAGAGAGAAAGAAAGAAACATCGATGTCAGAGAGACACTTTGATTGGTTGCCTCAAGCATGACAGGGGCAGGGAATCAAACCTGCAACCCAGGTACATACCCTTGATCTGGAATTAAACCTGAGACGCTTCAGTCGTTGTGCCAACACTCTAACCGCTGAGCCAAACTGACCAGAGCAAGAAAAGGGAACACTTTAAATGGGCCAACAGCTAACAT
Organism: Tadarida brasiliensis; assembly: GCA_030848825.1. Taxonomy (NCBI): domain Eukaryota; kingdom Metazoa; phylum Chordata; class Mammalia; order Chiroptera; family Molossidae; genus Tadarida; species Tadarida brasiliensis. The sequence continues at coordinate 18,633,342 of CM061277.1, read as the reverse complement.
TAATTGGCAGCAGAATGGAAAATAAGACAAGGGAGGAAGCAATGGGGAGGAAGGCAAGATTGCAGGAGTCAGGGGGAGGCTGAAAGGAGAAAGATTCCAGGTTGAATCTGGCCACCTTGCAATTACTCAGATCAGACCCTCCCCAAATCCCAGCTCATCCACAGTAGCTGGGGAAGCCTAGGCAAGTTGCTACACCTCTCTGAGCTTTAGTTTCCTCATCTATAAAATGGGCACATTGCCACAGTGCTTGCTGTTTCCACTAGACTGCCTGGGCTGCTGCCAGGAGAAATGAGGTTGTGGCTAAGGGAGAGAGCATGGGTGCTGCCTGCTGGGCACTTGTGCTGTTACTTCCCTTAAATGGGGACAGTTGGAGGATCAGCCCAACCTGAAATGCCCTCCCATGAAATCACGGGGACCTGAAGGCCTGGGGGGAGCATGGAACTCACAGAATCACAGACTCATAATAAGGATCTTGGAGACAATTCACTTTGGCTTTCTTTCTCTGAGAGAGCACAGCTCCAGATCTGGCCCCCAGTTGCTGTGTAGTCTTGTGCATGTCACTCTGCCCCTCTCAGACAGACTGGTTCCTCATCTTTACTATGGAATTAGAAATTGTTTATTTGCCATAGCTCTGTTGGGAGGAAAGGAGACCCAGGCAATGACAGCTGGTTTTAGTATTAAGTACAGGGAACTGAGGCTCAGAAAGGGAAAGTAATTCACTCATGGTCACAGAGCAGGTTAGCAGCAGAACCAGGTCTATGCCCAGGTCTCCCAAAGTCAAGGTCTGGGCTTGTCCTTGGACAGCTGCAGCCTTACCTTGAAGAAGGCTGAGACCAGCCTTGGAAATACAGCTGAGGACCTCATACTGGGCTCATTGGTGGGATCTGTGTCTTGCTGAACTGAGGCAACTGCTTGAGTTGCCGATGGCTGGAGAATAGCAAAAGGCCCAAGTCAGGGCCTGAGGTTGCGTGTCCAGCCTGAGGTCTAACCCACAATATAATCCTGGGCATGTCAAGTTGCTTCTCTGAGCCTCAGTTTCTCTGTTCGCCAAATGAGGGTAAAGATTTGGGGCAGAGTGAAGGACTATATAAAGGCACAGAGCTCTTTTAAAAATAGCACCTCACCCCACCCCCCAGCTCTCACTGTGCCTCAAGCCCTGTCCTATTGCTAGCCATGGCTTCACTCAGTCCTCCTAGCAACCCTGGGAGGGGTACCCAATTTGCAGATAAATGGCTAGGAAGGGGTGGAACCAGGATCTGAGCTCTGATCCTGTTACCTCTGCCTGAAACACTTCCCTCACCTCTTTCCATACCTAACTCGAGCTCCTTCTTCAGGTTTCAGCACCACCCTACCCTCCTTGGGAGGTGTCCCTCAGTCAGCCTAGGAGGGCACAGTGCTGGGCTTTTCCCTCTGCATTGAAACTGTTTCTCCATCTCCTCCACCAGACAGAGAGCCCCATGATGCAGGGACCTTATCACATTCACAGCTGTATCCCCAGAATACACCACTGTGTTTGGCATTCAGCAGGTGCTCAGTAAATGCTTCCAAAATGACTGAGTGCACTGTGTCAGCATCAGGAAGCGAGCAGACCCTGAGAGAGCCAAGGAGATGAGAGGAAGGTTTTAGAACTCCTGCCACGCCTTACATTAGCAACATCTTCTCTGCATCCTGACAGCCAGCCCCCAGGGATGCCATTTGAACCAGCTGAATTCCGGTCACTGCTTCACCTTGGAAAGGCTGCTGGGCCTTCACCAAGCAGCCCAGTAATTGACGTCACCACGGTGCCAGGAGCTGCCCTGTTAATATTTAATGTGGCCTTCACTGCAGCAGAGCTGCAGGCTGAAAGAGCTGGAGGGGGCCATGCAGAGTCTCTGTGGGGTCGTGAGGAGGGCATAGCTGGGCATAAACCGGAAAGCCCCTAGCAAATGAGCATTAAACACATCCATTTTAGCCCCTGGCTTAACGCAGAAAAAGCCAGGGCAGCATATGCCTGCAGTGGGACAAGGAGACTGCTGACTGAGCCTAAACGCTAAATGTATGGGGGATTAGGGGCTCCCAGGGACATTTCCTGGAGACAGAGGGAGGGCAGAGCAGTGGCGCCAGCCAGACCTGGACTCCACTCCAGGTTTGCACTGTGCAGCTGTGTGACCTGGCAGCAACTACCACTGAGCCTCAGTTCTCTGATCTGTGAAATGGGCACAATAATGCCTTCCTTGAGGGGCTGTTGAGAGGCTTAGATGAGATAAGTGATGTAGAGGACCCAGCTCAGCACATAGTAGGACCTCAGCAAATGCCTAATCTCTTCTCCCAAACCAGGCATGAGTCCTAAGGTGGGAGAGAGGAGATGTAGGGGATGCTACACACATTCATTGGCCAGAGTGATGGTGTAGGGGAAGAAGGAATGAGGGGGCACAGGAAGGGTAACCTTGAAGCCAAACGTCTGGAGTTTGGACTTTGTCATCTTGGTGGGGCAACACCTAAAAGAGATGTCAGAGACAGTGAGACAGGCCAGTAAGCCAGGACAAGTGGAATAGGGAAACTGGGGCAGATAGCTGAACAAACTGACAGAGCAATTTACAGCAGATACAGAAGGTCACATCCCTAGAAATAACATCTAGACTTCAGTTGCATTTCAGTTCCAGACCTAGAAAAGCAGCAAAACCAGGTGGGCAACACTAGGACCAGCTGTAATGACTAACGATCCCCTGCCCTGATACTGACCAGTCAGTGAGGACCAAGACCCTGAAACCCTCCCCTGCGACCTCCCCTAAGATTCCCACCTGCAAGAGAAATAAAAACCTCAAGACAAAAAAACCAATGCACTCTCCTTCCCAGGAGCACACCTGTGTCCCCTATTTTTTCCCCCCATAGGCCTGCATCTCTTAGACTCTAAGGGACCCCCACGACACTTGCAACCAGGGCATCACTGGGCAGTGGCAGTTCATCCCAGGCAAACCCCTGTACCTGTCCCCAAGGCCCCCTTTTCTCTGACCTTTTAGTGAGCCAAAGCAGACCAGCCTGGGTTTATTTCTCCAGCCCTTTCTTGTTTCACTGTCCCCAGCTTTAATAAATGTCCTCTAAAATTCACCTGGACTCGTGTTGTGAAACGTTTCCTGCATGAAGTCAAGAACCCACACAATACTGGCCCGGCCCTAGGCAGACCCGCTAAGGATCAGGTCCCCTTTCTGGTAACAAGAGGATTGACAGAGAGCCCAGGATGGCAGGAACAGAACGGCCTTTATGGACCATCTCTTCTGATTGTTTGACCCCTTCATTCAACAGATGAGGTTGATGAGGGCCCAGGAGAGAGCAGCCCAGCCCAGAAGTTCACACAGCAGAGCTGGGGTCTGACCTGGTCTGCAGTCACCTGTAAGAGACGGCATCAGCTGAGGGATTTATCCAAGCCTGCCCACCAGGTCCGGAAGGCAGATGACATGATGAGATGCCCCCATTCCCTGGTGGGGACCTCCGCTGCTCTGGCCCGGACAAAGCAGGACCCTCATCTTCCACCCCTTCCTGTCTCTCTCCAGTATGTTTCCCACAAGTCCTGGGAGCTTCCCAAAATATAAATCCGACCATGTCATTCCCTGCTTAAAACCCTTCTTTGATCCCACACTTAGGGCTGCCAGAGAAAACGGGGGAGGGGGGGCAGTTAAAACTGAATTTCAGATAAACAATGAATAATTGTTTAGTATAAGGATGTTCCAAATATTGCATGCATATAATTATACTAAAAATATTATTTGTTGTTTATTTGCAATCCAAAGTTAGCAGGACAACCTGTGTTTATTTGCTAAATCTGGCAATCCTGTGCAAACTGCCTTCAGGAGAAAGGTTGGAGTCTTTCATTGGTCCACAAGGCCCACTTGGGCCCCAGGCTCAACCTTTCCCTCTCTTCCACATGAACTCTGTTTCATCACAACTCTTTGCCTTTACTTGAAAATCCCAAACTCCCCCGTCCCTCTGGCCTGTGCAGATACTGTTCCTTCCACTGGGACACTCTCAGTAACTCCTACTCCTCCCTCTGCCCCACTGCCCTTGACCTGACTCATCCTTCAGGCCTCTGAAGTGTTATTGCTTCCTCCTGGAAGGCTTCCTGGCTCTCCAGGCTTGCGTGCTATTTCCTCTGGATTCCCACCATGTCTTGGGCAGGTCCTCTGTTTGTCCTGGTCACTTAGTAGAGAAGGGGTTCAACAAACATTTGTTGCATTGAATCACTAAATTTCATAACCCCCTACATTTGCCCTATCAACAGTTTCCCCTTCTTCAGCCAAATCCTATGTGCCTTGCAAGGCCCTATTGAAATCCCACCTCCTCCAGGCCTTCCTGAGGTTCATAATCCTTCCAGCTCAGTCACCATCCTTCTCAGTGAGCAACCTTTTCAGCCCATAAGCTCAGCAAGTTAGCACCCTTCAGACTCTCCTGTGACCTGCAGTGCTCAGCACTGTGCCTTCCTCCAGATGGTGGTCCACAAACGCTGGTGAGCTTGGAAGATGCCAAACCAAGCTCCTATGTCTGATTCTCCTCAGGTCTCTGGATCCCATTCTACCTCAGGGCCTTTGCACCTGCTCTTCCCTCTGCTTAAAATACTCTTCCCAAAGATCTTCCCATGAATGATGTGCCAGATTAAAGATGGCCACAAACACTTTGCCATTTCCCCCCACCCCATCAAGAGGTGGTATCTCTAGTTGTTGTAAGCCACTAAGTTTGGGGGTTTATTACATAGTTTGGGTTTGTTACACAGCCACAGATAACTGATATAACTGCCTCCTCCTCGTTCAGGTGTCTGCTCGGATGCTACCTCCTCAGAGAGACCTTTCCTGACCATCCTGGCTAAAACAGCACACCTCAGGCCCCACTGCCAGCCACTCTCTATCCTATTATCCTGTTTCATCCTGTGCAAGGTGTTTAGCACTATCTGAAATCATGATTTATTCACATGCGGACTTATTGTCCATTTCCTCCAAGAGGTAGCAGGTTCCATGAGGGCAGGGGTCATAATGGTTTGTTCCCTGCCTTCTCCCCAGTGCCTGTGTGGTGTCTGGCACAGGGATGATGCTGCAAAATGTTACCAGTGGTGAAACTGTGCCTGCCCCTTGCTGATGTGGTACTTAAGGAACCGGTGCCCTTTGGAGGGGAGGCCTGGCCAGGTGGCTGGGCTATGTTTCAGGAACAATAGCTTCAGGGAGCCCGAGTTGAGCAGGAAGGAAAGGAAACTGCCAAAGTGTTCATTTTCAGCAGGGGCGCAAATTCAGAGCAAGGAGGTCACTGGGTTTTCTCGCCTTCACATCTACTGCCCATTGCCAGCAGCCCAGCCACGCCCTCCTGAGGGATGGAAACACTGAGAAACTAGGTAATGTTGGGGACACTGAGTCACTCCTCAGGACCAAGGGCTTCTAAGTCTCTAACTCAGATCCTCTGAGCCTGCTTTTTCCCAGTGCCAAAAAATAGGTCTAGCCACAGCCTCAACTCAGGATAAAATGCACAGCCAAGAGCAAGAGAAGCTGCTCTCAGATGCCTCTTGGAGCTGCCATTCCACATTCTATGGGAGCAGAGAGCACATCACCTCTGTTCAAGGCAGCCTGCTTTCAAGTCAAATTCTGGTTGCACTGGTAACAACCTGTGTGACTTTGGCTGCCAGGTTATGATGAGGACTCAGTGAGATCCTGCAGGCTCAATACAGTTTCAGGCACACAGTTTAACTGATTGTAGTTAAGCTTATGAGTCGTTCTTTATCTGTCAGTGTATTGGGGGGTAGGGTAGGTGTGGAAAGCAAGGTTTTTACTGAAACACAGACCCTTCCTGGGGACTAGAGCCACATTTAGGAGTTGCCAGGCAGGGACTAGAGTTATGGTGTAAAACGCTGGCCCACATTAGAATGCCTGATTTTTACTTGGCATTGTTCTCTAAACAGATGAGAGGATTCCTCCGAGCAGCCCCCCAACCGTCCTGGAAGCCCCCTGGTATGCATAAGTCAATGGTTTGGAGTTGGAGCCCTGACAAGAATTCAGAAGGCTGAGGTTGCAGTCCAGCTCTGGCATCAATATGCTCTGTGACATGGAACAGACTACTTGCCCTCTCTGGACTCTAGTGTCCTCATCTATAAGATGGGTCATTCATCCCTGATTTACCAAACCCACAGGGTTGTTGGGAGGATCAGATAACAATTCAGATGAAAGAGTGCTTCAACCATTAGCTGTTAGATGAATAAAAGGGGGGGGGTTGCTGTTAAAACTGAAAACAATCCATTAGAAATCTCTACCTTCTACTCAGTTTTGCTGTGAAACTAAAAGTGCTCTAAAAAATAAAATCTATTTTAAAAAAAGACCTCTGGATTCTCTAGCAAGACCCAAAAGCTTTTATGTCAGGCAATATAATATGGGTTCAAATGCTGGTTTGCAATTTACATGACTTTGGGCAAATAAGTTAACCTCTGTCAGAGGTTTGGTTTTCTTCTGCAGAGACAGAAACCCTGGGGCAAGAGAAGAGCTGAGAAGGTGCTACAAGATATAAGATGAGGAGAAGCCCACCAGCCTGGACAGCAAGGAGGAGGGTTCCCCACCTGACTGTGAGAGAAGGTGGGGGCTACCCATTCCTCTTTGCATCCCCCACCCCTCCCCAAAAGCAGCCTCTCAGCTCCACCCCAGGTAGATGATGACTCAAGTCATTCTGCAGAGACTGGTCCCTCTGCCCCTGTTGCCATGGTGCTATAGCACAGCCTGGCCAACCAGGAAGGAGATGGGTATCTGAGCCTCTGTTGCTAAAGCCTAAGCAGGATGCCTGGCCAATGGGAAGGGCGGCAGAGTGGAGCCACCATGGAAACCTCAGCCCCGAGGTTCCAACCAGGCTTTTGTTGTTTGCAGGGGGTAGGCGGGTTTTATGCATTCCTTTTCTTGCAAAGAGCATCTTGCAGCCCAGGGAGAACATTCAGGAGTCACAGCAGGGGTGCATGACAAGAGGCATCTTTAAAGAGTCAGAAAGGACCCAGCTTCACAGGGCACAGCTTCAGATGTCCCCTTCATCATTCTTTCCCTCAGATGCTCAGCATCACCTGTGTCTATGATCTCAGTCCATCCCCACTGCTCTCCCTAGCCCCATCTGTCCTAAGAAATGGCTGTAGACTGCAGAAAAATCCCCACCCCCAAAGAAAGGAATGTGGAGCTCACCCCCAAGGGCACTCTTCCACCCTCCAGCTTGTGGGTTGGCACAAATGCTCCACCTCTCCCACGTGCGGGGGCACTGCTGGAGGATAGATAAGGGTCAGACACGGGTGCTGCCACCCTCTGTAAAATTCAAAGATGGAGCTAATGGGCTCTGTGAGTCCTCTCAGATCTCACATTCCAGACTTAGTGCTGTCTTAACCTTCAGGCTCTGGACAAAGTGGATCTACAAGGAAGACATTTCCAATGGGGAGCCTTGTCGATAGTGCCAATAAGACTCAGGTTGCTTTGTGCCCTTAAAGTGCCAGACCATCACTTTTAGAGCTGAGACCCAGAGGTGTGAAGCTGCCCCCTCAAGGTCACACAGTTAGGTGGGCAGCCACAACTGGAAGCCCTAGCTGCCAGGCCCAGTCCTCCAGCTGGCAACGTGCAACCTCCTTCAACCAGCCTTCTAACCCCCGGGGAGGCAGTCAGGGAGCTGTGCGTGCCCACACTCTCAACACACCTTATTTTGCAAACACGGGCATAATCACAACTGCAAGGGAAAGTGTGTCCCACCCCTTCCCAGTTCTCCCCTGGCTTTTACTCTGTTGCCTGGCAACAGTTCTATCCAGAAACCTAGGTGTCATCCTAAACAACTGCCTCGCCCTCATCCTTCCCATCAAACCCACTGCCCACTCATATCCATTTAAATGGCCCTCAAGTCATCCACTCCTCCCCTCTCCACACCACTTCCCCCGTCCGAGTTTCCATCATGGATTTCCTGGACAACCACACTGGCTTCTCAGAGGCTTCCTGCTTTTACCCTTGATCATCCCATTCCCCACTTAGATTTTTTATAACTACAGCAGACAATCTTTTAAAAATACAAATCTGATCATATCACCTGATGCTTGCTTAGAATCTTTAAGGATAAAAATTAAAAAAATGTTTTATTACAGGTTACGTTCAATATTATTTTATATTGGTTCCAGATGTACAGCACAGTGGTCAAACATACACTTCACAAAGTGCTCTCCCTGATATTTCCAGTACCCACCTGGCACCATACGTAGTGATTACAATATTATTGACTATATTCCCTATGCTGTGCTTTACATCCCGGTGACTTCTGTAACTACCCGACTGTACTTCTCAATCCCTTCACCTTTTCCACCCATCCCCCAACGCCCCTCCCCTTTGGCAACCACCAGTCTGTTGTCTGTATCGCTGAGTCTGTTAAACATCAGAAGTCTTAACAAGCCCTGGAGGTCCTGCAGTGTCATGCTGACGTCCTCAGCTTCATCCTGCCCTTGCCTGTGCTCTTCCCTCTGACTGGAACATTCTTCCTTCCCCTCAGTCCTTCCAGTTACTCCTACTTACCCTCTCTCTTACTTACGCTCAATTCATTGGTCACTTCCGTGGGGTGACTTTCCTGACCTCCCTAAACAGGGTCAAATCACCTGTTTCCATCTCTCTTGGCACAGTGCCATCTGCAGCACTTATCAGAGTTGCAGTTTTACACGTATTCATGTAATTATTGGATTCTTATCTGTAAGCCTGCCCCACTTGATGTAAGCTTTGCAAGGGCAGTGACTTTGTCTTGTTCTCTGCCTGGAACACGTGGATGGATGGATGGATGGATGGATGGATGGATGGATGGATGGATGGATGGATGGGTAGATTCACAGATGCTTGCATTTTTCCCAGCTTATTTAGATCTAATCATATCTCTCTCTATTCTATGGCTAGCCAATCTTCTCTTTGTTTATTCAACATATACTAAGCATCTTTGACATGACAGGAATGTACCCACAGTGCTGTAGACGCCCAAGGAAAGAGATTGTCATGTCCTTGAAACTTAAGTAATAATAATAGCTACTTCCAGTTAACACTTACTATAGTTGACCCTTGAACAACATGGGGGTTAGGGGTGCTGACCTCCTGCATAGTTGAAAATTCATGATTTACAACTTGACCCTTGAACAATGTGAGTTTGAACGGCAGAGCTCAAACAAACTGCAGTTAATTGAAAAAAAAAAATCCTTGTATAAGTGGACCTGCACAGTTCAAACCCATGTTCAAGGGCCAGCTGTACCAAGCACCAGAGACCACTGTATGCTCTTTTCCTGGGAAGCTCCCCACTCCTTTTCAGATGTCACCTCCTCTAAGAATTCTTCCCTGGGCAGCCCACACCTGATCTCCTGTCCTCAGAAATGTCCCTGCACGTAAGTCTGGTCATTCTTGTTGGTCTTTGCTCATAAATTGCTGCATGATGTTCTTTCTCTGTGAGTCTCTCACACTCCACCAGACTCTAAGGACGCTTCTGGGGACAGGGTTCACATCTCACGAAAGACCCATCTGTGAGCTGGGCATTGTACACACACCCCTTTCTAATCCTCACAGGACCCTGAGGGAGGCATGATGACCCCCATTTTAAATAGAAGGAAACTTGATTTGTCCAAGGTTGTACAAAGAGTAAGTGGTGAGACTGATGCTGAAACCAGGTTGAATCTAAGAGCAAAATCCTAGGTGTACCCCAGGCCCCAGTAGTTTATCCAATAGCCCTGGATGTAGCCGCTCCACCTGTACCTGCCTGAACACCGCCGGGGTGGGGTGGGGGAGGGAAGGGCAGGACAGCTGGTTCATTGTTGAGTACCTGCCTGTCAGAAAGTTTATTCTAAACCAGTTGAAATGTGCCTGTCTGAAACTGCCGCCCAGTGCCCCAGTTCTGTCCCCTGGGTGCAACCAGAACAAGTGTGTCCCCTCGTCCACATGACAGCCTGTCAATAATTTACAGCCAGCTCTCGTGTCCCCTGCGTGTTATCCCCTCCAGGAAGGGCTGCAGAGCAGAGCGAGTGCTAACCTGAACTGGAAAACTCATCCTGGCTCAGCCACTGTCCATGGATCAGTAAATCTCAAAAGAAAATAAGTAGGTGATTTGACAAGCAAGGATATTAAAAAAAAAAAAAAAAACAAGAAAAAACAACCCTATCACCACCTCCCATCACCCCTGTTTCATAAAAGAAAGAGCATCCTGACCACAAAAAGCAGGGCTGACAGTCTGAGAACTAACTGAGCTACGGACACTCCCTCATTCTGCCGTGTCCCGACGTGGACTGTGGTGGACTGGCCCCGTCTGCAGCCTGCAAGGAGCTCTGCTCCAGCCAATGAAAGAAAACACCAGCAGCCAGAAAAAACAGAACAGAGCACTCCACCACCAGGACACAGGAGTTACCCTATTTCGAGAGGGAAGGAAAGTGTCTGGCAGTGAGACAGCCAAGCTCAGGAAGTGCGGCAGACTTCTCCATCGCGTCCCAGCTTTAGGTCCAGCTTTTATTTTGTTTTGTTTCTAATCCTCACCCAAGGATATGTTTATTGATTTTCAAGAAAGAGGAAGAGAGAGAAAGAGAGAGAGAAACACTGATGTGAGAGAGAAATAATGGATCAGTTGCCTCCCATATGCACCCCTACTGGCGATGGAACCCGCAACCTAGGCACGTGCACCAACCAGCAATCGAACCCTCAACCTTTTGGTGTATGGGATGACACTACAACCAACTAAGCCACCCAGCCAGGATTATATCCAGTTTTTTTTTCTTTTTTTTTTTTAATCCTCACCCGAGGATATTTTTCCATTGATTTTCAGATAGAGTGGGAGGGAGGAAGAGAGGGAGAAACATCGATGTGAGAGAGACACATCAATTGGTTGCCTCCCACACAACCCCAACCAGGGCCAGGGATTGAACTGCAACTGAAGTACATACCCTTCATAGGCATCGAACCCGCGACTCTTCAGTCGTGGGCCGATGCTCCAACTGCTGAGCCAAACCGACCACGCCTATATCCAGTTTTGTTTTGTTTTGTTTTTTCTTTATTGATTTTTAGAGAGAGAAGGGAGAGGGAGAGAGAGATAGAAACATTGATGAGAGAGAACATCGATTGGCTGCCTCCTGCATGCCCCCAACTGGGGACTGGGCCCACAACTTGGGCATGTGGTGTGACCGGGAATCGAACCAGCGACCTCTTGGTGCATGGGTCAATGCTCAACCACTGAGCCACACCGCCGGGCTATAGCCAGTTTTTATCTCAGCTTAGATGAGCAAAGGCTTTCCCTAGTCATGTATCGGTGGGCTCCCTGTGAAACAGAACAGCAGGCAGGGGCTGCCTCAGGCCACGTTGTTAGCAAGGGGAACCTTCTGGAAGTCAGGAGGGCTGTGCCTGCTCCAGGGCCACAGGCTGGTGAGAAAGGCCCGTCGGTTCTGCACAGGCAGCGTATTTTCTCTCTGCGTTTCTGTGCTTGACCTGAAGGGCTACCCTGCAACCCAAGCGCTTTCTCACTGCTCATTCATTCCCTCATTCATTTAATATTTATTGAATACTTCCTATGTGCAAACACTCTGCTAGCATTGGGATACAAAGGTGGGCAAAGAATGACTTGGTCTCTGTTCTCATGGAGCGTGGAGTCTATGAGAAGAGTCAGATATTAATCCAATCGGAAGAAATAAATGCAATTTATGACTGTACTAAGTGATAATAACCAAGGCACATGTTGTCCTGAGAGTGTGAAATAAGGGAAGTCCCCTAGTCACTGGTCATGGGAAGCTGAGACAATAATGACCAAGCTGAGATCAGAATGAAGAACAGGCATTGACCAGGTGAAGAAGGAGGGTAAGTAAATCCCAGGCATTTCCCTCGTGTGGGATGAGCATAACTGAAATGAGGCCCATGTGACCACGGAGGGTCAAGCAACAGGAAAAGTTGTGCAAGATGAGGCTGGAGAGGTAGGTGCAGGCCTCACAGGCTACTTATAGGGGTTTGGTCTTTTTCTTAAGGGACCTAGGAAGCCGCTGAGGGGTACTGAGCAGGCAAAGTGGCATGATGTAATAATACTTGAAGGCAGAAAGGAAACAATAATTTCCTCTTCCTGGAGTCAGACTGGTGATAGCTGTTAACTAGACTTACTGTGATGATCATTTTGCAATATACACAAATATTGAATCACCATGTTGTACACCTGAAACTAATATAATGTTATATGTCAAGTATACAACAATTTAAAAAAACTGGTGATGATGGTGGTGGCAGTGATAATGATAAAAATAATAATAGAGCAAATGTTACTGAACACTCACTGTGCCCCACTTTCAGCTTTAAGCACTCTTTCTGCATTCATTCATTTCATATTCACATTCACTCTCTGAGCTGGACACTGTTAATCATCCCCATTTTACAGCTGACAAAACTGAGGCACAGAGGGATTCGGTAACTTGTCTAAGGTCAGACAGCTTGTTGGTGGGAGAGCTGGCAGGTGAGAGACTTATAGAAATCACTGTCTTAAAGATGTCATAGGACAGAGAAATGCTGCCCTACAAAAGAGAGTCTGGGGACACAAGCTGGAATACACTTGATTGGTAACTCAGGCGCTTGGTCCCTGTGTGGTTCTGTGAGCTAGCTCTCATTGAGCACCTGCCATGTTAGGCACACTGCTGTAAGCACTGAGGACATGGCAGGGACAGAAAACAGTCCCAGAACTTACATTCCAGTGAGGAGAAAAGACAATGCATGGTGGGCAAAGAATGCAGACAGTTTCTGGTGATGACAAGGGCTGTGAGGGAGGGCTAACAGGACAGTGTGATGGGCAGTGATAGGCAGAAGGGTCAGTGGTACTCCTCTAGACAGAGTGGTCAGGGAAGGTGACAAGTGACACCAACAATGAGGAAGCAACAGGGCTTCGATCTTGGGAAGAGGGTTCCAAGAAGAGGGAAGAGTTGTGCAAAGGCCCTGAGGTGGGGCAAACTTGGGATGCTCGTGGAACAGAAAGGGGAGGCGATGCATCATTCTGAGTGAGCAGGAGGAGATGGGAATGAAGACAGAGGCTTCCAGAAGCCCTCATGGGCTGTGGCAAGGAGTTGAGATTTTATCCTAAATTGTCCCTAAAGAGTTTCAAGCAGGGGAATGAGGCAACATGTTCTGTGTTTAAAGAGAGCACTTTGGTTGCTGTGGGGAGAATAAATTCTTGAAGGCAAAAGAGAATGCAGGAGGACCAGTTAGATTGCTGCTGCATCAGATGAGGGTGGAGATGGGGAAAAGGGTCAGATTGCAACATAGTTTTGCTAATGGAATAGCTATGGGGGTTGAGGGAAGGAAAGATAACTCAAAGGCTTTCAGCCTGAAAATTGGGGAGATGGTGGCACAATGACTAAAATGGAGAAGACTGTGGGGGGAGCAGGTTTGGGTGGGAGCTGGGAGAACACAGCTAAATCAGGAGTTGTGTTTTCGACATACCCAGTTTGATATCCTCTGATATTTCTAAGGAGAGGCCAAGAAGGCAGCTGGACAGACAGGTTGGAGTTTAGAGGCCGGGTCAGGGCTAGAGATCTCAGGTTGAGATTCACAGGCACGTAGAAGGTAATTAGAATCATGGGACTGGGTAGGCGGGGAAGGAGATACAGAAAAGAGGTCCAGGGGCCACAGGCTGATCCTCTGATGTGTGAGGGCTGGACAGAGGTGCAGAGGCCAGCAAGGGAGAGTGAGAAAGAAGGCCATCCAAGGGGGCCGCAGGATATCTGGCCTGGCCCAGCTTTCTGCTGACCAACTTCATAACCTCAGGCAAGTTGCTGCCCCTCTTGGGGCCTCAGTTTTCTTTCTGCAAACAGGGGAGAGGCCCCACCATCGCTGAGGTGGCTCCAGCTTGATTATTCTGTGACACTTCTGCGGCCACTTGCCCGATGAAGAAATCAAAGCTCAGGCTTGCCCACCTCATTTCCAGGGCTTCTACAAATCAACTCGCACTGGACAAAATACAAAAATACCAGACACAGCCCAAAGGCCGCCACTGAGGGTCAGGGGGCAAGGCATCGTGATGGTGACCCAGAGCAGAATCCGGACTCTGCCACTTGTTAGCTGGGTGACCTTTGGTGACTGATTCCTCAGCTACCTATCTGTAAAAAGCAGCCCATAATAATACCCACCATCAGGGGTTGTTGCTAGAACTAAGCCAGGTAGCAAGCAAAGCACCCGGCATAGCCCCACGCATGCGCGTGGTCAATGCCAGCTTCTTTCTGCTTTCAGAGGATTTCTTCCCTGAATGAGAAGTGTCTGGGTGGCTCCTCTCAGAACAATGCAGTCCTGCTGCAGATCAACCACCAGTCTGTGCCGCCTGCCTCTCACCTGCACGGCACCTGGAGCCTGCAGAGACAGACTAGGTCATCTAGCCAGAGCCAGGGGCACTGTGGTATTGGCAGGAGGGAGGAGGGCATCAGCTTCTAGGGCTGACCACAGCTGTAGACCGGAGCCTTTCCCAGGCTGCATTAACTTGGCTGGCAAAGGGCACTGATGACAGCAGAGAAATGCTTCTGCAGAGAGCAAGCTGGATCTGGGGCCGAACACGACAGCACCTGGCTCCAGGTCTCCTAAAAGCAGCAACTGGGGGAAGACAGGAACTGCAGAGACAGCTGCTGGAGGGGGAGCTGGGCCGGGGGCCCCGATTCCTCCTCTGGCTCAGTCGTAACAATTAGACTAATGGCAAATGGGCACTTCTCGGGCACCTCCACCAGGCCAGCTGCCATGCTAGCATTTTACCTAAGGGCTCTTCAACAACCCTGCAAGGATGGCAAACATGCTCCTATTGAAAAGATGAGGAAACTAGGATGAGAGAAGAGAAAGGCTTGCCAAGGTCACCCAGCCTTCCAGACACTCCTCCTCTTGAAGACGTGTCAGACAGGCGGGACCCTCATGTAGCCTGCAAGGCTCTGTGTGATCCGGTCTCTACTTCCTTCTCCAGCCACACTGGCCTCAGCCCTCTCCCTCGGTCCCACCAAGCTTCTTCGCACTCTTAGGCTCTTAGGGTCTTCAGAGCTCTCCTCCTTTCTCCACCTCTGCCCTTGGCAAACTCTGTCATCCATCAGAAATGCCCAGAAGCCTCCCTGACCCCTGGACTAGGTTGGGGGCCCCGTCTAACCCCTCGCAGTGACCCCTCCTTGGCCTTTGGAGCACTTTTCACAACTATATCATTTCACAACTATAACAATAGTGATCTGTGTAAATTTGTGTTAAGGTCCTTCTCCCTCATGTACCTGCACAGAGATGGTTCTTAATATATTGTTGATGGGAGAACAGTGAATGAGTGAATAAACCATAAATGAATCTCCCTCTTGTAGAGATGGGCTGGCTGCAGTTCTGCTCGGAACAGGGGACTTATAAAGGGCCATCTCCCAGGGGTAGGGAATGTCCGGCTCGTGGGCCGTATAAGGCCCTTGAAATCAATACCAGCTAATATCACAGACCAAATATAGCAGGCTAATTTTTTTTTCTTTATTGATTTTTAGAGAAAGAGGAAGGGAGAGAGAGAGAGATAGAAACCAATGAGCAAGAACATCAACTGGCCACCTCCTGCATGTCCCCCACTGGGAACCTGGACCACAACCTGGGCATGTGCCCTGACCAGGAATCGAACCGGCACCTCTTGGTGCATGGTTCGGCGCTCAACCACTGAGCCACACCGGCCAGGCTAGCAGGCTAACTTTTAAGTTGATAATTTTGTATGGCCTGCAAATGATGTTATAAATATCCAAATGGCCCCTGGCAGAAAAAAGGTTCCTCACCCCTGAACCTGATAGAAACAGTATCTTCTGATCACATGGATGCTGGCCAAGGAGGCTTGTGTGAAGGGACGCTGCCCAGGATGTGTGTGGGGGGAGGTGGACATGAGTAGATCCCCAGACCAGGCTGGCTTCTCTTTGTCAGTCCTCAATCTCAGACCTCAGCAGCGGCAGCCGGTCTCCTGGTTCCTGCAGGAGACGGTGGCAAGGGGATGGTCTGACTTGCCTCCGATCTGGCAAGGGAAGTGTGCCCCGTTTCACTTCTGCTTTGAGGTGAGACACATCCTGTGTGTCAGACCACCCTGGGAGTGCTCCTGTCTTCCTGCGCTAACCACCAACGGTGGCCAGTGTGGTGACTGGGGACTGCAGGGCCTGTGGATTGGCCCTCATCACTGTGCAGGGAGCCCAGGCCCCAAGCCCTGCCTTCCCTTCTTCCCAGGTGCGGCTGCCCACCGTGGAAACCACTCACAGTGGGCTTCTTTCTCCCACTCCCTGGCTCCTCCTCTCCAGGGAAAGAGCCCTGGGATGGAGAATCCCTGAGCTCAATCCTTCCTCTGCCATGTGTGTGCTCCCTTACCCTGGGGAAGTCCCTCCTCTTCCCTGAGACTCGGTTTCTCCTCTGAGAAGCAGGGGTACGTCACCCGCCCGCCTCCCTCAGGCTGTCCTCAGGCTCCAGCAGGGCAATGGGTGCACACATGCTTGGGGTTCCATATGAAAGTAATATAGATACAAAGATACTTTCTTCTGCTTTCTTTCCCTCCCTCCCCAAGTTTCAGACTAGCGGGCAGTGTACCCCGTTCTCGGTGGACCTCCAGGCACATCCAAAACAATGTTTTCCATGGCCTCCGCCAGGGGAGTGTTTACAGTGCTGACTTCAAGCTAGAGGGTATTCTGTGCCACCCAGACACCCTTGCAAATCTGATGTCATCGGATCTTCACCCCTCAGAGGAGGTAGAAGAAACACCAATCGTCCACCCACCCTCAAACCTGAGGTCCAATGAGGTAAATGAACTTGCGAAGGATCACACAGGTAGTTGGCGCAAAAGTCAGACAGGAGCCCTGGCCAGTTTGGCTCAGCGGTTAGAGCATCGGCCCATGGACCAGAGAGTCCCAGGTTCGGTTCCCGCTAAGGGCATGTACCTCGGTTGCAGTTTGTCCCCAGGCCCCGGTTGGGGTCGTGTGGGTGGCAGCCACTCGATGTGTCTCTCTCACATCGATGTTTCTCTCTCTCTCTTCCTCCCTCTCTTCCTCCTGCTCTATCTGAAGATAAATGCAAGAATGTCCTCTGGTGAGGATTAAAAAAAAATTAAAAAAAAAAAAAGACAGGAACAGCAGGGACCCCCACCTCAGACAGTGTAGGGGTTCAGCTCTGAAAACACTTTAAAGCCCTTCCCTGATTCTCACACCGATGCCCCAGGCTCAGCGCAGTTCCGGGAGCGTGGCAGCATCACCAAGGAAGACATGGCAGGTGAACCTGGGGGCAGGGTTTCTAGCTCCTAGAAGAGAAAGGGGACGAGGAAAGAGGATCATTCCCAGGCAGCCATGCCCCCTCAGAGCCTGGGTGTATTTATTTATTTAATGTTTTAATTTTATTTTCTTTATTGACTTTAGAGAGAGAGGAAGGGAGAGGGAGCGAGAGAGAGAAACATTGATGAGAGAGAACATCGATTGGCTGCCTCCTGCAGGCCCACCACTGGGGATTTGGTCCACAACCTGGGCATGTGCCCTGACCGGATATCAAACCCGTGACCTCTTGGTGCGTGGATCGACGCTAAACCACTGAGCCACACCGGCCGGGCTGGGTGTATATAAACCTGTGTTCTACCCAGATCTGGGGCCAGAAAAGGCAAAGCCTGACAGGTGAGCAATGTGTGTCTTCCCCTTCCCCGGCTCCCACCAGTGATGAGAACCCAGGGCCCAGGCTAGCTCAGGGCTCCCACACAATGGCCTGTTTGTCACTCTGCACTCTGGAACTTGACAACACTCACCTCTCTCTGGAAATCGCGTAAAGTTTGCTACATGCCCAGAATACAGGAAACACTCAGGAAATGGAGCGACCATTATTATTTCACGTACCTGAAATGTTGTGGGCAAAAGAGGAGGCCTGTAAACTGGCTTCTATTCAGCCTTCTCTCCCAGCATTTCCCATCCACTTCAGCAAAGCCTCACAGATTCTCTTAGTCTCAGGTGTGCATCCTGTTCGGTGACCCTCGAACAACGCAGGTGTGAAGTGAGCAGGTCCACTTATACACAGATTTTTTTCCAATCAATATACAATTGGTCCTCCGTATCCTGGGTTTCACATCCATGGATTCAACAAACCGTGGCTGGGAGTCTGCATGTGCAGAGGACTGACTGACATTATCCTGTGGATTTTTCACTGGGGTGGGGGTGGGGGCGCTTCTAAACCCCACGCAGTTCAAGGGTCAACTGTACTTCTTCCTTGTAATACCTGAAGTTTCCATTTTAATTATTGTGATGGGTCTCTTCCTATAACGAGGATACGGGCTTCTGTGCCTATCCAATGTAGTACTTGGCAGCTCCTGGCCCAGCGGCTCAGCCTTGGGTGGTCCTTGTAGCTCTCCATCTGCTCCCACAGCCGTCGAGCCATCCGTTATCATTTCATTCTGTGTCGTGTTCTCTGCCTCTGCTGTGTTGCCTTCTAGCGTGCGGCTTCTCGTCTGCTTTGGTCTAAGACTCAGATTTCCAGTTAGAGCTGCGTGTAAAGTAGGCAGGAAGAAGCCCAGAACAGGACTCCAGGGCAGGGTTTCTCAAATGGACCCCTGATAGCAGAGCCACTTGGAGTGTCTGTTTACACACAGAGTCCCGATCTCCTGAACCAGAATCCTGGGGGGAGGCTCTGAAGCTGTGGTTTAGTTTAGGCAAGCTCTTACACAGGAGCATTGGAGAAGCACTTTTCCAGTTTTGAGGCCTTTCTGGCTTTTTTCTAGTTCCTTTGGTAAAGGGACATGTTACCCTATCTCATTTCTTTTCCCATCATGTTCTTTCGCATCCTACATCCTATGTGGTTCCTCACTCCAGACTCATTTCTAAGTCTGGGAGGCTGACCGGTGCCGCCCCAGGTGGACCCGAGCCTGTGTGCGACCCTGAACACAACCACAAGGCTGAGAACTGTCTCCAGAGCTGCCTGGCCTTGGCAAGGAAGCAGCCAGGGCAATGTGGTCAGAAGGCCCTTCTTACTGCTCTTGGCAACAGGGTGCCTCTGCCAACAGAAAATACTTCTGAACAGAGGTTCTTAGGACCCAGAAAAGCAGAAGGACCGTGGCAGCTAGAGGACAGCAGTCTTCCAGCCCAAGTCCAGACAATGGGCTCCGCCTCTTGACCACTCTGATTCCTACACAAGGCCCAAAGCTACTTCCTCTTTAAAGACTACCCTGTCTACTCTGGCCCTCTGTGGTTATTCCCATCATCATAACAGCTCATGTTTAGGGAGGGGGTCACAACCTTCCAGTCACTGTCTTAGCTTTTTTTAAAAAAAAATTTTTCCTTTATTAATATTAGAGAGAAAGAGGAAGGGAGAGGAAGAGAGAGATAGAAACATTGATGAGAGAGAACATCGATTGGCCGCCTCCTGCATGCCCCCCACTGGGGATCGGGCCCACAACCTGGGCATGTGCCCTGACCAGGAATCAAACCAGCAACCTCTTGGTCCATGGGTCGATGCTCAACCACTAAGCCACACTGGCCGGGCCTGTCTTAGCTCTTTACCCACCTCCTCACATGGGATTTTTATGGCCCCATAAGGGAGTATTACCGTCTTATTTTACAGATGAGAAAACCAAGGCTCTGAGAGGTGCAGTGACTTACTCAGGGTCACATGCTAGCAAGGGGCCCTGCTGGAATCTGAATCCAGCCACCTGCCTCCTGAGCCTGCCCTCTTAACCACCATGCTGCTGACTGCAACCAAATGCCTAGAAAGGTACTGGGGACCTTGGAGCCAGGGGACCTGGGTTCCAGCTAGAGCCAGAGGCAGGTACCCTTGTTTCTTTATCTGGGAGAAAATGAAAAGGTTAGACCAGATCTCCAAGAACCCCTCTGTTCTAAAGCTTGTCTTATTGGACCACCCTCATCTCCACCCACACTGGGGTGACCCAAGGTATGTCACGCACATGTCTTGGCCTTGATGGCCTCAATTTTCTTTTTTTTTTTATTTTTTTTTCTCTTTTATTTTTTTTTTTAATTTGTTTTTGTTACAGATGTTTTTCCTTTTTTTTCCCCCATTGACACCCTCCTCCCCCTCCCCTTCTCCTCGTCCCCATCCCTGTTGTCCATGTCCATTGGTTATGCACCCATGCACATAGGCTCTGTGATTTATCTCTTTCCCCCGCCTCCCCCCCTCCTCTGAGGCCCGTCATCCCGCACTCCACCCTCCATGTCTCTGGGTCAATTTCGTTGTTCAGTTTGCTCAGTTCTCCTGTGTGTTGCCGGCTTCCTCCATTGGTGGGGGGGTCGCCGGGCTCCCCCGCTCCGCCTGGGTTCCCCCGCAGTGGGGGGTCGCCCGGCTCCCCCGCTCCGCCTGGGCTCCCCCGCGGTGGGGGCGTCTCCCGGTACCCCCGTTCTGCCTGGGTTCCCCCGCGGTGGGGGGGGTCGCCCGGCACCCCCGCTCTGCCTGGGTTCCCCCGCGGTGGGGGCGTCTCCCGGTACCCCCATTCCGCCTGGGTTCCCCCGTGGTGGGGGCGTCTCCCGGCACCCCCACTCCGCCTGGGCTCCCCGTGGTGGGGGCGTCTCCTGGCTCCCCCGCTCCACCTGGGTTCCCCCGCGGTGGGGGCGTCTCCCGGTACCCCCGTTCCGCCTGGGTTCCCCCGCGGTGGGGGCGTCTCCCGGCACCCCCGCTCTGCCTGGGTTCCCCCGCGGTGGGGGGTTCGCCCGGCACCCCCGCTCCGTGATGGCCTCAATTTTCAACATGAGTAAGTGCCTTCCATGATTTGATTTGGGGAGCAGGATCAGGTGATCCCATCAAGGTCTTCCTTATAGTTCATGTGTCCCTCCTACATGCTGGGCCCTGCTTCCTCAATCTCACCAACTCATTCATGCAATTCCCACTGACTAAAGAGTGTGCCAGAAGAATTTCTGGGCCTAGTGAGCTGAATCAGGCCAGCAAATAGTCAGTGTCACAAGCACAGAAGGGCAACACATATGTGTGCGCAGGTACGTGTGTGTGTGTGTGTGTGTGTGTGTGTGTGTATGAGGGTTGGGGAGAAAGGTGAGGCCATGTCATCTCTATTTAATAGGTGAGGAAACAGACTCAAGAGACAGAACTATCCCTAGTTGTCACAGCTAAGAAATGGCAGGGCTGGTTTGGCTTAGCAGTTAGAGCGTCGGCCTGCAGTCCAGAGAGACCCGGGTTCGGTTCCCACTAAGGGCATGTACCTCGGTTGCAGTTTGTCCCCAGCCCTGGATGGGTCGTGCGGGAAGCAGCCACTCGATGTGTCCCTTTCACATCGATGTTTCTCTCTCTCTCCCTCCCACTCTATCTGAACAAAAAATGGAAAAGCGTCCTTGGGTGAGGATAAAACAGAAACAAAAACAAAACAAAAACAAAAACAAAAATGTCCTCGAGTGAGGATAAAAAAAAAAAGAAATGGCAGGGCTGGACATCAAACCCAGGTCCTCTTGGGCTCAAGCTTTTCTCTCCCCTAAGGCTATTCGTGTCTCTGCGTCTGGGTGTGCTTGTAATAAGCACCCACCACACCCTAAGGGCTGGGCTCTGCACCTGGGCAGCAGGGATGGAGGGAGGTGGGCAGAAATGAGGAACAGGCAGGAGGGATATGTGGGAGGACTGGGTGATGATGGAGGAGGTGGGGGACTGAGTCCAACTCCCAGACTCTGGCTTGGACAAGTGGGTGGAGGGAGGTACTGGTCAGAGAGAGGAGGAAGGCAGGGGGAGCTAGGGCTCGAAGGCATGAGTCTCAGGCCCAGCTCTGAGGATAGTGACTCAGCATTCTAACTTGTCAGTTGCCTCTTCTTCCACCAAATCATTCTCTGGGCCTTCCTCTGCTGAGTCGTCTTTGCAAGAGGGAAGAGGGCAGGGGCGACTGCTGGCCTCACACGCAGACTACTGGGATCTCAGCTCACAGTGAACGGGCTCCCGGCCTGGGACTGAGAGAGCAGCCTCTGAATGCATTGCCTGCTGGCTGCAAGTCCTTTCACATACATCTATCTTCTGATCCTCCAGTCACCCTGGGAAACAGCCTCCCCATGTATAACTGGGGGATAATGATGCTTAGAAAGGAGCAAAGATTTTTTTTTTTAATCCTCACCTGAGGACATTTTTGCATTTATCTTCAGAGTGGGAAGGAGAGAAGGAGGAAGAGAGAGAGAGAAACATTGATGTGAGAGAGACACATCGAGTGGTTGCCACCCACACGACCCCAACTGGAGCTGGGGACAAACTGCAACCGAGGTACGTGCCCTTAGCGGGAACCGAACCTGGGTCTCTCTGGACCGCGGGCCGACGCTCTAACCACTGAGCCAAACCGACCAGGGCGGATTCGCAAGCTATTGAGGTCAGTCATCAGGGCTTGTGACTAACTCTGTGTGGAGATGGAGGGGGAAGAAGTGTTGGTAACTGCCAGGTTTCCCTCTGGCCGGCAGCCCCAACCCACCCCCAGCAGGCTAGGGCAGGACGCGAAGGCCGAGGCACAAGGCTGAGTCTTGTCCTGTTAAGCAGTGGATCCTAAACCTTGGCTAGCGTTAAGAGTGGCTTTCCTTTGATTTTTTTCTGAATGTCATGCATGAGGTCTGAGTGGCCCAGTTGGGATCATCCACTTAGCGAGAAGCACCTGCGACTGTAGAAGCCTGCAGTTCCCTCGGCTGTCTGTCTGTTCTCCAGGCCTGATGAACTTTCCTGCTCTGGCCCATGGGCCTGTGGAAAGACATCTTTTAGCAGACCCACAGCCAGACCTTCCAAGACAGTAAATTCTGAACTCCTCGCCATCCGTGGCTGCTCACTGGCCACTACGGCCCCGGAGACAGGGCACAACTGTGCACTGAGGATGGGACTGCCGCTGCCAGAAACCAGGCCGGGGACAGGGATGCCACATGTGGCACTTTATTCCAGATTCTGCTATGTACAGGTATATACAGTTGGTGTGAGCCTATGGTACATTATTTCACAAAATTATCTTACATCCTGTGCACACTTCTAGTGGGAAGTGGCAGATTCTGCTCTGAGTAGCCCATGGATGGTGGAGGAAAAGGATGCTCAAAGAAGCCGCCCCCCTCTCTCAGGACATTCATGGGGGCTGCCTGTCCCCTTCCCCAGTACTGAAGCCCTCCCACGGGCCATCTGAGTCGCCCACCTGCTCTGGGCACTAGCTGCTTCCAAACTCTTTCTCCTCGAGTGGAAGAACGCTGGTGGGGAAGAAGCAGCGCAGCGGCCCCCACTGACAGTGGCAAACTGCCATCTGATGCCCAGAGCCTGACTGATCCTATTGAATATCAATAGCAAGACGGGAATCCTCCCCATCCTCTGACTCCAGTGCAGCCTGGTCTCATGGGGCGCTGGCATGCATCTTCTCTAGGCAACTCATCCAGAACGCGACCAGCCGGTTGTCACGGTTGATGCAGAAGTCCGTGAAGTCCTTCAGCAGCCGATCGGCAAACTTCTCATCCCCCGTGGCACTGGAGCGCCACGTCTTGGTCAGCATGGTGTTGTAGGCCCAGTTGTAGCCGATCCGCTCCTCGCAGAACATGTTCTGGTTGGTGGAGCTGGTGGAGTTCCGCCGCCGCCGCTGCTGCCCCGAGAACTTGCGCTTGGAATAGGGCAGCTGCAGGAACACTGTTCCTGAAAGGGAAAGGGGGGCTGTGTCACAGCCCCAGGGGCACCCGGGGCTGGCTGGGGTGGTTCTGCAGCCACAGGCCCCTCCTGCCACAGGGGCCCACCCACCCACGTTCTGCCTGGAGCGCCTCACCTGTAACATGGATGTACTGAGGCTTGTTCTCAGCCGGGAAGTTAAAAGCAGATGCAGAATATTTATCTTGCACAAACCCAAACCTAAGGGAAAGAAAGGGAGACACACTGATTAGGGCCTCTACAGGGACAAGGGGAGAGTGTGGCTAACAGGACTCTCTGGCAGCTGGGGCTAAAGGGATCTGGAAAGATCTCTTTCAAGATGGAACATCCAGGCTGCTTACTTCTGTCCTTGCTTGCTGCATCTCAACCTCCACCTCTTCATTGGCTCACCAGATCTCCCCCGCCCCCAGCCGCCTTTCATCTCTGAAGTGGCTGAAAGCCCTCACCTGCATTCTTTCTCATCCGGCCTTCATCTCTGCCCCCTTCTCCTGCGCACCTCCGCCTCCCATCAGACCTTCCCATGGTGCCCACCCAGTGTCCTCCAGATAACAGTCCTAATCTTTACTTTCCTTAGCCACACCTCTCTCCCTTTCCTCAGCACCTCCCACCCCAAGCACATAGTAGGTTCTCAATAAAGGCTTGAAGTGAAATGAGGTATCTTAATTGAAATTCTTTTCTTAAACACGAGGAGCACCCATCTGGGGCTCTCTGCTTCGCTGCGCTCTGGAATGGGCAGGAGGGGTCATTTTTCATCTATGGCTGTTCTATTCCTGGTTCTTCTATTTCCATAAAGCCCATTTATTACAGCTCTCCCTGCTAAGTGCTGCAAAGGACATGTTAATAGCTGTGGCTCCTGCCCTGAGTCTGAGGGGTTTATGTAATGAAGGCAGGGGTACAGGTAGAACCATAGGAGGTAAAATGCCTCTCTCTGCTCAGGGAGGTGCTGTGTCACAGGGTCTAAGCTGCCAGCTTTACACTGGTGTGTGGTGATTATTGACTGAAGAACACATCAAGCCACATATGCACATTAAATGGACAGGCCAACACGCACCACAAGCTCCATCATCTACAGGCCTCGGTCACGTGTAAGAACGGTCCTGGGTTTTGCCTTCTTCCTCTCTACTTTCAGTCGAGGTCATTTCCTGACTCAGCGTGGATCAGCCTGACCAGATCCTTGCCTCGTCTCTTCCTTAAGTCACTAGGGAAGACCTTTCATTTTAAAAAGGCAATTTAACCACATGGTCCTTGGCCCCCTCACTGTCCACTCAGGATCAAAGTGAGGACAGGGGGCTCCAGACCCTGGGAAGGGGGTGTATTAAATTTCATGCCAACAGCCCAGATGGAGATGGAGGAAGAGCTGGGGAGCTGGCCACTTTTCTAGCTCCTTCTGAGATGAAGGCTAACGTTTCATTTCAGAGCCACATTCCCCCTGGAGCGCCACCCTATGCAAAAAGCGACATGTTGAACAACTCTTCTGGGCAAGGCGCTTTGCTAGGCCGGGTGGAGGAAACAAAAATGAGAAAAAGCATGCCCTTGCCCTCCAGGGGCCCTAAGTTAGTGTGATACATGGACAGGGTGTACTGGGAAAATGGAAGGAGGGATTCAGAGTGGGGAGACCTGGGATCTCGGTGAAGCAAGATTGACAGGTGTAGAAGGGGGTGGGGGCTTAGGTGGGAAGGTGGCGGAGAGGGTCTAGATGGGGAAGAAGGAGGTTTAGAAGAAGGGACCCAGCAGAGTCTGGAGCAGTGATACACGGGGACTGGGCAGGAGCTGTATGAGGAAATTGGAGGCTGGAAAAGCAGACGGAGGAAAAAAGGGTGCTAGTTTACAGAAGACATCACTGGGATCTGGACTAAGGTGGGTCTGGAGGAGGATGCTGTGAAAAACAGATTTGACAGATAAAGGCCACATCCCAAGGGACATCCAGCCAGCAAGGTGCAGTGGCTGCCTGATGACACAGGTGAGCAGTGTGGGACCTGACAGTCAATTTGTCAGCCGACTGGGGTCCTCCTAGTCGGAACTTCTGTCTACTGAGGGCTTACTAGGTGCCAGGAAGATCAGAGAACCTTCCCAACAGCCCTGTGAGGGGTGAGAAGATGGAGGTGGAGCAGTTCCAGGACTTGTTCAAGGTTCCCCAGCCAGATGCTGGTGGAGGCAGAGGTGACCCAGGCCTGTCTGCTTCCCACATCAGTGCCCTTTCCACCAACCATTGTCCCCCCGACCTCCTTCCCCAAATCGGCATCCTTCCCACTGGAAGGAGAAAACCAGCTGCCTTGGCCCTCATTCCACAGCTTTTACTGAGCATCAGAGCAAGGTCTATGAAGAAAGGGTCAGCATAAGGTCTAAGGTGGGGGCCAGCTTGGGGGAGGGGAGTATGGAGAGTCTGGGCTTCGTCCTGTGGCTGTGGAGGAGCGTGTGCAGAGTGGGCGTGGCGGCAGCTGAAGGTGCTTGAATAAGGACACAAGAGGCTGAAGGCTGCAGCAGGAGCATCTGAAGCAGGAGGCTTTGCTCACACCATGATTAACAAGGAGCAACTGGAGAAGGATAGTAATATTCTGGAGAAGGAAACTGTACTGGCCTCAGAGATGGACAGCTAAGCCTGGGAAAGGTTTTCCCTGGAATACATATTAAGTGCCAGTGAATACCTACTGACTTATCTATCACTTTTTAACCACTGATTGTCTTTTCAACATGTTTCAAGGGACTCTTGACAAATTTCAGTTTTTCATCTCATGTCATCTCCTGGATAGCTTGTCTCAGGGTCTCGCTGGAGGCTAAGGAGGGAGCTCTCTGCTCTCCCCTCAACTGGAAGACGACAGAAATCAGGTCTGAAAAACAACAGCCACAGGAATTGGAGAGGTAATGCTTATCTTTGAAACCAAGGCCAGGGACCTATCGGAGATAAGCAGCAAATTTGTCATTGGTGGACAAGATCTGTTTCCCCACAAGTGAAACAAACTGGGTTTTGCTTTGGTAACTGATATTCAAGACAAACAAGAACGCCTTCCCACTATTCTCCATTGCTAAGGGACAAACCTGTGAGCAATCGCTTCCTGGAACAGGTGCATTCGATCCCAGTATGTTTCTGGTTCAAAGCCTGAAAGGAAAAAAAAAGAATAAATGCTTGGTTGTGATCCCAAGGTAGGTAGTTCTCCCGGGTCTGGCCTTCTGCACCCTTCTCTACTCTTGACAATTCTTACCCCTTGGTCATAGGCTCTGCTTTTCCATACTACCTACTTCTGGAAAGACCAGCCTCTACCCCAAGAAGGGCCATCCTAAAGAAAGAGGCAGTCATACAGTCTCACCATCCCTTCCCCTAAGCTCTATCAGGATCTAGAAAGGGGATGAATATGAGTCCTCTGAAACCAGTATGAGCTACCGAATGCGATAAAGACTCATTCTAGCCCTGGCCAGTTTGGCTCAGCTATTAGAGTGTCGGCCTGTGGAACAAAGGGTCATGAGTTCGATTCCTGGTCAAGGGCATGTCCCTGGGTTGCAGGTTCGATCTCTGGCCCTGGTCGGGGTTGTGCAGGAGGCAAACAACCGATGTGTCTCTCTCACATTGATGTCTTTCTCTCTCTCTCCCTCCCTCCCACTCTATCTAAAAAAAAAACAATGAAAAAATATCCTTGGGTGAGGATTAACAACAACAACAAAAAGACTCTTTCCAATGACCTCCTATGTCAAAAGCAGGAAGGCGCATGATATTAAAGTGCAAACAGAAGAGAGGCTTTAAATGCATGTGGTCTGCTCCTAAGGATCTATATGTGTGTGTGTATATGTGTGTGTGTGTGTGTGTGTGTGTGTATATATTTATAATCCTCACCCAAGGATATTTTTCCATTTATCTTCAGACAGAGGGGGAGGGAGAGAGAGACATCGACTGGCTGCTTCCCACACAACCCCGACCAGGGCCGGGGACAAACTGCAACCGAGGTATGTGCCCTTGACCAGAATTGAACTCAACACTCTGGTCCGCGGGCCGATGCTCTAACCGCTGAGCCAAACCGGCCAGGGCAAAAAAAAAAAAAAAATAGTTTTTACTATCGCTGATCTTGCATTTCCCTATAAGGAAAGGCAATATTATAAGCTCCATTTTAGGGGTAAGGAAAATGAAGCAAATAATACAAAAATTATTTTGGAAAAGTGATAGGGAGGGAACACACCCTCCCCCAGCGCCCACTTCATTGCTCCAGGCTCGCTCCTTCTGTTCCTTCTGCAGGGCTGCTGTGAGGACCAAGGGGGCGGTGGGGGGCTGTCACACAGCAACAGGCCATGGGCCTGGGCTACTCTCGGGACTGAGGTGCCGAGGGCTGGAGCAGCAACTGCACAATACATCCTAAAGGACATGGGTGCCTGCAGTGGCCTTGTTACTCCTTCTACACTTGACATCTTCTATGTAGGACAGATTTAAAGATTCTGGGCAACGAAAGAGCAAGGGAGAAAATGACTTTGGCTTTAATAGAAAAACACACACACACAGCAGATTCTTGTCAGATTTTTAAGGTTTTGAATTCATTGTTATCAGAAGGGGAATAACTGAAAGAGAAGCAGCAGAGAAGCGAGAAAATCGATTTTTAGATTCAAGTCCTTATTCCTTGAAGCTAAGACTCCTGTTCAACTGTAACCATGGCAACCAACAGAGGATGCTGGTCTTGATGACTGGGTTATAACTGGCAGGGAACATGATCAGCTCACATAAAAATGTCCTACAATGCCAGCCCCTTGAGCAATCCCGTGCTATTACCGTGAAGGTGGAAAACCCCAGAAGAGTCTCTGATGGTGTAGGGGATGATCTCTCTGTCCCCTCACCATATTAAAAACAGCACTATGAGACTGTGCCTGGCTTAAAATCGTCAGATATAAACATAATTATCTGGCATTTCAGAGCTGCAAAAATGGTCCTGTCTCAGCCACAATGTGAGGTCACACAAGAGTGTGTGTGTGTGTGTGTGTGTGTGTGTGTGTGTGTGTGTGTGTGAAGAGGAGTGCTTTATAAACTCTAAGGATCACTATGGGGCTTGCCTGAACCCTAACTGTCACTTAAAACATTGTATCTATATCAAAACGTCTTCCAAGATACAACCAAAGAATATAGAGAAGGGTCTTTGGAACAAAGGCTGTTTCTACCCTGGGGGCAGCCTGCCACAGGGAAAGCACAGGGA
This sequence comes from Tadarida brasiliensis, assembly GCA_030848825.1. NCBI lineage: Eukaryota > Metazoa > Chordata > Mammalia > Chiroptera > Molossidae > Tadarida > Tadarida brasiliensis. The sequence continues at coordinate 18,604,619 of CM061277.1, read as the reverse complement.
CACTTACTTAGCTTGGTCTCCCCGACCCTCTGGGCCACTAACCATGACACAGACTTATAAGAGCAGAGGAAGAAAGCATCTCTCTTACATCTGAAGTTTTTTCTTTCACGTTGCTAATTTCAACATCTGAGAAATTAAAAGGCGCTCCTAATGGATTAGCAGCAACTCTAGCTTTTTGGTTTTAAAAAGTCCATCTGTGAGCTCATCCAAAGCTCTGGAGGAGCTACTTATACGTTCATTGCAATGAACCCTTGGTGATAAAAAGTTTGGTGCTGTGTGAAAATGCATCCTCCCATCTGTCCTGCACCTGCCCTCAAAGTTCTGGTGGATTAGGGTGGAGCAGCAACCGACAACCCTGTTGCAAGGGAAGGGCTCTGTCTTGCTCCTGATGTCCTCCTACAAGCCACCTCCGGCTCCGTCTGCCTTGAGATGCAGGGCTCAAGCCACGTGCAGTGTCCCAGGTGCTGACACCTCATAGCGCTGCATAGTAGGTCACTGTTTCCTGTTCTGCTTTCAATGTCTCCCTTTTTTAGCATTTCTGCATGGAACAGCAGATTCGAGCCTCCTGTGAGGTTCAAATTCCTGCAACCCAAACCAGTTAGGCTGGAGCATAGATAGGACAGTGTGGGGGGAGTACCCGGGCCGCTTGTGATTTATAGAGTATCACACCCTCTCCCATCTGCCATTCTGTTCCAGGCCTTTCCAGGGTCTTCCTGAGTTGCAAAGCAGCTCTAGCCACCCTCATTTTAGGAAATTGAGACTCAGAGACATTAAGTGACTTGTCCAGGATTACCCAGCCACTAAGTGAAGAATGAGGATTAAAACCCATGTCCTTTCGGCCCCTTGTCCAAAGGCTCCCTCTACGCAGTGGCTTATGTGGATTAGATACCTAGAGGTGCCCTTGGGGGAAAGAGGAAGTCTCACTCGTGGAGACAGAACCCCAGGGGGAGTATCTCTTACTATCAAACAGGTGCTCGCTGCCTTCCTTGAGCAGACAGCTGACGTTGAGCGGGATGAAGAGCTGGGCTCGAAGCGGATCGCCATACAGGTAACTGGGCAGCGCAAAGGGACCTTCCAAAACCGGGACCAACAAAAAGCCACAGGAGGTGGCTTTTCGATGCCAACCTTGGACCTGGTGGAAAGCACAGAAACAGTGTCATCCCCAACCTGGTTCAGACAAGAGAAAATACTGCTCAAGGAGCAAAGCAGCCAGGATGACCTTATGCATGTTGATTGGCATGTTCATTTATTAATGTTCACTGGCTCCAAGCTGGTCCTGGGCAGGAAAACACACAGTCTAACCTGACGAATACCCGAAAATATGAGTTTAAGCACACAGTTCCTCTTCATAGCCCAAGCTTCTGCAATTTCCCCGTTTCTTTTGGGAGGAAGAGACTGGAGAGAGCTATTTCTTGCCTCCTAAAAACCCTTCTCATTCTATAAGGTGCTGGAGGAAGGTCACAGGATAGAGGTTAAGTCCTAATTTTGTCCTTTATAAAAAATGTACTAAGTCTAGAGTATCGAAAAGGAAAACAATGCACTCAAGCCGGCTGAGTGGGTCATGACGCAGGGTGCAAGATGAGTGTGGTGGCCTCTGGCCAGAAGCGATAAGCCCAGACCTGGCGGAATGCGAGCTGCTCCCCGGCAAACTCCCAAAGGCTGTCTGTCTGCAGGCTGACCGAGAACGAAAGTTACTAGGGCGTAAAGAAAATCTTCCCATTAATAAGATTTTCTTGGCAATGTTCTTGGTCCTAAGATACTTTTAACCATAAACCTGATATATTTAAAAGCTGATGCGTGTGGCTCTGCATACAGATGAGATTTGTGTCCAATGCTATCTCAAAAAACTACAAATACAATTATGTTTACAACTGAAGGGGACCAGTCTTGTTTCCCAGGAACACTCATAACTACAGTATAACAACAACACAAAAACCAAGCTCTCTGTTTGACCAAAATAATTTCTAAGGCTTAGTCAATGACGTTTTTATTTTATGCAATATTTATCCCAATGAAGTCTAATGCATAACAATTTTGGACATTGCCTCAAAATAATAATTAACATGCACTAGAGACTTCTGGGTATCTTTTAAACTTGGTCCTTAAGAATGCTTCCCTGGTGAGAATCTCTCCAGGGGAGGAGTGCGCAAGGTATTCATGCTCCTGCACCCTGGGGATTAGTGGCAATACCTGGAGACATTTTTGGTTGTCACAGGTGGGTAATCTACTGGTATTTAGTGGGTAAAGGCCAGGAATGTTGCTCAACATCCTACAATGCACAGGACAGCCCCCCACAACAGAGTTATATGTTCCTAGATGTTAGTAGTGCCAAGGTTGAGAAATTCCACACCCTTTCTGGCTGCTTGAATTTGTTACTATGCCTGAATGTTTTTAAAAAGGCGATTTCAATAATCTAGGTGAAAGGTAATAGGAGCGTGAACTTTTAAAAAAAAAAAAAGGACACGAATTGCTGCTAAGCATCCACTGTGCCCCTCTGCCAGGTGAGCCAAGGCCCTACCCACAAGAGGAGGTTCTCACCATCTCAAAGAGGACCGCAGCAGTCACCGCCATCCAGTGGAGCTTGATCTCAAAGGCTGCATTCAAGGAGAAGTTACCATGGTAATAACAACTGCACCACTCCAGCCGGTCTGTTCGGTTGTTCACGTCCACGTCCAGGGTCACAGTCCTCTGCTCCGGGACAGTGGCAGCTATGTCAGCACAGAGGAGGGGCCCCAAGAGAGAGGGAAAAGAAGGAGTGGGATGAGGAGGAAGAACAAACACCCAGAGATGAAACTGCTGAATCACCTAATAGAAAAAATCACAGATTCTAGAAGCTTCCAGGAAATCATCTAGTCCAGGGGTCGCAAACTTCTGTAAAGGTCCAGATAACAAATAGTTTAGGTTTTGCAGACCATATGGTCTCATATAGAGACTTTCAACTGCTCAACTCTGCCTTTATAGTGCAAAAGCAGTCATAGACATCACGCAAACGATGGGCTCGGCTGTGTTCCAATAAGACTATTTACAAAAACAGGTGGATTTTTAAAAAAATGTTTTTATTGATTTCTTAGAGAGAGGAAGAGAGAGATAGATAGAAACATCAATGTGAGAGAGAAACATCGATCGACTGCCTCCTGCATGCCCCCCACTGGGGATCAAGCCCGAAACTCAGGCATGTGTCCTGACTGAGAATTGAACCTGGACCTCTAAGTCCATGGGACGACACTGAATCCACTCAGCCACACCGGCAAAAACAGATGGATTTTTAAGGTGGTGAAACTGTTCCGTATGACACTGCAATGGTGGACACATGTCATTATACATTTGTCAAAACCCTAGGTAAACCACAGACTTAGGGGTGATAATAATGTCAATGTAGGTTCATCAATTGTAACAACTGTCCTACTCTGGTGGGAGATGTTGATAATAAAGGAGGCTGTGCATGTGATGGGGCAGGGAGTATATAGAAAGTATACTTTCTGCTCAATTTTGCTGTGAGCCTAAAAGTGCTCTAAAAATAAAATTTATTATAAAACAAATAAATAATAAACAAAGAGATGGTAGGCCAGATTCGACCAGTTAAGCCATAGCTTACCTCCCCCAATCCAATCCAACCCCTTCATTTACAGATGAGGAAACAGTGGCCAAGGAGGAAAATCCTCGGTCAAGATCTTAGAGTCAGAACCTCAGCCAACTGACCCCTGATCTGACTCCAGTGACCCACGAATGGGGACAACTGGACCAGCAACCCGGACCAGCAGCCCAGACCACAGTCTGGAGGAAGTCTTGCTTTTCTGGCCTCAACACAGGAAGGCAACAGTTCTATAATCTTTCCTCAAGAAATGAAACCTCATAATGAAGCTTAATGCCCCGTTCCATCAACCGTGTTGCTCAAAACTTCCAGGTCAGTATCAAACTAGCTCATCCTATCTGGGTCTCCTGCTCAGAAATCCTATGCGGCCAAGAGAGGGATGTTTTAGAGATGGATCAGATAATCAAGTTTCTAACCAGACTAAAGACCTAAATGGGCTCAGAAGTAAAGACAAGATCATGGCCAGACCTCGGGTTTCTAGAAACTATTATCAGTCCTTCATTCTCCCCTGGCTCCCCTGAGTCCAGTGGTATTTCTTTATCTGAAGGAGTCAGCTTAGTTCTGAGTTCTGCAGGTAGAAGCCCTGAGTGACTTTTATCACTGACGATGAAACGGCTTCTGAGTCAGCAATTCTAATGAACTATTGTTGGGAGGCAAGAGAGCTACAGCTGGGACACTGAATGCACCCAGGCAGAAGACACCCAGCTGCCTGGTGCACAGCTTACCATTCTCTCCAAACCAGAACACTCAAAATGGAAAATGTTCTTGATTTGCAGTCAGAATCCAGCTCTGTTCTTTACTATGTACCCCTGAAAATACTGCCTCACCTTTCCTGGTTTAGTTCCTCATCTGCTAACTGAGATGGTGCCTGCCCAGCTGCTTCATGTGGATGAGAATCACAGACGCCCCCTCTTCCCTTCTCCTCTACCCACCCTCACTTGTAACTCTTCTCATTTCTTCCTGTTCCTGTTCATCCTTCCTCCCAGTTTAAGCCATGAGCTCACCCATGCTCAACATGAGGCCTGTCCATAACTCCCACAGACACTGCTTAGCTGTCTATGATACTCAAGGCAAAATAATGTGGTGACTCCGATGCTAAGTTTCATTTAAACTGGTTTCTGTCTCTGCCTGGTGTTCTCGATTCATGACACCGCCAAAGTAACCATTTACTTAGCCCAAATCAAAGGAAGAAAGCTTTGCTCTCTGGTCTTGGACACTGTATTCCTCTGCAGGTAGAAAGCCTCTGGTCACAAAAGAAAGGGCACTCAAAACACCAGCAGTGACCTCGCACATCTCTTCTCTTCCATCTGGCATGTCAAGTTCAGAACAGGCTGGACTGAGGAAGCCCAAGACAGGGTGTTGCTCAGCCAAGTGCTTAAGATGCCACTGGCTTCCTGCTCAGGAGCCAGACTGGGCAGTGCGGATGCTGCCGGCAGCTTATAATGCTGATGGAAGTGTAAGCCCAGCTGAGTTGCAGCTTTCAGTGATTTCTCTGAATCACTACTTGAGCCCCAGGAGAACCGACTGATTCACCTTGGGACAGGGAGATAGGGCAAGTCCAATAAATACATGCAACCCCAGAGGAGGAGCAGGCCGAGTCACAGTGAGGGGGCTATTAATGAGCGGGGAAGGGGATCAGTGTCACCGGAGGACAGAAAGGAACCAGGGAGGCGACTGAGGCTCGATGTAACAACCTGAGCTGTCCAGTGATGGAACAAGTGCTCTTAGGAGTGAGTGGTGTGTTGGCAGGAATTTTCAAAGAGCATCTGGCTCCTCACTTATCAGGAGCGCATGGAAAATGTGCAAGCATCAGGGTTTGGACGGAGGTGCCCCTTCTGACCCTGAGATCCAGCGGGCTGTCAAGAAAAGGCTGAGAAGTAAAAGATGTGTGAGCACGCTGGACAGAGGCAGTGCCACTTCTTCCAGGGTCTCAGATGCCCCTGCAGCATCACAGCTCAGTGGCACAGGGTGACAGGGCGGGGAAGTGGGGGCCACCACGGGAGGAGTCAGACAGGACCTGTGCCACCCTGTGTCAGCTATTTCAAAATAGCTTTCCGCTGCCTACCTCCAACTGAGAATCAGAAATGTTTAAAAGGGAACATGTCAAAACGAATGCACAAAAAAAGGGAGGTCATAAACGATACACAGGCCTTCTTCCCTCTAAAATCATGTTAAATTTTTTCTGAGAAATAAACTCAACATTGAAGATAGTCCCATTTATAGAAAACTGATCTTTCTCACTTAAGTAAATGACATAGTAAAAGTGTATATTCTAACCTGAAAAAAATGCTGGGAAGAAGTATCTCATATCCTAACACAAAGGTCTGGGGGATGTTACTGGACAGAATTAGCTGTCAGAGTCATGTCAAGGTTCAAAGGAAAAGAAACCCACTTCCTATGGGAGGGGTGATTGGAAAGGAAGCAGATGGAGTGAAATTCTGCTATAACAATCATGGAAGCCACTGAAAAGCTAACAGAAGGGTGCCCTCCCAAAAAACGTGCACATGCAGGATTCGGCCTCATTTCAGAACCACCGACCCCCTAACGCCCATGCACAGACCCCATGAAGCATGCCAGTAATAAACTACCTGCTGAAGACATACATCCTCTCTTCTCCTCTACCCAAGCATGTATGTGCCTCCCAGTGCAGGGGGCAGTGTGGTCACCTCTCTGCAAATCGGGTGTGAGTCTTCATTCAAGCCTTATGTTATGCTCATCAGGAAAGTTTTGTACTTGTCCGTTGTATATTGATTCTGCAATCACATCTATACTTGAAGTTTACTAAGAAGGTTGTTGTTTTTCACTAAGAAAGTGTTTATGGCCCAGCCAGTGTGGCTCAGTGGTTGAACATCGACCCATGCACCAAGAGGTCGCCGGTTTGATCCCCAGTCAGGGCACATGCCCAGGTTGTGGGCCAAATCTCCAGTGGGGGGGGGGGGCATACAGGAGGCGGCCAATCGATGTTCTCATTGATGTTTCTATCTCTCTCTCACCTTCCTCTCTTTCTAAAAATCAATAAAGAAAATAAAAAGAGAGAAAGAGAGAGAGAGAAACATCGACATGAGAGAGACACATCAATTGGTTGCCTTCCGCATGACCCCAACCAGGGCCAGGGATCAAACTTGCAACCGAAGTACATGTCCTTGATCGGGAATCAAACCCGTGACGCTTCCCTTCGGTTCGTGAGCTGATGCTCTAATGGCTGAGCCAGACCAGCCAGGGCAAGGATGCTTTTTTTTTTTTTTTAATCTTCACCCGAGGACATTTTTTGTATTTATCTTCAGATAGAGCGGGAAGGAGAGAGGGGGGAAAGAGAGATAGAGAAACATCGATGTGAGAGAGACACATCGATTGGTTGCCACCCACATGACCACAACTGGGGCGGGGGACAAACTGCAATGGAGGTATGTGCCCTTAGCAGGAACTGAACCTGGGACTCTCTGGTCCATGGGCCTACGCTCTAACCGCTGAGCCAAACTGGCCAGGGCAAGGATGCATTTTTGAAAGATGCTCAAACCTCATTCCCTCCTTGAGAGTAGCGTTCCCCATTTCCTATTTGAGGTCACCACCATTCAATAAGCAGGTATTCACCCTTATCTTATAGCTGCAGGAACTGAGGAAAGGAGGGACAAGTTCTAGTTTACAGCCCTCAATGGGGTAAGCATATTTGGGGGGGAAGGGCAAAGGGAGGTTCATGCTCAGAATGAGTGTTTGGAATGGACCACCTTTAAGGTCCCTTCCTCTCCTGAGGTCCTAGGATGCTACAGTCCCAGGGAAGGCCTCTGACAGGAATTAAACCAGCAGTGAGCACCAGCTCACATCCCCTGAATCCTGAGAGCCCCTCGGGAAAAGTGGCCACATTGTCTACTCTCTCCTGTTCGTGCAGGTTTCACATCATGCCCTGATGTGAGAATTGCTGAACACTGTTGGTTGGCTGGGACAGTAATGAGCTCGGCCCACTCAGAAAGCAGCAGCTAGCACAGGAGCCTACAGCGCCGACAGACAGAATGGCCAGTGTGATAGCCACGGCCGCTCTAATCCTGGTCCCCGTGGCATCATTCCCCTGGCTGGCTGCCACTCTCCCTCAGCCACCCGCCAGCACATCCCCAGGCCCTGTGTGGGTTGGACACCTACCTAGAAGCGCAGCTGCCTGGCTCCGCCCTCCAAAGCTGCGACTGAAGGAGCTGTGCCTGCTTGCATAGGAGGCTGGCCGGCTGGGCAGCCAGGGCAGGAGGAAGGCCGGGATCTCGGAGTGTAAGAGCTCTTCAGCCACAAAGGCCACCTCAAACCACTTGCGCTGGAAGCTGGCAAAGTCGTCTACCGCTGTCGTGTGCCAGGTGGTGGGCTGCTGCATGGCCACTGGGAAAAGCAGAGGGGAGAGAAAGCACCTTCAGCCCGAATGTTTACTTTCCTACTGATGCACGCTACAACAGGGATAAAACCTGAAAACATTATACTAAGTAAAAGAAGCCAGACACAAAAGGCCACATATTGTATGATGCCACCTAAATGAAATGTCCAGAATAGGCCAATCTTTAGAGACAGACAGCAGATTGGTGGTGGCCAGGGCATGGGGGGAGGAGGGGTTTGGGACTGGCTGCTAATGGGTACAAGGTTTCCTATCGGGGGATGGAAATGGTCTGGAACTAGATAGAGTGGTGGCCGCACACCATTGTGAATGCGGCAAATGCCACTGAATTGTTCACTTTAAAATGGTTGCTTTTATGTTATGTGAACTTTACTTCAACTTAAAAAATATTTCATTCTCAGTTTCAGACCTTTCATTTCACAGCACGTAACGGTAACTGGGACATCTTCAACTTGAAGGTAAAACAGGTCAAGCTCAGCGCTGAAGGGAAGAGGTGGCATGGGCACACCAGCGGCTACAGGGCGGAAACCTGCGCAGACCCACTCCTGACACATCCTTGGATAAGAGGTCACAGTGAGTGGCACAGGCTGCTTTATCTGATGCATGATTCCTGAAACCCCGAGGCTGGGAAGCCTTTCGTCTGCAGAATGGGAGTCATTTCCAGCCCTGTGTGCTCTACAGGGACTAGAGATATTTGTTTGAATCCTGGCTGCCTCCAGTGCTACGAGACCCAGCTCTGACCATGCTGGAAATTGCTCCCCTCTTGGGGATTACTTTTCTCATTAAAAAGAAAAAATCTTAAAATATATCTTGGAAAATCTTTAGGACCTGATAGTCTCTCTGGGGGAAGAAATGGAGTCTGTAGGCCCAGCAGGTAGAAAGCGCTGTTATAGGTTAGAGCCCATCATGTCATACTCAGAACCACCTGCACTGGGGTGGGTGAGTGGGTCGGTGCGGGCTATAAAAAAAACAGCTACCAAAACATGACCCATGGGAATTTCCTCTCACCAGGTCCTTTGGCCTCTTTTAGGGTTATCTTCCATTCACACTGTTCTCACCAAGAACATACTGCAGCTTTAAGAAATACCTGTTAATCCACTTATGCTTAAATTAAATACAAATGCTCAAAGAAGTTAACAGATCCATCAACTTGGAATATAAAGTGACATAAGAAGCTCAAGAAGTTGTGTCATTTGAAAGAGCAAGTCACCACGCAGAACACCAGCCCCTGTGGGCAGCAGCATCTGCCTCAGCTCTGACCTCGGTCGGGCTCTTTGTCCATGACTATCTTGTAGAAATAGAAGCCGTAGATGAAGGTCCGCCAGACTTCACCAGATGCGTGTGTGATGAGCTGCTCTTCCAGCATTTTCTAGAGGGAGAGACATTGAAACTCTGAAATTCCTGCAGAGGGACATCTTAGAGGTGCAGCCCTCAGTTATACGCTGGAGTCAAGAGAACGACAAGGGCACTAAGGAGATCTTACCCTCCACCCCCATCCCCCATAACTGCACTGTGTGAAGTGTTGTGCCTGGTGCAGGTAATATTATAAAGTAGAAATGCATATTATAATATCATCAAATATTTCAAACATACAGGAAAGTATAAAGAAAATCCAGGTATACCACCATCTGACTTTAACAAATTTAATATTTTATTATACTGACTTCAGATCTTTTTATTTTAAAAAAAAATTATTTATTTTTTCTTTATTGATTTTAGAGAGCGAGGGAGAGAGAGATAAAAACATTGATGAGAGAGAACATCGATTGGCCGCCTTGTGCATGCCCCCCACTGGGCACCGGGCCCACAACCTGGGCATGTGCCCTGACCGGAATCGAACCAGCGACCTCTTGGTGCATGGGTCGATGCTCAACCACTGAGCCATGCCAGCTGGACTGAAAAAAAAAATCTTTATGGATTCTCCAATGTCCCAATTCTTTTCCTCTCTGTCCAGAGATAAATGGTGAGTATAATGTTATTCTCATACATGATTTAAATAATTTTATTATACAGACATGTACTGATAAAGAATATGATTGAGTGGGATTTTAAATCCTGAGTGAAGTGTATAATACTATTATCACATTGTAAACTGGACTGTCACTCAACATCATGCTTCTGACATTTATCCGTGTTGATACGTGTGCCTCCAGCTTGTTTACATTAATGCTCTAGTACATTCATTGCATGAACAAGGAAATACAATTCTCAGGGAGCTGGGAATATAAAGTAATCAGGCAAAGGCCAGGCACAACAGCCTACTGAGACCCTCAAAAAGAAAGCTGAAGATCATGTGCTTATTCAAATCAGTTACTAATTTTACATTTCAGTGATGGCAACCCAGCTGGTCAGCAAGTGGTACTGATGTCCAGCAGGGGCCTCTGTGTGGCCAACTTGACCTCTCCATTCCTCTCCTCTCAAGTTTAATTCCAGTTCTGAACATTGTAATTAAATCTGGCAAGCATGTGCTGAGTGCTGACCATGTGCAAAACAACATAGCAGACACTGGAGATGTGGAAATGCACCGTGGGAGGTGGCTCCGCTCGCAAGAAGCCTGGGCAAGGTGGGAGATGTGTGTTAAGGGCTGACACAGGGCCTTACATCTAGCCTCAAATCCTGAGCGAGCTGGGGAAAATGGGGGCTCAAGGTCAGAGGGAGGGCATCCCTGGGAATCTTTCACAGAGATTCCTCCCAGGTTCAAAAGTGCAGATTCCTTTCAGAATATTTCAGTTCAGACAATAAATTCCGCCAGATTTTTAAGTCAAGGTATGGTGTCTTTCAAAGCAAGACATGCTCCTTCATCAACTCCAGACAGTCCTCACACGTATTAAAAACAGATCGTCACCCCCACCTACAGACCTTGTTACTGGAGAGGGTGGCTCCTTCAGGGACAGGCTCTGGCTGTGTGGGGCCTGAGCAGATGGCTCTGGGGCCCCTCCCTGGCGGCTCACCTGCATGATGTCGATGGCCATCGCGGGCGTCTGGACCCCCTCCACGTTGTTCACCAGCCAGTGCACCACCTCCGCGCTGATGAAGCAGCACGGCGAGAGGCCCTTCTGTTCAGAGAGCAGCTGGACTCCTGTCCTGAGTTCCAACACGGCGGGCAGGGAGCAGGGTGTGTGCCCACAACGGCAACAAGCGGAAAGAGAAGATGACAGAGAAGGGATTCCTGCTAAGGCACTTAGTATCTTAAGTGAGGATCCCTGTAGTGCGATTTCTCTACACTATTTGTAGACCCAGAGAACCCCCGTGACAGAACAAAAGAAGGTGCAATAGGGAGAAAAGAAGAAGGGGAAGGAAAAAGGAACTGATATTTAGAGAATATCTATACTCATCAGGCATACTAGGTAAATTACATAATTATTTTATTTAATCCTTATGTCAAACCTGTGACTTATCCCATTATCCCATTTTACAAACAAGGTAACAGGGTCAGAGATCAGAGAGGTCAAGTAACTTGCCCAAGGTCTCGCAGCTAAGTGAGCAAAAAAGGCAGGTATGAATCCACCAAACCACACTGCCTGAGCACTGCCCTAGCCTGGGCTTGCAGGATCCTCCCACCCCCGCACTTATGCATGTGCCAAATACTTACGAGGGGTGCTTCATGGCTTCCAGGATCTCTGCCAGAGTGGAGGACGATGTCAAGGAGCTTGCCACCAGCTGCTGAGAGCTGTAACACAGAGCATCTGGTCAGCAAAGCGAGAGGGCACACACCGTCAAGAGCACGAACCCTAGGAACTTTACTTCTTACAGAGCTAGGAACTTGGACAACACTGACTCTAAAGGTGTTCTAGCATATTCTGGAGAGCTACATCCTAGGGTTATCTTACAGGGGGAGGGCGGGGGGGTTCTACTTCCAAAGTATATACGCTAAAAAAAAAAAAAAGACTTCAAAGTGGTTTTTTTTTTTAATTTTCTTTTTTTTTTTTAATCCTCACCCGAGGACATTTTTCCATTTTTTGTTCAGATAGAGTGGGTGGGAGAGAGAGGAAGAGAGAGAGAAAGAGAAACATCGACATGAAAGGGACACATCGAGTGGCTGCCTCCTGCACAACCGAACCAGGGCCGGGGACAAACGGCAACCGAGGTACGTGCCCCTAGCGGGAACCGAACCCGGGTCTCTCTGGACCACAGGCTGACGTTCTAACTGTTGAGCCAAACTGGCCAGGGCAATTTTCTTTTTCTTTATTGATTTTAGAGAGAGAGAGGAAGGGAGAGGGAGAGAGAGATAGAAACATCGATGAGAACGAACATGGATTGAACACCTCCTGCATGCCCCCCCACTGGGGATTGGGCCCACTACCTGGGCATGTGCCCTGACCAAGAATTGAATCAGTGACCTCTTGGTGCATGGGTCGAGGCTCAACCACTGAGCCACACCAGCCGGGCTCAAAGTGGTTTTATATCCACACTTGCTTATTCTTTTTTTTTTTTTAATCCTCACCCGAGGATATTTCTCCATTTATCTTCAGATAGAGTGGGAGGGAGGGACAGAGAGAGAAACACTGATGTGAGAGAGACACATCCATTGGCTGCCTCCCCCACGACCCTGACCAGGGCTGGAGACCTAACCGCAACCAAGGTATGTGCCCTTGACCGGAATTGAACCTTCGACTCCCGGCCCATAGGCCAACACTCCAACTGCTGAGCCAAACCAGCCAGGGCAATACACTTGCTTGTTCTTTTTTTTTTTAAATCCTTGCCTGAGGATATTTTTCTATTTACCTTCAGATAGAGTGGGAGGGAGGGAGAGAGAGAGAAACATCTACGTGAGAGGGACACATCAACTGGTTGCCTCCCGCATGACCCCGACCAGGGATGGGGATGAACCGCAACTGAGGTATGTGCCCTTGACCAGAATCGAACCTGCCTCTTTGGTCCGAGGGCCGACACTCTAACCGCTGAGCCAAACTGGCCAGGGCCATTTGCTTATTCTTAATAAGCACCTCCCCTTTCAATAATCTGCCTCAGGCCCGACCACTTCCAAGAACTCTCCCTGGAATGCTGGACTGCTGTAGGTTTGCCCCAAAGGCCTTTCACCTTTCATATCATTTCATCTTAGCAGAGAGCACTAGGTCATGTGTAAGAACTTGGGACACAGTAACCCAGAACCATTACCTACCAGCTGCAAGGCCTTTCTCTAGCTTTGCTCAGCCTTAGTTTCCTCATCTGAAAAACAGGGATCATACTATTCCTGTCTTTCAGGGTTGCTGTGAGGTTAATGTATGTAAAATACCGCGCATAGGACTGATACCTACGAAGTCCAAAACAGTAAACAATACTAAACATAACACCAATAGCATTAACCCTTTGAAACTCAGAGGTTAAAGGAGCTGGTGAAGGTCAAAGAGCTGGGAAGCACCAGGGTCCAGATCTGAATCCAGGTCTGTTGACTACAGAGCCCAGATCTTTCTATCACTTGCTGCCCGAGTTCTTTCTCAGTGGTATGATGGTTCCTTGAAACAGGCTTAATACTCAGCGACTGAGCCCAGGTCACTGGGCATGGGACACATGTGGCCACCCTCCATACCAAATCAGGTTTATCCACATGATCCTCAAGCCTTAAAACCTCTCCCTTTCCAGGACCCACCAGCACATTTCAGAATCTCAGGGTTAAAAAAGCCTTTACAGCCCTAGCTGGTTTGGCTCAGCAGTTAGAGCGTCAGCCCGCGGACCGGAGAGTCCCAGGTTCGGTTCCCACTAAGGGCACGTATCTCGGTTGCAGTTTGTCCCCGGTTCCAGTTGGGGTCATGTGGGTGGCAATCACTCGATGCGTCTTTCTCACATTGATGTTTCTCTCTCTCTCTTCCCCCCTCTCTCTCTCCTGCTCTGTCTGAAAATAAATGCAAAAATGTCCTCAGGTGAGGATTAAAATAAAATAAAATAGCCTTTACAGACCCTGGAAGTGCACCTTCCTCTAATGCCTGAGTCCCCACTACGAGGGTCGGACAGGAGGCAGTCCCACCCGTGTGAACACCTTCAGTGGCACAGAACGCAGCCCCCCCAAGGCAGCCCAGTTTCCTGTGGCACACCAACCGCCAGTAGGTCCTTTATCATGAAATGGAATCTGTTCTAATTTTCAGTCCTTGATCCTGATTCCTGTCATTTTTGGTCTTCTTGTCTCCAGCCTAGACATCTCCAGTTCCTCTTTTCTCCCAAAAGCAGAAGAAAACCTGCTACCCTAGCCTCATAAGCAATGAGGAAGAAGAGAAATGTACTCCGTCCCTATGAACCAGGCAGCCCCTCTAATCTCCTCCACAGCCAGAGCCCGAAAGTCAGCCAGGCTTGCGGGGGAGTTGAGCCTGGGAAGATGACAGACTAGAGAAGTCTGGGACTGCTTGTGCCTCTGCACGGATCATCATCTCTACTGGCCAGAGTATGAGCTGCAGTGCATGGGGCATGGGAGAAATCGGCACTGAGCGTGTGACAAAAGGAAGCAGAGTGACTGCTGACAGTGGCCAGCCAGGCAAGCTGCCCCAGAGGCCCTTCTGCTCTCGGGTGAAGGGATGCAAAAGTCAAGTTTTTCAGACCACTTAGCCAAGGGCTGCTCAGTCAGTACAGTGAGGCAACGAGAACAGACTGGACAGATTATTATACAGCATTATAAAGTAAAGGAAATGAAAAAGAAGTTTCTCTGATTTGTCAATGGTATAAAAAGCTGGGGCACTTCCTCAAGCAAATGAGGTCCAAGCAGTTTCTTTTTCCTCTGGATGCTCAGGAATAGGAACAGTATCACCGAATTTGGCCACAAATAGTGACTCGCTCACTATTCGTTCATTTTCTCAAGTGGCACAGGCTGACTGCGTGCTATCACATGCAAGCCTCATGCCACGGGTGCCACGCTGAACAGGACAGACTGGGTCAGGGCCCCTGCCCTGAAGCCCATCCCCACATGGTGACCGATACTGTTCTGTGCTTCTGTGGGAACCTCTTAGTTATCCTGTGAGGAAGGCAGGGCACAGGTCATTAACCCCAGCAAACAGGTACTGTAAGAACTGATGGCCCAGGCTCCCAGATACAATTCATGGCAGAGTCAGTACTCTGGACTCCCAGCCTCCACAGCCTCCGAGGTTAGACCATCCCCACTGCCCAGGAGGACAAGTCATTCTGAATCTCACCTGCTGTCACTGGGGTTTGCGGAGGTGAAGCCCTGTTCCCCTGAGTTCTGAGAGTTCCCGAAGGTCTGGCTGTTGCCTCTGTCCACGGACTGGCCTGTGCTTACCCCCAAACTGGTGCCATCCAAAACCGGGACGGCTGTCTGGTCCACAGACACCTGTAGGAGATTTAAAAATTAACACCAAAAAAAAAAAAAAAAAAATCCTTTAAGGCTATTTACATCCTCTCTCACTCCCAATCCTGCTGGTCCCTGGTGGAAGAGCTCAAGGAACAGGGACCACACCAGTCTTGTGTAGGCTGCCTTCTATCAGAGCCATGGGCATCCCTGCACTCCAAACCAAAGCTGACAGGCCTCATTCACAGTAAATCCCCAGGACCAGAGAAATAGCTCCCGCACCTGACTCAAACCAAAAGATGTACGCTGAAGAAAAACCTCCATAGAAAGTAAAGAAGTCAAAACTACCCCTTATAATGAGACCGGGAGGAGGAAGGGAGGATACAATTAGAGACAAATGGATGAGTACTGCAGCAGACACCCTCCAGTTACCATGGCTCACCCTTTCCCACCCACTCCTCCTTCCCAGTGTAAGGTCAGTGGTACAGTTGATCTTCCAGCTGCCCAGGTTCAAACCTCAGAACATCTGATAGCTCTTCTCTAGCTTCACTCTAAAAAGAGGCCTCATCCTATGGCCTCCCCTCTGCCAACTCACATGCCTCTCCAAGTCATTCCCACCCCATCACTCTCTCCAGGCCCACACTTTCTCCCACCTCGGAGGGCTGTACCAGCCTCTCCCCGACTCCCCTGACTGTAGCCTTTCCCTGAAAACCCTACCCGGGATCCACCTCCATTTCCATCTTTCTAAAGGACAGTTCTAATCTCATTGCTCCGTTACTCTGTATCTCTCAAGTCCCCCATGAGAACCAACTCGCAGGACACTGGCATCCTGCATGTTTAATCCTGTCTACATGCCCTGCCACCCTGAGACTCCTTTCCCCTAAACCACAGGCTAAAACCCCATCAGTCTCAAAGGGCCATTTCAAACACTGCTCCCTTAGCAAAATGCTTCCTCAATCACTCCACTGCAGCCCCCAAACAGAAGCCATCTTTCTCTCCACTTTGGACCTCTATGACCTTCTCCTGGTAGCTGCCAGATTTTGGTGTCATATCTGTCTCATTTCTTTTATAGGTCCTGGAGGGTAGGACTAGGACCTGCTCACCTGGAAAGGTTGCGCCCATAGCAAATACCTGGAGAGACTGGTAAGCTTTCAAGAACATTCCTAGAAAAATATAAGACTCCCAGTCCCTCTTACATGGAGTACTTGAGAACTTCCAAAATGGAGCCTTATATTGTCAGATACTTTGGTAAGTGATGTAAAAATCACTCCTTCGAAGACAGGATGTCTCAACCTCGACACTCGCCCCTTGGGGACAGGTAAGTCTGTGGTGGGGCTGTCCTGTGTAGGATGTCCTGCGGCATCCCTGGCTTCCACCCACTAGATGCCAGTCCTTAACACTCCTCTTTTCATCTCCCCCCCACCCCAGTTGTGACAAATAAAAATGTCTCCAGATACCACCAAATGTCCTTTGGGAGGCATAATTGCCCTTAATTCTGAAAGAATCATTTTGCTCTCCTGCAGCAAGCTCAATGATTTGGAAAAACAAAACAAAACAACAACAACAAAGACACACGTAAACTCTGCTAGCACCATAAATACACGGAGAAATGCAGCAAGAGGCAGCCTGCAATTACCAATCACCATCTGCTTCTAACCAGCAAGACTCAGGAATGGGCACCCCACTGTAATTTTAAATTAGAAGTTAATGGAGGACTAGACCCAGCTCTTAGCACAAAAGAGTGGCTCCTCTGTGCTGCCTTCTCAATCCCTGTAATGGGGTTCCCTCTCATCTCCTGCACCCTGAGAATTGCCCCACCAGCCTAAACTGAAGGATGTTACCAAAATTTACATAATTCCTGCAGTTTTATTTTAGTAGAGGTGTGGTTAAGGAGTTATCCTCTTAATCAGAAATTGGCAAACATTTTCTGTAAAGGACCAGACAGTAAATATTTTAGGCTTTGTGGGCCATATGGCCTGTGGCAACTACTCAACTCTGCACGGAAAAAGCACAAAAGCAGCCACAGACAATGTAAACAAACGGGCATGGCTTTGTTCCAATAAAACTTTATTTATAAAAGCAGCTGGTGGGCCAGATTTACTCATTTCCTGACCCCTGCTCTTTACCACACAATGTTTACCTTTCAAGAAGCTGCACAGAAAGGCATTTTGCTCAGATCTTAATACCAGGAAAAGTTATGCTTTTCCTGAGAAACTGGTTTGTCTGTATCTTATGACCAAGTTGAATCTTGCAACAGATGCTTCCCACTTTCCTCTGGCTACCAGGAAGTTCAGGGCCAAATTCAGCATGAAGCTCTAGGTACTTCATAAGACCTCCCATTATGTCCTATCGCACTTTTTCTTTTCCTGAAATTCCCCCGAATGTGAAAATCTTGTGACATTTTTATTCTGGAGGTTGTATTTATTTCCATAATCCACCTGAAGTAAGTTTTTGGAATAAGACCAGTGGAAAACAAAAACACAAGGAAGGTTAGATGGACAGAATGGTTGCCTTCTCACACAGAGGCCTGGAGAGAGCCAAGCGGAGGGAGGTGTTTGGTCTAGAATGCATTTCATCTTAGAACCTTATTCAAAACCTTCCCCAGAGGATTCCATTTAACCTGTGCAGAGGCCCCTTCTCCCAGGAGGTGGAGTTTCACCTCCCTCTCCTCTTTTAAGTGGGCTAGATTTAGTGACTTGTTTCAAAATATCGAGTACAGAAAGGGAAACACAGTAACTTCCCAGTCAGCCAGCTAGCAAACACGGCATCACTGAGTGATAAAGATTTCTGTCACCAGTGATGCTGTGTGAGGTTTGTGGCCCCTCCATGCTCCATGCTACCTGTTAGAAAACAAAGCAAGCAGATTTTATGTTACGTATATTTTAACACAGAAATAAAGTGCAATTTAATTGTAAGTTTAGAGCTCCCTTACTATATATATCTGATATGAGTAGGGATAATTTTCTAAAAATTTATGTATCTTCTTAACAACATACCTGGTGGGTAATATAAATTTTATTCATGTGTAACTCTATTTGTTATTTCCCATTGTGGATACTCATCCATGTTTGTTCTACTGGTGAATTCTACCATGTGAAGCTGTGTGGGCTATTATAGGATTTATAACACAATTATTTTCTTCTAGCTCTGTTGATTTTTCTTATGTTAAATTCTAATCTAAGTCCAAGAGGGTCTCTTGTTAGAAAGTAAAAGGTTAAAAAGTCCAACTTGATTCTGTTTTAAACCAAAAGTGCAGTGTGCCTCCCACACTCAGAGATCAGAGATTCCTGGATAAGAACTCAGAGGTCCAGCAGGGATGTGACCCGGGGTCAAGCAGCTCACTTGGGAAGAGGTAGGTGCAGACCTCTGAAGACCTGCACAGACAGGTGCAGCACCCTCTGGACCCCTCGGTGTGGTGGGCAGGATGGTGCAGGGGTTCCGCCACTCACTAGTTGTATGCCTTCTGACCAGGTAACATCTTTAAGCCTCAGTTTCCTCATTTGGAAAGTGGGGTGATAATACCTGTACCTCACATGCTGTCATGAAGATCATATTTGCAGAGTCCACACTGCACAGTAGCTAGCAGAATAGGTACTTAATCAGTGTTGGTTTTCTGACTTTCACCAGGTAAGAATCCTTTAACCTTTACCTGTAAACCTCCCAAATCCCATCCTCCTTAGCTTGCCTTGCTCTGCATAAACCTTCTTAGCTCTTTCCAATCTCTGTATCCAAGCCAATTTCATATACTTAGGGGTCTTGGGAGCCCAGTTTATCTTCACCTAGGACCTGTGAGAACAGTAATTGCCAATGCTGATTACAGAGCAGGGGGGGTCATGAGTCAAGCCTGTTGGTCCTGGATTTAAATCCCAGGCCAATACCATACTATGTAAAGCACAACTTCTCTGCCCCTCAATTTCTCCATTTGTAAACTTGCTATAAAACTTCTACCATAGGTTAACTCATAGGTTATGGTGTGAGGATGAAATGAGATAATACAATGTGCTTGACGCACAGTAACTGGAGAATGTTAAGGCTTGGAAGGCCCTTGGAGATCTGGTCCAAACCCTTTTATTTGACAAATGTGTTAAGGGAAGTCCAGTGGCCAGACGAGCTGCCCTGGGTCGCACACCATTAGCCTCTGACAAAGCACATGCTTATTAGCAAATGTCTGCTTGTTTTTCTCCATTTCCTGCTTTTCAACACACTATTATAAATTTACCTGGCTGCATTAGGAGGAAAAAAGTAAATGTTCTGTCCATAAGTAAGCATATTTCATGTTGCTTATATTATATGGAATAAAAAAAAAAGAACACCTAAAAGGGAAGATGCTGCCACTTGGCAAAGAATCACTGGCAACTATGTGAAACAGAGAGGCGTGAGGCAGGAAACACACGAGTCAACACTGATGTGATCATTTGTCCTCTGACATTAATCTTTTCCATCCGCCTTTGCCATGGCCAAGATCATGGATGGGCATGTACGACTCTGAGACCAAATTCAATGTCAACTGCCCTTGAAACTCAGCTGCAGCCCAATCCCATCTGTTCAGAGCTGAGCAGAAGGCTTCTGCTGACAGGACAGGCATGCATGGGCTGCAGAGTTTGACTGACCTGCGGGTAGAAGGCAGATGACGCTGCGCGTGGGCTGCGGACAAACTCCATAAAGAAGGCCCCGTCCTGAAGTCAGAGGAGGAGGAAGCAGTGGCAGCAGCAGGTGCAAGAGAGTGAAGGAACGGAATGTGGACCAGTGGTGATCCATCAGGGGAAGGAGATGGGTATGAAAGAAAAAAAAAAAAAAAACGAGGGAAGGAGAGAAACAAGGGCACATGAAGAGAATGGGGGAAAAGAGAGAGAGAGAGAGAGATCCACCCAGGAAGACAATATCCAAATGCAAAGCATGAGCAGGAACTCAAACCTTCTTGGGCAGAGTATCCCAGCGTGTGGGAGCAAGCTCCTGGGGTAGAAGGTAGGTCCAAGCTCCCTCAGGTCTCCTCATAGCCTGGCTTGGATGCTTACACTAGCCCACATAGCTCTGAACTTCCTTCAGACCTATGCCAAGAGGCAGGGAAAAGGCCACAGAGCAGCTTGGAGTGGGTGGCAGGGAAGACGCTTCAGTGGATACTTCCTGGCCTCCACCTGCTGGAGGTTTTCAATTCTGTCTGTCCCTAAATATGACAGCCAGATGGGAGAAGAGGATTCAATGCAGGAAAAGTTCCTGCTTAATTTTCTGAGCAAACAGGGGATACAGAAGCAGCAATACCTTCTCCACACGTTGTATAACATACATAATGTCAGATGCATATGCACTCGTGGGGAGCTTCCTGAAGCTGTCTTCCTCTCCCCAACTATTCTTATGGGGTTCAAGTTGCCATGTATGTGAAACAAAACTGACATAGAGGACTTTTCCAAAGACCACTCCATCTTTCTTAAGGCCAAGAAGGTCTCGCTTGTCCATCAAAATGTTTTTATTTTTTATGCATTATCACTGAAATTCAGAAATGGCACTTGATAAATCTGAAGGTCTCTGCTTTCCTACAACTTTTCTTCAATTCTGTAAGTAGAATTACTGAACTCTTTGACTGTCTATTTGCTCAATACCGCTGTCATTTTCCACAAACCACTAGAAACTCAAGTAACAAACCATGAAAACATGTGGCTGTGGAGATGCAAACTCAGGTACCCTTCCAGGCATCCCACACAGAGGCTGACTGAAGACACTGTCAGGCATTTATTAGAACGTCAGCCAGGTTCACTTTGGCCATCGCATCACACCTTTGCTGCTCCTTGATTACGTGAGAATCTACATGCGGCATGACTGATGGTCATCCATCTGCATTTTAGTGTTCACTTGGAAGATTAGGAGGGTGTTCTAAATAGCAATCGAATATTTGGTTGTTGGCACGTTTTAATCTGGATGCTTATGGCTCTATAATTTCTCTACTTTTCAGTCCTGTTCCTGGCACTGTTTCTAATCCTCAAAGATGGCAATGAACAGAGGTCAAAGTCAGGGTACTTATGGGTTCTCACTGTTCCATCTGGGTCCCTTCTCTGCCAGAACATACAGAAGCAGAGGTGCTAATCCTCTTCCTTGACCAACACATTATTCCTTATGCACAGACTAACCTTAGAACTGGCCAGTGCCGGGTCAGCAAACCACAGCTGCTGGCCAAATCCATCCACTGGTTTATTATAGCCTGTGAGCTAAGAGTGGATTTTAAATGGTTATGGAAGTACCTACACAAAAGCCTTGATCTTGCCTCTTGGCCCACAAAGCCTGTATTTATCAAGGTTTGCCAATCCCTGATCTATAGATTATATAAACTGCCTAAAGCCTCCATTATACTTTTCCTCAGATTTTAATCTCTCCATCCTTGTAGTCTAATTCTAGTAATTAATCCTAAAAAAGATAATCAGAGATGTGGTCAAATAATTATCTGCAAAGATGTTATTTTCAGTATTATTGATCACTGTAAAACATTGTAGAATTATAAAAATTTATGGAAGAATTATCAAAAGTTGTTTTTAAAAATCAGACACCATCTACATTTTGAACAATAAAAAAATAAGTTGTAAATGAAGGTCCATCCATATGATGAAATATTATAGAATTATTATTTTTTAATATAATTATTTTTTAAAATTATTCTTTTGAAAAATATTTAATGATATGGGGAAATTTTCATGATGTGGAAGTAAAGTAAATAAATACATAGGTGGATATACAATTTGACTACGATTTTGAAAAGAAAATATATCCATTAAATCTCCTTCATTTCTTATTAGAAGAGATCAGATAAAAGACACGATCAGCTCACCTACCACATCAGAATGATCTCAGATTCTGAATTTCCCAGAAGGAGTTGACAGAGCGAAGGCTATTGGTCTTAAAAGATATAAAGAGAGTTTTCAGCCTCTCTGCTGTACCTCCTATTCTGTATAGAGGCCCAAAGCCTCGGGTTTTGTTTTGTTTTTTTTCAGGAGTCTAAGCAAACTGTTGGAAATTTCATTATCACAGAGTGAGCTCTCTGATCCTGGACTTTTGCATGCAGGGAATTAAAAAAAAAAGTGAGCTCTCATGGAACATGCTTCAGTAGCTTTCTACCTACCCTCTGGGAGAGCCAAAGATATGGCTAAAGGAAAAGCAGCTGGCCAATTTCAAAGCTCAAGCCAGATCCTGGCCCTTGATCAATACCGTTTAGCTGGATTGTTTTATATCTGCAATTATCTAGCAGTTAGCTTCCTTTCAATTGTAAGCAGGAAAGTTCATAACAATATTAATGCTTAAAAGGGCTCAGGGTAGAATTCATCCAAATCCTGCGCACATTCAGTCCTAGACTCTGCCCTCCACATCGGGTCTCCAAGAGCATGTTCCCTGCTGAAGTGGCCTCCTTTACCTTTCGTGGGCTGTCCACGTAGGTGGGAGTCATGGCAACACCGCTGCTCTCAGCTGGCTGGGCGGAGCTCTTGCCACCATGCACAGCTGCCTGCTGTTCTCCCAGACACCTGAAAGGAGGAAAAACACATGCCTGTGGCTTGCTCAGAGCCCCCTGATGAAGAACCCACATTAGCCAAGACAACATGAAGACAGCTCTGTTGCTGTCATCTTTGAAACACACAATCTTGCTTTGTTTCTCCTTTGGGCCTTACATGGTACCCTTCATTTCATTCGTTGTCTTGAACAATCAGCCCTCTACGGCAAATCACAAAACAGCCCAATTTAAAAAGCATCTTGAGCCACACTGGTGTGGCTCAGTAGATTGAGCATTGTCTCATGGACTGAGAGGTCCTGGTTCGATGCCCAGGTTGTGGGCTCAATCCCCAGTAGGGGGCATGCAGGAGGCAGCCGATTGATGTTTCTCTCTCTCATCAATGTTTCTCTCTCTCTAAAAAAATCAATGAAAACATATTTTTAAAAAAAAATTTTCTTTATTGATTTTAGAGAGAGAGGAAGGGAGAAGGAGAGAGAGATAGAAACATTGATGAGAGAGAACATCAATTGGCTGCCTCCTGCATGCCCCCCTCTGGGGATTTGGCCCACAACCTGGGCATGTGCCCTGACTGGGAATCGAACAGGCGGCCTCTTGGTGCATGGGTCAATGCTCAACCACTGAGCCACACCAACCGGGCTTAAATGAAAAAAAATGTATTAGCGTACAACATTAAAGTTTTTTTCAATCAAATAAAAATAAAAAGCATCTTGCCCTGGCCCATTTTGCTCAGTGGTTAGAGCATCAGCCCACAGACCAATGAGTGGCAGCTTCGATTTTGGTCAAGGGCACATACCTCGGTTGTGGTTCATCCCCACCCCTGGTCGGGTCGTGCGGGAGGCAACCAGTTGATGCGGCTCTTTCACATCAATGTTTCTCTCTGTCTCTCTCTCTCCCTCCCTCCCACTCTATCTGATAATAAGTAGAAAAATATCTCAGGTGAGGAATAAAAAAAATAAAATAAAAAGCATCTTAGCAGCATCTGGTACTTGCCTATTACTCTGAAAAGATAAGTAACATAGTTTGAGTGACTCCATCCATAAATACCATCTTTTTTTTTTAATCCTACCAGAGGATATTTTTCTATTTATCTTCAGATAGAGTGGGAGGGAGGGAGAGAGAGAGAAACATTGACATGAGAGGGACACATTGACCAGTTGCCTCCCTCGTGACCCCGACCAGGGCTGAGGACGAACTGCAACTCAGGTATGTGCCCTTGACTAGAACCGAACCCATGACTCATTGGTCCACAGGCCAACGCTCTAACCACTAAGCAAAATCGGCCAGGGCCATCTTTTTTTTTTTTTAGAGAATAATTTATTGATGTATAGAGAGAGAGGAAGAGAGAAGAGAGAAACATCAATGTGAGAGTATAATATCGATTAGATGCCTCCTGCACAACCCCTACAACCCAGGCATGTACCCTTGACTGGAAATTGAACTGGCAACCTTTCAGTGCATGGGACAGCGCCCAATCAACTGAGCCACACCAGCCAGGGCAATACCATCTTTTTAATCATCTGGGAAAGACGTTTTCTCAGTTTTTATTATACCAACAGAAGCACATTTTGAAAATTGGGGCTGCACTGATATGCGGCATAAACTAAACAGGGGAAGTGTTGACTCTATAGTTTGAAGGCTTATGTTAATATTTCAAATATACATATTTTTACCCCTCCCTGACAAAGAAAACCACAAAGATCTAACGGACATTATCTCATAACACAAGACAACTATGGTTTTCTTATGATATCTCATCCCATCCTGGTTCTGATGTACATAAATGCATACTCTCATGTTTATTTTCCTAATTTTTTTTCCATACTAAAATTAACTATGAACTATTATCATTTAAATACTCCACCAAATTAGACTGTTGTACTATATCCCTGAATCTTTACTTGGTAATTTTAAGAAGGCTCACATTATGGTCTTGAATGCTCCATTATGATTGTAAATACACTTCTTGTGGTGGACACTGCGAGGTGCCACCCAGACCCCTCGGCAGTGGCCTTGTTGCCACAGTAGCTGGGCCTGTTCTCCAAGTGGCTCTGCTGTCAGCCCCTTCAGGGAGAGCCCAGCTTCAGAGCAGCCTCGTGCTAAGCTCTCACTCCTCCCCGGGCTGCCCACAGACAAGGAATGATCAGAGGGGGGTGGCAAGGCCTGGCCATGTTGGTCCCACCTGGTCATCTGAAGGCTGGTCCAGCTCCAGAGCTCAGTGAGGTGGCCTGAGGCTGTGAGTGGTTTTTCACGACGTCCCAGCTTCTCCTCTGTCCATTCCTGCTTCTTCCCCGCCCTCCCACAGGTGCTGAGCCCATGACTTTCCTTAACAAACATCCTGCATGTTCAAGTCTGTCTCTGTCTGCTTCCCCAGGAACCCAATCTGTGACATTTCTCTAGTCTTAAATTCTGACATTTGTGTTAGGGTGAAGTAATGTCATACAAGAGATTAAACATCGGTTTCCACAGTGCCTGTCATACTCTCTTTTTTAAAGTTGTTATTATGAAAAAGTTGCAAACATATACAGAAGAGGATAATATAATCAAACCTTATCTGCCCAGACCCCAAATTATTTAGAGCCATCTTGTTTCATCTGTACCTCTCTACCTCTCTACCTTAGTTATTTTGAAGCAAAATTCACACATGATATTATTTCATCCATAAACACTTCAGTATGTACTGTATCTCTAAAAGAGAATAAGTTAAAAGAAAAACATAGCCAATTCCATCACCACGCTCACATTTTTTTAAAGTTTTCTAATATCAAAAATTTCTCTGCAGTTTTTTGTTCAAAACAGGATTCAACTAAGGTCCCTACATTGTAATACGTTGTGTCTCTTAAGTCTCTTTTAAGCTATAAACTCTTTTCTCTCTCTCCTTATCCCTGCAATTTATTTGTTGAAGAAAGTAGCTCCTTTGTCCTGTAAACCTACACAATCTAGATGAGCTGATTATATCCCTTTATTGCTTATCATGTTCCTCTGTGCCCTGCACTTCCTGAGGACTAGAAATTATAATGAAAGGTTTGAGCATATTTATATTCAATCGGGACAAGAATTCTTCCTAAGTGTGTTGTGTATTTCTGTCTAGAGGCCCATAGTGTCTGGCGGTCCCTCTCTGGTGATGTTAGTTGCCACTGATAATCTCTGCTAGATCTACTAGTTCATTAGAGACCACATATGGTAATATTCTATCACCCTTCTGTACCTATTAGCTGGAATATTGAAAAAAGAAAAACTTCCCCACACCAATTACTTGGTTACTCTGAGGTGTAATTCATATAAGAAAAGCAGAATAAATGCTTGATTCCTTTCCTTGTCCGCTTACACCACTGTCTGCCTCCTCCCCCGGCCCCATCACTGTGTGGTTTCCTCTGAGCCTCATGCACAATTGCATGCTGTGACATTCTGCTGCACATCCTGAAGGCTGGGCGGCAGGCCATGGCTGGGATTCCAGTGGCAGGAAGTCTTGGTTACCCCCAGATGTGTCACCTGATGAACACATCAATCCTCATTTACTGAGTTGCCTTCTGACCCATGGACTAGGAATCAGGGATTCAGAGACCCTGGCCTTACCCTTGGAGGCTCCTTGTCTAATGGCTCAGGGGAGGGGACTGCCACAAAATGACCAGTTATACATATTGTATACATACATATGTGAGAACATAGATAACGGCACACTGCCTTCTGCCGGGAGGGGGTCACCAGAGGCAGTAACCGCTGCCATGTGGGGGTCTCTCTGCTCTGACTCAGCTGTCACTGGGTCATCCTCATCTAAAGGAGCAGACTGCTCACAGCCATGCTGTTAATCGGCACAAGGCCAAGATTCCAGGGGCCGCTATCTTCCGGGAGAGGCTGACTGAACGTATATGCTACAGAGAAAGACCAGAAGGGAAGCGGAAGAAATAAACACAGTTATGCTAGGATGGCAGGACTACAGGTGACATCTTAAAAATTCTTTTTTCACACTGTTTTTCATAATAAATGAAATTGGATCAGCTTGGCACAGAAAGAGAAAAAAGCACACAAATAAAGAATGCTGTGTGAGCAAACACTATACAAAGGTCTGCTCCCTCTGCTCTACCTCCAGCCCTGAGAAAACATACCACGTCACCCAGGACAGACATCTGGGGCAAGGAGTATATCTCTCTGTCCTGCCTCCTGCTCTGAGATTAGCTGCGAGTCTGCCCTCACGCAGGGACACCACCAGCCAAGCTATCCTTCTTCCAGGCTTAGCAGAAACAGGCTCCTTGGAGCATACTAAATGATGACTCACTGACAAATTAAAATAAGATTCCCCCACCCCCAGCTTCACACCCTTCCCAGCAACATATGTTCCTTGTTCTTTTTTCCAGCAGGAAAGGCCTGTGATTAGTTATAGGGAGATCCTGCCAGGCAGAGTCCTGGAGTCTTTCCTTGGGCACATAAAGATATTTTCTGAAGAGGACCCAGTGCCCCCAGTGATGAGTCCAGTCTACCCCAAATCTTTTCCCCTCATTTGTCCCCCAGTCACCCTGCTATGTTCTTCACTTCTCCACCTGGATCCCTTCCTTTCCATGTCATCATCACCCTCCATCCGGCCTCTGGAGCCTCTTACCTGGACTAGTGAGAGCCTACCAATGGGTCTCTGCCTCCTGGGCCCACCCACTGGGCCTTCCTATACATGGGACTCATCTCTGAAAACACCATTTCTGGCAATGACACTGAATGGATATTTCATGATGTTAAGGAATTGCTATAACTTTTTAGGTAAATAATGATATTATGGTGTTTTTTTTTTAAAGCGTACTTATCTTTCAGAGATACATATCGAAATAGTACAGATGAAGGGATATGATGTTTGGGATTTAGTAAGAAATAAAAAAGGAAGGTGAGAGCAAGTGGGACATAAATGAAACAAGATTGACTTTGAGATGATAATTATTGAAGCTGGGTGATGGGTAAACAGGAATTTATCATACTAGTCTGTCTACTTTTTAATCTGTTTGAAATTTTCCATAAAAAGAAAACTTTTACAGGATCGCTCTTGCTATGAGAATGTGTAAGGAGGGCCTGAATCCAACTTCCCAAGCAGTCTTTGTAACTGCATCTCCCACTATGCCTCATGCTTACTCCACAGAACTTTCTGAAAGCAGACCATACGCAGGCTCCTGCTGGGCACAACACAGACCCTCAGAGCAGACAAACACGGTCTAGTCTCCTCCAATGTCTCACACAGGGACCCTCCACATCCCTTTCTCCATCATTCACGTCTACTGTCCACCTACTACATGCCAGGCACAGCACACAGCCTCTGCCCTCACTGCACAGACAAGTTGGGGGAAGATGAGTAAGCCAGGTGTGGCCATCGGAAGAATACTGACGGACGTAGACCCAGGATGGTGGGAAGCACAGAGGATACCTAATCTGGCTGGGAGAATTAAGAAGGCAGGAAACACTCCCCTGCTCGTGGCAATGTTTTTTCCTCTTCCCCAAGTCCCACTTACCCTCTATATAAATGCTTCCCTTCCTACAAGGCCAACAACTTACTATTTTTTTTATCCTCAGCCGAGGACATTTTTGCATTTATCCTCAGATAGAGTGGGAAGGAGAGAAGGAGGAAGAGAGAGAGAGAAACATTGATGTGAGAGAGACACATCAAGTGGTTGCCACCCACACGACCCCAACTGGGACTGGGGACAAACCGCAACCTAGGTACATGCCCTTAGCGGGAACCGAACCTGGGCCTCTCTGGTCCACGGGCCCACACTCCAACCGCTAAGCCAAACCAGCCAGGGCCCTACAAGGCCAATTTAAATCCTGTAGTGCTGTCCCTGCCCTTCCAAGCAAGATGTGGCCTCAGCAGTGTCATAGGTCTATAGCACTTAATGTTTATAAAGGGACCATACACTCAAACACCTAGAGAAGCTGGCCAGGTAGTGTGACTGAAGGTATAAGACAAGTCCAAGTCCAGAGGGTATAGGGATCTTACGGCAAACCAGAGGGCACATGTCCATTCTAAAGTGCCAGCCCATCATGGCTGAGTATGACTATGGACCCACTGTTAACTGAGCCTCCACTATTTCAAGCAAAACTGGATTTTATATATTATGCATAATATAATTTTGTATTATATTATGTATAATATATTGCTTTATATATCACATAATATAAACATGTATCTTGTGATATATACTAATATTTTTTCATATTGGAATTCATATAAAATCCAGATTCTTATATGAAATCTTCAAACTAAAAAAATTTGGCTCGCCCTGGCCGGTTTGGCTCAGCGGTTAGAGCATCAGCCCGCAGACCAGAGAAGCCCGGGTTTGGTTCCTGCTAAGGGCACATACCTCGGTTGTAGTTTGTCCCCAGCCCCAGTTGGGGTCGTGTGGGAGGCAACCAGTCGATGCGTCCCTCTCACATTGATGTTTCTCTCTCTCTTTCTCTCCCTCTCTCTTCCTCCCACTCTATCTGAAGATAAATAGAAAAATATCCTCGGGTGAGGATTAAAAAAAAAAAAAAAAAAAATTGGCTCCAGCCCGGCTTGTGTGGCTCAGTGAATTGGGTGTCATCCCATGGACTGAGAAGTCCTGGTTCGATTCTCAGTCAGAGCACATGCCTGGGTTGCGGTCTCAATCCCCAGTGGGGGGCATGCAAGAGGCAGTCAATTGATGTTTCTCACATTGATGTTTCTATCTCTTTCTCCCTTCCTCTCTCTCTAAAAAAATCAATAAAAACATATTTAAAATAAAATTTGGCTCCAATATTTAAAAAATATTTTGTTTTTTTTGGGCACAGAAACTACTCTGTAAGGGTGACTACATATCATTATAAATTTGTCTAAACCCACAGAATGTACAACACCAAGAGAAAACAGACTTTGGGTGATTATGTCTCAATGTAGCTTCATCGATTGTAACAAATGTACCACGCTGGTGGGGATGCTGATAAATGGGGGAAGATTATGTATTTGTGGGGACAGGATGTGTATGGTAAATCTCTCAATTTTGCTTTGAACCTCAAACTGCTCTAAAAAATATTCTACTAACAAAATAAAAACAAACCAAAAAAAGAAAAAACTACTCTGTGGGCCAAACCAAATGTATCTATAGTTCAGATTAAGCCCCACACTGTAAGTTCTGGCCTGTTTCATGTTATTCGACATTTACCAGGTATTAACCCAGCCTTATTCTCATGTATGTGTATTTTTGTGTATTATAGGCTCCTTGCAGATAGAAATCATATTTCACTCCAATCACAACAGTGGGGCACTGAAAACCCTCAGGATCTGTGGGATGGGGACAAGTCTCTCTCCACCAGGCACTTACTTTTGGCTGGCCTCCATCTCCAACAGGGCAGACAGAGCTGAGGTCCCCTTCTTCCCAACCGGGGGGCCAGTTGACTCCAGGGAGTGTGTGGAAATGGGTCCAGTGATCTGTAAGCCTTTTATGGCCGTCCCTTTCTAAAGCAGAAAAAGAAGACAAGACCATCAGTCTGAGTGGGTCCCTCAGTGGATGCCACTCATGCCCAACACATGCTACTACATCTGTTATGCCTCAGGCTCTGGGAGTCCAGTTAACTGAGGAACACAGGTTCTCGGTATTCAGTAAATGCCAGAAAATGGCTTCCACTTGAATGAAGTTCCCAAATGCCTGGGGATTTTTTTGTTGTTGTTTTTTTTTTGTTGTTGTTGTTGTTAATCCTCACCCGAGGATATTTTTTCCATTGATTTTTAGAGAGAGTGGAAGGGAAGGAAGGAGAGGGAGAGAGAGAGAGAAACATTGACGTGAGAGAGACACATCAATTGGTTGCCTCCCACACATGCCCTGAGTGGGGCCGGGGATTGAGCCTGCAACCAACCCAGGTACGTGCCCTTGACTGGGAATCGAACTCGTAACCCTTGGGTGCTTGGGCCGATGTTCTAACCACTGAGCCACACCGGCCAGGGCTCCCAAATGCCTGTTGACTCAAAACAAACTGCCTCTTTGAGGTGTTTTACACATAACATCTCATGTTACCCTCATCATAACTCCAGGAAGTAAATAACATCACATCTAATTTATAGCAGAAGAAACTGAGTCTCAGAGAAGTTAAACATCTTATCCCAAATCCCACTGGAGTAAGAATTCAATCTCCAGTTACCTGACTTCAAAACTAAGTTTTTTCCCACTATACAAGCTCTCCCAGAAATGATGCTGTATACAGAAGGCAGCTGAGTAGGTTAAAGAACACTGAACTTGAGGTTAAAAACAAAAAAATAAAACATGGCCAATGATGGAGCACTACTCAGCAATGAAAAGAAATGAACTCAGCCCTGGCCGGTGTGGCACAGTGGTTAGAACGACTGATATATGTGACAACTTAAATGAATCTCAGAAGCATGATGCTGAGTGAAAGAAGGCAGCCGTAAAAGGTTACATATTGTATGATTCCACTTATATGACACCTAGAAAAGACAAAAGTATAGTGATGGAGAACAGACCAGCGGCTGCCAGGAATTAGAGAGGATGGGAGAGTATGGCTATAAAGGGTGGCATAAGGGAGATTTTCTTGAGTGATGGAAACTATTACAAATCCTAATTGTGGTGATAGTTACATGAATCTGTACATTTATAAAATTCATAAACCTGTATACACACACATTCAGGTGGGCATCCTCAGAAATACCACATAACCCTCATGGCCCTCAGTGTACTAACTGGGTAGCGTGTGGTTGAATGAATGAATGCCCAAAGGTGCTGGGAACTCTAAAAGTGATGTAAATGATATTGCTGCTATTGCTGCTATTACTTTCTTAAGCAAATTTTTTTTTTCCTCACCCGAGGACATTTTTGCATTTATCTTCAGCTAGAGCGTGAGGGAGAGAGGGAGAAAGAGAGAGAAACATCGACGAGAGAGAGACACATCAACTGGTTGCCACCCACACAACCCCAACAGGGGCCGGGGACAAACTGCAACAGAGGTACATGTCCCTAGCGGGAACTGAACCCAGGACTCTCTGGTCCGCGGGCCGACGCTCTAACCGCTAAGCCAAACCGGCTAGGGCTTAAGCAAATTTCTAATCAGCAGTCCAGCACCACATCACATAAGCAGCAGAATTCAACACTGGGTCCCACTTGGGGAGCATATGAGGGAGCTGTCCTCAGGTTACCCTGTGCCACAGAACACTGCCCAGTGGCTGTCTGTACCCAATCCCCCCCTCCTCACCCTGCCCTGGAGAAGAACACATTGTTTTGGGGTTTTTTGTTTTGTTTTTTGTTAATCCTCACCCAAGGATATTTTTCCATTGATTTTTAGATAGAATGGAAGGGAGGAAGGGGAGAGAGATGACAGGAGAGGGAGAGAGAAAGAGAAACATCAATGTGAGAGAGACACATCGACTGGCTGCCTCCCACACAACTCCGACCATGGCTGGGGATCAAACCTGCAAGCCCTGACCAGGAATCGAACCCGAGATCCTTCGGTCCAAAGGCCAATGCTCTAACTGCTGAGCCAAACCGGCTGGGGCAGAACACACTGTTTTGGATTTAAGATAAATGCTGGACAGTTGTAGAGTAAATAAACCAGCAAGTGAGAGGTCCCCGCGATAGGAGGAGACAGCTCCTGAATCCCAGACCAAGCACAGTCCCCAGGGGGCCCACAGAACCCTCACCCGCATCATGCGATCTGAGCGATGGCGCCTTCGGATCCGGTTCAAGCCCTCCACAAAGCGGATAAAGCCATCCAGGAGCTGCCACTCCTCCTCGTCCGCCCGGGGTCTGTCCCCATAGATGTCGCAGTGGGCCTCTCCCTCTGTGATGCGCTTGGTGGCAGTGACACAGGCTGGCAGCAGCAGGAATCGGGTCCTCCAGAACTTCAGAGACTCAATTAAGCTGTGGAGGACCAAAGGAAGAAAAGGGGTGGTGGTGAGAAAAAAGCAGACAGTGAAAGCACTCCCATGAACATACCATCTCCACCCTCTCCCTGAAGTTGGTGTGCAGGTCCTGCTCCCCATGATGTGCTACAATTCAGGGCTTTGCTTAAAACACAAGCTCATTATATGTCAACGATAATTAAAAAATAAGTTAAAAAATAAAAGCAAAAACACAAGCTCAGAAAGAACTCGAAGACTGCATTAACTTTATATCCCACAGATGCCAGCCAGAATGCTTCTGTGCACCAGCCCAGTGAGTTGTGGCTTTTTAATCATCACAATTGTAAATCACACACACACAAATTAAAAACGAGACACCACAAAGTAACCAGGAAAATGTTAAGAACATCATCTGCACTGACATTCCAACAAAGAGCACATCACCACCAAGGGTTCTGGCTGTTGGTTTTTATGTGGTGACATATACACAGCAAAGATGATCACTTCGCTGGTCCTTAAGAGCACATTTCAACGGCATTCACACATTCACACTGCTGTGCAACCTCCACCGCCATCCATCTCAGCACTGTGTTTTTAACCCAGTGCAGATGTGCTTTTGTTCTTCCATGTTTTTCTAAAACAGACAGCATTTTGTAATCAGAAAAAAGGCCAGAAGTGTTAAAATATGGATATACTCAAAGCAGCCAAAATGGAAAGACAAAGCACGCTCTCTGACCTGAAGTCCTCAGAGCCAGCGGAACAGATGTACTGATCTAAGTAATTCCACTTGTACTCCTCCAGCCGTTCATGGGAGAATTCCACCCAACAGGACACAAATTCCGAGTCGGAGTGGGAAGGGCAGAGGCTGTAGGTGTAGTGGATCTGGGCAGATTCATAAGGGTACCTGAAAAAAAAGGGCATGTCTGAAAGTCCAAAAGTGAATCTTCCCCGATTCCTCTCAGCCTTTTCCATCTCAAAACACTCAGCACCATCCTTGGTATTCAACCCTCCACCACAGTAGCCAACTCATCCCCAGGGACTGGTAATGGAGATTTCTCAGATCTTAATTTTCTCATTCTTCTCTCCTCACATTCTTTATTTTTACTTAGCTTGTTAAGAATCAGGCTAAACATTATAAACTGAATCAAATCTCTTTTGGAAGTATGGGAGTTTTAACCCTAAAATAACCCTAGAAAACAAAACAGTAACTCCTGAAGAAAAAGCAATCACTCAGCCTCCTCAGTTTGAATTACGTGTGACATACTTAATTCAGTATGTGGACAGCATGTGGACACAATTCAGGACAGTAGCTGAAAACCTGAAATATCCAAGGACTCACTTGGGAAGGTACCGTGTCACTGTGATCATCTTATCCTTCAGTGTCACTTTGTGGAAAGTTCTGCCCATACTCAGCCAGTATTGGTCCTCCTCCTCAGGGCGGTTTCGGGACACAAGGCCTAACAGAGAAAAAAAAAAAATCATTTCCTCCATTTGGTGGAAGGTCATTCCGTTGACAGGTAATGGCTCCTCTTCCATATAGATTCAGAAAAGGAGAAACAAAAGAGGCGACGTTTTCTTTTGAGGAACAGGTTCATAGAAAAGCATTATCCTTGACTAAAACAAAGAAAGTCCTGAAGTTGGCAGATTTTTCTGTTGCTGAACCAATCAGCAGCACATCAGAGCCTGGGGATGCTGAACAGCCTGTTCTGGAAAGTTCTAGAGATGTTAATAGGCTGAGGGATGATTGGGACAAAATGGAACTCCACTCCACTCAAGCACAAGTTCCCACCCTGGCATTTGAGGTCCTCGCCCCAGGTGGCAGCCATGTTTTCTGGCCTTAGCTCCCAC
The DNA here is from genome assembly GCA_030848825.1 of Tadarida brasiliensis. NCBI lineage: Eukaryota > Metazoa > Chordata > Mammalia > Chiroptera > Molossidae > Tadarida > Tadarida brasiliensis. The sequence continues at coordinate 18,570,255 of CM061277.1, read as the reverse complement.
GACTCCCACACTGCTACACTATATTCAGTCTTAAAGGACCACTTATTTGCTGCAATTTCTTTCTCCAGACATTTGTTCCTGTTGCTTCCTCTGCTTTCTCTTCCTGGGTGGACCACCATCAAAGTCCTGTGGATCATTTGAGGTCACCATCAAATGCCACTTCCTCTAAAAGCTCTCAGACCCCAGCAGCAGTATGGATTCTACCCTGTATGTAGCTCCTTATGTGTGTATCTCACACCCTCACAACCTAAAAGTTCCAGGAGGCCAGGACACAAATCTTGTTCACCTTCATATTTTCTGTGGCACCTGATAAAGTGCCATGCCCACAGTAGGTATTCAAAAGCATTAGTTGAGCCCTGGCCTGTTTGGCTCAGTGGTTAGAGCATCGACCAAAGAGTCTCAGGTTCGATTTCGGTCAAGGGCACGTAGCTGGACTGGTTGCAGGTTCCATCAAGTCCTGGCCCTGGTCAGGGTTGTGCAGGAGGCAACCAATCAATGTGTCTCTCTCACATCAGTGTTTCTCTCTCTCCTTCCCATTCTATCTAAAAAAAAATCAATGGAAAAATATCCTTGGGTGAGGATTTTTAAAAAAGTATTAGTTGAATTGAGTGGAACACTGAAAAGAGGCAAATAATGAAGAATCAAGAAAACTACGAGCTTTCAAGAGAGTAAAAATAGTGACTAAATAAACAACCGAGCCAAGACAATTCCTATGATCTAGAAATGAAACAGACCCCTCGCTCAGCTCTGAGAGATAGTCACAGTGGCCGGCAGCATGGGAGTTGTGAGGATAAGACAGGATGGCAGAGGTTGAAAGGATCTTCACTGTGAATAAGGACATTTCTCACGTGACGGTTAGGGAGCAGCAGACAGGTTGCATATAAAGAGGCCAGGCTTTGACTCGGAGGACCTGGGTTAAACCCCAGCACTATCATTTGCCTGCTGTGTGATCGTGAGTACCAAATCTCTCTAAGTCTCGCTTTCTGCAACTAGAAAGTGAGCTTGTCCCAATCCCGGCATTCTTTCATTCATGCATCAAACACTACACTGGCTGTCAGGAAGACAATGTTATGTGATAATGTTCATGACCATCTAGCATGGTATTTATACCCCATTCCTAATTAGGTACACCATAGCTATTCCTGTTTTTTTGTTTTTTTTAATATGTCTTTATTGATTTTTTATTTTTATTGATTTTTTCTTTATTGATTTTAGAGAGAGAGAGGAAGGGAGAGGGAGAGAGATAGAAACATTGATGAGAGAGAACACTGATTGGCCGCCTCCTGCATGCCCCCCACTGGGAATTGGGCCCACAACCTGGGCATGTGCCCTGACTGTGAATCGAACTGGCGACCTCCTGGTTCATGGGTCGACGTTCAACCACTGAGCCACACCAGCCGGGCTTTATTGATTTTTTAGAGAGAGAGGAAAGGAGAGAGGCAGAGATATTGATGTGAAAGAGAAACATTGATCGGCTGCCTCCTGTATGCCCCCCACTGGGGATTGAGCCTACAACCTGGGCATGTGCCCCGACCAGAGATCAAACTGGGACCTCTCAGTCCATGGGACGACGCTCAATCCACTGAGCCACTCCAGCTGGACCTATTACTGTTTTTATCCTGCATGGCACTTCTCACAATCTGTGACCAAATACACACTTGTGGTTTATTACTTTAATTTCTGTCTCCCCAGTAGACTGTAAACTCCAAGGACAGGACCTATGCTGTTCTGTTCAGTACTGGAACAGGGTCCTGTTCACAATCAGTTTTCAATAAATCTTCAATCAATGAGTAGCACAGGTCACTTATGGTGGCTACTTTTCCAGTAATTATAATAATAATGGTAACATTTCTGTTGCTATAGAAATAAAAGCAATTAAATTTATCAAAGGAGAAAAACAGCCAGAAAGGGTACAATCAGGTGAGTAGCCTCTGGCCAACTAGCCATGACATGAAGCTCATGAATCAGCCAAAACAGAATTGGACGCTTGAGGAATTACAGACCACTAAAGGACATCCATCAGCTATTCCAGAGAAAAGCAAGTAGGCAGCCTGGATGGGACCATTGATACTAATGGCAAATTCACTCCACTACTCTTGGGATAAAAAACAAAACCCTGCCCTGGTCGGGCTGTTCAGTTGGTTAGACCATCATCCCATACACTAAAAATGTTGCAGGTTCAATTCTCAGTCAGGTCAATACCTAGGTTGTGGGTTCGAGTCCCTGTCGGGGCACGTACGGGAGGCAACGGATGGATGTTTCTCTCTCACATCAATGTTTCTCTCTCTCTCTCCCTTCATCAATGTTTCTCTCTCTCTCTCCCTTCCTCTCTCTAAAAAACAAATCAATAAAAACATATCCTCGGGTGAGAATTAAAAAAAACAAAACAAACAAAATCCTTCACATGGTCCTGCCAGGCCTGGGTCTCCTGACATTTCTGGCATCTCTGGCTTACTCCCTCACCAGTCCAAGTGTCACAGTGCCTCCTGCTTCAGGGCCTTTGTTCATACTAATCCTCTGCCTGGCACGCTCTTCCTACCTAATCCTGCCCTCCATCCCCATTTCTCTTACTAATGACTCCAGCACATACTTCACATCTCAGCTCAAACATCACCTTCTCAAGGAAGCCACCCGACCCTCCAGTCCAGACCAGGTCCCATAGTAAATATTCTCACAGCTGTTTGGTTTTCCCCTCACAGTCTTTATCACAGCATGGAATTATATTTCATAGTTTGACTACTGTTATTTTTCCCCACTGGGCTATATATTCCCCACCAAGCAGGAGATTCAAAAATACTGTTGAATGAATGAACAAATGATTGAATTCATATATTTATCAACTCATACTGTTGTATGCCAGGCACAGTGGTTTCCATTATAGAGGATTAAAAAAAAAAAATGAAGTTAGCTCGGCTGGTGTGGCTCAGCGGTTGAGCGTCGACCCGTGCACCAAGAAGTCATCAGTTCGATTCCCAGTCAGGGCACATGCCCAGGTTGTGGGTCCGATCTCCAGTGGGGGCCATGCAGGAGGCGGCCAATCAATGTTCTCTCTCATCAATGTTTTTCTCTCTCTCTCTCCCTCTCACTTCTTCTCTCTCTAAATCAATAAAGAAAGAAAAAAATGAAGTTAAAATAATCCTAGCACTCAGAAAAGTTACTATTCAGTAGAGTCTAGAATATGAAAAGAAGGCAACAGTGATAAATATCACAAGGGGCTTTCAAAGAAAACCCAGAGGGAGTCCAAAGCTTCATCGTAAACAACGTGACCTGGACCAGATGACCACTAAACTCCCTCCAACAAAACCACATTTCTCTGATCCTCTGGCCAGAGGAGGTTTAATGGAGCCAAAGATGGTCTGAGATTTTGAGCTGGGTGGTCAGGGGAATAGGGGGGTCTCATTAGCTATAAGGAGGAAGCAGAAGATTAACAGCTGCTCACTGATTATTCCAGGAAGTGATCGCTGCTTCTGATTCCAGGCACCCGTACTTAATTTTCTCTGCCTGAATTATTTTAGAAGAGCTCTCCAGAGCCTGGCTCTAACTCAATCAGCGTCCCTGAGTCTCTGTCACTTAGCTTGTCACTCCCAGATGACCCACTCTTGCTTCAAGTCATTAAGCTTCAGTGACAAACAAGAGATGAATCCAGAATAGGAAAAAAATGAAATAAACTTCAGGTTTGGGTAACATCTGAGAACCTGCTGTATGTCAGGTACCATATTAGAAACAAATACAAGTTTCTGGGTCTAGAATATTCACAGTGTATTTCAACATCTCAGTCATGGCTCAGCTGCCTGCTTCTCCAAGGTGTTGCCCAAGCCAGGCTGTAACATCCCTGAACTTGGTCATATTCTCTTTCTTAAAAGGAGAGTTATAGATGAAAGAGAGTTTTAGGATAAATGTGTGCCTAGTGGAGACTTTATTCTTCCTATACAGTAAAATTTAGAAAGAAAAATTTTGTGTTAAAAAACAATTACCCCTAAATCTATCTACTCCTTACCATCTTGAGAGTCTACTTGCACAAATTTAGTACAAAAGAAAAAATATAAGTTCAAAGAGAAGAACTCACCTCGGCTATACAGGGGGCTGCTGCTGAGGGGGGGTGGGACGACGGGGTTGGGTTTCTGTGCCTTGGGCTGCACGATGATTTGATACCCCTGCATGAGACGCTGGCAGATGAACTCTTCAAACACCTGCTGGGCCGTCATCTGCACACCCTCCTCGTCCCTCCTGAAAAACCAATTGATTGTTCACATGAATATGCTTAGCCCAGGCTAGAGTGACACTCAGGGTCCACAGTCCTATCTCCTATGCTTCAAACCCACAAGCCAGACCTGATAACTATTCTATGGTGGTTCAAAAAACTAACAATTTGTGCTCTGGTGGGTGTGGTTCAGTGGTTAGAGCAATGGCCCACACACCGAAGGGTCGCAGGTTTGATTCCTGGTCAAGGGCACGTACCTGGGTTGAAGGTTCAATTCCCAGCCCTGGAAGGGACACGTGTGTGTCTCTCTCACATCAATGTTTCTCTCTGCCTGTCTGCCTGTCTGCCTGTCTCCCTGTCTCCCTCTCTCCTTCCTTCCCTCTCTCCCTTCCACTCTCTCTAAAAATCAATGGAAAAAAAAAATCCTCAGGTGAGGATAAACAACAACAAAAAAACTAACAATTTGTAAAACAGTTTTGGGAGAAATGATCAGTTCAAGAGGGAAAAAGAAGGCAAGTGCCCGGCCAGTGTAGCTCAGTGGTTGAGCATCGACCCATGCACCAGGAGATCTGGTTCGATTCCTGATTAGGGCATTGTTGGCCGAATCCCCAGTGGGGGGCATGCAGGAGGCGGCCAATCGATGTTCTCCCTCATCGATGTTTCTATCTCTCTCTCCCTCTCCCTTCCTCTCTCTCTAAAATCAATAAAGGAAAAAAAAAAATAGAAGGCAGGTAATTTGATGCCCAAATGGGTAATCTTAGAAAAGAAGATCAGAACAACTGTCATAGAAAACATGAGAAAGGATCAAAGAAGAGAAATGGTTAAAGGAGGTGGGTCACAAGAACTCCAAAGAAAAATGAACAGTTCTTGCATCATAAAATTTCCTAAATACAAGAGGAAATGGGTTTGAAAATTCAATGTTTCAACACACACCTGGCCATACCTGCACTCCCTGCAAACACCTTTCCTCTGACACCAACCTGTCCATGTCCGCTTCCGGGAGGAGGTCGTAACAGCCCTCTGTGTAGTCGTTCTGCAGGCTCTGGCGGTCGGGGAAGTAGTCGGTGGTGAGGGGGAGGCACGCCGGAGTAGTGAGAGACTTCCAGTCCACTCCAACTGTGCAACAGAAGCCTGGCACTACAGGGGGAGCAGACAGTGTCAGAACTGCCTCGTGTAAACGGGGGGATAGGTACGTGTGGTCACCACGGCAAGCGTGGACAGTGGTGAGTAGGGGGAAGAGATGGAGGGGAGGGTGGGGGAAAAAGTTCATGATGAAAGATGATAAAATTTCCAGACATGGGGACGGGGAGGGAGAAAGAGAAAGAGAGAAACAGTTTGTTAGACAATGCAATGCGCGTGCTCATCCAATCCCATCATGCAAATGGGATTCAAAGCTGAAACTTCACATTTTCTGCTGATCGTGAGCTATAAGCTGCAATGCCAAGGAGGTTACTGCAGGGCAGGCAGAGTTACACATCGAAGCAAATCACATTCCAAGAGCAGAAGAGAGCTCAAGCTGGAGCCTCTCCTGAGGACTGCAGAATGGCTGGGTGGAGAAAGGAGGAGAGTTCAGCTGGATTTTGGAGCGAACAGCACATGGTAGCAGAATTTAGGAATACTTTCAGAATTGCAAAAATAAGTCACAGATCCAAAAGTGTAAGAGGAGAAATCAAGGATGTTTGGGAAAGTCATAAGGCCAGAACTTTAAGAGACCGAGTTTAACAACCTAGAAAGGAAAGCTTTGTTCGGTAGAGGGGCCTGACCACATGGGTCTGCCCACAATTGCCTGCTCTTTGGTTAAAGCAGGATTTCTCCTCCTCAGCACTACTGAGATTTTGGACTGGGTAACTCTGTGTTGGCGGTGGGGAGGAGGGGCTTTTCTGTGCATTGTAGGATGTGGAGCAGCATCCACTGACGCTACTCACTAGATGTCAATGGCATCTCCTGACTGTGAAAACCAAAAATGTCCACAGATATTGCCATATGTCCTCTGGGGGACAAAATCATCCCTAGTTGAGAATTAGAGTTAAAGAAATAGGGTGGTTCTTTCTTTAAGTTATTTAAGTAAAGACTACTTTCCAAGTCTCTATACAAGGGAGCAATATGAAACAGAAACACTCCACGTCTCTGCCTCTGAGTCCCAGGTGAGATCCTCAAAAACTTTATCTTTGCACAGTGGCTTTCAGTGTGGTTACCTCCGTTATCTCATCCACTCTCACACTGCCTCCTCAGAGCAGGTGTGGTGTTTTCATCAACCCCTTTAAACAGTTGGCCAACCCAAACCTCCTAGAGGTTATAGGACCAGAGTCCTCTCTGTTCAGGAATCTTTCCACCCTATAGACACACACTAACCAGTGCAACCAAGTCCCACTGAACCCAGAGTTAAAGGACAAGAAGAAGACTTGTGTGCTCGGTCACTGCAGGAAATATGCCCCATGCAGCACCACTGCCTTGAGGAAGATGATTTCACCTGCAACAGGCCTACCTCCATGGTCTACACAGGTCTTGGGGTGATTTTTAGTTTGTTTGCTTGAATTTTATTTTATTGTGGTAAGAACACTTAACATGAGAGCTACCCTCTTAACAATTTTTTAAGTGTACAATACAGTATTATTAACTTAGGCACAATGTTGTACAGCAGATCTCCAGAACTTACTAATCTTGCATAACTGAAACTTCATGTCCATTGATTAGCAACACTCCATTTCCACCTCCTCCCTAAGAGCCTGGCAACCACCATTCCAAATCTTCGATTCTACAAGTCTGACTGCACAAGTCTTGTTAACTCATTAACACTTTAAGAATTCAAAACATAGCACTGGCTGGGTAGCTCAGTTGGTTGGAGCATCATCCCCGATATGCCAAGGTTTCAGGATCCATCCTGGTCGGGGCACATGCGGGAATCAACCAGTGAATGCATGGATGGGTGGAACAAGAAGTCAATGTCTCTGTCGTGTGTGTGTGTGTGTGTGTGTGTGTGTGTGTGTGTGTGTGTCTGTCTGTCACTCCCTTCCTCTCTCTCTCTCTCAAATCAATAAATACATTTTTAAAACAGGAATTCAAAACATCCCTGCTGGTGTAGCTCAGTGGTTGAGTGCTGACCCATGCACCAAGAGGTCGCCGGTTCGATTCCCGGTCAAGGCACATGCCTGGGTTGTGGGCTCGATCCCCAGTGGGGGGCATGCAGGAGGTAGCCAATTGATGTTTTCACTCATCGATGTTTCTATCTCCCTCTCCCTCTCCCTTCCTCTTTCTCTAAAATGAATAAAGAAAAAAAAAATTTTTTTAAGGAATTCAAAACATAGCCCAGAACAGCCTAATTAAACACCCCAATTTCTCTACATGGCAAATGAGGAGGTGAGCTTATTCCTACTTACTGATTAGAACTTGTAGCAGAAGGAAAACACCTGATTGAAGCAACAGTAGGGAAGCCAGAAACAGAAGATAGTTATATCTTATTACCTTCTTAAATTGTTCTGGTCCTCATCAGCTTCCTGACTCTCAGGATTATAAAAACCTTTCAGAAATGTTTTCTGCTGGCACACAGCAAGATACAGAGAATTTAAATGTCTGGTCCAAAATCCCATGGTGAAAAAGGTCCCAATTCTTAGTTTAATGACATTCTTTCACTGGAAAAAGAGTGTGGCCTCTTTTCTAGCTCCAGTATCTTCAGCCCTACCAAGACCGCTGAGGAGGTTCCATTTCAGAACCATTAAATTAACTATGATAAATACATTACTAAATCCAGTGCTGGAGTTGTAGAGAAGAAATAGGCTCATCTATTCATTGCTGGCAGCTTTCTAGAAAATAATTAATTTGCCAACTATACTTTGGGGGATATATTCCAAGGATCTGAACCAAAAGCAAAAATACACCAACTGCACCATGCATTATATCTACATTATATACTATCACAAAAAAAACTAGAAACCACCCAAATGGCCACCCATAAGAAATTATTATTTTGAGCTGTGATATAGTAAGTTTTTTTATATTGCCACTACAAATGACTAATATGAGGGGCTGGAAGAAGTAGTGAAAGGATTATTAAGTTAATCATAATGGGAGAGAAGGACTCAGTGATGTATATCCATTGGCCACAGCTAAGCAAAACAGTCCGTCTATCAGGTGGTAGGACCTTCTTCTGGTCTTTTGCTGTTGTAGATACTTAGATGTTCTCTTAAATACAGCTGACCCTTAAACAACAGGGGTTTGAACTATGTGGGTCCACTTATGTGCAGATTTTTTCAATAAATACTATAAATGTATTTTCCTTATGATTTTCTTAATTACATTTTCTTTTCTCTAGCTTACCTTACTGTAAGACTACAGTATATAATACATATAATACACAAAACATGTTAATTGTCTATGTTCTCAGTAGAGGTTCTGGACAATAGTAGGTATTAGTAGTTAAGTTTGGAGGGAGTTAAAAGTTATATGTGGGCCCTGGCTGGGTAGCTCAGTTGGTTGGAGCATCGTCCTGATGCGCCAAGGTTGTGGGTTTGATCCCCAGTCAGTGCACATGCAGGAGTCAACCAATGAGTGCATGGATGGGTGGAACAACAGATCGATGTTTATCTCTCTCCCTCTCTTTCTCTCAAATCAATAAATACATTTAATTTTTTTTTCTTTGAGTCATATGTGGATTTTCTACACACAGGTCAGTGCCCCTAACCCCCATGTTGTTCAAAGGCCAGCTATAATTACTTGTTCAGCTATTTCAAGAGAAAAGGATGATCAAAACAAATGCAACCCAGTCAAACATTTTCAGCTACAGGTATGTAAATAACGCCAGTTCTTATTACTTCTTTCCAACTTTTCCCCAAAGCCATCATTAAGTAATTTAAGGGCTAACGCCAGCTCTGGACCAGCACAAAAGCCTCAAGAAAATTCTGCTACCCTTCCCATGTTCCTCTGAATCATATTCCAGAACAGGCCATTTGGCCACTTCCTTCTCACTCTCCATCCAAGAGGCTGAAGAGTCTTCCCTCACCACACTGCCTTCTGGTACCCCAGAGCCATGTGGACTTCCAGACCATTCTCTTCCCAAAGAGCTCCCTCCTGCTTCCTCATGCCCAGACCATCCCATACCCCCACCTCCTTTCCACCTTCCCCAGGCAGCCGCCCCCTCTTACTTGGGTCTGGAGAGGTAGAAACACTGTCCTCTAGAAAATCCTTATTCTGGGTCCTAGGATTCATACCTATAAAAAGAGGGAAACCACTTGTTTTAATGAGGCTCATTCTTCAAAAAAAAAAGGGTCTGATCAGTTGTAGTTTTAAAAGCCCAAAACTAGATACTCTGGTTTCTCTTCAGATCGCATAAATCTTTCACCTTTTAAAAGCCCAAAACTAGAGCTAAAAGTAAAAATGTAAACCAAGCACAAAATCTGTGCTGAGGATTTCCAACAGCACAAAAGAATCAATCAAAGAAAAATGATCACTCTGAAATTTGGGAATGAGCCAGAACTACACTCTGAGGTTATCAATGGTATTTTTTGCCCAATGAGACCTTGCAAAGAGCAACTTACCAGTTATATTAAGAAAAGGGAAGCATTTCAAAGTCATTTTAACTAATTAAAGCAATCTTTAGCAAGTATAAAATGACCTATTTAAATTTAGTCGACTCAACAGTCATCTTCTTCCCCAAATCATGGCTTTTTGAAGTAGTGCATCAAAACTCACTAAGAGAGAAAAAACAAACAAACAAGAAACAAACACAATGCTTTTACCTATAACTAGGCTGAAAGAAAAACAGATTCTTTGAAATGCAGCTTATTGAATGAAATGTAATAGAACTCACTTTAAAACACACATGTGAAACATTTAAAAGTCCCTTTCAAAACATATATTTACTAGAAAATTATACTATAAAAAGGACTGGGAAGATCCTAACCAAACTGTCCACAGTGACGATCTCTGAGAAGAAAGCTGGAGGAGGTGGCAGAAGGTAAGTGAGAACTTGTTCTTTTTACTCTAAATACTTTGTGCACTTTGAATCTTTATGACAAGAAAAATATTTGTAAGTCCCTTGTGAAATCTTGGAGAAGACAAACTACATCTGGGAAAAAGCATCTGCAAATCACATATTTGGCAAAGGACTTGTATCCAGAACATATGAAGAACTCTGAAAATTCAAGAGCAAAAAAACAACCTGATGAGAAAATGGGCAAAAGATTTGAACAGACACTTCACCAAAGGACATACAGAGAAGGCAAGTAAGCACATGAAAAGACGTTCAACATCATCAGTCATTAGGGAAGTGACACATTAAAAGGACAGTGAGGTACTTCTACACATCTCTTTGAATGGCTGAAAGGACAGGTCATTCCAAGTGCTGACAAGGGTGAGGAGCAACGGAAACTTGTATCCATCAGTGGCAGGAATACAAAATGGTACTCCACTTTGGAAAACAGTTTTGCAGTTTCTTTAAAAGTTAAGCATATCTTTATCATTTGACCCAGCAATCCCACTTCTAGGAATTTACCAGAGAAATAAAAATTTATGTTCATACAGAAACCCATTATGTAAATGTTTAAAGTGGTTTTATTCATAGTTGCCAAAACCTGGAAACAACCTACATGTTTTTGGGTTAAACAAACTAGTAAGGACACCCATACAATGAAATCCAACTGGGCAATAAAAAGGAATGAACATTACTACTGATGCATCCAACAACTTAGATGAATCTCTAAAGCATTATGCTGAGTGAAAGAAGCCAGACTCAAAAAGGTACATAATTGTATGATTCCATGTGCATAACATGCTGGGAAAGGCAAATTAGAAGGAGACAGAACAGATCTCAATGGTTGCAAGGTGATGGGGGAGGGGTTGAGTACAAAGAGGCAGCACAAAGGAATTTGAGGGATAATGAAAATGTTCTGTTTCTTGATGTGTTTGTAGGTAATTATGACTCCATGAATTTGTCAAATCTCATAGAACTGTACGCGAACAGAGTGAATTTTACTGTATGTAAATTTTAAAATAAATATTGTTTTAAATTTAAAATGATGATGTCACTTGGCCAAAGCAATTTTACAACTTCTTTTTGGAACTACCTTAAGCAGATTTTTAAAAAGTACTAATCATCATAAGAAGAAAATACAATTTGGTAAGTTAGACAAATACAGTGTTTCATTTTATTCAAACCCACACTATGTGGCAGATATGACATAGGTATTATCCCTTTTCCACAGATAAAGAAACCGGGGCTCAGAGAAGTTAACTTACTGAAAAATCACACAGTAAGTAGATGAAATCTTCACTTAGACTCTTCTGCTTAACTCTACAGATGCTCTATTTCCTGACTATCCATCTGGGGCACCAGTTTTCAGCTATTGAAAATGTCATCTGTTCTTTGTCAACAGCCAAAAGCCATTTGGAGCTAAATTTTCTGAAAAGCTAGCTTGGTTGATTACATCCATTTTCACAATAACACAAAGCCTGACCATACAGAAGCAATGAGGTAGATTTTCTTGTTCAGCCTAAGAACCAGTATGAAGGCAATTCCCAAACTGACATTACCAAAACATTAAAATTATTAAAACATACCACACCTCACAGGTTTGGATGCTAAGCTCGATTATTAGATCACCTTTTTCTTTTTTGAAGAAAACCAACCCAGACTTTGTCTATAAGGACTGAAATTCTTACTCTAATAAAGAAACAGTTCAATTTACAACTGCATGAGCAATTGTTTGAGTTCAAAGAGCCAACCAATAAAAGGGTTCTCAGAGCAGCTTTGGCTCCTAGGCCAAGAGCAGACTTGTGCCATTTCTAACAGGTACAAGCACATTTAAGGCCAGTAGGTGCCTTGTATGCTACACACACACACAAACACTTTATTTTAAAGAAGAGCAATGAAAAAAATTTAAAGAAATATTTTAAGGGCTTCTGTGAAGCTTATATGCAGTTTCCTTGTGTTTCAAGCCTCATTCACTGCCTCTCCCACCAGCTCTGCCTCTGAAGCTTATTTTCAGTCAAACAGACTTGCTACTGGCATGTGAAGAGCCCCAACAACCTGAGAGGATGGAGGTGACCTCCTGGTCAGTCAGCTCTGCTACAACCCGATATTTGGGGATGAATCTGTCAAAGTTCAAAGACAGGCACAACTTGGGAAGCCAATGCTGAGAAGAGTCATCTCAGTTCTGTCTCATCTGACATCTGTTCAGAGTCAAGAAGTCTAAATGTAGTCTCTGGTTCTTAACCTCAGGCCAGAAAGGGTGAGGCCTTTGGGGCTGGTTCCAGGGGAAATCTACAAGCCTGTGCCTGGGGCCAGTCACTTCTTCTCTCTGGGCGACACAGACTGTGCTTAACCCAACCTGCTTGGATGAGTGAGTCTGAGGCCCTTTCTTCTGGTTTTCAGTGTGCCGTGACTTACTTTTTACTTTAACTGTCAGGCCAAATCTGCCACATGGACCTCATGCTCAACATAGACACCAGCTTGCAGATTCTGGGTCCCAATATCAAAGAGAAAGAAAACTTGGCATCACTTATTTTCTTTTTCAAAATTATCTACAGCACTTACACCCAATGAAGGGAATGATGCTGACTAACAAGTCACAAACGGGTGCCCAGTTAAAGAAACAGAGGGACAAAAAATATCTGCTCAGTTCCAACTACTTGGTCCCTGCTGGGCCGCCTGTGAAAAATAAGTGAATAGTCCAGGTGCCAGGCTCCAGCCAACAATGCTCAAAATGAAATTCAACGGGGCCAGGAGGGAAACCCACAGAGGCACCACTCCTGTGAATCATGACTCACACATGAGTTAAGTCCAAATACAGGAGAAAATCTGAGTCATGCTTGAGTGCCTGCAGATGGTGCAAACTGTCAAGCCTAGAAGGTGAAGGTGAGGCCACAGATGAGGTCTTCTATTTTCTAATGAATGAAAAGTTAACTAGTTGTTTGTTTAGACCCACCGTGTCCCAAAACAAGAATCCAATGTGACATTTTGTCCTTAAAGAACCCGATCTACTTTTGATCGTTACAACTTTGCAAGGCAGGTAGGCAGGCGAAGATCTTTATGCCCATTATACAGATGAAGAACCTGAGGCTTAGCAAAGGCTGAAGGCTAAACTCCAAAGGCCAGGAGGAGTAGGGCTGGGCACTCAGTTCTGGTCATTTGCATCATAGCACGCTCCCTCGTCTACCATACCAAAACGCAGGCCACATGTTCAAGCCACAAGGTATCATTGGAATCACTCACAGTCCAGCTCCCCACAAGAGGGCTTTACTTCCATGATTGTCACCCCACATGAAACTGCTTCAAATAGAATCCCAAACCAGAGCTCCTTGAGGTAAGAAGAATCAGTGTCCTAATCATTTGGTTCTTCTCAGGCCTTAGCACAGGGCCTGGAGTTCAAGAAACATTTTTGGAATAGGTAAGAGTTTGGTGGGTATGAAGAAAGCAAACCATATTCTATGAGGACTGAGGATAGCTTAAAAGGAGTCAATTCCAAACCAAGCAAGGCAGAAAAAGACTGTCCAATGCTTTAAGAAAAGAAATCCAGTTAATTGTTCCAGAATGAATGCTGACGGTTATAAGAGAAAACATTCTTCAGTAGAGAGAAAGCTAATCTCAGAAGGCTTTTAGTATTCATTCAACTACCTGATATGTGCCAGGAGCTGTTTTAAAGCATGGAGATACAACCATAAACAACAAAACAAAGAAAGATCTACTATACCAGGTGGTACTATGGAGAAATATTAGGCAGGGAAGATGGGTAGAACTGCCAGGGAAGAGAGTGGTGGTTCAAGTAAGACCTGAAGGAAGAGAGCAGCTCTGGATACGGTGGTCATATAATTTATCATCCAATCCAGAACACTTTTCAAAATGAAAGGGGACACTATTAATAATGATATAGGACAATGAATTCAAATGAAGATCATCCTGGGCAAACTCAGACATGTGGGCCTCCGCCATGAAGATCTCTGGTATAAGGGCATAGCAGAGGACAGAGCAAGAGAAAAGACCTGAGGATCAGAGTGTGCCTGATACATCTGGGGGACCACTAAAGTGAGGTGAGAGGAGCAAGGGCCCCATGGCACAGGGGGCTCTTTAGCTTTTACTCCGAGAACACTGGGAAGCCCTCGGAGGGTTTTGTGCAGATAAGTTTCACAATCTGATTTCTACTTTTGGAGGGTCATTCTGAATTGCTGTGCTGAAAATAAACTATATGGAAAGGCAGTTAGCAGGCTACTGAGATAATTCAGGCGAAAGATGATGGATGGTATGTTGGACTGAGCTAGGACTGATAGAGGTGATGATATCTGGTAAGATTCTAGATATATCCAGATGGTAAATCCGACATTAATTGGTTATTGCACATGGTAATGTAGAATGATTTTTATCTAATTTCTTCCTGTGGCTAGCTAACATAATTCGTCAGGAAGCACAAAATCAAAGATGAGAGTTCAGTTCCCATGGGAGGCTAATGCTATATAGACCACCTCCTGATGAACCCTGACCCCTCTGAAAACACATGCTACTGGTCATTAAGGGACTGGGCAAGAGTAAGGATGCCTCTATTTAACTATATTACCCTGACTAGAAAAAGAACCCAAGGTTCCCACACCTTCTCTAAGAAGCTAAACATTCTAGGACATATTTTATGTAATTGAATAGTCTCAGACCAACTAGAATAATTTTGTGGGTCATTCAGATGCTCCTCACATGTGGCAGCTTGGTCTTGGAAGTGTAAGTTTACTTGTCAATAAATGTGCTAAACAATGTGGGGATGGATACAGATAAGCTCTTTCAATCTGGTGGAGAGACAAGGGTGGAAACAGAGGGATCAGGATGTGCCAAGCACTACAATCTGGTTATGCATGTGAAGCTCTGTGGAAACATGGCTAACATCTCCAGGGAAGGCATGGGAAGGAGACAGAAGCACCAGAGAGGGCTTCAAAGAAGAGATATTGTTGGAGCTGATTTATAAAGACTAAGCCAACATTTCCCAGGCAGAATCAGGGGCTGAGAGAGAGAAAAAGCATATTCCATACAGAGAGACTAGGCTATGCAAAGAAATAAGAGGACAGGCCAGCCAGTGTGGCTCAGTGGATTGAGTGTCATCCCGTGGACTGAGAGGTCCCGGTTCGATTCCCGGTCAAGGGCACATGCCCAGGTTGCGAGCTCAATCCCCAGCAGGGGGCGTGCAGGAGGCAGTCAATTGATGTCGCTCTCTCACATCAATGTTTCTATCTCTCTTTCCCTTCTTCTCTCTCTAAAAAAATCAATAAAAAAATATTTTTGAAAGAAAAGAAAAGAAATAAGAGGACAAAGTACCACACTGTTCCCCTCTGGGCCTCTCCTAACTGTTTATGTGGAGGTGGGTTTGCCCTCACCCCACACAACTGAAAGTTCTTTGGGAGCAGAGATCATTCCTACTCTGGCCCTGGTACTGCCCTAAATGCCAAGCTCCTAAGCTGCCCTCAATCACGACTCACTGACAGACCAATGATAAATGTGGCTTGACCAGCATGTTCCTGGCTAAAAATGTAATGTGCAGCCCATTTATAATTCCATGCATTATAAAGCACTGCTTCAAAATAGGTCACCCAAAATTGTGGCTGAAATGATCCCAAAATAGACGTGGCCCTTCTTTTCTAGTCCCCATGTCATTTCTAGATGTGAGCCTGCTCTGAGCATCCCAACTCTGTTACCCTTTGGATTGGTTACCTGCACCACTGTTGCTAAGCAGGCTGACAGAAAGCTCTTCTGTTCCACTGAAGTTCAAGAAGGACATGCCATCACCAGGTTGGCGGGACGAGCTGTGCCTGCAGAGAACAGAGCCCAGCCACCTGGCTTAATGCAGATCATCACTTCTTTGATCCTGCTCACCCTGTATACCGGGGGTTTTCATCAAAAACAGGCCTGCCCTGGCCGGTTTGGCTCAGTAGTTAGAGCGTCGGCCTGCGGACCAGAGAGTCCCAGGTTCGGTTCCCGCTAAGGGCACGTACCTCAGTTGCGGTTCGTCCCCGGCTCTGGTTGGGTCATGCAGGAGGCAACCAGTCAACATGTCTCTCTTGCATCGATGTTTCTCTCTCTCTCTTCCCCCTCTCTCCCTCCCGCTCTGTCTGAAGATAACTGCAAAAATGTCCTCGGGTGAGGATAAAAACAAACAAACAAACAAAAAACAGGCATGAATATTCAGCCACACAGGCTGGCAACCACTGGGATCCATATCACAGGCTACCAGGGTGAGGCGCTTGGTTTACCAGCTCTGGCCTCCTGTGACCAGCTCCTCCTGCCCTGGCACCTCAGCTGCCATTGCCACGCTAGACTCCCTGCCCTCTGTCCTAAGCCTCCCCCTGCTAACACCAACAGGAGGATGTGGGGTGCTTGAACAGAGGTACCAAGTTAATCTGGTAAAGATGGTCACGTCCAGTCTGTATCCCTCATCCATCCCATGGGATGTCGAGGTGAGTGAAAAGGGGGTCAAACATTACTCTTTGAAAAGTGTTTCCTAAAGCATCACAGTGAGTCCAGGTGTAACCTGGGCTCATGCTTGTCAAGGTTTAAATGACTTTCTTCCTGTACTGAGTTTCTTTGGATGCCTGTAACGCATTCAGAATTCTGGTTCAAAAGAGTTATTTTTAAAAACATAGGCCTTGATTTTCATTGCTTTTAGCATTAACTTATTCTAAACTCAACAGTGAAATTTCTCAATGACCAAAATGACAAAAGTCATAGAAAGACTGCCTAAAACACACAGCATGAATCACCAAACTCAGCACCCATTTCACCCTTGACCGAAGATTAGAAGAAATTCATGTTTGAGGTTTACAAAGTGTGCTTTGAATTACACCTAAAGCTACAGCAGGGCCTAGGTAACATTTCTGGCAAAAATGTCAGGCTGTTTGCTTTGCACTTGGCCCACTGAAGGGAATGATGCTGACTGACAAAGGAAGACCCTGATCTCACACTATCTCTTCAAATCTTATAAACATAACATTTTGTCAGTGGTCTGTTCTGCACACTGTCTTGGATGCTGAAGAGTGTTCTCAAGGTACCATCCGGAGCCCTGTGCACATTCTCACCTTCCGGCAGCTTCATGATATGCTAACTCCAGCAGCTCTGCAGAGGAGTGAGTTGCGTCCCTCTGCCCGCTGCCCTGCAGCTCCGCCATATTCTGTCGGGTCTGGTGATGGATCTGGATGGCCTCTCCGGATGGTCCTACCCAGACAAAGATCCACTGAGCAGCATTCCCACCTGACAGCTAGTGTTGTGCACTTAGCTTCAATCTTCCTCCTTTCTGACTGCTGGATATGGGTGTTGGAGACATTGAAAGAGTAGGCTACAGGCCACACACACAGAGGAACATTATGCACGTGACACTCTGGCTCCCACAAAAGACATCTCTTCAGAGCCAAACTCATCCTCCTGTGTGGCCTCATGTTTGTCATCCTGTTCAGCCTAAGACTATTTAAAAGCCTCTTTCTTATGCATGTCAACAGAGGCACCATAGAGAAATATGGAAGTACAGGAGGCAATGGCCCTTCCCAGGAAGGTTAACACAAACTAAATGAAAAGGAACACACAACTGAAACACCAATGACTCTGTTGATATATAAGATAGCAACAACTGTGACTCGAAGTAGCAGAGGACACATGAGTGCAAAGAAGACGAGTAGGAGATGATTAGAATTAGTCAAGTCTACTAAAAAGTGCTTCCTAGAGAAAGAGACATTTCAGAGTGTTAAACAAAGTTAGCAGGGGCTGAAGGAGAGGATACCTGGGTAGAAGAAATGATCTGTGTGAAACCCCAAGCACGGAAGAGGGAAGACAAGTGCAGGAGACTGCCAGATGGGCTTGGGAAAGAAAACCTCTGAGGATGGCTTGAGGAGATAGAGTGCTGGGGAGCCCGGCAAAGGAGGGCCTGAGCGATTAGAGGCCCAGGTGGGCAGGATGATGGAGTTTTGAAGAATATCATTTTAGTGAAGGATTACATGTTGGGTGTCTGGAGGAAAAGCACAGAAGCAAGAAGAGCAGAGATTCACAAAAGAAACACCAATAATTGTCCTAGGAGAACCTGAAGGGAACCAGTGGGGATGACAATGAGAAGAAAGAAACACCAGGAAGAAACAAATCATGTGATTGATTATGACAGCGATAAGGAGGGCAAAAAGGGGTTTAAGAATGACCCCCAATTACAGCTGAAAGAACCAGATTCATTGCTCACTTATTTAATGTTTAACACTAAAGCAAGTAAAAAAAAAAAATAAATAATAATAATAATAATAACAATAACTAGACATTTCTAGGCAGTCAGCAGGAGGGCATCCATGAAAAAACCTGGAGTTTAATGCACCTATCCCTTCCCAGCCCAGTAAGAGCCCATTAAGCCAAAGTTTAATTTTAGCCACAGCTTTATAAACCTTACTGTCATCTTTAGGACAGGATACAAATCAAACAGGACAGATTAGGAAAAACTGAATTTGGAGGAAAAAAAATTTCTTTTTTCAGTTGTCAGAGATCCCTGAGAGAAAACAAAGGAATATAACTGTGTAACTAAAACAGTAATATCAATATCCAGAGAGATCTAGGAGAGGAAGGAATGAATGAGAATGAGGGGTATTAGTCTTAGGAAAGAAAGCAGGTGGCAAAGCACAGTCTCTTTGAAATTACAAAAACAGAAGCCCTCAGGTTGATACAGCTAATTACAGTCACAAAGCCCATTCCCAAGTGTACCTCAGAATCTTCACAAGAACCCCTACAGTAGGCAAAATGGGCATGGTTATCCCCATCTTAGAGATGGGGCACCAGAGGTGCAGAGAAGTTTGGATACTTGACTGTGGCCACACGTGTGATTAGTGCTGAGGACCAGGACTAGGTGCTCAGTCCAGGGCTCTTTCCTGAGCCACCTACTTACCCACAGGAAAGGTGTGCATCCAGCGCCTTCTGTTGGACGTGAGCTTCATGGGCATTCGTGAGGGGGCAAAGGGGTTGATCAGCGCCCGCTGGGGTGTGTATCCCCCAGGTCGAACATGTAGCATGGATTCTGCGCTGCCTACGTGGAACCGCCCTGGCGCGCTGGAGTCTCGCTGCGGTGGCTCCATCATGTTCTCCAGGACATCTGCCAGTTATCGTAGAGTTGAGACACAGACAGCATCGAGCCACAGTGAAACCAGAGCTAGGCAGACCGATCTGCCAAGGCTAACAAGAATCTTGGACATCATACATGTTAAGCAGTGAGGAAAATGAGTAAAATCACCAAACCATAAAGAAATAAAATATTGGGTTTGTTTACTTTTTAAATACTTAGTTTTGGTCCCCAGATTACTGGTCCAATGAAGCCATACCAAAACTTGATGGGGTGGACCACACATCACCTAGAGACCCTGGACTTGAAGCTGGTTATAAGTAAACGGTAGGACTTAAATTGCCTCCATTGGAGATGGGGTGGGTATATTCTGTATGTGGGAGGAACAATTAAAATCCATATTTGGCCCAGCTGGTGTGGCTCGGTGGTTGAGCATCAACCCATGCACCAGGAGGTCACCAGTTCAATTCCTGGTCAGGGCACATGCCCAGGTTGTGGGCCCAATGCCCAGTGGGGGGCATGCAGGAGGCAACCAATCAATGTTCCCTCTCCCTTCCTCTCTCTCTAAAATCAATAAAGAAAAATTATTTTTTTAAAAATACATATGTGGTGACCAGAGGGCAGACCCTGGCAGAGACAGTTGATGTGTTTGCTAAACCTGTTTGATTTTCCTCTTAGGCACACAACAGGATTCTAGTTTCCAGCCCCTTTGCACTGGGGCCAAATAACTTAGCCAACTTCCAGCCAATAGAACACAGGTAGAAGTGACATGCTCCAATTGAAGAGCTGGACCACAAGTAACAAATAACTCCACACATGATCTCCATTCTCTTTTCCCTGCTGTGGCAACTTTGTAGACCAGTGTTGATGATCATAGCATCCCAGGATGAAAGGAGTCTGGGGCCCTGAATGACTGGGTGGATCAGAAACCCCTCCCATTGACTCAGTGGCTTCGAACATAAGTAAGCAATCAAATGTTACTGTGCTTAAAAATATATTCTTGGGAGAAAAGAATGAAGAAATGGAAGCATCCAGCCTTAACCAGGCAAGAAGGTGACATGATATTTAGACTCAACCTGTCCTGTTCAATGACAGGCAGGTGCCTATTATGGAGGTGGAGGCATCATGCTAAATACCCCGAGCAGATAAAAGAGCTGAGACCCACAACCAACTCTTATGTTCACTAAGCAACCACCCAGGTTAGAAAGTGGGTCCAGCAGATGCAAAATCCATGGCATCAAGGGTTCTGTCTTGTCCACCATTATCAACCCAATAAGAGCCTAGGATAGAGTAATATTTAATTCCTCAAGCCAGTGTACATGCAAGAAGAGAACATTCAGATCTCCATGAAAGCTATATTTTTTCATTGTAAATTAATGAGTCGATGCTCTGGTTTCCAAAATAAACAATAATATGGTCCAGCTAGTTATGGAAATAAAAGGAGAAAACCCAATTAAAAAAAAAAATGAGTACATACTTCGAAAAGGTTGAGAAACAGGACTAAGGATAAAGTGGGTAAAAAATATGTGTAGAAGAGGTCCTGGCTGGGTAGCTCAGTTGGTTAGAGCATCATCCCAATACGCAAAGGTTGTGGGTTCAATCTCTGGTCAGGGCACATATAAGAAGCAACCAATGAATACACAAATAAGTGGAACAACAAATCAATGTTTCTCTCTCTAAAATTAGTAAGTAAATAAATAAAATTTTAAAATATGTACAGAAGAAAGGAGAAGTGTTTCCTATGTTACATTGAGTGGGTAGATGGGTGAGAATCCCTAAATATAACAGAGAAACAGGAAACTAAGGGCCTATGGATGTATTGCCTTACAATATTCCAGTGAAATGCTTTTTGGCTTCTCTAATAAACTCCCAAATATCACTAAAGGATGTTAAAATCAATTCTAGTATTCAGATCACTTTGAAGAAAACTGTTTTCAAGGCTACTTGGATTAAAACCAGCATTATTTCCTCAGAGGGGATCTGGCTTTAGAATAACAAAGGTTTTTAAAGGACTAACATTTAGTTTAATTTAGCTTTTGCAACAGACCCGTATAAGAATATTTTCAGCAAAATGGGAGTCACTGTCATATAAACTTAGAAATTTCCAGAAGGTGGGAAAAAGCTAACCTAGAAATTTTCAAATGTATTAAAATTCTTTTGAATACTAACTCTAATTAATTATCTAAGTTATGTAATTAAAAAACAAACCAAACAAAAACATTTTCCTCAGCAGTGAAAAATCTTCCTAAGCCCTTGGCTCAGTATGTATGGTGCTAATGGATGAAAATGCCCTGCTCCTCTGTCCTGAGGCCACACCAGTGGCTTCCCCTTCAATATGCTGGGTCATGGAAAACACTCCTCACCCTTTAGGAAATCCTCCAGGGCAACAGGAGACAGTTGTGTATATACAACATTTCCAAGTCAGTGATCAAGTCAAGAGGGCTATGCTTCCCTTTACATAACCTTCTTAAAATAACAAAATTATGGAGAAGGAGAATAATTAGTGGGAGGGTGTAGCTATAAAGGGGTAGCATGAAGGAGGCTTGCGGTGATAATTCTGGATTTTAAATGTAGTGCTGGTTACAGAAACCTTCATGTGATAAAACTGCACACACACACACACACACACACACACACACACACACACACAAATGGCTGCATATAAAACTGGTGAAATCTGAATAATCTCTGGATTACACCAATGTCATTTTCCTGGTTTTAATATTACAGTCTAGTCATGTGGGATGTCACCACTGAGGAAAATGAGTGAAAAGTGCACAGGAACTCCCTGTATATTTTTTTTATGATTTCCCATGTATCCATAATTATTTCAAAATAAAATGTTTAAAAAGCCAGGAGGGACCTGTACACTCTAGTTGTTGGTTCTGCTGAATGGGAAAAATAAGATACAGGAAAGGCAGCACCTGTCTTCCTTAGGGCAAGCGAGGGTAACAGGTAACTACAAGGAGAAATCTTAAAGTGGAATATAGGATAGAGGCTGTTTTAAGTATGGCACAAATGGAAATAATAAGGAAATAAGCAAACATCTTTGACCCTAGGTCTAAGAAAAGCTCTAGGCCTAAGAAAAGCTCTACTTTAACATATGGAAATGTAGGAAGTTACAGGGACAGGGGAAGAAAGGGTAGAGACAAAATTAATATAATACACACATACATACAGCTCAGATGATTTGTACTCATTGCACTGCATGGAAATAATTAAAATGTGGGACTTACACCCCACACCTGGCCACAACCCCCATCCCTTACTACAGGAAGGAAGCTGTGTCCCAGCTCTCTGACCTCGAGTGCTGGTGTAGCCCAAGGAACTGCTGACTTCATACTGGTGCAGGTGGGGGAGTGGGATCATGAGGATGTTGGCGCTCCGGCCCAGAGAGCTGTCATCAGAAGCCTGGCTCCTCACTTCCTCAGTGGGTAGCGCACGGTTGGGCATGGAAGGGCTAGATGACACGTCACAGGAGCTGGCACTCTTTCGATTGTGACTCTCCTGCTCTCGCACAGACCTGGCCCAAGAGAGACAAATTACCACCAAGTAAGGGATGCTGCCCCACCTAGATTAAAACACCAAAAACTGTCACCAGCCCAAGCTACTTGGAAACCAATAACAACAATCCCCAATGAGATCTATGAGCAGACATAATATAGGAGGTACTTTGCCCAGAGCAGCTTATAAGAAAGGAGATAAATGACGGACAGTTCTCAAATGGCCAAAGTCCTGGGATCCCAGCCGTAAAGAAGTAATTGCTCTGGTCTGACCCCACCAATCAATCTCGTATCACCGAAAATGGGGTAACCAGATGGGACATGACATGATGCCACCTGAGGAGTCTTGTTGCACCAAAAACTGAGCCTGAGGCTAATCAAGCCTCTGGAGATAATTGCCAGCTTACAGAGAATTTAGAGACCAGAGGACGAGTTAAACTTCATGGACTAGCCATCAGAGGATAGTAAGGAATTAATGTTATTTGGTCACCAATGATAAGGTACTATTTTGGGGTATTTTTTTTGGTTCTTACTTGTTAGCAACATATACTGAAATATTTACAGGTGAAAAAAAATTGAACGCCTAGGATTTGTTTTAGAATATTCAAGCACATTTAAAATGCAGGGGAAAGCGACGAAACAAGGCTAAAAATGTGCTGACCAACTGTCCATTACACGCATCTCTTTCTTTGCACATTTGAATATTTCCTTAATAAAAGTTTAAAAACAGTACACCCTGATTAAAACATAAAACTCCCTAAGGGGGAAACCTCTGGAAGCAGTAGGAAGAAGGATCAGAAGGGGAGGTGCCCGATGGGGGAAAAATCCCGAAATGAGAGTCAGTAGCCACGGACAGGGCTGCCCCTCTGGCATCAGAGCTGTTCCCTTTCTGCCCCGAAGGATTTTGTTTTCAGTAAGAGCCTAAACAAAGCCTGAAAACAGATCCCAAGGGCTGACTACACATTCATTATTTCAACAGTAAATATCTGAGCACAGTATATGCTCAAACCTACACTACGGACAAATCACTGATTAAGACAAAGTCCGGGCCCTCAAGGAACACACAACCTGGGTGTCTGAAACACCATGTCCTGGCATCTTTGATTAGAAAAAAGGAAACCAAGGATCTTGGACTGGGAAAGCATTTTCAGATAAGCACAACTGAGCCCCTGAGCAGAGTCTATGTGTACAGGAGCTTCTGTTAATAGCTCTTACTTAAAGCCCAAACATTCTTAGGCTGAGACATTAGGATGGGATGAGGGAAAAGGACAGAAAACAATCATGTGACCATTGCAAGTTCATTTGTCACAATGTGAAGAGACAGAATATTGTTAAAATCAGTTGTGCTTAAAGTTGCATACTTAAGAAATCTGGTAAATTTGGTGAAGTAGGAAAAAAATCAGCTAGATCTCTGTTTCACACATTAATAATCAACTTCTATATAATGAACTAAGCCTAAAACCAAGACTATGAAGTATTGGAAGAAAGTGGTACTAGACTTACCAGGGGGATCACTTTGTAAGTTACATAAATGTCTAACCACTATGCTGTACACCTGAAACTAATAATATTGAACGTCAACTGTAATTGAACATTTTAAAACAAATTGTTAAGTATGAGGAGAAAATATAAAACACATATTTCTAACCTTGAATATAGAATGAATACATTGGTAGATCTGACTACATCTCAATTACTATATGACCAACACACCATGGAGCAAATTTAAAAGGCAGGAATAAAAGACGGGAAAAAAATATCTTTCCTTTTGGAATAATAAACCTAAAATAAACTCTGGGCCCTAGGACCTAAGCGGCAGCAAAGTGAGAATAAGTATCCAGATTTGTGAATTGCTTCTCTTGGCTAGAAAAAACAGAAGAAAGCTCTCCTTATTTGGGGAAAATACTTCATAACAAACAGAGCTAACAAAATGGCTGATCCAGAGAACCTGAAAACAAAATCTCTAACGCTCTATATGGTGTGGTTTCTCTTTGCCTAATTTTAATTTAAAACATTTTCAAGACTGTTCTCATAAATGTCCCTGCTGGGCCTCCCATTTTCCTAAGCAATTTTTATATCCACCCCCAAGTGACTCTGGCAGAAAACCTGCACGTGGCGAGACGCTGAGCCCGGGATGGGCCTGGCAGCCTGAACACTTGAGCGTCGTAGGCATCATAATCTACTTGGATGGGAAGGGCATTCTCCGATTCTTTTGGAGTCCCAAGAGCTGAAATACACAAATATGAATTGTCGTCAAAACACATTTCAACCAGATGCCTTCACAGGGTCTTCACCAAAATCTGCAAGGCACAGGTGATCATCACCATCATCTCCCCCTGGGAAAAAAAAAGGGATAATAGCCCATTCATCAGGTTGTTGAGATCAATGACTTATATGTCAAAGAATGTAGAAAGAGTACAGCACTAAGTAAAGGCAAGGTGATGGCAGTATCTCATTCTTCTGTGATCCCACTTTTAAAATATCATCTTAGTATGAATGTTTAGTACTTTGAAACTTTCTACCTGACCCCTACAATTGACCTATGGAAAAGAAAACTGAAGTTTTATTATCATCCATTTTGTAGCTGACAGGACAAAAATATACAAGTTGGTTAAGCAACTTTCCAAAGGTCACACAAGGGGAACTCAGTTCTCCCAACTTGGCTGTGAACTTTTATGTGACCTCACATAATCTTGTTCCCACGGGCTAGCTGACTCTTATTAAAAGAGATGAAAGGAGAAAAATACTCACACGTATCACGGCCATTTTTCGCTTTCTCAGTGGCAGACTGTAAAGTTAAATAG
The DNA here is from genome assembly GCA_030848825.1 of Tadarida brasiliensis. NCBI lineage: Eukaryota > Metazoa > Chordata > Mammalia > Chiroptera > Molossidae > Tadarida > Tadarida brasiliensis. The sequence continues at coordinate 18,544,706 of CM061277.1, read as the reverse complement.
AGAATTAATCACTCGCTTCTCTGCTAGAATAGAACTTATCACAAGAAACAGTATGTAGGTGGCCGCTCCCCAGGGCACAGACCATGTCTTACTCCTCACTGTAACTGATGGAAAGGCAGGAGCTAACACCAGAGACCTACCTACCATAGTGTCAAGCCCTGCCTGGTCCTTTACTTCCTACCTCACATCTTGTTCACTCTCACAACTCTATTCAGTGGGGGCGTGGACCCCAATTCACAGGTGAGGATATTTAATTCTAGAAAGAATAAGGGACTTGTTCAAAGTCATATAATTAGCAGGTGGCAGAACCAAAATCTAAGATCAGCTCTTCAGACTCTTGGCCAACCCACTGGTGTATTTGTCCTATCATGACTAGGTTCTACCTGACGCCAAACCCTGCACACTTCCCCCTTCACCATGGCCTTCTCACCTGTCTGCCTACACCCAAAAGAGCTGAGTGCCAGTAGATTGCCCAATTTGCCGAAATGGAGTACAAAGGTAGCGGAGAAAGCTAAAAGAACTATCACTTTTTAAAAAATAAACCTTTTGAAGGACACTTAAACCTTCCACAACAATACTCTTTCTTTCTTCTTTAAAATGATCATGTTGCAGAGAAGTTCCTCCATGTTCCCCTTTGCTGAGAATGATTGTGGTGAAGGCATAAAACCTCAGAAGGCAGGAGAAGAACCTTTCTCCTAGCACCTCTCTATTAGACATGACCTATTTTAGGAGTTTTCATATCTCCAATTAATATTTTCCCTATTAGAAGCATAAGATTAACCACCTCCTCCAAAAAAAGGGGGAGGAAGAACTGGCCCTGACACTACTAATGTAACAGAGTCAAACGGGGCAACTTTCAGAAAACAGGCAGATAGATGAGAGCACCCAAATGTGCAGCCTCCGTATGTAACAGCCTGTTTTTCTCTTCACATTACATTGAAAAGGCTTCTTCAGATTCTTAAGAGTGGCATTTTTATTGGCTGCAAATATATTCCATCGAGTGGCTATTTCATGGTTTATTTAGCCATTTCCCTATTATTTTCAACTTGTCACTATTATGAATAACACTAGACCAAGATCTATTCAGATTCAATAGCCTCAATTATTTCCTTAGACCACATGGCCAAAAGTGAAATGATGTGGTCAAACGGCATGATCATTTTGCACTATTCTTGATACACATGACTGAACTGCTTTTCATAAGAATCAGACACCAACCAAATACTCAAGCACCAATTTCACAGATGTTTTGGTATAATTATTAATACGTTTAAACCTATTTGGTAAGCAAAGAAAATAAATCCCCACTCTTGTTTGGATTTGTTTTTTTTTAATGACCTGATGTGATCTTTTTTTATTTTAAGTTTCTTTTCCCATTAATTTTTTTAGAGAGAGTGAAAGGGAGGGAGGGAGAGAAAGAGAGAGAGAGAGCCCTTGACCAGGAATCAAACCCGTGACCATTCAGTGCACCGCTGACACTCTATCCACTGAGCCACACCAGCCAGGGCTAAGATGTGATCTTTTTATCATATTTCCCCTTTGTTGCAACATGTGGCTATGTCTTTGTCCCTCTCAGTATCTGACAGGTCTCAGTGTGTGAATAAACCAGTCACACCATAATAAATATAGTTCTTTTATTATTGAAGAACTAAAAATAGTTCTTTGTCATACTTTTACCAAAAATAATTCTTACATATGAGGGGTTTACCTTGTTTTTTATTTACTTGACGTGGAAAATTGTAAAGTTCTAAAACAATTTCTTTCTTTCTTTCTTTTTTTTTTTTTTTTATCCTCACCCGAGGACATTTTTGCATTTATCTTCAGATAGAGCAGGAGGGAGAGAGGAAGGAAGAGAGAGAGAGAAACATCGACGTGATAGAGATACGTCGAGTGGTTGCCACCCACACAACCCCAACCGGGGCCGGGGACAAACTGCAACTAAGGTACGTGCCCTTAGCGGGAACTAAACCCGGGACTCTCTGGTCCGCAGGCCAACGCTCTAACCGCTGAGCCAAACTGGCCAGGGCCTAAAACAATTTTTCTCTCTTTTTTTTTATCCTCACTCGAGGACATTTTTTCATTTTTTGTCCAGATAGAGTGGGAGGGAGAGAGAGGAAGAGAGAGAGAGAGAAACATTGATGTGAAAGGGACACATCGAGTGGCTGCCACCCGCACGACCAACCAGGGCCGGGGACAAACTGCAACCGAAGTACATGCCCTTAGCGGGAACCGAACCCGGGTCTCTCTGGACCGCAGGCTGACGCTCCAACCGCTGAGCCAAACCGGCCAGGGCCCTAAAACAATTTCTTAAACTCAGTTATTACCTTGGGGGAAAGGGAGTATCTCAGGACCAAAATAACCACATGAGTGTATGACAGTCCCTGAAGGTTCTGCTGGTTGGTGACACCTACCTTCTTTCCGGCCAGTTTTATCCGTGGGGTGAAACTGTTACAAAAGAGCTGGCTTTTGGAAGTGTAGAAACTGTAAAAGAAACAAACAGGGTCATTAATCTAAACACTTTTTTTTAAAAAACCTCAAGACACGGTTGAAATCCCAGCCACGGATCAGCCCTCTCATGAAAGCCTTTGTCTCAAGTCTAACTTCTTTTGTAATGCCTTTGTCTTCCCAAGCCTAATTTCTTTTGTAATTCCTATAAAACATTAATTATGTTTTAAATTGTGTTCTATCCCCCCCCCAATAAATTGTTTTGCCCTAGTTCTGATTTCTAAGTGGATTAGAACCTCCTTATGGCAGATAAATCTATTTACACCATAATACTTCTTCACCTAGATCTACTTGACATGACGCTGGGCCCAAGGGAGGTCTTTATTACTCCTTGGCTGATCAGCACTTAATGAGCAAGAATAACCCAGGCAAGAAAATAAAAAAGGTGGCCCTCAAGAAAAGATGGCAGGAACCATGAAGTCTCAATCCCTCTGAAAATCATATTGTAATGCAGTCATGTCAGGCACACAAGAAAACTGGAGACCCAGCCTTGCTCTGAGTTGAATGAATAAGTGAATAAAGGCTGTGCAGCCTTTTCTATTCCTTAGGCATCTCTGTGTGTTCTTCTTTTTTAATTAATTAAATCTATTTATTTTTGTTACAGATGTTTCTCCCTCCCCCATTGACACCCTCCTCCCGCCCCACTCCCATGTTTTTTTAAAATGTACAGTTAACTTGTGATAACAGTGTTATGAATATTGACCAATCCCCATCTTGTACCATAACTCTGATCATAAACAAACAAACAAACAAAAAAGGCAGTGCCAACAGATAATCAGTGGACTCTGGGGCAATCCTAGTGGCACAGTAAGTGCATAAGAACATTAGAATACTGTTTGCCATCAGACCTGGAGTCCAAATAGCCTCTGGAACTTGGCCTCTCACAGTGGTACCAAGGAAGATACCAAGTTGAGGATGCTACTCTCTTTCCAGACATTAATTGTAAAAGAGTTGAGTGGTGAAGTGATGTCCGTCAGAAGAACGGGTTTCTATTACGAAATATGAAATTGCTGTGTTTGAAGGTCTAAGACAGTCTAATATAATTTCAAATGGTTCATATCAACGGCTACAGCTTTGCCATGAACTTGCTGGTCAACCCTCAGCAAGCCCCTTAACCTCTCTGGAACTCAGATTATGGGCTCCAAGACAGATTTCAGTTATATTCTATGATATCCTCTAAATCCCAGTTTTATAATTCTTATGGATACGGTACTGATTTACTTTTTGAATCCATTTTCATTATTAGCCAATAATACTTTGGGAGTAATAAGCTCTCACTGATGACAGTTTGATTATGCTCAGTAGGGTCTCTGGCCTCACTATAGTGGGAATAATCTGCCTGCTTCTGAAGAGGCTTTGCTGACAGGATGAGAACAATGGCCCCTGTGAGCAGCCATCCATCTCAGGCCACTGTCCTCTTGATGCTGTCCCCGAGTGGCTCAAGCAAACAAGGCTTACAATGAGATATGAAAAGCAGGCCTCGGGCCCTCCCAGCTCTCAGATCTTGAAGCCCCTCAGGTGTGGATCCATCCCTCATCTTAACTGGAATAAGAGAGCCAATTTAGGATGAAAACAGTGACAAATTGGAACACCTTCAAGTTATTATGAAGATTTGAGGAAACTAATACTTAAATTCATACACAATTTTGTGTGTGTTATAACAACTTTTTCCCTTAATTATTTCCAAAACCATGAAAGGTGGTATATAATTAAACAGTAGCTGTTTTCTTATTGGCAAAAGAATCTGAATGTCTATTCAAAGATTACAAATCCAAAAATAATTAGAGGGCTCACAAAAAAGAAGATACATTGTCTCTGAAATACATGAAAAAGAAGTAAGCTCAAAATGCTCCTATTTTGCCTGAACCAAGTTTTTAAAATAATAGTAACAAAAACACAAGATGAGGAAGATGAGGAGGGCATTTCATTATGAAGCAGTCATTTTTTCAAGGTGATGTCAGGCAATACAATGACAACATTTACAAATGAACATCATTCAACAGTCACATATTCACACATGTAAAGGAATAACATGGATGACCAGCCAGAGAGTCTCCCTGAAAAGAGCAAGACATACTTAGAACAGGATAATTACAATGTGACCGCTCTACCTTTACGAACTGGCCAAATGACTATTTCTTGCTCACGAAACCGGTTCTTCACTGACCAGCAACTACCATACCAGGGCAATGTGGCCCATAGCAAAGAAAAAAAAGACTACAGGCTGAAATGAGCATTTGTGATGAGTTTTCAAGCTGGTCTCCAGCAATGATTTGCAACTTAAAGAAGTTCTGTTGAGCGTGAGGGATGAGCCAAGTGGTCTCCTGCCTTAAGACAGATGACCCAGAGAGGGGCAGAATGCTCTGGAAGCACGGAAGAAAACGCGGCTATTGGCTATCAGGGGTAGCACAGGAAGAAGAGAGATGTTGGGATGGCATTTGGGAGGGAAAGGGCAAGTGGAGAGGCCCACTAGGTGGAAAAGCTCACATGTGAGAGTGAGATGTGGTGTGTGCCATGCAGAATGAAAAGAGGGCAAGTGGTGGGAGAGGAGTCAAATGCTTAAGTCTTTAGTAAGCTGCATGAGAAACTAGAGGACAGTCATTTTATTTTCATAAATATGGTTCTGGCAACCAGATCAAGCAGTACCTGACAGACGTTGGTCTCCAGACCCCACCCCCCCACCCGTGCTCCTTGGTGCTACATCGAGACCTGCAGTGCGAGGCACAGAGGAACACTAACACTTTTTCGCTTTTATATGCTTGGTTCCAAGTAATACTTTTACTTGAAGAAAGGGCCCTGTTGCTTATGAAAAAGCACTGGTGTAAAGAAGTGATTCTCAGTGGGTAGGCAGGAGGGATTTTGCTACCCAGGGGACATGTGGCAATGTCTGCAGACATTTTAAAAATTGTTTTTAGTTGCAATGATTTTCCCTCCCTAGTTTCCAAAGGTTTCAAATGAATTCTCCATAAACCTGCAGTCATTCTTTTTAAATCATAAAACATTAAAAAGAAGTAATAGCCAAAGTCTTTTCACTTTCAGCAGGTTTCTTCGAGGACATCTAGTTCTCATAATTAGTTTCCAAAAGGTATGAGCTCTACCTGCAGTGTTTCAAAGAAACAATTGAACTTTCTGCAGGATTTTTGATAGGAAAATTTACTTCGCCACAGTTTCTGCAGACAATTCTGGTTGTCATAGCTGGGAGTAGGGACTGTCAGCATCTAGTGGGTAGAGGCCAGGGACACTGCCCGACATCCCACAATGCAGAGAAAAGCCCCCCAACAACAAAGAATAATCTGGCCCCAAAACTCAGTAGTGTCAAGGTTGAGAAACTCTGGTCTAAAGGATGGACTGAAGGAAAGAGATCAGAAACAGACACACTAAGATTATTGCAGTTGTTCAACAAGATTAGAACTGGGAGAAGGCAGTGGCACTGGCAGAGGGATGAGAGACACCACCTTGAGCTGGACTCAGCAGGAACACTGAGGCCTCATCCCATGTAAAGAAGGGGCCTGGGGAATTTTCTACACACGGAGGAGGCCAGGCACAATGTTGGTCTGCTGTGGTGTGTGGGAATGGGGAATAATAGGAGCTGGGGACAGTAGCGGAAATAAGTCCTTCAAAATTTGCTGTTGTTGGTTTGTTTTTTTTCACCATAGACTGTTCTTATGTTAATGCCACAGCTTTGCACATAGAGAAGCTTTAAGCAAACATTAGAACTTTGGTTTCCACACCTTGACAGAAGTTTTTATAGTAAGAACTTAACAGACTTGAAGAGAAAATGGCAAGGAAGTTATTCGAAATTCTTACCACATACTAGGAATCAAGATCACACCCACCTGTGGTTTATCCAGTGAGGAATATTATAGTCATCGCCCAGACGAGAATCGCAAGGAGCGCTCCGATTATGCAGCTGAAAGGGAAAAAGTCAGGCAAAGATCAGCTAAAAAAAACAGTTTTAATGAAAACTACTGTCAAGATCACCCTGGCCCTGGAAACTGGCCCTTGGTAAGCAATCCAAAATCGAATTACCTTGAACAAAGGGACAGCATGTAATGGTTGCTCCCCCATGCACACCAAGTCCACACCAATTCCTAAGAAAGAAAAGACAAAGAGTTTTGGATAGGGGTGAGGTGGGGAGAGGCAGAGATAAGTGCTCCAATCTATTATCAATATTTTTTCACTGGATCAGGAGATGAGGCAAAGCCAACTTACCATCCTATGATTTATAATCTCCTCAGTGCTGCCTACGCAGCAAAGAAATAAACAGAACAAAATGTGTTTTGTTCTTTCTCTTTCCCTTTACCAGGTCCTGTTACACCTGCCACTGTTCAGCACTTGACAGCCAGCCTCTGCCTTGCAGATCAGGATTTGTCACAAGGACAACCAGGCCTCCATGACTCGTGTCAAGGCCCGAAAGGAAAAGGAACCTCGTCATCTCAGTAAAAAGCAAAACAATCAACATCACTTAACAGAGCTTCTTTATTGGCAATTAGGATTTCCTTTCCCAGCCCCATCTTGTTGTTGAAGCACAGATTAAATGGGGGTCTGGGGTGCGAGTTGGGGAAGCATGTCACATCACAGAGGGAGGGCTGGGCTAGATGGTCCGATGGTACTTCCCAATATGGGCTGAAGGACACTGGTTACTTGAAACAATCCCCCTAAAAAGGGTTCTCCAGTATCAAATATGTTTGGGAAACTCAGTACCAGTTATTCCTCTTAAGAGATAAACAGGGCACACAAGTATATTAAAATCTGCGATTAGAAAATGGCCCTAACTGTGCATGACTCAACATCTCCCAAATTGATTTGACCATGGAACTCTTTTTGTCCCCTAATATCACTCACAGTCCCAGACCTGCGATGCACAGAGCCAGGGAAAGCTCAGAGGTCTAAGGGTAAGTCAGCACGAACCAGGGAGCATTACCGTTATCTATCATCCGCTGCTTGGTCAAGATCATGAGTAGACGGTCCACTTCAAACACACCCACCCCAGGCGTGATCACCACGGACATCTGCCCAGTTCGGTCAAAGTTGCGGTTGATATAGTGCTTGTCAAACACTTGAAACAAAGCAAAAAGTCCTCCAATGGAGATGTTACAGCTTTTTAGAAACCAGCCACTGGCAAGCATCTCTGTGCTCTCAGAGCATTTTATCCATATTTCTTTTATAGCAACTGCCACATTCTGACCTGATTTCTAGTTAGTCCTGTGCATGTCTGTCTTTCCCCTTCTACATTAAGAACTGCTTAACACGAGACTATGTCACTGTTGCCTTTGTTAATCTCTTTCTATCGATACTTGTCTTGTATGGCCAGCCTTACAGGCTCAAATTTCCTGTCATTATTTCATGAGTCTGTATTAAAACTTATAAGAATCAAATATTAATTTTAGACAATATTTAAAAGAGGTGGACCAGAATCTTTGATGACTTTGTAAATTTGGGAAGTTAATTTTTATTTCTGGGCTGTGTAATTCTTACTCTGGAAAATCAGTGTCATTCAAATATGACAAAAAGATTTACTAATGAAAGACCCCATGTTCGCCCTGGCCAGTTTGGCTCAACGGTTAGAACCCGCGGACCAGAGAGTCCCGGATTCGGTTCCCGCTAAGGGCACGTACCTTGGTTGCAGTTTGTCCCTGGCCCCGGTTGGGGTCGTGTGGGTGGCAACACTCGATGTGTCTCTCTCGCATCGATGTTTCTCTCTCTCTCTCTCTCCCTTCTTCTCTCCTTCCTGCTCTATCTGAAGATAAATGCAAAAATGTCCTCGGGTGAGGATAAAAATAAGACCCCATGTTCTAGAATGCCTAGCACCTGAGTACAGACAGGTAGGAAGGTGATAAGCACAGTGAAGTGACCACACACGATCACTTCCACCATTGGCCAGTGCCAGACAGAAGCCTAACTGGAGCTGGTCCGATCAGACGCGCTCTGCTGGGAGTATGGGATTCCGAACAAAGAGCAGACAGGGTTGCTGGGATATGAACAGTTCTAGGAATTCCTGCTGCTGCGGTTCCCAGAGCCACCCTGGTCCCCACGTTCTTTGGCGTGGTAGTCAAGCTTTATGGCTGCCCTACTGAGCCCCTGATTTCCTTAGAGTAAATTTTCCTTTTTGTTTAAATGAATTTAGTAGGTTTCTGGTATTTGCAAACTAAGTATCTCAGCTAACACATAAATGTAGGGACAAACATTCAGAAGAAATCACACCACACTCTTAACAATGGTCTCTCTTGGAAGGAGCCTGACAACAGAAGGAGGAGGAAGATACTTATTTTTACTCAATATACCTCTCCATTACTTGAATTCACTTTTGTAATTTTTTTAAAAAAATTACCTAGGAGCAGTTGAGGGATGGGGTGAAAAATAATAAGAATATATTTTAGTAAAATGAAGAGCCCAAGGAAGATTCCCTCTAGCTCTTTCCTCTCAGGTTACCATGAGAAACAGATGAGAACAGCAAGTTAATTTCCCAACAGAAGACCTAAGAGCTAGATTATGGCCATCAGAAGTTAATGCTTTCAATTAATTTTTGGGGTAGGTGGTGTGAACATCAACTAGGTCTGGGTCTTTGGGCATTAGTAAAGAGAAGTTCATAGTCGCCCTGGCTGGTTTGGCTCAGCGGTTGGAGCATAGGCCTGCAGATTGAAGGGTTGAGGGTTCAATTCCCAGTCAAGGGCGTGTACCTGGGTTGCAGGTTTGATCCCCACCAGGGCAGGGAGGCAGTGGTTCAACATGTCTCTCTCCCATCAACGTTTCTCTCTCTCTCTCTCTCTCTCCTTCTCTCCCTCCCACTCTATTTAAAAAACAATGGAAATACATCCTCGGGTGAGGATTAAAAAAAAAGTTCATAGTCACGAGGTCAGCAAGATGCCTGCTCAATGTGGCTGGTGTTCTTACTCACCATTGAACGACAGATTGATGGCCTCTAGGTAGTTTCCTTGGGCTGAGGTAGAATTGTCTCCTTGAGGAAAGCCCTCTGAAGCAAAAGATACAAGAGAAGGAAAACAGCTCATGAAAGATAAACTCTTAAAAAGCAAGTGGGCTCTGGCCAGTTTGGCTCAGCAGTTAGAGCATTGGCTCGTGGACCAGAGAGGCCCGGTTCCCACTAAGGGCATGTACCTCAGTTACAGTTTATCCCTGGCCCCGGTTGGGGTCGTGTGGGTGGCGACCACTCGATGTGGCTCTCTCACATCGATGTTTCTCTCTCTCTCTTCCTCCTTCTCTCCCTCCCACTCTATATCTCAAGATAAAGTGCAAAAATGTCCTCGGGTGAGGATTAAAGGGGGGGAAAAAAAAAGCAAGTGCCTGGCTCCAGAGGGCCCCCACCCTGTAGTAGGGACATTATTGAACCTACTGTAGACGTAGTGAACAACTGGACCCAACCAGAAATAGAAACCTGACAGAAGCAGAAACCACACACAGCACTGGAAGGGAAATAAGCTTAACCTCTTCACCTCCCAGCCCCCACCCTACATCTCCTTTCCCTGCTGCACCTTCTAGCACGTGGATGCAGTACCTGCCTGTTCCAGTCGCACCAGCACTGGATACTGGATGAAGAGCTTTTTAATGGTCACAAGGAGGGAAGTCCACTCTTCTCTCCTCTCATTCTGTACCACCACTCTGAAAGGAGTATTATCAGAAAACAGATATTGAACAGGCATCACATACAGGACATCGGGTCCCTAGCAGGGTTGCAAGGAAAGGAGAAAATGGGACTCCCAAAGTTAGGGGAATGTACCATATAATTATAAGTGATAAAGTCAAATACATTTAACAAACATTAAAAAAGAAATGTAATCACATCAACAGTCACATAGATTGAAAATAAGATAACATTTAAAAATTGCCTTGAGATTGTATTAATGCTCACCATTCAGCTGGGATATGAACATTTCTCATATACTAGATTACAACTACAATGAAAAGCCTTAAAAAACAATATCCATATATTTGTCTTACATATATATCCAATAAATATATCTACATCAGGAAACTAGATTAGTGGAAAGGGATGGGTAGGAATCTGTTTACTGTATATCTGTACTTTAAAAATTTTGAACCATGTGAATGTATCCCAAAAAAATAAACAAACTTTAAATTTAAAAAGAAAAAGTTAAACTTCCATTAATCCAGTAATTACAATGCTAGGAATTTATTCTAAAGAAACACTCAAAACCCAGAATAGCCAACACAATACTGAAGAACAAAGTTGGAGGACTGACACTATCCAATTTCAAAACTTACTATAAAGCTACAGCAATCCAGTGTGGTATTTGTGAAAGAACAAATAGATCAATGGAACAGAATACAGAGCTCAGAAACAGACCCACATAAACTGACCCAACAGTCAACTCATCTTTTTTTTTTATCTTCACCTGAGGACATTTTTGCATTTTTTGTTCAGATAGAGTGGGAGGAAGAGAGAGGGAGAGAGAGAGAGAGAGAGAGAGAGAGAAACATCGACGTGAAAAGGACACATCGAGTGGCTGCTTCCCGCATGACCCAACCAGGGGCCGGGGACAAACTGCAACGGAGGTACGTGCCCTTAGCGGGAACCGAACCCAGGTCTCTCTGGACCGCAGGCCGATGCTCTAACCGCTGAGCCAAACCGGCCAGGGCATCAACTCATCTTTGACAAAGGAGCAAAGACACTCGTTTCAACAAATGATGCTGGAATCCACATAAAAATTTTTTTTTTAATCTAGGCAAAGACCTTATATCCATCATAAAAAAATTAATGTAAAAAGGATCCTAGACCTAAATATAAAACACAAACTATAAAACTCCCAGAAGATAACATAGGAGCAAATCTAGATGGCTTTGGCTATGCTGATAACTTTTTTTTTATCCTCACCCAAGGACATTTTTTTTTTTTTTTTTTTGCATTCATCTTCAGATAGAGCGAGAGGGAGAGAGGGAGAAAGAGAGAGAGAGAAACATCGACGTGAGAGAGACACATTGACTGTTGCCACCCACACAACCCCAACCAGGGCTGGAACAAACTGCAACTGAGGTACGTGCCCTTAGCAGGAACCAAACCCGGGACTCTCCGGTCCGCGGGCTGACGCTCTAACCACTGAGCAAAACCGGCCAGGGCTGGTGATAACTTTTTTAGATATAACACCAAAGGCATGATCCACAAAAGAAAAAAATTTATTTTATTTTCATTTAAAAAATAAAGACCTTCGCCCTGGCCGGTTTGGCTCAGCGGTTAGAGCGTCGGCCTGCGGTCCAGAGAGACCCAGATTCGGTTCCCGCTAAGGGCATGTACCTCGGTTGCAGTTTGTCCCCAGCCCTGGTTGGTCGTGCGGGTGGCAGCCACTCGATGTGTCCCTTTCACATCGATGTTTCTCTCTCTCTCTCTCCCTCCCACTCTATCTGAACAGAAAATGAAAAAATGTCCTCGGGTGAGGATAAAAAACAAAAAACAAAAAAAAAATTAAAAATAAAGACCTTCTACTCTGTAAAAGACAATGTCAAGAGAATTAGAAGACAAGACACAAAATGAAAGAAAATATGAAAATATTTGCAAAAGACACATCTGATAAAGGCTATCATCTAATAATACAAAGAACTCTTAAAACTCAATAATAAGAAAATTTAAAAACCCAATTTAAAAAATGGGCAAAAGAGCCCTGGCCAGTTTGGCTAGCGGTTAGAGCATCGGCCCATGGACCAAAGGGTCACAGGTTCGATCTCCAGTCAAGGGCATGTACCTGGGTTGCAAGTTCGATACCCAGTCCTGTTTGGGATGTGTGCGGGAGGCAATCAATCGATGTGTCTCTCTCACATCGATGTTTCTCTCTCTCTCTCTCTCCCTCCCTCTCTTCCATTCTATCTAGAAATCAATGGAAAAAGTATCTTCCGGTGAGGATTAACCAATAAAAGAGGTGGGGGGGGACAAAAGAGCTGAACAGACATCTCATCAAAGATATATAGATAGCAAATAAGCAGATGAAAAGATGCTCCACACCACTATATACAATTGGAATAGTCAAAATCAGGGACACTGACAATATCAAATGATGACAAGAATGTGAAGCAACAGGAACTTTCATCCACTGCTGGTGAGAATGCAAAACTGTACAACCACTTTGGAATAAAGTTCGATGTTTTCTTACAAAACTAAAAATACTCTAGGCCTAGCTGGTTTGGTTCAGTGGTTAAAGCGTTGGCCCAAGGACCAAAGGGTCTTGGGTTTGATTACAGTCAAGGGCACATACCTGGGTTGCAGGGTGGATACCTGGCCCTGGTCAGGGTCATGCAGGAGGCAACAAATCAATGTGTCTCTCTCATAACGATGTTTTTTTCTCTCTCTCTCCCCTTCCTCCCTCCCTCCCTTGCACTCTGTCTAAAAATCAATGGGAAAAGATTCTTGGGTGAGAATTAACAAAAAAAACAAAAAAAAATCTTTGTACCTTAGGCAAGAATAAGAGCAAAAGGCTTTTTAAAGTCCATTTTGATGTCTACTCCATTCTCCACCTGAAGTACCAATAATCACGTGGTAAATTTCTCCACACATCCAAGAATTTAAAAGGTCAACATCCTACAGCTCCATGCCATCGGCAACCCAATCCATTTACACCTGGTATATGTCCATCATCTTACAAAGTGTTCCCTTATTCAGTGGCACTGTTCGGACAACCAGATTTACTGTATCCTGTGATGATGCAATGTAGTCCAGGCATCAGCAATGAGGTAAGTCTTACTGAAAAGGTTCCACACAAATCCAATCAAGTCTTTAGAGAGGGCTTCTCAATCTTGGCACTACGGGCATTTTAAGCTAAATGACTTTGTTCGGGGTGGAGGGGAGGTGCTGTCCTGTGCATTGTAGGATGTTTAGCAGCATCACTGGCCTCTACCCACTGGATATCAATTGCTCAACATTCCCTTTCTACCCCACCATCCACCATTTTCAAAATTAAAAAATGTCTCGAGACACTGCCAAATGTCAGGGTCAGGGCAGCAAAATCGCCCCAGTTCACTGGTTTCACTCAGATACTCCAGTAAGTCAACAGCTGGTGGGGGACAGGAGGGAAGAAAGGGGAAATTGTTTTAGATTTAGACTTAAGCAGACCAAACAGAAAGTTGTTTTGCAGACAATCAAGGAAATCTGAACATGTACTAGATATTGGATAACATTATAGAATTATTATTAATTTTGCTCAATGTGATTATGGTTATATAATTGTGGTAATATATGTGGTTACATTTGATTATATATGAAAATGCCCTTACTCTTGAGATATGAAGTGGAACAAAATGTTATAATAACTATAATTTACTCTCAAACAAAATTTAGCCAAAAAATGAACAGATGAAGCAAATATGGCATGATAATTACTGTTAAAACCAAGTGCTGGGTATATGGGTTCATTATATTACTCATTCTTCTTTTCTGCAAGTTTGAAGTATTATATTTCACACACAAAATTTGGAAAATCTTAAGGCAATGTGGTATCCTAGACTGGATCCTGGAACAAAAGAGTATATAAGTTGCAAGTACAATACCCAACCCTGTTTGGGATGTGTGTGGGAGGCAACCAATTGATGTGTCTCTCTCACATCGATGTTTCTCTCTCTCTCTCTCTCTCTCTCTCTCTCTCTCTCTCTCTCTCCCTCCCTCCCTCCCTCTCTTCCATTCTATCTAGAAATCAATGGAAAAAGTATCTTCAGGTGAGGATTAACCAATAAAAGAGGTGGGGGGGGGGGGGCAAAAGAGCTGAACAGACATCTCATCAAAGATATACAGATGGGGTCCGGCCATCTATAAGTAGAAAAACTGGCCCTGGCCAATTTGGCTCAGCGGTTAGAGTGTCAGCCTGCAGACTGAGGAGTCCCAGGTTCAATTCCCAATCATGGGCACGTACCTGGGTTGCAGGTTCAATCCCTGGCCCCTGTTGGGGTCGTGCAGGAGGCAACCAATTGATGTATCTCTCTCACATAGATATTTCTCTCTCTCTTTCTCTCCCTTCTTCCCTCCCACTCTATCTAAAAAGCAACAGAAAAATATCCTCAGGTGAGGATTAAAAAAAAAATAAAGGAAAAACTGGTGAAATCTGAGAAAAGTCTAAAATTTAGTTAATAGTAATGTTCTTGTAACTTGTACCTTGGTTATGAAATGTTAACAGGAAAACTAGATGAAGGGTATATGGGAACTCTGGATTATCTTTGTAACTTCCTTGTAAACCTAAAATTATTCTAAAATAAAATAGGTTAATTTTTCTTTTAAGGAGAGCCCAGCCGGTGTGGCTCAGTGGACTGAGTGTTGTCCCATGGACTGAGAGGTCCCAGTTCGATTCCTGGTCAGGGAACATGCCCACGTTGCAGGCTCGATCCCCAGTGAGGGGTGTGCAGAAGGCAGCTAGCTGATCATGATGTTTCTCTCACATTGATGTTTCTATTGTTCTCTCCCTTCCCCTCTCTCCCTAAAAAAAATCAATAAAAACATATTTAAAAAAGTTTTTTTGAAGTTAGGAAAGAAATCAAACACAGGGTTGGGGGAAGGGGCTAGTGAAGGACCCAAAACATACTTATAAAAGTCTTCATAGAATCGCCCCTTGTGATCCTGTCGAATTGAGGCCCGGTTTACTTCAGGAAATTCATCTGAAACAGAGAAAGCAAAGTATGTAGATCACATTGAAAAGAGAAAGTCACAATTTCTCTGCCCCCACTTCTGTGTTGAACATTCGCATCACAAAAATAAATAAATATAATTATATATCTATTAAGTTGTTTTTAAGATGAATCACAGCCCACGGACTTCTTGCATCCACTAACGGACTGTGCTGTTTGCTATTTGCAAAAGGAAAGAAGATAATAAGGACTGAATGGGGGTGGGGTGTGAGAAACTTAACAAAAAATGGGAGAAAGACTGACTCACCAAGAGATTTTGCATCATAGAAAGTTCTAGAAAATAGGACCACTGTCACTTCATGACTACAGTTCTTCTCCTAGGCATGAGTAGAGAAAAAGAAGGCTCAAGTTTATTCCATTTACTTCAGTATGAAGCAGCCTACATGAACAGAGTATTCTCAGTTCCAGGAGGCATCGTGGCAGTATAGCATTAGATAACATCAGGTAATTATAGGTTGCATAATGCAATGAACAGAGCACTGCTGGGAGTCAGAAGACCTGGATCCAGCCCTGGCTCTGAAACTTACAACTGCATGACCTTGGGCAGGTTACCTAAAGTTCCAGGAATATGGCAAATGCTCTGAAAACTGCAAATCACCAAAAAGTATAGGTCCCTGACTCCAGCTCCTGATTTGGCATGAAATCAGCTTGCACCAGGGAGCCAGCAAGCTGTTTCAGCTCCTGTCCTTGAAAACAACAGCCTATACTGACCAACCTCATCTCTAACCCAACTGTACTTACTGACTACACAATTCAGCATTCACCATATAAGGTATACAACATGACCTTATATCTATCCTTCCATGGCTCTACCTCAAATGAACAGAAATTCCTAAATATAAGCCACAGTACCAAGAGCAGAGTGCTACGAAAGAACAGATCTTCATTAGACACCAACTAATTTATTGGACTCCAGTGCTCCAAAGTCAGCATCTTTATCTGATTTTTCTATAAGTGATATATAGAAAAAATGTCTTACAAATGGGCTGGTATGGGCATATGAGCTTCTCAACTCATGTGTGATGGGGAAGATAAACGACAGTGGTGACATGGCCTGGGATTACAGAAACATAGACAGGACAACACAGGAGTTGTGATCTTAGGCTAGCTCTGGATGAATGGATGGAACAAGCTTTGAATCCTCAGTCTGCTTTTACAGGCTATTGATCATGGGTAAGTTAACTAACCTCTTAGAGCTGTACGTCCCCTACCTATGTAACAGGGACAAGAGAATTAAGTGGGATAATATGAGTAAAACACCATGATACCTGCTATGTCAAAATAATAAATATTAACTAGGAGTACTACTATTACCCCCACCACCACTATATTTCAGGCTCAAAAATGAATTCATAAATTCCCATGCTCAATCCTGCTGTTCAACAGGATATATGAATAACTTTCACCAAACTTTATTAAATCAACAGTGTGAATACAGACAGTTATTTTCATTCATTTTCCAGTTTTTACTTTATAACCAATTTCTTGATTTAAAAAAAATAAACAAATCCTAAGAGCGGAGTCCTGTAAACTAAGGACTGGGCTTATGTTATATCTTGTCCCTATATTTAATCATATGTACACTCACAAAATGTTAGGTTAGGAGACATCTAAAGGGCCATAGAGCCAGACCTGAGATGGAGGTTTGCATGGACCCAACACTGAAATAGCCATTATGTGGTCCTAGATGACCATCATTCAGCCCACTCCTAAGGCCTGGCTTCCTGCAGCCCCTGTTGTTCGTGCTCTCCTCAGACCCCATACTCAGGCAGACTCAAAGGCCTGAACACCCTTAAGCCACATGACTGCAGAAGCCTCCTACCTGGTCTGCTTAATTCCATCAGTCCGTCCCTTCACCAAATTGCTCCTGGCCACTGGGCTACTCTTCCTCAAATTCTCTCCAACTTTGATCACATTGACCCCCTACTGGAGAATTTTTATAGCTCCCAGTTCTTACCAAATCAAGTCTAAACTGTCGGCTTGACCTGACCCTATCCTTCTAATCCAATCTTGTTACTTAATTGTTCCCCTCACAAACTCTGTGGAGTCACCTAAGACCACACCCCATTCTCACACTTATTTTCATTCTTTTGCTCCTATGCTTCTCTTCATCTGAAATGACCTCTGTCCTCCTTTCCAACTCTCTGAGCCTTCCTCAGTCTTCCAGGTCCAAACTCAAAAGTAAACAAAATTCTAACCCCTAAAATGTATGGTAATAATAATAATAATAATAAATTAATTAAATGTATGGTTAGCTGTTGTTTCAAATACATATATCCAATCTCCCCAGCAGGTCTACAAGTTCTCTAAGGGCAATCACCATATTTCTATTTCTTTAACCTTCAGAGCTAAAGGATGTTTTCCCTATACTGCTGAAGAAAGAGAATGAGACTTAGATTCCACTGAGACCCCGACCCTATTGAGACTTTACTATGTGCAAACCATTTAAAACACCTTGTGAGGTAGGGACTATTATTATCTCCATTTTGCAGATAAGAAAATACTAGAGGCTCAGAGAGACTGAATACTTCTTAAATACAAAAAAGCAGAACCATAATTTGAAACCCAGTCTGTTTTAATCCAGACTCCATGTTCTTTTCTGCATCAGATGTGACCTCAAATACTTCTTGATCAGGATGATGTTTCCATGTGAAATCAGGGTAGGGTAACTGATTACAGTAATTTTTGGTGTTTTTTTAAGTTGTGGTAAAGTACATATAATATAAACATTACCATTAGTGACATTTAGTATATTAACAAAGTACATATAACATAAACATTACCATTAGTGACGTTTAGTATATTAACAATGTTGTGCAACCATCACCACTATCTAATTCCAGAACATTTCCATCCCTCCAAAGGGAAACCCCATACTGATTAAGCAGTCATGCCCCAGCCCCAGGCCCTGGCAGCCATTAATCTATTTTCTGTCTCTATAGATTTCCCTATCCTGGACATTGCATATAAACAGGATCTTATAATATGTGGTACTTTATGTCTGGCTTCTCTCACTTAACATATGTTTTCAAGGTTCATCCATGTTGTAGCACTTCCCTTTATGGCTGAATAAAATTACATTCTATAGATAATGTAATTTATCTATAGATGTAATTTATCATTTAGCTGACAAACATTTATGCAGCTTCCACTTTTTGGCTATTATGAATAATTCATAATGTTCATATTATGTTCATATTATGAACATTCACAGATAAATTTCTGTGTGAACATATTTTCAGTTATTTCAGGTATTTACTGAAGTGTGGAATTGCTGGGTCATATATAGCAATTGTTTAAGTTATGGAGGTGCTACCAAACTGTTTTCCTCAGCAGCTATACCATTTTACATTCCCAACAGAAATGTACAAGGAATTGGAACAGAAATGTTCCAATTTCTCCACATCCTTTCCAACACTTGTATATTCCATTTAAAAAAATTATAATAGTCATCCCAGGGGATATGAAGTGGT
This sequence comes from Tadarida brasiliensis, assembly GCA_030848825.1. Lineage (NCBI taxonomy): Eukaryota > Metazoa > Chordata > Mammalia > Chiroptera > Molossidae > Tadarida > Tadarida brasiliensis. The sequence goes on along the minus strand of CM061277.1, from coordinate 18,526,095 downwards.
ATTTCATTGTGGCATTAGTTTGCATTTCCCTCATGACTAATGATCTTGAGCATCATTTCATGTGTTTATTGGCCACTTACATATCTTCTTTGGAAACATGTTTATTCAAGTCCTTGCCTATTTGTTAATTGGGTTGTTTCCCTTTTAGTTGTTGAGTTGAAAATGTTCTTTATATATCCTAGATACTAGACTCTTATCAGATAGATAATTTGTAAATACGGTCTCCCATTCTGTGTGTTGTCTTTTCACTTTTTCAGTAGTGTCCTTTAATGCACAAAAGTTCTTCATTCTAATGAAGTACATTCAATTTATTTTTCTTTGGTTGCTTGTGCTTCTGGTGTCATATCCAAGAAACCCTTGACAAATCCCATGTTATAAACATTTCCGTTATGTTTTCTTCTAAGATTTTTATGGTTCTAGCTCTCATATATAGGTCTTTGATCCATTCTGAGTTAATCTTTTTTATATGCTGTGAAGTAGAGTCCAAAGTCATTCTTTTACATATGGATATTCAGTTGTCTCAGAACCACTGCTGAAGAGACTGTTCTTTGCCTCACTGAATGGACTTGACATCCCTGTCTAAAATCAAGAGCATAGATGTATAGGTTGATTTCTGTACTCTCGATTCTATTCTACTGATCGATATATGTCTATCTTTATGCCAGTACCACACTGTTTTGAGTATTAACTTTGGCATGAGTTTTGAAATGAGGAAATGACAGTCCTCCAACTTTGTTATTTTTCAAGATTATTTTGGCTCTTCATTATCCCTGCAATTCCACATAAATTTTATAATCAGCTTTTCTATTTCTGGGAAAAATAAAGGCCACTGGGATTTTGATAGGAGCTGTACTGAGCTGTACCTTGCTTTGGGTAGTACTGCCATTTTAACAATATTAAATCTTCTAATCCAAGAACATGGATTAGTTTTCATTTATTTGGGCCTCTGTTAATTTCTTTCAACAATGTTTTGTAGATTTTATTGTACAAGTCTTGCACCACCTTGGGTAAATTATTCCAAAGTATTTTATGCTGTCTGATGTTCTTATAAATACAATTGTTTTTTACTTTCCCTCTAAAAATTTAATTCCTTGTTTAATTTCCTGTTCAATTGTTCATTGCTGATGAAACACGATGGATTTTTGTGTTGATTTTGTATACTACAATTGTGTTGAATTCATTTATTAGCTCTAATAGATTTTTTAAAGGATTTTTCTACATATAGGATGTCATCTGTCTTCTTTTCCAACATGGATGCCTTCTATTACCTTTTTTTTTTTTTTCATATTTATTGATTTTAGAAAGAGAGAGAAAGAGGGAGAGAGAGATTTGTTGTTCTATTTTGTTGTGCATTCATTGGTTGCTTCTTGTATGTGCTCTGATCGAATATCAAACCCCAAAACTCGGCATATTGAGATGACGCTCTACCCAAATGAGCTACCTGGCAAGGGCCACTATTCCTTTTTCTTACATAGTTGTTCTGGCTAGAACTTCTAGTACAACGTTGAATACTAGAGGTGACAGCAGGCATCCTTATCCTGTTCCTGCTCTTAAGGGGAAAAGTGTTCAGTCTTTCATCATTAACTATAGGTTTTTCATGAATGCCATTTACAATGTTGAGATGATTCAAGTAATTTAAATCTAGTCTTATCAATTTAGGCTTTAGCTGAGATACCTCAATTAAATATAGCATAATAGAAATAGCATATTTTAAAAATCTGCATTGAAGAGAAAGAAAAATATCACATGATCTCACTCATTTGTGGAATATAATAAACATAACAGTATGGGGAACAGGGTAGACCCAGAGATGTGAAAGTAGGGTACAGACTGACAACCCTCAGAAGAGGGGGTGGGGGGGGAGGGAAGAGATAAACCACAGAACTTATACGCATGTATGCATAACTGATGGACATGGACAACAAAGCTGGGGATGGGGTGGGGGGATGGGGAGGAGGGTGTCAATGGGGAAAAAAGGAGAAACATCTGTAACAAAAATAAATTAATAAAAAAAAAATAAATAAATAAAATAAAAATAAAAATCTGCATTGAATAATGTTTGCTCAATGAGATTTAGTGCATAAGAAGAAATGTACCTTCCACTTGGTAAAGAGATCGGCAAGGAAACCATTCACAGCTTTCTCAAAATACAGATCCCCTGAAAAGGAACAAGAAGAGGGTGAGGATTACCTTTAATTCTTACTTACAATTTCTTCTCTCAGTAAAGTAACAGGAATGGGACTAGTCAAAGAGAAGGTGGGTTCTGTTTGTGATCCTAAATCAAGATCATAAAAGCCAGATATATATCAATGGTTTCAACCTAGACTTTCTATGAAGTCAAATTTAACATTTACCTCACTCAGTAAGAGGCCATGGCTTCAAGGTAAAATGCAACACTAAAAAAGCTTGATGACTGGAAAATATGGTATATCTTCAAAATGAGAGAACCATCTAATTTCCAAACATGATTATTTTCATAGTGATGCTTACAGTTTGTTAGCAGATGATCTGGTAGACCCTGGGCATTCACTGAATTACCATTTTCATTCAGTTCCTGCTGTTTTTGAGTGACCTTGATGACCCACAGCAAAAAGTAATTTATAATTTTGCTAAAAACAAATCTGAATTACATGCACCATGAGGCTGGTGTGTTGGACACAGTATCCACACCTCATAGCAGCTTCACTGTTCTCTACATACTGTGTAGTAATTCTAATAAAAAGACAAATTTGGTTATTTCTGTGATGATAGGACGAGCAATGAAAGATCAAAGAAACTGTTGGTTCCTAGCCACAGAATCACTCTCTCTCTATGACTTTTGAGACTGTAGTTGCAGAACAATTAAAGATCTATTGGTATTATGAGTGATTGTGCTTTTATCTTTTTGTTAACCTTTTAATACTTTACCACATGTCATGTAATTCACTATATACATATAAAATACATAAAATGTTTGTTTTAGCCTCTGAGGATTTGAAAAAAATCTCAGGACACATCATTAGAAATGTCAAGAGCTTACTGTAAATGACAACAACCTGGGAGAAACCAGAAACTTCTCCCCATCAGCAGTTACAACCAGCATTTAGGAACAGTACCATAAATATCAAAATCCCACATTTCACAGCTCATCTGAATAAATATGTAAACCATAGCCGACGTAGAACGGAACACCACCTGAAATTAAAAAACACATAATTGCATTAAAAAAGAAATGATGCAGTTTCAGTTCTATAAGACAAAAAAGTGCTGGAGATCTGTTTCACAACAATGTAAGTATACTTAACACTACTCTATCTCTCTCTCTCTACCCCTCCCTCCCTCCCTTCTACTCTCCTTTAAAAAAAAAAAAATCAATGGAAAAAAGATCCTCGGTTGTGGATTTATTTATTTTTTTCCCTTTATTGATTTTTAGAGAGAGAGGAAAGAAGAGAGGGAGAGAGAAAGAAAAACATCGATGAGAGAGAACATCAACTGGCTGCCTCCTACATGCCCCCAACTGAGGATTGGGCCCACAATCTGGGCATGTGCCCTGATTGGGAATCAAACTGGTGACCTCTTGGTGCATGGGTCGATGCTCAACCACTGAGCCACACTGGCCGGGCCTCGGATGTGGATTTAAAAAAAAACGTTAACTGTGATCATCTCTGGGTATTGGCATTATGAGTGATTTTTTTGGATTGCCTTTTAAAATTTGAAATATTTCAGAGAAACAAACAGAAAGATATACTACATTTTTAATAATAAAGATGCAATGGTCCTACAATTAAAGAAGTTACCTTTTAAAGATAACTTCTTAGGCAAAATTATTCTAGAGATAGAAGCAGATCAATGGTTGCTGTGTGTATGGGGGGGTGGGTACTGACAGCAAAGGGGCACAAAGGAACTTTCTGAGGTGATGGAAATGTTCTATATTTTATTGTGGTGCTGGTGGTATATATACATTTGTCTAAATTCAAACTATACACATATAATGGATGTGTTTTACTGTATGAAAACTATGTGTTATTAAGTAGATTTAAAAGATACTTTTCTAGCCCAGCCAGTGTGGTTCAGTAGTTGAGTATCCACCCATAGACCAAGAGATCCCGAGTTCAATTTCCAGTCAGGGCATGCGCACGGGTTTCAGGCTCAATCCCTTGTGGGGGTCCGTGCAAGAGGCAGCCAATCAATGTTTCTATCTCTGATCTCCCTCTCCCTTAAAAAAAAAAAAAAAAAAAATCAATAAAAAATACTTTTCTAAGCATGGTTAACAAATTCCATATTTATAAAGAGTGTGTGCGTCCTGGCCGGTTTGGCTCAGCGGTTAGAGCGTTGGCCCGCGGTCCAGAGAGACCCGGGTTCGGTTCCCACTAAGGGCACGTACCTCAGTTGCGGTTTGTCCCTGGCCCTGGTTGGTCGTGCGGGAGGCAGCCACTCGATGTGTCCCTTTCACGTCGATGTTTCTCTTTCTCTCTCTCTTCCTCTCTCTCCCTTCCACTCTGTCTGAACAAAAAATGGAAAAATGTCCTCGGGTGAGGATAAAAAAAAAAAAACATATAAAGAGTGTGTGTGTGTGCATGTACATAAATATCTAAAGTGCTATTTTCAGGTACATGTGTATTTCAAAGTTTTTAATCATTTACTGTATTTGAATGTCTTACAGAGATACTTTGAAAAATTCTGGTTAATGCCAATTAGAACAGTAAATGTGTCCTTCACTTTGAAACTGTAAAAGTATCAATTACTGTTATATTCAAATTACCCTCCTAATGGTCCTTTCCTTTTTTGTTGTTTAGATTTTTTAATGATAAAACTCACATAACATAATATTCACCATTTCTAGTGAATTCAGTGGTTTTTAGTATATTCACAATGTTATGCAACCATCAGCTATTGCCAGAACATTTTTATCACTCCAAAAAGAAACACCATACCCATTAGTAGTTACTCCCTCTTACCCTCACCCCTGGCAACCACTAATCTACTTTCTATCTCTGTGGATTTGTCTCTTGTGAAAACTTCACATAAATGGAATCATACAATATGTGATCTTTTGTAACTGGTTCCTTTCACTCAGCATAATGTTTTCAAGGTTCAGCCATAGTGTTGCATGAATCATCACTTCATTCTTTTCTTATTGAACAACATTCTATTGTACGGCTACACTATATTGTGTTTATCTGTTCCTCAGCTCATGGACATTCCTGGTTGTTTCCATTTTTTGGCTACTGTGAATAATTCTGCTACAAACATCTGTATGCAAGTTTTTGTGTGAACACCTATTTTCAAGTCTATCAGGCATATACCTAAGAGGTAATTGCTGGGTCATTTGGTAATTCTACATTTAATCTTCTGAGGAACTACCAAACTACGGTAGCTGCACCATTTTACATTCCCCCCAGGAGTGTATGCAGGTTCAAATTTCTCCACATCCTCTCTAACACTTGTAATTTTCCTTTAAAAATTAAAAAAAATTTTTTTTTCTTTATTGATTTTAGAGAGAGAGGAAGGGAGAGGGAGAGAGAGAGAGAAATATCGATGAGAGAGAACATCAACAGGCTGCCTCCTGCATGCTCCCCACTGGGCATCGGGCCCACAAGCTGGGCATGTGCCCTGACCAGGAATCGAACTGGCAACCTTTTGGTGCATGGGTTGACACTCAACCTGTGAGCCACAGCCAGGCCTAAAATTTTTTATTTTTATTATGGCCATGTATTTGAGGTGGTGTCTCAGTGTGGTTTTGATTTACATTTCTCTAATGACTAATGATATTAAGCATCTTTTCATGTGTTTATTGGCCAATTGTATATCATTTTTGGAAAAAAAAGTCTATTCAAACCATTTGCTCATTTTTTTTTTTTTAATTCCTCACCCGAGGATACTTTTCTATTTATCATCAGATAGAGTGGGAGGAAGGGAGAGAGAGAGAGAGACAGAGAGAAACATCTATGTGATAGAACTACATCGACTGGTTTGCCTCCCGCACGACCCGACCAGGGCTGGAGATGAACCGCAACCGAGGCACGTGCCCTTGACAGGAATCGAACCTGAGCCTCATTGGTCTGCGGGCCAAAACTCTAATCGCTGAGCCAAACCAGCCAGGGCAAATTTGCTCATTTTTTAATTAGGCTGTTTGTCTTCCTTTTTTTTTTCTTTTTCTTTTTCTTTTTTTTAATCCTCACCCAAGGATACTTGTCCATTGATTTTTATAGATAGTGTGGAAGAGACAGAGGGAGGCAGAGAGACATCAATGTGAGACAGACACATTGATTAGTTGCCTCCTGCACAACCTTGACCAGGGCCGGGGATTGAACCTGCAACCCAGGTACATGCCCTTGACCGGGAATTGAACCTGTGACCCTTTGGTCCTCTTGCTGAGGCACTAATGGCTGAGCCAAACTGGCCAGGGCATGTCTTCCTTCTTTTTTTTAAGTGAATCAATCATTTACTGTATCTGAATATCTTTCAAAGACACTCAAAAATTCTAGTTAATGCTGGTTACAACTTTTTCTATCGTACTTTAATATTTATATAGAAATATAGCCATATCTATATAATACAGTTAATGTTGTCATTTTTAATTTAGAATTTGGGGTGCTTTTTGTTATTTCATTATAAAATTTTTAAACATACAAAAAAGTTTTTTGGAAAATCATACAGCAAACACCCACACACCCACCACCTAAATCCTATACTAAACATGACGTTTGTTTTACCATTTACCTATCACCATCTAGCTATCCCTCTATGTATCGATCAATCCATTTTATTTTTTCTACATAAAAATAACTTGCAGACATCAATACTCCCCTTCTCTTTATGTTTGTTTCTTCTAATCTTTTGTGGGCTGGAAAACCAGGTAACTGAACTGGTTATAAAGTTTATCTAACGTAAGAGAGCCTTGTGCCATTAGTTAAACTTTGCAGTGCTGATTTCTTTTCATACACTAAACTCTTGTTTTTCTAATCAGGGTATGAATTCTTGAATGGGGAAAGCACGTCTAAAATTTCATTCAACAAATATTTGAAAGACTACTAAGTGCCAGGAACCATGCCAGAAAACTTTGGACATAAAAGTAAAAGATACAGTCCTTTCCCTCACAGTACTTGCAGTCTAATAGCAGGCACACAAACAAACCACAGTGTGATAAGTGCTAATGTACCCACATGTCCAGGGCATTATGGGGGCACTTCCACCAGATGGAACCAAGGCTTTCCAGAAGCATGAAAGCCTGAGACTAATGCTGAGGTGGATAAGTGGCTTGGGAAAGGGGAAAGGCAGAATCTATCCCAGGTGGGAAAGAGCAGCCTACCCAAAGACACAAAGGCAAGAAAGAATATGACATGTTTCAGGAACAGTTTATGGTTCCCATGGTTAGGATTTGTTGGGGATGGAGATATGGGAGAAGTGATGAAATGAACTCCAGACTCAACTGCCTCCCCTGATTTCTCCACTCAGATGTCCAACAGGCACCTCACAAACTGAGCTTGTTAATTTCCCCCCAACCATCTCCTCCCCCGTCTTCTTCATCTCATAAATGTCACCATGATCTATCTGTGCAGCTTCTCAATTATCTTCCTTTCACTCCTCATATCCAATATATCTTCAGGTTCTGTGGATTCTACCCCGAAATGTATCTCAAATCTGCCCATGTCTCTTCATTGCTACAGCTCCCACCCAAGTCCATGCCACCATCTTCTAACTCTCTACTCATCTGCTTCTACTCTTGTCCCTACAAACAACTCTCTATACCAGAGCCAGAGGGGTGACAGCATGTACTATGGATGCCTATCAAATATCCTTCCTTCCCAAAAAACAAGAAACTAATTCTATTCTGGGAGTCAAGGGACCCAACCAAAGGACTAAAATAAACCTCCCATCCTCCTAAGCAGCGACATGTGACTAAATTCTGGCCAATAAGATGTAAGTGGGACAATGCACCCCTCTTTCTCCCCCCACTGCCTGCATAAAATATGGATGTGGCTACAGCAGCTCGATGGATCATGGAAGACCAATCCTGAGTATGGCCCAACAGGAAGACAGAAAGGAACCTTAGATCACCAATAATTGTGACATTGTCATACCAGCCATGAACTGCCTACTCATGCACTTCTTTTATAGGAGAGAAAAAAGTTGACCTTTAAGCATCAATTAGCCACTGTTACTTTGGTTTTTTTAATGTAACAAAATTCAACTGAATGACTAAATTATCTTTTAGAAGCATAATTCATGTATCACACCCACACTTATAACCCTTCAAAGAATTCTAATTGTCCTGAGACTAATGGCCCTCGAGGCCCTGCATGAATTGGCTGGAACATGTCTACCTCCTCACCAACATCATTCCCCCAACTTGTCTCCTATGTTTCTGCCACACTGGCCTTTTAAATTGTTCCCTCTACCTGGAAAACTCTTTGCCTCAACCTCCACATGCTGGCTAAGTCTCACCTTTCCAGCACCTTCTCAGAGAAAGAAGCCTTCCTTGACCACCTTTGTAAAGTAAGTTCTCCAGTTATTCTCTACTCAATGCCCTCTTTTTTCATTTGCCCTAAGAATTTTTCATTTATCTCATATGTTTACTAAGGAGTCCACCCTCAGTTAGTTCTTCTCAATACCCAATTAATTTCCTTTGAAGTTCTCACCATAATCTGTAATTACCACATTTATGAACTAGGTGTCTAGTTACATCTGTCTCCCCATTAGGTATAAGCTCCTTACCAGGAAGGATCTTGCTTGTGTTGTTCACGCATGAATCCTTGGGAATGGGGATTCCCTCCCCCCTTTAAATTCCCCTCTAGAATGAAGGTTGTTCACTGAAAATGTTCTGCACCACTTTTTTTTTTAATGGAAAAAAAGCCCAGTAACTAACACATAAGAGGTGCTTCCATATTATTTGTTAAACAAAGAATGAATGAGGTTGAAAAGGTAAGCAAATGCCAAATCATCATGGTCTTTGTAAGTCATGCTTAAGAGTGAATTTCTAGAAAACTGAGGGGAAAGCAAATTAAGATCACTATAAAATACCAATGTATACCCACTAGAGTTGCAAAAACTTTAAAAATTTAAGACCAGGTGATGGAAAAAGTGAAAAAAACACAGAAGACTTTATATATTGCTACTAGGAATATAAACTGGTCCAAAGAATTCACAAAATAATTTGGCATTACCTTAGAGAGTGAAACCTATAACCCAGCAAATACACTCCTAATTATAGATTTAAAATATAGTATTGAGTACAGCCCCGCCGGTGTGGCTCAGTGGTTGAGCGTCGACCCGTGCACCAAGAGGTCGCCAGTTTGATTCCCGGTCAGGGCACATGCCCAGGTTGTGGACCAAATCCCCAGTGATGGGCCTGCAGGAGGCGGCCAATCGATGTTCTCTCTCATTGATGTTTCTATCTCTCTCTCCCTTTCCTTTCCTCTCTCTCTCAAAATCAATAAAAAAAAAAAGAAAAAAAAAGAAAAACAAACAATATATTACTTGAGTAAAATATAGTGGGGTGGGCAAAAGTAGGTTTACAGTTGTGAGTACGCAGAACAGTTTATTCTTGTATTAATTATTATGTATTACTTCATATTTTTCCATACAAAGAGCTGTAAACCTACTTTTGCCCACCCCGTATATGTACTACCACTATGTAAACAACAAGAAAATTACAAATATAAAACTCAGATAGTGGTTACCTCTGAAGGTATTGGTTCTCAATTGGAGCAATTTTGCTCACTCAGAGGACATTTGGTAATATCTAGAGACATTTCTGGTTGTCATGACTTCCATGGTATTTAGTGGGTAGAAGCCAGGGATGCTGCTAAACATCCCACAATGCACGGAACAGCCCCCAGCAACATTAAGACCATTTGGGGCCAACATTTCTTTATTGGCTGTCCTATACCTTGAAGCATGTTTAGCAGTACCCTCCACACACCCCAAGCTGTGAGAAGCAAAAATGTTTCCAAACACTGCAAGAAGACCCCTGGGGAGGCAATATCTCCCCCAGTTGAGAACCACTGCTCTCAGGGGAGACAGGCGGGTGGTTTCACCATCGTGGGTAATGGTCATAGCTGTTAAGTTTGGATTTTCCTGCCCTGGCCGGTTTGGCTCAGCAGTTAGAGCGTCAGCCTGTGGATCAGAGAGTCCCGGGTTCGGTTCCTGCTGAGGGCATGTACCTTGGTTGCAGTTTGTCCCTGGCCCCGTTTGGGGTCGTGTGGGTGGCAGCCACTCAATGTGTCTCTCTCACATCAATGTTTCTCTCTCTCTCTTCCTCCCTCTCTCCCTCCTGCTCTATCTGAAGATAAATGCAAAAATGTCCTTGGGTGAGGATAAAACAAAACAAAACACAAAAAAAAAGTTTAGATTTTCCCAACCATAATAGAGAGCAAAGGAGATTCATTTACAAAGGTCTCTCTTTGTGTTTACTAACACAATCTTCTACCATGTCTAACTTTTCCTATGTATTAGTGGGCATAGAAGCCTGCAAGCTAGACACTACATCTCTACATCTGATATTAAACAGACCTTCTTCAGAAGAAGAAAATGAAGATCAACCCCAAATTGAACAGCTCCAATTGTAAAACATTAGAATTTCAGAAATCCCTAACAATATTACAGTATAGCCTACCTGGGTGGGCAGATAGACAGTAGCCATCATGAGAGTATGAAGTTTTTGCTTATTTCTGTTTTGTTTTTTAATTCAGGACTTAGACATAATGATATGGAGAAACAAAACCAAAATAGCGTTTTCTCAATCTTACCCTGGTATCTTCACTGATATAACCACACATGACCTTCTCATTCTTGACCCACAGCTCACCAGCCTGTGCCCTGAAAGGAGAAACACACACACAAGTTATTACAAGTCTTACATGAACCACAAAGAAACAGTTGTGACTTCAGGGTGGCTCATTCTACTCTGTTACTTATACCCAAATGACATGGTCATGCACAGATTTCCAGAGATAGTGCCATGAACAGATTACAAAATATCAAGAATTGTTAGAGCATTTTGAATATGTACAACAGGAGCTATAAATCTGAGAGTCCATAGACAACATGTGGCTCTAAAAAAAGGGCTTCAGGGCCCGGCCAGTGTGGCTCAGTGGTTGAGCATCGACCTATGCACCAAGAGGTCGCTGGTTCGATTCCTGTCAGGGCATATGCCCAGGTTGTGGGCCAAATCCCCAGTGAGGGGCATGCAGGAGGCAGCCAATCAATGTTCTCTCTCATCAATGTTTCTCTCTCTCTCTCTCTCTCTCTCTCTCTCTCTCTCTCTCTCTCTCTCTCTCTTCCTCTCTCTCTAGAATTAATAAAAAAAAATTTAAAAAGGGCTTCAGGGAACCCATGAACCCTCTGAAATGATGCAAAATTTTCTGGGCAGAGTATTATAGCTTTTGTCAAATCTTAAAAGAGTCCATGTCATAAAAAAACAACTAAGAAGCCCTGGCTGGTTTGGCTCAGCGGTTAGAGCATCGGCCTGCAGTCCAGAGAGACCCGGGTTCGGTTCCCACTAAGGGCACGTACCTCGGTTGCAGTTTGTCCCTGGCCCTGGTTGGGATCGTGTGCGTGGCAACCACTCGATGTGCCCCTTTCACGTCGATGTTTCTCCCTCTCTCTCTCTCTCTCTCTCCCCCTCCCACTCTATCTGAACAAAAAATAAAAAAATGTCCTCGGGTGAGGATAAAAAACAAAACAAAACAAAAACAACTAAGAAGAACTAATGAACAATTTTGCTAATCCCAGCTTTAACACAATGAGTTCAAAAAGAAACAAAATCCATCTTAATATCAGGATTAGAAGACAAGTGGTTGGGAGGCATGAAGAGACAGGGTGCCTATTCAATGGAGGTCATTCTAGTGAATAATTTTCATGGCAACTTGCTATTATATTTTGGGAGCTTGTTGTTTTCTCCTTTGCAACTTGTTAAGATTGTGAAATGGATAGTACAGTGAAAGAACATGGCCTTTAGAGCTGACCACCCTGGAGTGAAATTGACCTAGACAGGAATCTCAGTTCAGTAACTCTGTGAGGCTCAGTGTCCTTTTTAAAAAATGAGATATAGCCCTGGCCAGTTTAGCTAAGCAGTTAGAGCGTCGACCTGCAGACCAAAGAGTCATGGGTTCAATTCCGGTCAAGGGCACATACCTCGGTTGTGGTTCGTTCCCGGCACTGGGTTGTGCGGGAGGCAGTCGATGTGAACCTCTCACATTAATGTTTCTCTCTTTCTCCTTCTCTCTCCCTCCCTCCCACTCTATCTGAAGATAAACAGAAAAATATTCTTGGGTGAGGATTTAAAAAAAAAATTAGATAAGAGCCTGGCCATTGTGGCTTAGTGGACTGAGTGTCGTCCCATGGACTGAGAAGTCCTGGGTTCGATTCCTGGTCAGGGCACATGCTAGGGCTGTGGGCTCGACTCTCAGTAGGGGTTGTGCAGGAGGCAGCCAATTGATGTTTCTCTCTCACATCGATCTTTCTATCTCTCTCTCCCTTCCTCTCTCTCTAAAAAAACAATAAAAACATCTTTTTAAGAAAATGAGATAATGATACCTACTTACAGAGTTGTTTTGAGAATTAAACCAGATATAGAGAAGCTGTTCAGGACAGTGCTGGGATAAGAGACACTCAATTAAAAGTACTAGTGGCACCCTGGCCAGTGTGGCTCATTTGGTTGGGCATCATCCTGTGCACTGAAAGGTTGCAGGTTCGATTTCGGGTCAGGGCACATGCCCAGGTTTCGGGCTCAGTCCTTGGTAAGGTGCATGCAGGAGGCAGCTGATCAATGTTTCACTATCACATCAATGTTTCTCTCTCTCTCCCTCTCCCTCTTTCTCTAAAAAAAAAAAAATCAATAAAAAATCTGTTTAAAAAAAAGTACTAGTAGCTATTTGTATTAGCAAGAACTGTAACAATGGGGAAAACAGTACCAAAAATGCTATCCCACAGAGGTATTGGTAGCTGTTACCTGAGGACCCTGTAATCATCTCTCAACCAACCATGTAAGCCCTTCTCTTCTATCAATCCCAACGCATTTTCCTGCCTGGCTCTAAGCAATCAGTTCTCATTAAAAAAAAAATTTTTTAGGAGGAAAAGATAAAATAAAAGCAGGGAAAATGCTGTGTACCATGAGTCACAGCTCAGGCTACCTGGGAAACAGTGAACAATTGATCAGCCTTCCTGGGCCTCCCTCCTATTTGTAAAATGGAGAGGGCTGAACCAAGACCATGTTCTTCAAATATGCTTCTCAGGGTCCCAGCCCTGCTTCCAACAAGAGGAGTGCCTCTGGGTACTCCTTTGCTCAAGTGTGTTTGAGTGAACGGATGCAGCAAGTCTGACTTGAGAAGGGACTTCTGTTTCTTTAACATTATAAGGAAGGATGCAATGTTTCCATGATCTATGAAATCTATTAGCAAGAAGTACCATACATACAAGCTACCAACCACCATATTAACCAGACCTCTAAAATGAGCTTGTTGCTAGCACACTCACTCACCAACTTCTACTAGGTCTTTTACTGAGCCCCAGTCTTTTTTTCAAATCAATGTGTTGTGTTGTTTGTTTTTGAATAAATGTGGTTAAGAAGAATCCTGCCCTCTCCATCTGCTAGAGTTCTTGGGAGGACCCAATGAGGAGAGGACTTGGTAAAATATACAACAGTTAGGATTATTCCTATGGAAATGGCTCTTTGTTCTTTTTTCTTTATTGATTTTAGAGAGACTGGAAGGGAGAGGGAGAGAGAGAGAGGGAAACATCGATGAGAGAGAACATCGATTGGCCGCCTCCTGCATGCCCCCCACTGGGGATTTGGCCCACAACCTGGGCATGTGCCCTGACCGAGAATTGAATTAGCAACCTCTTGGTGCTTGGGTCGATGCTCAACCACTGAGCCACAATGGCTGGGCTGGAAATGGTTCTTTATGAGAAAGAGAGAGAGAGAGAGAATGAGAATGAATATATGAAATCTTGACCTTTCTAAGCCCTTGCCCATACAGGAACTGAGAATGGCCCTGAGGCAGCATCTCTTCTCTTTTCTGCTGGTTCAACAGAGAAAGAAATTCCACTGATGATGCAAATGCCATATCCACACCCCCTAGGAAAAAACCCAGGAGCACATAGACCTTCCCATAAGACAGGCAGATGGCACACTGCCAAGCGCTAGTCCTTCATTAGGTTCTTGGGCAGGTCATTTCCCCTTCCTTCTCTATCAAATGAGCTATTGGGGATCAGTGATCTCCACTGTTCTTTTACAGCTAAGTTTTATCATTCTGTGAATAAAAGGTTAAAATAAATGCAAAGTATGGTCACTGTGGTGTCATTTGAATTATATACCGTTGAACACCTAAATGTCCAGTAGTGGCAGACCAGTTAAGTAAATTATGGTGTATCCTGACAACAGAATATCATAGAATCATTAAAATAATGTTTACAAGGAGTTTTAACTTCACCAGAAATGTTTATATGCTTTTAAGTGGAAAAAGGATACAAAATAGTATACACTGTATTATCATCTAAATAAAGATGCGTGGTCAGGTGTGGCTCAGTGGTTGAGCATTGACTGATGCACCAACAGGTTGCCAGTTTAATTCCTGGTCAGGGCACATACCCAGGTTGTGGGCCCGATTCCCAGTGGGGGGCATGCAGGAGGCGGCCAATCAATGTTCTCTCTCATCGATGTCTCTATCTCTCTGCTTCTCCGTTCCTCTCTCTCTAAAATCAATAAAGAAAATTATTTTTTTTAAAAAGATGCATGTATGTGCTGTATGTATGCAAATAAAATATTGGACGGTCACACCAAAATTTAATAGTAATTTTCTGTAGGTAGCTGGCTGATATACCATTATAAATGTACTTCTTTATACTCTCTGTATTATCCAAGTTTTCTAAAATATGTTTTTTAAATTATGAAAATGGAGTTTTGAGGGTTTTTTTTAACAGTATATAAAATTGTACATACTATATGGTCTCAAGCCAAAAGGAAAAAAAAAAAAGACATAATTTTTTTTTTTTATCCTCACCTGAGGATATTTTTTCCATTTTTTGTTCAGATAGAGTGGGAGGGAGAGAGAGGAAGAGAGAGAGAGAAACATCGACGTGAAAGGTATACATTGAGTAGCTGCCTCCCACACAACCCAACCAGGGTCGGGGACAAACTGCAACTGAGATACGTGCCCTTAGCGGGAACCGAACCCAGGTCTCTCTGGACTGCAGGCCGACACTTTAACCGCTGAGCCAAACTGGCCAGGGCAAGACATAATATTTTGACAGAACTATGTCAAATGCTAACAGTGGTTGCTTCTGAGTAGTAATATTGTTTTGTTTCTTGCTTCTTTTTAAAAAATTATTTAGAGAAAAAGAGAGAGAAACATCAATTTATTGTTCTACTTATTTATGCATTCATTAGTTGATTCTTATATGTACCCTGACCAGGGATCAAACTCAAAAACTTGGTGTATTGGGACGATGCTCTGAACAGCTGAGCTACCCAGCCAGGGCTCTTTTTTCTGCTTCTTTATTCTGTTTTTTCTTTTTTGCTTTCTTTTTTTTTTTTTAGAGAGAGAGGAAGGGAGAGATAGATAGAAACACATCTATAGGCTGCCTCCTGTATGCCCCCCACAACCCGGGCATGTGCCCCAACCAGGAATCAAACCAGGACCTCTCAGTCCATGGGATGGCGTTCAATCCACCAAGCCACAGTGGCCAGGTTATTCTGTTTTTTCAAATTCTCCACAATGAGCAGCATCACACATAAAAATACTAAGTAAATTGCTTGGTATATAGCAAGTGCTGAAAAGTGGTATTTAATAGTATTAATTCCACAATTAATTATTTAATTAATTAAGAGAATGGTCACCATTGAATCAGAGTTCAAGTCAGAGAAGATCCCAGAAGATCCTCTGCATTGGGGAGGATCCAGCAGGAAAACACCTAAACTGGAAGGGCTATGAATGTGACTCTCCACACAGCTCTGTCTGTTCCTGGACAGCTGAGAAGTCAGGGCCAGAAATTATTCAGTGTTGTTCCCTCTGGACTGTGAGTCAGAAAAAAAAAAATTTTTTTTAAGTAAAAAAAAAAAAAAAGAAACCACTAGTTGGCAGTCCCAAAAACTGTATCTGGGAAAAAGATATCTCTTTACAATGAGATTAAATAAATGAAATTTCTAAGTTCAATATTTTAACAAAGCAAAATGCTGTTAGAAGGTAAGATTTTTTAAAATATGTTTTATTGATTTTTTTTTTTTTTTAAGAGAGAGAGGAAGGGAGAGAAAGAAACATGGATGTGAGAAAGAAAACATCAATCGGCTGCTTCCTGCCCGCCTTCTACTGGGGATTCAGCCCGCAACCTGGGCATGTGCCCTGATCGGGAATCAAACCAGGACCACTCAGTCCATGAGAAGACATTCAATCCACTGAGCCACACCAGCTGGAGAGAAGATAAGATTTAAGTGCAATATTTTTCTTTTAAAATTGTGTTTAGTCCGGCGGTGTGGCTCAGTGGTTAAGCGTTGACCCATGCACCAAGAGGTCGTCAGTTCGATTCCCAGTCAGGACACATGCCCAGGTTGTGGGCCCAATCCCCAGTGGGGGGCATGCAGGAAGCAGCCAATTGATGTTCTCTCTCATCAATGTTTCTATCTCTCTCTCCCTTCTTCTCTCTCTAAAAATTAATAAAGGGGAAAAAAATCTTTAAAAAATAAAAGAGAAGAATACATTAGGAATTTACTCAGAGAAAATTAAAATGTTTATCTTTTAAGGAAAATAATGTTTCAAGATAATGAAATGCACATATCCTTATTATTAACTAAATTACCAGGTTAAAAAGGCTAAATTACAGAGAAAATCCTTAATAATTTATTATGACTTTATACAAATGAATATCCTTTCTTTTATCATATGAGGCCCAGAGCATCTTTTTTTTCCCCCATGTCTTCCTGTGGTTAGGAAAAGTGGCTTTTGATTTAGTATAGGAAGACTATAAATAAGTCTTCTGGACAAATAGTAGAAGATTTCTGATTTGCATTTAATATGAATGAATAAGCAAAATATTCAGACAGATCTTTAAAAGGCTAAAACTGCCTGCCCTCTACATTCCCGATGGTGTATTATTTCTTTTCACCCCAATAAATCGTCACTATGCTTAAAAATAAAATAATAATAATATTGCCTTTATGTCAATGTTTTCATTTCTATGTCTAGCACCATGTATATGAGGGCTTTTATATAGAGAAACAAGGAATTTAAGAAAGAAAAGAAACTGAGGTTTCTAAACCAGGGCTTGCTCACTGAACTATAGCTTACAGGCTAAATGCATCCCACCTCCTGTTTTGGCCCACACCTAAGAACAACTGTTACATTTTTAAATGGTTGGAAAAAAAAAAAATTGCAACAGAGACCTGAGATCCATGTGGTCCAATGTCTACAATATTTACTATCTGGTCCTTTACAGAAAAAGATTCTAAACCAACCATTTCATTTTGCAGATGAGTAGACTCAGAGACACCCCAACCTGCCTGACATCGCCCTGCTCATCAGTGGCACTGTAGTGTAGCATACAGGTTTCCTGACTCCTGGCCCACTACCTCTGAGAGACTATCTTATATTGGAAGGCATGAATCTAGGCTGTATTTCTTGCTTACTCACTTCTTAGGTTGTGCTTTAGTTGCTAAGATTTTTCAAAGAATTTTGAGCCTGGCTAGTGTGGCTCAGTGGATTGAGCATCGTCCCATGGACAGAGAGGTCCCAGTTTGATTCCCGGTCAGGGCACATGCCCAGGTTACAGGCTCAATCCCCAGGAGGAGGCGTGCAGGAGGTAGCCGATCAATCTCACGTCAGTGTTTCCATCTCTCTCTCCCTTTCTCTCTCTCTAAAAAATCAATAAAAAATGTATTTTAAAAAGTAGAATTTTGACCCTCCAACAACTTTTAAAACATCTTTTAGAAAAAAATAAATCCTTCATCCTTTCTTTCCCAATGAAGTAGTTCAGACTAATCAAATAACTCTAGTTATTGGTGAAAGTTCTTTTCAAAATGATTCTGGCTAAGCCCTGGCCGGTTTGGTTCAGCAGTTAGAGCATCGGCCCTCGGACCAAAGAGTTATGGGTTCATTTCCAGTCAAAGGCACGTACCTTAGTTGCAGTTCAGTCCCTGGCCCTGGTGGGGGTTGTGTGAGTGGCAACCAATCAATGTGTCTCTCTCACATCGACTGATATTTCTCTCTCTCTCTCTCTCCCCTTCCCACTCTATCTGAAGATAAATGGAAAAATGTCCTCGGAAGAGGATTTTAAAAAAATTTTGGACCAATAAAAGTAGAAGGAATGACTGAATTAGAAAACCACCACCTTTCAATAATCATCAATGGATAAAACCATTAGGTAAAATGTTGATGGGGCACTTCAGACTATATCACCAGAACCCACTTGTCATTCTTAGTGCCATAAAGTGAGTCAAGCAGATGCAAATATGCTTGTATATATACAGTAAGTTTCAGGAAATACAGTTTCTTCTAAAGAGAAGGATTTATATTTCATTATACACCTCTTTTACTGACAGCTTTACTATGTGGATGTTACGCTTTTTTAACTTAAAGGTGGTTCAAAAAGTCCCTTTTTCTCTTCTTAACAAACAAAAATATAGAAATAATTTTTAATAAATCAACAGTAATTCAATAGTTAAAAAGGCAGCCCTGGCTGGTTTTGCGCAGTAGTTAGAGCATCAGCCCTCGGACCAAAGGGTCACGGGTTTGATTCCTGTTCAAGGGCACACACCTGGGTTGCAGGCTCAATCCCTGGCCCTAGATGGGTCATTTGGGAGGAAACCATCGATATGTCTCTCTCACATCGATGTTTCTCTCTCCCTCCCTCCCTGCCACTCTAAAAATTAATGGAAAAATATCCTTGGGTGAGGATTAAAAAAAAGGGGGAGGCACCAAATCAGAAACTATTGTGCTAGTCATTTTGTCTCCAAATCTGTTTCTTAATCTATAAGACAAGAAGGTTTGATTAAGGCTTTTTCCTATTCTAAAATTATGAGTCTAGACCTCCTTTGTTACAGAACACCAGATGGCTCCAGCAATTACCAGTACTGTAGTGCATTGTGGGGTTTTTTTTGGTTTGTTTTAACAATAGAATCTAGTATTTTAAGCTATTGTGTATTTTATTATAGGGACATCCATATACCTCAAATGCTCTTTGTAGCCCATTACTGTATTAGATCCTACTCCCATTTACTAGTAGATAAGTCAAGAATCTTGTAATAGCTACCTGATACCAGCAAATTCCACCTTCTGAGTGATATAGGCACATGTGCTGACCTAAGGGAAGAGAGAGAGGTTCAACAATACATCAAGGCCATAAAAAAAAGTCTCCTGGCTTTCTAATCTCTTCTAACAACCCAAAGTTCAATTAACATGGAGTAATAGATTTATCCCATTGGAAAACCTGCTGGGGCAGGTATAACAGTAGGTTCTTAAGAGTTTGGCAAGTACAGACAATAGTAAAGACCAGGTGGATAAGTGGCCAGTTTCAGCAATATACTTATCCTCACATATGTTTGCATACATACCTACATTTACATACTCATTTAAATATAGAACATTTAGTTCTCATTTTAGAAAATAGAACACTCCTTCTACCATTAAAAATGAGCAAAGATTTTTTTTCTGAAAATATACACTGTATAGAAGTTCTACCTATAATTTGTTGTTTCATAATACTCAAAAAATCCAATAAGGAGAATTTTTATCACCAGCTCACAATTTTGATGAACTCATCATTTTAAGTGGAAAATGTTAATTAAAAATAAAATAAGGAAAATGGGAGGAGGGTACAGCAAAAGCAGTCTAACCTGGAAGCAGCAAGATCTGGATTGACCGCTCAGTGTGAGCTCAGTGTTAACTGCTTACTAACTTTCTAGTCTTGGCCAATCACTTAATTTCTCAATCTCAGTTTTCACATCTGTAAATTAGGGGAAATAAATACCTGTCCACAAGGAGAACATGTGAGGTGCAAATGAAATCAAGTGAAAATCTGAAAAGTAGAGTCTCATTCAAATGTAAAATAATATTATAATTTCCCACTCAAAAATGCAGAGTAGCCCAGCTGGTGTGGCTCAGTGGATGAGCATCGACCCATGCACCAAGAGGTTGCTGGTTCGAATCCCAGTCAGAGCACATGCCCAGGTTGTGGGCCAAATCCCCAGTGGAGGCATGCAGAAGGTGGTCAATCGATGTTCTCTCTCATCAATGTTTCTATCTCTCTCTCTCTCTCCCCCTTCCTCTCTCTCTAAAATCAATAAAGAAAAAAAAATTACTATTTTTTTTAAATGCAGAGTAAATACCTCTGACAATAAACAAGCAAAACAAAGATTAAAAAAAAACACACACACACAATGAAAAGAGCCCTGGCTGGTATGGCTCAGTTCATTGGAGCATCGTCCCATGCACCAGAAGGTCACGGGTTCAATTCCTGGTCAGGGCACATACCTAGGTTTCGAGTTCAGTAGTTCCTGGCTGAGGAGCTGACGAGAGGCAACCAATTGATCACATCGATGTTTCTCTTTTTCTTTCTCTCTCTCTCTCTCTCTCTCTCTCTCTCCCCCTCCCCCCACTTCCTGTCCCTAAAAATAATAAACATATCCTCAGGTGAGGATTAAAAATAAAAAAAAAAACTACGAAAAGACAATGGAAGAAGATACATGAAGTGTTCATAATAATTGTCTGTGATGCTGCAATCTGAAATGATTATAAACTCTTCTCCCTTACTAGATCTGCTAATCTCTATGAGAACATGGATTATTAATATAACAGAAAAGGCCAGACTTAAAAAAAAAATTGTATCTTACCAAACTTTTCTTTAGTCGCCACATATCCCCACGGCCAATATATTGATCCTTAAAGGTTAATTCCACTAGATCAAGGGTCACATCCTAAAAGAGATAATCAAATATGTTTCTCTGCATTACTCTGCCACACTTCATAGTCATAAGATAATGCCCACTCACATGGAGAAAGCTTTTGGCAAAAAAGAACTACTGGGCCCGGCCCGTGTGGCTCAGAAGTTGAGTGTCGACCCATGCACCAAGAGGTCGCTGGTTCGATTCCTGGTCAGAGCATATGCCCAGGTAGTGGGCCCGATCCCCAGTGAAAAAAAAAAAAAAGAACTACTGGAAGACCATTCAATAGCAGAACTCTGACAAATAGATTTTATCCTGCCACAAAATGCTTCTGAGAACAGGTGAAAGGTCTATAACAGATGCTACAGCAGCTGTATCATAGTTAAGTTCAAAGAGTACCAGAATACTAATTCAGTGTTTTAGTCTTTTTGTTTTGTTTTTTGTTGTTGTTGTTGTTTCTGTTTTCCTTTTTATTAATTTTATTGGGGTGACAGTGGTTAACAAAATTATACAGGTTTCAGGAGCATAATTCCACAACACATCATCTGTACACTGTTTTGTGTTGTGTTTTAGTCTTAATTCTGACACACAAACATGACATTGAGCTTTGTGATTTATTTCCCCAGATAATGTCAATGATAATATCTTCTAGACGATGATTTTTACCTATTATAGCATCATTTCTAGAAGGAAAGTGTGAGAATACACAAAGAAATTTTAGTATTTTAATAGGAAATTTTACCTTTAGCTTCACAAACACACACACATATATGTGTATGTGTATACATACACACACATATATATGTATACAAAATATCTTAAAAGTGGGGAGGAAGCCCTGGCCAGTTTGGCTCAGCTGTTAAGAGCATCGGCCTGTGGACCAAGGGGTCTCGGATTTGATTCCTGGTCAAGGGCATGTACCTGGGTTGCAGGTTCAATCTCTGGCCCCGGTTGGGGTCACGTAGGAGGCAACTGGTCGATGTGGCTCTCTCACATCACCTTTCTCTTTCTCTTTTTTTTTTTTTATCCTTACCCGAGGACACTTTTTCATTTTTTGTTCAGATAGAGTGGGAGGGAGAGAGAGGAAGAGAGAGAGAGAGAAACATCGATGCGAAGGTGACACATCGAGTGGCTGCCACCCGCACGACCAACCAGGGCCGGGGACAAACTGCAACCGAAGTACATGCCCTTAGCGGGAACCGAACCCGGGTCTCTCTGGACCGCAGGCCAACGCTCTAACCGCTGAGCCAAACCGGCCAGGGCTCACCTTTCTCTTTCTCTCTCTCTCTCCCTCTCTCCCTCCCTTCCTCCCTTCCATTCTATCTAAAAAATCAATGGAAAAATATCCTCAGGTGAGGATTAACAAATAAATAAATAATAAGGGAGAAGCAAAAAATAAATACATACATACATAAAGTTAAAAAAAAAAGACTGTATCCTTATAAAAAGAAGGGCAAAAAAAGGGGAGGAGGGCATTCTAAATGCACCTTACATACTATCTATAATCTAAATTATCTACATAGAACCACATATTTAATAGTCTAACACTATACTTAAATAACTCATTATTTCCTTAGAGACCTAATCTTGAGGAAGGATGATAATCATCTCCAAAAGATATTCAAGTACAGAACAAAGATATACCTTAGGGTCTACTACATTCACATAGACATCTTGATAAGGTCTTAGACGAAACACTTGGGTCACGGTCTGGTCCACACTGATAGTTTCTGAAACAAAGAAGAAATCTAATAATACATTCTGGAAAAAAGCAGGTAAATATATATTAATCTATAAATACCCAGACATTGGGGGGTGGGGAGTGGGGATAGGTGGAGGGGGGCAAAAGTGGGGGGAAATGGGGGCATCTATAATAGTGTCAACAATAAAAATAAAGAAAAAAAGACTTATAAATACTCAGACATTCAACAAGCAACACAACTGACTCTTTGCCAGGGACAAGGCACATTCTCTGCCTCCCAAGAGCTTAAAATTTAGAATTCTCTGCTTTTCAGGTGACACAAGCAGGTAAAGTAAAACCTGAGCCCAAGCAATTAAAAAATGAGAGAGAGAGAGAGAGAGAGAGAGAGAGAGAGAGAGAGAGAGAGAGAGAAGACGCACAGAGAAGGAGAAAATAATTTAAGAAGCAACATAAAAAGGTTAAAAAAGCTGTGAAAATTCAGAAGAGGAAGAGATCCTTTCTTATTTGGAATTAAGTAGTGATGGTAGTTCAGACAGAAACAAACTTCACAATCTTAAGTCTGCTAAATAAGAAACGCACAGGTGACAGGAGACGAACACTCCTAGGATTTGGGTTTTAGAGAAATCTTAAATCTCAGGATTTAGGTTTTATAGAATGCTTTCCCATCAAGTTGAAATATAAAAAAAGCAGTTGACTCAAAATCTTTCAAAGCAAATTAGAAAGTTTTTTTTTCTTTTCTCTTCTCCCCCCTCCCACCACCCCCGCCCCGGTTTTTTAAAAAATGTCTTTTAAGTACTATTTAAGGCATTACTTTATTTGCTAACATTTTGGTTTCTAGATCAGCATGGTATAGTCATTAGAAAAAAGAAAGGGTCTGGATCCAGAATGAGTAGGCAGAGTCCAGGTTCTGGCTCCTCCACCTACTGACTTCAGGCAAGCCAGTTTATCGGCTGAGACTGTTTCCTCACCCACTCAAGAGTTGGTGGGAACCTTCTTCAGTCTCCTGAGCCCACCAGCCTGGGCTCTCAGGCCCTGCACCTGACTCAGGTCCAGCTCCCACCACTGGGGCAGGTGGCCCCTCCTGGCTTCTCTCCTTACGCCTCACCCCAGAAATGGTGCTCTCATGGCACTAGCCTCTGGCCCCTTCCTGAGCTGTTGCCCCCTCAGTCATGGGGCACTTCTGGGCTCCTGACCTAGGCCAGAGGGAGATCCATGACCCCTTCCCATGGCCATAGGCTACCAGGACCCTGCTCCTCCGGTCACTCCCCCTATCCTCAGCCCGGGGGTAAAAGTCAGCCCATCATTCCTTACTCTCTGACATCCCCAGGTATACCATGCCTGCCCTCTCCTCTCAGCTGCAGTTGAAGGCTTTAACTCTGTACATTTTGGGTCACAGTTCCATCATTGTACATTAAATAATCTGAATAAACCAAGAGATCTCAAAAAACAGAAAGAGAGAAAGAATTGGTGGGAGGATAAAGAGTGATTACAAAAAGCTCCCAGGACAGTACAGTACCTTACACACTTTGTAGGTAACCATCAAGATGTTTCTTTCCCTGCCTCACCCAGACTAGGTACTTAAATATTGTGTGCAAAAACATAATATTTAAGAAAGCATGCTTTGCCAACAAGTATTTTGGAGTTAAGTGTAAAGCTTCACCTCTTCCGATTAATTTTCTTCCTGACACTAAATTAGGATAGTGCCAGATACTACTAACAAGTGAGATTCATTGACATTTTGATAGGGGACCATTTTCATTTTTTATCTTTATTTATTTTTGGTACGTGCCCCTAGTGGAAACCAAACCTGGGACTCTCTGGTCCGCAGGCCAACGCTCCAACCGCTGAGCCAAATGGCCAGGGCAATAGGGGACCATAATTTGATTAGAAGAGAAGTACTGTGCCCTCATTACCTGAGATTGTAAAAAGGTTTCTTGCAGTTTCTGGGACAGTAAAGTGTAAAAAATCTTAGGGGAAAAAAATGGAATTCTTTCTTACCTTTCTGTAAATCTTCCTTAAGTGACTTGACCTGCAAAAGCAGAGGGCTGGAAAAAAAAAAAAAAAAGCAACAAAAAATGGGATGACTAACTTCACATGCCTCCCCTCCCTCCCTACAAAGGCAGAAAGTTCTCTTAGAAACAAAAAACTCTGCACCTGTACTCAAGGAAATGGAAAAAAACTATAGAATTTTTCATAGGGTTGTCAACTCGGCTTTGAAAACAGAAGAGAATGTACCACTTTTTATAAGATTGTTGGTTTACCAAATCCTAGAAGGTAGGAGCATTTTTATCCAAAGACAAAGAGCTGTCTTGCCCTTCAATCCCCTTAAACAAAATATCTGGAAACAGCCACCCAATTAGTTTCCTTGATCCCAGTCAGACACTCACCTGTATTCATCGTTGGGGTGAGCAATCTCAACAATGTCTCCAAGCTTGATGTGAGGAAACACTTTGGGGTTCACGACCAGCTCATCATCTGAAAGACAATTCAGCAATCCCAAGCAGAAAACACACTCACTTAGGTGACAGGTCGTGGTGTATATTCTTACATTGGGTCCTCACAACCCCATCAGGTTGGTATTACAGGACAATCCCTTATACTTATCCAAAATTATGCAAAAATACTGCCTTAATGTGACTCTCACAATAAATCTTTGGATCTAGCAGAAATGAAGAAATTACCTAGAATAGGTTAAGGGCAGACAGCTAGTAACAGCACAGGCAGGACTGATGACTGACTAGCCCAGAGCTCCTTCTATCTAAAGCCCACCACCTCTCATACGTCATAAAAATCAAGCCAAATAAAATGCCCTGGACTTTGGAGAGCAGCACCTGATCAGGGAAAACTTCAAATACCAGTTCACATTAGGATCCAAAGAGAGACACTTAAAATAAAGGGAGGACATCATTTCTTTCTTTTTTTTTCTACCCCTGCCCCCTACTGGGGGTAGGAGAACATTCTTTCAAATACAATATACTCAGAACCATAAAGATGGAGTGATTTTTTTTTCTCTTTTGATTTTTGGGGAAAGACATAGATGGCCTTTATTTTGTATTTTTATTATTTTTTATCCTCACCTGAGGACATTTTTCCATTTTTTGTTTAGATAGAGTATGAGGGAGAGGAAGAGAGAGAGAGAGAAATATCGATGTGAAAGGGACACATTGAGTGGCTGCCTCCTGCACAACCAACCAGGGCCAGGGACAAACTGCAACCGAGGTACGTGCCCCCAGCAGGAACCGAACCCGGGTCTCTCTGGACCGCAGGCCGACGCTCTAACCGCTGAGCCAAACCAGCCGGGGCTAGATGGCCTTTAATTATGCTAAAATTATAACAAATAAGTATATCTAGATTTCAAACATAATCAGACCCAATAAAAATTCAGCCTGGGAGCCCGTGGCTCAGTGGATTGAGCATCATTCCATGAACTGAGAGGTCCAGGTCCAAGTCCCCATCAGGGCACATGCCTGGTTACGGGCTCAATCCCCAGTAGGGGGCTTGCAAGAGGCAGCTGATTGATGTTTCTCATCAGTGTTTCTCTCTCTCCCTTCCTCTCTCTAAAAAAAAAAAAATCAATAAAAACATATTTAAAAAATTCAGCCTAGGAAAGCAAAGCACTGGGTTAATCCCAAATTATATATATTTTTAATATTTTTTAAATTGATTTTAGAGAGAGAGGAAGGGAGAGAGAGAAACATCAATGTGAGAGAGAGAAACATCAATCAGCTGCCTCCCACATGCATCCCAACTGGGGGGAATGAGCCCAAAACCTAGGCATGTGCCTGGACAGGGAATGGAACTGGAGACCTTTCAGTGCATGGGACAATGCAACCAACTGAGCCACAATGGTCAGGGCTTATTTGGTATGTTGTTTCCATTTAGTTTTATGCCAAATACTCTGTGAAGCCTTCCCTTAACTTTCATAGTCTGAATTAAACTCCCTGAGCATGTATTCCATTCTGTTTCATTTCATCATTTCCTTTTTTCATGTCAGTCTCATCAAGATGAATGCCCCTTAGGGACAAGGGACCTTGCCATATTCATAATCTGTATGTTTGGCACAAGTATGCAATTAATATTTTTTTAATTGATTTTTAGAGAGAGAGAAAGGGAGAGTAAGAGAGAGGTAGAAACATAGATGAGAGAGACACATCGATCGGATGCCTCCTGCATGCCCCCCTTGGGGATCAAGCCCAAAACCCGGGCATGTGCCCTGACCGGGAATTGAACTGGCAACCTCTGGTGCATGGGTCGATGCTCACTAACTGAGCCAAACTGGCTGGGCCGCACTTAATATTTATTGGAAACTGGGTACAGCACCCAGCTACCTTGGTCTCATCGACATGAAAAAGCAGACTTGTATACATTGTATATATTACAGTTGTTTATATGGAAAATAATACAATAATTAATAAATAATAATACAAGAATAAACTGTTTTGCATACTCACAACTGTAAATCTACCTTTTTTTTTTTTATCCCCACCCGAGGACATTTTTTTTTTTTCATTTTTTGTTCAGATAGAGTGGGAGGGAGAGAGAGGAAGAGAGAGAGAGAGAAACATCGACGTGAAAGGGACACATCGAGTGGCTGCCACCCGCACGACCAACCAGGGCCGGGGACAAACTGCAACCCAAGTACATGCCCTTAGCGGGAACCGAACCCGGGTTCGGGTCTCTCTGGACCGCAGGCCGACGCTCTAACCACTGAGCCAAACCTGCCAGGGCTGTAAACCTACTTTTGCCCCACCCTGTATGTACTGTACCGTTGTATCCTTCCCTCTACCAAAAGTTATTTCTGTTAGCTATTCAATTCTATTATACTTCTCCAATGTTTAGGCAGCATCAACTGCATACCAAGTATAATGTTATCCACAGATTGTGTGTTTTAACAGAGATTGTTTTAAATATAGCAATGCCTGGTATGTCCTTGTCCTGGTAATTATAGTGGCTACATTTATTGAGCTGCACTAACGAGCCTGGTGCTCTACTAAATACTTTACATACCTCATCTAGCTTGATCCCCACAACACCTTATGACATAGAAACTATTGTTTTTCCTTTTTGGCAGTCCTTGCCTTTGAAGCATATGCATACTAAAATACAATCTAAAAAAAAGACTCATTGTATTGTTAATTACAATTGCTGAAGTAAATAAGGTTGTTAGGACAGAAAGAAAAGTTATTTATTTACAAAAACAAAACAAAAAATCATATTACTAAGTGTTATCCTATTCTGCAGATTTATAGACTCAAGCTGCTCAGAGAAACTGTATGTTTATCTATTTATTTTTATATGTTTTCATTGATTTTTGAGAGAGAGAGAGGAATGGAGACAGAGACAGAAACATCCATCTGAGAGAGAAACATCGATCTGCTGCCTCCCACATGCCCCGCACTGGGGACCGAGGCTTCAACTCCGGCATGTTCCCAGACAGGGAATCGAACTGGGACCTCTCAGTCCATGGGATGACACTCAACTCACTGAGCCACACCAGCCAAGCGAGAAACTATATAAAGCGCATGGATTTGTAGATAAGGTAAACCAGAGGCTTGCAGGAGGTCACAGGGAAAGTTAGAGGCAGAGCTGATACTCTGGATTCTGGTTAGTGCAGGACAACACACTGTGTTTCTTCCCCTTCTCAATGTGCCTCAGAGCCATACAAAGCCTCATGCTTTGATCATACCTGTCTCATGTACATCTATTTCTCTCTCACTGAATGTAAGTTTCTCTTTTCTGCCAAACCAGTGAAGACTGGAATTTTATGGAACATATACAGTAAATAAGTAATAAAAAACACAATGGTCAATGTGGCTCAGTGGTTATAGCGTCGGCCCAAGCACCAAAGGGTTTTGGGTTCGATTCTCCGGCCCCAGTCAGGGCACCTCTGGGAGGCAACCAATCGATGAGTCTCTCTCACATCAATGTTTCCCTCTTTCTCTCTCCCTCCCTTCCACTCTCTCTAACAATCAATGGAAAAAATATCCTTGCCCTGGCCGGTTTAGCTCAGCGGTTAGAGCATCAGCCCACAAACCAGAGAGTCCCGGGCTCAGTTTCCGCTAAGGGCACGCACCTTGGTTGCAGTTTGTCCCGGCTTCGGTTGGAGTTGTGTGAGTGGCAACCACTTGGATGTGTCTTTCTCACATCGATGTTTCTCTCTCTCCCTTCCTCCCTCTCTCCCTCCTGCTCTATCTGAAGATAAATGCAAAAAAAATGTCCTCAGGTGAGGATAAAAAAGAAAAAAATATATATCCTTGGGTGAGGATTAACAAAAAAACAGAAACAAATGATGGGTAGTAAACTGGCAATATCCACAGTGTTCCTTAAAAGTCAGAGTGCAGCCCTGGCCAGTTTGGCTCAGCGGTTAGAGCGTCGGCCTGCGGTCCAGAAGACCCGGGTTCGGTTCCCGCTAAGGGCATGTACTTCGGTTGCAGTTTGTCCCCGGCCCTGGATGGTCGTGTGGGGGGCAGCCACTTGATGTGTCCCTTTCACGTCGATGTTTCTCTCTCTCTCTCTTCCTCTCTCTCCCTCCCACTCTATCTGAACAAAAAATGAAAAAATGTCCTTGGGTAAGGATTAAAAAGAAAAAAAAAAGTCAGAGTGCAAATGCTTTCAGGAAAGGTCTGCACTCTCGGCTCTTACTGCCTTCCCACTACTGTATTATACTTGCTGCTTCATTCAGACAAGTTGCCTGTCACATGAGCCAGTGTGTAATTTTCAAGGCACTGGACACACCAGAACCTCAGCCAACTTAAACAACTCCCAAAGACCAATCAATACTGACCACTGCCCCCAAAGCCCTTCTTGTGGATGACCAGTTTGTAGACCTTTGTTGTTCTCATCTTGTACTGTTGTTTCCTTCAGCTGTTCCAAGCTTGGGGGAGAGAAGTCATCTTGCCTCCCTGCCATTGAAACACAAACAAAAAGACTTTTCCTTGCAACTGCTCTTTGAGTTTAAGCTTGTGAAAACACTGCTGTTGCTCAGCTAAGAGGTGGCACCAACCCTTGAATGAAATCACTCCTTCAAGTAAAAGGAGGGATACAGAACAAATAGAACCAGAGAATCTGGGAACTAAGGGGAATTCGGGCTACACTCTAGTCCAACCTCCAAGATCTTCTCTCTATCACACTCCTAAAGGGAAAACTTGTAGGAATGGGACATTTATTACCTTGCCTCTATCTAAACCAATAACACACAAATAATAAAGAGGTCTTAAACGGTAAGCACACTCATTCTGTAAATGAGGAAAGCATGGCCAGTGCAAGGAACTTGGCCAAAATCACTCAGAGAATGAGAGGCATAACCACAGTTTCTGTTTCACCGTCAATGCCTTGGGCAAATAAGAGTATAAATGGGAGGAAGGCAAGGTTTCAGTTCCTGAACCTCCATATATACAAACTCTCAGTGGATCATCCTCACAGACAATCATTTCACAGCTGAGACCACTGAGGTTCAGAGAGGTAAAGAGTCTGGTCTAAGGTCACACAGCGGGTTGGGGGGTGGGGCCAGAACTCGAACTAGAGCCTGGGCTCGTTCTCTCTTGTTCCCCAAACCCGGGCCCCGACTGGCAGCTCCACTCACCCGCGGCTCCGGAGCCCCTTCCTGCTTCAGGCCGGGACCCCAAGGACCGGACCCTCGCCAGGTCCCCCGCACCTCCTCGGGACGCCCTGCCTACGCCCCGACAGCCCGTGCAGCTTTCGTGCCCGAGCTCTAAGCGCCGACCGGCCGGCCTCAGCCAAGGAGCGCTCACCTGAGAACCCGCGCCGCTCCGGTGGCTCCGCCCCGGGGCTCAGCCCCCTTCCCGCCCACCCGCCCCGGGCCTCTCTGGCCCGGCCTCCACCTCCTCTCGGTGTCCGCGCAACTTCCTCATCCGGGGCTTGCGCCGGGGGTGGGGCTGCGCGCGCGGCCTCCAGCTCCGGCTTCCCCTTGCATCTCACGCACGCTGGCCAGAAGACCTTAAGCACCGTAGAAGAAATCATAGAGGAAATCATTTACCTTCTAGACGTTCGTGAACAAATCCGAGCCAGAGCTCTTCGTTTCCAACTTAGTGGCCCCCTAACAAGGCAAACTCTGGAGAGACTCCCGGATCTATAAATGGAATGTTATGGACCCTTGCTGGCCTCACCAGGGCTAGCTGCTGAGAGGCACAAAATAATTTCTTGGAGAATTTTTGTAAAATGCAAAGGGCTGAGCACGTGCGACTTAGTGCGATTACCCCTGCTGGAAAGTATCCGTTTTTGAGGGGCTTTTCAAATCCTTCTAAACCCCAAATGACGTTTGTGTTGGTCTGGTTATTAATAATAGCTACCATAGTTTTCACAGACTCCTTATGTAATCACATCCCTATTAGGTGGCAAATACTATCATGTTTCATACACGAGGAAACATGCTGGGGACACAAAACTCCGAAGGAAGCAAGGACTGATCCTCACCCAATCTACTCCAACTTAACTCCAAGGCTAAGCGTTTAACCAGCATCTTCATGTCACACTCAAGGCTCAGCCTAAGGCCCTATGGGTAGAGATATTTTCTCTCCCGGAAGAGAAAATAAAAGCTGTGTGGGTTGTGCCTGAAACTGGCCAAAGGCTCCTGAGAAGTTGCCATCTCCATCTGATTGACTATGGTTTTTGGAAAAATTCTGAATGCTGAAAGAAAAAAGCATTGCATATCACAAGGAGACTTGGGAGTGGCAAGACAAGTAAGAGCTTTCTTAAGCATCCATGCTTTTTAGGATTCAGAAGTTAAATAAATCATTGTAATTTTTTATATTTAAGGGAAACATATAATCAAGTGCACTGCAACAGTTGCAAAATTCTTCAGGGACAAAATGTTACATGTAAAAGACTTTTTATGTTGCCAATTCAGGGACACACCCAGATCCCCCAGGCTATTTCCATCCTTAGCATCAGTAGCTAATGGTAAGCCCTTCCACCCCAGAAGTAGCTTAATGGGATTCTTCTCGCTGCTCCTCATGGGAGTTTGATTGCTTTTCCTGAGAGCTGTCCATAGTTGATATCATATCTTAGAAATGCAAATATCCCACTTTTTAATTTGGCAAAAACTTATGAAACACCTTAACAAGCTTTGAGATTTTTAAAAACTTATCTAAAGCTGGTCAGGTTAAGGAGAGGTTGGAGCTCCCAGACTGGGAATCCAACTGCCTTGGTTCTACAACCATTGTGCTACAACCACCTACAGGTTGTACCCCAAAACTCAGAGAGAAAGATAAATAATATTTTTAAAATTTTTTAATATGTTTTTATTGATATTTCAGAAAGAGAGGGAGGAAGAGAGAGATAGAAACATCAATATGAGAGATACATCGTTTGGCTGCCTCCTGCATGCCCACTTACAACCTGGGCATATGCCCTGATGGGGAATCGAACCAGGACCTCTCAGTCCATGGGATGACACTCAATCCACGAAGCCGCACCAGCTGGGCAATAAATAATATTTTTAATGCAATATTTTCAAATAAAAATTAATACAAAAATCCATGATGAAAAAAATAATCACATATTTAAATAAAGACAAGATCAATAATGGTGCTGTGCAGTCATGTTAGAGCCTGAGGCAGAAGGACAACCCTACTACTAATACTAGGTTTCTCAGATCCCCTTCTATAGATAAATAGTTGCCTGAGGAAGTACTGAGGACGCAGATTTTGTACATGTAGAAATGTTTTAATGTGAATTTCTAGTTAATTCATCCCAACAGCATCTGTAGTAGCATATAAATGAATTAACTGTACGTATGTAGAGAGAGACTATGTATGGACTCACAGGCTGTAAACAATAGGGTTGGCATTGCTAATTAAAGGGAACCTGGTCCTGAGCGGGTCTGCCTAAGGACCAGCCGGTAGTGTGTGGGTTCTTGACTTTGTGCAGGAAAGGTTTCACAATATGAGTCCAGGTGAATTTCCGAGGATGTTTATTAAAGCCGGGGACAGTCTAGCTGGTGTGGCTCAGTGGTTGAGCATCAACCCATGCACCAAGAGCCAAGAGGTCAACCCATGCACCAAGAGCCAAGAGGTCGCCAGTTCGATTCCGATCAGGACACATGCCCAGGTTGTGGGCCCAATCCCCAGTGGGGGGCATGTAGGAGACAGCCAATCGATGTTCTCTCTCATCAATGTTTCTATCTCTCTCCCCTTCTCCCTTCCTCTCTCTTTAAAAGTCAGTAAAGGAAAAATAAAAATAAATAAAATAAAATAAATAAAGCTGGGGACAGTGAAACAAGGAAGGACCTAGGATAGAAAAAGCAACAGGAGAGAGACTAGGTGGGGGGATGAACCCAGGCTGAGCTGCTTTGGCTCACTAAGAAGTCAGAGTAAATGGGGCCTTGGGGACAGGTTCAGGGGATTTGCCAGGGACAGGACCAGCTGCCACTGCCCATTGCTCCCTGGTTGCAAGTCTCCTGGGGTCCCTTAGAGTTAGGAGATGTGTGCCTGGGGTGGGGTGGGGGGAGAAGAGAAAGGGAAAGGCACATGCTAGGACCCTGTTTTGAGGGGTTTTAAAGGCTGGGAGTTTAGGGGAGGTTAAGGGGAGAATCTCAGTAGACTATCAGTTTTATGCTGATATGCCAAGTTGAGATTTATTCCCTTTGACTTCATCTGTTCTTGGATATGGCTGGCAAATGGCAGTAATGGCATTTCCACTCTATCTCCTTGAGTAGGGTGATTTAAGCTATTTATCCTCTGGTTGGGGAGAAGTGATAACCATTTACTCTTAAGTGTCCTTCATTATAGGAGATAGGATTTTTTTTTTTTTAATCCTCACCCGAGTACATTTTTTGCATTTATCGGGAGAGAGGGGGGAAGAGAGAGAGAAACATCGATGTGAGAGAGACACATGGACTGGTTGCCACCTGCACCATCCGATCCGGGCCGGGGACAAACTGCAACCGAGGTACGTGCCCTTAGCAGGAACTGAACCCGGGACTCTCTGGTCCACAGGCCAATGCTCTAACTGCTGAGCCAAACTGGCCAGGGCTAGAAGATAGGATTTTGTGATTTACTAGATGGCTGAAACTGGCCGTTCAGCTGTCTGTTTCCCTGTTCTGCTTGTCCTGGCTTACTAACTTGTCTTGGCATTTGGGTTTGTATTTGTACATCTCCATGCCTAACTAAAGCTGGGACACACCTTCTTCCCCCACAGGCATGCATCTCCTAAACTCTAAGGGGCCCCACAGGCTTGCAACCAGGGCAGCAACGAGCAGCAGCAGTTCATCCCAGAGAAACACCCTGAACCTGTCCCCAAGGCACCCTTTCCTCTGACTTCTTAGTGAGCCAAAGCAGACTAGCCTAGGCTCACTTCTCCAGCCCTTTCTTATTTCACTGTCCCCAGCTTTAATAAACGTCCTCTAAAAAAATTAAAAAAAAAGATATCTTGATAAAAGGGAGAATTAAAGTCTCCCCAAACCTCCAAACCTTCCTTCAAATGTCTATTGAGTGTCTACTTATGCAGGACACCGCTAGGTGCTGAGCCAAGAATGATGAACAAAACACACAAGGCTGAGATGGGACAGACCATAAAGACTCAATCAAAAAATCAAATGGGCAATTTCAGCTGATGTTAAAGCTATGAATAAATTAAAACAAGACTTCTTGCCTTAAAGGACTGGAGGCAGAGAGGTGCTATTTAGATTTAGCTGTCAATGTGATTAGAATGAGGGGAATGACATGACCTAAAACTCTAATTCCAGTTTTTTTCCTTTATTGATATTTTAGAGAGAGAGGAAGTGAGAGGGAGAGAGAGATAGAAACATCAATTGGCCACCACCTGCATGCCCCCCACTGGGGATCGGGCCTACAACCTGGGCATGTGTTCTGACCAGGAATCCAACCAGCGACCTCTTTTTTTTTTTTTTTTTTTTTTTTTTTGTATGTGCCCCTAGCGGGAACCCAACCCTGGACTCTCTGGTCCGCAGGCCAACGCTCCAACCGCTGAGCCAAACTGGCCAGGGCGCAACCAGCGAACCTCTTAATGCATGGGTCAACACTCAACCACTGAGCCACACTAGCCGGGGCTGCCAAAGTGGAAGGCGGGAGGCCCCTTCAGTTGCAGCGTCCAGGCCAAAGAAACCGTGGGCTGGACCAGGGTGTAGGCGATAGAGACAGATGCGGACTCCAGGGGCTCAGCAGGAGCAGGGTAAAACGATGAGTTCCGCTTTAAGAGTTGGGCCGCAGGGGCGGGACAGAAAGGGCCTGAGGTTAGCTGAGGGCGGGAGGCCCCATGCTGGAAGAGCCGCCCAGAGGCGTGCGCGCGCATCGTGCGGGGGCGGGACCTGGGCGAGCCCACATGGCTGTCTTCGGCCCCGGATGAGGAAGTAAGGGGAGGAGGGGGGAGGACCATAGAGACGACGAGGTGGCGGTGGCCGGAGTGCCCCTGGGCTCTCTTCACTCCGTAGGCTCAGGTAGACTTTGCGGCGGTGGGGCTGCGGCTGCAGAGGCCGGGCTGGCGGGGCGAGCGCGGGCCGCGGAGCAGGCCTCAGGGTAAGAGGCCGGGGCGGGAGGGCTTCGGGTGCAGCCGCCCCGCCCCACTCCACCCTAAGAGGACTATCCGTCCGGAGGTGCAGGTTGAGGGGGAGCCCGGCCCTCCTCGCCCTCCTCTCTCTCGGGGTGCCGAAGGGAACCAGGGTTGTGCTGCTGGCGGCGGAACGACCCGGTTAGAGGGAGGAGACCAGGTCCCGTGTCGCGAGGGGGAAACGACTTCACCGAGTCATGGCTCCGACTGGGGAGAGATACTCCTCTACAACCTCGATACGGCAGGAGACCCCCAACTTCCTTCAGGGAGAGCGACGCCCCTTGTCGTGGGCGTACGCTCTTCCCCAGCTCCTGTGCGTTTATCAGCAAAGCAAGCCCTGCTCCAGGGGTGCGAGAGGGCGGTTATTAACTTATTTTAAAGAGGGTATAAGAGATAACCCCCCAAACAAGACCTTTTCCCCCGATTTGGTCAGAGCCAGTTCCCCAAGTGAACTGCGAGACTCAACTTGCCTAAAAGTGCAGAGGGTATCTCCCTTCCCTATGAAAGATAGACTTACTTTTCCTCCTGTATTTTTCACCCTTCCCCCGAGATATAGAGAGGAATACCCCGAATTCACTTTATGGTGTTGGAGGTCAGCCTTTCTCCCCTCCCCCAATCATGCCCACGGAGGGAGCCTAGCTTCTCTCCCCCACGTCTCCTGGTGTGCAGTGAGCTCCTTTCGTTTGCACGATTGACGTTTGGAGTGTGATAGTTGCGAGCCTGTGTCTCCCACTTCCCATCTTTGTGACCTTGAATAATTGTTTAACCTTTCTCACTCAGCCCATCTCTAATTTGGGTACTCTTTTCATAGAATAGTCAGTGATAAGAGCTAAAGGAGAATTTGTGTAAGTGCTTAGTACATAGTAGTAATCTTTTGGTCAATTGTTGCTATTACTGTTACTTAATTTGTTATTAAAAGGTAACTAATATCTTATACAGAGGAACAGATTTTTCCATGCATGTCTCCTCTCATCACCCCCACCCCATGCCCCCAACCCCACCCGCATCGCAAGTATTCAACCCATCCTTTCACACTAGAAAGGAGGCTTTCCCCCCTGGGGTGGAGAAAGAGGCACTTCTAATCCTTTTAGAGCCTACCATACTCCCCCAATTAACAAAGAGGGCCTCAATTAGAATAATCAGGAAAATAGACTTTGTTTTTGGAAACAAGTCTGTACTCCAGGAGGTAGGGAGACCTGATACCAGAGGCTAGCCTTTTCTTTGTTCACAGAAGCTATCACTTCCTCACTGGTTAGAGATGTCCTCTCCCACTCCCTCTACTTACTCTAGTGAGGAAAAAGCTTCCTTGTAGCTACGTGCCCCCCTCCCCCAAAGAGGGAGATTCCAACTTTTTTCTCCTGCTCTCCCAAGAAAAATACCTTTGAGAGGAGGACTCTTTCCTGCTATATATTTAGAGCGGCACAGATGGTTTCTTTTCTCTTCCTTTCAAAAAGGAATTACAACCTTTTATGCAGAGAGTCTGTCAATTAGAAATCAGGAGCATTTTCATTCCACTCCCCATGTGGAGACAGGGATCCTTTTTCTGCATGCTAATAAAGGGAGGAAAAGGGAAACAGTGTTTGATGCTTTTGAGATTTCCTGCACACTCAAAGCTGGGCCCTGTTTAGTATGTGGGCTTCCCTGCCCCACTTTCAGTTTGTCTAGAAATTTGGTTTAAAAATTCTTCTTTCTCTGCCTCTCAAGAAGGAGGCCCCTTCTCCGAATTCCCTCATAGAGGGATTGGCTATAGTGTCTGGATCTTTGGAAAAAAGAAAGCCACTTTCTCAAGGTGAAAGGAGTGTTGTGAATTTCTGAGGGCCTGATCATTATTGTGAGTATTGTCAGCGCCCAGTGTTATTAATTGTTCTTCTTTTCGTTAAGAGCAGCCCCTTTGCATTTGGAATTGGGAATTAAAGGGAGGGGAGACCTTCAGGCTCGGGATTATTGGGGCACATGGTTTTCTGTTCTCTTCTTTGTTTGATCTTTTCCCTTATATATTTTTTCTTAGTGCTACAAACTTCATACCCCCCAGAACTTTTGTTTTGGGGAATGTTTGAACCGACTAAAGTAGAAATTGCCACTGTGTCAGGTTTTCAGTGTTATAAAATGTATTCTGATGAGAATAAGAGATGCAATGTTATCTTTCACTGGTTGTCTTCCTCCCCTTCGCTTTTGTTATTTGGTGGGATAGGAATTAACACTGCCAAATTGCCTGAAGACTAGTCAAAAGCTTTCTATCTTTTTTGTATGTAAAGTGTTCTCAAATTACCTGTTTGCCCTTGAGTACTTGCCGTGGGGATTTGAGCTCTGTACCACCGTTGTCAGGGTCTATAGTTGTGCTTTGCTGAAACAGTGAAATAGAAAAGTTTTACTTAGAATCATGGGGTTTTTATGGGTGGCAGGACCTTTGCGATTTCTGTTTAATTTGTTAATTGTACATGTGAAAAAGTAGCCTAAGGAAGTTAGTGACACACTCCAGGCCAAGCAGCTAGTTAAGTACCTGGCAGGATAGGGACCCTGGTTTCCCCACAGGGAAACCAGCATCCAGACTGCTCCCAGCACTACTTCTGCATTTGAAACATAAAGATCTGGAGATGCTTGTTCTCAATTCAAAAGAATTTCTTTTGTTGGAAGAATTGTACTACATACTTCCTATAAATATCAGTCATATTTTCCTTTAGGAAAAACTCCATTCTTTAAACAATCTAAGTCCAAGATGACAAGCCAGTAGCAGCTGATAAGAGTTGTTCATGAATCTCTGGGTTATTTTTTGCTTATACCTCAAACTAGATAATTATCTGGTGTCCTCACCCAATAGGTTGCTTATAAGTCATTAGTAAAGATTAAACCCTAAATCCCTATCTACATTTTATAAGCATGTGTTAGTTACTCTTTCCTCTTACTTGAAGTTCATTGAACATTTAATGTAAAAACTTTTATGGTCGAGGCAGAGAGCTGACATTTGGGAATATACTGATAAAGGGATAATGCAGTTACAGTTATTTATTGCTACATATTTGGATATTGGGAAATAATGTTTTAAAAAATTTCAATATATGTAATACATACTCATTGTAAAAAATATATATAACATACAGAGAAGTCATTGGTGATTCCGTCACCCATCACTGTTTCCGTTGCCAATCATTCCATCACTGTCGAGCTTATATTATTTCAAATATTTCCTATATGCATGTATATTTTCCCTAAATAAAGAGGTCTGATGTTTATGTAGTTTGATAAAATATTTCAGGCAACTTTATATATGTAGAGATACATTTCTACACCATATTTATTTATTATTATTATTTTTTAATCCTCATCAGAGGACCTTTTTGCATTTATCTTCAGATAGAGTGGGAGGGAGAGATGGAGGAAGAGAGAGAGAGAAACATCGATGTAAGAGAGACACATCAAGTGGCTGCCACCCACACGACCCCAACCGGGACGGGGACAAACTGCAACCGAGGTACATGCCCTTAGTGGTAACCGAACCAGGGACTCTCTAGTCCGCGGGCCGACGCTCTAACCGCTAAGCCAAACCGG
Source organism: Tadarida brasiliensis (assembly GCA_030848825.1). NCBI lineage: Eukaryota > Metazoa > Chordata > Mammalia > Chiroptera > Molossidae > Tadarida > Tadarida brasiliensis. The sequence continues at coordinate 18,487,468 of CM061277.1, read as the reverse complement.
CCAGGGCTCTCCACCATTTTTAATTACTCCATTGTATTTAGAGATTACGTTTTAAAGAACTTGAATGGTAAAATTTGGTATCTTTTTTCCTGCAGTCTTGTGGCATTATCAATATCTTAATAGATGGCAAAAGTTGAGAGAAGAGTTTAGTGATGCAAGCTAGTGAGCTGAGAATAATTTTAAACTGCTACTCTAGGCTTCCATCTAACTTTTACTCCATCTCTGAGGGTTCTAGCTCTTCTTGGTGACTCAACTGCAGATACTGCTGAGAAACTTGAGGACCCAGAACTGGGCAAGGAGAAAAAGGGAGTGTCTGTTTTGCTTCAACAGCCAATGTGCCTCATTATTTTACAGGTTGAAAATTCTTAGAATTATGTCTCTAACAAACAAGAGCATCAAGAGATGACGATAGCTTTGTGGTGTTTGACTTTTGTAAATTGCAAGTTACCTTTTGGTAACCAAAGCATTTAAAATTCTGTTTCGGCCAGTGCGAGTTTACAGTGTATATGGAGGCGTAGGAAAGGTAAACATACTCTTTTTCTTTTCTCTGAGGAATATTTTGAGCCATTTTATGTAATTATCAGTATTGTCTCTTTGTGATAAAGATGTTTAGCATATGTGTATTTTTGCATGAGTTTGTGTTTAGAACAAAATCTTGAATTAGGACCATGGTTACACTGCTGGATTTGAGTCTGTGAAGGCAAGTGGAAGGTCAAATATAGTTTATGTTTGGGGATTGAAGTCTTAGTTCTAGGATGATGGAGATGTCATTACTGAGAGAGGCAACAGGATCAAAAATAAGTATGTGAGTTTACTGAGGGCATCGTATTCATGCCTGTTTCCTCATAGCTGTTTGCATATAGTAAGGCTCAATTATTTTGGGGGTTAATGGTTTCTATTTTGTACATGTTAGGTTTGGGGATGCCATCCTTGTGTGTAAAAGTGGTCAGGGAGTTGAAAAAAAAGTTAGAGCTTAGGATAGGTTTCTCTCTCTCTCTCTTTTATAATATTTCTTCATTCATTTTAGAGAGGAAGGGGGAGAGAGAGAAACATCAATGAAAGATAACACCAATTGGCCGCCTCCTGCATACCCCCACTGGGGATCGGGCCCACAAGCTGGGCATGTGCCCTGACCAGAAATCGAACCAGCGACCTCTTGGTGCATGGGTCGATGCTCAACCGCTGAGCCACACCAGCCAGGCTCTCTCTCTTTTTTTAAGATACAATTTTTAGCACAGCCGATGTGGCTCAGCGGTTGAGCATCGACCCATGCACCAAGAGGTCGCTGGTTTGATTCCTGGTCAGGACACATGCCCAGGTTGTGGGCCCGATTCTCCGTGGGGGGCATGCAGGAGGCAGCCAGTCGATGTTCTCTCTCATTGATGTTTCTATCTCTCCCTCTCCCTTCCTCTCTCTCTAAAAATCAATAAAGAAAAAAAATGTTTTTTAAGATATAATTTTTATATCATACAATTCAAGAACTTAAATTTACAATTCAGTGATTTATAGCATATAGTCACATGCAGCCATCACTATAGTCAATTTTAGAATGTCCTTATTGATCCCAAAAGAAACTCTGCCCATTAGTAGCCACTCCCTATTTCTCCACCTCTCCCCACACTAAGCAACCACTAATCTACTTTCTGACTCTAGATTTACCTATTCTGGACATTTCATATAAATGGGATCTCATGATATGTGGTCTTTTTCCATAATGTTTTCAAGGTTAATCCATGTTGTATCATAAATCAGTATTTTATTTCTTTTTATAGTTGAGTAATATTCCATTATATGAATAGACCACATTTTGTTTTATCCATTCATCAGCTGATGGACATTTGCATTGGTTCCACGTTTTTGCTCTTATGAATAGTGCTACTGTGAACATTTGTGAAAATGTTTGTGTGGATATATGTCTTTGGGTATGTAACTAGGAGTGGACTTGCTGGGTCATGTGGTCACTATGCCTAGAGGGACAGTTTTGAGTCATCCTCATATCAGAGAAGCTATAAGAAAAGGTGAGGTCATCAAAAAAGTGAAGCCTAGCCCTGGCCTGTTTGGCTCAGCGGTTAGAGCGTCGGCCTGTGGTCCAGAGAGACCTGGGTTCAGTTCCCACTAGGGGCATGTACCTTGGTTGCAGTTTGTCCCCGGCCCTGGTTGGTCGTGCAGGAGGCAGCCACTCGATGTGTCCCTTTCACGTCGATGTTTCTCTCTCTCTCTCTCTCTCTCTCTCTCTCTCTCTCCCCCTCTCTCTCCCTCTCTCTTCCTCTCTCTCCCTCCCACTCTGTCTGAACAAAAAATGGAAAAATGTCCTCGGGTGAGGATTAAAAAAAAAGTGAAGCCTAAAAAGGAAGGTGTATCAACGAGTAAACTTTTGAGGACACCCACACTTTGATGGCACCCAGGGAGAAGAGCTCTTGAGCATAAGCAGGTGGAGAGACCCACAGAACCGATCTCCTTCAACAGACCTTCTCTTTCACAGTATCCCTTACTGCAATAATCTGGTCTTTGTACTATGTTGTGACAATCAAAAACTGGATTTTGTTTGTTGGAAAGGGGAAACAGAATCCAATTAAGACTGAGTATGTCCTACCTTTTTGGGGCCATTAAATAGCAATTCCACTTTATTTCTGTTAACCCCCACATACACAGGCACACACACAAAATGGCCAAAAATCTAAAGTGCCCCCAGAAATATCCAGGAGCTAGAGGGAAAGGCTGTAGCTCCAAAAAGGATGCATTTCTCTAAGCGCTGTATGAGTTTCATTTTATTCTTGCCGCACTCTTTTTGCTGTTTTTTAAAATTCAGGTTTCTTCATCAGCCCTCCTGTGTTACCTGAACTTGATGGACCAGCAGCCTAAATTCCTATAGTTCCTAGTATTTAATTAAGTAATGTAGCATTCTATTTTTTTACCTTTCAGTAGGGTTCCTTAAAAACACTAAGGGCACCCAGTGGATGAAATCATAGGAACATGAATAAACCATCACCACAGTTTAGAAAAACCAAGAGAAAGGCAGAATGAAAGAACCTATCATCTGCCCTTCCTCAGTCCCCAGCTTCTGTCCAAATAGCACAGGTGAAAGGATGGGATCTTCTGGGCAAGGAGGAACGATCATCAACCCAGGAGTATTCAAAAAGTGGGTGCTTCTTCACTTGGAGACAGAGCATGTGCCTTTGTATAAGTGACATCTGTGGGCTCCCCCCAGATAATCAAGGTAGGACTAGAGACAGAGATCAAGGAAACTGAGTTGTGAAGATTTACATGGCATATTGGAAAAGTCCCTCCTGCTCAGAAGTCTGGTTACGGTCAGTGAAGAGAAGGTGAGACAGTTCGCTAGCCAGCACTGGATTTTATTGGTATGTAATATGTTTATTTGGGAAAAAAGCTGGACATTAGGAAGTGGTAGGAGTAGAAATCGGCTGGCTTTTCTGAAACATCTTTTATTTCCTATGTGGATTTTAGCAAAAGGGATTTGCCATAACTACCTCCAATAAATCCTTGTTACAAACTGAGTTGCCAAATATTTCTCATCTTCTCTCTCCTTGTTTAGGGTCAGGAAAAGCATCAAGAATGAAAGCATTCAGTGTCTTATTTGGTTAATCAGTTTATACCTTGATCAGGTCAAAGTGGATTTTGTGGAAACTTCACACATTGTTCATAGACTAAAATGGAAAACTTACTGACCAGGAAACCCTAGTTGTGAGTGTACCATTTCCTAGCTCTGTGTGAGTGTGAGTGTTTGTGTGTGTGTGTGTTTTGACTACTTTAACCATATAGTATTATGATCTACTTAGATATAAATGTTATTTCAGCAAATAAGGTGTGTTTCCATCACCCGATGCAAGAAATTAAACATTCTCACTTCAAATGAAGTCCCTTAGGTATCCCTCTCCTTACTCTCAGATAACCATGTAATATTTTATAGGCAGGTCATTTTATTATTATTATTTTTAATCCTCACTCGAGGATATTTTTCTATTTATCTTCAGATAGAGTGGGAGGGGGAGAGAGAAAGAAACATCGACGTGAGAGAGACACATCGACTGGTTGCCTCCCACACGACCCTGACCAGGGCCTGGGACAAACCGCAACCAAGGTACCTGCCCTTGGCTGGAATTGAACCTGAGACTCATTGGTCCGTGGGCCGACGCTCTACTGCTGAGCCAAACCAGCAGGTCATTTTTAACCTCTTCAGGTGTGATTTTAAAATCTATAATGGGAAGTTGATAGCTGCCCTACTTAGCTCACAGAGTTATTGTGAGAATCAAATGAGTGGTGTCTGTGAAGGCACTTAGAAAATCTCAAGATGCTGAATAAAAGGAAGGAATCTGCTAAAGACCTGATTTAGTAGTGTCTTGTGCCAGCTTGGGTAGATACAGCTCAAGTGTTTAGTAAGCAGTGAAGGAATGGAATTCCATTTTCTCTATATCTTCTTTCAGAAAGTATCTTAATGAAGAAAAACCAGTGAATCGATTCTTCTGAGTCCCTCAGTATATATTCATTCAGCAAATATTTATTGAGTACCTGCCATGTGTCAAGTACCTATTCCAGGCAGTGAGTATATAGCAGTGAACAAAACGAGCAAGGTTCATGCCCTGAAAACAAGTAGAAAACTGCTTTGATCTTTTCATTTACATCAGGTCTATCCCTTGGATGCTTAGACATGTCTTATTCTCATCAGCATTTGCTGGCTCTCCAGATTTAAACCAAGAATTGTTCATAAGGCAGTATTTGAATTGAGATTAGACAGATGTCTGTTAAAAGTTTCAGGAATCTATTTTTCCACAAATTCAATCTATTAAGGACAATTTTTTTGGTGCCAGGGAATGCCGCCATTTGAGGTAGAATTTATTGTCCTTATTTTTGCCAGTTTGAGCTGAGACAGCTTTCTTCTACCCTGCAAAGTCTTAAACTTTTATCCCTTCCTTTGATTTGTGTCAGGGTGAGCCGTTTGATGTAAGAGTTGACTCCATAATCTACATCTGCCCTAATGCTGTCATCCGGAGTAGAGACTCAGCCAGTTCCACTTGATTCCTCCATGTCTGCCGTGGTACAGGAATTATATTCTGAACTCCCAGTAAGTGTCTCCAAAGAGCTTCATGCTGACCCTGAGCCAAGTGTGATTCCAGATGTAAAACCTGGAGCCTCAAGCTCTCTTGTAAGTCAGAGTAGGGCAGTGCCCTTGGAGCTGCAGAGGACTCATACGGAAAGTATTGAAGAAACCTCTGAGACCTTGGATCATGGGGGAGAGCCTGGGCGGTGTGGGCTGGTGGACACCACAGCAGGAGATTCTGTGGCTTCTGGGATCTTGGATAGGGAAGAGAAAACCAAGAGCATGGAGCTAAAGGTCTTCAGAGATCGAGGGGACCAGGTGGAAATTTTAAGAGACCCCTGTGAGGGAGCAAAGGAAGACCCATGTCAACATTCCACAGCCACTGAAGAAAAGATCAGCCCAAGTCAGGTAAGAAATGAGATCTTGATTCAGATGAGTTGAGTATGAATGACAGTTTTCCAGAGTAACACTTCACATGATAAAGTACAGATGTTGACAGGTAGCCTATGATTTATTCTTGAAACATTGCCAAAATGTTGATTTTGGTGTTAACGTTTTTTTGAATGATCTTTTAAAACGTACATCACATTAGACCCTTGAAGAGAGAAGTGCTTATTTAATGAAAAAATGTCACTTCTTTGGAGCAACTACTGCATATGAAATACTGAGTCTTTTTGTGATAGTCATGTGATATTTCTGCATCTGATATTAAGAAATGATGTGTACTTGTCCCTTGAATTTGGGTAGTATCATGATTAGTGATAGTATCATAGAGTAAGATGTCGCAGAGATGTCTTTGAGGGAAGCTGTTGATTCAAGAAGGGCTTCATAGGATGGATACCCTAAAAGGATTGCCATATTATTGAAGCAAGTTCTTAGCTTTACAGAAACTTGACTTGTTTTTTTGTACATCAGAGGTGATGGTCTCCAAAGGACTGACCCATGCTAACTCACTTCATGAGCAGCTGGACTATAAATCAAAAAACCAGTTCTTTAATACACAGTGAAAAGTGGAATCATTACTTGATAGGAAATGGGAAATCTAATCACTTTTTGCGAATTTGAACTTAGAGGTTAGTTAGGTTGGACTAATGGTTAATGAGCTGTGATGAACCCCCCCAATTCTTAAAGGAATATACCTGACAAGTGGACTAGAAAACTTCTCCCCTGGATGGTGCCTTAGGCCAGGAGTTAAACTTTTTCTGTAAAGGACCACATAGTAAAGACATATTTTAGGCTTTGCAGGACATGTGGTATCTGTCAAAACTACTCAGCTCTGCCACTATAGAGTTATAAAATGAAAGCAAGCATAGACAATATGTAAATGAATGAGTGTGGCTATATAAATAAAACATTGGTTTTAAGCACAGGGGCTGGCCTACAGGCTGTAGTTTGTCAACCCTTGCTGTAGACCAGTGATTTTTCAACCAGTATGTCTTAGACTGTCAAATTAAAAAATAACAGCAGCCAACACAACAGTAGCCATCCAGCATGAATGAATCAAAATTATACCTATTTTTTGTCAGATCAGCAAAAATATAATGTATTTTTTGGTGTGCCGCAGAATTTTAGTAATTAGTTTATGTGTGCCATGAGATGGAAAAGGTTGAAAATCACTGCTCTAAACCCACTAATAAATTGATATTCTCTGGACTTCCTGGTCTAGGCTCCATTCCCCACCTGATAAATACATCATTTCTTTACACAGGTTACAGGGCAATTGATTGTACATATTGACCATAATTAGGAATGGATAAAGTATTAAATTACAGTTGAATATGATAATCAGGTTTTATGCTGTGATGATCCATCTACTCTTTTTTTTTTTTTTTTGATCCATCTACTCTTAAAAATATAGTTAAATGAGTGAGGTAACAGATTCAGGATCTAACATGTCTTCTTGATTTGGTGGGCTGAGTCTAACAAGATGAAAGTTTCTTTTTTTTTATCCTCACCCAAGGACACTTTTGCATTTATCTTCAGATAGAGCAGGAGGGAGAGGGGGAGGAAGAGAGAGAGAGAAACATCAATGTGAGAGAGACAGATCGACTGGTTGCCACCTACACGACCCCAACTGGGGCCAGGGACAAACTGCAGGGACAAACTGCAACCAAGGTACGTGCCCTTAGCGGGAACTGAACCCAGGCCTCTCTGGTCACTGGGCCGACGCTCTAACTGCCGAGCCAAACCGGCCAGGGCAAGATGAAAGTTTCTTAATGTGATATTCAATATAAAGTAAAACTATGCACATATAAATTGTGAAGTGTAATAGTGAACACAACATACATACATCTACACATATATGTACATACCACTCAACCTAAGAACTGTCTCTCTGTTCTTTTTTTTTTTTTTTTTTAATAAGTTCTTATTGATTTTTTTTAGAGAGAGAGGAAGGGAGAGAGAGATGGAAACATCGATGTGAGAAACATCCATTGGCTGCCTCCTGCACGTACCCTACTGGGGATTAAGCTCGAAACCCGGGCATGTGCCCTGATTGGGAATCACACCAGGACCTCTCAGTCCTTGGGACAATGCTCAATCCCTTGAGCCGCACCGGCCGGGGCTCTCTGTTCCTTTTTTAAAACCATCCCTTTTCTCTCTTCCAACTCTACCATAGGTAAATACAGTGAAACCTTGGTTCTCAAACTTAGTAAGTTCCAGAAGGCTGTTGGAGAAGCGATTTGTTCGAAAACCAAATCATTTTTTCCATTAGAAATTATGTAAATTGGCTCTGGTTCATTTGGCTCAGCAGTTAGAGCATCTTCGGTATTGGGTTCGATTCCAGTCAAGGGCACATACCTGGGTTGCAGGTTTGATCCCCAGCCATGGTCGGGGTCATTCTGGAGACATTCAATCGATGTGTCTCTCTTACATTGATGTTTCTCTCTCTCCCCCCCTCCCTCCCACTCTCTCTAAAAATCAATGAAAAAAAATATCCTCATGTGAGGATTAACAACAACAACAACAACAAAAAGATGTAAATTAAATTAATTCATTCCAGACCCCCAAGTGATTCCCTGTTTTAATCTTTCTCAATTGCCTGTGATCGTTGATTTGTGAAGACTTTCACACCCTTAGCAACATCAGCACTCTTGATGGCCTCTTTATGTTTTACAATTGTGGTAATCGTTGATTTCACCATGCCAAACTCAGTAGCCAGGTCAGACACGCAAACACCTCTTTCATACTTTGCAGTTATTTCTTTTTTAAGTTCTATCATTGTTCTCATAACTTTCCTTTTCACTTTGCTGCTGTCACTAATCTTCTTAGGATCCATGGTGACTTACTGTACGTATTTAATAATAATAAGCAGCAACAAAAGCAAAAAAAAACACAAAAATATTCACAGCACAATTTCCTGAGATGTTAACACGAGGTTTAGCAGTAAACTGACTCATACTCAAGCATGCTCTCCTTTATTGCCTAAAGATGCATGACTAATCATACAGGTATCAGCATGAAAAGGGTTATTGGGCTGAGAACCGAAGTTTTGTTTGACAACTGACACATTTTTTCCTTTTTTCTCTCTCAATTTTTATGAATTTATTTTTGTTACAGATGTTTCTCCTTTTTCCCCCCTAGACACTCTCCTCCCCATCCTGACCCCCCACCCCCAAGCATTGTTGTCTGTGTCCATTGGTTACGCATGTAAGTTCTTTGGTTTATCTCATCCATCCCCCACCCCCCCTCCTCTGAGGTTTGTTAGTCTGACACATTTTTTTCCATGAACAACTTGGTCAAGAACTGAATTGTTCCATATGGGAGATGTTTGAGAACTGAGGTTCGACTATGCTATGATTAATAGATATAAATGTAAGATTTTGTGCTTGGTTCCACAAATTGAACTCCACAAGTGAAAAAAAGCAGTGTTTTTGGAGAAACAGAAGACTTACAGGTTTTAGCTGGTCACTTAGAATTAACTTTGTGGTATGACTGCCAAGGAAAGCCAATTTGCTCTTAATATACATTAACAAAAATGTGTTTCCTGGACTGAGGGGTGGTGGTTGTGCTCTGTTGTGTTCTGGTTAGCCTATAACTAGAGTATCATACTCACAGTCTCCTTTCCCCACAGCACACACGCACACACAGTGGATGAGCTCAAGATGCCCCGGGGGTTGGGTGGGTGTAGGCTGAGAGTGGAAGCGATAATGTGTCAGTGTTGGGGTTCGTGGCCAAAGAGGATCCCTGTCCCCTCCTCCTCATGCCCAGCCTGATGTCATGTGTAGGCATATAGAAAACTGGGAATGTATTCATGGATAAAAATTCACACTAATGACACAACCTGAAAACATACCATTGGAGGCCAAGTTGCTTGTCTTCTCATGAAAGAAAAATCAAGAGAAGTGAGAGAAGCCTTCATGAATTTGGGGCTGTCAAGCAGGAGTGGTTCTGTTGGGCACAGTTAGGCTCAGTGGAAGACATGGCAGTGATAGCTCCTAGTCATTCTCAGGTCACAGAACCCTTTGGAAATCTGAACAAATGCTGCAGACCTCTTAGAAAATCAGACATAACATTTCAGAAGCTTTGCAGAGCCCTGATATCCTTGGACTTCGAGATAAGAACTCTTGCTAGATTGGCAGAATACCATAAAAATAATCAAAAGACACAAATTGGGAGAACATATTTACAGCATATATCACAGATAAAGGGCTAATATCTTTAATATATAAAGAACTCATTAACTGAGAGATAAACCCAATAGAAAAATTGAGGAAAGACTTGGATAATTCTGTGTGTGTGTGTGTGTGTGTGTGTGTGTTGCACTTAAACACATGAAGAGATGGTCAGCCCCATTTATAATTAGAGACATGTGATCCCACTTTTTACTTATGAGAATGGTGAACATGAAAAATTATGACAACATATGATAGAAGCAACCTAAATGTCCACACAAAGGAGAGAGGATGAATAAACTATGGTATATAAACATCCATACATGGAGTACTGTGCAGCTGTAATAAAGAATGAAGATCTCCATGTACAGACATGGAGTGATTTCCAGATGTGTCGGAGGTCCTCAAGACCTCCTCTAGGTTTGGTGATTCACTAGAACTTAAGGCACTCATATGGTCATATTGACAGCTAAGATTAATTACAGTGAAAGAATGTAAAGCAATCAAGTACAAGCTTCCAAGAGTCCTCTCCCAATGAAGTTACACACACTTAACTTCCCCCAGGTGCAAGCCCTGGCCAGTTTGACTCAGCGGTTAGAGCAGTGGTTCTCAACCTGTGGGTCGCGACCCCTTTCGAGGTCAAACAACCCTTTCACAGGGGTCGCATAAGACATAACAGTAGTGAAATTACAGTTATGAAGTAGCAACAAAAATAATTTTATGGTTGGGGGTCACCACAACATGAGGAACTGTATTAAAGGGTCGTGGCATTAGGAAGGTTGAGAACTACTGGGTTAGAACATCAGCCTGCGAACTGAAGGGTTGCAGGTTTGATACTGGCTCAAGAGCATGTACCTGGGTTGAAGGTTTGATCCCCAGCCCAGTCAGGGTTGTGGGAGGCAACCAATCAATGTCACATTGATGTTTCACTTTCCCTCCCTCCCTTCTACTCTATCTAAAAATCAATGGAAAAATATCTTTGCATGAGGATTAACAACAACAACAAAGTGTGACAGCATATGGAAATGTCTACCATGGGAACTTACCAGAGCCCAGGTTTTTTACTGGGGGTTGGTCACAAGGCATCCTCTGGCTAGCACATACTAAAATTTCAGACTTTCAGGAGGCAAGTGGGGATTGTGGAGGTGCATTGAGCTACTCATATCATTTAGGGAATGGTTGACACTCCCAAAATCTAAGTTCCCTCTTGCTGGCAAGGCCACTCTTGCAAGCAAGCCATTCTAAGGATAACAGTCAGCCCTACTATGTTTTGTTTTTTATTTGTTTTTTCTTTTATTGATTTTGGAGAGAGAGGAAGTGAGAGGGGGAGAAAGATAGAAACATTGATGAGAGAGAACATTGATTGGCCACCTCTTACATGCCCCCACTGGGGATTTGGCCCACAACCTGGGCGTGTGTCCCGACTGGGAATGGAACCAGCAACCTGTTGGTGCATGGGTCAACACACTCAACCACTGAGCCACACCGGCTGGACAGCCCTACTATGTTAACTCTTTTCTGCAAACTAGAATATACTGTTCAGTGAAAAAAGCAAAGGGTAAATTGATATCTATGGTATCCTCCTTTTCATGCAAGAAAGAAGGAGAAATAAGCAAGTGTATAAGTATCTGCTCATTTGTATAAAACGTGTACCCAGGAAGGATGAACTAGAAACAGATAAGTTTGGTTACCAACAGGGAGTAGACAGGAGCAGGACGAAAAGAAAACGGGAATGGGATAGAAGGGACAAGAGGAAGTGATGCTTCTGAAGTACACCTTTTGTAGGTTTTATTGTTTTTTTTTCTTTATTGATTTTAGAGAGAGAAGAAGGGAGAGGGAGAGAGAGATAGAAACATTGATGAGAGAGAACATCATCTGGCCGCCTCCTGCATGCCCCCTGCTGGGGATCAGGCCCACAACCTGGGCATGTGCACTGACTGGGAATCGAACTGGTGACCTCTTGGTGCATGGGTTGACGCTCAACCACTGAGCCACACCAGCCAAGCCTGAGTACACCTTTTGTATAGTTCTGAATTCATACTTGAAAAATAGACAACAAGGATGTTAGGGGAACCCAAAATTGAATACAAGCTGTAACAAATGACTCTTACTAATGAATAATGAAACCACACTGAGGGAGGGGGAATGGAGAAGAACAGTAACCAAAATAACTTTGGGAAACAATATTTGGACAATAGACTGTAAGATTAAATCCAAAAAGGAACAAAACATTTTAGTAAATTTTTCAGGGGTGTGTGTGGCTTAGCAATTCCTAAACTACTTTTTATGTATTCTAGGATTGAGTGAAAAGGTAAGTATTATGGATAATGAGAGTCAGGCTTTTCACGAATAGAGGGGGAAAATTACAAATGGTGGTGGTGGGGGGGGGTTAGAATGAACCCTGTGGTGTGGAATTGGAATGGAGTTTGCAGTATGAACTTAGAGTATTAATATATACAGATAGATACAGAAATATATGTGTGTGTGGGTATATGAGATAGGGCCTAGAAGCAGTGACACCTCATAGCAATGAGCATTTCTAGAACCCAGGTCTTAGTTTCTAAACATCTTCCAATTGAAGAAACCAAGACTGGCGAAATGCTGTTCCAGGCTGGCACAGGGAGAAACACAAGATAAACCTAAAACAATTTTGAAATCATTTGAGACTTACAGAAAAGTTGCAAAAATATTACCAGGAATTCCAATATACCCTTTGTGCAGACCCCTCACATGTTAACATTTTATCACATTTGGGTGTTTTTTCCCCTGAATAATTAGAGAGTAGTATTGCAGACATGATGCCTGAATACTTCAGTGTGTATTTCCTAGCAAACAAGGACATTCTGTTACATGACCCCAGTCAAAATCAAGAAATTAACACTGATCCAAGTACTTTAATCTATAAACCATGTTCAGATTTGGCCAATAGTCACACTGATGTCTTTTGTAGGAAAAGAAAAGAAAATGTTTTTTTTATTGTTGTTGTTTGTTGTTTTTTTGTCTAAGAAAAAATCATTGGTGGCATTCAATTGTCTTTTCTCATTAATCTTTAATCTATCGTGGTTCCTCAGCCCTGTCACAGTTCCTCAGCCTATGACCTTGACACTTTTGAAAAGTGCAGATCATTTATTTTGTTAAAATTCCTTCAATTTGTATTTGTCTGATGTTTCCTCATGAAACATTTGGTGGGCAGGAATCCACAGAAGTGATGCTGGTTTCCTCTCAGGAGGCACATGGCATTCCTGGGGAGGTGAACTTCCATCAATTAGTTCAGGTGAGGTTGCCAGGTTTCTCCATTGTGAAGTTACTGTTTTCCCCTTTGTAGTCTTATGGGGAGATACTTTGAGACTATGTAAATATTTGTTTCTCAAACTTTAAAAAAAATTTCAGTAATTTTAGAAGGAAGTATCGATGTGAGAAACATCAGCTGGTTGCCTCCCATAATTGCCCCAACTGGGGATCAAACCTGCCACCTTTCAGTGTACAGGACAACACTCAACCAACTGAGCCATGCTGGCCAGGGCTGGTTCTCAAACTTTTTGTTGTGGTTGTTAATCCTCACCTGAGGATATTTTCCCATTGATTTTTAGATAGAGTGGACAGGGGAGAGAAGGGTGGGAGAGAGAAACATTAATGTGAGAGAGACACATCGATTGGCTGCCTCCCATTCAAACCTGACAGGGGCCGGGGATCAAACCTGCAACCCAGGTACGTCACCTTGACCAGAATTGAACCCAACACCCTTCGGTCTGCAAGCCGACGCTCTAACCGCTGAGCCAAACCGGCCAGGGCTGATTATACTTATTTAAATTTGAGGTTTCCTTCAGTTCCCAGTCTTTGTGACTGCTAGTAAATTTCCAGAGTCATAAAGAAGTCTCTCCAAGGATAATTTGCATTCATGAGCTCAAGTATCTCCGAGTCCTCCCTGATTGCTGACTTCTTACTGTAGGAGGACCTCCGGATGCCTTCACGTAAAGAACTCTTCTGCATGGACCTCCCTGAGGATTGTCTGAGGAGCAAAGGTATTTATTTCTCTCAAATATTCTCTTTTTCCATTTATTACACACATTGTTTTAGTTCACAGTTTCCATTTTACATTGGGAATATAAGGATTGTAGGCCCTTGCAAGATGGACTTAACTATAGAAATTCTTGATATTGCCCATGGACGTATTTGCAGACCCCTAGTATTATCAAACAGTGCCTTATTTTTTTACAGTAGTTTGCTTCCCACTTTTTCTGTAATGATTCTCTATTGACAGTGCGTTAAACCTTAGTTGCTGATGTGTAATCTTTTACTTGAATTATAAAATGAAATTCTCTGTTTGGAAGAGTTGATGTGAACAGGAGAGGAATCCACCCAGTACAGTTCAGCACTGTGGCAGTGCATCTCTTCTTGTTCTCCCAGACAGGGATGGGAGAAGGTGTTCACTCCAGGTTATCTTGAGAGTTTTCAAAGCCATTTCATTTCTGTTACCTCATTTTGCTCCTCAAAACAATAGTTGAATATAGGCATCTGAGATACTACCTTTAGTTAGTTAGTTTGTTTGTTTGTTTCTTTGATTGATTGATTGATTGATTGATTGAGGAGGGAGCTGAGGCCCAAAAGAGAATGCTGAGCCAGGATTATTCTTCCTCTGCCCCAGGCTGAAAATAGTCTTTGGTAACTTGAGAGAGGACTACATGAGTATATCATATAATTAAGATTAATAATATAGAATAATCAGAACTGGAAAAATAAAAATAAAAAGAAGCAGCAGCAAAAGATACAGCAAATATGTTTAATTATGTGACCCTGTTGTAACATCAGATTTGACTCTCTGCTTCTTGGCAGCCTGAAGAGAAAAGGAAGTACAAATCAACCTTATGAGAAAAGACACTTGTCCCAGTTTATCACCCTGCTTCCTGCTGCTGGACATTTTCTCTGGGCTCAAAGGCTCGGCTGTCCAGTATAGATTAAAGCTCTGAAGATGAGAAATGTCGCTTTGTGCCTAAGTTTCAGCCAGTTCTCAGGGCCTTACAAGGGATGCATTTAGCACCACCACCCCTTCCCCGCCATGAGATCTTGTTAGTGGGGCTCCAGTATTGCTATATTGTGTCTTTGGTATATTGCTATATTTTTACCACAGCTTAAGCACAGATTTACTATGAGTTGAATTGCACATTCATTTAACAACTGAAATGACCTTTTAAACAGGAAAGCCAGAGTTATTTTCTATAAGGAAATTTACCTTCTCATACTTACCCAATTATTGTCCCCTAAAGAGCTGGTCCACATCGAGCTGTGGAAAAGAGGAGTTCTTCTGAAAAGTGTCCTCAGATAAACTACATTGTGGTACTTTTCTTTCTGTCCTAATACCATTTCTCATTAGTGACTTAAATTGGTAAAATGAATTATATTCCTCCCCCAAAGCCATATGCAAGGTTCTCAGTTTGAGGCAGAGGTTTTACTAGAGTGTTTAGCAGCAGTGACCTAGTGCCTGACTCTGATATGTTATTCCGTTCATTCCCCGCAAGAACCTTCCAAGGTGTCCCTGTGTTACATATGAGGAAACAAGGTTAGCTGCCCAGAGTCCCAGCCCATCATAGCAAGGCAGAAAGGAAGGTTCTGTGAAGGCCAGTCTATGAAGGTTCTGTTCAGCCCTCGTAAGCACACAAGCAGGATAAGTAGCCACCGTGGATCTGAATTAAACAGATGCACATGCTCTCCTGTAGTATGGCCAGCATTTCAGCTTGCTATGCCAAAGTGAAGATCAAGCATCTACCAACTTATTTGCTAATGAATTGAGAAGTAAATGATGTTTCTTAGAAATCTAGTTGTATACTCTCTCTAGGGACCCCAGTTGCCAAAATTTTCATTCTGCCCCAGATCATAGCTACTAGTCCTGAGCATATAAGTTTTCCTGTTGAAAATCCAACATATCCCTGCTACCTTTAAGTGTCTGCACTGTTGAGCACTGTACAAATTGCTTTACTAGTTTCACTCATATTATATTAAATTTGACTATTCTGAATGGGGGGGCATCTTGAAAGTCAGTGTTCTGTAATAATTTATAAATTTGCTGAGGAATGAATTTGGATCCCCAGCACTGAGTTGTTTAGTATGTGAACCTAGGCTACTACACTCTCCCCATGGTGCATTGTTTTTCCTTCTCTATAAATATGTCCCATTCACAGTACTCCCAAGTTAGCATGGTATTCCAGAATTTTGAGGTTCTTTACAATCATATGTCTGCTTTGGCTCATTTAGGTGAAATGAGAACAAGCTTAATCCTTTATTTTTTTATTTTGTCTTTATCCTCACCTGGGGACATTTTTGCATTTATCTTCAGATAGAGCAGGAGGAAGGGAGGGAGGAAGAGAGAGAGAGAGAGAGAGAGAGAAACATTGATGCGAGAGAGACACATTGAGTGGTTGCCACCCACACGACCCCAACCAGGGCCGGGGACAAACTGCAACTGAGGTATGTGCCCTTAGCAGGAACTGAACCCGGGACTCTCTGGTCCACGGGCCGACGCTCTAACTGCCGAGCCAAACCAGCCAGGGCAAGCTTAATCCTTTAAAAGGACTTTCGTGTTAACCAAAAGGAGTCTTTAATTGGTAGGATACTATTTTGCATTTCATTCCTTATTTCTTTCTTTCTTTTTTTTTTGTTAATCCTCACATGAGGATATTTTTCCATTGATTTTTAGAGAGTGGAACGGAGGGAGGGAGAGAGAGAAACATCGATGTGAGAGAGACACATCAATTGATTGTCTCCCACACCACCCCGACCAGGCCTGGGATTGAACCTGCAACCCAGGTACGTGCCCTTGACTGGAGTCAAGCCTGTGACCCTTTGGTCCTCAGACTGATACTCTAACCACAGAGCCAAACTGGCCAGGGCATCAATCTTTATTTGTTGATTGCTATAGGACATACCCAAGGGAAGCAGACATGGGGGAGCAGTGATGGGTATCAGTTGAGGGACCATTTAACAAAGTGAGAGATCCTTTTGTAGTTCATAAGCATGATGATTGGGTCTTTATACTTTTGTCTGAGATGTGCCTCCCACTAAACCTAACAAAGTGAGAGTGTCCCCCTGGCAGACAGTCTGACTGGTGCCTCTCCCTTTCTGCTATTCTGAGGTATGTGTTTTTGTTTTGTTTTTTTAATTCTGAGTTTTACTGTGGCTATTTTACCATAACTTTCTATTTAATATTTTACAGAATTGGCATTATTAAGTTTTGTTTTGTTTTCAGAGAGTTTCTTGTGACTGGGCTTCTTTGGGAAGGTTGTGTGTAGAAGAAAGATGAAATGGACACCAGGAATAAAACAAGCATTAAATCCCACTAATTGCTGTGGGACTTAGTTCCCACAGTACCAATCTCTCTTCAGGCTTATATGAGAATCTGAAATAGGAGGGTCATTAGAAATTGGAATAGCGTTATGGGAATACATTTTGATGCAAAAGTGAAAGCAGTCAAGGAGGGGGAAATCACCTTATGTAATTCTGGGGACTAGATAGTTTAAATTATTTAAAATAATTAAAGTTGAAACAATCTCTTAAAAGCCTCTATTTCACCCTGGGTGGTTTGGCTCAGCGGTTAGAGCGTCGGCCCATGGACCAGAGAGTCCGGGTTCAGTTTCCACTAAGGGCACGTACCTCAGTTGCAGTTTGTCCCCGGTCCCATTGGGGTCGTGTGGGTGGCAACCACTCGATGTGTCTTTTATTTTTTTTATTTTTTTAATCCTCACCCGAGGACATTTTTGCATTTATCTTCACATAGAGCAGGAGGAAGAGAGGGACAAAGAGAGAGAGAGAAACATCCGACATGAGAGAGACACATCGAGTGGTTGCCACCCACACCCCAACCGGGGCCGGGGACAAACTGCAACCGAGGTACATGCCCTTAGCGGCAACCGAGCCCCGGACTCTGCAGTCCGTGGGCCCATGCTCTAACCGTTGGACCAAACTGGCCAGGGTTCGATGTGACTTTCTCATGTCGATGTTTCTCTCTCTCTCTCTTCATCCCTCTCTCCTTCCCACTCTATCTGAAGATAAGTGCAAAAAAATGTCCTCAGGTGAGGATTAAAAAAAAAAAAGCCTCTATTCCTGTTATGTGAATAAATTAAGCATCATAGTAGATGAAAGAAACCTATCAATAAAGCTCGTTTGCCTTATATACATCTAGATTCTTAGAGTTTATTGATTTGTTTTTAATACTTTGGAATGAATATTTCCTGTTTTGTATTCTCTGTTTATGTCATTATCTTCCTATAATTTATACTTTGGGGGATGAAAAGATGAAAAATTATTCAGCACCATGTAGACCCATTTAATAGACAACATGGAAGAACTGTACACATTTAGGGAACTGATTTGCTTTCTCTCTTTTTTTATTAAAGTATAATTTACCTACAATAAAATTTACCCTTTTTTGTGTACATATAGTTCTGTGAGTTTCTACAAACATTCAGTTGTGTAACTGCCACCACAATCAAGATATAGATTATTTCCGTCACCCCAGCACTGAACATCACAGGCTCCTTTTATAAATAGTCCCTCTTGCCAACTCCAGCCCCTATAGAAACCAGTGATCTGTTTTCTGTCCCTATACCTCTTCCAGAATGTTCTATAAATGTAATAATACAGGAGAAGCCTTTGAGTCTGGTTTCTTTCATTTAGCGTGGGGCATTAAAGATTTATCCATGTTGCCATGTGTATCAGTAGTTTATTGCTTCTTGTTGCTGAAGAGGATCCTATTGTCTGGTTGTATCATAGTTGTTTATTTTCCATTTAGGGAAATTTGAGTTGTTTTTAGTTTTGGCAATTGTGAGTAAAGCTGCTATAGAGCTTCATTTAAAGAGTTGAATCCTTCAATTTATTTGTAATTTGGAAAGCCAGATGTTCAGTGCTCAAAAGAAGCTTAGATAACGAAAGCTTGTAGGGTTGTCTGAACTATCTTCCTTCCTCTAGGCAGCCTTTGTGAACCACAGGAGAGCTTCCTTTTATAAGGTATTACAGTATTTCTAACCCATTATATATCTTCCTGAGGATGAGATATAGGATGAACCAAAACTAATGTCATATTTAGCTTCCACAGTCTAGCCACCTAATTTTGTATTGTTTTGTTATTATATTTGTTAATCAATGTGAGAGAGACACATTGGTTGCCTCCTGCACAACCCAAATTGGGCTGGGGATCGAACCTGCAACTCAGGCACGTGCCCTTGACCAGAAATCAAACTTGACACACCCTTCCGTCCAAGGGCCGATGCTCTAACTGCTGAGCCAAACCAGCCAGGGCCAGGTAGGGGTTTTTTGTGTTGTTTTTTTAAATTTTTTTTTTTCTTTATTGATTTGAAAGAGAGAGGAAGAGAGATAGAAACATCGATGAGAGAGAACATCAATTGGCCACCTCCTGCATGCCCCACACTGGGGATTGGGCCTACAACCTGGGCATGTGCCTTGACTGGGAATCAAACTGGTAACCTCCTGGTGCATGGGGTCGACGCTCAACCACCGAGCCACACCAGCTGGGCGCCAGGTAGGAGTTTTGAGGGATAGTTTTGCCTTAAGTGTTTTGCACAGTAAACAGTTTGGAGATGGATGAAGAGTTTTAGCATTTTCCTGAGCAGATATAATGCGGAATATAAGTAGGCTGGTGCAGGAACAGAGTGGAAAGGCCTAGAATATACATGAATGACTTGATGAATGCTATAGCATTCACTGGAGAGATATAATAAGACTATTTGGAGTATTCATGCTTAGCAATTCATACATAGGGTTTGCTGTGATAAGGAAGGTAGGCTAGTTTCAAAAAGCTATATATGGTGTGGGACCTTAGAATTTCAGGGCTACTTTTTGTCACTGATTGGTATCTGTACAGATTTACGGAATCCAGTATACATTTATCCATCTAATATTTGCTGACTCCAAATATTTTTAAATACTGTATCCTAGCCTAGTTATTAAGTGTATCATTTTAACTATTCTCAGGTCCAGTAAAATACTAATCAAAGAAAGCAGAGCAAAGGAAAGGCACCTTTTCTTTAAATGGCAGGCACTGTATCAGGTGGTGTTTTATATGTATTACTTAATTTAATCCTCAAAATAGCACTGAGGTAAGTGTACTTCCCCTCTTTTTCAAAAGAGGAAACAGAACCAGAGAGTTAACTAATATCACTGAGCCCAGCCAGCCTGCTGCTGAGAGCTGCTATTCTTTCTCTGAAAATTACTACTCTCACTACCAATTAAGAAATGGATAGGGAAGACCTTGGAAGACACTATTAATAACATTTGTTGATTTGACCTAACTGTATTCATTTATTAATTCCACAGATATTTACTGAGTGCTATTATGTACCAGGTGTTATGCTGGACTTGAGTGAAGAGGAGAGACCAAGACAAACATGATCCTTACCCTCATGGAGTTTATATTCTAGGAATTTGAGCTTTAGATTTATTTGCATATTGTTTTATCTGTTTAGTGCAAGTGTTATATACATGCATGCCTTCATACATATGCACATTCACAAGAATGTGTACAATTTTATTTTATTTTATTTTATTTTATCCACACCTGAGGACATTTTTCCATTTTTTGTTCAGATAGAGTGGGAGGGAGAGAGAGAGAGAGAAACATTGACATGAAAGGGACACATCAAGTGGCTGCCTCCTGCAGGACCAACCAGGGCCGGGGACAAATTGCAACCAAGGTACGTGCCCCTAGCGAGAACCGAACCTGGGTCTCTCTGGACCGCAGGCCGTCGCTCTAACCGCTGAGCCAAACTGGCCAGGGCAAGAATGTGTACAATTTTAGGTTAATTTTCTAAAAAGGGAAGAGGGATGAAAATTTTTTTTGTAGATTAACAAGTATAGGGAACTTCTTGTTTTTTTATCCTCACCTGAGGACATTTTTCCATTTTTTGTTCAGATAGAATGGGAGGGAGAGAGAGGAAGAGAGAGAGAGAGAGAAACATCGATGTGAGAGAGACACATCGAGTGGCTGCCACCCGCACGACCCAACCAGGGCCGGGGACAAACTGCAACCGAGGCACGTGCCCTTAGTGGGAACCGAACCCTGGTCTCCCTGGACCACAGGCCGACACTCTAACCGCTGAGCCAAACTAGCCAGGGCTGGGGAACTTCTTTATACTACATCCTGTACCTAGGAGTTCAGAGAAACTCTGTACAGTAAAACTCATTTATGAATTGCATTTAGATTCTGCTTAGAAAGGTTTTTTGTTTTTTAATGTTTCATAATGGAAATTTTCAAGTTTATTCAAAAGTGGAGAGCATACTAAACCCCATGTACATATCACTCAGCATTAATGATCACCAGCTCATGACTAGTCTTGTAGGGAAGCAATTATTCCAGGTAACTGGGTTGAAGACTAATATTCAACTTGCAAATTAATCTCTTTTACAAATAAGGTTTTGTGTATAACTATTCTTTTTCGGAGAGGTAACTTATCTATGACCTATATAGTATTATTCAAGTAATAAGAAGGTAGTCATCTAATAATATAAGCTGTTATATTGTGAGTCTGCTTTGTTAATGTTTTAGAATGGAAGCTTCTTAAGACTCTGAATTAGCCATATGCCTCCATGTTACAGTTCTTTGTCCAACTAAGGAAGAACATTTAAGTAACACTTAGAGAAAGGCATTTGTTCAAAATTACCTATTTCTGCCAGGTACATTTTTGGCCCTCCATGCTATGCAGAGAAGAACAAAACCAATGGTATAGTGCACTAATTTTCCAATTCTCTTTTTGAGTTGGACATTTTGCTATTCGGTACACAATTAAATTCATGAAGATAGAGCAAATTATTTCCTTTTTTTGTTTGTTTTTTTTTTTGTTGTTAATCCTCACCCAAGGATATTTTTCCATTGATTTTTTTTTTAAAATAGAGTGGAAGGGAAGAGGGGAAAGAGAGAGAAACATTGATGTGAGAGAGACACATTGATTGGTTGCCTCCCACATAATCCCGACCAGGGCCGGGGATCTAACCTGCAACCCAGGTACCAGCCCTTGGCGTGAATTGAACCCACGACCCTTCAGTCTGCAGGCTGATGCTCTAACCACTGAGAAAAACTGGCCAGGGTGCAAATGATTTTTATTATTACATGCTGATTTGGATTTATTTCTTTTGTGCAGAAGGAAATGTACAAATTACAACGGAAACTCTGCTAAAATCTACTGAAGAAGTTCAAGGTATGAAGGTCAATGGGACTAAGACGGACAATAATGAAGGACACAAGAATGGCAATGTGAGTAAAGGTCTCACAGCTGGGTGCAGCGCTTACCCAGAAGTAGACAAAATCATGACCAGTGGTGAGGTTTCAGAAACCAACACGTTAGTTTCCCTAGAACCTTTAAACTTTGTGGACCCTGGATTAACAGAAGCAACTCCTAAAGAAAAAGAATGTGAAGAATTAAAAACTTGTTCTTCTTGGTTGTCATTATTACCAGGGAACAGTGCCATTTGCAAAGTGGACAATGGAGAGGAAGAGTTGTGTAAGTTAAGCCTTGTCTGTGAAGCAGATGACAATCACCAACAGATTCTTAACCACCATAATGAAAAACATGGTTCTGCACATGGCAGTCCCAACCCCATGAGAAATGTAGTTGTTGTAGAACCCTTAGGAAAAAAATCTGAAATTTCGTATTTTAAATCAAGTTTGTCTGGTCCAGAATCCAGAACAGCATCCTTAGAAAAATGTAGTTTTGAAGGTGATGGCTTGCTAGAGAGATCTGCTGAAAAGACAGAGAATTCCTGCTTTGATGGGGATGATCAAAGCAAGAACTTGGCTCCTAGAGAAGAAAAGGAAGAACAGATTTTGAACCCCAGGAGTGAAAGAGGGGAATTCTTTCTTGTTAATACCAGGCAACCAGAAAAGGATGCTAGTGGTCATTGCTCTGGAGAAAAAAAGACTATTGCCTCTGCAAAAGAAAATATCCACGGTAACTATTGCATTCAAGGCAGTATCGATACAGACAGTTCTGGTTCTTTAATGCCCAATTCTTTTCCCGAAGCCACGGAAGAAATGTTTAAAGAGAAAGATTTCAAAATCACTTCAGACATTCAAGGTAGCTTAACAAACCCTGAGGACCATAGAGAAATTTTTACTAATATGAGCCATCCAGGCAGACACTCCGAAGAAAGTTTTTCCTCCTTGATGCAAATGGAAGACCCAAAGCAGACAGCCACTATGGAGCCCAGTATGTTAAGTGAAAAAATTTACAGTACAAACCCTAACTCCTTAGTCAGCACTCAGAGAAATCTGGAAGGCAACACCCAGTTAAATGAAGCATCATACAGTGACTTTACAATAGAAAAAAAATCCCTTGTGAGTTTAATGCCAGAGGGCCAGATAAGGCCTGTAAATGAGGAATCAAAACCCAAGAAAGATACTGCTCAGTTATCACCATCCCTAGAACTGGATTGCAGACTTGGGTCAGAAAAAGCTGTACAGAACTCACAGGACAATATTCCACAGTTAGATGAACAGTGCATTGCCTGTGAGATGAATGAACTTCCTTGTATTAATGAACTGGTTCTTAACAAAATAGAAAGTGAATGTGTTTTAAATCAAGTGTCCCTTAATTCACAAGACCATGCGAAGTTGCCAACTGACAAAGATATGCCTTTAGCAACAAGCAAGGATTCCCAACAGAGCCATCACCCTCCATTAGAGGATAGAGCCAGTGTCATTGCTGATACCCAAACCATCCCCATGCAGACAAAAATGAAAGACAGCTCTCCACCAGGTGACAAAACCTGTGGTGCCTCCTCAAACAATCCCACCTTAAATATCACACCAGGAAGCCTAGAAAGAGAAAACGAAATGGCTGATTCAGGAACAGATCTCTCACGTAAGAAAGAAGCAGTAGTCTTGCTTCCAGAGGTCTCTGTCATGGAATGTCAGAGTGTTCAATCTCAGGATCTCTCAAGCTGCCATTGTGTGGGGGAGAATGCAACAGCAGAGAGTGTGTGTTCCACGTGTGCTGCTTATAAGTCTAGCAGAGTCATATTGGAAGTTGAAAACTCCTTGATAACCAAGAATGAAAATGCATTTCAGCACAACGATCACCACTCCCCAGGAAGAGAAGACTCTGTGGAAAGTAGCACCCATGAAGTGAGTTATACATCGGAGGAAAGTGAACTTAATGGAAGAGAAACTAAAGGCAGCCTTCCAGGAGATAAGATCAGAAACGAACGGACAGCAGATATGTTAAATTGTGAAGCTTTAAACAAAACCATTCACACCACCAGTCACATCCAACCTACTGAGGAAGGGCTAGAATTAAAGGAACAGGATATACCCAAAGAGACTGTGTTTTGTAAATATAATGTCTCTGATTGTGCCACACAAGAACTAAACCAATCTGCAAACATTCCAAATCCTGAAAAACTGCTGGAGCAGTCTCCTACTGCTAAGTTCTCCAGTTTTAAAAACATGAATCAAGCAGTTAATACTCTTAATCAGGAGACATACGAAGTCTTTGACTGCCAGAAGAACCCAGACAGACCAGATAAGTGTAGAAGTGAAGATAAACCAGCTAAGGAGACACTGGATGGTGACCAGAGAGAGACCATCACAGAGTCTAACACAGAGGTAAGCCACAACCAAAAGGATCTGCCATTCAGTTCAGGCAATAAGTCATTGTCTGGTGGTAATCTGAAGAAAGGCTATTTGAAAGGAGGCTTTGAAAGGATTTCTAGTTGTAAGGAGTCGACAGATGGTGTGGTAGACATTGTCTATACAGATTGTAGTAATAAACCTACAGAAGGCATACTGGACATAAGAGCATCTAGCACACTTGATGGTGGTACACGGCAAGGTAGACTGGCATTAATTGAAACCTCAAAGAGTAGCCTCTCTCATAGAGGAGACTTGAACGCTGCATTTTTAGGAAAGATTGACCAGGATTCAGATTTCCCAGATGCTACTTCCTCTGCAATGGAATCTCGTAAAATAAAAAAATCATGTGAAGAAAAAGTCTGCAGATCATTAAAAGATTGTGAAATGAAAGTGTGTCCAGACTCTTGTGCCAATGAGATAGAATCTATTGCAGATCATGAACCAAATATAAGAATATTGGATAGAGTAAATGTGTCTTTAAGTCATATTCATCATGAAGAACAAGTTAAAGAAGCATCTCTGAGAGAAACACTAGGAATAAATGGAAGATCAAGACTAGAAACACATTCTGAGTTTGATGAGGAAAATACCTTTGGAATTTCCTCAAAAGAGTTGATGTCTTCTAGCCACCAAGATGAGAACTCTGTTCCTCCAGAGAGCCTGAGATCCATTGAGATAATACCTTTTTATCTGTCTTCTCAAGAAAATTCAGAAGCTAATATTAATAGTGAAGAAACTGACCTAAAAAATATTTTTAAACCAAAAGACGGTGAAATGCTTTGTGAAAATGTAGAGGACTGCACAGTCCTGCCTAAGATGAAGGAAGGAGCACCAAGGGGTATGAGTAATCCCAGTGAAGGAAACAGCAATGACATCAGTGTGAAAATTTTGCCTTTGATGATGGAAACAGAAACTAAAGTGAAAGGAGAAGAAGCCAAAGAACATCAGAGGGGACCACCGGATCACTTAACTGTTGAGGAGGAGTCTGAGGAGAAGATTACCAGAGAAGATAGTCATGGTGATAATGTGAGTGAGATTTCTCAGACACACTTTAAATCCCTGAGGATGTGTGGTGATACTAAAGAACAACAAAGCCAGAGGGATTTGGACTCCATGTTGCAGAAGGAAGAGGAATATATACATCAAAAAGAAGCACATAGGATATTGGAACAATGCACATCATCTAATATGTTGTCAGATGATGTGCAAAATAAAAACCAACCTAAGGATTACAAATGTGAGTACACCAGGATGAAAGAAATCACCCCAGCAAAGCTCGCCAAGGGTAACATTACTGCATGGTTTCAGAAGTCGAAAGACCCAAAGGAGGAAAACTTATGTCATCCTTTAAAACAGGACACCGAGTTGTGCATAGGTCCTTGCCTTCGTGGTGCCTCCCAGAAAGCACAAGGCCCCGACTCTGCTAGTTGTGATGAAGTATACGGTGCCTTTGGGAACACTTCACATCAGAAAGGAGTGCTTCCTTTAAAGAAGCAGCCTCATCGGACATGTAAGAAAGTTTCCTGTCAGGAGCAAGTCAACGTGGGGAGAAAAATAAGTAAAATCAGAAATTCTGCCTTTTTAAAGAATTCCTCTGAAACCATCTCCACAAAAGCACACCGATTTCTCAGTTCATGTGCTATGTCTGCACCTACACGACTGGAACCTGAAACAGTACCTACCAGGAGCTTAGTTAGCCACATACCAAAGCAGAAGGCTACTCCATGCCATCTCTTAAGGAGCCTGAATGTCAGGAAGCCTACCAAAGAATCAGCCTTACTCAACAAGCTATCCATCCTTGCTTCCAGGTTGGCCCCAGCCACAAAGACCCAAAAACTAAGGTATCGGCGGTGTTCCTCTGAACTACTTCCAGTGGCTAAAAGCTATAAGCGGCTCAGATATAAAAGGCTCCTGGATGGATTTTCATACAATACAATGCAGCTGAGTCCATATTTGACAGCTAGTGAGTGGGATAAGAGGCCTAACAATAAACCCTTGACATTTTATCCGCTCGAAGCCATCAAAATGAGCTTCGTAGATTTGAGCAACAAGATGCCATTGCTGCTGTTTGGCTCTGAAATCTTCCCAGTATCCTTTCATGTGAAATCAGGCTCCGAGTGCATGACTGAGTCCCCAAGGACTTTTCCTGAGCACTGTGCTCCAGCGAGGCTTGCCTTAGGGGAGGCCACCCAGTGCCCTTCTCAACCTCCCAAGTGGACCTTTTCTTTCTTCTTGTCCCACGGTTGCCCTGGGATGGCCACATTCAGGGAAGACACTGGCCTCCATGTTCAGGCACATGCCCAGGCTCTTCCACAGCCTCCAGTTCCTCTCCAAGACTGCGGAGGCACCGCCATAGTCCAGACAAGAGCAGGCTGCTCTGTCCTTGGCCTTCACACACTCCTAGCACTTTGTTCCCCTGGATGTTACCGAATCTGGACAAAAAAACGGAGCTTCTCCAGTCACATGCCTACCATGCAGAGGCTCTTCATGACTCAGTTTACACAGGGCTTGAAAGGGTTAAGGTCTCCAGCCTCCATAGCAGACAAGATCTTCTGTTCTCTACCCTATTCGGTGGGCCGAGTGCTATCTGTTTGGAGCCAGCATGGGCCTTCTGCCTGCCCCTTCGAAATCTCTGCTCTTCATTCCACTCACAGCAAGCGACAGCCAACTCTGGACACCAGAAGCAGGTAAACTCTGACCCCTGTTCTTTGCCAATGTCCCTTGTTTGCTTCCTGCCAGTGGGGAGAGGGGAGGGACACTACTGGAAATGCAGGGCTATTTGGAGTCTCTGTGTCTGCATTCTGTTTATACCTTGCCAAATCTCTGCCAAGAAAATGCGGCAATAATTCTTAAGTACAGACCCCTCTAATTTCCCGCAGAATCCTTTATTTTCTACCATTCTTTGTTCTGTCCATTCATTATGCAAACCATCAAAATCTTTTGAATCTCTTTTCTCCTCTTGTCCCTACCTTGCAAAGGACAAACACCATTACAAGTTAAAGACTCTGAGTAGTTAAAAATAATGACTTGTAGCTATAACTTGTTCACAAAGTATTATATAGGCAGCACCTAATTCAGAGTTTGATGTGTCAAAGATATGAAGCAATACTTTTTCTTTTTCCAAATTATGTTAACTTTTGAAAGAAGTAATTTTTTTTTATTGATTTTTAGAGAGAGAGGAAGGGAGAGGGAGAGAGAGAGAAACATCAATGAGAGAAAAAAATTGATTGGACACCTCCTGCCTTCCCCCCACTGGGGATTGGGCCCACAACCTAGGCATGTGCCCTGACCAGGAATTGAACTGGTGACCTCTTGGTGCATGGGTCATGCTCAACCACTGCAGCTAGGCAGAAGAAATACTTTTTTTTTTTTTTTTTTATCCTCACCCAAGGACATTTTTGCATTTATCTTTAGATAGAGCAGGAGGGAGAGAGGGAGAAAGAGAGAGAGAGAAACATCAACGTGAGAGAGACATATCGAGTGATTGCCACCCACATGACCCCAACCGGGGCTGAGGACAAACTGCAATTGAGGTACGTGCCCTTGGTGGGAACCAAACTTGGAATTCTCTGGTCTGCAGGCCGCCGCTCTAACCACTGAGCCAAACTGGCCAGGGCAGAAGAAATACTTTTAAATAAGTTAATTATGTAGGCATCACCAAATCTAGTTTATGAACCCTTGCATTTCTTTCTGGAGAAGAGAGACTTCAAAGATTTGCAATTACATACTGTAGTTGTAGAATTTTAAGTGGACTTGGAAAGAGTTCTTGTGGTTTGACCACTAAGAAAATAATTTCATCAGTATCATTTTACCTTCTTTTTTTAATCTTCACTCAAGGATATTTTTCTATTTATCTTCAGATAGAATGAGAGGGAGAGAAAGGGAGAGAGAGAGAAATATCAACGTGAGAGAGACACATCGACTGGTTGCCTCCCGCATGACCCTGACCAGGGCCGGGGACGAACCGCAACTGAGGTACGTGCCCTTGGCTGGAATCGAACTCGTGACTCATTGATCTGCAAGCCGACACTCGTAACTGCTGAGCCAATCCGGCCAGGGCTCATTTTACCTTCTAATTGAAAATTAGAGAAGAAAAAGAATTTGAGAATTAGATCCCTAAAGATCTGCTTTAGACATAATAGATAAATCCTTCTTGTTTGAAGTTCCCCGAGCAGTTTAGCAGAAAACTGAATAAATAAAAGGAGTTTTAGAAAAACACCCCAGAACCTAAATGTGGCTGTTTGAAATAGAAAGATGAATTACTATTTTAAGTGCTTGTCTTGTAGTTAATAGGAGAATCTTTGTTTCTTATAATGCAGCCGTAAAAATACATTAGAATGAATCAAATTGTTTTAAATTATGGTATACTACTTTTATTGTCTAGTTTGTTGGTATACCTCTATAATCTTATAATTGCTTTCTACTCTTTGTCTATAAAACAGCTTTTAATCATGTTACTTTCTTTAAAGTGTTCATTCCTGAGGTTAATGTAGAAGGAGGGTAGTTACTCATTTCACCCTGGGAAGGTGTGTGACCCTTTAGTGCTTTTTCCTCAATTCAAGTGGAAGGTGGAAGGTGATGTTTGTAGGGACTTTTCCTTCTAATGGGCTCTAAGAATGCTTTAACATCATATGCTTTGTGAGTCTCGGAGTTTTCTGTTTTTCTAAACAAGCTTAGAAATGTTAAGCTTGATTAATTGGGTAGTCCCCAAAAGCAAGACTTAAGTTGATGGAGAGTAAATTAATTTGTTTTTATAGCATTTTCTTATTTGTTTTTTTTTGTTTGTTTGTTTTTTTAATCCTCACCCGAGGACACTTTTCCATTTTTTGTTCAGACAGAGTGGGAGGGAGAGAGAGGAAGAGAGAGAGAGAGAGAGAGAAACATCGACGTGAAAGGGACACATCGGGACACATCGAGTGGCTGCCTCCCACACGACCCAACCAGGGGCCGGGGACAAACTGCAACCGAGGTACGTGCCCTTAGCGGGAACCGAACCCGGGTCTCTCTGGACTGTAGGCTGACGCTCCAACCGCTGAGCCAAACCGGCCAGGGCTAGCATTTTCTTATTTGAGCCTTATTCTCTAGCACCCCATAATACAGGTTGAGCAGTCACCATTTTGGTCTTTTTTCTAGATGATGAACCTGAAGCACTTGGTTTTTGTTTTCGTTACTTTTTATTCTATTTATTAGGGTGACATTGGTTAATAAAATTATATAAGTTTCAGGTACATGTTTTTTTCCTAACCAGATTGCCTTTCTGGTTAGTATTTCAGCTAAGGTGACCTAGAACTGAGGTCTCCCAATTTCTGATTTGGTTAGCTTTTTTGTTGTTGTTGTTAATCCTCACCAAAGGATATTTTTTCCATTGATTTTCAGAGAGAGTGGGAGGGAGAAAGAGAGAAACATCGGTGTGAGAGAGACATTGATTGGCTGCCTCCCGCTTGCACCCCAACTGGGGCTAGGAATCGAACCTGCAACCCAGGTATGTGCCCTTGACTGGGAATTGAACCTGCAACCCTTTGGTCTGTGGGCTGACGCTCTAACCATTGAGCCATGCCGGCCAGAGCAGCTTTTTTTTTTGCAATATTCCGCCCCGTCTTGCTTTCCTTTCATCTATACTCTTCAGGGAATCCTGAGTTGTTGCTAAAGTCTAAAAATCTGAATTATCTGTGTTTTTCCTAGCCCTTGAACAAATTTCTCTTCTAAGAAGAAAAGGAGTGTTTGGTCATCATACAAATGTCTTATTGATTGAAACCTGTTCTGTGTTCTAAATTCAATAGAAACTGATAAATGTTTTATTTTAAGAGGCACAAAAAGCTCTACAAAGATACATGTATTAATGTATCTTTAAGTGATTATTGATTTTATCGTTTCATCTATAAAAGTAAGAGATTCATTATTAAGGGACCAACCATCCTGTTAACAGTTTTTTTTTACATAGCTATGTGTTTTTGTTTATTTGTTTTTCTTTAGTGACTTTTTTAGAGAGAAAAGAAAGGAGAGAGAGAGAGAGAAACATCGATGAGAGAGAACATCGATGGGCTGCCTCCTGCATGCCCCCCACTGGGGATTGGGCCCACAACCTGGGCATGTGCCCTGACTGGGAATCGAACCAGCGACCTCTTGGTACATGGGTCGATGCTCAACCACTGAGCCACATGGGCCGGGCTGTTTGTTTGTTTTTAAATCCTCACCCTAGGACATGCTTAGAGGAACGGAGGGAGGGAGAGAGAAAGAGAGAGAGAGAAAACATTGATGTGAAAGAGAATTGTCGATCCATTGCCTTCCGTACGTGCCCCAACTAGGGATTGAACCTGCAACCCAGGAATGTGCCCTGAATGGGAATCAAAGCAGCAACCTTTTGGTGCACAGGACAATGCTCAACCAACTGAGCCACTCTGGCTGGGCTATATAGCTATGTTTAATATGGAACTTGGCTTTAAAGAAAATGAGGTTTTCTTCATAATTTTGTAGAATGTTATAGAAATTGGCATTTTATTTTAAGAATTAGTACAAAGCTGAATATAGTATAAGAATTTTATCTGTAAATTTTTTTTTTTTTAATTCCTACTGAGGATATTTTTCTATTTATCTTCAGATAGAGTGGGAGGGAGGGAGAGAGAGAGAAACATCGACGTGAGAGGGACACATCAACTGGTTGCTTCCCAAATGACCCTGACCAGGGCCATGGACTAACCACAACCAAGGTACGCCGTGCCCTTGACCAGAATCGAACCCACGACTCTTTGGTCAGTGGGCTGATGTTCTAACTGCTGAGCCAAACCGGCTAGGGCTTATCTGTAAATTTTTTTAAAAATCTTCAATGTAAGTGTTCAACAACTTGATTAGGAGGTTTAAGGCTCAAAATCTTTCTCTTCCTGTCTTCTGTTTATTTCTACCTTCTTTCCACCTAAGTTAGAAAATAATCTTTTTTGTCATCCTGCCTCCATTCCAGTGATGGGCACATAAATATAATTCTCTTTACTGGGAGATTTTTATCTTTCTGAGTGACTGACATTTCTTAACATCCTAGGGCTCTAATTGAGTGTCGTATGCCAAACCCGTAATGATATCAAAACCTTTCCTGTTGTTCCACTGCCCTAACCTATTGCTCTTGTACTTTTGCTTCACTTCAGCCACACCATGTTACCATATGTGCCTCTTCCAGGCCTGGAAGCTACTTACAACACCAGCGGCAGCCAGATGAAGTAAGCCTCCAATGGTGCTTGACACATGAGGGCTTGTAGAGTGAGTGAGTGAGTGAGTGAGTGTGTGTTGTGTGTGTGTGTGTGTGTGTGTGTGAGAGAGAGAGAGACAGTGCTAGTGGATGGTGTGGATCAGGCATGGCATGAATCTGAACTCTTATTCTCCTTATAAACCAGATTGAATCTTAGATTCAAATATGTTTTATTATTAATAGTAACTAAAAATGTGTAATCAATACTAAATATGGGGGGAAAGTGAAAATCACTTAGCCAGCTCATTGTACCATAAGTTCCCTCTCAAGCTATTTTTGATCATTTAGCCAACTTCAGTGCCTGGATGGAATTAATCTCATCTGCATACATTTCATTTGTTTAGTTCACTAAATGTCTTCTGCCTTCCAAAAAATCTGTTCCTTTTTACATTTTTCCTTATTCATTACATTTTCATTATTTCATTGCTCCATACCAATGAAATGGATTGACCACATTCTTGTAAATTTTTAAATGTGCAGACACAGGCTATGCCCAAATGTGACTAGAGAACAGGTTGACATGTCATTGCTGGAAAAAGGCTTCAACCTAAGTCTGGATGTTAAGTTGAATGTACTTAGATAGAACGTGAATCCGTTCCTATTTTCTCCTGTTCTTCTCTCTGTGCTGCTAGGCTAGAGCCTCCATTCCCTGCCTTGGTACCAAAGTCTTGCTTGGTAACAGACTCAGCTGTCAGCAAGCTCCTGCTTTCAGCCTCTGAGTTCCAGGTTCCTGGATTAGATGAACTAGATGGTGTGACAGCAGCGTGCCCCCGTCCACAGAGTAGCCCTCCAGAACAGAAAGAGGTAAGTGTAAAGTGCTGGTGGGGTCAGGTGACAGTGGCACTGGAGAGATGCCCATCGATGACTACAGATCACATGATAGGTACAGATGGGTCCCTGAGTATCTTTACTTATCACCTTTAACTTTGGCTGAGTACTGGAGATTACCAAGACAGGAGGTTTTCTGTTTAGCCACTACAGGATACCCTGAATCTCTTCATCTACATTGTTTTCTAGATTCTTTTTTCTTGATGATGGAATTTAACAATGTTTAGAGAATTAGACCACAGAGCTGCTTCATGCATTCAAAGAGGATGAGTGAATGATGGTGTTTTTCAATTTTGGAACATTTGCTGTCTCCAACAGATATTGATAACTCAATATCTGAACTGAAAGTACAGTTCTCTTTAATAATATAAAAGAGGGTAGTTGCTGAGAACACTGGTGGTAGGAGTAAGAGGGGAAGCTTTGTCATAAACTACTTATTAGAGTCATCTATAAACCGAGGAGGTGATACCTTGAGGATGAAGAAAAGGGACTTTGTTTATGTAAAATGTCTTACAACATGACTGTCTTTGTTTTTAACACATTATAGGCTGAGCAGCCAGAGAAGAGGCCAAAGAAAGTCTCACAGATTCGCATCCGGAAAACCATTCCTAAGCCAGACCCCAATCTTACCCCTATGGGTCTCCCTCGCCCCAAAAGGTGAGCTCTTTCTCTAATACACATAGCTTCACTTTTTTGGAAAATTGTTTGGCATAATATAATAACCTCTCAATGATCGTATACTGTTGAGCTATTATACTTCTAGGATTTTTCCAAGAGTATTCATTGGAAATGTGGCCAGAGATTTATATGCAGAGATAGTTTAATGCGTTCCTAATCATTTGTATTGAGCTCACCCAGGTTTAGGTGACGATGCTGAGGCTCAGTGGTTAAGAAATCTGTTAGGCCATAGTGTCAGTCATGACACAGGTGGTTTCTGTCTCGCACAAGTCTTACCGGACTCCACAGCCCAATCTCACAACATTCTGCATATAAAACTAGGAAGGGACACAAATGTTATGAGGAAAGTTCAATTTCTTTTTCTTTTCTTTTTTAATCCTCACCTGAGGATATTTTTCTGTTTATCTTCAGATAGAGTGGGAGAGAGAGAGAGGGAGAGAAAGGAAGAGAGAGAGAGAAACATCGATGTGAGAGGGACACATCGACTGGTTGCCTCCTGCTTGGCCCCAAGCAGGGCTGGGGACAAACTGCAACCAAGGTATGTGCCCTTGACTGGAATCGAACCCGCGACTCATTGGTCCACGTGCCAGTGCTCTACCGCTGAGCCAAACCGGCCAGGGCCAATTTTTTTTTTTTTTTTTTAAGAAAATGCCTGCCCTGGCCAGTTTGGCTCAGCAGTTAGAGTGTCAGCCTGCGGTCCAGAGAGACTCTGGTTCGGTTCCCACTAAGGGCACATACCTCGGTTGCAGTTTGTCCCCAGCCCTGATTGGGTCATGCGGGAGGCAGCCACTCGATGTGTCCCTTTCACATCAATGTTTCTCTCTCTCTCTTCCTCTCTCTCCCTCCCACTCTATCTTAACAAAAAATGGAAAAATGTCCTCGGGTGAGGATAAAAAAAAATTATTAAAAAAAAGAAAATGCCAGATCCATGTTATGGTCTGTATTATACCCTTTAAAGATTTTTTGTTGTTGTTAATCCTCACCTGAGGATACTTTTCCATTGATTTTTTTTTTTTTTAGATAGAGTGGAAGGGAGGGAGGGAGAGAGAGAGAAATTGACATGAGAGAGACACATTGATTAGATGCCACCTGCACAGCCCCAACCAGGGCTGGGGATTGAACCTGCAACCCAGGTATGTTCCCTGGACCAGAATTGAACCCACGACCCTTCATTCTTCAGGCCGATGCTCTAAGGGCTGAGCCAAACCAGCTAGGGCTAAAGATTTATTTTTTATGACAGAGACAATAGCTAATTCTATAAAGTGAGGTGGGAAGAAAAAACAGATTACTAAATTATATATTTGGCATGATTCCAAATTATGTATTTAGCCTGATTCCAGTTTTGGAATTATATATACTACACAGACACATGAAAATTTAAACATTTTTTATAAGCTCTCCGGAATTATATTTTCATGTGGTAGATCTCCTTCATTTCTCATTGGCAAATGGAAGCCTACCAGTGGTCCCTTAAGTCACCCAAGGTATGTTATTTAATAACCTTCCTGAGCTTTTAGAACTTATCTGTGAAATGTGAATAAGAATTCCCAAAGCTCAAGATTGCTATATAGTCCAACTGAGAAAAGTTGTACTGCAGCTATTATATCACCTCACACAACATATATGCAATAAACAGTTAACTATTACTGTGGTCATGATTGCTGTTCCACTTTTCCCACATACTTTTCATCTTAATTTATTGTATTTTTATATTATAGTTTTATTACCGATCATTCTACCATATGTCTTTTCAAGAAATATATATATATATTTTTTATCTTCACCCGAGGACATTTTTGCATTTATCTTCAGATAGAGCGGGAGGGGGAGAGGTGGGAAGAGAGAGAGAGAGAGAAACATCGACGTGAGAGAGACACATCAAGTGGTTGCCACCCACATGACCCCAACCGGGGCCGGGGACAAACTGCAACCAAGGTATGTGCCCTTAGCGGGAACCAAACCCGGGACTCTCTGGTCTGCAGGCCGATGCTCTAACTGCTGAGCCAAACTGGCCAGGGCTCAAGAAATACATTTTTTAATTATTTCAGATATCCTAGGTTGAAAGTTCTGAAAAACCTTGTTTATATAAATTAGTTGGGAGTGTAGCAAGTTTTAATATAGTAATGATATATAATACCTTCAAATTCTTTCATGTGATTACCCAAAAAATCACAATCATCTATCATGAAATTATAGTTAACGATTCATCACCTAATTTTTTTTTTTAAAGCAAAGAATCTAGCCCTGGCTGGTTTGGCTCAATGGTTAGAGCATCAGCCTGTGGACCAAAGAGTTGTGGGTTCAATTCCATTCAAGGGCTCATACCTCCATTGTGGCTCGGTCCCCAGCCCTGGTCAGGGTTGTGTGGGAGGCAACCAGTCAGGCAACGAATTGATGTGTCTCTCTCACATTGATGTTTCTCTCTCTCTCTCCCTCCCTTTCTCCTTCCCTCCCTTCCACTCTATCTGAAGATAAATGGAAAAATATCCTCGGGTGAGGATTAAAAAAAAAAAAAGAAATACATTATTTAAATTTAGTATAATGAAAGGGGTTGAAAAACTAAGATTCTAATAAACCCTTGCCTAGGATATCTTTTAACAAAATGCTTTTATCCAAATATTCTCTTGTCAAAAAATCTTGAAGTTGCAGATTTAGTGCTTTAAATTTATGGAAAATTCTTGACGTACAGCCTAATTTGCAAAGGCAATTTTTATTATTCAAGCCCATCAGCCAAATTGTTCTTTTTTTTTACTCCTCACCCAACAATATGTTTTATTGATTTTTTTTAGAGAGAGAAGGAGGGAAGGAGAGAGACAGAGAAAGAGATCGATTGGTTACTTCTTATAAACAGTGTCTCCTGTATATGCCCTGACCAGGAATCGAATCTGAAACCTTTTGGTGTATGGGATGATGCTCCAACCCACTGAGCCACCCAGCCAGAGCAATCATTCTTTCTTCTTAACTTTTTCATTTTCCAAGTTAAGTAAATGTGTTTATTTGCACCTTAAAGACAATTATAGAAACCATTGGGAAATACATTATGAAACACACCTTCTAAGGTACATTAATGAAAGCCATAAGTCAACTTTAAAATCATGCCTAAGAAATATAATTAACTTATCCATTTTAATGCATTACTTAAAATTTTTTTTTGCCCGGCTACTATGACTCAGTAGATTGATCGTCATCCCATGGACTGAGTGGTGGTCCTGGTTTGATTCCCAGTCAGGGCACATGCTCAGGTTGTGGGCTCGATCCCCAGTAGGGGGCATGCAGGAGGCAGCCGATCTGTGTTTCTCTCTCAGATCAATGTTTCTATCTCTCTCCCTTCCCTTCTCTCTCTAAAAAAAAAAAAAAATCACCCACCCTGGCCAGTTTGGCTCAATGGTTAGAGCATCGGCCCATAGACCAGAGAGTCCGGGTTTGGTTCCTGCTAAGGGCACGTACTTCGATTGCAGTTCATCCCAGCCCCGCCTGAGGCTGTGCGAGTGGCAACCAATAGATGTGTCTCTCTCACTTCAATGTTTCTCTCTCTCTCTTCCTTCCTCTCTCCCTCCCTTTCCATCTGAAGATAAATGCAAAAATGTCCTCAGGTGAAGATTAAAAAAAAAAAGAAGTCCAGTACATGTTGTTCACATGAAACACATCTAAAACATACTACAGAAAGGTTGAAAGTAAACAAATGGAAGGGACAGAGTTAAGAAGCCAATCTTATCTCTTGTTAGAGAGCATGACAAATTTATTTTGTTCTCTTTTCAGGTTAAAGAAAAAGGAATTCAGTTTAGAAGAAATATATACCAACAAGAATTATAAGTCTCCTCCTGCAAACAGGTAGGTACATATGAGTAGGAAATAATAGATGAGAAGGTTTTCTGAAATGATCATTGTAAATCTCCATTGCCTTAACTGCAGAAAGGGTATGTTCAGTTCTTCCACTATCGGGTCTTGGAAATTACTAGAATTGATAGTTTCAGTTCCCAGCACTTGAATTGGGGTCAGTGGGGGGATGAAAAAGAAATGTGTATTAGGTTAGTTACATACAGAAAACGTAGTGTCCTTTTAGTTTGCACTGGAGTTTTTAATGAATATGCTGCCTGTCTTTAGGACTAATAATCACTGATCTTCAGATATGATTCCAAACCCAAATACAGAAAAGTTTTCACTTGGCTGCCTTTGGGTCTGAA
This sequence comes from Tadarida brasiliensis, assembly GCA_030848825.1. Lineage (NCBI taxonomy): Eukaryota > Metazoa > Chordata > Mammalia > Chiroptera > Molossidae > Tadarida > Tadarida brasiliensis. The sequence continues at coordinate 18,450,237 of CM061277.1, read as the reverse complement.
TTCAGTTTAAGTAATTGAACATTTCAATTCCTATTGTGTCTAGGATGTAGCAGGAGAGTTCTAGAATTTTATTCTACAAGACAAACATTTGCTGTAAGATGTTTGTACAGGAGTGTTTATTGTAGCATTGTTCATTAATAGGAAACGATTGGAAACAATCTAAAATGTTTATTAATAGAGTTCTGATTAAATTATGATTCATCCTTGTAAGGAAATACACTGTATAGCCATTTTTAAAAATGAATCAGATACCTGTGTATCAAATTGGAACAATCTTAGTTATTGATAGGCCAAAGAGGCATAGTGCGTAGGACAATGTATGTGGTTTGCTATGATCTGAGTAAAGAAAAAACTAAAATGGAGGATATATGCCATGTGTCAGCAAGCTACAGGCCAGATCCAGCCAGTGTTCTGCTTTCTTTTTCCCTTTTGACTTATGACCTGTGAACTAAGAATGATTTCTATATTTTTTGTTTAAAAACAAAGAAGAATATGTAACACAGACTTGCGTGGCTCGTTAATTTTAAAATGCTTACTATCTGGGCCCTGGCTGGTTTGGCTCAGCAGTGAGAGCATCGACCTTGGACCAAAGAGTCATGGGTTTGATTCCAGTTAAGGGCACGTACCTTGGTTGCAGTTCAGTCCCGGCCCTGGTCAGGGTTGTGCGGGAGGCAACCAATCGATGTGTCTCTCTCACATTGATGTCTCTCTCTCTCCCTCCCTCCCTCCCACTCTATCTGAAGATAAATGGAAAAATATCCTTGGGTGAGGATTAATAAATAAATAAGTAAAATGTTTACGATCTGGACCTTTACATGAAAGGGCTGACTTCTGGTAATGTATGCTTATTTATGCATGTGTTACATTGAATGACTTTTGGACAGATACACAAAAAAAACTGGTGCTGGTGTTGCCTATTGGCAGCTAGTCTTATTTTTCTTTATACTTTTGTTCAGTTTTGATTTTTTCACTATGTGCATATAGTACATATTTATATACATGTTATATATATATATAATTTTTTATACAAAAAAATAGATACTGGGAAGGGGGTTCAAGATGGCAATGGAGTAGGGAGATCTTGTTCACAATGCCTCCCAAAACCAAACTGGAATTTACAGCTAAAATGGGGAACAATCACCCTGAAATACTAACTGGAGACTATCCGAAGAGGAGACTTTTAAACAAGGACTACAGAAGATGCATCAAGACTGGTAGGAAGGGCAGAGTCGTGAAAGGGGCCAGCCCCACTCCCAGGAGGGGCAGGCTGAGGCTAAGAAGGGATACCTCAGCTGCAGGAGGTTCCCCATGAGAGGCGAGAAGCCTAGTCCCCAGGCTGGGCGGAGCACCAGGAGCCAGGCATAGTGCCTACAGTAGCATCTAGCTATGAGAGGTGGAGGGGTTATTATCTGTCAAGGAGAGACGGAGCCTCTGGAGTCAAAGCCATCAACTGACCAGTGCGCAAAACATTTGTTTTCAGACACCCGGTGTGCAGGCGGAGGGAAGGTACTGAGGACTGGAGGCACCCAAGGACAGTTTGGGGTGGCTGGCATTGGGAAGAGGCATGGGGGAGCGTCACCAGAAAGGAGCCTAATGCTAGATCATCCTCCCAATACTGCAGCAGCCATTTTTCTTAGGAGGAACTCCAAGTGGCATCAGCCTAGGGAAAAGCAACTACCCCTCACCCTCCAGCATTCTGCTCGCCCAGACCTCTTGCATCCTTCTCTCCCCGCCCTGCATTTTAAGACTCGCTGAGGAGTCAGCATAGCATAGACTGGGGCTTAGAAGGCTGGGCAGTCTCAGGGGTTGTCAGTGACTGTGTTTTGGGAAGGGGCCACACCCATCCTCTACCCGCCCCCCTCTAGCACCCTCGACCACCCCCCACCACTTTTCAGGGAAATTCACAGAAGATCTGATAGAAACACACTGTCCCGCCCCCACCCCCAGCCTCTGACAGACCCAACCTCTGAGCTTCGTAGCCAGACCCAACCTCCTGGCTACGAGATGCTCCGCCCTGCTGAGTTGAGGGAAAAATCCAGGGCTGACTAAGACTTTGACTCAGGGGCAGGGAGACACACCCACCATCTTCCCTGAAGTCTCAACAGCACCTCTCCCTCATGGGAAAATCCGGTAACCCCATCCTGATTCTGCTAAAGGCTCTTTCAGAGACTAAGTGCCTTCAGTGTCTAAGCCTGGCAGGCAGAGATGATCCCAGGGAGGCTTGCAGTGTTGGTTGACCCTCCCCTGGGCCCTGTGCTTGTAAAAACCAGCCTTGGAGTGCAGCTTCATTTTCCAGACACAGCTAAGCCCAGAAGAAGCAGAATACTGTGGATCGCTTGTAGCTACAGACAGTTTGCTGGAAGGCCAGGAACCGACAGACCAAGTAGCCGGCTTCCAATATCATTGGAGCAGGATCCAACAAGCTTCACTTTTTTCTTCATTTTTATTTTATTTTTACAGTTGTCTTTATTCTTTTTCATTTTCTTTTCCCCTTAATATTTCATATTTCTCTCTTCCTTTTCTAATTCTATTTTCTTTGCTTATAGTTTGTTTTCTTTTCCTAATCTATTACTCTTTCTTTTTTTCTTCTTAATTTCTTCTTTTGCTCTTCTTTCATACATTTTCTCCTCATTTTTTCTTTTGGAATATAATTATTCATATTTTTCCTTTTTCTTATTTGTTAATGTTGTTGGTGTGTTTTTTGTTTGTTTTAAATATGTTTTTATTGGCCCTGGCCGGTTTGGCTCAGCGGTTAGAGGGTCAGCCCGCGGACTAGAGAGTCCCGGGTTCGGTTCCCACTAAGGGCACGTACCTCGGTTTCAATTTGTCCCCGGCCCTGGTTGGGGTCATGCAGGTGTCAACCACGCGATGTGTCTCTCTCATGTCAATGTTTCTCTCTCTCCCTTCCTCTCTCCCTCCCGCTCTATCTGAAGATACATGCAAAAGTGTCCTTGGGTGAGGATTAAAAATAAGTAAATAAATAGAATAAATATGTTTTTATTGATTTTTTTGAGAGAAAGGAAGGGAGAGAGAGAGAAACATCGATGTGAGAGAGATACATCAATTGGCTGCCTCCTCCACACCCATCACCAGGGACCAAGCTTGCAACCCAGGCATGTGCCCTGACTAGGAATCGAACTGGGACCTCTCAGTCCATGGGACAATGCTCAGTCCACTGAGCTACTGTGGCTGGGTTGTTTTACTTTGTTTTGTCTTGTTTTGTTTTGTCAGTACCTGTACAACAACTTGCACGATGTGGTCGGAGTTGAACCTCACAGTCAGTCAGTTTGAGGGTTGATCCCACACACAAACAGACACAATTACAGCCCATCCGGTATGGCTCAGTGGATTGAGCATCATCCCATGGACTGAGAGGTCCTGGTTTGATTCCTGGTCAGGGCACATGCTCGGGTTGTGGGTTCGATCACATAGATGTTTCTCTCTTTCCCTTTCTTTCTGTCTAAAAAAAATCAATAAAAACATATTTAAAAAAAAAAAAAAGACTCAAGTATAACAGGAAGGCCCACATAATCCACACAAGGGATGTTCCTAGAGGATCCAGCTCAGGAGATCAAGGAGACTACGCCACTAGGTCCCACAGGACACTTACTACATAAGGCCATCCCAGGAAGATTGGAAGGCATAGCAGTTCTACCTAATATATAGAAACAAACAGAAAGAGACAGGTAAAATGGGGAGACAAAGAAACAACCCCCAAATTAAAGAAAAGGAGTAATCTCTAGAAAAGGAGCTAAATGAAATGGAGGTAAGCAGTTTACCACATATAGAGTTCATAGTATGGTTATAAGGATACTCAAGGAATTTAGTGAAAATTACAAAGAACTTAGAACTACAACAGCATGGAAAAGGAAATAGAAACAATGAACAAGAACCAGTTGGAAATGAAGAATACCATACTTGACATCAAGAAGACACTGGAAGGAATCAAAAGTGGATTGAATGAAGCTGAGGATCGAGTCAGTGACTTGGAAGACAAGGTAGAAAAAAACACCCAGTAGAGCAGCAAAAAGAAAAAAGAATTTAAAAGCAGAAATATAGTTTAAGGGAACTTCAGGACAACATAAAACATGACAACATCCACATCGTGTAGGTACCAAAAGGAGAAGAAATTGAGCAAGTAATAGAGAACCTGCTTAAAGAAATAATGACAGAAAACTTACCTAACCTGGTGAAGGGAAAAGTAACACAAGTTTAGGAAGCACAGAGAGTCCCAATCAACATGAACACAGAGAGCCCTGGCTGGTTTGACTTAGTGGTTAGAGTGTCGGCACATGGACCAAAGGGTCGTGGGTTTGATTCCCAGTCAAGGGCATTTACCTGGGTTGCAGGTTCGATCCCAGGCCCTGGTCTGGATTGTGCAGGAGGCAACCAATTGATGTGTCTCTCACATCAATGTTTCTCTTCCTTTGGGGGAAAAAAGAAGAAACATTTGTAACAAAAATAAATTAATTTAAAAACTTTTTTTTAATGTTTCTCTCCCTTCCTCCCTTCCTCATACTCTCCCTTCCACTCTATCTAAAAATCAATGGAAAATTATCCTCAGGTGAGGATTAACAACAACAACAAAAGAACACAAAGAGACCCACACCAAGACACATCATAATTAAAATGACAAATGTTAAAGACAAAGAATCTTAAAAGCAGCAAGAGAGAGACAGAAACTTTCCTACAAGGGAGTTCCCATTAGATTGTCAGCTGATTTCTCATCAGAAACACTTCAGGCCATAAGGAATTAGCATGAAGTACTCAAAGTAATGAAAAGCAAGGACCTGAATCCGAGATTACTCTATATAGCAAGACTATCGTTTAAAATTGAAGGCAAGCCCTGGCTGGTGTGTCTTAGTTAGTTGGGTGTCATTTCATACACTGAAATGTTGCTGGTTTGATTCCCAGTCTGGGCACATACCTGAGAGGTGGACTCGATCCCGGTGTAGGGAGTGTGTGGGAGGCAGCAAATCGATGTTTCACATTGATGTTTCTCTCCCTCTCACTTCCGTTCTCTCTAAAAATCAATAAAAGTATTTTTGTAATAAAATAAAATTGAAGGCAAAATAAAGAGCTTCCCAGACCGAGAAAAAGGCTAAAGAAGTACCTTACCACCAAACCAGCATTTCAAGAAATGTTAAAGGGAATGCTTTAAGAAGAAGAATAAATCGAGAGAGGAATATAAGTATAAAGGGGAAAATGCCAATAAATAAGTACCTATCAATAACCTTAAATGTAAATAGATTAAATGTTCCAGTCAAAAGACATAGGGTAGCTGAATGGGTAAGAAAACATGACCCAAAAGATTCACAAAGACTGAAAGTGAAAGGATGAAAAAAAATATTTCATACAAATGGAAATGAAAAAAAGACTGGGGTGGCAATGCTCACATCTGACAAAATAAACTTCAAAGCGAAGGCCATAAGGAGACAAGCATCCGACCGGTGTGGCTCAGTAGTTGAGCATCGACCCATTCACCAAGAGGTCGCCAGTTTGATTTCCAGTCAGGGTACATGCCCAGATTGTGGGCTCAATCCCCAGTGGGGGGCATGCAGGAGGTGGCCAATTGATGTTTCTCTCTCTCCCTTCTTCTCTAAAAACTCAATAAAGAAAAAAGAGACAAAGAAGATCACTACATAATACAAAAGGGATTGATCCAACAAGAAAATATAACCCTTGTAAACATATGCACCCAATATAGAATCACATAAATATATTTTTTAAAAGCTTGAAGTGGACTTTAAGGTAAAGATTGACAGCAATAGAGTCATAGTAGGGGACTTTAATGCCCCACTGACATTACTGGATAGATCTTCCAGACAAAAAATTAATGAAACAGAGACCCTCAATGATGCACTAGTTTAAATGGATTTAATTGATATTTACAGAACATTTAATTCTCAAAGCTGCAGAATGTACATTCTTCTCTAGTACACATGGGACATTCACAAAGATAGACCACATGTTAGGACACAAAATAAGTCTTCACAAATTCAAGAAGATTGAAATCATATCAAACATCTCAATCACAGTGGCATGAAACTAGAAATCAACTACAATAAAAAGCTTAAAAACATTCAAACACATGGAGGCTATTTAGCACATTATTAAACAATGAATGGGTTACCAATGAAATCAGGGAAGAAATCAAAAACTTCCTGATGAACACAAAACAACCCAAGATGAAAGAAGTTGTGAGAAGTAAGTTCATAGTATGCTGGCCTACCTCAAGAAACAAGAAAAAGCTCAAAAAAACAATTTAACCCTACAACTGAAAGAATTAGAGAACAACAAGAAAAGCCCAGAGTAAGTAGAAGGGAGAAAATGATAAAGATCAGAGTAGAGCCTGGCTGGTGTGGCCAGTAGATTGAGCGTCATCCCATGGACTGAGAGGTCCTGGTTGGATTCGAGGTCAGGGCACATGCCTGGGTTGTGGGCTTGACCCCAGTAGGGGGCGTGCAGGAGGCAGCAGATTGATGTCTCTATTTCTCTCTCCTTTTCTCTAAAAAAAATCATTAACATACAAACATTAAAAGAAAATTTTTTTTCTTTATTGATTTTAGAGAGGGAGAGAGAGAAACATTGATGAGAAGAACATCGATTGGCCACCTCCTGCATGCCCCCCACTGGGGATCAGGCCCACAACCTGGGCATGTTCCCCGACTGGGAATCGAACCGGCAACCTCTTGGTACAAGGGTTGACGCTCAGCCACTGAGCCACACTGGCTGGGCTACAAAAATTTTTTAAATAAAAAAGATCAGAGTGGAAATAAGTGACATAGAGACTAAAACACACACACACAATACACAAGATCAGTGAAACCAAGAGCTGGTTCTTTCGAAAGATAAACAAGATTGATGAGCCTTTAGCCCAGCAGTTCTCAACCTGTGGGTCACGACCCCTTTGGGGGTCGAACAACCCTTTGTCACCTAAGACCATCGGAAAACACATATTTCCAATGGTCTTAGGAACTGAGACACCACTCCTCTATCCATCTCCAAGCAGGTCCAACCACATACACCCACATACAACATGAGGAACTGTATTAAAGGGTCGCATCGTTAGGAAAGTTGAGAACCACTGCTTTAGCCAGACTCGTCAAGAAACAGAGAGAGGACCCAAATAAATAAAATTAGAAATGAAATAGGCGAAGTAACAACTGACAACACAGAAATAAAAAGGGTTGTAAGAAAATACTGTGAACAACTATATGCTAACAAATTGGACAACCTGAATGAAATGGACAAATTTTTAGAAATAAAATCTTCTAAAACTCAATCAGGAAGAATCAGAAAACCTAAATAGGCCAGTAAAACTAATGAAATTGAGGCAGTAAAAAAAAAACCTCCCCGCAAACAAAAGTCCTCGTCCAGACAACTGCACAGGGGAGTTTTACTAAACATCCAAAGAAGAACACCTATCCTCCTCAAACTATTCCAAAAATTTCAAGAGGATGGAAGGCTTCCAAGCTTGTTTTATGAGGCTGATATTATCCTAATTCCAAAACCAGATAAAGACACTACTAAGAAAGAAAATTACAGGCCAGTATCCTTTATGAACATAGATGCTAAAATGCTCAACAAAATATTAGCAAATCAGATCCAGCAATAAATTAAAAAATCATCCACCATGACCAAGTAGGACTTATTCCAGGGATGCAAGATTGATCAATATTCACAAACCAACAAATGTGATGCGTCAGGTAAACGAAATGAAGGATAAAAATCACATGATCATATCAATAGATGCAGAAAAATAATTCAACAAAATCCAGCACTCATTTCTGATAAAGACTCTCAGCAAACTGGGAATAGAGGGATCATACCTCAACATAATAAAGGCCATATATGACAGACCTACAGCCAACATCATACTCAATGGGCAAAAACTTAAAGTGTTTCCCTTAAGATCAGGAACAAGTCAGGAATGTCTGCTTTCACCACTCTTATTCAACATAGTACCGGAAGTCCTAGCCACAGCAAAGAGACAAGAAGGAAAAAATAAAAGGCATCCAAATTGGAAAGGATGAAGTAAAACTGTCGTTTGCAGATGACATTATATTGTTCATAGAAAACCCTGAAGACTTCACAAGAAAACTACTAGATTTGATAAATGAATTCAGCAAAGTAGCAGGAAACAAAATTAACGTCCAGAAATCGATGGCATTTTTAAAAATATGTTTTTATTGATTCTTAGAGGAAGGGAGCGAGAGAAAGAAACATCGATGTGAGAGAGAGACATTGATTGGCTGCCTCCTGCATGTCCCCTACTGGGGATCAAGCTCGTAACCCAGGCATGTGCCCTGGCCGAGAATCAAACCGGGACCTCTCAGTCTATGGGACAATGCTCAGTCTACTGAACCACATCAGCAGGGCATCAATGGCGTTTTTTTATATCTTCACAATAGGATGTTTTTCCATTTTTATCTTCAGCTAGAGAGGGGAGAGAGAGAAAAACATTGATGTGAGAGAGACCCATCGATTTGTTGCCTCCTGCATGACCCCAACCAGGGCCAGGGACTGAACCGAAACCAAGGTACATGCCCTTGACCAGAATCAATGAGAGAGAACATCGATTGGCCGCCTCCTGCATGCCCCCACTGGGGATTGAGCCCACAACCTGGGCATGTGCCCTGACCGGAAATCGAACAGGCGACCTCTTGGTGCATGGGTCGATACTTAACCACTGAGCCACACAGGCTGGGCAATAAAAACATTTAAAAAAATAAAGCAATCCCATTTATCATTGCAACAAAAACAATAAGATAACCTAGGAATAAACTTAACCAAGAAGGTATAAGATCTGTACTCAGAAAACTATAGGACATTGGAAAAAGAAATAGAGGAAAATGCAAACAAGTGGAAGCACATATCATGTTCATGGATTAGAAGAATTAACATCATTAAAATGTCCATACTACCCAAAGCAATCTACACATTCAATGCAATCCCTGTTGAAATATCAACAGCATAGCCCGGCCTTGGTGGCTTAGTGGTTGAGCGTCAACCCATGCACCAAGAGGTCGCCAGTTCGATTCCCAGTCAGGGCAAATGCCCAGGTTCTGAGCCCAATCCCCAGTGGAGAGCATGCAAGAGGCGGCCAATCGATGTTTCTATCTCTCCTTCTCCCTTCCCCTCTCTCTAAAATGAATAAAGAAAAAAAATTTTTTTTAAAGAAATATCAGCAGCTATCTCACAGATCTAGAACAAATATTCCAAAAATTTATGTGGAACCCCAAAAGACCCTGAGTACCCTCAGCAATCTTGAGAAAGAAGAACAAAGTTAGAGGGATCACAATACCAGATATCAAACTATACTAAGTCATTGTAATCAAAACAGCCTGGTGCTAGCACAAGAATAGACACATAGACCACTAGAACAGAACAGAGAACCCAGAAATTGACCCATGCCATTAGGGTCAATTAATATTTGACCAAGGAGGCAAAAGCATACTATGGAGTTAAGACAGTCTCTTCAATAAAAGGTGTTGGGAAGATTGGACAGGTATATACAAAAAGATGAAACTAGACCACAACTTACAACATACACAAGAATCTCAAAATGGATAAAAGACTTAAATATAAGTCACAAAACCATAAAAATCCTAGAAGAAAACAGGCAGTAAAATCTCAGTTGTCACATACAGCAGTATTTTCGCTGATACATGTAGTGCAAGAGAAACAAAGGAAAAAATAAACAAATGGGACTACATCAAACTAAAAAGTTTCTACAAAGCAAAAGAAACCATCAACAACAACAATGAGGTATCACCTCACACCTGTCAGAATGGCCGCCATCAACCAATCATCAAACAACAAGTGTTGGCGAGGGTGTGGAGAAAAAGGGACTCTAGTACACTGCTGGTGGGAATGCAGACTGGTGCAGCCACCGTGGAAAACACTATGGTGTTACCTCAAAAAATTAAAAATTGAATTGCCATTTGACCCAGTGATCCCACTTCTAGGAATATACCCTAAGAAGCCTGAAACACCAATCAGAAAGAATACATGTACCCCCATGTTCATAGCAGCACTATTTACAATAGCTAAGATCTGGAAACAGCCCAAGTGTCCATCAGTGGATGAATGGATAAAAAAGCTGTGGTACATATACACAATGGAGTACTATGCAGCTGTAAGAAAGAAAGATCTCTTATCCTTTGAGACGACATGGTGGGACCTCGAGAGTATTATCCTAAGCGAAACAAGCCAAGCAGAGAAAGACAAATATCACATGATCTCACTTATTTGAGGAATATAATGAACATAACAGTCTGAGGAACAGGGTAGACCCAGAGATGTGGAAGTAGGGTATAGACTGACACCCCTCAGAAGAGGGGTTGGGGGGGGGAAGAGATAAACCACAGAACTTATGCGCATGTATGTATAACTGATGGACATGGACAACAAAGCTGGGGACGGGGTGGGGGGATGGGGAGGACGGTGTCAATGGGGAAAAAAGGAGAAACATCTGTAACAAAAATAAATTAATAAAAAACAAAATAGACAAAAAAAAAAAAAAAAGGAAAAATATCCTTGGGTGAGGATTAACAAAAAATAAAATAAAAGAGTCTTCACGAAAAAAAAAAAAAACCATCAACAAAATGAAAAGGAACCCTCTGTATGGGAGAATGTATTTGCCAGTGATGCATCTGTTGAGAAGTTAATTTTCAAAATATAGAGAGAATTCACAACTCAACATCAAGAAGACAAACAGTCCAATTGAAAAATGGGCAAAATGCCCTGGCTAGTTTGGCTCAGCGGTTAGAGCATTGGCCCACGGACCAGAGTCCCCAGGTTTGGTTCCCGCTAAGGGCACGTACCTTGGTTGCAGTTTGTCCCCAGCCCCGGTTGGGGTCGTGTGGGTGGCAACCAGTCAATGTTTCTCTCTCTGTCTTCCTCCCTCTCTCCCTCCCCCTCTATCTGAAGATAAATGCAAAAATGTCCTCGGGTGAGGATTAAAAAAAAAAATGGACAAAGGACCTGAATAGACATTTCTCCAAAGAGGACATTCAGATGGCCAATAGACATATGAAAAAGTGCTCAGTGTCACTAATCATCAGAGATGCAAATTAAAATAAGGTATCACCTCACGCCTGTCAGAATGGCTAGCATCAGTAAATCAACAGAGAAGTCCTGGCAAGGACGTGGAGAACAGAGAACCCTAGTACACTGCTGGTGGGAATACAGACTGTTGCAGCTACTGTGGAAAGCCGTATGGAGTTTTCCTCAAAAAACTAAAACTGGAACTCACATTTTGCCGAGGTCCAGCCTCAGCAGGGCCAGGGTTTCCTTCAGGGAACAACAGGGATGAACCTGGAGGGCATTATGCTAAGTGAATTAAACCAGGCAGAGAAAAACAAATTTTGCATGATACCACTTATATGTGAAATCTAAAAAAAAAAAAAGTAAGATGGTGGTGGTTGCTGGGGGCTTGGGAGTAGAAGTGGGGAAATGTATAACGGTATAAACTTCGAGTTATGATTGGGTTCTGATAGTACAATGTATCACATGGTCACTGTAGCTGATGATACGGTTTTGTATAATTGAAATTTGATGAGAGAGTAAAACGTGTGTTCACACACACAAAGAAAGTAAATATCTGAGGTGATGGGTATGTTAATTAACTCCAGTGTGGGAATCTTTTCACAATGTGCAATTATATCAAATCACATTATATGCTTTAAATATATTACAATTTTACCTGTCAAATATACCTCATTAAAGCTGGAAAAAAACACACATGTTAAAAAAAAAAAAAGATACTGTCCAGAGGAAACAATTAAGGAGTGGTTACTGCAAGTAGCTTTCAGCCCATTGAGAAGTGTTGCCATGTGAGTAGGTGCGTTGGTGATTCTGTTTTGTGTTCCACCTTTAGGTGTTTAGAGACCATCTTTGAGGAACCTAAGGAGCGAAATGGTACGCTAATCTCAATCAGCCAACAGAAGAGGAAGCGAGTTCTAGAATTTCAGGATTTTACAGTCCCACGAAAAAGGAGAGCTCGTGGAAAGGTCAAGGTGGCCGGCAGCTTCACCAGAGCCCAGAAGGCAGCACTGCAGAGCCGAGAGCTGGATGCCCTTTTGATACAGAAACTAATGGAACTGGAGACCTTTTTTGCCAAGGAAGAGGAACAGGAGCCATCATCTGATTGTTGAGAAGCAATTTGGTTTGGGAGTCTCAATATTTGATGTTCCAGACCTCCTTGGAAGAGGTCGCCTAATTTTGCCCAATGCCCAAACCACTCAAAATGCAGTCCATGGATTTTTACTTGTTCCAAGGTGCAGCCTTTTTAGAAACTGGTGAAGGGGAGGGTCCTCTACTTTTACTGCTGAGTATAGAACCTCAGGAATGCTCCCTTTCTCCTGGAAGTGGTCCTGAATGACATCTGGCCTCCTCCTGCCACGCTCTGCCATCCACAGGAGGAAGACGTAGCATACCTTCAGTAACACTAGGATTCCAAGGACTCACAGCATTTGCACGTCCATGTGAAAGTTCCACGTTGTTTACGGTGGTGCTAGACCAAGATTATTTAGAGACGTCGCGTAGGGAGGGGGACCTGGCATCCTATCCTTTGTGGTATCACCGGCTCATTTCAGTAGTTGAGGAAAGATGAGCCTGTGGTGTTTTCTAATCCTTTGAGTCTGCCTGCCCAGATCCTGGGATGTGTGTGTGTGTGTGTGTGTGTGTGTGTGTGTGTGTGTGTGTGTTCCCATCATTTTTTTCTCCCCTCTGTGACTGTGGGTCACTAGTGCCAGAGGAGCCCATCCAGGCCCCATTCGAAGTAAGTTGCACTTTTTAATGTTGTGATGTTATTTTCATTTGTTTTATTTCCTTTTTTTTTTTTAATTGCTGCATGTTTGGAGCCTTTAAATGTGATTTTAGAACAATTTTTTTAAGACATCAAGGAGAAAGACAATACATGTCTTCAGAATAGATGGTAGACATTTGACCCAGTTTATCAGTGCATGGTATGGGACAATGGAGAGACATTTTTCCATTCACGTGTTTCAAGCAATCCCTTCCCCGTCTCCGCCTTCTAGTGTAAGTCATTAGAGGGAGCACTTTTTTCATCTGGGTTCTCATTCTTGCCCACTAAGTAGATGTATTAATTTTAATGATGGACGTAAGAGCAGGTTTCTCTCCCAATCATTTTAAAAGTGTGAGGATTGGGTGTGGTCTTTTAATGAGTTTTATTGGAAGTGTTGGTATGGGACAAAGTTGGGTATAACAGCTTGGGCAGTGGTAAAGGCCGACCCAGAGTGTTTGCAGCTGTCAGAGCAACCAGCTCCGAGAGCGGGTAGAGGCAGCGCACCACTGTTCAGACTCAGTAATGCGTTCTTGTGGTGGGATCGTGAAATTCCACGGCCAGCCCTCTCTGAGGACACTTCATTGTACTTTGGGCTTCTGTGTCAAACCTACTGGAAATGAAGAATGCCAGAGTTTGCTGAGCTGCTGCTTTTGAGCCCCCAAGAGTCTGTGGGCAGAAGGATGCTGTGTGGGTTGGCAGGCCCAGAGGTCTCATTCCTCTCCCACTAATCCCTATGTGCCCTCACCCTGCTTCCCCTGCCTTCCTTCCCTTGTGTTTTATCCTTTATTTCTCTCTCTCTTTCAAAAAAAGAGTTCAGAGAATTAACATTCCTTGGCTGGTGAGTGGGATACTAGACCCAGCCTCAGGACACTGGTCGGTCACCTCTTCCCATCCTCCTAGGACCACTGCTGGGGAGCAGCTGCCAGTGGGAACTGCCCAAGCTCCAGAGATACTTTCAAGTCAGTCTGTCAGAGGAGAATGAGTGGTGCCGCCCTGGAATGTGTCTCCTAGGTTTCTTTTGTTTCCCCATTTGTTAGTGGGTGGGCAGATGGGGTGGGGGGGGGGGTCTCTATGTGCCTTTCCTTTGCAGGTTGACAGTCTATGCCACACTGGAGCAGAAAAACCAACGTGAGCAGGAAAAAAAGTGCCACGTCTGTCTTCTAGGCCCACTGCCTCAGACATAGCATTTAGTAAGTTAAATACACATCTGGTAATCCATGGAGACTTCTAAGGCCATGGCAAATAGCATTAGAAGAGAGCCAACCTTCCACATTGGCTCTGAGTGATGTGAACCAGATTCTGCCATTCTACATCCACTTTGCTTAGGCTGTATAGACACGACCTGTGTTTCACCTCAATACCTCTCCCTTCTTGGGACAAGGTCTGTAGACACTAAATGCTTCTCTCTGTCTTTTTGCTTTAGGGAGTGGGGTGAGTAATACATTGTGCCCTTGTGTAAATGTTTTTAGGGAACTACTACTGGCCAAGCTTACAAACTCCCAGGGAGTCAACAGAGCCCTGTTTGCCAGTTCCATTGCCAGTGTAGACGAGTCAGCAATGTGGCAGCCACGTCATCCCACAGAATAAAGTTGAGATGGGCACAACTGTGATATCCCCAACATTACAGAGATACAACTTCACATTTGCCCATTTTTAACAGCCAGGAGCAGTGATTTGGAACATTGGCATCTGGGAAGGGAGAATTGGAGGAAATGGAGACCTGGGCTCCTTCCTTGTCCTGGGAATGTGGGAGAAAAGCTGCTCTGAGGCCAACCCTGTCTGTCCTTGAAATTTTTGGCATGCCCTCTGGCCAGGGCCTTTCCCTGCTTCAAAGTTAAGAACAGGTCCCCATTGCAGACTTGAAATTGCTTACCTGAAGCTGCTAGACGGGTTCTAGCCATGCTCAGCCACACCTGTCTTAACATTTATTTTTGCCATTGGCGTAACCAGCTGCAGCGCTGCCTGTGGTCCTTAGAGCCTGTGTTACCTGCCGATGATGGGAGATGTGAGTCAGCTGCTGGCACACCACCTGCCCAGAGCTATAGGAGGTCTGGTTCTGGGGTGGGAGTGGGTACAATTTCTGAGTATGGGGACTTCCCACCGAAGTGGTAGGGAGTTATAGTGAACTATAACTTACTCAACTCTGGTTTAGTGTTATTAATGTGGGAAAGAGAAGAGAAATCTCAGGTCCAATTGGGGTTCCGCCCATCAGTTTTTCACTGAAACTTAACTATGGGTTTTCTCAATGCTTAGTTTATAGCTATGTTTGCTTTCCCACGCACCTTCCCCTCCTCTTTTTTTTTTTTTTTTTTTGGCCTCCTTTCCATCTTCATTTCTTCATACCTCATCACCTTTTAAACCAGATTATGTCCACTTTTTCTTACTGACCTTACTCTGAGAGCTACAGCTGAGGGAGGTACAGTGGAAAAACATGTAGCGTTTGCCTTATTGGAGCCTGAAAAGCTCAGAAACTCATGCTGTGAATTCCAAAACTCTGCGCTCCTCCAAGAGCTGTGAAAATCATGACACTTTGTCACAATTTTGCCTGAAAGAGTCTTTTGAATGGGTGCCAGAACCAATCTGAGGTAAATTCCAGATCCCATCCTCCGGGCATGATTGCCTCACGGCTCATTCCCTGCCCGCCAGGCCAAGAGCTGCACAGAGTGTGCAGGACTTGGGCAGCAGACCCCAGGCTTTGGTGCAGCCTCATGGAACGCAGAGCCGGCGTTCATCTTCAGGCTGGGAGTCCATCTCATAATCAACACCGTGTGCATCAAAATCTGCAAAAGACCGACTTTTAGGCAGTGATCCTTTCTCCCATTTCCTGGGGGTGGGAGGGTGTATGCAGTTGGTGCTTTTTTTTAAATTCCCTTTGTTTTGTTTCTGTAAGCTTTCCCCCTGGTATCATGGAAAGGACCTCTTAATCACCACATTGTAGGTGGCTGTATCCAAAGTCTAAAATAATTGGCCAGATATGTGGAGTAACCTTTCCTGAATTCATGCAAGGGAAGGACTCCTTAACCACAACTGAACTTCTGTAAAAAGCTGGCTAGGGAGGAAGGCTCAATTTTACTAGAATTAAATTTAATATTCTCTAACCACAAATTGAGCAGCAAAGGCTATTTTGATTGTAAAGTGAGGGTCCCTATATAGTCCACCCTCTAGCACAGCATACTCTCAGATTTGATGCTTGTTCGTTGTGTGTCTTCACGAGTCCCTCTCTGGTGCTGAATTTGGATTTGAATTCTTGGTAAGAGGCCTCAGCACCTCCTTGGGCTGGTCTGGGCCAGTAAATAGCTGCCTGAAGTGTTTATATATTATCACGGTCAATAGTTCAGTGGAATTTTGTACATTTTTTGGGGGGTAACATTGGCATACATGATGCCCTTGCAGTTCCTTTTCTGTTTGGTAGTTTGTGCCTCTAAAATTCCCACCGTTATGTGTGTTAATTTATGAAAATAAAAATTTTTTTGAAACCTTTCAAATAATTCTCAAGGCTGTTATTTTATTCTTCTGGCTTGGCATTAATAAGTTAAAATTTTACCTGTAGTGTCATGAGGTTGGTTTTTTAAAAATAGACATTGCAAAGTTATAATCAAAACAAGCATTATCCCTTCCAAAGTGGTCACCACATCCTGAGGACTGCCCTGTGCTCAGGACGTGTAGAACTCCACCTTTGGGTGGCCTTCCGAGCCTGCAGTGGAGCTTTTCAACTTACTCAGTGGTGGGAGATCATCTTTTGTAAGGGAATTTGGTATTTGGAAACAGCCAAGACTCATTCAGATGCAAGTCATACCCAATTAAGTTGGGTAGGGTTGCTAAGGAAGTATTTTAGGTGTGATTTTTAAATAGCGTGATTTATTTTCTCACATGGCTGGGAAATCCAAAAGCAGTTATAAATTCAGGTCAAAATATGTTTTAAATATTAGCTAACTATTTGGAATAAGAGCCTAGCTTGCTAGGAGACTATTGGGAGAGCATAAATATGGTGGATCACATTCATTTACTTTTTAAAAGGTCTCTCCTTTTGTTGCTATAACAAATCACCACAGACTTGGTGACCTAAAACATTATAAATTTATTATCTTACATTTCTGGAGGCCAAAAGTCCAAAATGGGTCTCGCTGGGCTAAAATCAGGATGCCAGCACAACTGCATTCCTTCTGGAGGAGGCTCTAGGAGAGAATCTGAGGTGTGTTGTTGCTGTTGCTGTTGCTGTTACCGTTTTTTGCTTTGGTGCCTTTTCCAGGTTCTAGAGGATGTGCATTCCTCGGTGCTTGGCTCCCTTCCATCTTCAAGGCCAGCAATGGCTGGTTGAATCTCATGCTTCACCCCCAACCTCCTGCCTCCCTCTTCAACATTTAATCAGCCCTGTGCTTACATAGGGCCCACCAGGATAATCTTAATTCCTCTTGCAACCTTAATTTCCTTTCTCATGTAACAACATACTCATAGGTTCTGAGGATTCGGATGTGAACATCTTGGCGGGGGGTCACTAATTTGTTTACTACAAGTCTCATTGCAAACATCACCTTCTCCGGGAGCCTTCTGTACTAATGACTGCCATCAACCCAAATTAAGGAAGCTGCAGTACTTCTGAGAGCACTTTCTAATACAATGTTAACCATATGTAAAGTTAATCATGTGACATTTGACATGTGATTCTTTTCCAGCGACCTTTCTGTGCATGCAGAATGACGTTCAACCAACCCAACCACACAGGGCAGAGCTAGCATGTGATTTTTGGAAATCACTGTCTCCAGACTGTAGCTAATAATTAGCTTTTTAAAAACGACACTGTGCCGTATGACTATTCTTCAATAATAATTTTCCTTATGCAACAATCATCATAGAATAAAACATTTATTTTGTTGTTGTTGGGGGGGGTTGAACTGCAAGAACACAGATGAAGAAATGCCTCTCCCTGATGCCTCATCACACTAGGTAGGCTTCATGAAGGAGACACAATGTCCACTCCCATACCTAGGACAAGATCCCATAAACACATACTCACTGAATAAATAAGTAAGTATACGGGTGAATGAAGAAGCAAGTACTTCTGACCAGAGTGTCAGGTGCAGCTCTGGGAAGGGAGAAAGGGCATGGGCAAGGTCAAGAGACAACAGCCTTGTACTAATAACAATGATGGCAGCAAAGATGGCAGTCCCCACTTAAGCACTTCCTTTGTGCTTCACACACATAATTGAGCTGGTTGCCTTGTTCCCATTTTAAAGATAATGAAATTACCTGGCTGGTGTGGCTCAGTGGTTGAGCGTCGACCCATGCACCAAGAGGTCACCAGTTGGATTCCCGGTCAGGGCACATGCCCAGGATGTGGGCCAAATCCCCAGGGTGGGGGTGGGGGGGGAACATGCAGGAGGCGGCCAATCCATGTTCTCTCTTATCCATGTTTCTATTTCCCTCTCCCTTCCTCTCAATCTAAAATCAATAAAGAAAAAATTTTTTTAAATAAATAAAGATAAGAAAACTAAGCAGAGGTTGAACGTTAGTTGTTCTAAGTGAAGTTACTTTGTGGCAGAGCTGGAATCAAATCGAGGTCTTGATATTCGAACTAAGGTCCGTTTAGCTCCCAAGACTGTACTCTCTACCACATGGGACCAGCGAAGGTGACATGGTATGCTCAGGATTGAGTGTGGCTGGAATGGGTGTCTTTGAAGGACACAGAAGAAAGAGAAGGAAGATAAATGTGAAATTGGCTGGGGCCAGGACTTAATCTTGTATGGACACATAATATAAAATTAATCTTTTGTGGGGAAAGAATAAAAACATTTTTATTTGCTTGTTTTGTTATATTTTATTGTGGTAAAATACATTTTAACCATCGTTTGTATATAATTCAGTGACATTAAGTACATTCATAATGTTGTTGTGCAACCATCACCACTATTTCCAAAATTTTTAATCATCCCAGACAAAAACTCTATAACCATTAAGTAAAACTTTATCCTACCCTCCCTCCATCCCAGCTCTGGTAACCACTATTCTACTTTCTGTCTCAATTCATTTGCTTATTCTAGTTACTTCATGTAAATAGAATCATACAATATGTGTCCTTTGTGTCTGGTTTCTTTCACTTAGCATAATGTCTTCAAGGTTTATCCATGTTGTAGCACATGCCAGAATTTCCTTCCTTTTTAAGGAGGAATAATACTATATTGTATGTATAGACCACATTTTGTTTATTCATGTATCTGCTGATAGATACTGGGTTGTTCTCACTTTTTAGCTATTGTGACTGGTGCTTCAGTAAAGACTAGAGTACAGCCCTGGCTGGTTTGGCTCAGCGGTTAGAACGTCGGCCTGCGGTCCAGAGAGACCTTGGTTCGGTTCCTGCTAAGGGCATGTGCTTCGGTTGCAGTTTGTCCCCAGCCTCGGTTGGGTCATGTGGGAGGCAACCACTTGATGTGTCCCTTTCACGTCGATGTTTCTCTCTCTCTCTCTCTTCCTCTCTCTCCCTCCCACTCTATCTGAACAAAAAATGGAAAAATATCCTCGGGTAAGGATAAAAAAAAAAAAGACTAAAGTACAAGTATCTGCTTTCAGTGACTTTGGGTATATGCCTAGGAGTGGAATTTTGGATCATAGGTAATTCTATGTTTAACTTTTTAAGGAATGCCAAACTAGTTTTCACAGTGGCTGGGCCATTTTACATTCCCACCAACACTGTATGAGGATTCCACATCCTCTCTAATACTTGTTATTTTCTGTGTTTTTTGTTTTTTTTAAACAATTTTTTTCTTTATTGATTTTAGAGAGAGGAAGGGAGAGGGAGAGAGAGATAGAAACATTGATGAGAGAGAACATTGACTGGCCGCCTCCTGCATGCCCCCCACTGGGGATTTGGCCCACAACCTGGGCATGTGCCCTGACTGGGAATCGAACCAGCGACCTCTTGATGCATGGGGTCGACGCTCAACCACTAAGCCACACCAGCTGGGCTGTGTTTTTTGGTTTTTTTATGTTTTTTTTTTCTTTATTGATTTCAGAGAGAGAGGAAGTGAGAGGGAGAGAGAGATAGAAACATCGATTAGCCGCCTCCTGCATGCCCCCCACTGGGGATCGGGCCCACAACCTGGGCATGTGTCCTGATCAGGAATCGGACTGGCAACCCCTTGGTGCATGGGTCAACACTCAACCACACACACCAGCTGAACTGTGTTGTTTTTTTTTAATTGTAGCCATCCTAATGGGTGTGAAGTGGTGTTCAAGTCCTTTGTCCATTTTTAAATTGTTTTTTTTTTGTTGTTAAAATTAACCATTTTAAAGTGAACAATTTGGTGGCTTATAGTACATTCACACTGTCGTATATTCATCACCTCTACCTAGTTTAAGAACATTTTCATCATCCTAAAATACAATCCTGTTGTGCCCATGAAGCAGTTACTGATGTTGCCCCATTTTAACAGGTGGACAAACAGGCTTTGAGACACTAAGCAACTGTTCAAGGTCACACTGCATTATGAGCCCAAAGGTGCCCTCCAAAAACTTGTATGTTGAAGTCCTAACCCCCAGAACCTTAAAAATCTGACTGTATTTAGAGATAGGGTTTTTAAATGGGGTGACTAACTTAATTTTTTTTCTTTATCAATACAGAGAGAGAGAGGAATGGAGAGGGAGAGAGAGAAACATCAATGACAGAGAACATCGATTGGCCGCCTCCTGCATGCCCCACACTGGGGATCAAGCCCACAACCTGGGCATGTGCCCTGGCCAGGAATCGAACTGGCAACCTCTTGGTGCGTGGGTCAACCACCCAACCACACTGGCGGACTAAATGGGGTGATTAACTTAAAATGATACAGGAGTGCAGCTGGTATGGTTCAGTGGTTGAGTGGTTGACCCACGCACCAAGAGGTTGCCAGTTCGATTCCTGGCCAGGGCACATGCCCAGGTTGTGGGCTTGATCCCCAGTGTGGGGCATGCAGGAGGCGGCCAATCGATGTTCTCTGTCATTGATGTTTCTCTCTCTCCCTCTCCCTTCCTCTCTCTCTAAAATCAATAAAAAGGGAAAAAAAAGAATATAATTGTAATAATGAACTAGGCCTGGAGTTTATTGTCTTTATATCAACACTATTGTAAAATATAATTTTTAATATTTTTTTAATGGACAAAAGGGTCCATTAAGGCAAATGTACCTTGGGCCCACAAAAGGCATAATGCAGCTCCCCCACCACCATTCACAGTTTGCAAAACTGCTTTGGAAATTGAAAGTTGTATCACTGGGATTGCACGCTGGTTCTTAAATGCTAGGCTAATTCTGCCCCCTAGTGTCAGTAGGGAAATTTCAGAAGAAATAATGTCCAGTAGCTGTTGGACATTCATCATGATAAAAAGGGCAAATCCATTAGGAAAATATAACAATCTAGAAGTCGCATAAACATTTATATATATATATATATATCTTCAGATAGAGCAGAAGGGAAAGAGGGAGGAAGAGAGAGAGAGAGAAACATCGATGTGAGAGAGACACATCCACTGGATGCCACCCACACAACCCCAACCAGGCCGAGGACAAACTGCAACCGAGGTACGTGCCCTTAGCGGAACTGAACCCGGGTCTCTCTGGTCCATGGGCCCATACTCCAATCGCTGAGCCAAAACGGCCAGGGCACATTAAAATATATTAAATAAAAATTGTCAGAACTAAAAGGAAAAATACACAAGAATATATTATACTTGGAGATATGAACATCTCTCCCTCCACTAGCAACGCTTCGCCCTGGCCCAAGTTAAGCACGGCAGGAGCGAATACCATCCACACCTGCCTTTGGGGCTGCCCGAGGCCCCAGGCTCCTGGGCCCGGAGCCTCTGGGAGGAGGAGCTCGGTTGACTCCGCCCACACTTCCCCGCGTTTCTCATTGGCCCCGTAGCTCGAGGCTCGTGACTCGTGACGCCTCATGCGTGCGCCCCTCGTGTGAAAGGGGGCGTGCCTCACTGAGAAGGAGGAGACAAGATGGCGGCTTCCGTGGGGCAGCGTTTCTTGAGGTTTCAGCGTGAGGTCGTGCCGTGGCGGAGCAGGTACAGTGCTCAAGGAAGCCGTCTCAGGTAAGGGGACGGCCTGGGCCAAACCAGGGTGGGGAAAGAGGAATCCTTTCTTTATCGCCGGCTCGCCCTCAGGAGCGCTCCCTTGGAGACGGGGCCACCCACCTTCACTTCGAGCTCGGGAGCAGGTGCGACTGCCGTCGTGTGGGGCGGTCCGGGTTTACTCAGGGTCTGGGCTGAGCGCTCTGACTTTGCCCCTTCCAACTAGGTAGAAGTGCCCAAGGGACAAGAAAAAGAGAGTTTACGCCGCGTGCCCTCTCTAGAGCCGAGGCGGGACTGGACGCCTCTCTCAGGGATTCGAGTTCCTGGAAGGGACGGGGTGATGGGGGAAGAGCACTGGACTGGGAGGTGGGCGGCTTTCACTTCGGATTCTTGTTCTTTGAAGTGAGGGTGTTGGATCCCGTCATCTCAAAGTAGTATTATGGAATTGGGGTCTTGGTTACCCTGGTGACTCCCAACACTTAGGTTCTTAGAACTGGAAAAAACCCTGAGGGGTCAGCTTTTTGGAGTTGGAGTGAGAGGGAGGGACTTGCTCAGTTTCACCCAGCCAGTTAGTAGCAGAGCCAGGACCCCAACCCAGGTATCTCTCTCTCATGTAAGGACTTTTCTCTTAGGCTGCCCACCGTGTGAGCATTTATTACTATCATCATCATCGTTATTATTATTTTACCAAATAGCTTGCGAGCAGTTGGACTCTCAGAAAATGGATTAAAATGTTGGTAGCTGTGACTCAGAGTCAGCTGCTTGGTGTCTGCAGGAAGATTTGAGGCGCGCAGTACTTTTGTGTTTCCAGGAGGGTTCATTTTATAGGCGTTGACCAAAGCTTGCTCTGTGACCTGAGGTGACCTGTCATTGTAATTTTGGGAAGTAAAGGACACTGAATTTGGACTGAGGGAACAAAAGCTATGATTGGCCTTGACATGAAAGCTTAACTCTCCCATTATTAGCTGTTCAAAGATAGTGTATGTCTCTCAGGAGGGGGCTCTGCAATGCAGTGGTAACTGTTAGGATTTGGACAGGTGATTTCAATGTTATTACCAGGTATGCCGCTTGAGTCAGCCATGAATTATTTTAAGCTGTGTCATGAGTTGGAAAGATTAAAAAATGACACTCCTAAAATATTTTTTAAATGATAATGAGGAAGATTTAGTTACTTATCATTAAAAAGGGGGGAGTCACGCCCAACCCTGGTGGCTCAGTGGATTGAGCGTCCTCCCATGGATTGAGAGGTCCTGGTTTGATTCTGGTCGGGGCACATGCCCAAGTTTCCGGCTAGATCCCTAGTAGGGGTCGTGCAGGAGGCAGCTGATCCATGTTTCTCTCTCATATCAATGTTTCTATCTCTCTCTAAAAAAATCAGTAAAAACAAAAAAATCAATAAAAACATTTTTAAGAAAGGGGGGCAAGTCACACTTTTAGTACCAATGTAGGTACATAAGACTAGATTTAGATGCAGTGATTGGAGGGATAAAGATTTGGGTACAATAAGATGCCTTAATTTTCAAAGTTATTACATATCAAGACAGAAAGAAATTATAGTGATACAAAAAATGAAAAAGATAACATTTTCTTGAGTTTTCAGTTAAGCCACATCTGTGAGACATATAGATGAAAGCCTCATATTGCAGGGAAGTTTTTCAGTAATGGTGATGTGTGACGGTGATAGAACAAAGAGAAAGCAACATTTTGGGTGAACATTTAGGACCATGTTGCCCAAACTTATTTGATAAAAGAATGGAATAGATATTTATTAGAAGTAGAAACTCCCAGATATATCCCTACCCTGCTGCCAAATTCAGATTCAGTAGGTGTAGGTTGGGACGATAATTCTTAGGCAAGTATTAACATAGTACTTAGGGAGTGGTTGGTTGTGTAAGACTTGCATTCAACAGTATTTATGACATTCCTACCACTGCAAACCATGGTGCCAAGGACTGTGGGGAGAGTGGAGGCAAAGAGAGGAATTAAAGGGTATATTTGAGCCCTGGCCGGTTTGGCTCAGCGGTTGGAGTGTCGGCCCGTGGCCCAGAGAGTCCCTGGTTTGGTTCCCGCTAAGGGCATGTACCTCGGTTGCAGTTTGTCCCCAGCCCTGGTTGGGGTTGTGTGGGTGGCAACCACTGAATGTATCTCTGACGTCGATGTTTCTCTCTCTCTCTTCCTCTGTCCCTCCCGCTCTGTCTGAGGATAAATGCAAAGATGTCTTCGGGTGAGGATAAAATAAATAAATAAATAAATAAATAAATAAGATTATTAAAAATATATATATTTGAAATAGTCCTTTGTTTAAAGAACTTCGCAGTTTAGTAATAGAGAGAGAAAACACTCTAGTAAAGAACATATGATAGAATGTGAAAAAAAGGCCGTCAAAAGGTCTTTCAGTTCATTTTTAGAACTTTCACAGCTTTATAAAGCAGGAGAGATATAACAGCAGTTAAAATGTTACCACCAGAGGTGATGTTATATTTTTAGGCCCTGATTGATTAGCTCAGTTGGTTAGAGTGTCACCCTGATACACCAAGGTTGCGGGTTCGATCCTCAGTCAGGGCGTGTACAAGAAGCAACCAATGAATGCATAAATAAGTGGAACAAAAAATCAATGTTTCTCTCTCTCTCTCTCTAAAAATCAATAAATTAAATTATTTTTAAAGAATATTTTTATAATTATGACAATATGGGCACAGATTAGTCAGCATGGACACTGGTCATAGACAGTTGACATGGCCATCCCAGTGTATGCCAGATTAATATCAACTCTATTACTTTTCATATATATAGTAATATATAACTTTTATTTATTTATTTATTTATTTTTTTATCCTCACCCGAGGACATTTTTGCATTTATCTTCAGATAGAGTGGGAGGGAGAGAGAGAGAGAGAGAGAAAGAGAAACATCGATCGACCGGGGCCGGGGACAAACTGCAACCGAGGTACATGCCCCTAGCGGGAACTGAACCCGGGACTCTCTGGTCCGCGGGCCGACGCTCTAACCGCTGAGCCAAACCAGCCAGGGCTAACTTTTAATGTATAGTAATGTATAACTAGATGTCAGGCTCTGGGCTGAGGGTTTTATATGATTGTCTCACTCTTTTTTTAATTTTTTTTTTCTCTATTGATTTTAGAGAGAGAGGAGGGGAGAGGGAGAGGTAGAAACATCGATGAGCGAGAACATCTATTGGCTGCCTCCTGCATGCCTCCCACTGGGGATTTGGCCCACAACCTGGGCATGTGCCTTGACCAGGAATCAAACTGGTGACCTCTTGGTGCATAGGTGTTGCTCAACCACTGAGCCGCACCAGCCAGGCTGATTGCTCACTCTTAATGAGATATAGGTTCTGTTTTTACAAGTAGAGAAACTGAGACTTGGAATTAGTTAAGAAATTTCCTAAGGTCGCACAGCTAGTAAGTGGCAGAACTGAGATTTCAGCCACACAATCAGACTTGAGTGCTTAATCACGGGCTTTAATCACCTGCTTGGAGAATGCCCACTGTGAGTTCACGTGGAAGAGAGATCTGATTGATCTTATCCATTATTCATCGCCCTAGAGCTTAATCTCATTGTTGAGGTTGCAGTCCATTGAGAAGACAGACAAACCCCTGCATTCATCCAGGCATACAGACAGTTAACAAATAAGTGAATATATATAGACTGTTTATTTCGGGCAGTGAGAAGTGCTAGGAAGAAAAATAAAGGAAGGTAATTAAGGGATCAGAGAGTGCTTGAGAGGGCAACTCTTGGGCACAGTGTGGTCAGGAAAAACAAAACTGAGGAGGAAACATTTGAGCAGAGAACTGAATGGGTAAAATAATGAGCCACATAGAGGGGTGTGCTCAGTAGAGCAAACAGCAAATGCAAAGGTGTGCAAGGGGCACAGGTGTGAAGGAGTTCCAAGAGGACTGAGTGAGGAGGAGAGAGAAAGCAGCAGGAGGTCTGAGAATTCAGCAAGGACCAATTACATGGGGTCTGGTCCTATTTTCTGTTTTGAAAAGATCACTCTGGCTATTTTATGGTGAATAGGATTTGGAGGGCCAAGGGTGGAAACAGGGAGAACAGGCTATTGCAGGCATGGGTAAGAATTCAGGTGGCTTGGGTTAGGGTTAGATTACAGGCATACCTCGTTTTATTGCACTTCACAGATGTTGCATTTTTACAAATTGAAGGCAAGACTCTCCCAGAAAGATTACGACTTGCATTATTGTGATATTTGCTTTATTGCAGTGGTCTGAAACCAAGCTCACAATATCTCTGAGGTATGCCTAAAATGGCAGTGATGAGAAATAGGCAGATGAGGATATATTTTGAAAGTGTAGTCTTTGGCCTGGCTGGTGTAGCTCAGTGGTTGAGCGTCAGTCCATGCACCAAGAGGTCGTCGGTTCGATTCCCAGTCAGGGCATATGCCCAGGTTGTGGGCCCGATCCCCAGTGGGGGGGCATGCAGGAGGCGGTCATCGATGTTTTTAGCTCTCACTCCCTTTCTCTTCCTCTCTCTCTAAAAATCAATAAAATTAAAAACTTAAAGACAAAAAAAAGTACAGTCTTTACTCCTTGTCAGTGGATTGAATGTGGATATTGAGAAAGAAAGGACTTAAGAATGAGTCCTAGCCCTGGCTGGTTTGGCTCAGCAGTTAGAGCGTCGGCCTGCGGTCCAGAGACACCTGGGTTCGGTTCCCGCTAAGGGCCTGTGCCTCGGTTGCGGTTTGTCCCCGGCCCTGGTTGGGCCATGCGGGAGGCAGCCACTCGATGTGTCCCTTTCGCGGCGATGTTTCTGTCTCTCTCTTTCTTCCTCTCTCTCCTTCCCACTCTATCTGAACAAAAAATGGAAAAATGTCCTCGGGTGAGGATTAAAAAAAAAAAAAATGAGTCCTAGGGTTTTGACCTGTGTAGCTGGGTGAATGGAGGTGCCTTTTTCTGAGATAGTGTACTAATTATAGTAGTGCTGCTACTATAATAGGTAAACCCCAGCATCTCAGTGACTTAACACAATAAAAGTTTATGTCTCAATCTTGTAAAGTCCCAGTGGGTGCTCCTGATAGGCGGAGCAGCAGTGATTCAAAGACCTGAGTCCTGAACTCATGGCTTCCCAAAGTCTGCATGTTTGTGTGACAAACATCAAGCAGGCTGAAAAGGGAAAGCCTAGAGCAGTGGTTCTCAACCTTCCTAATGCCGCGACCCTTTAATACAGTTCCTCATGTTGTGGTGACCCCCAACCATAAAATTATTTTCGTTGCTACTTCATAACTGTAATTTTGCTACTGTCTTAGGCGACCCCTGTGAAAGGGTCGTTTGACCCCCAAAGGGGTCGTGACCCACAGGTTGAGAACCACTGGCCTAGAGGTAGATACCTGGGAAGCCTGAATGGTCCTCACATTGGTTAGAACTCAGTTCTATGGTCAAACCCTACTGCAAGGGAGGCTGGGAAATATAGTCTGTTGGGTGCCCAGGAAGAAGAGGAAGTGGATTTGGTAAACATCTGGCTAGTGTCTGCCACAGATGAACAACTCTGGGAGAAGAACAGGTTGAAGAAGAGTTAGGGAGGGTCAGGAATTCATCTAAACTCAGTTTGAGATGATTCAAAGTGGAAATGTTGGGTAGCCAGTTGGAAACGTGGAGCTGGAGGTCTCTGAAGGAGCAGTGAAGGAATCGTCAGTATCTAGCTATTTAAAGGTGGAACAGGATGAGTATCTCTAGGGAGAGAGCATAGACAGGGAGGATGTCTGGACGCTGGCATGGCACCAGTTTGAAGTTAGGGAGAGAGCAGAGAGGTAGGTAAATCAGGATCCCTGACCGGTTACAGTGGATAACCGATTATCTCCCATTTGTATCTCTTCAGCCCCCCATCCCCCCCCACCCCAAAGCCTTACTCAACAGTCTGCAGACGTTCTTTTTTTTAGTTAGGGGGTTCAGCATTAATTCTAGAACAAATATACAGCAATGTAGAAAACACAACAATGTACCCTTTAGTCAGTTTTTATACATCTTGTTCTAATTCTTTTTGGAAGGCAGCTATGCTCACCACTATACCACCAACGCAGTCCCTAATTCTTTTTGAAAAGTAGAGTTTTAGGCTTTTAGCTTTTATGGTCAGAGTATCCAGTCTGAGAGATGAGCATTGTTCAGTGCTGAAAGCATTCATGTATTGAAACATGCCCTTTTTTGTTCATAGCTGTACATCTTTCTGGCCTTAGGGTTGGTGATTATTGTGGTCCCATGCTTTTTCTCCATACAAATGTATTTGCCTATAGGAGGGTCAGATTCATCACATTAGCCATATTTGCTCTGTGCTGTAAGGGTGTTTTTTGTTGTTGTTTTTTTATTGATTTGAGAGAGAGAGAGGAAGGGGGAGAAAGAGAGAAACATTGATTTGTTGTTCCATGTATTTATGCATTCATTGGTTGATTCTTGTATGTGCCCTGACCGGGAATTGAACCCGAAACCTTGGCATATTGGGTTGATGCTCTAACCAACTGAGCAACCTGACCAGGGCCTATAAGGGTGTTTGTTTGTTTTTAATGTTTTTATTGATTTTTTTTAGAGAGAGAAGAAGGGAGAAAGGGGTGGGGGAAGAGAGAAACATCGATGTGAGAGAGAAATATGGATCGGCTGCCTCCTGCACGCCCCCTACTGGTGTTGAGCCTGAAACCTGGGTATGGGCCCTGACCGGGAATCAAACCGGGACTTCTCAGTCCATGGGACAACACTCAGTCCACTGAGTCACACCAGCTGGGCCATAAGGGTGTTTTTAAGTTAAGGAAATTTCATGTGAAAAAATGAGGGTGACTAAATCTGATAATGTTTACAGGATATCTGTGTAAGATATAACTACTAAATGTCCATGAAAATAAATATTATTGTATGAAAATCATAGATGCAGTTTCATTTTCCACAAAAATAGCAATTTAGACATTTAAAATAAGTTATTACAGCTATCATAAAGGACCCCAAGGGAAAAAGAAACCTTTACTGACAAGAATATAGTTTCTTTGCTTTAGATTTCAGGTCAATATTTGGGGAAATGGAACTGCTGTCTGAATTGAAGGTGGGATGTTTGCTCTTTAATTAAAGGGAAATCCAATTGTTAACTAAAAACTCATTAATGCTCTATTTGCTGGCATAGTCACTCATTGCCCCTGAGGATATGTCCAGTTTCCTTGAGTGAAGATGAAACAGAAGAGAAGCTAAATCAGAAATATTTTCTTAGCTTGGCCGGTGTGGCTCAGTAGTTGAGCATCAACCCATGCACCAAGAGGTTGCCGGTTCAATTCCTGGTCAGGGCACATGCCCAGGTTGTGAGCCCAATCCCCAGTGAGGGGCATGTAAGAGGAGGCCAATTGATGTTCTCTCTCATCAATGCTGCTTTTTTTTTATCCTCACCTGAGGACATTTTTGCATTTATTTTCAGACAGAGCGGGAGAGAGAGAGGGAGGAAGAGAGAGAAACATCAACGTGAGAGAGACACATTGAGTGGCTGCCACCCACACAACCCCAACCGGGACCCAGGGAAAAACTGCAACCGAGGTCCCGAACCCGGGTCTCTCTGGACTGCGAGCCGGCGCTCTAACCACTGAGCCAAACCAGCCAGGGTGCTCTCATCAATGTTTCTATCCCTCTCTCCCTTCCTCTCTCTCTAAAATCAATAAAGAAAAACAATTTTTTTAAATTAAAAAAATATATTTTCTTAGTGCTTAAAGGCTATGAAAATAATTGCTAATTTTTTTCTCAGAACGATTGAAACCTATTCACTCTGTCAAAGTAGCTTTTGTGGCAAAGTAGCCACAAAAGATAATTTAAAAATTCTTTTTTTCTTTTCTTTATTTTTAGAGAGAGAGGAAGGGAGAGGGAGAGAGAAACATCGATGAGAGAGAACATTGATTGGCCGCCTCCTGCATGCTCCCCACTGGGGGTCTGGCCCACAACCTGGGCATGTGCCCTGACCAGGAATCGAACAGGCAACCTCTTGGTGCATTGGTCGATGCTCAACCACTGAGCCACACCAGCCGGGGGATAATTCAAAAATTCTAAACCAGTTGAGCCTTTCAGACTTGAAATAGATTAGAATAGTTCAGCATGGTTTGCTTGTGACCTTTTTTCTAGGAAAGCCATTTAAAATGTAAAATCTCAGCCATCTGCAATATTAGAGTCTTTAACGAGTAGGGATTAGGTGTTTACAAGGCTATGTACAGCTCTTCTTTTGTGATGCAGAAATGTGGCTTTGTGTAAGAGTGCTGGCTTTACTGCCTATTATGATCTTGTGCTTAATTAAGAAAAAGTAATTTTTTTTTCCAATCCTCACCTGAGGATACTTTTTTCCATTTTATCTTCAGATAGAGTGGGGGAGAGAGAGAAACATCGATGTGAGAGAGAGAGACACATCAATTGGTTTCCTCAAGCACAACCCGGATCAGGATCAGGGACCAATCTGCAACCAAAGTTGTGCCCTTGACTGGAATTGAACCCGCAACTCTTTGGTCCTTGGGCCGATGGCCTGCTGAGCCAAACCGGCCAGGGCAAGAAAAAGTAATTTTTTTATTGTGAAATAGTTTCAGACTTAAAGAAAAATTATAAAAATAATACATAGAATTCCCAACCACCCATTAGCCAGATTCCTAATATGTTGACTAACTTTGCTTTATTCTTCTCTCTGTCCTTCTCCCTCTCTTTCTCTCTTTGTGTATGTATGTATTTTTCTTTTTTTCTGAAACACTTAAGAGTAGATTACAGAGTTGATGCCCTTTTACCTTTAAATATTTCAGCCTTTTTCCTGTAAGGACATTTTCTCACTTAACCACAGTACAGTGGTCAAAACCAGGAAATTAACACTGATACAATACTATTGTTGAATCTGTAGACTGTATTCCAATTTTGCCAATTGATCTAGTAATTTTTTTTAATTTTAAGAAAAATGTCTAGCCCTGGCCGGTTTGGCTCAGCGGTTAGAGCGTCGGCCTGCGGTCCAGAGAGACCCGGGTTCGGTTCCCACTAAGGGCATGTACTTCGGTTGCAGTTTGTCCCCGGCCCTGGTTGGTCGTGCGGGTGGCGGCCACTCGATGTGTCCCTTTCACGTCGATGTTTCTCTCTCTCTCTCTTCCTCTCTCTTCCTCCCACTCTATCTGAACAAAAAATGAAAAAATGTCCTCAGGTGAAGATAAAAAAAAAAAGAAAAATGTCTAATGATTCATTTTTGTTTGATTGTAGCCTCCATCACTGTGAAAACACTGCCCTAAGCCATTTCCTACAGCCCTTAAGGAAGCTGCCTCTCAGAGCCTTTTCTACAAGTAAGTAGAATTTAGAGGTGGTGTTGGCCTCTCTGTGCTTTGGTTTGTTCATCAGTTAATTGGGATAAAAATAACACTGATTCCATTGAGTTGTTGTTAGTATTAAATGAAATTGTACCTGTGAAGTGCTTATAGTGCCTGGCATGCAGTCATTACTGAAGAAGCATTAGCTATTATTATCTCATTGTTTTTACTGGCTGCCTAATAGTCTGTTGAATGACTGTACCATTTAGTGTTGGGCATTTGTTTCTAGTCTTTTTCTGCTGTAGGTGATTCTGTAGTAACATATCTTTGTGCATTTTCAGGGTATATTTGTAAAGGTAGATTTGCTGAATCAAAAGTTTTACAACTTGGTATTTATGTCAGATTGCTCTTCAAGAGGGTTATCTCAGTTTACCCTCATACAAGCAGGAAGTGCTTATGAATACATTAGTTCTCCACACCACACTGTGGATTATGAACTTTTTTGATCTAGTAAGCAGCTATTTGAACCGTTTCAAAAATATGTATTGTCTTTATTATCTAAATACCCTTTTTATTCATCACACCAAAAGCTGTTTTTTTGTTTGTTCGTTTGTTTTTTGCATTTCTTTAAATCCTCACCCGAGCCCAGCCGGTGTGACTCAGTGGTTGAATGTCGACCCATGCACCAAGAGGTCACCGGTTTGATTCCCAGTCAGGGCACATGCCCAGATTGTGGGCCTGATCCCCAGTGCGGGGCATGCAGGAGGTGGCCAGTCAGTGTTCTCTCTCATCAATGTTTCTATCTCTCTCCCCCTCTCCCTCTCTCTCTAAAATCAATAAAGAAAAAAAAAATGCTCACCTGAGGATATTTTTCCATTTAGAGTGGGAGAGAGGAAGGGTGGGGAGGGAGAGAGAGAGAGAGAAACATCGATGTGAGAGAAACACATCGATTGGTTGCCTCCCGCACAACCCCGACCAGGGCCGGGGTCGAACTGCAATGGAGGTACGTGCCCTTGGCTCGAATCGAGCCCATGACTGTTTGGTCCAACGGCCGACGCTCTAACCCGGCCAGGGCAGACATTCCAAATTTTGTTTATCCAGTCTCGGTGACATATGGAGTATTTCCATTTTTTCCATTATTATGAATAATGCTTCTGTTATTGAACATTCTTGTACAAGTTTTGGCATAGATGTATGGTTCACTTCTTTTAGGTATATACGTAAGAGCAGAATTGCTGGGTTCTATGGTAGTTTTATGTTTAATATTTAGAGGGACTGACAGACTGGTTTTCTAAGTGGTTGCTTCATTTTACAATCCCACCAGCAGTCTATGAGTGTTCAAATTTCTCCACATCCTTGCCAACACTTATCTTTAAAAAAAAAAAAATGTTTTCATTGATTATTTTAGAGAGAGAAGAAGGGAGAAGAAGAGAGAGATAGAAACATTGATGACAGAGAAACAGTGATCCCCTGCCTCCTGCATGACCCCTACTGGGAATCAAGCCTGCAACCTGGGCATGTGCCCTGACCAAGAATGGAACTGGCAACCTTTCGGTGCACATGGCAATGCCCAACCAACTGAGCCACACCGGCTGGGCAACACTTATCTTTTTGGTTTAACCATCCTAGTGGGTGTGAAGTGGTATGTGGTTTTGAGTTGCATTTCCCTGATTACTAGTGATGTATTGATTTTCTAGGGCTGCTGTAACAAAGTATCACACACCAAGTGGCTTAAACAATAGAAATTTATTGTCACAGTTCTGGAGACTAGAGGTCCAAGGTGAGGGTGTAACAGGGTTGCTTCCTTGTGAGGTCTGTGAGGGAGAATCTGTTCCATGCCACTGGTCTAGTGTCTAATGGTTTACTGGCAGTCTTTTGCTTCCTTGGCTTATAGAAGCATCACCCCAATGTCTGCCTTCGCCTTCACATGACATTCTCCCTGTGTGCAGCATGTCTGTGTCCAAATTTCCCCTTTTTATAAGTACATCAGTCATTCGGGCTCACCACGATGACTTTATTTTAACTTGATTAAAATAATCAAGTTATTAAAATAATCTCCCTCTGTGGAGACCCTATATCCAAGTAAGGTCATATTCTGAGTTACTGGGGGCCAGGGTTTCAATATATGAATTTTGGCGAGGGCACAATTCAACCCATAACAGATGTTGGGCATCTTTTTATGTGCTTATTGGCCATTAGTATATCTTCTTTGAAGATATGTCTCTTCAAATCCTTTGTACATTTTAAGTTGGATTGTCTTTTTTATTGTTGTACTGTAAAAGCTTATGAGATTTTGCATATGAGAATAGTAGTGTCCAGTCAGAATTGGACCTGCATTGTTAAAGTAAGATCAAAGAGCCCTGGGTGAGAAATGATACCTGGTTCCCAGTCCTGGACCTGTTGGTGACCAGATGGGTAACCTTGATTAGTTTCTTGACTTCTTTATTATTCAGTGTTCTATTAAATTCTGTGACTCTGGTGGCAGTTGAGATGCATTGTAGTTCACAGGAAAGATGCTTGTCCCTTGCTAATTGATAAATTTGGAGACAGAAGGGTCCCAGTAGTGACTCAGGGTTGTACTTTCCTGTCAGATCCCTTCAGGGTCCACTCACCTTTACTGGGGGCTTATACGATGCATTGACTTTTTCTGGCCCTCCTTTGGTGCTGTGTTTGCATGACTCATTCTTGTCCCTTTGTCCAGGCTCAACATTTTTCTGTTGTTGTTGTTTTTTGTTGTTGTTGTTACAGATGCCAGAAAAGTCCACACTGCCCCTGCTCGAACCTTGTTCGTGTTGCGCCCCCTGCCCTTTCTGTTTGTGACTGGCGGTGGGTATGCAAGTTACCGGCAGTATGAGAAGTATAGGTTGCGAGAGCTGGAGAAGCTGGGATTGGAGATTCCGCCTAAACTCGCTAGTCACTGGGAGGTAGGAATAAGATGGAACCACCTTGATTGCTCATTTAGCACAACTGCCTGTCACTGCCTCAAAGTTGAAATGTTTGAAAAAGTGAAATGTGCTTTCTTGGAGCTCATGTCTCCAGTGGGCCTTTGGCCAGATACAGACGTTATATCTTCAGCGTCATACCAGGCTTCCTTTCTGTCTCCAGACCTACAAGGGCTCTGAGTAGAAATTTCCTGCTGTTGAAATCCTCAGAGTTCATGCCTTATATTGGGGCTGGCATCCTAGCCATTCATGCTCTTCTCAGTCTGAGGATGAGCTGAAACAGTTGGATTTTGGAGATGTGGATAAGTTCTCACCAGAAACCAGACTGAAATAATAAAAAATTTTGATCATTATTGCTCAAAATACTCCCTCCACAATAGGGCCATGTGATGGGGGCAGGCTTCAATGTTGTTGGACCATGTGTGATGCATAATGAACTGTCTTATTCATCTGTGTTTCCCGTGGCCCAGGATGATACCTGGCTCAGAGCATACATTCAGTAAATATTGAAATTGAATATAAATGTGTAAGTTTAAAAATTGCCTTCTTTGCAGTCATAATTTAACAAATGAAAAATATAAAATATCAATAGATCTTGGTAGCCTGGATAGAAGAGGGGGTGAAAGTAAAGACACTGCAGTATTTGGAATGATGCATGGGTTTCCTCATGAGCCACTCCATATTGGTAATCCGGCTCAGCTGAATCCAGTAGCCAGGACGTCTGGCTCCTGAAGGTCAATCCCAGCATGCTCCTCAGTAGTGTGAAATAGGACATATCACTTTCCATCTGGTCCCCTGTGCCTTCAACTATAAAACAGTGAGTTCACCGAGCCTGAGTGGCTCAGTTTGTTGAGTGTCATCCTGTGCACCCAAAGGTTGCCAGTTCAATTCCCAGTCGAGGCACATACCTGTGTTGGGGGTGCAGTCCCTGGTTGGGGCAGGTGCAGAAGGCAACCGACTGATGTTTCTCTCCCCTCACCCCCCTCAGTATGTGAGGATTAAAAACAAAAATCAGCCCTGGCCGGTTTGGCTCAGCGGTTAGAGCGTCGGCCCATGGACCAGAGAGTCCCAGGTTCGGTTCCCGCTAAGGGCACGTACCTCGGTTGCAGTTCGTCCCCGGCCCTGGTTGGGGTCGTGTGGGTGGCAGCCACTCGATGTGTCTCTCTCATGTCGATGTTTCTCTCTCTCCGTTCCTCCCTCTCTCCCTCCCGCTCTATCTGAAGATAAATGCAAAAACTGTCCTTGGGTGAGGATTAAAAAAAAAAAAAAATCAGTGGGTTGGATTGGAACATGACTGCGATTCCTTCCAGCTCTAATGTAGTTTGTCTAGGAATTGTTGTTGGCATTACATGATACACATTATAGGCTTCCTCCCAAAATCCTGTTCTGACTTCTGGTTTCGACCTTCTTCCTCCAACAGAATCCAGTATAAGAATTTCATTTGATTCCCAACAGTCCTGTAAAACTGTGACTTGGTCAACTGGCCATACAGAGCTACATGTGGCTGTTACCCTAAGAGGAATCTGTCTGTGTGCTCATGTGTCTTCCCTTTGGCCTGTTCATATGCCTTGAACTTTATAATAACCTACCTCAGACCAAGAAAAGAGAAAGATTTTCTGGTATTATGCCATAAAATTCTTTGAAGGGTAATTGCATTGCATGTGAGGCACACTTTCAAAGTATGCTATACTCTGTTTGTTTTCCATGACATTAATGGTTTCCTCTGTAAGCATATTCTTTTCCTTTAGACCAGTAAAGTATTTGTAAGACATCTTAAGACAGCACTCAAGTGTTAAACCCAAACTATCTTCTCTCTGACCCTAGGCATTTGTCAAGCTGACTCACCCTGTGAGGAGCTTTCCTGCTTTCAGGAAATCCCCACTCATTTCAAAGGTATCCCAAGAGAATCTGCATTTGGAAGACATTTGTTTGCTAGTTCCAAAATCATAAGAGACCAATGTCAGTAGTTTTTTTTAGCATCCACCGTTTGTATAATAGGGATTACTGCCATATATGAGTCAGCTGAAAGATGATTGTTTGTAATGAGGACAGGGTTGATTAGCTCATAAGTTCTACGGCCTGGACAGTGACAGGATACTTGAGTAGAGTGGCCTAATGCAGCGTGAGCTCTGAAGCTGCTGTTGGTAAAGAACTGGGCTTAAGTTAGATACCATTCTTTTGGTTGAATAAAATGGCCACAGGAATGCTCCTGAATTAAAAAAAAATTTTTTTTCTTTTCTTTATTGATGTGTGTGTGTGTTGGGGGGGGGGGGGTTAGAACCCGCGGACCAATGAGTCGCGGGTTCAATAACTTTCCTTTATTGAAATAGAGTTTTTTTTTTTATTTTGGTACCAGTATAGTAGAAACTATAACTCCAAAATCTATGTGGGAGGAGAGGGCACAGCTCTTGCAGAGGGGTGCTGAGGCGGGAGGGTTGGACAGGGTGTAAGGGTACTTGAGCTTTGGGCTTCTTCAGCTGTATGACCTTGGGCAAATTGTTTTGCCTTTCTAGGTTCTGTTTTTACATGTTTAAGGAAACATTTCTAAGATCTTTGCCTGCTCTAAGGTTCATGTTCTTTTTATGGTAGGGAAAAAAGCCTTTTTTTTTTTTTTTTTTATCCTCACCCGAGGACATTTTTGCATTTATCTTCAGATAGAGTGGGAGGGAGAGAGGGGGAAGAGAGAGAGAAAGAGAAACATTGATGTGAGAGAGACACATCGACTGGCTGCCACCCACACGACCCCAACCGGGGCCGGGGACAAACTGCAACCGAGGTACATGCCCCTTGCGGGAACCGAAACTGGGTCTCTCCGGTCCGCTGGCCGATGCTCTAACCGCTGAGCCAAACTGGCCCGGGCGGAAAAAAAGCTTTTGCAGTTGGCTGAGAGGAAATGAAACCTATGTGTTTACTGCTGTGGAATTAAAGGAATTCTGTAACTAGCAACAAAGGAACTTTTTTTTTTTTTTTAATTTTTTTTTTCTTTATTGATGTTTAGAGAGAAGGAAAGGGAGAGGGAGAGAGATAGAAACATCGATGAGAGAGAACATTGATTGGCTGCTTCCTGCACGCCCCCCCACTGGGGATCTGGCCCACAACCTGGGCATGTGCCCTGACCAGGAATTCAACTCGCGACCTCTTGGTGCATGGGTCGATGCTCAACCATTGAGCCACACTGGCTGGGCAACAAAGGAACTTCTTAAGGAGCATGTCCTGAAGTCTCTGGCAGTTTTCAGAAGCATCCAGGCAACTTAACTCTTTCTTATATAGTCATAAGCTACTTAAGATAATAGGGATACAGTCTGAGAAATGTATTATTAGGTGATTTTGTTGTTGTGCAAACATCACAGTGTGTGCTTAATTACACAAACCTATGATAGTCTACTATACATCTAGGCTATATGGTATATGACCATTGTATACACGGTCCATCACTGACCAAAATGCCACTATGTGGCACATGACTGTCTGTTTATCTATCTCTATATATATATGTATACATGTGTATATATGTATAAAGTCATTTTCCACAATGTGGAAATAGCTTTGTCCTTTACCTAATTATGAAAATGTGTTTATTAAAAAAACCCAGAAAGCATTGCAAAATATAAAGATGAAAACAATGATGACACACACCCCCCAACAAAAAATATAGGAAGCCACAATTAACATTTTGGTGAACGTAGCCCTTCCAGGCTTTGGGCTGTATTTAGGAATATGTATTGTGAATGTAATTTTTATTTTTAATGAGAGTTTCAAATAAAATATGGTCATGTAAAAATTCAAATGGAAAAGAAGGGCTTATATAAGTCTTCTACTTTCCTCCCCATCTACTAATCCCAGCTCACTCTCTAGAAACAAGCATGCATTTTAAAAAAAATGTTTTTATTGATTTCTTAGAGAGAGAGGAAGGGGGAGAGAGATAGAAACATTGATATGAGAGAGAAACATCGATTGGCTGCCTCCTGCACACCCCCACTGGGGATCAAACCCGCAACCCTGGCATGTGCACTGAACACTTAGGTTGTTTCCATGTCTACCTATTATAAATAGGTTCTGGGAATCGAACCCAGAACCTCTTAGTCCATGGGATAATGCTCAATCCACAGAGCCACATCAGCCGGGCGAACAAGCATGCATTTTTAACATTTTTCGTGTATCTCTCCAGAAAGTCTCTCTATACTTACATTTCTTTTGTTATTCAAAGTTATTGTGAGTTTTTCCAGTTTTATTGAGAAATAATTGACATAACATCACTATATAATGAGGCATAGAACAAGATGATTTGTTTTACATATATTGTGAAATGATTACCACAATAGATTCCGCTAAGAAGAAAATTTCTCCTTGTGATGAGAAGTCTCACAATTAATAACTCTTAACAATTTTCCTATATATTATACAGTAGTTATACAGTAGTGTTAACTATAAGTCATCATGCTGTACATTAAATCCCTAGTACTTATTTATCTTATAAGTGGAAGTTTGTACCTTTTGACCACGTTCCTCCAACTTCCCTTCCCCTCTGTAGTCTGATCTCTTTCATGAGTTTTGGTTTTTTTGTTTTATTTTTTTAAAGATTTCACATATAAGTGAGATCACACAGTGTTTATCTTTTTCTGACTTATTTCACTTAGCATAATACCATCAAGGTCTATCTATGTTGTCTTCATTTTTTATGGCTGAGTAATATTCCATTGTGTGTGCGTGCGTGCGTGCCACAACTTCTTTATCCACTCATTCATCAATGAACACTTAGGTTGTTTCCATGTCTACCTATTATAAATACTGCCATGATTATTTAATTTTTTAAGTCAGCTTCACTGATGTACTATTTACTTTCAATAAAAACCACCTTTTTAAAGCATACAGTTAATTGGTGTTTGATAACTGTATACACCTGTGTAATAACTGCTATTCTCAAGATAGAGAACATGTGCTCCTTTGTAGTCATTGCCACCTATGGCTGCATGCAGTCATTGATCTGCTTTCTGTCATTATAGATTAGATTGTCTGCTAAGAAATTTTATATAAATGGAATATACTCTGTTACATGTGGTTTATTTCATTGAGCATAATATTGAGATCCATCCATGTTATTGCATATATTGGGAGTTCATTTTTATTGCCGAGTAGTATTTCATTGGGTGGATATGCCACAAATTATTTTTTATTATTTATTTATTTTATTATTTTTTTAATCCTCACCTGAGGACATTTTTGCATTTATCTTCAGATAGAGCAGGAGGGGGTGGGCGAGAGAGAGAGAGAAATATCGACTGGTTGCCACCCACACAACCCCAACCGGGGCCGGGGACAAACTACAACCGAGGTATGTGCCCTTAGCCGGAACCAAACCCAGGACTCTCTGGTCTGCGGTCTGATACTCTAACCACTGAGCCAAACTGACCAGGGCATACCACAAATTATTTTTTATTTATTCATTCATTTATTTATTTATTTATTTATTTATTTATTTATTTTCCTCACCGAGGACATTTTTTTATTTATCTTCAGATAGACCAGGAGGGAGAGAGGGAGGTAGAGAGAGAGAGAGACACTTCGCTGTGAGAGAGATACATCGAGTGGTTGCCAACCACATCGAGTGGTTGCCATTGATGGGACAATCTGCAACCAAGGTATGTGCCCATAGTGGGAACCGAACCCGGGACTCTCTGGTCCGTGGGCCAACGCTCTAACTGCTGAGCCAAACCAGCCAGGGCCACAGATTGTTTTTAATCCTTTGTCTGTTGGTGGACATTTGGGTTCTTTCTCTTTTTTTATGGTCACTTTTTAAAATTTGTATTTATTGATTTTTAGAGAGAGGGGATGGGAAGAAAGAGAGAGAAATATTAATTTGTTCTACTTATTTTTATTTTAACTTATCTTTATTGTTGACTGTATTACAGATGTTCCTCATTTTTCCCCCATTGCCCCCCTCCTCCCCATTCCTGCCCCCCTCCTGCTTTTCCCCACACTGTTGTCTGTGTCCATTAGTTATGCATATATACATATAAGTTCTTTGGTTTATTTCTTCCCACTCCCCAACCCCCTCCCTTTGAGGTTTGTCAGTCTAACAACCAATTTGTACTTCTTAATCCCTTCACCTTTTTCACTCCTCCCCCCAGCCCCCACCCATCTGGTACCCAACAAAAGTTCTCTGTATCTATGAGAATGTTTCTGTTCTGCTTGTTCATTTTGTTTGTAGATTCAATTGTTGATAGATATGTATTTATTGCCATTTTGTTTGTTCATTTTTTTTATCTTTTTCTTCAAGAAGACCCTTCAACATTTCATATAATAATGAACTCCTTCAGCTTTTCCTTGTCTGGGAAACTTTTTATATGGCCATCGATTCTAAATGACAGCTTTGCAGGATAGAGTAATCTTGGTTGTAGGTTCTTGCTTTTCATCACTGTGAATATTTCTTGCCACTCCCTTCTGGCCTGCAAAGTTTCTTTTGAGAAATCAGTTGACAGTCTGATGGGAACTGCCTTGTAGGTAACTAACTTCTTTTCTCTTGTTGCTTTTAAGATTCTCTCTTTGTCTTGAACCTTTTGCATTTTGATGATGATGTGTCTTGGTGTGGGCCTCTTGGGGTTCATCTTGTTTGGGACTCTCTGTGCTTCCTGGACTTGTATGTCTGTTTCCTTCACCAAGTTAGGGAAGTTTTCTGCCATTATTGTTTCAAATAGGTTTTCGATTTCTTGTTCTCTCTCTTCTCCTTCTGGCACCCCCAAGATGCGAATGTTGGCACGCTTGAAGTTGTCCCAGAGGCTCCTTACACTATCCTCATTTCTTTGGATTCTTTTTTCTTTTTGCTGTTCTGATTGGGTGTTTTTTGCTTCCTTATATTCCAAATCGATGGTTTGCTTCTTGGATTTACCTACTCTACTATTGAATCTGTGTAAATTATTCTTTATTTCAGTTAGTGCCTCCTTCATTTCTGACTGGTCCTTTTTTATGCTCTTGAGGCCCTCTCTAAGTTCACTGAGGTTCTCACTAAGTCCATTGAGCATCCTTATAAGCAGTATTTTGAACTCAGCATCTGTTAGGCTGCTTAACTCCATTTCACTTAGTTCTTTTCCTGGAGTTTTGTTCTGTTCTTTCATTTGGGACCTGTTTGTCTCCTCATTTTGGCTGCCTCCCTGTGTTTGTTTCTATGTATTACTTAGCGAGAGGTATGGGGCTAGCTGAGACCAGATGCTGCTTGTTTGAAAGAATTTAGGAAAAGCTGAAGCAGGATCCAAGATAGGCCAATCCTATGGTAAAGCAACTGGCAACAGCTTGGGTAGGCCTGGAAGTTGCGTGGGGCGGGGCCCTCAGGGAATCACCAGGGCAGGGCAAACAGTGTGAGCCAGGTTGCTGGAGTCCCAGATATGGCGGCGTCTGCCAGCCCAGGGAAGGGCTCACCAAAGGAACAAAAGCCTCTGATAGCACGTCTGTCCAGGAGAAAGCTGCCTCTCCAGCCCTCGCTCCAATGCCAAACAGCTCGGTTCTTCCCCATATGACTCTGGTGCCTTTCAGGCTCCTTCCCGCAGGCTGGAGCCTGGAGGGTGGGAGTCCGAGTAAGTCCATGCGCGGGCCCTTTAAGAGGTGCTGCCGGGGGCTCCAGCCGCCTCAGCCTCAGTTCCCGCTGGTTTTTCCAGCCAGAAGTTATGGGGATTCTCTTCCTGGCACTGGAACCCTGAGCTGGGCTCCTGGTGTGGGACGGGGAACCCTCACTCCTCAGGGAGGACCTTCCCAGCCAAGGTATCCTAATTTTTATCCGCCACACGTGGGTGTGGGACCAGCCCGTCGCGCCTCCGCCCCTCCTACCAGTCTCGATCCTGTGGCTTCTTTAATTTCGTAGTTGTAGGACTTCCATTCAGCTTGATTTCAGGCGGTTTTGAATGATGGTTGTTCTGTAGTTTAGTTGTAACTTTGATGTGGTTGTGGGAGGACGCGATACTGCGTTTACCTACGCCGCCATCTTGACCGGAAGTCGACATTTGGGTTGTTTGCAACTTTTGACTATTGTGTATAAATTCTGTATGAATATTTGTGTATAAGTTTTTGTGTGGACATTTGTTTTCATTTTTCTTGTGTAAATACCTAAAAGTAACATTATTTGGTC
The DNA here is from genome assembly GCA_030848825.1 of Tadarida brasiliensis. Lineage (NCBI taxonomy): Eukaryota > Metazoa > Chordata > Mammalia > Chiroptera > Molossidae > Tadarida > Tadarida brasiliensis. Next base: position 18,408,067 of record CM061277.1, on the reverse strand, counting down.
ATAGGTAAATTTTTACTTAACCTTACAAGAAATTACCAAACAGTTTTGATTCAGTACTATCCGTTGTGAGTTTTTGTTTTCTATCACATGGTGTTAGATTTTATTCTAGTAGGCAGTTATTTGTGTGTGGATCACTTTGATTCTTTTAGGCTTGTTTTGAAGCTTTGTTAGGATAAATTTAGACTATCCTTTACTTTGGACTATTTTAGCCCTACTATTCTACTAGGGTGTGACTCTTTGGGGATGTCTATTAAATGCCCTAGTATTCTGTGAGGACTTTCCACTGACCTGTTGAAATGCAAATGTTTCCTGGTCCTGTGTGAGCTCTGGAAATGGACTTGCAGCTCTCTGATTATTCTTTGTGAGCCTTCTGAAATATAACAACCTAGATATGCATGGCCTTGTACTCAGCAAGAGACTTGGGAACCCTCTATAGATTTTCTGCATGGCTCCTTTCTTATTCTTTACCTTAGAGAACCTAGCTTATTACTAGTACAAAGACATCTCAGTGTCATTACAAACCAAGCAGGACTCATTTCAGCAGGGAGACTTGAAGTTTTAAAAAAATTACTGTTTTTAAAGGGTTCGGGGACCAATTCCAACATTTGTGTAGGGGGTGGGGACGGGGTGTATTTCACCACACCAGCAAACAGTCTTACACCAGCTGGGTGTTCTTCAATTCAACTCAATTCTGGCATTATCTGCCCAGAGATAGATAAGATTCTACAGGTTAAGGGCTCAGTCCCATAAGACTGCCCTCCACTTCAGATGCCAGTCACAAATCCAGGTTGTCATGTGTGCTGACTGACTGGCTATATAGATTGGAGGTTCTAGTGACTCCCTCCTGGGGTTACAGGTTTTCGAACATACAGTCAGGAGGCTTTGGCTAGAAATAAGTGACAATGATTTATTTAAGGGTCTTAGGATTTGCAAACCAGAAACACAACTAGGCAATACCCATAGTGTTCTGAAGGAGAAAGAAAAGTGTGTTTTGTAATAAAATGTATGTTGTTGAGATGAATCAGGTCTAAGGGGGTATTCGTCAAATGTCTGGCGGTCTAGACTATGGAACATTTTCTTTTTGAAGTCATTCAGATGACTTTTAATCAGATGTTCCCATGACCCCTTTCTTGGGTTCAATTAATTTGCTAGAGCAGCTCACAGGACTCAGAGAAACATTTTACTTACCAGATTACTGGTTTATTACAAAGGATATTAAAGGATTCAAATCAACAGCCAGATGAAGAGATACATAGGGCCAGGTCCCCAACAAAGGAGCTTCTGTCCTAGTGGAGTTTGGAGCCCTGCACAATGGCACATGGAAATATTCTGGTTTCCCAACCTGGAAGCTCTCTGAACCCTGTCCTTTTGGGATTTTTATGGAGGCTTTATAAGCATGATTGATTAAACCATTGGCCATTTGGTGATTGATTCAACCTTCAACTCCTCGCCCAGTGTGGGATTGGAAGTTTCAACACTCTATTCTTGGTTGGTTCCCCTGCAACCAGCCCCCATCCTTAGGTGCTTTCCAAAAGTCACCTCATTAAGATAAACCCACTTGTGATGGAAAGGGACTTGTTATGAACAACAAGACACCCAGTTCAGCTTTGTGGCTCTGAAGATTTTAGGAACTGAGGGCAAAAGACCAATTATTATAACAAAAGATACCCCCATTGGTCAGTGATGGGCAGCAGCAGTTTGTCCCAGGCAAACCCCCTTACCCTGTCCCCAAGGCCCCCTTTTCTCTGACTTATTAGTGAGCCAAAGTAGCCCAGCCTAGGCTCATTTCCCCATCTAGTCCCTCTTGTTCTATCCTAGGCCCTTCCTTGTTTCATTGTCCCCAGCTTTAATGAATGTCCTCTAAAATTCACCTGGACTCGTGTTGTGAAATTTTTCCTGCACGAAGTCAAGAACACACACACACTACAGGCTGACCCTAGGCAGACCCACTCAGGGCCAGGTCCCCTGTCTGGTCACTTTTTTATTGGATCGCTCTGGCTGCTGTGGAGACAGACTGTAGCGGAGCTATGGAGAAGTGATGGGGGCTTGTTGGGGGGGCTTTGACGGTATCCCAGCAAGAGAAGGCCGTGGGGGTATCAAGGTGGGAGTGGTGGAGGTGGTGGGGGAAGAGACTTGATTCTGGGGGTTTGTTTGTTTTGTTAATCTTCGCCCGAGGATATTTTTTCCATTGATTTTTAGAGAAAGTGAAAGGGAGGGAAGGAGAGGGGGTACAGAGAGAAACATCGATGTGAGAGAGACACATCAATTGGTTGCCTCCCACACAACCCCTACCAGGGCTGGGGATCGAACCTGCAACCCAGGTACATGCCCTTGATCAAGAATAGAACCCACCACCCTTTACAAGCCAAGCAGAGAAAGACAAATATCACATGATCTCACTTATTTGTGGAATATAATGAACATAACAGTCTGAGGAACAGGGTAGACCCAGAGACGTAGAAGTAGGGTACAGACTGACACCCCCAGAAGAGGGGGTGGGGAGAAGGGAAGAGATAAACCACAGAACTTATATGCATGTACGCATAACTGATGGACATGGACAACAAAACTGGGGACGGGGTGGGGGGGATGGGGAGGAGGGTGTCAATGAGGAAAAAAGGAGAAACGTCTGTAACAAAAATAAATTGATAAAAAACAAAATTGGGGGGAAAAAAAGAACCCACTACCCTTTGGTTCGAAGGCCCACGCTCTAACTACTTATCTACACTGGCCAGGGCAGTTCTGGGTGTGTTTTGAAAGGAGTGGACATAATGCACTGATGTATAGGGTGCAGGTGGAGGGAGAGATGGGAAATGACTCGTGACTTTTGACTCGAGCAGATGGAGGAGTGGAGTGGTCCTTTACTGAGAGCCTCGGAGGAAATAGAGAATGCCAGGACCCTGGTACCTCAGTATGGTTTGTAATTTGCTCTTCTTTCAATGTGAATCCACTTCAACATTTTTCACATGTTTATTCTCTGTTTATATTGGCTCAGAGTATTTATAAATTTAACATTTAAACTGAATGGCACAGAATAGGAATCCATGTTCCTCCAGAAACAAGGCTCTCAGCCCTGTCAGACCACATGGACTCCCTGCCCTTCGAGTAGGAGATGCTCCCAGGAGTTTTCTTTTTTTTTTTTCCAGGAACTCATGATGTTTTGGAAAAGCTTGGGATTTGTGGTCAAAGTGCCTGTTCATTTGGGCTGCCCAGACCTGGTGTTTAGCCTTTGAAAGGAGGGCGGTTGACGGAGGGACCTCTATGGAGAGTTCCCTTTGCATGAACAGCACAAACAGGATGGGTGCAGCCAGGTGTGCCTGGAGCTGTGGCAGGTTCTGCATTTGTGATATCAGATATGCTGTCCTCTTGTCCCGATAAGTCATAAAGGGGGAACAAAGCCTTCATAAGTATTTTCAACGAGATGGTGGGGGGGTGGAAGATGTGTAGTGCTGTACATCTGAAGTTACTGAGTGATGTCAGGTGTGTTGGGGGAGTGCACAACTGTGTAGCATGGTGACTGCAGGGTTCCTGTGAACATCTAGGTGATTTGAGTTCTACGTAGGATGACATCTGGTGATAGATTCCCCTTGGTCTCTGGTGTTTCCGATGTGTCCTTTCTTCCATGACCTGAACACAGGGGCATGTGGTGGGAAAGCTGGCCTGGTGGAAATGGGGGGGCCCTTTGGAGAAGAAGCAGTCCATATGGCCCTCCTTCTGTAAGCCATGGAGGTGACTACACGGAGGCGGGAAGGCCTGTGGCTGCAGAGTGAGCTGTGGTTGGCAGCTGGTCTTTCCCATTGGGCATGAAGAGTGCTCTCTGGAACACCAGCACCCAGCCGGGAGCCAGGCACTCGGAGTGCTGATGACACCCTGACTGAGTGGTTGGGTCTTGAGTGCCTGCATGGGAAGCAGCAGCGGGTGCGTGGGGCACCTTGAGAACAGGCCTGGCTTGTTCTGCCTTACTTCAGAGCCAGAGAAGTACCGTGTGGGGAACATGGGCTTGGTTTTTTCTCCCTAGTAATAGAATTTAGGGGGTTTTCTGTGAAGCAGAGTCTTCCAATTGTTTTATTGTGAACACTTGAACAGAGTAGGAAAGTTTAGAGTTGTTACCCACATACACACCCCTTGACTGAACAGTTGTTAATGTTTTATTGCATCTGCTTTATCTCTGTGTATATGTTATTCTCTGAACCGTTTGCAGGTACATTGCAGACATTATGAAACTTCACCCCTAAATGCATCATTCTGCATCTGAGCATACTAATGCAGTTTTGTTCATTTTAACCTGGCCATGGGGAGCTTGTGGGGAGGTCAGGTGTTCGGGGAGCAGCCATGTAGACAACAGGCCTTAGTCAGGAACAGATGAGCTCCATGCTCACTCCCTGTGTTACCACCACTTCCTTATTTCTTGCCTCAGGTTAGAATTTTTAAAATGTATGGTGCCCAGGCAGTGTGGCTCCGTTGGTTGAGCGTTGTCCTGTACGTTGAAAGGTTACCTGTTTGATTCCCAGTCAGGGCGCATGTCCAGGTTGTGGGTTCAATCCCCAGTCGGGGTTCATACAGGAGGCAACTGGTCGATGTTTCTCTCTTACATCGATGTCTGTCTGTCTCTGTCTCTCTCTCCCCCTTGTTCCTCTCCCTCCTTCCCCTCCCTCCTCCCTCACTCTCCCCTCTCCCTTTCTCTCTCTTTCAAGTCAATAAAAACATATTTTAAAAAAATGTATGGTGCAGCACTTCAATTTATGAAAAGGTATACAGACTAGCCCAACCATTCTCTCATCACCCTCTGTCCTTGTCCTCGTCCCCATCCAGAGCCCCTCAGCCTCCACACAGCATGCTTCTCCTCTGTGGTGTCCCTGACCTTTGACAGTAGAGAGCATGTTCTGCACGTTTTTAAACTTTATGTAATTACTATAACTTTATCGTTCTCATCTGTAAATAGGACATTAACGTTCTCATGAAGTGGTTAAGTGAGAATGATATATGTGTAAATACCTGGTCCTGTGCTGGCAGGGAGTAGAGATTCAGTAAATACTATTTTACTTTCTTCTCTAATAGGTGTTGAGAAAACAATTGTGAATGTTAAAATGGGCAAATAGTCAGGTTGGCAGGGAAGCAGAGCCCCCTGCCTGCTCAGGTGCAGTTTACTTACAGCCCAGCTCTGTCCTCAAAGAACCTCTCCTGGTTCCAGGGCAGGAGGTGACCTCAGCGGGCCTCAGGGCCCCTCTTGTGTACCTGTGGTAGCCACTCCCCCCAGTAGCCCAGGCCTCCTACTTCAGACTATGCTCTCTTGCCTCCCCCAGCCCAGGGACAGCTCTGTGCCTGTACCACTTGGGAACAGCCTCCCATAGCTTTGAGCAGCCAGTGTGTGGAGCAGAGGACTCTGCCTGAAGATGTGGAACAAGACAAGGCTGCACTTGGGGCTGGAAGGAGTCCAGGGTGGCTGACTCAGAGGCCTGCAGGATGCTGTGGGGAACTTTCTTTTGGGCTTGTTCTACCTCAGAGTACCTTGTTCTCTTTTTCTTTTTTTCCCTTTATTATTATTTTATTAAGCTATAAGACATATACAGTAAAATTCACTAATTAAAAAAAATTTCAATATTCAGGATATGTCTCCTGCAATATTCTTGCAATATTCTTCACATGTTCAACATAGTGATTAGACATTTTTATAACTTATGAAGTGATCACCCTGTTAAGTCTAGCACCCACCTGACACCATACATAGTTATTACAATATTATTGACTATATTCTTTGTGCTGTACTTTGTATCCCTGTGACTGTTTTTATAATGGACAGTTTGTACATCTTGATCCCTTCCCTTTTTTCACCCATCCCCGCAACCCCCCTCCCATCTGGCAGCCATCAAAATGTTCTCTGTATCTATAAGTTTGTTTCTGTTTTTTAGATTCCACATACAAGTGAAATCATATGGTACTTGTCTTTTCTGTCCTTTTTCACTTAGCATAATACCCTCTAGGTCCATCCATGTTATAAACGGTAAGTTTTATTCTTTTTTGTGGTCAGGTAACTTTTCATTGTATATAAGTTCCACATCTTTTTTTTTTTTTTTTTCCTCACCCGAGGACATTTTTCCTTTTTTTGTTCAGATAGAGTGGGAGAGGGAGAGAGGAAGAGAGAGAGAGAGAGAGAGAGAGAGAGAGAAAGAAAAAGAAACATCGATGTGAAAGGGACACGTGGAGTGGCTGCCTCCCGCACGACCAACCAGGGCTGGGGACAAACTGCAACCAAGGTACATGCCCTTAGCGGGAACTAAACCCGAGTCTCTCTGGACCGCAGGCCAACACTCTAACCGCTGAGCCAAACCGGCCAGGGCTGTTCCACATCTTTTTAAAAAAATATGTCTTTATTGATTTTAGACAGAGAGGTAGGGAGAGAGAGAAACATTTATCGGCTGCCTCCTGCACACCCCCTACTGGAGATTGAGCCTGCAATGCCCTGACCAGGAATTAACTGGCCACCTCTTGGTGCATGGGACGACATTCAGCCAACTGAGCCACACTGGCCAGGGCTGTGTTCCACATTTTTATCTAGTAGTCTATCGATGGATACTTAGTTACTTCCATGTCTTGGCTATTGTAAATAATGCTTCAGTGAACGTAGGGGTGCGTGTATCTTTGTGAATTTGTGTTTTGGATTGCTTTGGATAAATATCCAGAAGTGGAATATAGTAGTTCTATTTTTTTTTTAATCCTCATCCAAGGAGATATATATATATATATATATATATATATATATATATATATATATATATATATATATTTTTTTTTTTTTTTTTTTATTTTTTTTTGAGAGAGAGGAAGGAGGAGAGAGAGAAACATCAATTGGTTGTCTTCCTATACGCATCCCGATGGGAGATTGAACCCATAACCTAGGTATGTGCCCTGACTGGGAATCGAACCCACAACCTTTTTGGTGTACAGGACAATGCTCCAACCAACTGAGCCACCTAGCTGGGGCTGGTAGTTCTGGCTTTAATTTTTTGAGGAACTTCCATATTGTTTTCCACAGTGGCTGTACCACCAGTGCTCTAGGGTCCTCTTTTCTCCACATTCTAGTCAACATGTGTTTGTTGATTTATTGATGGTAGCCATTCTGACAGGTGTGCGATGATAGCTCATTGTGGTTTTAATTTGCATTTCCTTGATTATTAGTGACATTGAGCATCTTATCTTTTCGTATGTCTATTAGTCATCTGTATGTCCTCTTTGGAAAAATATCTATTCACGTCCTCTGCCAATTCCTAAATCGGTTTGTTTGTTTTTGGTGTTACATTTTATGAGTTCCTTATATCTTTTGGATATTAACTCCTTATTGGATATATCATTAGTGAATATCTTCTCCCATTCAGTAGATTTTCTTTTTGTTCTGTTGATGGTTTCCTTTGCTGTGCAAAAACTCTGTAGTTTGATGTAGTCCCATTTGTTTGTTTTTTTCTTTTGTTTTCCTTGCAGGAGACATACCCAAAAAGATATTACTAAGAGTGATGTCAGAGAGTTTGCTGCCTGTGTTTTCTTTTTTCTTGTAGGAGTTTTATGGTTTCAGGTCTTACCTTTAAGTCTTTAATGTATTTTGAGTTTATTTTTGTACATGTACTTTGTTTTCTTCATCATACTGCATGCCACCCTTCCTCGGAGCCGTTGAGGGGCTATGCCTGAGCCAGAGAAGTCCTGTGGGCTGGGAGGACGGGTAAGAAACATTTGCAAACACCAGCCTTCCTCAGGGGCCCCGACCGGCCCCCAGGGAATGAGAATTAGTAGAGAGCACCTGCCACCCCTGTCCTACCGCTGCCTTGTGCCCTGGCACTCAGCAGGGAGCCGCAGTGGGTTGACCTAGAGGGGCCAGTCTGTCCACATGTGTAGGTGGCCAAGAGGCCTGAAGCCTACAGAGCCTCACAGTGGTGCAAGGTGGTACTCCCACCCACAGGAGTCCAAACAAGGTGGGAGGACTGGAAATTAAGGACCCAGTGTGGCCAGAAGGGGGCTCATTCAGGTTGGGAAAGTAAACTTACCAAACGGTTTTTGTTTTTCTCAGAAATGATTTCTCAGCTATTGTCTGGAATCTGGAAGGCATTTCCCTACTGAAAGATAGAGGTCAGGTTAGAAGCTGGGGAGGGCTGATCTCAGGGCAGATCTTTGGCTTGTTTGTGATTTTTCTAAACACCCATCACCCAAGGGACTTTGAGTGGTCATGATCTCTGGGAGATCGTTTGTTGCCGCTGCTCAGCAAATGAGAAGCTCATAGGCTTTTGTTTTTCCCCTCTGGTCTGGCGTGGGCTGGACCTGGTCTGGAAGTGTTGGAGGCTTTGAGGAAGTCCGAATGGTCTTCCAGGACCTTTTTGCTTTTCTGGCATTTTGTGCTGCTAGAATTCTGTGTCAGCACCTTCTTGTGCTTTAACTCCATTTTATCCCATCCCACCTGGAGTTTGCTTGTTTTGAAGTGAGAAAGGTTCTCACCAGGGCTCAGAGAATGCAGTGAGCCCCCAGGACTGGAGCTCTGCATGGATCACCCTTGCCTCTCTGCACCTGCTAGTGTGGTGTAGGTGTGGAATTGCACTGAAGTCCTTGAGGTGGGACCCTCCCTGTTGTCTCCCCTTCACCCCACGGTGGCAGCCCAGGTCTAGAGGTTGTCATGGATAAGTTGCTTGGTCTGGATCCAAGTGAGGACAGGTATGTGGGCTGTGTCTACACCTGTAGGTCTCTCTAACTGTTCTAAACATTGCTTTAGAATCCAAATTCTCAGTGGAGAAGCTGGGTTGGGTGTTTGTTCAGTAGCCTGAGCAAGAAGAATGAGCCTCTGAGGCAGTCTGACCAGTGGGTGGCATGCTGCCCTGGGGCCTGACCTGCACAGACAGTGACCAGGTTCCTGAATTCCACACCCTTTCTTTGGTGAATTGTCGTCTTCCCTGTCAGACCTTCTCCCTGGTAAAATATGTTAAGCTGCTTCATTCCCTCTCATATTGACTTGGTGGGCATGTAGGTAGGGTACTGGCCCCACAGGCTAGGTCTCTGCCATCTAGTGGGGTAGAGAGACAGGGTCCAACCATTATACTATACACTTGAAACTAATATAAAATAATATTGAATGTCCACTGTAGTTGAAAAGTAAAATTAACAACAACAAAAAGACTGGACACAGAATCACTCCTTAAGTTCTTCATCCTGAGTGCTGGTCCCAGGGGCGGACCTTGCCCCTGGTCTTGTTTGCTAGTCTACACCAGGGATTTTGTATGTCAGGGGTGTGTCTGCCTGGAAGAGGAAGTGGGGGTAGGGGCAGCCTATGTCTTCAGGATGGGGTGTGGGAAGGAGCAAAGACTTAGATACCTTCTGTCTCACTTTCTCACTTGGAGGACTAGACAAGTCTACTCAGTCCAGAGAAGTCGGCCAGCACCTGAAAGCCCAGCCTGCCTAAAGGGGCAGGTTGTGGAGGGGGGATCTGGGAGGCATCCACCCCAGGAGACCAGCTCCTGTGAGGACAGACTGCTCCCAACCCCGGTAATGTCACTGGGGAGGTCCCTTGACGATATTCCGCAGGGTGCTGGTCTCCTCTTCCCCCTTAAAGGGGCCCCTGGGCAGGCGGGGCTGGGCTGGGGGGCGGAGTACAGCTACGGGTGTCTGGTGTCCGCCCTCCTGCCCCCGCCCTGATTGTCTGAGTGGCTGGAGCCCTAGCCCCCGCCCACCAACCCAAGGCTTTGGTGGAGGAGCAGCGCCTCCTCTGAGTCGGCTGCCCGGAAGCCGAGCGAGACGGGACCACAGGACCACTTGCCGGTGAGTGAGCTGGGCTCCTCTCCTTCCCAACACCCGGATGGGAGGCCACTTTCCGACCTGGGAGAGCCATCTAGCCCCCTGGGTTCGGGGTACACCTTTAGAGTTTGGAGCCTGAGGCCTGGGGGCCCATAGTCTCGACCAAGTTGTGGGCTTCCCCAGCCCCACATGGCAGTCACGGGGCAGCTGGATGAGCTCACTTCCTCTACATCCTCTAGCATCTCCTAGCCTTAGGGCTGGGAAAAGGGAAGTGCTGACTTTGAGGGGGGGCCTCCGGGGCCCCTCCAGCGCTGAGAGCTCGGGCCGATTTCCTCTGTGCTGCGGAAAGGGCCAAGGGCGGGTGTCAGAGGAGGGAGGGACGCTGCACTGTTCCTCATTAGGACCTGGAGGTGTCAGTTCTTGTCACCCCCTCCCCGCCCCTTGCCCCTCGTGTGGTGATATGGTGATATGCTGCCCTTCATCTAACCCCGTTCCCTGCTCTCTCCAGGGATTGCCTGAGAGGTTCCTTTCCTTTGGGGGAGTACTGCCCCCACCTCCACCCACTTTCCCTGGGCCTCCCTTGTGCAGACTTGAAAGAGGCGCTTTTGGGCCCATCTCTTTGCTTCCTCTTCTCTTGCCCAGGGCTTCCCCAGGATGGCTCACCCATTTCACTGGGAGATACATTTCCCCATTCCTACTTGTGAAGTTTTGTCTGTTTCTAGCCCTGGAACACAGGAGGAAGGGTTGGCGGCCTCACCTGGACACAGCTGCCTGGTGGCTGTGCCTCAGGGGAGCTGGAGGAGGAAGCAGCTCTGCCCTCCAGGGTGGGAGCACACAGAAAGTCAGGCTGGCAGACACACGTTTAGAGGGCACAGGTTTCTGCTGAGGCTTCAAGAGGAGTGACTCTGGCACCCAGTGAGCTTTCCACTTGGGGTGTAGAAGCAAATTCTCAGGTGGGCATGACCAGGGCTGCCAGGCCCTTTGTGCTCAGGGAGAACCTCTTGGGGGGGTAGCGGGGGGGTGGACAGTTCTGACTCCCTCCCTGCCTTTCTGGCTTTGCTGAATCTACCAGGGTCCTAGGGAACCAGGCAGGAGCACACAGGCCTGCCCGCACCTGTAGTAGCTGGTAACTGCCTGGGTCAGGCAGTCCTCCTTCGGGTGGCGTGTCCGTGTGAAACCCCCAAGAATAGCACGTCCTGACAAAGATGTCCCCCCAGTGGTCCTGTTGAGCCATCTCTTCCTACTCATAGGGGCAGCCTCTATCCTGTTCCTTCCATCCTCCCAACGGAGGAAACCTGTTTCCCCAGAGTGTGGGTTTGGAAGGGAAGAGGAGGTGAGACGTCGGGAGCCAGGTCTGGGGGATGAGGCTGCACTGAGCTCTTGCATGGAAGGGAAGCATGAGGTTTCTTAGCAGAGTTGTTCTGGGCCGTGGTCACAGCTGTGATTTGAGCCTCCAGGGATGAGCAGGAGGAACGACCATTCAGAGAGCCCTGTGATGTGCAAGGGTGGGAGTGTGGGAAGGCAGCCAGGATTTGCAGTAACCAAATTGTCACCGTCCCCTACCAAAGCCACCCCGAGTTCTCATGTTCCATGTGGCTGTCCCTTAGGCCTTGTGATGACTTTAAAGCCCTACTGGTCACAGCCCAAAACTCACCTCCACAGAGTGTCCTTGAGACTTAGGATAGAGGGAGGAGAGTGTCCGTCCTTCCCCACTTCAGACCACCCTCCTAGCAGGTTCCTCATCTGGGCCTGAGGCACCCCTTTACCCCCCAGTCACACTCAGGGATCCAGAGGAAGAAGCTCTGCCTTGGGCTCCGAGGGCTGTCACAGGTGTGGAGGGAAGTGGCTCTGAGATGGGGAGATGGGGAGGCCTGGAGCACTCCTGGCTATAGAAGTGGCTCTGCCCTTGGGAAGTGAGTGACCTCTAGGGATCCCCTTGCCTGCATCCTGTAGCTTTAAGCTGGACAGGGCACTGGGCTCATCATGTCTGCTTCCTGGAGACCTTTTAAGACTCACTGATGGTGATTTAGAAGAGGTAGAGGAGTGGCAGATATGGTACTGAGGAGGCGGTACCTCCTTCCCGACCTTTCATGGCAGTTCTAGTCTCTCCAGGACTGCAGATCCTCGGGCTGGTTCCTGGTGAGCTCCCTCCACTTGGGGGGGTGGGTAGTGTCTGCCCTGCCCTGCCGGCCCCGGGGCACAGTGAAGTGCAAGTGCCTGCATCTGTTTTGAGGATCTGAGGTTTTCAGAGAAGCTGGGTTTGTCTGTGGGCTCTTGAATGTGCCTTTCCAACAGCATGCAGTGGTCGCCGTGGCAGGATCAGCTGGGCTCCTGTCCCCTTCTCACTGGCCCCCACCTTGAATCCTGGGTGTGCACTCAATCTGAGCTTTCTAGTTTCTAGAGGCAGGGAGGCAACCCCGACCTGGACTTGCCCCTTCTGGGCCAGTTTTCCTGGGGAGCAATGTGAGGCCAGGCCTGGTGGACTAGGGAGGGGTGGGGGTACACTCAGCATGTGGGTGGTGTGGTTGAGGCGACCTGACTATCGTGGATGGGACTATTAGCTGGAGGTCACCAGAACCTGAAGCAGGATTGTCCATGGGGCTGTGCGCCTGTCCTTTGGGGCCAGAGGAGGCATGTGCCTCCATCTGCTTCTGGGTGAGGCCTGGACCACCCACAGTGAACTGTCCCTGCCACTCATCAAGGCCAGTGGCCTGCGGAGATGAGTGCTGCTGGAGGGAGGGGTTTGGACCTGCTCTGGTCTGGGGTGGGCCAGGCTGTGCTGTCTCCTCAGTCAGGGCAGAAATCCATGCTCGTGTCCAGACTTGAGGCAGCCTTGTCCTGGCTCCCATGGGCCACTGCACACCTGGCAGGTGCCAAGCTGGCCTTTTCACCTCTGTGGCTGAGGTGTGTTTGGTGCGTGTCAGTGGTCTCCCTTGTGTGATAAAGCCATGTTGAGTCGGGGCCTCTTGCTGGTCACAGTGCGTTGGCCTTGTAGGGTCCTGGGTTGGGTCAGTTCTCTGCCTTCGGAGCAGCTCTGGAGCCGTGCTTCTTCACGCTTCCTGTAAAGATGGCCAGGCTCCTGCCCCCTGCCAGCCTGCAGCTGGGGTTGGAGGCCAGGCTGGTGCAGCATCCTTCCAGGACCTTGACTTCCCAGGGCTGAGACAGCAACAGCCATGGAATGTTTGTTCTCCCCCTTCCCTGTTATCTGTGAGGTGACAGGAAGGGCTTTGTGAAGGCAATGTGTCCTCCCCATAGCCTCTGGGCCCCTGGCCAGAGTGCTGTCCCTGTTCCCAAGTAAAGATGGGGAGGCCGGAGGGGGGCAGGTATGGACTTCATTCCTGGCCTGTTCCCAGCTCCACGTCGGTTTTCCTTGATGTCACCCAGGTGCTCATCTTCTGAGGAGGCCTTGAGCGGTTAGTGCCCAGTATGGGGGACTCAGAGGCAGGGGCATGGGCAGTGTGAGGAAGAGCCAAAGCTGGTCAGATGCCCAGGGTCTCACCAGGCCTCTCCCACCTTCCCTCCCTCATTCCTCAGATGCTACTTTATTACCTGAATGGAAAATGGGTCAGGTCCTGGCAAGGGAGGGGCCACCTGAGCTGCAGACAGGGTGACGCTGGGCGCCTGCCTGGAGTGCAGGGCTCAGATTCCCGTTTGTGCTCCTTGAGCCCAGAGGGGCCTGGCCCCCTCCATGCCATCAGCTTCCCGGAGCAGGCTGGTGGCCAAGCCTGGGGACAGAGTGGGCCGAGCTCAGGGCTGGTGCTGCAGGCCCGGAGCAGGTGTGTGACCAGTGCCTGTCTTTGCAATAGTCCCAGCTCCACCCTGTGGTCTCTGAGCTGAGGAAGCGGCCCACCAGCCACCGTGGAGCAGTGACGGCGCAGGAGCTCCTTGGGGGGAAGGGCAGAAGGAGGAGGAACAAAGGCAATCCTGCTGGCGCCGCCTCCCTGCCCGCCCACCATGTGTCAGTCAGAGGCGAGGCGAGGACCTGAGCTCAGCTCGGCGAAATGGTGAGATGCTGCCAGCGGCCTCCTAACCCTGCTCTTCCCCGCCACGACCTCCACAAGGTCAGAGTTCATGTCCAGCGGCCCCGCAGTGGAGGTGGCGGCAGGGGCCCCGGGGCTCCCCCGAGGTTGGAGGGGCCCGGCCCTGGGGGCCTGAGTCGGAGAGCTCGTTTCAGGTACTGGGGAGGCGGAGCGGGCTGGTGGCCCAGTGTCTGTGCTGCACCTAAACTGCTGCTCCCCCACCCCAGAGCCCCCACCCCGCTCGGTGCAGCTCTTCCAGGATTGGTCCCTGTGCTTCTGCAGTGAGCAGGGCAGGTGGGGGCAGTGGGAGGGGGGAGCAGTGATTTGTTTGGCTTTGCTTACCCCCCCCCCCCCCACCACCAACCAGCAGCCGGACCTTTTACAAACACAGTGGGGGTGGTGAGAGAGCATGGACGCGGGGCTCGGGAGCCGCGGGGCAGCCGAGGGGCAATGCGGCAGCCTCATCGCCTGCTCTGAACGGGGCCTGGCCTCGGCTCCGTTCTCCGTTTTCTGCTTTTGGTATCAGCTGAGATGCCTCTTTGTTCTTTGGTCTGTTCAGCAAGTTGGGGCAGAGGACACAGCTTCTCTGGGAGTACACTGGCATAGATGGGGGCCTTAGATTATCCAGATGAATGTAGTCTTTTTGCAGATGAGGAAACTGAGGCCTGGGGACATTCTCGCAGTGGGTGGCAGCGTAGCCTCCTGATGGCTACACTAGGGCCTCAGGAGCATTTTCTGGGGCTTCAGCCTGTGAGAGGGGATGTGAGCCTCACTGATGTGCCTCAGGAGGCCAGGGTTCTGGCGGAAAAGGCTGCGCCTGTGTTGAGTGTGCTGGGTTTGGGCTGCTGGGGCCTGGGGAAAGGTCCGCTCTCTTTTGCTGAAAGGAGGGGCCTGGGTCAGGTGTGTGGCCCCAGCAGACCTCAGGTGGCCTGAGGTGGGGACAGGCTCTCCCTACCAATTTCTGGGTCAGTTTTGGAGAACTTGACCTGGTGTAGAATGACCCTGCAGGTGGATGGAGCAGTAACTGTTAGGGGTGTGGGTGTGAGTTTTCCTTTGTTATCTTCTCAGGCCCAATCCCTTAATTTCTCAGATGAGGAAATAAGAGGCCTGCAGCCATAAATAGGTTTCCCCAGATCCTGCAGTGGGGTGGTAACAGTGGTTCCCCCACTGCTATGTGTGGCTATGCTGAGGGGCTCTGGGAAATCAGACTGTCTCCTGGTGCCCCAGGAGGGTGGGGGCTGTGAGGCTGGCTCTGCACCTTGTCTTCCCCACGCTAGGCCCAGGTGGTGCTTGGCTCTGAAGGGCCTCACTGGGGTTCCCTCCTGTGTTCAGAGCTGCTGCTTCTGAGAGGTTAGGAGCTGGACTTCACCCTCTATGTCTCAGCTGCTGACATCCCCAGTCCTCCCCAGCTGGCAGGCAGGTGTGAGGGACTGGGTGGGAAGTGAGAGGCACGGCCAGTGCTGCTGGACTTGAGAGGTGGGCTTGCTAAGGGTGGGATGGGGGCTCCTAGACCCTCCTGCTGACCCCAGTCATGAGTGGACATGTGCCCTGCAGGTTGCACTTCCCCCAGTTGGCCCTGAGACGGAGGCTGGGACAGCTGAGCTGCATGTCCAGACCTGCCCTGAAACTGCGCTCCTGGCCCCTGACGGTCCTCTACTACCTCCTGCCCTTCGGTGCCCTCAGACCGCTCAGTCGGGTGGGATGGAGGCCTGTGAGCAGGGTAAGTGTGTGCAGGCTGTTGGCCCGGACCACCCCCGGGCAGCCTGAGGTAGGGACCCAGGAGACCTAGGAGAGACAACTGTCAGATGAGAGGTGATGGCTGTGGGGGCTGAGCCCTCCAGGAGGGGGTGCTGGTCAGTGGCTGTGTGGGCCCTGCAAACAGGTGACTGAGGGCTGGCTTGCTGTCCACTGCCTACTCTCTGCCTGCATTTGTGCTGTTGGGGGCTCTGCTTCTGGAAGGAACCCCTAGTGGGCATTCTGAAAATGGTGTCTGTCTGATTTCCTGTGTAAGTTTAGAGGTATTTTGAGAAGAAACTAAATTGGTGCCAGAGGGTGGTCCAGGAAGGCTGGAGCCTGACCTGGGAGCCCTGGCCAGTTCCCTGGAGGGCAGGCTGACCTCAAGGAGGAGACCCTGCTCCTGGCCGTTGGACAGCCATGGTAGGGTATTGTGAGGGCTTGAAAGCTAAGGAGCTCTGGGCATTAGACCTGGGGTCACACAGCAGCTGTGGCCACTCCAGTGTACATGCGTCAACTGGGAGGAGTTCTGGGAGACACTGATTCAATACTTCCTAGAGGTGTTTAAGTTGGAATGAAATTACTTTTACACCTTGGGGACTTGGTGTCTTGGTTGTGTTCAGACAAGCAACAGCTGACAATTAGAGGCAGGTTCCATTATGTCAGCAGCACCTAGATGGGTCACCTGGCCCTGAGAGTTTGGCTGGAGGGGCTGGTTCCCTTGTTCCTCTTGGGAGGAGCCCCAGGTACAAACAGCTTTGTGGCCTGGCCCATCACAGGAGAATGCCTCTGAGTGCCAGGCAGGGCGGGCTCAGCAGGGTGTGACTAGGCCGTGGCCCTGGTGACAGTGATAAAGCATATCTGCATGATGTCAAAGTCCCAGATCTTGATCGAGGGGGTGTTCTGTTAGGACAGGGATGTACACTTGGGGCTGTAGATTTTCCTGTCCACCAGGGGCCTCCTGCTCCTTTCTGTGGTCCGGGACACAGGCATTGTCTCCTGCCACAGCGTGTCTGTGGTGGTATCAGATCCATTTATGCTCCCTCCTCCCTTCAAGATTCAAGACTGCTGGCCAGTCTCTCCCCAGGGACTAGGACGGCTGCTGTTCAGCCTGCATAAAATGACTGCAACACCTGAGTTGTAAATCACTGTGTCAGGGTCTCGGCCAGTACTCGGTTTGGGAGAGTATTTGGCAAGCTCAGTCTGGTTCCTAGTGAGAAACAACCACATCACAAAGCCTACATGGTCTGCCCAAGGCCTCTGAGGAGGGCAGTTGGCTGGGGGCAGTGGGTTCGAAGTGTGGCTGACTCATCTGCCTGCCTGTGGCCTGCAGGTGGCGTTGTACAAGTCAGTGCCCACACGGTTGCTGTCTCGAGCCTGGGGCCGTCTTAACCAGGTGGAGCTGCCTCACTGGCTGCGCAGGCCCGTCTACAGCTTGTACATCTGGACCTTTGGGGTGAACATGAAGGAGGCTGCCGTGGAGGACCTGCACCACTACCGCAACCTCAGCGAGTTCTTCCGGCGCAAGCTGAAGCCGCAGGCCCGGCCTGTCTGTGGCCTGCACAGCGTGGTGAGGCCCAACCCTGCCTTCCACTCCTCCTTCCAGACATGTGATTCTAGCCTGTGCGGGAACCAGTTCCAACAGCCTCCGTGGGTGGTCTGGTGGGTGTTCCCGCGCCAGGCGGAGCCATCAGTGTAGGCATCAGGAGAGGTCCCCTCCTCCTCTGTGTCCTCTCATCTCCCATCTCTGGCAATAAACCTCTCCTGGCCCTTCCAGATCAGCCCATCGGATGGGAAGATCCTCAACTTTGGGCAGGTGAAGAACTCTGAGGTGGAGCAGGTGAAGGGGGTCACCTACTCGCTGGAGTCATTCCTGGGCCCTCGAACCTCTGTGGAGGACCTGCCCTTCCCACCAGGTGAGTCCTTGCCTGGTCATAACCTGGTCGCTCTGCTGCAGTGTGGCTGGGCCAGAGGTCGGAGGGTGAAGGTTGGGAGTGGGTCGGGGAGGGAAGGGACTCTGGGAAGGCTGTAGGAACTGAGGGCTGGCCCCTGAGCCAGGGATCACTCTGCCCTTAGCTTCGAGGCCTCCCTGGAGCCCATGTCCAGACTACATGCAGGCCCCAAGCTGGGTGGCATTGGGTGCTTGTCTGATAGCCTGGTCCTCATGTCTGCCCGCCACAGCTGCCTCCTGCAACTCCTTCAGGAACCAGCTGGTCACCCAAGAAGGGAACGAGCTCTACCACTGCGTCATCTACCTGGCCCCCGGTGACTACCACTGCTTCCACTCTCCCACTGACTGGACTGTGTCCCACCGGCGCCACTTCCCAGGTAGGCCAGAGCGGCCCATGGCTGAGAGTGGCCTCTGTGAGCCCCAGGCTGCAGAGATGGGGTGCTGAGGACTGCTTTAGTCTGGCTGGGCATGGGCAGCGGGGGTAGGCTGGGGTCCAGCGCACTCTGTAGTTGCAATGACATGGGGGTGCCATTGGGCTCCAGGAGGCTGGTCTTCCTGCTGGGCGGGGAGCAGCAGTGTCCCTGTTTTCACAGGCTCCCTGATGTCTGTGAACCCTGGCATGGCCCGCTGGATCAAAGAGCTCTTCTGCCACAATGAGCGGGTAGTCCTGACTGGGGACTGGAAACACGGCTTCTTTTCACTGACAGCTGTGGGGGCCACCAACGTGGGCTCCATCCGCATCTACTTCGACCGGGTAAGCAGAGCCCAGGCCCTGCTGAAGCCCAAGGGCTGGGCCACTTGGGGTTCTACTGCCCTGTCTCCTGTGTAGCCAGCTCTCTGTCTAGAAGTGCTGACACGCCCCACCCCTTTGCCCTCTCTGGAGGTGGCTGGAGAGGGAGGGACTTTTCTTGGTGTCAGTTTGTGACTCCCTAGGAGCTGGTCTTGCAGCATCATTTGTGCTAGAGAACAGTCGGGTCTGATTCCTCTATATCCCTCAGTGGCCCAGTTCATAGTGGGTGTCAGGAACTGTGTCTGGTTAGACACCCGGCCCATGGGCTGAGTTGCTGTCCCCACCTCCCCTTTCTAAGCTGGATTGGGGACAGGCTGTAGGGGTGTGTTCAAGGCCCAGAGAGCAGGTCTCTACATGCTCTGCTCCTGGCCTCCCCCAGGACCTGCACACAAACAGCCCACGGTACAGCAAGGGCTCCTACAACGACTTCAGCTTCGTGACGCATGCCAACAAGGAAGGCATCCCCATGCGCAAGGGTGAACACCTGGGCGAGTTCAACCTGGGCTCCACCATTGTGCTCATCTTCGAGGCCCCCAAGGACTTCAATTTCAAGCTGAAAGCAGGACAGAAAATCCGATTTGGGGAGGCTCTGGGCTCCCTCTAATCTAAAGCCTCTTTCTTGGCTGCTGCTGCTGAGGGATCTTTCCTGAACAGAGAAGTGGGAATCCCTTTGAAGGGAACCTCCTCAGCTGTCTGGGGGGACTCTCTCAGGACCAGGGTCTGACCAGGCAGGACCTGGTGACTGCTGTCCCAGAGGTGCAGACGAGGCCCGAGCCCCACCATGCCCTAGACTGACGTTGTTCCCTCTTCCCACCCTGAAGAGAAGTAAGTGCCGGGATGATCTCAGATTCCCTTTTGGAGAGGTTTTAACCCCTGTTGTATAAACCTGGCTGAGCATTCAGTTGGTCTTGGTTTCTGTTAAGATGGTAAGTGGTAATGTACCTTTCTGCTGCTCTTCCTATCACTGCTTTTGGCCTCCCCTGCACGGGTGAGGTGACTTCTGGCACTGACCGTGGGCCCGCCTGCCCCAGAGCAGGACCCCACAGCCTTTAATGTAACTGCTTTCTGTTTCCAAATTCGCCCCACCTTGCTTGTTGAGAAAGCTGTCGTCTTCACACTGGTGGCGAATACATCACCCAATTCCGCCAGCGTCTTCCGAGGAGGGTGACTAAACTGCGAGGCACTCTTGAGATCCCAGTGAGCAACCTTCTGGAGCTGTCAAGACCAATTACTGAACCCCCCTGCCGGTGTCCCATGTGAATGGGGCAGACAGGTAGTGGTGGCCACACTGGGGCTAGGGGAGAGCTTGTGTCCCCTCTTCAGATCCAGACCTACATTAAATATGGGAAAGTTGCTGCTATTGATTCAGGGGCTTATGTTGGAGGCAGAGGAGCCTTGGTGTATTGGGGTGGGGAGGCAGGGTCAGTGCCTAGAAAATCTGTCCCCAAGTAACAGGTATGCAGTCCTTGGGGAGCCGCTGATGGTGAGGACAGGGCCAGGTTTCATGTCTCCTGGGGACTCAGAATTTCTCCTGCAGGAGAAGCCATTTGAACTTTTTCAACTGTATCAGTAGCACAGTATTTTTGTATGAAAAGTGGGAGACTTCTGAACAGTAATTCATTTAATTGCAACATTTTGAAATAAAAAGATAAAACTCATTTTAGCTTTGCATTCTGTTCCTGGAGGTGGGCTGAGGCCTCCCTAGTGGGTGATGGCTCTGGTACAAGGCCTGCACACGGGAGATGCAGGTGTTGATGGGCTGGCGCCGGGCCTGGAGCTCCGCAGCCAGTTGCTGGATCTGCAGTTCCACCTGGGGGCCAGGAAAGGACAGGCCGTGCTGAGAGGAAGCACAGCCAGAGCCCGTCCCAGGACTACCCAGGACCTCACCTCCTGCAGTTCTTCCTGCACCTGCTGCTCAGCTTCCTGGTCCTCAGACCTGGGCTCCTCCCGGCTCAACTCCAGCCACTGGCGCAGGCTGCTTGCTTGCCGCTGGTAGGACCTGAGGCAGTGAGACACCTGCTGTGTGCCTAGCTGGGCCCTTGGTGGAGCCTCAGGCTTGGGGTGAATGTGGCTTCTTCGGGGTGTGTGTGTGGGGGGGTAATTCCTGTTCCTCTCCCAGCCTCTGCACTGTCTAAAGGACAGCATCTCTGATTGGGCCCAGGAGGAAACCTCTCCCTGCCCCTCCAAGGGTGAGGGTCCCCAACCTGGCCTTCCTGAGCAGGACTGGGGTAAAGGTGCCACCTATGTGCAGGGGGCTAGCAGTGCACACAGCATAGGTGAATCACCCCTAGGACCCCAGCAGCTAGCTCCCAGCTGTTCCTTGTGGGCAGGGGTGTTTCTGGGTCTTACCAGAGGTTCTGCTTCATGCTCTGGTAGTCTTGCAATTGCCACTGGATGCCCTCAAGCTCAGCCTCCAGGTCAGTGTGGCCCGTGGCAACAGGAGAAGCTTGATCTTGACCACTCTCCCAGCTGGGCCCAGGCTGAAAGGAGGGGACCCAGCTGCTGGGAGTGGGCCGAGTGCTTGTGCTGCCAGACCTCAGGTACACACCTGCAGCTTCAGAGCCAGGCCCAAGCCGGGGGCCTGTGAGGTCTCCAGGAAGGAGCAGGCGGGGGTTGGGGAGACTGGCTAGGGATATAGGAGCCTGGGGCATAAGGCCAGGGAAGGTCAGCCATGTTGATGCCTGTAAAGGAAGGATGGACACTGAGCAGGGAAGCTGGAGGAAGGCCTGGGACAGGGTGCCAGGGGTAGGGTAGGCAAGGCCCCAGGAGCTGGGCTTTCCCACAGCCAGCTCACCCAGAGTCCTGGCCCTGCCTTTCTTCCCTCAGGACCAGACACCAAACAACCCAAGGAGCACCCCACCCTCTCAGCCCTGCTCCAAGCAGCTGTTTCAAGCCTTCCTGATCTTTCACCCCTGCTCGCTCTGAGCTGTGATCTTGTCTTTCAGTGAGGAAGTGATCAGAGGCAACTGTAGGTGTCCAACCACCCACCTACAACCGATTCCCTCCTGGTGAGAACAACGTCCTCTCCTACCATTCCCAAGGCTCTCTTGAGGCACCAGCTCCTTGGGGTGCAAACCCACTGCTGTCCACCCTGTTACTGAGCACTCCTACTACTTTCTCACTCCCCTGCCTGACTCCTTGGTTTCAATTCTCAACTTTGATCTCCAGACCCAACTTCTTCCCTGAAGGCCAGACTCACAAGCCTGTTGCTTTATCTCAAGTCAGACAGGTACAAAACACTTCATGCTTCACCCCAAATGGGACCCCAGTGTTCCTTCTTTCAGTAATAACTCATTCCCTGAGTTATCCAAGGCAGGTTCCTTCCTTCACTTGTATCAAACCCATCAGAGCAAGTCCTGCTTAGTCTGCCTCTCACCACAGTATTGCCAGCACCTTCTGCTGGGCCATCTGATCACAGCAGCCAACCATCCACAACTTCCTACTCTCCTTAAAACCCAAATTTTCACCAGAGCCTGTACGTCCACCAGTGGGACACCTCAGGAGCAGGGCCCCGAGGGCTGTTCACTGGGCCCTAGGACAGTGGCACATACACCTGGTGAGGGAATGAGGGGCCTCTCTGCGTCCTGCTGAGATGGGAGTGTTCCAGGAGCAGCAAGCACAGCTGTGGCTTCAGCACTGAGTGCACGACAAGGAGCACTGAAGACCAGACCGCAGAACGGACCTCAGACGACCAGAGAGGACTTACCCTAGTGGGTGCATCCACTCCACAGGGCATGAAGGCGGAAGGGGGCTGCAGCTCTGGGCCTGCACTCGCCATGGGGGACAGCTTCAGGCCAGGGGCACTTAGCAGGGCCCCAGGCTGGGGCAGGGAGCTGCTGGGGACCAGTACTGTCTGGGTCTTTTCCAGGAAGGGCCTCGTCAGGGAAGGGCCTGCTGGCTGGGCCATGCCTAGGCCTTGCTCCCTCAGCATCTCAGGCCTGAGCAGAGGGAAGGCAGGAGCTGGTCAGACCTCAGTACCCTCCTATGGAACAGGAAGGAAAGGGGGCCACTCACCCTCAGGCCCCAAATCACAAGCCCTGGATGGAGAGGTACCATCAACTTTTGAGGGCCCAGGATTACATGACCTACCCCTGCCCCCTGAGGGTGCCACACCCCAGGGGCCTCTGGCTCTGCAAGGGCTCCAGCAAGAAGTTTGGGCGTCGCGGCTGCCTCCTTGCCGAGCGGACAGCATTGCTGGGAAGAAACATGGGCCTGTTCCTCCAAGCTGCCCAGGGGCTGCAGGGGGCCTGAGACCTCTGTGGGGTAGGGGGTCATCATCCAATCCAACCCCTCTAATCTTACGGGGAGACTAAGGCCAGAGAAGGAGAGGATGTTGCCCAAGGTCAGCAGGTGAGCTGGGATGGTCCTGGACCACATAGAACTTCTAGCAATTCTAATGAAGCGAGGCTGATGTCTCACCCACACACATCATCTCACTTGACCTCTACAGCAACCCTGGTGATGGAGCTGCTTGTCCCACATCATAGGGAAACAGGCTTGTCAGGGCCAGGCCCTTGTTAGCGTCAGGGTGGGAGATGAGGCAGACAGAGCAGGACCAAGGCCCAGCTGGTGCCTCTCCCCTCGGTGACCTCTCCCTCAGGCTCAGGCAGCACTGGGCACTCTGGACACAAACAGCTACATCAGCAGAATGTGTGGGTATGGGGCAGGGACCAGAGCATAAAAAGTGGGGTTTCAGAGAGGAGCCCAGTTTCCTGGCTGTAAAGGGAGAAGCAGGACAATGGCAGGTCTGGGGCAGAAGGGCGGGGCTGCCCTCTTGCTAACTGTGTTTTCTCCCAGGGCTCAGGAGGGACAGGTCCTGCTGGAGAGAAGGGTCCCTATGGCTTAGCTGTGACCCACAGGGCCCAGTGTCCTCCTTCTGGTACAGTCCAAGCTTTTGCCCCAGGTGGGACAAAGAAAGAGACAAGAGATAGCTACTCACAGCTCCAGGAGTTGGGGGTCCCCGGCATCCAGCGCCAGGCTGCCCAGAGCTCCCTGTGGCCCACAAGGAGCTCGTGGCCTCGTGGTCTCCAGGGCGGCATCCCCAGCGCCAGCAGTGATGCGGTCGGAAAGGGGACCCTTGAATGTCACTCTCCTGGGCACGGTGGATGTGGGGGGCTGAGGCTCCCTGCCTGGGCCCAGCACCTTCCTTTTCCAGAGCATGGCACAGCGATGGACTGCCCGGTGGAGACTGTGGGCTGCCTGCAACAGCCTCTGTCAGGTCATGCCATGTCCGGCCCGCTCCCCACGAGAAAGGCAGGGTAACCCTGGGCCTACCTGCACCTGCTGCTGGGAATGCAGCTGCTGCCGGAGGGCCTTCATGCCAGCTGCGAACCGCAGGAGGCGTGTGACACCCTCCTGGAGGAGCTGCTGGTGGTAGGTCTGTACTGCCCGCTCCAGCCGTGCCTTCTTCCTCCTCCTCTCCAGCACAAAGCCCAGCCACGCAGCCCACACCTCCAGGAGGAGGAGGAGGCGGAGGTGAGGCCCAGCTCTCCCTGTTTAGGCTCCCCAGGGGCTGAGCCCACAACCCACCCTACCTTCCACCAAAGCACAGTCCTCTCCTGGGAGGAGCAGGGGCAGCGGGGTGTGGAGCCCCCATTACCTTTGCCTGTAGCGAGAAGGCCCAGAACCACAAGGCCCGGGCTGTGTCCTGCTGCTCCCGCCTCCTGTTCACCAGCTACAGGCCAGAAAGAAAAGATTACCGAAATAGCATCTCCAGGGAGGCCAGCCTGACCACAGGGCCCTGTCACTCTCAGACCCCTCGGGGAATTATCCTCTGGAAAAAGCAAAGGCAAAGAGCTCTGGGGGAGGAACAGGTGGGCAGCACGCTGGGCTGGCAGAAGGAAAGCTGGGGCCGCCCTCACGTTGCAGTCTAAGGAGCGAGAGGGACCTGTGCGCGTCAAGGTTTGCTGAGCAGGATACGATCCCGCCATTTCATCAAGGTCTCATGAAGATTAAAATGCATTTCACATTAATTTTTTACTACTACCCTCATGGGTTTTTGTTGTTGTTAATCCTCACCGGAGGATATTTTTCCATTGATTTTTAGATAGAGTGGAAGGGAAGTAAGGGTGTGGGGGGAGACACACATTGATTGGTTGCCTCCTGCACAACCCCAACTGGGGCTGGGGATTGAACCTGCAACCCAGGTATGTGCTCTTGACTGGAAATCAAACCCTTTGGTCCACGGGCTGATGCTCTAACTGCTGAGCCAAACCAGCCAGGGCCTCTGATATATTTTTCAATGTGACAACATAGAAACAGGGCCCTGAAGTAACTTGGCCTTACACAGTCACAGGTGGACAGAAGCTGGAGATGCCCAGAAGCTGGCGATACCCAGAAATGTCGGGTGGGGCGCATGCCCTGGGGGAAAGGATTTGTCAAGTTCCCACCTGTTGTCTCCACTGGAGGAAGCAGGACCGTCTTTGTGTCTGGGCCAAGAGTTGGGCGCCCTGCCTCTGCAGGAGCTGGGGGGAGACAGGGCGCACAGGGAGCTGCCTGCAAGTGTTAAAAGATGCCCCACACCCAGACCACCCGGTGGCAGCCACAGGGTGAGAAGCTCCCTGCCCAAGTAAATGGTTCTCCCATTGCCAGGTGTCCTTCGTGAAGCCAAGGGCCTCCTGCACCAGGCAGGGGCTTCTAGATGACTCCACAGGTCCCCCAGCTCTGACAAGCCACGATTCAAGGTGAACCAGGCTTTTCTGCTCAACTGTCTTTCACGTGGGAGAGACCAGATCTTCAGGTAGCGGCCCCCCAGCCATCCCAGAAAGGCTCCTGAACCTTGTGCCCATAGGACCCCAGACCACCCAGCACCCATACTGGCTGCATTGCCTGAGTTCTGCAGGAAGGACCTCTTCCTCCCTGGGGCATGGTGTCCTGGCCTGGAAGGGCTTGCCCACACAAGGGAATGGGGGGAGTTGCAGCCTGCCTCACCCTCTTTCTGATGCAGCCCAGATGGTGCACCTTCCACCGGTCCAGGCCCTGCAGCAGTAGCTGCCGACGGTAATGCTGTGCTGCCCTCTCCAGCTGGGCTCTCTGCTGGGCTGCCCTCTGGCCACGGTCCCGCCAGCGCCAAAACCAGGTCCTGAGACAGCCTAAGGCAGATCCAAGTCAGTTTGCTCTTTTGTAGGGTCTATTTGAACGACTATGTCACCAAGTTCAGAGTGGAGAATGAAGACGGCTGTGTGGGGACAGAGTTGCGGTGTCATCCAACACTGGGTGAAACCATGTGTGGACACTCCTCTGAGGACAGCTCTGGCCACCTTCAGCAACCTTGAGCACCCTGGGGACTGGAACCAGGTCTCCTGTTTGCTGGTGTGACCAAGACTGCAGGTATGCCAGGGTCCCTCAGAGTGACTGCAAGAGCTGCTGCGTGACCCAGAAGACCCTCTGTCTGACAGAACAGACGGCAGCCCTGTTCTGCCAGGTAGGAAACCGAGGCTCAGAGAAGTCCAAGCAGCCTGAGCCAGGCAGGGCCACGTCCTGCATTTTGATTCTGTGTCACCAGATTCTCTCTTGAGGAAGCAAACACTTTCGTCTACTGATTTTTTTTTTTTTTTTTTTAAGAGAGACAGGGAGGGTGATTTGGGTGATTTTTTTTACTTTAGAATTTTTCCTTTCTTAGGCCCTGAGAGAAGTTTCTTTCAGAGACAACCAAAGAGGGTTGATAGCAGGGCACTGATGCCGGAGAGGCAGGGAAGGCAGCATGCACACGCCCGGAGGCCAAGCATTAGTACTAAATGCTGACACTTCCTGAGTCCTGCTGTAAGTGCATATATATTATTCTCACTGGATCCTCATGACAACCCAAGGGACAGGTAGCATTATCCCCATTTTACAGAGGGAGAAACGGGGGCTCAGAGAGGACTTGCCCAGGTTGCACAGCCAGCATCTGACTCCTGCCTGCACTTCTCAAGCCTGTTTCAATGATGACATCTTGCTCCTAGTTCACCCTCCAGCGCCCAGCCCCATGCCTGGACTGCCAAGGTGTGCCGCCAAGACATGGTCCCCCAAGACATGGTCCCCCAGGTAGCAAATGCACATCTACTATGTGCTGAGAACACAAGTGTCTTGTCACAGGTCTCCCAAGCTTCTTGTGGACATGGCAATCACAGGGACTGCCTTCTAAGGAAAGCCACCAGCTCCAGAGTCCTGTGCCCATTCCCTCTAACTCCCCGGAGTGGCCGCCTGCCCCAGAGTCCTGTGCCCATTCCCTCTAACTCCCCGGAGTGGCCGCCTGCCCCAGAGTCCTGTGCCCATTCCCTCTAACTCCCCGGAGTGGCCACCTAGGCCAGGAGTGTGCACTGACCCATGCTGCCGAGGCCCGTGCGGCACCAGGTGCCACACCCCTGTACAAGCAGAGACCAAGGGCTGGGCTA
Organism: Tadarida brasiliensis; assembly: GCA_030848825.1. Lineage (NCBI taxonomy): Eukaryota > Metazoa > Chordata > Mammalia > Chiroptera > Molossidae > Tadarida > Tadarida brasiliensis. Next base: position 18,381,433 of record CM061277.1, on the reverse strand, counting down.
AGCCTCTCAACTTCTTTCTTGGGAGTGAACTAGAAACAGCACTGCTTTCTGGGGTGAAGGGCAGCTTGAGGACACAGAGCAGCACGTTTAACCTCAGAGTTCGCCTACAGGAAAGCAGGACCCGTGTTCATCAACACAAACACCAATCAGCCCAACCATAGCTAAATTCTTGTCTTGGAGCAAACTCTGTCAAGCCAACGTAACGACTTGATCTGTTTTCTCTATAGTCTGACTTAAACCATTTCCATTTGCATTTATCCTGACTGCAGGCTGTCCCCTCAGTGTCGGGTCCCACGCTGCAGGGCCACTATTTCCGGGTGTCTCACAAGCAGAAGCACCGTCTGGACTGTCTTCCCCAGGCTGTCTGTCTAGCAGGTAGTGGGACTATCTGAGGCCAACTGAGCAAGTCTCTGCTCCCAAGGGCCCAACTACAGGAGGGAACAGGACCCTCCCATGATGGGGCTGACCTGACAAGCAGCAGCCACTGGAAAGAATTCCTATCACAACCATCCCCCCATTCCCTCAAACTCTTCCATTCCAACTTCATTTCCTCGTTTTGATGTAGATCTCAAGCCTTGACTTTTCATTTTAACAAACTGGTTAGTAATCGGTTGGGAAGAGAATGCTGTGATGTACTGGATCGAACAGTTACACCCTCCGAAATTCATGTCCGTCCCGGAGCCTCAGAACTGAGGTTGTTTGGTGAGAGGGTCAGTGCAGTGTAATAACTGACATCACACTGGAGTAAGGTAGGCCCTTGATACTGTGTGACTCGACTTAGAAGAAGAGACAGGAACACACAGGGAAGAGCCAAGTGACGATGAAGGCCAAGGCCAGAGTGATGCGTCTACAAGCTAAGGAACAGCAAGGATTGCTGGGAGCCCCCACAAGCTGGAAGGGGCAAGGAAGGGTTCTCCCTCAGCCTCCGGAGGGAGCATGGCCCTGCCAACACTTTGATTTTGGACTTGGCCTCCAGAACTCTGAGAACAACTTTCTGTTGTTTTAAACCTCCCAGTCTGTGGTGCTTTGTTACCTCAGCAACAGGAAACTAGTACACATGAGAAGGAGACAAAGACTCCAGGGAGGCAAACAGCACAATGTGACAGCTCTGGGTCCTTCACCATCCTTTCCTCAGCTTCCAGGGGCCCCACTTACGCCTATCCAGCACCTTCTGGGCCTCCCTGATGGTACAGTCCTCCTGCTGTCGGTAGTATATCTGCACTGACGCGGCCTCCCGCCACTGGACCAAGACCTAAGAGGCAGACGAAGAACAGAGAGGCGGTCACAGCACGTCCTGGGGACTCCCCAGCTCTGCTGGCAGGGCCTCCTGGGAGGAGGACAAGTGGTGGACACAAGGCGCTGACCATCCACGTAGACAGGCACCAGGCAGAGCCCCAGGGCCCGCACAGGAAGCCCAGAACCTCAGGTGATGGCATTTTTCTACCAGGAGTTAAACCTCACACCATGCCGTGAAGACATGAATGGGCTTTCATTCTATTTGTTAGACAGAAACTATGTTACGCACACACTACCATTATGTGGGACTTAGACAAGCACAGTAACAGAACACTTTGAAATGTCAAGCAGCCAGGGGATGCCTGGTGCCTGCTCCCCAAACTATCACAAATTCCATTCACCCCAAAAAGGCCTCCTCCCTTCCAAGCCATGAAGCCAAGCAGAGTCCTGACCCTCCTTCCAGGGCAGGGGACCCACACGCTGGCCTCGGATCTTTCCTGATAACAGGCTGGGCCGTGATCATATGCAATCGTTCCTCATCTGCGGATGCTTCCAAGGTGTTAGGAGCAGTCCCCGACCCAGGCCTGCCAGCAGGGCTCCCTGCAGACTGCTTTCTTCTGAAGCATCCCTAAGTCCAGGCACCACCTCTGTCATTTCACTTGTTTTGAGTCCCCTGTCTTGTAACACATCTTCTTCCCACAGCACGTCTGCCACAGCTTCCCCTCCCCCAGCTTGAGGGACCAGACCCCAGCACAGGGCATTCTGGGGCCACTTCCTATCAACAGTGACCAACAGCCTCACATCCCTGGGATGCTCTGTGCTTTCCAGAAAGTCCCTCGGCCGTGAAACCTGAGAGGCTGATGCACAGGAGCGAGCGTCCTCTTCCGACAGATGCAGAGACAGGGGCATGGTGACTTCAGCAGTTCCCCCCAGTGGAAAATTCCACATGTATGGAAAATACTGGTTCTGATCCGAACTGGTTTGCTATGTGCTGTGCTCTGTGTTAATGAATACTGGTTCATAATTCAGTAAAATAAATAAAACCCAACTGCTCACATGGGAGCAGAGGAGTTTTCCTGTTTTCTAGGTTCTTTGTTCAGTTCAAATCCCCGGCACCAAGCCCACACCACCATCTTGTAGAAGCATGGTCCCGAACCCTCCCAGGTGACCAGCTGGCTCCCCGTGCCTCACCTTGAAACACAGGCTCCTTCTGTAGTGAGCAATTGCTTGAGAGGTTTTCTCTGCTTCCTCCACGCAGGCCACCGTGTTCTCTCTCCAGCGATGTAACACATTCCTGCACAGACACAGGCCAGGAGAGGGGTGACACCCGTGTGGAGAGACAGGGTGAGGTTTCCGTGAATCATTCCTGGTTCTTCAGCCCACTCCTGAATCAAGGATGCCCTATGCCTGAGAACATGTTTACGGGACAGCCATGTTTATGTTTATGCAGCTCATGGTTGCTGAGCGCCTGCCCTGTGCCAGGTATGGAGGCAGCACTGGGGACACTGGAGTGGACAAGATCAAACTCCACATGCTCACAAATGCATGCGCTACAAGGAACACAGAGAGGTAATCAGGCAATGACAGGACAGGTGATTCATGCCATGATAAGGGAGCTAGAGAGACAGGGAAGCTGGAGGAAGGGCACCAGAACCCCAGCGCCTGTGCCTGGTGCTGGGTTAGTTCAGGGACTCCCTCCTTCTATGCCACTCTGTCTGAGGAGCTGAATGGACACTTTATGGGACCCTGAAGGAGGAACAGTGGTGTTTAAAGTCCACAAGGCCAACCACCCACAGGCAGCCTGGAACAGTGTATATGAACAAATACAGAGGAAGGAACAGAAAGAGTGGAATGAGGGAGCCCTGCAGGAGAGTGAGTTTAGAGCCTGGCTTAGCGGGAGCTAGAGCCAAGGCAGTACAGGTGGCCTCCAAAGCTGTCACAGATGCAGAAGGGCCTAAGCAGTAGAGAGATGACTCTGGAGTCTGTGAAAGGTCTGGAGAGCCAAGCGGGGAGGACTGACTGGGAACTGAGAGGCAATAAGAGGGAGCCAGTGCAGCTTCTAGAGCAGGAGGGGTGCTCAAGGTACCTCGAGAAGCTGAATCTTCCAGGTCTGAAGTGGGGAGGGGAAGTGCTCAGAGGAGCAAGACAAGCGGCAGATCTCACAGACATGCAGGTGAGACCTGCTTCCCAGAGGTCCCGCTCTGCACATAGCAGGCACTCGAGACAAGAGGGGAAGCAGCGAATGGAGTGCTCACTGTGGAAAAGCCAAAGCTACGCTATGAGCAGCACAAGGCAGCCAGGCTTGTCCTGTGCCTGGCCCTGGACAAAACTCCCCAACCTGCCTGTCTGGAGTCTGTTCCCTGATCCTCAGACTGGGCCTGGAAGACGCTGGGAGACTCACCGCAGCAGCTGCCTCTTGTGCTGGCTCTCCCTGGACGCCACCTCCTGTAGGATGCTCCGTACCCGGCTCTGGTATGTCTGTAGGAGACCAGGACTGGAGGCTGCCCCTGCACCCACAGTTCCCCCTCTTCCCAGGCAGGCCTCAGAGGTTCTCAGCAGGGACTTTGATCCCTAGAACACTCACCAGAGGGTGGGAAGAGGCCAAAGGGCCCAAGGCCAGGAGACCACCCGGACAGCAGGGAGAGGACTGTCTCACTAAGCCCTCACCTAATAAGTCAAACCACTGGACTCCTGGATCAGGGGCCACTTTGATGGTAAGGCTGGTGCCCCCAAACAACACTTGTTTTTACTTTTCTTGTTTGTATTTGCTGAGCAAGGAAGGAAGAACTTAGTCCTGTGGCTGTAAGACTCACTGTCCACAGCATTTGCTCTGTTCTAAGAGAGACAGACAAGGAGAGGCGGAGGAATAGCAGCTCCTACCCCCCAGGTCTGCAGCGCCCTGTGCAGCAAGGCGTGCTGGTGATGCAGGTCTGCTCGCATTAGCTCCTGTTGCTCAGCGCCCCGGAGGGCCAGGCACTGTGGACAGAGGAGAGAGCTGGTTACGGAGGGCCAAGGAGGGCAGGCTCAGCTTTGCCTCCATTTTACACATAGTTTGGGTGAGCTTGGGTAAGGTGTGAAACCTGGGAGCCCCAGCTTTCTCATCTATAAATAGGTATCTTTAGGGGCTTTGTGGGGATCAAATGGAGCCAGTACCTGACTTAGGGTAAATGTTCCAGCAATGTTATCATAAATACTTTAGTCCAGAGAAAGATGCCTATCAATGGTTAGACCAGGAATTTCACATTCAGTGAGTTCAGATAAGAACAGCCTAACACGTAAAAGAACAAGGAATTTTGAGCCAATCATTTCATGAAATCGGGTTAACATTCATATGCTGCCTGGCCTCTTCCTTACACTCAGAGGCAGGTGGTTTCAGAGGGACTGGGGAGGACCCATATGGCTGCTGAGTCACACTGACACACAGCTCCACCTGTCCACGAGCCACAGGTGGGTGGCACCTGTGCCAAAGCCTTACCTCCCTCCACCTGTTCCAGGCCCAGCGCAGAAGCCGTGCTGAGCGGAACTCTGCAGCCAGCACGCTGCCCATTTTCCTGTGAGAAGAGAGTCAGTGCTCAGTGCCGCAGCCCAGACCCAGCTGGGCCCTCTCAATGGGTGCCCTTCTCAATCCCTGGCTCCCGCTTAGTGGCTCTTAAATTAGGGGGGGAGGGGAGTCAAAATCCACTCTGAAGAGCTGCCAAAGGATTTGAGCTCTCCACCTGGGAAAGTGCACGTATAATCAAGTTCTGTCAGACTACCTCACAGGGCTTCAGGTACCACTGAAGCCTATTCATGTGTAGAGGTTCAATGTGGCCAGAGTCTGAGACGTAGGGAGATCCTCGCAGCACAAAGTGGATACAGAAAGGCATCAAAGCAGGACAGTGTCTGCAGCAGACACGTGGCTGTCTGTGCTGCTCCAATAACCACACGGTATGGCAAAAACTGCCACACCATGACCCTGACCAGAGCTGCTGCTCCCGGGGGGGGGAGTCAGTTCCCCCCAAACAAGCCCATTAGTCTGTTCTTTGGCCATCGGCACTTCGAATGGGCCCCAACCAGATCCACAGGCATGTGTCCCCAGTCACGGTCCAGGATCCTCTCAGTACAGCCCTGGTTTTGCTTAGGCTGTTTCAGATTGCATTTCCGGAACTTAAAACCAGAGTCTAGGCTAACATGACCCTCTGGGCTGGGCACTCAGATCTGACAGTGTTGCCACTACGATCAAGGTTGGTCTGAGATGGCAAGGCAGAAGCACCCACTCACTCTGCTCTGAGCCCTCGGGCACTCTTCTTCCAAATGGAGAAAACCTTCCTGAGCCTCCCCTGGCGGAGGTGGGCACAGGCCATTGCTTGCCACTGCCGCTCCTGGAGATGTGCTGCTGCCTGCTGGTGCCACTTGGACCAGGACGTTCGCAGGAGCTGCCGCTCTGCATGAAGGATGGCCTGCGACAGGATGGCAGGGAGAGAACAGAATGGTCAAGTAGGAGGGGGACACAGAGGCCAGGAAGACAAGGCAAAAGAAACGGACATTCAGGAGGTAGCTGCCCTGGTCCAGAAGCCATCTGTGCAAAGGAAACCGATGTCCCAGACCCTGGCCCTGCCCTGTGAGCAGGATGTCCTTCATGGTGGGTCTGGGTTCAGGCGATGTCCTGAGGAGAGGAGGCAGTGAACGCAAAGGCTTGAAACAGGTCCTGTCTGTCCCAGGCACCTCCTCAGGGAAAGCCACTTACTATCCTCTCTGCCAAGCGGTTTTCTTGATGCTGAAACATCTTCTGCCACCAAATAGCAAATACTTGCTTCTCTAATGTCTCCCTAAAAAAAAAAAATAATAGAATGAGAAGTTCCAAGTGGATTTTTCCTTTTACACTGTGCTATTAAGAGACAAATAAGATTAGATAGGGACAAAGAAAAGGGGAAGAAAAGGAAAGCAGAAAACAATAGCCAAAAAACCTACAAACAACCTAATACTTTCCAAGTATTTCTGGTATCAGCCAGGCATTCACACAACATGAACAAGACTCACACTTTGAGACCCTAGTTCTTCCTCGATTCCCAGCTGAATTACCAACAGTGCTCAACAACGATTAGTGAAAGCTGTTCCAGTCCACGCTGGCCAGCCAGGACACACATCCTTGGGTGAAGTGGTTAAAAACAGACGCCCTGCCCTGGCCAGTTTGGCTCAGCAGTTGGAGCGTTGGCCTGTGGACCAGAGAGTCCCGGGTTCGGTTCCTGCTAGGGGCACATACCAAAAACAAAACAACAAAAATTAAAAAAAAACAAAAAAAACAGATGCCCTGACTCCCAGGCTGACTGAGCAGGTCTGAGGCTGCCAGGAAGTGGTAGGTAGACAGGGAGATAGGTTTGGGAACCACTGCTTAGTCACCTCCACCTCAGCCCACCTACTCACCATAACGATGTCAAAACCCACAAAAGCAGTGCTGCGACAACTGGTCAACAGCCACCAGGAGCTGTGCACTGGCAGAGCCATGGGGCAAAATATATGAGGCAATTGTTTTCAGATCCTAGACAGCAAGCAACATAGACTATGATCCTTGCGAGATGGAAAGCATGCAAGGTGAGCCCCTCAGCAGCCCAGGCTCTTTGCCCAGGGCACTTCATGGACAGTGAAGGAAGGAGGAGGACATCTAAACAGAGCATGACAGTCTCACTGAGCTGGGGCAGAAGACTCAAGGACTGTGTGGACCTGTGTGGCCTTCCTAAGCCTGGGCAGGGAGAGACCTCACCCCAGCCGTCAACACCTCAAGGCTGCCACGGTGCCTGAGTGCCTATAGCCTAGGGAGGCCCACCCCTCACATACAGGCACACTCATGGATACTTTGCACAGTCATCAAGGGAAATACCCAGAATTCTATGTGAGGCTGCCCTAGGCAGCAAGCTGTAGGTCCAAGAGCTAAGTGGAGATACTAGAGGTTGGACAGGATTGGGAGATGGAGTTCTAGCCCAGTCAGAGAGAAAAGAATTCACTGAGAAGCCTCAGGAGTAACAGCCATGCCTAACACTGAAGACAAATAAAAAACAACCCACACAAAGAAAGAATAAAACCAGTCTTTACAGGAGCCACAGGAACCACCAGAACAAACAGGAACCATCACAGAACAAAACGCAAACCCTTTAAAGGAAAAAGGTTGTCAACAGAAACTCTTACAATGTTGGAATCAGTAAAAACTTAAAAAGAGCTCTAATAAATAATTTTGAGTATATAAATGAAAAGATGAACAAAATTAGTTACAAGACAGGGAGTCTCAGCAGAGGAATAAAAACTACAAAAAAGAACATTACCATATGATCCAGTAATTTCATTCCTAGGTGTATACCCAAAACAATTAAAAGCAGGATCTCAAACAGATGCATGTACACCAATGTTCACAACAGCATTATTCATAACAGCCCAAAAGTGGAACTAGCCCAGGTGTCCATCAACATACGGATGGATAAACAAATTGTGGCGTAGCCACACAACAGAACATTGTTCAGCCATAAAAAGGAATGAAATTCTTAAACATGCTATAACATGGATAACCTTGTAAACATTATGCTAAGTGAAAGAAGCCAGACACAAAAGGGCATATATTGTATGATTCCATTTATATGAGGTACTTAGAATAGGCAAATTCAAAGACAGAAAATAGGTTAGAGGTTGCCAGGGGCTGGGGGTCAATGGGAATGGAAAGTTATGTTTTTGTGTGTGTTTTTTTCTTTTATTGATTTTTAGAAAGAAAGGAAAGGAGAAGGAGAGATAGAAATATCAATTGGCCGCTTCCTGCATGCCCCCACTGGGGATTTGGCCCACAACCTGGGTATGTGCCCTGACCGGGAATCAAACCAGCGACCTCTTGGTGCATGGGTCAATGCTCAACCACTGAGCCACACCGGCTGGGCCGGAAGTTATTGTTTAATGGGCACAAAGTTTCCGTGTGGGATGATAAACAAGTTCTGGAAATGGACAGTGATGATGGTTGCATAACACGGTGTACCGAATGCCACTGAATTGTATACAGTCATTCATCACTTAACGACAGGGATACATCCTAAGAAATGCCTCAATAGGTGATTTCACCGGTATGCGAACATCACAGGGTGCACTTACACAAACCTAGATGGTCTAGCCTATTGCTCCTAGGCCACAAACCTGTACAACACGTTACCATACTAAATACTGTAGGCAACTGTAACACAATGGTAAGAACTGATTTATCTAAACCTATCTAAACATGAAAAATGGCATACAGTATAGGGCACTGATCATGAATGGAGCTTTCAGGATTGGAAGTTGCTCTGGGTGAGAAGTGAGTGAGTGGGGAATGAACATGAAGGCCTGGGACATGACTGCACACTACGCAGACTCTATAAGCACTGTACACTTAGGGGACACTAGATTTATCAAACAACACAAGATTAATTCAAGAAAAACATGATGCAATCAAGAGATGAGGTAAACACAAAAATATGAGGTTGCTGCCAGCATAACAGCATGTTTTTCAGCAAACGTGGTTTTTTTCCCAATTTTTATTAATTTTTGTTACAGATGTTTCTCCTTTTCCCCCCCAGACACCCTCCTCCCCATCCCACCCCCCACCCCCCCATGCATTGTTGTCTATGTCCATTGGTTATGCTTACATGCATATAAGTTCTTTGGTTTATCTCATCCACCCCCCCCACCTCCTCTGAGGTCTGTCAGTCTGAACCGTACTCCTTTCTGTCTCTGGGTCTATTTTGTTCAGCAGCAGCAAATGTTTTTTATAAGTAGAAAGAGTAGACTCTAAAACAATGATAAAAAGTATAAAGTATAGCATAGGGAATATAGTCAATAATATTGTAATAACTATGTATGGTGTCAGATGGGTACTAGATTTATCAGGGTGATCACTTTGTAAGGTATATAAACACCTGATCACTATGTTGTACACCTGAAACAAATATAATATTGTATATCAACTATAACTGAAAACTAAATTTTTAAAAAGAAAATCAATTAACTATATAAAAGTATAGTATAGTAAATATATAAACCAGTAACACAGTCACTTATTATCAAGTATTATGTACTGTCCATAATTCCCACTGTATGTGCTATACTTTTATATGACTGGCAGCACAGTGTTAGGTTTACGGTAATGATATAAGGATAAACAAATAGATAAATGGAACAGAACAGAAAATCCAGAAATAGATATAAACATATACGGCCAAGTGATTTTCAATAAAGGTGCCACAAGGCACCCTGGCTGGGCAGCTCAGTTGGTTAGAGAGTTGTCTCAATATGCCAAGGTCGTGAGTTCGATCTCCAGTCAGGGCACACACAAGAAGCAATTAATGAATGCATAAATAAGTGGAACAACAAATTGCTGTTTCTCTCTGTCTCTCTCTCTCTCTCTCTCTCAAATCAATAATAAATGGGGGACATTTGTAATACTCTCAATAATTAAAAAAATAAAAATAAATAAAATCAATCAAAAAACTTTTAAAAACACCCTAAGAATTATGGAAAGATGAACATACATATTTACTTGAAACTTTGATTTGCTAAACTTCAAACAAACCTGTGAATGTTAATTTACTATGAGTCACAAGTCAACTCTAGGGGTTAGGGGTATAGTTAAACTTTGTGTGGGCATCTGCTTGTATTTTACATGGATTATTCCACTAGTTTTCATGACAACCATATGAGAAAAGGACTATTAGCAAATCATCTCCATTTTAATTTGAGAAAACTGAGGCTCAGAGAGACTGAGTGGCTTGCCTAGGGTCATAGAGCTGGCAAGCAGCGGAACAAGGTCTGAACTCAGGCCTATCCAAAACAGGAAGACAGGCCTGAAAAACTAAGTTTTCTATAAAGATCCAATTAAACCAAAACGAGATAATCAGGCCTTCCCTACCCTTGAAGCCTCTTGGCTACTCCCTGTCTCCAATTCATCCAAAATTGTTCCCCACCAAAAGTCCTTTTAGAAGCTCCTCTTGGCTATTTTGAAGGTACCTTCAATTTTTGGTCCCTGTGAGATGCCAAAATGCAAAAAAAGCAATAGAATCAATCATGACTTTATTTGTAAAGGAAACAAAGAGGTGTGTGTGTTTTAAGCAGTGAAGCCATATTTTGAATGAATCTTATACCAGAACTCAATACAGAAACCAGGTAAAGGCAAAGCAACTGTCTCTGCAGGAGAAGGGATAGAGGTAAGTGCTATCCCCTCATCAGTCACTATTCCCCATGACCATGCCCTAAACACATGTCCTTGGACTTTGCTGAGAAGCCCTGAAATTCTGGCCGATCCCCTCAGGTAAGCATTCAGAGTTCTCCTAAAGTCAAGATCACTGCAACTTCTTCCAATACATGTCCCTCCCTCTCATCTCTCTGTCCTAAGTTGATAAACACCATACTCAGGGCAATTTCCATAACTGTCATTTTACTAGCTGATGCACCGGCTCAGACATCTGTCCATTATCTAGCTATAGGATCAGACAATCCCCTCAGTCTGGTCCTTCTCATCCTGCCCACTCCCACCATCCATTCTCAGCCCCTCAGCTCAAAGCCAAGTCTCCCCCAGATTCTACCCTCAGCACTAACTCTGAGCTCTAGAACTTGTAGATGATACAACTGAGGACACAAGGATCTGTTCTCTTGAACTGTTCTTCAATTATTTCTTGAGTCTTATCTCCTACAAAGTCATTAAAAAGATCTTCTTCCTCCTTGGACTTTGGAATCACAGAACTCTGAATTTAAACCCTGGCTCTGCTAATTACTGTTTGTGTTAGATGGTGCATCATTTATCATTTTGAACCTGTTCTCTCAGGACTGCTGGGAGAGAGAAATTATTCACGAAGATGATGATGTCATAAGCAAATGAGTCTAGCTATTGGTTTCCTTTCTCCCATCACACCATGCCGACCACAGTGGCAGACACACAGTCAGTGATTAATAATTTCATTACATTCCACCAACATGTAGTAAGGACCTGCTACTGGCAAATTTGCCCCTGTGGCAGCTTAATAACTCTGCTCCTAATTTCAAGACTTCAAAAAGCCAGGAACCAAACGTTTCAGGGAAATCACACTCAAGAATGCCCGCCAAAGCAACGCAAGGTCCAACCACAATCTGATCCAGAAAGCTAATGGGCAGCTTTAATGACGCTCACTGTCATTTGTAATGAGGGAAGGGACATAAAACCCAGACTGTTTTGAAAGC